>CM060423.1:163480890-164967900 GCA_030545235.1 Helianthus tuberosus
AAATTTCATTTTGCTATTATATGCATAAATATTATATATGAAATAAATAAATCAAAATCATTCCTTTTAATAAAACTCTGCCTATTAAATATTGAATAAGAATCTTAAGAGTGAAACCTAGCCTGAGTGTCCTTATAAAGACCTGGCCATGATGGTAAGACCTGTTTAAAAGATTCGAATCCCTGTTAATATCTGTAAACATGTTAACACTCCTGGCAGATGTGAATTGTTAAAATCACATACGTCATTTATAAAAGGATCCTTTAGAAGATTCCTAGCCCAACTAAATGATCTCTGAATCACGGGGTAAATCATCAATTAAGATGATTATATTTTAAACCATACGTTGGTAATATAGTGCCTACGGGCCCTGCTCATTTCTATATGAGCCAAAAGACAGTGGTAGCGTTGACTCCCTGTCAGAAAAAGGTAATGAACTAGGTTCAAACCTTCATGCCTCGATTCTCTGAAATCATGGCTTATATCATCCTATAAGATGATCATATTACAAACACCCCTTAAAAGGAAAGTGCCTACGGACTATAGTTAATGTCCTCTGAGACTAAAGACAGTGGTAGCTATGACTCCCTGTCAGATAAAGGTAATGAACTAGGTTCAAACCTTCATGCTTTGATTCTCTGAAATCATAGCTTATAAATTAAAAGTGTCCATGTGACTAGGCCTTTTGTGCCACAAATAAAACTGTTATTGTTTTATAATTAGGATAAATTATAATTGAAATCCTAAATAAAAATGATTAATAAATTAACCAAATATGGTCTCTGTTCACCATGGTTGATGAATTACCCTACGGGGCAATTCCATAATAAACTCCCAAATAAACTATTGTCCTTGTTTTCTGTAACAGTTCAATTAAAATGGCTAACTCAGACGAGATAAATAGTCATCCGGTGGAGAACATTGATAACGCTCGGATCAATTTAACGGGTGCTGAATTAAAAGCGTTGGTCGACGACGCAGTTACGAATGCATTGGAAAGGCAGTACGAAGAGTATAGTGGGACTCGTAGTAGGACCCTATCTACACAGCCTTCAAAGCCACCGTCCAAGAAGGACGACTCGAAGAAAGATGATGATCGGCACTCCTCGAACCACCACAGTGCTCCATCTCAGCAGGTTGTGCTAAACCAAGGACCCCGTGAGAAGGGTTGCTCATATAAATATTTTGTTTCCTGCAAACCCCGGGATTTCACTGGGGAGAAAGGAGCCATTGACTGTATGACGTGGCTGGATGAGATGGATACAGTTGTATATATCAGCGGATGCGCTGATAGAGACGTGGTCAAGTTTGTGTCGCAGTCTTTTAAGGGTGAGCTTTAGCATGGTGGAGATCTCTGATTCAAGCCACCGGGAAAATCCCATTGTACAATATGACATGGGATCAATTTGTTGCCCTTATCAGGGAAAATTACTGCCCTCAGCATGAGGTGGAAAAGATAGAGTCTGATTTTCTATCATTGGTGATGACAAACCTTGACTGTCAAGCTTACCTAACGAGCTTCAACACGATGTCCCGGTTGGTTCCGTATCTGGTAACCCCGGAACCAAAAAGAATATCTCGTTTTATCGGTGGTTTAGCCCCGGAAATCAAGGCAAGCGTGAAGGCTTCTCGGCCAGCTACTTTTAGATCTGTAGCTGACATATCCTTGTCCCTCACTTTGGATGTGGTCCGGCAAAGATCGCTGAGGAATAAGGAGGCTGAGAAGAGAAAACGTGAAGATGATGGTTCACGAAGATCGAACAAGAAGCACCGTGGGAACGGTGACAACAAGAAAGGATCAGAGTCAAGGAAAGAAGGGCATCATTCTGGTGAGAAGCCCAAATGCAAGATATGCAAGAAACAGCACTATGGAAAGTGCAGACTCGAGTCGAACTCTCAGACTCAGTCAAAAACCTATGCTTGTGGTATATGCAAGTCCACGGATCACAAAACCTTGGATTACAAGAAGATGAAAGACGCAACGTGCTACCGTTGCAATGAAAAGGGGCACATCAAAACCAACTGCCCTAAATACAACAAGAAGCCTGAAGAGGCCAAGAAGACTAATGCTAGAGTCTTCAGAATGGACGCAAAGGAAGCAATTCTAGACGACAACGTTATTACAGGTACTTTCCTTGTAAATGATGTCTTTGCAAGAGTACTATTTGATTCAGGCGCTGATAAGTCGTTTGTAGATCATAAATTTTGCAAATTGCTGAAATTACCTGTCAAAACCTTAAATGTGAATTATGAGGTGGAGTTAGCGGATGGCACCCTAGAAACCGTCTCAACTGTGTTAGATGGATGTGTTATATCCATTAAGAACCATTCTTTTCCTCTGTCTCTACTTCCATTTAAATTAGCCGGTTTTGACATAGTCTTGGGCATGGACTGGTTATCTCACAACCAGGCCCAAATCGTCTGCAACAGAAAGCAAGTGGTGATTAAGACTCCGTCTGGTGAATCACTTACCATTCGGGGAGATACCCAGTATGGATTGCCCGAGCAAGTGACAATGCTCAAGGCTTCCAAGTGTTTAAAGAAGGGTTGTGTCATCTACATGGCACAAGTGATTATCGATGAACCTAAAACAAAGATCGAAGACATCCCTGTCATTTCTGAATACCCCGAAGTGTTTCCTGAAGATCTACCTGGTTTGCCACCAGATAGACAAGTCAAATTCAGAATTGACATCATCCCTGGAGCAGCACCTGTTGCTAAAGCACCGTATAGGTTGGCGCCAACAGAGATGAAGGAATTGAGGACACAGCTAGACAAATTGCTAGCTAAAGGTTTCATTAAACCTAGTTCGTCTCCTTGGGGAGCACCAGTCCTTTTTGTCAAGAAGAAGGACGGGTCGATGCGTCTGTGCATCGATTATCGTGAGCTTAATAAGGTCACGATCAAGAATAGGTATCCTTTGCCTAGGATCGACGATTTGTTCGATCAACTACAAGGAGCAAGTTATTTCTCGAAGATTGACTTGAGGTCAGGCTACCATCAACTGAAGGTTAGAGATGAAGACGTGCACAAAACTGCATTTGGGACTCGTTATGGTCATTACGAGTTCCTAGTGATGCCTTTTGGGCTCACTAATGCACCATCCGCGTTCATGGATCTCATGAATCGCGTTTCCAAGCCTTACTTGGATAAATTTGTCATCGTTTTCATCGACGACATTCTTATCTACTCGAAAAATAAAGCTGACCATGAGAAACACCTTCGCTGTATTCTCAAACTCTTGCATCAGGAGAAGCTCTATGCCAAAATCTCTAAATGTGAATTCTGGCTTCGAGAAGTCCAATTCCTTGGACATGTGGTGAGTGAGCGTGGTATCCAAGTGGATCCCGCTAAGGTTGAAGCAGTTATGAACTGGCAAGAGCCAAAGACGCCTACAGAAATTCGTAGCTTCCTGGGATTAGCAGGATATTACAGGCGTTTTATCGAAAATTTTTCAAGGATTGCTGCACCCCTAACCTCCTTAACTAAGAAGAAGATTAAGTTTGTTTGGGGCCCTAAACAGCAAGAATCCTTTGATATCCTTAAACAAAAGCTGAGCAACTCCCCAGTACTGACATTGCCAGATGGAATAGAAGATTTTATGGTTTACTACGATGCATCGCACACTGGCATGGGGTGTGTGCTTATGCAGAAAGGCAAGGTTATTGCCTATGCATCACGACAGTTAAAGGTGCATGAAAAGAATTACACCACCCATGACTTGGAGTTTGGTGCCGTTGTATTCGCACTAAAACAGTGGAGGCATTATCTATATGGAATCAAGTGTGTGATCTATTCTGATCACAAGAGCCTCCAGCATCTGTTTAATCAGAAGGAATTAAATATGAGGCAACGCCATTGGATGGAGACTTTAAATGATTATGATTGTGAAATCAGATACCATCCCGGCAAGGCGAATGTAGTCGCCGATGCCTTGAGTCGAAAGGAGAGGGTGAAACCCATCCGAATCAATGCCAAGCGCATGGAGATAAAGAATAATTTGATTGAAAGGTTGTTAGCTGCACAGAAGGAAGCTGTGCTGGAAGCTAACTATCCTAATGAAAATTTAGGAGTAACTGAGGAGCAGTTAACTCTTAGCAAGGACGGAATTCTAAGATTAAATGGACGAATATGGGTTCCAATTTATGGAGGGCTTCGAGATGTCATCCTCCAAGAAGCCCATAGTTCCAAATACTCCGTTCATCCTGGAGCTGATAAGATGTACCAGGATCTAAGGGCAAATTATTGGTGGATAGGCTTGAAGAAGTCTGTAGCCACTCATGTAGCTAAATGCTTGACATGTGCGCAAGTCAAAGCCGAGCATCAGAAACCGTCAGGTTTGCTACAACAGCCTGAACTTCCTTCGTGGAAGTGGGAAATGGTAACTATGGATTTTATCACCAAGTTACCTAAGACCAGGAAAGGAAATGATACAATATGGGTTATAGTTGACAGACTGACTAAGTCAGCACATTTCTTACCCATCAAGGAGACTTATAGCTCCGACATGTTAGCCCAGTTGTACGTTGATAAGATTGTAGCCTTACATGGCATACCTGTGTCTATTATCTCTGACAGAGATACTAGATACACGTCGCATTTTTGGAAAAGCTTCCAACAATCTTTGGGCACACGTTTGAATTTTAGTACGGCTTATCATCCTCAGACTGACGGTCAGAGTGAGCGTACTTTTCAAACGTTGGAAGACATGCTACGTGCATGTGCGATCGATTTGGGTGGAAGTTGGGATAAGAACCTATCGTTAATCGAATTCTCCTACAACAATAGCTACCATACCAGCATTAAGGCTGCGCCCTTCGAGGCATTATACGGTAGAAAGTGTAGATCGCCCGTTTGTTGGGCGGAAGTTGGAGATGTCCAATTATCAGGACCAGAGATAGTCTTTGAAACGATGGACAAGATTGTCCAGATTCGTGACCGTCTCAAAGCTGCCCGAGATAGGCAGAAGAGTTACGCGGATCCAAAGCGTAAAGCTTTTCACTTCGAAGTAGGTGACAAAGTGTTACTTAAAGTATCACCCTGGAAGGGGGTGATGCGATTTGGTAAGAAAGGCAAGCTAAGCCCGAGATACATAGGACCTTTCAAGGTTATCGAACGTGTCGGGTCAGTTGCCTATAAGTTAAACTTACCGGAAGAGCTCAGTGGAATTCACAATGTGTTCCACATCTGCAATCTGAAGAAGTGCTTCGCTGATGAATCACTGGTAATACCGCATACAGATGTGCATATAGATGAGAGCTTAAAATTTGTGGAAAAACCTTTGTCGATTGAAGATCGACAGGTAAAGAAGCTTCGAAGGAAGCAGGTACCTATTGTAAAGGTCAAATAGGATGCCCGTAGAGGTCCCGAATACACGTGGGAGGTTGAATCCACAATGAAAGAAAAGTACCCTTATTTATTTCAGTAAATCTCGGGTCGAGATTTATTTTAAGGGGGTGAGATGTAACACCTCGAAAATTCACATCCTATAATGTGTTGACACGTGTCATAATGTTTAAACGTGTGAAAGAAATATTATAGAAGGACTAAAGTTGACAATCATGGAAAGTATGTGGATATACGTATTCTAAATGTCAACAGTGAATAAATATATTGTATATTAACCCTACAAGATGCTCATACCTTCAAACGAATAAATCATGGATCATACGGAGCTAAAAGTGAGAGATTACAAACTACAGGGGCTAAATGGGTCAACATGTTTAAGTTATACCTCTGAGTGACCTTTTGACAAACCCGAAGCTTTGTAACGGTTAATTTTGCTCACTAAAATGCACGATTTAAATTTCATAGATTTTCGTTACCGTATGAGAAAGTTATGATCAAATTCGTGTGCGAAGGGTTAAAGCGTAAACGTTGGAAGTTAGGACTTTTCGGGTAACAATAAAGTTAACCGGGCACTTAGCAAAGTGGGTATATGTTGTAAAGCCTTTATAGATCAATTATGAGGGTTCATAATGCAAGAAACAAGTGCCTAATCGAATTTTGAAGAGCCAAGGATCAAAATGAAATAAATCAAAAATTCAGATTTTGATCAGATTGAGCCTAGCGCGACGCGAGGCCCTGGGGGGGAGGCTTAGCGTCACGCGGGGGGTGCCCAGCTGCGATTTCTTTGGGCTGTTGTCTGCCATTGCCTTTATGCGCGCCTCTAACCGATTTTTCACATATTGTGCGACCCCTAGACACCCCCCTAAACACTTAGGGACATGTGTTAATCATTTGTGGTGGGTTGTAGACTCATGTGTCAAAGATTTGTGGTGATTAAAGTGCTATATAAAGCCCTTGAGTTGCAACAAGTCTTCACACCATCATTCTTTCTCTTCTGATCATTCCTGGAGCTCAAGTCTGCTCTCAAGTGTTCACATTTCGTGCATAGGACCTTTGTAAGTTTGCTTGACCTTTCTTAATTGAGTTTAGCTTAGTTATTTAGCTAAAAGTCAAACCGTCGTAATTACGGTTTGACTTCGAGATTAATTAATAATGGCTCAGTCAAATCTCGAATTAAAAGTAGTTATAAGTTGGTAATTATGTGGGTAATAAACCCTTAAAAGGGTTCCCCCTGATTCCCACTCTAACTAGGTCAAATGTCGGGTCAAACGTTATCCGAAAAAGTCAACAGAATCATTAAAAGTGTAATTAACAATATAGAAGGTGTGTAACCTATTTTATCATTCATATAACTTGGTAATTAGTATAAAAACATGTCTACGCTTGTCCGACTCGACAATTTTTTGTATAGACCCGGTTCGGAACCGAAAGTCGCAAAACTTTGACTTTTGCTTTGACTTCAGTTCTGACCCATTTTAGTTTGATTTGGAAATGCCTTAAAGTCCCATTAGGACCTGGTTACTTGTTGGAATAACCCTCTGAGGTTGTTTAGTTGATTGCACGGCTCGTTTGCACGTTCCCGTTAATTGCCTAATAGTTGACCATAATGCCCTTTTAACTATAGAACGAGAATTTTGAATATGTGAAAGGACAAAAATCTTCGTTACTGATTATTAGACATGTCCCTAAAATTTCACATCAATCGGAGGTCTAGATTAGGAGTTATGCTCAATGGCGTAATTAAGAACGCTTTTATTAATTACACGGCGTCATTAGCATAAACCCTATCTAAACCCAATTTTTGACACCAAACCTTTTACCCACTGATGTTAAATAATATTTTGGGATTTTTAAAGATTTTTAATTATTTTTAAACTGATCATAAGCTAGGATTAGTGCCTTGATTCGGTAAATACCGAATATACCCTTTTAGGCCATAAAATGAGTTTTACAAGTCCTTTTGATACCAATCCAATTGCTACTAATTTTAAATAATAAATGAAGTATTTTGAACAATATGAACTGACCTGAAAACTCAGATTCCTATTTTAACCCGTAAATCGCTTAAAACGACGTTATACTCGTATTAAGCGCATAGTAAGGGTTTAAAACCATTTTGTCACATAAGACTTGAAACCAAATGATATAACCTGTTAAAATAAGTCATTTGGCTTATTAATTCGGACCCGAATCAAAGAAACTTAATTGATCCCTTTTATAATCTTTAAAATGACCAAAATACCCCTACGGGGCTTAATATGGGATTAAACTCGTTTTGGGCATAATGGAAGATATCCTACTGATATCACAACATATTTAAGGCATATTAACTTAGGAAACCTGTAGACGACTATTGTGGATACCCGTTACGCCTCTTGCGCGTTCGGTTCTGTTTATGTAACTAGTTTGCATAAATTAGCCGAAACGGGTCAAACCTTATCGGTTTTATCTCAAAATCCAGAATGTGTTTAGATTACCCATATAAGGCAAGTCTCCGAACTTGTTGGGTCTAAATCACATTCTATCCGGTCTTCGCTTAATCGTGCGTACGAACCGTATCCTTGAAACTAACCGGTCTAAGCTTAAGCTTAATTAAAGACCCGTTAGGATTCTAATAGGTTATTATAAACCTTCGTTCCAAATTAGGAGTACCAGTAAAAGCTACGTGCGTTTGCTTATTTTGATTTATACATTGCTCAGGTAAATACTTTTAACTTATTTTCCCTATACGGGCTTGGGTTACGGTATATAGAATACCGCTTGATCGGGCATTAAATCTTCCATCGTTTGGTGGTTAATTGAATAATTTAATCGGCCCGTTTAAACAGTCTTGTTACTTAAACGCCTTTGGGGGGTTAATGACCATGTCCCGGATATCCTTGGCATCATTTTACGAAATGGCCACGACTTAAGCGCGGGGTGTAGGCGTACACCCGTCAGTGCACAAAAGAATAATGCGGTGTGTCTATTGATCTTTAACCCGGACAAGATCCGGGCTACTGAACGCACAAGGAACATGTAATTCGTTCACAAGATTATAATATTAAATAATTCTCCCAAGTTAAATAAAATGTTTATGCCACGTGCATCCAAATAAATTTTCAATCATTTTCCAAAATGAGTCAGTTGATTGTATTTACCAGTGTAAACTGACGTATTTTCCCAAAAAGATTAAATGCAGGTACTAAGCGTAATTGGCTGGGATTTCTCCTTAGCATCATTAGAAGTCTCGCAAGCTTAAGATGCCTGAAGTCTGTTGAACTATTGTTTCCATTTTGTTTTCGATCCATCTGTGGATAAACTTCCGAATATTGTGACACTTGATATTACAATACTAAATTCGGTTGTATTATATCTTTTAAATTTGCTTCCGCTGTGCATATTGATTATTGTGTTGTTTGACTATTATGTTGCCAACCACGTCACGATACTCCCCACCGGGCCCACCAAACTGGTTGAAACATTGTTCATAAACATTGTTGCCAACCACGTCACGATACTCCCCACCGGGCCCACCATACTAAATTCGTTTTGTTGTTTTACGTGGAAATCGGGGTGTGACACTCGAGGTGCGCTTTGTCTTCTTCATCAAACTGATTGAAACATTGTTCATAAATGATGTCAGTTGTGCTTCCTGGATCGATGAAGACGTACTCTGTTTCATAGTGGCCTATGCCAGTAATGACAACGGGGCGCGTGGCGCGTGGTCCCCCGCGCACTACCGGAAAGATGACTTGTTGTTCTTGCCATGCTGGTTCGAATGGGCGCTTTCCCTTACACCTTGCGCTGTGTCTTGGTCCATTGACCATATGAGTCTCTAGGCGCCTAACCTTTTTCTGGTTTCCATCCTCATTCCTTTGAATCTGGCGCGTCTTCTTGCACACATTCTTAACCAGATGGCTTAACTTGCCGCTTTTCAGCGCCTTCTCGATCTCTTGCATTAGACTGATACAGTCATCTATCAGATGACCTGTATCCTTGTGAAAATTGTAGTATAGGTTCGGGTCTTGCCCCTTCTTGTTCCTCATAGGCTTTGGTGCCTTGAAGTCGTGGTTCTCCGTCATGAGCACCTCTTTTGGTGTCTTAGTCAGCGGAGTCCAATGTTTCTCTCGATTTTCATTCCTGGCGGCTTTTCGATAGCCGATGCGATCAATTGTGTCTCGCGCTTCTTCTTTAAAGCGAGGTCTTTCTTCATAACTGTCACACCCCGACCACGTAAAACAACAAAACGTGGCGGAATCGTCGGGGAGTGTTGTAACAGAATCATTGTTTCATAACACATGGAAAAATGAAATATTGTTTTATTTATTAAAAGAGTTACAATGTCTTAACAAACAAAGAAGTATAACAAAATTAACTAGTCTTGCATCTTTTATTGTCACTAAGGCCCAAGTCCGCCTAAGTGTATCTTGATCAATCCTATGCATCATTTCCTGAAACACATGTGAAAATAGGTACGTCAGCATAAAAATGTCGGCGAGTACATAGGTTTTGTGAAAATAGGATTCATGACTTATAAGTTTAGAAAAAGGTTTTTTTTTTAACAAAAGTCAGTCATGATCCTTGTAAAATGTTTGGTTTTATAAGTCATTTGAAAAACGATGATAAAGTAGATGATATGTAAAAGAGTAATGTAAGGTTAAATGAATAACCAAGCAAAATGAGTTTTGTATAAAATAAGTTGTATGTAAAGCAATGTCTTGTGAAAAATATGTTATTTGTATAAAATGTTATATGTCTAAATTGAAATGATTTAAATAACGCTACGATATGTAATACCATACAAGCACTTATATATAGGAAGTACCAGTGGCGTATCCACCATGCTTGTATCATATTACACACGCCTCGTTACTTAAATCACTTTACCCAAACAAACCACCAATGTAAATTGCCCATGTCTAAACCATTTATCAAATGTCTTTGTGTAAATCATGTCAAAATGTTTATGTCAAAATGTAGTCCATGAAATATGTATATCAATATCAAAATGTCTATGTCAAATGTCAATTATGTAATGTGTAAACAAAATGTCATGTATGGCAAGTGATATATATATATATATATATATATATATATATATATATATATATATATATATATATATATATATATATATATATATATATCTACTGAGCCATAGATGAAAATGCACAAAACAATGTATTGAAGTAAAACGTGGTTTAAATCAACGTTATGTCTTATGGAAATGCATGCTATACTGAATACAAACATTTATGCGGTATAGTAAAAATGCATACATCCAAGCCTTGTGACTGTGGTGATAAGCCCGTAAACAAATTAAAGGTCTACTGTGTTATGTTTTATCGAATTCGGTCATTCCTTCCATCCAAACATACCTAGGATGTCAGGAACGGGAGTTGTCAATTCCTATGGTACCATTACCTACTAACGAGCGGCGTAGCTAATGTTAATGAATGTATATGGTCCCATTTAAACAAACCACATGTCATATCAAAATGTAAGCATGTGATGAAATGAAAATGTACCAAGTATGATGAACATACATAGCATGTAAAGGTAATGTAAAACAATGCACTAGGTATGCACTAAATAGACATACATAGCGTGAAATGTAATGAAAACAATGTACTAAGTATGCGCTAAATGAACATTCATAGCATAAAATGTCATATAAAACGATGTACTAAGTATGCTACAAAGGACATACATAGCAAAAACACAATGAAATCATATACTAATAATGTATTAATGAACATAGCAAGTATATGATATGAAAGCATGGAAAGCATGAAAATAACAAGTAGGCACATGTGTTTCACCCCAAAATGTGTGAAAAACAGTAAAAGGGGGAACTATGTACTCACTTGAGGGTGCTTAGAAGTCTTGAACAACAACCAAGCAAAGCTAGAGGGATCACGGAATCAAACGGCACCCTATATAAATAACTACATAAATAACCGGACCTAAATCAGGAGATTGGATAGTATGAGGTTTTGTAAACCAAAGGAGTATTGGAACTCATATGATATGGTCAAACAAAGCCTACATACTAAAATGAGACCTAACCTAAGGGCTTACGACCCATTATGACCCGTTTAGGTAGCTTATGCTACTTTAACGCGTCGTTCGCGTAAAACGCGTTCGGACCGCCTAACTAGTCCTATGACAAGTATTATATGCCTTAACAAGTCTAATAATGTTTCCTAATCAGTTTAGATGTCAAAATTTATGTTACATAGGCTTAAAATGAATTTTGGCGCAAAAAGGGCATTTTGGTCATTTTCCTAAGGCATATAAACTACCTATCATACAACTACTTAAACGACGTGACCATAAGGTATAACCTCGGAAGGTTATTCCCTATACAACTATGGTCACCTAAAGTGTTTGGTCGGATCATAATGATCGACCAAACGGGTCGGGTTTGAAAGTCTAAGCGGTTGTTTAGACCGCTTACCTTACGACCCTATATAAGCACTAAACCTAAAGTGACGAGTTAAACATGTTGAAACATGTTTAACTAAGTTAGAAAACAGGTTTGGTATCAAAACAAACGGTTTTGATAACTAAAGTAGTTTGGTTACAAAATACGCAAGAATGCGCATTTTGGCCGAAACTACGACTCGCCACTAATCCTAGACCATCGTGATTACGCTCACGTTATGAAGTTCAAACGAACTTCGCATTGACCATAAACTGGTCAATACAGAAAGTCAAACGCAGTTTGACTTTCAAGCTAAAAACGCATAAAAAGAATGAAGGAACACTTACAAAGGGTCCCCGCAAGTAAATCTTGATCCAAGTAGCTCAGGTATGAAGCAATGGCTTCAACTTAGAGCATTTAAGATTAGATTTTGTGGGTTTGCAAGTGAACTATGGAGGGGTATTTATAGTTTTCATAGAACCGTTAGGATCGTTTCTTGAAAACCGAGATTCAATCACAGCCGTACACATCAAGCCCATAGATTTACAAAACCAGGGGAGCCCCTAGAAATGCTCAAAACCATTTGCAAGAGCTGGAGTCAGCTGGAACAGGCTGGAAATGGCTGGAATGCAGATTCTGCTGAACTGGGGACACCTTACAGACCGTATGGTTCTCAGGCTTACGGTCCGTAAGCCTTGTGCAGGCCAGCAAGTTTCAAAAATGTCAGTTTTAGTCCCTGAAGGCCCAAACTTGGTTTTTGATGCGTTTTTGACACGTTTAAGCCCCGTTAACCCCATTTCAAAGCTCTAAAATGAAGTTAAAGTATAGGGAAATTAAAATATGCTCAAAAACATCTTGGATGTCGGTTCGTTTGGTCGTACGGTTGCGTTGTTCGGTTAATTACGACGGAAGTCGTAACGTACGCAAATACGATCCAAATTACGCGACGAATGGAGTTTTATCATGCCAAACACTAAAATAAAATATTTTAATGCTTACATAAATTTTTGGATGTCCGGATATATTCAGAACGTAAAATATGCGCGAAAATGCAAACTTATGCACTTTTTGACGCTTTTAGTCCCTATTGATCAAGAAAGTTTATTTTTGCGCACCAAACACCTCAGAGCCTATTTCTAAGCTATGGAAAGGATATTTAGGGCATTTTTAACTTATGATCAAGTTCCAGAATGTTCGTTACAGTACAAATCGACATACTTTCGCAGTTTGTCGAAATTAGTCCCTGTAAGCGAATAGACTTGATTTCGGCACACCAAACCTTCCAAAACTTATTTCTAAGTTATGTAAAGGTTATTTAAGGTATGTTAAGCCTATGTCACTATTCCAAAGTGTTTGTTGCATTAAACTGGTTATATTTACGCATCAGATCGCGTATAACCTTCCAGAAAGCGATTTAAAGCCCGAAATCGAACAAGAATTGATATGTGCAAACGATACACATATTTTTTACAAATCCCAAGTATGAAACACAATATCTCATTGATTTAGGTTTTGTTTGATGAGCACAGGTGTCACAGTCTCCCCTACTTTAATAAATTTCGTCCCGAAATTTATTCGTAGGAGTCTGTCTGTGACTTTGTGTCAAACAATTGTCTTGCATGGAATCTAGGGAGTTTATCTATTTGCGTAGAATAACCCATCAAAGATATTCAAGGCATAATCCTATCATTTTCCTCAACGGACATTCTTCAGAAATGAAAATGAACTGACGGAGTCATTTTCAATAGATATTCTTCAGAAATGGAAAATGAACGGATAAACAAAAAGGATATTCATTTCCTCAACAGGCATTCTTTAGAAACGAAAATGAACGGACGGAGTCATTTTCAACGGTTGCTTCCTTAGAAACGGAAATGAAAAGGATGATCAAACGGATATTCATTTCCTCAACGGACATTCTTCAGAAACAAAAATGAACAGACGGAGTCATTTTCAATGGTTGCTTCCTCAGAAATGGAAATGAAGGATTTAAACAAACGGATATTCATTTCCTCAACGGATAATCTTTAGAAACGAAAATGAACAGACGGAGTCATTTTCAACGGTTGCTTCATCAGAGTTGGAAATGAATTGGGTTAACTCTAGATACATGACAGAACTTGTTGTGATTTCTGTGCACTAAATTCCATAATTATGTATGCATCCATAATTACGTAATTCCTTGCACAGTCCGCACAGTTTGTTTTGCATGTTTAGGGGAAGAAAATCAAACCTGTGATGAGGGTGACTAGACTACCATAGGGCCCTTTTTAATTAGATCGACAAATGATCTCTTTAATTAGACCACCAAGGAGTCTGTTCAGCTGTATCACCGCGTGTCGTTCTCAACCAGATTCTGAATCAATCTTTCTGACAAGACCATTCAAGGGGTCTCTTTGAAAGATGGAATGGTACCATATAATCCAAGGGTCTTAACGATTACGTAGAAGCCCATTAAGGATTTAAGGTAGTACCTTTTTGAATATCCTACCACGAACCCCTCATATGAAGATATGAAAGGTTCTACGAGGATTTGGATAACGAATATCCAAAGTATACAAAAATACAAAAAAATGCATAAAAGAAAATACAAAATGCATAAACACATAACCACAAAATTGTTTAACTTGATTTGTTATCATTTTGTTAATTTGTTCGGCTAACTATGCACATGTATTCAAAGCATACCAGGTATCCAAACAGTGGATTTTGATTGGTGCTTTAAATATTTCCAAGAATCTAACTATGAAGATAGAAAGATCTTAAAGAGAAAATTCGATTTCGATTATAAGGAACCAAAATGTTCGAATTAAGGAACACAAGGAATCCAATTAAGGACTCTGATTTTAAAGGTGATCATCCACAAGGGTCTAATTGTGAAGATAAAAAGATCCCATATGGATTTTAGAAGTTGAAGATGTTTTGAAACCTTGCACTGGATGTGCTTAAGTCAAAACATGAAGTAAAAAAAATGCTTATGAAGTTGGGATGCTAGATATGTCAAGGCGACATATGAAGCAGAATTTGAAGGTTAAGTCAATGTATGAGGAAAATATTTTGAAAGTTATGCAGGGGGTTTCTTTTAAAAATGTGTTTAATGTTTTTGAAACCTTATATATAATACTTTTGAAATCATAAAGTAGGTGTATTAGGTAAGTATATAAAAAAAACGTTTTAAAACCATGCGAGATAAATTTTGAAATTATGTATAAGGTTTTTTTTGAAAACATGAATGATGCTTTTGAAATCATGCACTTGATATAAGTAATTATACTGTATTAATAATATTTTGAAATTATGAAGGTTGTTTTTTTTTTTTTTTTGAAAACATAGACAATGTTTTTGAAATCATGGAGGTTGTTTTGAAAACTTATATGTTATGCATGTTGAAAAATCAGAACGTAATGGGTATGCGATTTGAAAATACCCTTAGTTATCTAACCAAGGATTCAAAGGCACAGATGTGCGAAAAGCACGATTACTCATAATATCACTTCATTTCTTGTACTTCATCTCCTAGAATGAAACGAGTACTTAAAATGTTTCGAGGAAATCATGAGCGATCACTTGAAAGGGAGAATCACAAGAGTAGTTTGTAAAGAACATAGTTCTTTGATGTAGGTATCATAGGGAAATGCCATACACATATGTAACTACACTTGTACATCAGAATTGTGAACAACAATTTATTCATAAACTGAACACATTGTTTCCAAGTTCAACAAAAGAAACAAAAGTAACAGATACAAATTATTTAAAGCAGCAGCTTCTTCTAATCAGCCAAATGCTCATCCAAGGGTTGGATTTGCATTGACAATCTTTGGGCATTTGTTCCTGAAATGGCTCGTCTCGCCATAGTTGTAGCAAGTACCAGACAGAAAACGAGCTTGAGTAGGGTTGACTTAGAGTCGGGTAGCAGCAAGGTTTATAGCAACTTTGTTTTGGATAGTAAAGCGGCATATGCTAACCAAATGTCCCCACCGTCCACAGTAGATACATTTGAAGCAGGGTAAGAGGTTTGAATGATGACGGTTGCATCGTTTGCACCATGGGGCAGCTCCTAAGTACGGCTTCCTAGCTGGTGGCGCTGCCACTTGGCTAGGTTCCGCTTGATTATGTCACACCCTGGCTTTGCGGAAGCGTGGGTTTATTATGGTGTGACTTCTTAATACCATAGCTTAATCACAACAAAGCTATATGAAAGTGAAACCATGAAGATCATCTGTTGATTTAAGTTTTAAAAGTAAAATACCACAACATTGTTTAAAGTTGACACATGCAACGAGTTACAAGCCAACAAAATAAAAACATTGTTCATACGACATAACCACAAACATAAAATAAACACCGTTTAAGACTTGCGACTCGTCCAGGTAAAAGTCACAATCCCTAAACGTGGATGACCTCATAACTCTTACGCAGCGTGAAAACGTAGCATACTTCGCCAGATCCCTAATTCCCTGAAATACATGTAAGTTGAAAAGTCAACATAAAGTTGAGCGAGTTCATGTGTAGTGAGTATGTAAAACCTTTGTAAGTATAAAATCCCTGGTATGTAGCAAATAAGGAAATAAAGAGATCACCAATGGTTTGCAAGGCCATTGATATGTGTGAAGTGCAGTAGGAAGACTCAAACCTAGCAGATTTTTGCGTCGGGTACCAAGTCACCCCGAGGTCCGTACTGTTGGGCCTGGGGCTGGGCTCGCTACACCCAGATAGATCTACCGCTAAAGACCCTCGGTCCTACTATGAGGATTAATGGCCTCCAGTTCCCGCCTACCCACTCACATGATCTAAGTAGTAACCCTCCTTACGCTAACCATACCATGTAAGTAAAAGTTCGTAATAATCGTAACATGTATTTCACCCCCGAAGTTTAAGAACTGAAAACAGTTAAGAGAAAGGGGGGACATGAACTCACTGAAGTGCGTCTCGAAATAGTATCTCCCAATCAACCTGCTGCGTGACGACCAACACGTACTAATTTCTATTAGACGGACGGCCGTGCCTTGGCTTAAGGTTTAACGTTTTTGGGAAATAGTTAGGCAACTATTTCATATTTACACTTCGTAATTATCTATAGTTATATTCCTTCCCAAGGATGGGGGTTTTAATACATGTGCGTTTTGTAAAACCAAAATACATTATTAAGTCTCACTTAATAAAATATATTTGTCTAAAATATTCTATCTCCAAAATATACATATTTTTCCCAAAAATATTATATTTTATTCTATACGATTTCCAAAATAATACTTTTATCAGAATACGCATTTGAAGAGTATTTTCCGAAAATACGTAAGTTACATTTAAAGGTTCAGATGGTAATAATAATACCGGTGTAACTTAAATATTTATTTGTGATAGCGTTGGTATTATTTTGGAGTCGTGCTTTCACAATGTATTCCAGTTATATTATTTTTACTCTAAAAATAATATACATATAGTTCACAAAATAATCATAAAATCGCGTAAGCGTTTTACTACGAAATATATATTCTCAATATATATTTAACAAGTTTTATTTAAGAAAATCCACCTCCGAATACTTGGTTATTTTGTAATAAAAATCATGGCGAATTTTTATTTGGAAAAATAGTTATAAATATATTCACAACACTTGTTGTAAAAATATTTTCCAAGTGTTATATTTCTGGAAAAATTTCGCCAGAGTTTCCTCTGAAACTGGAGGTGGCCACGCTTACTAGCGTATCATTTTCTTTTCAAAATTCAATCAACAATTTTCCTATCATCAACAAACAATATTCAAACATTAGACTAGTCAAAACAAGTATAAATTGCAAACACATGAACTTGTAAGTTGTGTGAAAATACGTAGTAATCTTCCAACATTTTTAGTAGATCTTTCTATCTTTAAAAATAAAGTCGGTTTCTTGAAATCTTTATTTTCAAAGAACGTGTAACTTTACAACTTCTTAATCAAAAATTACGAAAATGTTTCTTTGTTAAAACCTTTGTTCACACAAGTGCTTACTCACTCGTTTGTTCACATAAACACTTTTAGTTTATGAAAGATCTGGCTTTAAACATGATTTGCATCTTACACTTGGTTCTTCGAAAATACCACTTGTAGATCTTTAGATCTACTAGTTTAAAACTCCATTTTACAAGAAAAACTATTTTTACACAAGTTCATGGTTATGTATGGAAGGGTTCGTCATCCTGTAACTTTCTTACTTAACATAATGCTAGTTCATGTTCCATGAACATGATCTAGCGTGGTTAGATGACGATCCGTTCCACTACTAGCAATCAACAACATAAAATAATCATAACTAAACAAGATTCATGAGTTTTACACCATTATTTACCCTTTAACCACCATATTCATCATTTTATCAAGACTTTATGCTTTGATCTTTAGTGTTCATGATTTTTAACCGTTATACTTCTTATTAACCACTTTAGACAAGATCAAGAGGGTGATTAGAATCACTTACAACTAGCACAAGGCTAGGGAAGAATCTAGGCAAAAACAAGGTGGTTAATAGCGATGTAGAGAGGTCCTTGCGATTCCGTAAGCACCGGGTCTCCTCGTATGAACTCTAGCACTCTTGTAAGTATGTAAAATGGCAAGATCAAAATTTGAAAGTGGGTGGATGTGTGTGGATGCTCTCGGCCGAGAGTGATGAGAGGAGAGGGAGAGATGAGATTTTTTTTTTGAAGTGTTTGAATGAGTGATAAGCTTGATCTAGTGGTATTACTTATAGTCCATTTAGAGTTAATAACCATTAGGTATAATGTATGGAATATATTAGACAAATTGGATTAAAATAATCAAATTTGTAAGGGTGGTGTCCCCTATGGGGAACCGTTCGGTTGCAAGGGGGGGGGGGGGGGGTTGGTTTGTTTTGAACTTGATAGTTAAAGTTTAATTATGTTAGTTAGGTGATTAATTAGTGTATTATGTGTGTTGTAATTTATAACGGGTGTTAGGGTATTCGGGGACCCTAACTGGCTCAGAAAAGGAAAAACAATGTCAATGACAATATTTTTATGTTCCGGGTAAAGTCCGGTTGTTCCGTTGGATATTAATCCGTTAAAGTGCTAAATAAGCATTTAAAGTGTCGTTAATATTTGTTTTAGTGACACAATGAATTCCTGACACTTTGGAAAGTGTCTAGTATTATTTTCTCATGTTTTTGCACTTTACTAGTTAGCTTAAATGCTGAATTTTGTATTAAAGTGCAGGATTTTGTAATTAGAGCATGTTTTAGGCACATCCGGTCACTATAACTATCACCTAGTGACGCAGTTCTACAATCCTCACATCCCTACACTCCCTACTAGTGTAGTAATCTATTCCCGGCTCATACTAGCCTTAGAGACAGTGTCTGTCTGATGCTGGCTATGTCAGCATGTTTACTGGGTTAGCCGTATAGTGTGCTCACTGTGCTTTTGTGCATCAAGGTTGTCACTGATGTTCTGTGTAAATAATGGAGTGACAGTAGTAAAGTATGATGCATGTATAAGTATGTATCAGAATTCAAGTAGCAGTTTAATCACAACTGTAAGCAAGCACAGTAATTAAGCATTAATTAAATATTAATTAATTCGTACAGATACCTGGTTTGGTGAGGGTTGTCACAGATTAGGTGTAACTGCTGCGGGTTTCCTTGAAGCCTTACGCTTCCTTGATTTTGGTGCAAGCTTGACTTCTGCTTCCTTCGGTGACTCTTGAGTGGCTTCATTATTGAGACGAGACATGGCAATGCCTAAATCCACAGTCTTCAGAATCACTTCGCCTTTTTGCTGGGCAAATTTGGCTGTTTGCTCGGACATTTGACCGTTGTTGTGAAGAAGAGACATTCTAGAGGAATGAAAAGCATAGAAAGAAACAAGTGAAATGTTACCGGGTAAACAAAACAGAATGGCAATGTATAAAAATTGCGATCATTTGCTTGTTACCTAAGGCAAACAAATGAGACGGTGACAAATCAAAGCAAGCGGGTCAAAATAATGTATTGCTGAAGACAAAATAAACTTTTAAGTCAAGCTGGGACTAAAAGTGTCAAAAAATACACAAGTTTGCATTTTCGCGCATATCTTACATTCTGAATAGATCCGAACATCCAAAAATTTATATAATCATTAAAATATTTTATTTTTGTGATCGGCATGATAAAATTCCATTCGTCACGTAATTTGGATCGTTTTTCGCGTCCGTTCGTGTTTCGTCGTAATTAGACGAACAACGTGACCGTACGGCCAAACAAACCGACATCCGGCATATTTTTGAGCATGTTTCATGTCCCTTATGTTTGGGCATCATTGTAGTGCCTTAAATATGGCTTAACAGGCCTTAGATGTGTCAGAAACACATTTATATGATTACAGGGACCAAAACTGCCATTTTTGAAACATGTGTTGCTGATCTAGGTACTAGGCGGGCCGCGTAAGACTCCCTCTAAGTCTACGCGGGCCGTGTAAGCCTATCAGACCTGCAAAAACTTGATTTCCATGATCAGCAGCTGGTTTCTGGTATTGTGGATGGTTTTTAATCAATCTATGGGCCATTTTAGGCACCCATAGTATTGAAAATCAGTGGGTAACACATGTAGGGCCTTGATCAAAGCTCGGGTTACGAGAAACGATCCTAACGGTTCTTGAAATCCTTTATAAACCCACTTGATCTTGCTCTCATTTCACACTTGATCTGAATTGTTCTAAGTTGGAGCCTTTGTGCTTCATACCTGAGCATCCTAGATCAATTCCATCCTTGCTTGGACCCTTTGTAAGTGTCCTTTCGTGCTTAGTTTAAATTGTTTGGCGTTTTAACCAAAAAGTCAAGCGTTTTCGATAAACGCTTTGACTTTTAAACGGTTGAGCCATTGTTCGCAACGAACGTGGCTACGTGATCGTAATTATGTAGGTGTTAGACCCTCATAAGGGTACCTCCCAACTACCACATTTACTTAGTTAAATTGTCTGGTCAAAATAATTAAAATAAAAGTCAAACGGGTTAGTTTTAAATAAAATTCATAACTATAAATATAGAAGCCATAAAATCAGTTTTCTCACTTTAATAACTTGGTAAATATTAGTTGAACATGTCTAAGCATGTTCAACCCACAATTCTGAGTTTAGGCTCGGTTCGGAACCGAAAGTCGCAAAAGTTGACTTTTGCTTTGACTTTCAGTTCTGACCCGATTTAGCTTAGTTTAGATATGCCTTAGGATTCTATTAGGACCAGGTTATAGGTTAGTATAACCCTCTGTGATTATACAACTTGGTTCCTTAGTTATCTGATTCATATGCATGTTTCCCTTATATGCGTAAATGTTGACCATTATGCCCTTTTGACCTTAAAATGATATTTTTGATAATATGAAAGAATAGAAACCTCTATTACTGATTTATAGACTTACTATAAAAATTTGACATCAGTTTGAGGTCTGGATTAGGAGTTATGCTCAATAGCGTAAATGAAAAACTTTTTATTAATTAAACGGTATTATTAGCATATAGCCTATCTAAACACAAATTTTGACACCAATATTTTACCCACTGATGTAATATAATATTTTGGGATTTTTGAAGATTTATATTTATTTTTAAGCTGAGTATAACATAGGGTTCTTGCTTTAATCTGGTAATTGTCGGTTATACCCTTTTACTAAATAAAATGAGTTTTACATAACATATTGATATCAAACTTTTTTCTACTAATTTTATATGATAAATAAAATATTTTGAACTTTATAAACTGACCAAAAGCTCAGATTTTCTGTTTTAACCCGAAAATCACTTAAAACCGACTTTTACGCGTTTTAAGCGCATAGTATAAGTTAAAACAATTTTTAGCATATGAAACTTAATACCTACTGATATTTTTAGTAAATTTTTATATTCTAACAGTAAGCAAAAGTTTTAAACTCAGAATTCTAATTTTGACCTTTTTAAGCATATGTGAAATTACCAAAATGCCCTTCGGTGCATAGTTTGGTTATAAATGGCAAATTTCACATATGTGCAATACCATACTGATATAACTTATTTAATCAAGTATTTTTACTGAATATATCAGACCTGAATCTCGGATTTATATATAATCTCTTTTATAAGCTTTAAAATGACCAAAATACCCCTACGGGGCATAATTTGAGTTTAAATTCGTTTTGGGCATAATGGAAGGTATCCTACTGATATCACAACATATTTAAGGCATATTAACTTAAGAAACCTGTTCATGACTCATTTGGTTACCCGTTACGCACTTTTCGCGTTCGGTGGGGTTTATGTAACTGGTTTGCATAAATTAGCCGAAACGGGTCAAACCTTATCATTTTTATCTCAAAATCCAGAATGTGTTTAGTTTACCCATATTATATAAGTATACAAACTTTTTGGGTCTAAACCACATTCAAATCCGGTCTACGCTTAATCATGCGTTTTGAACCGTATATCTTCCGTTAAAACTAACCGGTCTAAGTTTCGGCTTAATTAAAGACCCGTTAGGAATCTAATAGGTTATTAAAAACTTTCGTTCCAGATTTAGGAGCCCAGTAAAAGCTATCTGCATTTTCTGATTGAATACGGTTGTGATAAATTGAATAATTTGCTCAGGTAAATACTTTTAACTTATTTTCCCTATACGGGCTTGTGGTACGGTATATAAAATACCGCTTGGTCGGGCATTGAATTTTTAATCATATGAAGGTTAATTTATTGAAATGAACCGTTTAAATTGTTTTGTTTGCTTAAAGCCTTTGGGGGGTTAATGACCATGTCCCGGATATCCTTGGCATCATTCATAGAAATGGCCACGACCTAAGCACGGGGTTTAGGCATGCACCCGCCAGTGCATATATAAATAAAAAGGTATAACCGCCGGTTTCGAGAATAACTCGTCGCAGGACTATATCACGTGGTGTGTCTATTAATCTTTAACCCGGTATTCAACCCGGGCTACTGAACGTATATCAAACAAGTAATTCTTTTAAAAGTTTATATATAAATAATTATCCCAAGTTATAAAAGATATTTTGTGCCTTGTGCATTCAAATCAATCTTTCTTAAACATTTTCAAAATGAGTCAGTTAATTGTATTTACCAGTGTAAACTGACGTATTTTCTAAAAAGGTTAAGTGCAGGTACTAGATGAAATAGGCTGGTTACTCCTAGCATCAATAAAGAGTATTGCAAGCTTAGATGTTAAAATTTGTTGAACAATTATCTTTTATTTGATTGTGGATCCTATAAATTCTGTTTGTAATACTTTGATATTACTTTATATCGGTTTGTAATATTTTATCTTTTGCTTCCGCTGTGCATTAAATTGTGTTGTTTGACAACGATGATATCAACTACGTCACGATACTCCCCACCGGGCCCACCAGTAATATGTGGATATATCGGGGTGTGACAGGTTGGTATCAGAGCCAACATTGAGTGAATTAAACACTAGCCTTTTATGTTTAATCTCAATGACACAGAAGCACATTCCTTGGCCTTCTGAGTCTAGACTTAACATAGGAATACTCTCTCTATTCGGAGAATTATTGCTTTCAATTCAATATATTTTTAATATGTCGCCAAGAAAAGAAGCCGTAATGGAAATTCTCCCCATCTGAAGCCTAGGAATGCGGAGCTTTGTACTGCGACTAGGATAAACGTGCAACCAAGGAGAAAACATTCAGAAATAAAATGAAGAAGAAACTCCTTTTGCTGAAGTTCGTTTCCTTAGTAAGTCCTTATAAGGGCATACTTATCTTTCAGTCCCTTCGTGGACAACATTATTTCTCTCAAGCCCCGTTTAGGGCAATTCTGTACCTCTTTTAAAATCATTGGAATGTTTTATCTAAATGTCATTTATATCATTATATATGAATATAATATACGAAATAAATCAAAATATCATTCCTTTTTGAAATTGATCTGCCTGTATATATATATTAAAAAGAATCTTAAAGGGTATAACCTAGCTTGAATGTCAATAAAGACCTGGCTATGATGGTAAAACCTGATTAAAAGAGATTCAGATCCTTGTTAACATCTGAAAACATGTTAACACTCCTGACAACGGTGATGCGATAAAATCACACTTGTCATCTTTATATTGGGAATTTCCAAACCCCTTATTTAGCCTAAATGATCAATATGAATCATGGCTAATAAACATCGAACATGATGTATATATCAAAACATCCATTTGGGATGTATGCCTACGGGCAAAGATGTATACATGAAAAAGATAGTTTTATTTCATAACTTCTTGTCAAGATAATGAACTGTGAAATTTTCCGATCCAAAGGATCATTGATTATGTTTTAAAATTTCCCTAGTGACAAGGCCTCTGTGCCATCAAAAAGTCCTTTGGAACAAGCCCTTGTGCTATATAAAATGTCGGTACGACATTGACAGTCCTGACATATGTCCCCTGTCTAATAAATATGAAGGATTATATTCCGTTTAAATGCCAAAGATGGTTTATTTAAAAACCTAGGCAAAACATAATCAAATAAATTTAATACTATCTATTGGCCTATATGGTTTATTTGCACCATGGCTATTTAATCATCAAACTCGAAGATTCGATATATAATTAAATAAATTATTATTACTTGGGTGTAGCCTTCAAAGCGTCACCATGACTGATTCAGATGAAGCTCACAGTCACCCATTTGATGAGAATAATAACGCAAGATTGAACTTCACGGGCACCGAGTTACAGGCTATGTTAGATACAGCCATAAACAAAGCCGTGGACCGAGTATTAAAGAATCATAAGCGAAAGTGCGATAATACCCCAAATAAGGGTTACAAAAAGGGTAAGGCCGGGTCAAACCAGTCCAAGCCAAATGAGGCAAAACCCAAATGTAAAACCTGCGGGAAGCAGCACTTCGGAAAATGTTTCCGTGAACAGACCAGGGGATGTGGCATCTGTAAGGAGATGGATCACAAGACTCATGAAAGCAAGGACTTGAAGGACGCCACATGCTATGGTTGTGGCGGGAAGGGGCACATAAAGACCTGCTGCCCAAAGAAGGCGACTAAAGGGAAATGCACTTTAGAGTCACAAGCTAAGCCTTGTGGAATCTGTAATAAAGAAGGGCACAAAACTTTGGAGTGCCAAGACATAAAGCACGCAACCTGCTATGGTTGTAATGAAATAGGGCACATCAAAACTAATTGCCCAAATAAAACCAAGAAGCCTGGGGAGGCTAAGAAGACCAAAGCTGGGGGCTCTCAAATGAATGCTCAAGAGGCCGTTCAGGATGACAATGTCACAACAGGTACTTTCCCTATCAATGACATTTATGCTAGAGTATTATTTGATTCGGGTACAGATAAGTCTTTCGTAGACAATAGATTTTGTAAATTATTAAATCTGCCTGTAAAAGCTCTAAGCGTTAAGTATGAAGTAGAATTAGCCGATGGTACCTCAGTGATTGCTTCAGCAATATTAGATGGATGTTTTATATCCATTAGGAATCATTCTTCTCCGCTGTCCTTGTTTCCGTTAAAATTAGAGGGACTCGATATAATGATAGGAATGGATTGGTCGTCTTATAACCAAGCCCATATTGTGTGTGATAAGAAGCAAGTAGTTATCAAGACTCCTTATGGTGAGCCTTTTGACAATTTAAGGAGACACATGGTACAGATTGCCTAAGCACTTGTTGAATTTGGTATGTAATACCAAGCTTCGAGTATGGAAAACTCAGAAGAGACAAACAACAGTCGCGATGCTAAAGATGTGACAAATGTTAATAATACATCAAATGTGAACCTCAATATTGATAGAGTCAATCTCCAAACTATAATTGACGCAGCTGTTAAAAAAGGGCTATGAGAAAAGTCATGAAAAGGTTCAAGAAGCCGGATGCTACTTGCTCTAAAACACATGTCGCTGCTCATGAGAAGAGCTTTATTCATACTTCAAATGCGAAGAATAAACCAAACAAAATCATATATGGCAAGGAGCCCCATTCCTTTTAGGATATACTTAAAAGTACTTCATCTCTTGGAAGTCAAGAGACTTCAATAGTAAAAAGAGGCCATCGATTGCAGGAAATTGTTGGATGAAGTAGAAACCATTAGGTGTATCAGTGGTTATGCTAGAAAGGACACGATGAGGTATGCATCACAGTCATTCGATGGCAATACCGTTAATTAGTAAGGACATTAATGAAGTCCACAAGGAAGATCCTCTTATACATTATGGGATGGACCAAGTTTTAAGGACCTTATTAGAAAAACCTATTATCCGCATCACGAAATGGAAAAAGATGGAATAAGAATTTTCTGACTCTCACCATAAAAGTTCTAGACTGTCGACAGTATGTTAAAAATTCTAATTCATTGGCTAAGATAGTACCCTATTCCACTTACCCAAAAATCTAAGCTTAATGCAAATAATTATTGGTGGTTAGCAATGGCAATAAGAGGGCACATTAAGGTTTCAAAGCCTGCTCATTATAATTCCATTATGGATCTACCTCAGCTACTCACGTTATATAGATTAAGAAATAACCAGTCAAAGCTGAGACTGCCCTAAAATTTGTCAAAAATTTTGCAGCTAAGTTTAAAAGGATTAAGAATGGAGGCGCTTAACCCTCCTGGTGAATGATTAGAGGCGGTTCACATTAATAATGACACCAGATAAATCCCTTATTGTGATTTTATTGCTAAGAGTTACGTTAGGTTTCAGGTGCTGCTGAGTCTCTCATAAGATCATAAACTTAGCAAACTTTTAGAAATTTTCCCGTAAGAACCCCAGATATTAAGTGTAAGGTAAAACTTACAGGCGAAATCATAAGAACCATTTCTTCTGTTCCTGTCAGAAACCTCCAATCGTAGAATTCTAGAAGTATCCTCTCTCTAGAAGAAGTGCGTCAGCATATATAGTTGATATCTCTTTGATCTCTATCAATTGCGAATACCAGAAGGTATGATAAAAAGCGCCATATGAGGATTGGTGTATCTTAATATGTTCCATAGATTGCTTCCATGCCTGATCAGTATGGAGGTTTAATGCATGGAACCGCAAGGATATTCCAATGGTCATATGGTACTAAAGTCAGCTAATGGTATTCAAAGAAGATATCCAGAATGGAATTGTCCAAGTAAATGTCTTCGATTAAGAAATTCGTGGACTCGTAACATAAATGTGTCACTTATCTGACACAGAATATGATAGATGAACTGGAGCCTGAGATTTAGAAAATCTCTGTAACCTCCTTGTGTCTTGATTATCTTCTCCTAGGACTACCCTGTTTACCTCCTGAAAGGCAAGTAGAGTTAAGATTTATATCCCATTTAGGGTTGTATTATTATTAAATCTCCAAGACGTCTAGTACCATCATTGGATGAATCGAAACCCTGTTTAAGTGAGTTTTAAAATAGAGGTTCATATAGCCTAACTCAATATTCTGAGAATTCGGTATAGTCAATTAAGAAAGACGGTTCATCTTGCTTATGCATTGATTACCGCAACCCTACTTAGGAAACAATTAAGAATCACCATCAGCTGCCTAGGATCGTCGATTTGTTGGGCTAGCTGTAAGGATTAGCTATTCCTTAAGATTAGTTTTAAGCGGTGGTTGGAATAACCATCCCACCTTCAAATAAGCTTTTCTATAATAGTTGTTATATAAGTATCAAGGCTGCTTCTTTGGAGACCTTGCATAGATGGAATGTTAAACATCTATTGTTAGACAGAAGATTAGTAAGTCCAATTATCAGGATCTGAAAGTTGCCTTAGAAACAACGAATAAGATCATACAAATCCATAATTATCTGTAAGTTGCCAGTATTCGGCAGAAAATCAAGGATTAATGAAAGTAGCAACCCTCCTAAGTTCTTGTTAAAGAATAAGGTTCGACAAAAGATATCACCCTGGAAGGGTGTGCCAATTTGTTAATTATCAGACTAGTTAAGCTCTGAATATATAGAATCATTCGAGGGAATCGAATGTATCAAGATCAAATAGCTTATAAGCTAAAACCTATTTAAGGAGCTTGGCGGAGCTCGCAATGCATTATACACTAATGATTTAAGGATGTGTTTCACCAATAAGTCGAGAAGCATTATCACATAATGATATGCAGATTTATGATATGATGAGAAACCTGTATCGATTGAGGATCGACAGGTTAAGAAGCTCCAAAAAGGATACATGTACCTATTATTAGAGGTCAACTTGGGAGCTTGGAGAGGCTCCAGATATGCTATAGAAGTTAAGTCCATTATGTGACAAAAAGTACTTCCAGCATTTTAGAAAATCTCGATGTCGAGATTTCTTTTAAGGGGGTGAGGATGTAACACCTCGTAAAATCACGTCCAATGATGTATTGACACGTGTAATAAACCCTAATGAAGTCAAACATTGAACTTAAAGGACTATTTTTTTGAAAAATCGAAAACTTTGATTATGAAAGGACTGGAAGTGTTAGCATACCTAAAATAAATTTCTAAATAACTTCTTACAATATTTATATTCACAAATGAGCCACTTGATGATCGAGTGTAGCCGTTTGCGTAATTAATTGAAAGTTTGCGCAATGAAGGGTTAAAAGCGTCAACATGTTAATTCTTACCTCTGAGTGACCTTTTAACAAACCGGGAGCTTCATGATATTTTATTATACTCTCGGGAATGCCAATTATTGGCCGTCTAAGGTTTTTATGCCTATAAGTAAAGTTACGCGCAACTTTGCAAGTTAGAAGGACTAAAAGTGTCAATATGTTTAATTATGCCTCTGAATGACCTTTTAGTGAGCCCGAAGCATTGTGATGTTTAATAATACTCTAAAGAATGCCTAATATGGATTAGATGAGTCTTCGATGCTATTAAACGATGATATGCGCAAGTTTGCGCATTAGAGGGACCTAAATAGTCAACTTTTGAATCTACGCCTTTTGGTGACCATTTAAGCGATCGAGAGCATAGAAATAATTAAAATCATGCTTGGGAATGCCCATTATGGGCCATGGAAGGCTTGGATGTCATTAAACGACATTTCGTGCTACTTTGTGCGATTAAAGGACTATTTGCGTCAAACTGCAAAAGTATGTCGATTCGTATGGTAACGGACCTTCCGGAATATGACCATGAGTTAAAAATGCCCTAAATATCCCTTATATAGCTTAGATATAGGCTTATAGGTGTTTGGTGCGCAAAAATAAACTTTTAAGTCAAGCAGGGACTAAAAGTGTCAAAAAGTGCACAAGTTTGTATTTTCGCGCATATCTTACATTCTGTATAGATCCGAACATCCAAAAATTTATGTAATCATTAAAATATTTTATTTTAGTGATCGGCATGATAAAATTCCATTCTTCGCGTAATTTGGATCGTTTTTCGCATCCGTTCGTGTTTCGTCGTAATTAGTCGAACAACGTGACCGTACGGCCAAACGAACCGACATCCGGCATACTTTTGAGCATGTTTCATGTCCCCTATGTTTGGGCATCATTGTAGAGCCTTAAATATGGCTTAACAGGCCTAGATGTGTCAGAAACACATTTATATGATTACAGGGACCAAAACTGCCATTTCTGAAACATGTGTTGCTGATCTGGGTACTAGGCGGGCCGCGTAAGACTCCCTCTGAGTCTACGCGGGCCGTGTAAGCCTATCAGACCTGCAAAAACTTGATTTCCATGATCAGCAGCTGGTTTCTGGTATTGTGGATGGTTTTTAATCAATCTATGGGCCATTTTGGGCACCCATAGTATTGAAAATCAGTGGGTAACACATGTAGGGCCTTGATCAAAGCTCGGGTTACGAGCAACGATCCTAACGGTTCTTGAAATCCTATATAAACCCATTTGATCTTGCTCTCATTTCACACTTGATCTGAATTGTTCTAAGTTGGAGCCTTTGTGCTTCATACCTGAGCATCCTAGATCAATTCCATCCTTGCTTGGACCCTTTGTAAGTGTCCTTTCGTGCTTAGTTTAAATTGTTTGGCGTTTTAACCAAAAAGTCAAGCGTTTTTTATAAACTCTTTGACTTTTAAACGGTTGAGCCATTGTTCGCAATGAACGTGGCTACGTGATCGTAATTAGGTAGGTGTTAGACCCTCATAAGGGTACCTCCTAACTACCACGTTTACTTAGTTAAATTGTTGGGTCAAAATAATTAAAATAAAAGTCAAATGGGTTAGTTTTAAATAAAATTCATAACTATAAATATAGATGCCATAAAATCAGTTTTCTCACTTTAATAACTTGGTAAATATTAGTTGAACATGTCTAAGCATGTTCAACCCGACAATTCTGAGTTTAGGCTCGGTTCGGAACCCAAAGTCGCAAAAGTTGACTTTTGCTTTGACTTTCAGTTCTGACCCGATTTAGCTTAGTTTAGATATGCCTTAGGATTCTATTAGGACCAGGTTATAGGTTAGTATAACCCTCTGTGATTATACAACTTGGTTCCTTAGTTATCTGATTCATATGCATGTTTCCGTTATATGCGTAAATGTTGACCATTATGCCCTTTTGACCTTAAAATGATATTTTTGATAATATGAAAGAATAGAAACCTCTATTACTGATTTATAGACTTGCTATAAAAATTTGACATCAGTTTAAGGTCTGGATTAGGAGTTATGCTCAATAGCGTAAATGAAAAGCTTTTTATTAATTAAACGGTATTATTAGCATATAACCTATCTAAACACAAATTTTGACACCAATCTTTTTACCCACTGATGTAATATAATATTTTGGGATTTTTGAAGATTTATATTTATTTTTAAGCTGAGCATAACATAGGGTTCTTGCTTTAATCCGGTAATTGTCGGTTATACTCTTTTCCTAAATAAAATGAGTTTTACATAACATATTGATACCAAACTTTTTGCTACTAATTTTATAAGATAAATAAAATATTTTGAACTTTATAAACTGACCAAAAGCTCAGATTTTCTGTTTTAACCCGAAAATCGCTTAAAACCGACTTTTACGCGTTTTAAGCGCATAGTATAAGTTAAAACTATTTTTGGCCTATGAAACTTAATACCTACTGATATTTTTAGTAAATTTTTATATTCTAACAATAAGCAAAAGTTTTAAACTCAGAATTCTAATTTTGACCTTTTTAAGCTTATGTGAAATTACCAAAATGCCCTTCGGTGCATAGTTTGGTTATAAATGGCAAATTTCACATATGTGCAATACCATACAGAAATAACTTATTTAATTAATTATTTTTACTGAATATATTAAACCTAAGTCTTGGATTTATATATAATCTCTTTTATAAGCTTTAAAATGACCAAAATACCCCTACGGGGCATAATTTGAGTTTAAATTCGTTTTGGGCATAATGGAAGGTATCCTACTGATATCACAACATATTTAAGGCATGTTAACTTAGGAAACCTGTTCATAACTCATTTGGTTACCCGTTACGCACTTTTCACGTTCGGTGGGGTTTTTGTAACTGGTTTGCATAAATTAGCCGAAACGGGTCAAACCTTATCATTTTTATCTCAAAATCCAGAATGTGTTTAGTTTACCCATATTATACAAGTATACAAACTTGTAGGGTCTAAACCACATTCAAATCCGGTCTACGCTTAATCATGCGTTTTGAACCGTATATCTTCCGTTAAAACTAACCGATCTAAGTTTAGGCTTAATTAAAGACCCGTTAGGAATCTAATAGGTTATTAAAAACCTTCGTTCCAGATTTAGGAGCCCAGTAAAAGCTATCTGCATTTGCTGATTGAATACGGTTGAGATAAATTGAATAATTTGCTCAGGTAAAAACTTTTAACTTATTTTCCCTTTACGGGCTTGGGGTACGGTATATAAAATACCGCTTGGTCGGGCATTGAATTTTTAATCGTATGAAGGTTAATTTATTGAAATGACCCGTTTAAATTGTTTTGTTTGCTTAAAGCCTTTGGGGGGTTAATGACCATGTCCCGGATATCCTTGGCATCATTCATAGAAATGGCTACGACCTAAGCACGGGGTGTAGGCATGCACCCGCCAGTGCATATATAAATAAAAAGGTATAACCGCCGATTTCGAGAATAACTCGCCGCGGGACTATATCATGTGGTGTGTCTATTAATCTTTAACCCGGTATTCAACACGGGCTATTGAACGTATATCAAACAAGTAATTCTTTTACAAGTTTATATATAATTAATTATCCCAAGTTATAAAAGATATTTTGTGCCTTGTGCATTCAAATCAATCTTTCTTAAACATTTTCAAAATGAGTCAGTTAATTGTATTTACCAGTGTAAACTGACGTATTTTTCAAAAAGGTTAAGTGCAGGTACTAGACGAAATAGGCTGGTTACTCCTAGCATCAATAAAGAGTCTTGCAAGCTTAGATGTTAAAATCTGTTGAACAATTATCTTTTATTTGATCCTCCTGTGGATCCTTTACATTCCGTTTGTAATACTTTGATATTACTTTATATCGGTTTGTAATATTTTATCTTTTGCTTCCGCATTGCATTAAATTGTGTTGTTTGACTATGACGATATCAACTACGTCACGATACTCTCCACCGGGCCCACCGGTAATACGTGGAAATATCGGGGTGTGACAGATTATCACCCTAACTTGGTCAAATGTCGGGTCAAATCTAATAATAAAAAGTCAACAGAAAGCTATTTTTGTAAATAATCACATAATTAACAATGTAGATGCAATGAAACCTGTTTTACCATTCATATAACTTGGTAATTAATGTAAGAACATGTCTAAGCATGTTCAACCCGACAATTTTCAGTTTAAGCTCGGTTCGGGACCGAAAGTCGCATAAGTGGACTTTTCCTTTGACTTTCAGTTCTGACCCATTAGAGCATATTTTATAAATGCCTTAGAGCTTTATTAGGACCAGGTTACATGTTAGTATAACCCTCTGTGATTATACAACTTGGTTCATTAGTTATCCGATTCATATGCTTGTTTCCGTTATATGCCTAAATGTTGACTATTATGCCCTTTTGACCTTAAAACGAGAATTTTGAAAATGTGAAAAGACAATAACCTTTGTTACTGAATTATAAACATTTCCTTAAATTTTCACATCAGTTTGAGGTCTAGATTAGGAGTTATGCTAAATATCGTAAATAGAAAGCTTTTGATTAAATAAACGGCGTAATTAGCATAAGGCCTATCTAAACCCAATTTTTGATACCAAACTTTTTGCCTACTGATGTAAAATAATAATTTGGGATTTTTAAAGATTTTTATTTATTTTTAGGCTGAGCATAACATAGGGTTCTAGCTTTGATTCGGTAAATGTCGGTTTTGGCCTTTTGGCCTATAAAATGAGTTTTACATAACATTTTGATACCAAACTTTTTGCTACTGATTTTATATGATAAATAAAATATTTTAAGCTTTATGGAATGATAAAATATCAACTTTTCTTATAAAACCCAGAAATCGCTTAAAACCGCATTTTTACGCGTTTTAAACGCATAGTATGAGTTTAAACTATTTTAAACATATAAGACTTAATACTTACTGATGTTTTTAGTAAATTTTTATACTTTAACAGTAAGCAAAAGTTTTAAACTCAGATTTCCAGATTTGACCTTTAAAGCTTATGTGAAATTACCAAAATGCCCCTTCGCTGCATAGTTTGGTTATAATTGAAAATTTTCACATATATGCAATACCCTACTAATATAACTTATTTAAGTAAGTATTTTATTGATTATATCAGACTTGAAACTCAGACTTATATTTAAACTCTTTCATAAGCTTTAAAATGACCAAAATACCCCTACGGGGCATAATTTGAGTTTAAACTCGTTTTGGGCATAACAGAAGGTATCCTACTGATATCACAACATATATAAGGCATATTAAATTTGGAAACCTCTTCATGACTCATTTAGTTATCCGTTACGCACTTTTCGCGTTCGGTGCGGTTTATGTAACTAGTTTGCATAAATTAGCCGAAACGGGTCAAACCTTATCATTTTTAACTCAAAATCCAGAATGTGTTTAGTTTACCCATATTATACAAGTATTCAAACTTGTCGGGTCTAAAACACATTCTAATCCGGTCTTCGCTTAATCGTGCGTTTTGAACCGTATATATTCCTTTAAATCTAACCGGTCTAAGTCTAGGCTTAAGTAAGACCCGTTAGGAATCTAATAGGTTATTAAAAACCTTCATTCCAGATTAGGAGCCCGGTAAAAGCTACTTGCACTCGCTGATTGTGATATATATACTTGCTCAGGTAAATACTCTTAACTTATTTTCCCTATACGTGCTTGGGATACGGTATTATAATAATACCGCTTGGTCGGGTGTGTAGTTGTTTAAAACGGATTGTGATTAATATATTTACATAACCCGTTTTAATCTGTTTTATTTGGTATATGGCCCTTGGGGGTTAATGACCATGTCTCGGATATCCTTGGCATCATTCATTGAAATGGCCACGACTTAAGCACGGGGTGTAGGCATACACCTGACAGCTGCATATGTGAAAACTGGTAACCCACATTAAGGAATTAACCTTATGGGCATTATACCTGTGGCGTGTCACTTAATCTTGTTCGGCTCTTCTAACCGGCCCTGACGGACGACAAATAAGTAAAACTGTATACAAGATTATTTTTAAATAATTGTCCCAAGTTATAAAAGATATTTTGTGCCTCGTGCATTCAAACCAATTTTCTTAAACTCTTTTCAAAATGAGTCGGTTAAGTGTATTTACCAGTGTAAACTGACATATTTTCCCAAAAAGGCTAAGTGCAGGTACTATACGGAATAGGCTGGCTACTCCTAGCATCACTAAGAGTCTTGCAAGCTTAAGATGTTAAAGTCTGTTGAACAATGATCTTTTTATCTTTTGATCCGCCTGTGGATACTTTACAGTCCGTTTGTAATACTTTGATATTACTTTTTATTCGGTTTGTAATGTGATTCATCTTTCGCTTCCGTTGTGCATTAAATTGTGTTGTTTGACTATGATGATATCAACTACGTCACGATACTCCCCACCGGGCCCACCGGTAATACGTGGAAATATCGGGGTGTGACAGGTTGGTATCAGAGCCAACACTGAGTGAATTAAACACTAGCCTTTTGTGTTTAATCTCAGTTACACAGTTGCACATTCCTCGACTTTCGAGTCTAGACAAAGAACTTAGGACTAATCCTAATTCGTTTATTTGTCCTTTATTTTGTTTCATTGTTATTCTTTTGTTGTTTTGACAGGTTTATCAAAATGCCACCGAGATTTAGAAGAGGACAAGGCAAGGCCCCAATTACGGGTCACGATCATGAAGCCGGACCTTCACACCGGCGAACCCCATCTATTACCATGAGTACAAGTCCGCAGGAAGATTGGAGGAAGTATCTAGAGCCAGCGAGGCAATCTGTCTCGCTAAGTTCATCACCATCCTACCACCATTCTTTCGGGCCCCAATCTGGAAATGAGCCCCACAACTCACACCACTCCTTCATCCCTCTCCAATGATCCAACTCACACCATTCCTTCAATGACCCAACACCTTACTTTCAGAGCCGGTTCAACCCGGCATACCTCATTGAAGAACCAGTGGGTTTTAACCCATTGGGACCCGAAGATACCAATCCCGCCGAGCCTCCAACCGGGACGCCTACTCACCCCATCGAGATCTCAGATGGGTCATCATTCCATGGATCACCTTACCGTGGTCCAGACAGCTACCAGGCGAGGGTTGCCCAATATGATTGGGTATTACACCCTCCTACCACTCATCGCCTCAGCAGCAGCAGCAGGATCCCTCTGAGGATTCCCGTTTTGTAGCGGTCACTCCACCGCCACCACCACCAATTCAGAAGCCGCCTCCGGAGCCACCGAGGCGAAGAAGATCAAACGCACCGATGTCCGTGCGAGGAGGAGTGCGTATCAGCACCCCTCAACCTTCGAGTGGCAACCTTCGAGTGGCAGCCATTACCCGCCACTCTATGAAGACCCGCAGATGGGTGGGCCTTCAAACCTTGCCCTGAGGTAGACTCCGCGCCTGTCGCGCCACCACCGTTGGGTTATGATAACCCAATTCCTGCATACACCGGTTGAGTGGCGTACAACCCATTTGAACAGCCGGCCCATACCAACTACAACTATGCTGAGGTTGACCAATACCAGGCAGCATAGAACTACAATGCTCTCCACCCCGAGGGGCCCTATGGAGCTCCCTGGGGAGTTGGATACCCAGCTTATGGGTACCAACACCCGCCACCTCCTCAACCTCCACATCAGCAGCCGCCGCAGCCGCAATTGATACCACCAGAGCAACAACAGGAGGTTCTCCAAAGGTTGAGCCAGGTAGAGCGGGAGGTCCAAGAAGAGCGTAGGAACAACCGCGGTTTTCTAAAAGGTCTGGCAAGTTTAAAAGGGGAAGACCAAGAAAAGGGATTTTTGAAGATTCCTTATTTATTTATTTGTATTGTAATTTACTTGCTTTAAATCAAGTCCCTGCGTGGACAACTATTTCTGTATTCAGTCCCTGCGAGGACTTGTGTTTCTGTTTAGCCCCTGCGTGGGCATGTTATTCTGTTTAGCCCCTGCGAGGGCAAATTATTTCTCTTTAAGTCCCGTTTAGGGCAATCGTGTACTAGTTTAAATTTTAGTGGAATGGATAAAATTTAAAATTTTATTTTTGTTAATTATATGCATAAACATAAAATATGAAATAAATAAAAATGATCATTCCTTTTATAAGATCTGCCATTATAATGAAATACCAAAATCTAAGAAGGACAAAACCTAGCCCATGTGTCATTTTAAGACAGGGCCAAGATGGTAGTACCTCAATTAGATTCAGATCCTAGTTAACATATCAATTTAGGATTGCTCTGCGTTAAATATTAAAAAAAAGAATCTTAAAGGTATAACCTAGCCTATATGTCATTTTAGACATGGCCAAGATGGCAAAACCTATTTGAAAAGATTCAAATCCTTGTTAACATCTGAAAACATGTTAACACTCTTGGCAAAATGTGATTCGATAAAATCGCATAAGTCATTCTTAAATTGGGTTATTCCAATTCCCTTCTTATTTATATAATCATCCATTAGTGATGAAGTGCCTACGGGCCATAATTAATGTCCTTTGAGACTAAAGACAGTGGTGGTCTATGACTACCTGTCAAGAAGAGGTAATGAACTTTGATTCAAGCCTTAGTGCCTCGATTCTATAAAATCCTGGCTTATAAATTAAATCTGTCCCTATGACTTGGCCTGTTGTGCTATTATCAAAAATATAATTAAGGATTATTATAAAGATCCTGAACATATATATATTTAGCAAATTAACCAATATGGTTATTAATACCATGGTTAATAAATCATCAAGAATGATAATACTGTTATAAACTTCTAAATAAACCATTGTCATTATTTTTATGTAGCAATTAAGCTACATGGCTGGGTCGGAAGAAGTTAACAGTCACCCCTTGGAAAACCATGAGAATACCAGGAACAATATAACCAGAGAAGAGCTCTGAACACTGATTGATACAGCTGTATCTAAAGCTGTGGATAGGCAATTCAGGGAATCTAGTGGGACGCATAGTAAGACCTCATCGGTACCCCACTCTAGATCTCACCCTAAGACACAATCTGAGGCTCATAGCAAGCCACCCTCTAAACAACATGAGCCCAAGAAAGAGGATGCTCAACACTCCTCGAATCAACACAGTGTTCCATCTAAGAGGATAGTATTTGATTGTGAACCACGTACCAAGACCTGCACCTATGAATACTTTATCTCCTACAAACCCAAGGATTTCACTAGGGAAAAAGGGGCGATTGACTGTATGACATGGTTGGATGAAATGGATACCGTGGTTGATATCAGCGGTTGTGCTGATAGGGATGTGGTGAAGTATGTATCCCAGTTATTCAAAGGAGAGGCACTAGCATGGTGGAAGTCTCTCATTCAAGCTGTTGGAAAGATCCTACTATACAATCTGACCTGGGATCAGTTTGTTGCCCTTATTAAGGATAATTACTGCCCTCAACATGAGGTTGAGAGGATTGAGTCAGACTTCTTATCTTTGGTGATGAAAAATTTAGACTGTCAAGCTTACCTCACCAGCTTCAATACCATGTCCCGATTGGTTCCGTATTTGGTAACACCGGAACCCAAGCGAATTGCTCGTTTCATTGGGGGTTTGGCCCCAGAAATCAAGGCCATTGTAAAGGCATCCCGACCTGCTACTTTTAGGTCAGCAGCTGATCTATCTTTATCCCTTACTTTGGATGCGTTCAGGTTGAGATCGCTTAAGAACTCTGAAGAAAGTAAGAGAAAACGTGAGGACGATAACTCACGATGGTCTGAGAAGAAGCATAAGGGTAACACGGACCACAAGAGGAAGTCTGGGTCCAACAAAGGTAGCCAACAAGAGGATGAAAAGCCAAAGTGCAAGACTTGCCGGAAACGTCACTTTGGAAAATGCAGGTTTGAATCCAAGTCCCAGTCAAAACCGTCTGCATGTGGGTTATGCAAATCCAAGGAGCACAAGACATTAGACGGCAAGAAAATAAAGGATGCGACATGCTATAACTGCAACGAAAAAGGGCACATCAAGACCAACTGCCCTAAATATGCCAAAAAGCCTGAAGAAGCCAAAAAGACCAATGCAAGGATCCTTCGAATGGATGCACGAGAAGCTGTTTAGGATGATAATGTGATAACAGGTACCTTTCTTATAAATGATGTTTATGCAAGGGTGTTATTTGATTCAGGTGCAGATAAGTCATTTGTAGATGATAAGTTTTGTAAGTTGTTGAATTTACCAGTTAAAACCCTAAGCGTAAAATATGAGGTAGAATTGGCAGATGGTACCTTAGAGATAGCCTCAACTGTGTTAGATGGATGTTTTATATCCATTAGGAACCATTCCTTTCCATTATCCTTGCTTCCTTTGAAATTAGCTGGTTTTGACATAGTTATAGGCATGGACTGGCTATCTCATAACCAAGCCCAGATCGTTTGCAACAAGAAGCAAGTGGTGATCAAGACTCCGTCTGGTGAGCCACTTACCATACAAGGTGATACCCAGTATGGATTGCCTGAGCAAGTGTCTATGCTCAAGGCATCTAGATGTTTGAGGAAGGGTTGTGTTATTTATATGGCACAGGTAACTATTGATGAGCAGAAGCCCAAGATAGAAGATATCCCGGTCATTTCTGAATATCCAGAAGTTTTCCCTGAGGAACTACCAAGTTTACCACCAGATAGGCAAGTAGAATTCAGAATTGACATTATTCCAGGAGCAGCACCTGTCGCAAGAGCGCCTTACAGGTTAGCACCAACGGAAATGAAAAAGCCGAGAACCCAACTAGATGATTTGTTAGCCAAAGGTTTTATTAGACCTAGTTCGTCTCCTTGGGGAGCACCAATCCTGTTTGTAAAGAAGAAGGCTGGATCGATGCGATTATGCATCGATTATCGCGAGCTTAACAAAGTCACTTTCAAGAATAGATATCCATTGCCTAGGATCGACGATTTGTTCGATCAATTACAAGGGGCAAGTTATTTCTCTAAGATCGACTTGAGGTCAGGCTACCATCAACTGAAGGTTAAAGATGAAGATGTACACAAAACTGCATTTAGGACTCGTTATGGTCATTACGAGTTCTTAGTGATGCCTTTTGGGCTCACTAATGCGCCAGCAGCATTCATGGATCTCATGAATCGCGTCTGCAATCCCTACTTAGATAAATTTGTCATCATCTTCATCGATGACATTCTAATTTATTCGAAGAATCAAGTTGACCATGAGAAGCACCTTCGTTGTATTCTTTCACTGCTTCAACAAGAAAAGCTCTATGCCAAGTTTACGAAATGTGAATTTTGGCTTCGTGAAGTCCAATTTCTTGGACACGTTGTTAGTGAGCTTGGTATCCAAGTAGATCCCGCTAAGATTGAAGCCATCATGAATTGGCAAGAGCCGAAGACGCCTACGGAGATTCGCAGCTTTCTAGGACTGGCAGGATACTACAGGCGCTTTATTGAAAACTTCAAAAGAATTACAACGCCCCTAACCTTACTAACTCGCAGGAATAGCAAGTTTGACTGGGGTCCTAAGCAGCAAGAATCCTTTGACATTCTTAAACAAAAGTTAAGCAATGCGCCAGTATTGACACTGCCTGAGGGGATTGAAGAATTTGTGGTTTACTGTGATGCGTCACACACTGGTATGTGATGTGTGCTTATGCAGAAAGGCAAGGTTATTGCCTATGCTTCTCGACAGTTAAAGGTGCACGAGAAGAACTACACCACCCATGACTTGGAGTTGGGTGCCGTTGTATTTGCACTAAAACTGTGGAGGCATTATTTATATGGTACCAAGTGTGTGATCTACTCTGATCACAAGAGCCTTCAACATCTGTTTAATCAGAAGGACTTAAACATGAGGCAGCGTCGATGGATGGAAACTTTAAATGATTATGACTGTGAAATACGATACCATCCAGGCAAGGCGAATGTAGTCGCCGATGCCTTAAGTAGGAAGGAAAGAGTAAAGCCCATAAGAATCAATGCCAAGAGCATTGAATTAAAGAGTGTTCTGAATGAAAGATTGTTAGCCGCCCAAAGAGAAGTTGTACTAGAAACTAACTATCCTGATGAAAAGTTGGGTGTAACTGCTGAGCAGTTATCCTATGGCAAGGATGGAATCCTGAGATTAAATGGACGAATATGGGTTCCGATCTATGGAGGACTTAGGGATGTTATCCTCCAAGAAGCCCACAGTTCTAAGTATTATGTTCATCCTGGTGCTGATAAGATGTATCAGGATTTGAAGGCAAATTATTGGTGGATAGGCTTGAAGAAGTCTATAGCCACTTATGTAGCCAAATGTTTGACGTGCGTGCAAGTTAAAGCTGAACACCAGAAGCCATCAGGTTTGCTTCAACAGCCTGAACTTCCCACCTGGAAGTGGGAGATGGTGACTATGGATTTTATCACCAAGTTACCAAAGACAAAGAAAGGAAATGATACTATTTGGGTTATAGTGGATAGATTGACTAAGTCAGCTCACTTCCTACCTATTAAGGAAACACACAACTCAGATAAGTTAGCTCAGCTGTACGTGGATGAGATTGTATCCCTCCACGGGGTGCCAGTGTCTATCATATCTGACAGGGATACAAGGTATACATCGCATTTCTGGAAAAGCTTTCAGCAATCCCTAGGCACCCGACTAAACTTTAGCACTGCATATCATCCACAAACGGATGGTCAAAGCGAGCGAACGATTCAAACACTGGAAGATATGTTAAGGGCTTGTGTTATTGATCTAGGTGGAAGTTGGGATAATCATCTTCCATTAATCGAATTTTCATACAATAATAGTTATCATTCCAGTATTCAAGCTGCACCATTTGAAGCCTTGTATGGAAGGAAGTGCAGAACGCTCGTTTGTTGGGCAGAAGTTGGAGATGTCCAACTAACAGGACCTGATATAGTCCTGGAGACGACATACAAGATTGTGCAGATAAGAGATCGTCTCAAAGCTGCCAGAGATAGGCAGAAAAGCTACGCAGATAAAAGGCGTAAATCTCTAAAGTTTGAGGTAGGTGACAAGGTGTTACTAAAAGTATCACCCTGGAAGGGAGTGATGCGATTTGGTAAGAAAGGCAAGTTAAGCCCAAGATACATAGGACCATTCGAGATCATCGAATGTGTCAGAACAGTGGCTTACAAGTTAAATTTGCCTGAAGAGCTCAGTGGTATTCATAATGTATTCCACATCTGCAATCTGAAGAAATGTCTAGCTGATGAATCACTAGTCATACCCCATACGGATGTGCACATAGATGAGAGCTTGAAATTTATTGAGAAACCTTTGTCGATCGAGGATCGACAGGTTAAAAAGCTTCGGAAGAAGCAAGTACCGACTGTAAAGGTCAAATGGGATGCCAGAAGAGGTCCCGAGTATACGTGGGAGGTAGAGTCCACAATGAAAGAAAAGTACCCTCATTTGTTTCAATAAATCTCGAGGTCGAGATTTCTTTTAAGGGGGTGAGGATGTAACACCTCGTAAAATTATACCCAGTAAAATAAAGACACGTGCCATGTAAGGCAAACGTGTTATAAACCCGGATCAAGTTAAAAGATGTATGGTAGGATTTAAAGGTATCGACATGTTAAATAATACCTCTGAGTGACCTATTTATAAATCCCAAACCTTAATATATTTTATAAACATCTAAAATATTCAAATCCGGTTATTTTGATAATGTATAATTCAAATTTGCATAAGAAATGGATCCTATGTTTCATACGACAAATTCCCTTCAAAAACATTCATCAATAAAGTCCAAAGATGTGTAAGTGTATGGCAACACTTTCAAGAGCATGCAAAAGTCTGATTCATGGTCCCATTCTGATGATTAAGACCTTGGATTCGAATTATAAAAGATTGCATGGTCAAAGCTTAAAGGTTTGCAAATTTTTGTCTTCTGACCATCGGTTACAGACCATATGAGGATCATCTTACGGTCCGCAAGGACTGCAACCGGGCGATACAATTCAAGGTTGGTTACGGACCGCATCCGCCTGGATTTACGGTCCGTAAGAGGTGGATACGGACCGCAAGGGGTTTTGCTTACGGTCCGTAAGGCTGTCGCTGGCAGCAGAAAATGGACAGATGCCTGTTCAGCCTGTTACACCGCCTTACTTGCATGGTTTTCGAAATTCAGGAGCATGGCCAATGGTTTTACATGCATAGGGACACATGGGATGATCAGGGAACTTTTGTAGACTTGTGTGTGATGATCTTGTGCAATTTGGGGTCCTATATAAGAAACTCAATGTTGCAACTTTTCCTTGCTCATTTGCAACTCACTTCAAACTGATCTCTGGAGCTTCTCTGGTCTTCAACAAGTTTCCTTAGGATCCATAATCGTGCTTAGGACCTTTGTAAGTGTCCTTAACCTCCTAATTTTAGTTTTAATTAGCTTAATGACCATAAGTCAAACTTATGGTAATTAAAGATTGACTTCGTGATTAATCACTAATGGTCCAGTCATTAGTTAAATTAAAAATAGTTAGAAGTTGGTAATTATCTAGGTAATAAACCCCTAAGAGGGCACCTACTGATTATCACCCTAACTTGGTCAAATGTCGGGTCAAATCTAATAATAAAAAGTCAACAGAAAGCTATTTTTGCAAATAATCACATACTTAACAATGTAGAAGCAATGAAACATGTTTTACCATTCATATAACTTGGTAATTAATGTAAGAACATGTCTAAGCATGTTCAACCAGACAATTTTCAGTTTACGCTCGGTTCGGGACCGAAAGTCGCATAGGTGGACTTTTCCTTTGACTTTCAGTTCTGACCCATTAGAGCATATTTTAGAAATGCCTTAGAGCTTTATTAGGACCAGGTTACATGTTAGTATAACCCTCTGTGATTATACAACTTGGTTCATTAGTTATCCGATTCATATGCATGTTTCCGTTATATGCCTAAATGTTGACTATTATGCCCTTTTGACCTTAAAACGAGAATTTTGAAAATGTGAAAAGACAATAACCTTTGTTACTGAATTATAAACATGTCCTTAAATTTTCACATCAGTTTGAGGTCTAGATTAGGAGTTATGCTCAATATCGTAAATAGAAAGCTTTTTATTAATTAAAGGACCTAATTAGCATAAGGCCTATCTAAACCCAATTTTTGATATCAAACTTTTTACCTACTGATGTAAAATAATATTTTGGGATTTTTAAAGATTTTTATTTATTTTTAGGCTGAGCATAACATAGGGTTCTAGCTTTGATTCGGTAAATTTCGGTTTTGCCCTTTTGGCGTATAAAATGAGTTTTACATAACATTTTGATACCAAACTTTTTGCTACTGATTTTATATGATAAATAAAATATTTTAAGCTTTCTGGAATGATAAAAATATCAGCTTTTCTTATAAAACCCGGAAATCGCTTAAAATCGTCTTTTTACGCGTTTTAAACACATAGTATGAGTTTAAACTATTTTAAACATATAAGACTTAATACCTACTGATGTTTTTAGTAAATTTTTATACTTTAACAGTAAGCAAAAGTTTTAAACTCAGATTTCCAGATTTGACCTTTAAAGCTTATGTGAAATTACCAAAATGCCCATTCGGTGCATAGTTTGGTTGTAATTGATAAATTTCACATATATGCAATACCCTACTGATATAACTTATTTAAGTAAGTATTTTTACTGATTATATCAGACCTGAAACTCTGACTTATATTTAAACTCTATCATAAGCTTTAAAATGACCAAAATACCCCTACGGGGCATAATTTGAGTTTAAACTCGATTTGGGCATAACAGAAGGTATCCTACTGATATCACAACATATTTAAGGCATATTAACTTAGGAAACCTGTTCATGACTTATTTAGTTACCGTTACGCACTTTTCGCGTTCGGTGCGGTTTATGTAACTAGTTTGCATAAATTAGCCGAAACGGGTCAAACCTTATCATTTTTAACTCAAAATCCAGAATGTGTTTAGTTTACCCATATTATACAAGTATTCAAACTTGTCGGGTCTAAACCACATTCTAATCCGGTCTTCGCTTAATCGTGCGTTTTGAACCGTATATCTTCCTTTAAATCTAACCGGTCTAAGTCTAGGCTTAGGTAAGACCCTTTAGGAATCTAATAGGTTATTAAAAACCTTCGTTCCAGATTAGGAGCCCGGTAAAAGCTACTTGCACTCGCTGATTGTGATATATATACTTGCTCAGGTAAATACTCTTAACTTATTTTCCCTATACGGGCTTGGGATACGGTATTATAATAATACCGCTTGGTCGGGTGTGTAGTTGTTTAAATCGGATTGTGATTAATATATTTACATAACCTGTTTTAATCTGTTTTATTTGGTATATGGCCCTTGGGGATTAATGACCATTTCCCGGATATCCTTGGCATCATTCATTGAAATGGCCACGACTTAAGCACGGGGTGTAGGCATACACCTGACAGCTGCATATGTGAAAACTGGTAACCCACTTTAAGGAATTAACCTTGTGGGCATTATACCTGTGGCGTGTCAATTAATCTTGTCCGGCTCTTCTAACCGGCCCTGACGGACGACAAATAAGTAAAACTGTATACAAGATTATTTTTAAATAATTGTCCCAAGTTATAAAAGATATTTTATGCCTAGTGCATTCAAACCAATTTTCTTAAACTCTTTTCAAAATGAGTCGGTTAATTGTATTTACCAGTGTAAACTGACGTATTTTCCCAAAAAGGCTAAGTGCAGGTACTATACGGAATAGGCTGGCTACTCCTAGCATCACTAAGAGTCTTGCAAGCTTAAGATGTTAAAGTCTGTTGAACAATGATCTTTTTATCTTTTGATCCGCCTGTGGATCCTTTACAGTCCGTTTGTAATACTTTGATATTACTTTTTATTCGCTTTGTAATGTGATTCATCTTTTGCTTCCGCTGTGCATTAAATTGTGTTGTTTGACTATGATGATATCAACTACGTCACGATACTCCCCACCGGGCCCACCGGTAATACGTGGAAATATCGGGGTGTGACATGTTAATGGAATGTTCATTGTGTTGCTGAATATTCATCGTGTTAATTGAATGTTCATTATGTTGCTGAATGTTCATCGTGTTAATGGAATGTTCATTATGTTGCTGAATGTTCATCGTGTTAATGGAATGTGCATTATGTTGCTGAATGTTCATTGTGTTAATGGAATGTTCATTATGTTGCTGAATGTTCATCGTGTTAATGGAATGTTCATTATGTTGCTGAATGTTCATCGTGTTAATGGAATGTGCATTATGTTGCTGAATGTTCATCATGTTAATGGAATGCTCATTATGTTGTTGAATGTTCATCGTGTTAATGGAATGTTCATTATGTTGCTGAATGTTCATCGTGTTAATAGAATGTTCATTATGTTGCTGAATGTTCATCGTGTTAATGGAATGTTCATTATGTTGCTGAATGTTCATCGTGTTAATGCAATGTTCATTATGTTACTGAATGTTCATCGTGTTAATGGAATGTGCATTATGTTGCTGAATGTTCATCGTGTTAATGGAATGTTCATTATGTCGCTGAATGTTCATCGTGTTAATGGAATGTTCATTATGTTGCTGAATGTTCATCGTGTTAATGGAATGTTCATTATGTTGCTGAATATTCATCATGTTTGTTGGAAGTTAGTCGGTTATGTTTGTTTGTAATTGCATTGATTTGTGTTGATATGTTTGTAGATAAGGCTCAACTTACAAATAAGTGAATGTGACTTGTATGTATGTATGTATGTAGATATGGAACTGTAGCGTGTGTAAGTCGTGTGAACTTGTATGTACATGCAAATGAATGAGATGTGTATGAATGTACTTAGATATATGAAAGTGTATACACGTGTTGTAATCTAATGATTGTATATCACTGGTATACGTATACGTGAAGATGTGGGTTTTCAATATGTTTGAGATTACGTACTCCTAACCATGTTACTATTGAGAATGAAATAAATGGAGTGCAGGTATGGGAACGCCGGACCCTCGAGGAATTGATGTTGGACTCGAGTAAATAAAATTGAGAGAATGTTTCAATGGAATACCTTACGTAGTTAGAATGTGATATAGCCTTTTAAGTATATGTATTAAATTATATATGATGTTACCATGTACTAACGTGTTGGTTATATATGGTGACCGCAGGTTAGTCAGATATTCATGATGGACAAGTGAACGAGGATCAAGTTGAAGATCATGGATTGTACGGGAAAGCGGTTACGTTGTTTGTAATCATTTGTTAACATAGTTACATTAAATAAATGATGAATGATGTATTTATGTTAAAAGGGTTGACCTAAACAGTATTTAAGTATGTTAGAGTAGTTAAAAGAAAGAAATTTTACGATTCATTTTTTGCTGCGTCGTTTTGGGTGAAATCGTGAATAGGGTCTTACAGATACACATATAGACGCCTTAGGTTTAATATGTTGTATCAATTTTGTTCTTGCCATTATGTTATTGTCTTGTACTTATTGTTATTTGAATTATCATGTAATATTTGACAATTTGAAGTTATGAAATGAAACGGTTTTATTTAATTATTGTCACAAAATAGCGTTATGTGTGATGATCAATCTTTCTTCGTCCCACTCCGATGTTTCTGCCATTGGTTGGGGTGTGACGCTAACCGTGTAGATCAAAGGTGAGAGGTGTGCAAAATCGACGAAAGGAAGCTCCTGAGTGATGGATACAACCTGCTTTGAGGGCTGATGCTGCTGTCTTCAAATGCTGAGGATTCTGCCGTTGGATTCAAGGAGAAAAGGAGATTTTGAGGTATTTTCTTTAGGGTTTTAGAGAGAGGAAATGGATGAGGAGATAGAGAATGTTTGCTACAAATGGAATGTAGCCGTCACATTGATTGCTAATCATCCTAGGGTTTTGCACCCCATATTCCTTTTATATGAGTTTGAAGATACCGCACACTTATCCCACCGCCTTAGAATGTGTGTGCGGTCACCAAAGGGTTTTAGGTGGGCTTTGCAGGGCCCAAGTGGGTGTATAATGCAGCCCAGTTCAATAGTGAGGGAAGTGTGCAAGAGGTGAGGGAGTGTACGGGATTTAGGTGGTGTGTGGTTGGAGTAGGTTCTTAATTATTTTATATACACACTATATTCAAACCGTACATTCATACAATAAACACAATCATAATGAAAATTTTTATTCATTATAGAGAAAAATGCTCGGATAGTACCTGTGGTTTCCTCAATTTTCACCTTTAGTCCCTAACTTTTTAAAATTACAGCTATAGTCCCCAACTTTTGCAAAATCGTTCTCGGATAGTCCCTGAAGCGGATGAAGGTTAGTTTTTGGTGTTAAGTGGGTGTGAAATGACTAAAATACCTTACTAATAAATAAAGAAATATAATAAATGGGTCCACCATACTCATCTTTCTGATACAACTAAAACAAATCAAGATCAACAAATACAAACATAAACCCTAGGTTAACAAAATTATGGCAAACAGTCATCACATAAAGAACCAAATCTAACTTCAACTAAAACACTAAACAATTAAGCAAATCAAGATCTAACCGATACCAACAGATGGAACATAAACCCTAGATTGTTAAAACTAGGGCAAAAAGTCAAACCTTTCACGGCGTTGTTCAGGAGTCAACCCATCATCTTTGTTCTTGGCTTTAACACCGTTACGAGCTTGAGCTCTTTCGCGATCTTTCTCCCTTTGATTACCGCGTTCGAATCTTTGTTAAGGAAAAAAATATATACATTAGAAGATCGAAAATTGATGAAAAAGTGTTGATAAATAGTGATAAAATAACATGAAATTGAGTGAAATTAACAGCAAGTTGTTGTGTGAATTGATAATTTGAAAAGGATATGAGTCATTGATGTTGAAGAAGATGAAGATATTGGAGAATCTGTGTTGCGTGAATTTGTAGTTGAGCCGACGGAATTGGGTTGAATCAAGAGAGCTAAATGTATATATATAATATAACCACCTACATTCTCAAACATCAACACCACCTCCACAGTTGAGCAAAAGCTTCATCTGGTCCGCCGCTATAACAGGTTATTTTTCTTTTAGGGTGTTAGGTTTCAGTGGTGGTGTGGAGTGGGGAGGATGAAGTGGGTGTGGTGGGTCCCACATAAATTATAAAATATTAATTATATTTTTTTAACTTTTTAGCTATTAATTTGACAGTAAAGGTATTTTTGTCATTTCACACGCGCCTAACATCAAAAACTAACCCAGTTACGCACCAGGGACAATTCGGGAACGAAATTGAAAAAATTGGGGACTATAGGTGTAATTTTAGAATGTTAAGGACTAAAGATGAAAAATATGCAAACCACATGGACTATCCGGGCATTTTAATCTTCATTATATTTCCAATAATAATTGTACATATTTCCAACATAGAAGGTGTCGAGCAGGGAAAACCCGAAGTATCACATTATCTCCAAGTTTCAATAACCTTCGTCCTGAAAGTTAAAGCGCGGCCACTGACAAGCTAGTGTATTACAATGTTTTCACGGGGTGTCACAAATCACGTAATGGGTATTCAACATCACGTAATCATGTAATGAGTATTCAAAATCCTGCATTTTTTTAAGAAAGCTATAACAATAGAGTGCTGGAATTAAAGAGAATGAAATACTCGTTAATACGGTGTACTTTTTATAAAAAAATATTAACGTATGAACAAGTTATAGTTGTTTAAAAATCAAATAGGAAGTGAGTTTATAAGTCAACAATATTGGATTTCCCCCTTTCCTTACTTGTTTTTAGTTATGTAAATTCTAAATTTAATGAACATTTGATCTCAACCATTAATCTTACAAATAACTTTTCTGCTACACTTCATACACTCATTTCCTCTTATATAATAACCTTTCTCATATTAATAGTATAACTAACTTTATTAAAAAGTATATCCTCTAAATTATTGCAACCTTTTAAACTTTAAAGCTCCCACTAGCAATAATAATTATCTTTTTTGTTTGAACGAAAAATTTGGATTACTGACGGACCACTAAGTATCATGGTGTCACCAGCGGAACCACCCAGTCATATTCATCTCCACTAGCCATAATACATATTCACCAATTCAGGAGTAAACCCAATAAATATGGGAAAACCCCACTTGTGAGAAATAGACCTGTGACCTATTGGTCTCAAAACCTTACCACATCCCAAGATACTACTAGGCTATAAAGTCATGGGCAATAACTATCTATTCTACAGTGAAAAGTCTAGTAATTATCTTCATGAACCCATCTTTTTCCTTTTTTTCTTTTCTGATTACTTCTCATAATAGCTTTTCTAAAGTCTAGTTAACGATTGTTTTATCCTTTCTAAATCTTTAAAATTTATGTAATTTCATATGAAATTAGAAATTCGCTCAGAGTTAGGCTAAGTATACTATCCCTTACCTTTTATACCCCTTCTTAAAAAATTAAATTAAAACCTGTCATATTCTCCCCTTATATGTTTTTAAAAATAAAAAAAAAAGGTAAAGAAAACTTAAATAACATTTTTATATAAAATAAATAAAAACATTTTTTTCTAAAAGATAAGAAATATTTTTTTAAGTAAAATAATACATTTATACAAAACTAAAAAAATGAAAAATCTGTATAAATGCATTAAATAAGTTACCAAAAAAGGTGCCAATAATGGTGAAAGGGATAATAAAGTGGGTGTACGGGTTTTTGTTTTTTTTCTTTTATCTTAGACGTGATCACGGATGATGTCTTATGATAATGAAAGGTAGTAGAAAACTGTTTTTTCTTGCTCATTTGTATTTTTATTTTAAATTATTATATCTTATATTTATTATTGTTAAGTTTTAGATTTTAGTTTTATTAAATTTCTTAATAACTAAAAGAATTAATGTTTCATTTGCGAAGAATGTAGGATCGAATCGTGACCTGAATGAGTCGTTCGGAAGAGTTCTTAGACTATACGAAAGGCGGAAACAGACGTATAGACTCGAAACAGCTTGAATATCACTTTAATCTTCTTGTATATTGAAATAACAACGATTACAGTCACAAGAAATACCGGCCGCACCTCGGTATCAATTTAGAAATATGTTGCCTGTTCGCTTCAAATGAAAGACATGACATCTATTTATAGCCTAAGCTAGTCCGCTTGAAATCACACAAACAACTTCAAGCGGTTACACTTTCAAGCGAATCTATCTAATTTGTCTTCAAGCGAACTCAACATAACTTTCAAACGAACTTAGAATCTGATTTGAATATATATTTCTTTTGAATGCCTTGTATTTTGTGTTGAGTTGTAATGATGATGTCACTTGAATGATGTCATCATCAAGAATGATGACATCATGCTTGATCAGATCCGCAACGCAGCCAAGACTCGATTATAGGACGAAGACGACAGATGTGTGCACCAACAGACTCCCCCTCAGATGTTGATGAGTCTTAAGTGTCGAGTCTTCACAATCTTCAGTCTTTATCAGTCTTTGTGCTTCCAAACACTTATCCTGATTCTTGTCTCACTCTAAATCCTTCTCTCTCTAGCAGTATCAATTCCCACGAACAATCTCTACTCAGATGTCTTCAGACTCCCCCTTTCGATATACTGAGATCGCAGTGGCATTGTTGAAATTACAAAGTCCTCAGGTATCGGAACTTGGTTCTCTATCATTCAAATAACCTGCACATTCTTAACCCAGAAATAAATTTCACAAATTTTAACATTTGACAAATTTATAAATTCAGATTCCCTCTCAAATTTATCCAGAATGATTTATCATTAATAGAAATCTCAGATGACCACTTGTATACACATATTAAAAAAACTTTTCTCATTTAAACAAACTCTCCCAAACCAATTTGTCATCGTGTTTAGAACTTGGAATTTTGAAAATCAGCTCTCCAATACCAGTTGTCGAAAATCTTTTTGGATTTTTCAAAATTTATGCTAAAACACACTAAAAAAACTTTTTGGAATTTTTTAAAATAAAGAAATGTAGTAAAGAAATATTTACAGACACTATTTTTGTGAGTTTGTGTAAGAGGATCATATCATTTTTTGAAACAAATCACCAACACCGTTAAACTTGATTTCATTTTAAGCTCTAAACAATTCACTTAGATTGTCAGTATACTGATCCACTTAAATTTTCACACAAAGTTCAACTGTTTCGAGATACGGATTAATGTCTTAGATACTTAAACTCAATCGCGTGTCCCACCTCAGAATATACTCCCGTATCCAGATCCCAATATTCAGTCTTACAGGTGAGTATACCTAGATGATATCTGTAAGGGGTTAAATTGCGAGGACCGTGAGAGCCAGGTCAGAACTTCCATTCAGCAGAGAGATGACGGCTTCGACTTTAGGTGGGTCCCCTTTAGAGGATCTTTTTTACAACAGCATTGATTAGCAATTTTATTGTCTCATCATTTTATGCTGAGGGCGGCGCTATATTTCAAGCAAGCATAAAGTATTCTCCGGGGACTAGGCCATTGCTTCCGCATTATCAGAAGTCCCGGGATAATACCCCAGATATCACTGAGCATAAAGACCTAGTATCTCAGAAAGAGGGGTCCTTCAAACAAGATTTCGGGGGTTACCCATATATCCGAGAGATGTTTCCCCACGATATAAGCAAGTTTGAATTTAGGTTTATATCTCGTCACAATCTACTAAATGTGCAAAAACCTACTGGCACATCATCAGTGAGACCGTTTATCACATTTGACTTTCCAATTCTTTAGCATGTTGTGATCGTCCACTGATGTACTATCATTTCCTCTTCTTTGACACAAAAACTCATTTTTCATTTTATCATGTTTTTGTCTTTTTCAAATTTTCAAATGTTTTTTGGATTTTCTGAAAAATATACTCCCCCTATAATGCAAACACATTTAAAGAAGAAATTGAAAACAAACTATACAGAAAGTGACAACTGATATCAAATCACTTCAATTCGCCATCCACTTGGCATAAACAATCAGAACTCCCCCTTTCAACAAACCATTTTCTCATTATGATTTCAAAACACTTAAGTTTGTTTTAATCAAAATGATTTTTCTGGAAAATAGGTTTTATTTTAACCACTTGAAGGGTCGGGTTCATCATCTTGTTCATTCAATCACATATATGAGGATTACATCAAGTTCAAACTAATGACCTTGACGAATCACTTGTAAGATACAACCTCTTACCGTCACACCCCCAAAATCCACCATGCGGAGTACCACCGCTTGGAGGCGTGACGTGACCAGGATCGAGCCACCAATCATATTGAATAACATAATTAAGTAAATCAAACCAACCACAATACAATTGGTGACCAAAAGGAAGTTAGCCAAGTTCAATTTTAAACAGCGGAAGCATAAGACGTTAAACCAAAACATAAGTTTGTAGTTCATAAGTTTAAAGTCCCAAAACATAAGTTTCATAAGTTTATAAAGTTTATTTATTGAGTATGGGACATATCAGTTCGCATCCCACAACGACCACCTCCATGTGCAAGCTCCATAGCATCTAGCGACCTGCAAAGCATGTAGTAACGAGTCAACAACAAAGTTGAGTGAGTTGACGGTTGGTTGTCCATTTTAGAGTTATTTCCAAAAACGTAGTTTAATCTTAATCAGCTATCTAGCCGTGGGGGTCACCCCATAGTTCGAAAACGTTTATTAGTTAACCATCCCATGTTCACCTTCCTGGCTATCCAGCCCGACACTCCGGCCATGGGAGCTACCCCATTATTTAAACTACCAGACTCGTTTATCATATCGACTACTAACGAAAATTAATTGTGCCCTAGCGTCGGTGTCTATCACCACCGACGTGCCATAGTCCATTAGTACACACCCGTCCAACTGGCACGGTGTGCGGTTTGTTTAACCTAATAGCGCTATTAACTAATGACCCGCTCGCCATAGCCTCGGCGATTAAGTCGATACAAAAAGGGAGGGACTTCGCTGATAGAGTTCTAGTCCAGTAAGTCTAATACGTCCCAATAGGACGAGGAATTTACATTCCTGAACACGTCTCAAGGACGAGGAAATCACATTCCTGAACGCGTCCCAAAGGACGAGGAATCCCTATTCCTGTACCCATTCCCATTCCCACCGGGAATTTACCATGCTTTGTAGAAAAGTGTGAACTCACCTCGGTTGCTCGGTTTGACTCTCACAAATAGCTAACAATCAAGGTTGGTCAATCACGTCCTAATATGATTACCAGTTAGTCATTTAGTGGTTTCAAATAGAGCACAAAGTTCCTACACGTATCTATCATATAACATGCATCACTTTAACGGTTTATGCCCATATAAGTTTCTCATCCATTCCCCACTCATAAACAAACATACGATAATGCACATAACACATATAACACGTTATATCATTCACACATAACCTATATTTTATAAAAATTCATTTTCCGGACTGAAATCAGATTTATCTTTTTCTGACCACAGTCCACGGAATAATTTATTTAAAATTTATCGAGAGTCCGATTTACGAAATTCCATTGAGAGAATTACAAATACATCGGTGGTCATCTACAGTACAATTTTCATGATCTATCTCTACACAGAACTCAAGTTATGACAGAAAACAAAACACATATTTTCAGCAGAAAAATGCAGCTCTAGCTGCTGTTACAAAATGACACTTTAAAAATAGTAAAAAAAGTTCAAAAATTATGATTCCGGTGCCATTAGAACCGTATTTCATAATACATAAACCTAGACTTCAGAAAATACATTTTTCGTTAAGTTACGGTCCTGTTACAGCCAACTGAAGTTGGCTGTAATCACTAAACATCTTTCTGTTTTCAGTTTTTAGCTTTCTAATTCGTGTTTGATTGATTCCGTTAACATGTTTAGTGATTAAAACAACATAAAACATCAATATTACAAGTAGACCAGCAAGTATTCAGCAACATAATCAAGAAAAACTTCATATTATCATCACTTCATTATATTTCAACAATATTTCATTACAAAGTTGGTTTATATGCAAGACTTTGTTCATGGTTCTTTAGTGTTCGTGGATTCTCATCATCAAATAACTATTAACCACTCTAATAACATGAAGAATGAACGGATCTAAGTTCTTACCACTAGTTCAAGACTAGGGAAGTTCGAGTGAAGAAATGTGGTGGTTAATAGCAAATGGAGAAGGTCCTTCCACTTCCTAGAGCACCGAGCTTCGTTGTTGGACCTCTTACACCTTTGTATGTATGAGGAATGATTGAACAAGGGCTTGATGATGGTGGTAGTATGGTGGAAGGTGGCTGCCGAACTCAAGGGGAGAAGGAGGAGGATGTTGTTGTTTCATCAAATGTTTCATCCTTCAAATTAGATTTTGACAACAAAAACTCTGTACTATAAACCCGTTTTCTCGACGTTTTTGAACTCTTTTCGGACGAACTCGAACTTCCGACAGACTGACACGAACTTTCGGACTCGGATTTTAACTCTGACTCCTCATCCCTATCCAACACCTGATCGACCATTCTTTTTATTAATTCGGACTCATGATCTGTATCGGACGCTGTGAACGTGACGTCAATGTTGTCTGGTAATACATCGATTAACTCGGACTCTAACTTTAAATTTACATCCTTTTTTACTTGTTCCTCATTTGGTTTTCTAGGCGAGTACCCTTCCCAAATTGGAGGCGGACACTTGTTATAACAGACACTCTGTTTCTTACCAGTATCCTTTTTCTTAGGCTTCTTGTCTTCAAATGCCACAAAACCTGCAACAGTTGGATAAATTCGATCAATTAAGTAATCAAAACTTGTATAATTTCTCAACAATCTTCTGATTTTTTCATTTTCAACTGTTTCACTATCCAACTCCTTCTTCCATTTTGCACATTCTTCAATGTAAAAGTTTATTTCTTTCTGCTTCGACATCATTGTTGCATTCAACATTTTCAACGCTTTTTCTCTTTCTGTGTTTGTCTTTTGCAAACTGTTTACTGTTCTGTTCAACACATCGTATGATTCTTTTAAATTCTTCACATCGAACAGCAACTTTTCTTTCAACTTTTCTGATTCACTAAACCTCTCGTCTTTTTCTTCACATTGTTTGCAGGATTCTGAACATATGAGACATGGTTTTGTGATTTCAACGATCCTTTCAACCTCCAAAATCTTCTCAACTTCAACTATCTTCTCCACTTCAATTATCTTCTCAACAATCTTGATTTCTTTCATTTCTTTTGCAGCTTTTCTCTCTTTGAGTTTCTTCAATTTATCTGCAAAATAAAATTCAAAACTGTCAGAAGATAAATGATTTTTTCCAACATTTATCTGTTCAAGCTCTTCATCATCATCATCATCACTGCTCTCTGAAGAAACAGATTCTTCATCTTGACTCTTCTCATCATCAGATAACACTGCTATCCATTTTTTCATCAATTCTGGTTTTTGAACAATTTGAGCAATGAAGGCTTTAAAATTTCCATTTTCATCTGCAAACTTATCCCAGCTAAAACCTGGTGCCATTTTCTCATCGTCTTGATCAATGATACCAAAGTAAGCTTTCCTGTTTGCATCTTCGATCATTTTTCCATGTGCTATTTGAGAATCCTTTTGTTGATGCGGTTGAAAAGTGATTTGTTGATATATGGATTTCTTATAATAATCATCTTTTCTAAATGGATTCTTTGCTCCACTAGGCTCCTGATTTTTGCACTCTCTTTTGAAGTGACCTTTCTCCCTGCATTTAAAACATGTAACTTTAGATCTATCAAAACCTAAAGCTGAAAGATGAGCATCTAGAAAATCATTTCTTCCTGTTATCATTTTGAATTTTTCAGCTCTTCTTAGAACACTTGCTAAAGCCCATTTTAAATCCATAAGCTCTAATTCCTCTGCATCAATCTGGTCATAATCTTCTTTGGTTAGCATCGGATTGCCAATTTTTCCAGCAATCAATCCTTCGTAAGATTCCAACGCAGTAACCAGCAATGCCATATGACTTTTTACAACTTCTTCTGAAAAATTTTGTCCATTTTGAAGATGCAAAGCCACATTACACTGAATCAAATGTCCATTACCAACATTTTCACTTTGAACACTTGGAGGATTAACACTTGAAAATCCACTAGTGTTGACTAAACTTTGACTGACTGATCCAGATGAATTTCCTGCACTAAATGTGGTTTGAATCTTTGGACTAGTTTCAACAGTTTGAACATTTCCTTTGTAGTATAGTTTGATATCTTGGTGATGACTTGAGCAGTTCATTCTTGCAATCTTCTGCTGTTCTAGATCTTGTGCTTCAAGTTTTCCAATAAACTGTCCGATTGACAATCTGCTAAACTCTCCAGAATTCTTTAAGATCATGAGATAGGTACCCCATTCTTTCTGTGGTAAAGCGTCAGCTAGCTTTTCCACCCATTCTGCTGGAGTTTTAGTAATCTTCAACTGAGACATGGTGCGCACAAGATGACAATATCTCTCAATGAGAGTCTTTGTAGTTTCACTGGGCATACTTGTAAACAACTCAAACTCCTTCTTCATCAGAGATGCTTTACTTCTGAGCATTTCTGTACTTCCTTCTAATTTCTTTTTGAGTGCTTCCCAGATTGAATATGCACTACCATCATGCTGAAGCAAAACAAATATATCCTCTTTAACTGCTTTTTGTAAGAGACTTATCATCATTTTCTCTCCTTTATAACTATCTCTTTCTTGGTCTGAAAATTCCGAGATGATTTTGTCAACATTCAATGCAGACTGTGGTCTAATATACTTGGTTTCAATACTTTCCCAAGCTCTTAGATGGTTTGCCTGAACCCAATTCTCAAAACGATTTTTCCATCCATGATACTCTTCAATTCCCATAAGTTTCGGGGGTTTTTGTGTAGTTCCAGTCTCATTTTCTGAGTTCATGTTCTGAGCAATGGTAGTCGGAGTAATCGGGGTTGAAGCAAATGCGTTGTAAAATTCAGAATCCATGTTTCGGTATCGAAGAATTTCTCAAACAAGCTTTCAAACGAACTGGTTCACCTCGTAAAAATACCTGAAATAGACAAACAAACGATCAGTTTAAACTGACTGAATACGTAAAAGTGTGTGACGATTGAATCGATCTAGGACTCGTGACGAAAATTTGTGGACTCGTTTCAATGTCGTTGAAGTGAAATCACTGAATGAATAGGCTTGCCCAAAAGATATGGATTCAAATGAGCCGATTAAACTTGATATTGAACAAATTCTGATTGGACCTATTCAAAAGGTTCACAACATATGGGCCAATAACCTTTGACTTTACTCAAATGCAAAATGGGTCTTTAATGATGTTGAGACTTGGGCCAAGACTTGGGCCGTTAATGATGATGAAACGATGAAACTTGGCCCGGTAACAAACTAATGACTGATACATGCAATGTTTCCTTTGACCGATGAATATAACAAGCCGACAACACACTTCACTTAGCTGACAACATCAACTTTTACTTAAATCTGATTGGACCCCAATGTATGTAGTGGACTGACAACAACACAATGGGCCGAAGATATGCTAACCAGTTGAAATGTTATAAATGGCCTGTTAAGTCAATTAAATGTTTCTGAAAACATCACATGGGCTAACAAGATTAATTGTTCATAAACTTCTGATATGACCTCAAACACTTTATGGATCTTGGGCCGAGAGCTTTGGACAATAAACACAATCACATGGGCTGACACAAATCCACTTAGCCGACAACACTTAAAACACAATGTTCAATTCTTTGTATTCAGTCGATGCACATGACGCCTTTAATTTTGATTATCTTTCAAAATAATGTGACCGACAATATCAATTATCAATACAATATGATTGGGCCGCTTGGTCTTGAACTTATCCAACTAATTCAAAGCTTGATTCTATTGAACCGATGGCTAAAACAAACCGACAAAACGTGAATGCTTTAATGCAAACTGGCACAAACACATGATTTCATTTCCCAACTATCTGTGACCTGACAACCTCAAGCAGAATGTTTCACAATACTCGATATGTGTTTTCAAGCGGTCATTGTTTTTTCAAGCGGACACGGTGTAAACTCAAGCGAAATGTTGTTTTCAAGCGGACTCAAGGTGTAAATTCAAGCGAGATACCAGTTTTAAGCGGACATAATACCTTTAATCCGCTTGAAATGTCAATGACGTCAGCAAATACGAACAAATTTCAAGCGGGATTACAAAAAAATCAAGTTGTAGAACGATTTTAATGATGAAACTTTCCAGGATTTGTTAAAACATGATTGCGCATAATATGTGTGAATTTGAGCCGATTTTAACCGTGAAAAATTTTTAAATTTGAAAAAGAAGATGTAGAAATCAGAAAAAGTGACGAAAACAAGCTGTTTTGGCAAGATCTCTTCCTCCTGAGCTCTGATACCACTTGTAGGATCGAATCGTGACCTGAATGAGTCGTTCGGAAGAGTTCTTAGACTATACGAAAGGCGGAAATAGACGTATAGACTCGAAACAGCTTGAATATCACTTTAATCTTCTTGTATATTGAAATAACAACGATTACAGTCACAAGAAATACCGGCAGCACCTCGGTATCAATTTAGAAATCTGTTTCCTGTTCGCTTCAAATGAAAGACATGACATCTATTTATAGCCTAAGCTAGTCCGCTTGAAATCACACAAACAACTTCAAGCGGTTACACTTTCAAGCGAATCTATCTAATTTGTCTTCAAGCGAACTCAACATAACTTTCAAACGAACTTAGAATCTGATTTGAATATATATTTCTTTTGAATGCCTTGTATTTTGTGTTGAGTTGTAATGATGATGTCACTTAAATGATGCCATCATCAAGAATGATGACATCATGCTTGATCAGATCCGCAACGCAGACAAGACTCGATTATAAGACGAAGACGATAGATATGTGCACCAACAAAGAATCTGCTGTGACTGTAACTTTTTTAATTTTGCGAGTTTCTCTATAGTCTCCAGCCGTATGACCTAATTAACTCTTTTATGGTTGCCTACAACCACTTTGTCGTTCCATGATTGAAAAGATGAACCTGGAAAAGACCAAGCCAAGGTTAGTCCACCCCCAACCGACATGAATGCATGTCACTTTTACCAACACTGAATTAAAATAGGAAAATATTAATAGGTGTTTGGATCATGTACAAGAGAAAAATCCCGTGCGAAGCATAGATGAGAAGGAGAGAGTGATAAGTGCATTGGCAGGAATGGTATCTTAGTGTTTTCTCAAGTGAACTAGTTTCGCCTTGATTTTCAAACAACTATAACTTTCTCTTACGTTAATATTTAAAAAAAAAATATATCGTATTAACGAGCATTTCATACTCTTCGAACAACTTATTGCTATAGTTTTCTTAAAAAAATTTACAGGATTTTGAATACCCATTACGTGATTACGTGATTTTGAATACCAGTACATCACTACGTGATTTTTTAATACCCATTACGTGATTACACATTCAACATAAATAATTACGCATTCAATATAATTCATTACGTGATTACACATTCAATATGATTTGTTATAAACTAATGTTAATACAATTATTCTTATTACGTGATTACACATTCAATAATAAGAACTTGATTGTTTATGCTTTAATACGTGATTAAATCTCCAATATACAATTATTCTTAATACATGATCAAACATTCAATAATACACTTCTTTCATGTTATATAATAGCCTTTCTCGTATTAATAGTATAAGTAACTTTAATAAAAGTATATCCTCTAAATTATTGCAACCTTTTAAACTTTAAAGTTCCCAGTTCCCACTAGAAATAATAATTATCCATTCTAAAGTGAAAAGTCTAGTAATTATCTTCGTCAATCCATCTTTTTCCTTTTTTTTTCTTCTTTTCTTGTTACTTCTCATAACTAGCTTTTTTAAAGTCTAGTTAACGATTCTTTTTAGTCATTAACTTCTAGAAGTTACTTTAATTACTCTTTATATATATATGAATCTTTAAAATTAATGTAATTTCACATCAAATTAAATTAGAAATTCAGATTTTGATCAGAGTTACATAAATAATTTATCAAACTTCTTATATGCCAATTTTACTGATCATTTAAAATTTTATCGATAGTAAGTAAAAAGTTTTATGCCCATGGCTTTATAGCCTAGTGGTATCTTGGTGGTGAGATAAAACTTTGGAACCAATAGGTCTTGGGTTCGATTCTCACAAAGAGGGTTTTTCCCATATTTATTGGGTTTCCTCCTGAATTGGTGTATAGGCATTATGCCTAGTGGAGATGGATATGATCGGGTGGTTCCGCTGGTGGCACGATGATACTATAGTGGTCCGTCAGTGATCCAAATTTGCCGTTAAAAAAAAAAGTAAAAAGTTTTATCCTTCAATTATTTACACAATGACAGCTGGTAGACTGCCTGACACGGAGTTGACTTTGGGTCAACTAAAGAGACTTGATATTCACCACTACAACCTTTTTCATGGCTGTACTCATAGCTAACTAATCTTGTGTATCTCTCATTCTTAACCATCTTTCACTTCCCTGTTTTAAAGAGATATCAGAGACTATACACATCTTGTGTTGGTTCTTTACACATCTCTTGTCAAGCTGTGAACTTGCAATTGCTTCATTTCCTTTTTTTTTATTATTACTTGATCCACGAACGAATATGGATGCTTTCTTGCAGCAGTTTCAACATCTTAAAATCCAACTAGAAGATATAACATCAGCCACCGACAACTTCAACGATCATAACTGTATTGGAGTTGGTGGTTTTGGGAAAGTTTATAAAGCAGAACTGTCTCACTCTAAGGGGCGAAGCACGGTTGCTATCAAGCGTCTGGATCGGAGGCATGGACAAGGAATACCCGATTTCTTGAAAGAGATCACGGCGCTTTCCCGTTACAGCCATGAAAATCTCATCTCTCTTCTGGGATTTTGTTACCAAGGGGATGAGATGATCCTGGTATATGACTACGCATCTCGTGGAAGCCTTGACCGCTATTTAAATTCACCCCATCTTACGTGGTTACAGCGTCTCAAGATATGCCTGGATGCCGCGAAGGGATTAAGCTACCTTCATCATCCAAGGGAGGTGCACCAAATACTTATCCACTGTGATGTAAAAAGCGCCAACATCCTTCTTGATCACCAATGGAATGCTAAACTTTGTGACTTCGGGCTATCAATAATCGGGTCAGCTTATGAGCAGCTATCAGTTATTGTCACCCTGGCAGCAGGTACCCTTGGGTACTGTGATCCGCAGTATGTGATGACGAACACCCTAACAAAAGAGTCAGACGTATACTCTTTCGGTGTGGTCTTATTCGAAGTTTTATGTGGGAGGTTATGTTGTACATATAGCAATGGTCGTGTTGAGCAGAATTTTGTGCGCACATGGATTGAAAGCTATGAAGAGAAGACATTAAATGATATCATCTTTAAAGATACGGCCATTGAACCATTGGAGCAGGGCGCTTTAGAAACTTTTTCTGACATTGCATATCGATGTTTGAAGGAATCTCGTGAAGATCGGCCAAGGATGGCTGAGATTGTGGCGGAACTTGAGACTGCACTCGAAATACAAGAGTTTAGCGAATGGAAACCACCTTTTGACTACAAAGAGATGACTAAGACTGAAGACTCACCTCTGAACTACAGTTCCAAAGGTGAACTGTGGAAACTTCTCTCCAAAGGAGTCCTCCTTAACTGCGGCAAAACGGTATGTTTATAATCCAGTTCTGTAGATTTAGATAACTTTTACTTAGTTATACTTCAACCACCAAATGCCACCACGTAGCACTCCTCCGTAATATATTTTTCTAATCCGTCCATCATAGATCTCTGTTTCCACTTAGGGTATGATTTGAATGTGATTATGATCGGGCAAGATTGGTAATGGTTCATGATGCAACTAATAATCCAAGTAATATAAACAAATTGATCATAACCCAAATGAATACACTTACTTGTTGTTTCCTTTCCTTTACCCATCCCTGATTCCCATCCACTCCTCTTTTCCTGATGCACAAATCAGTTATCATTATTAAAATTGAATTTAAAAAAAAAACAACAATTAACTGGAAACGATTTAGTATTTCATTGATTTTGTAAATTCTGATGGGTTGCTATTGATTCCCGTCCGCCCTATTTATAGATGCTGGAGATCGGCGTTTCAATCCACGTGACGGTGCACAACATAAAAGAGTATAACAATAACAATAATATTAATAAGAGTAAATGCCATTTTAGTCCCTGAGTTTTGTTCCAAATTGTCATCTTAGTCTAAATAGTTTTTTTTTCTCCATTTTAATCATATTGCCCAACTCAGTCTAAAAATCTGGTTATAACCAGGGGTATTTTTGGCATAACTGTTGTGTAGTGATAAGCAAGGGTAGTTTACAACATAATTTATAAACCTCATAATAATTTAATGCCTAAAACACCCCTGATTATAACCTGGTTTTTAGACTAAGTTAGGCAATGTGATCAAAATGGCAAGAATAAGGAAAAGTCAGGGACCCAGAGGAGGAAAAAAAAAACTATTTGGACTAAAATGGCAATTTGGACAAAAACTGAGGGATTAAAATGGCGATTTACCTTCAAATATCGGTCCTGTACCGTACTGTACCGAATATTTTGGTATCGGTACCCAGTTTTGATGAATTTCGGTACCAGTATTTTCGGTACCGGTATCATGCTGATCCTTATACTTAACCATATCGGGATTAAACGAACAATTTCAATTGTAACTTATGTATAAAAGTTATAATTTGTACAGCCACTATCGTTATAAAACAAGTAAACACAACATCCTTCACCACTTTTCCAACGCCCAATCGTTGGTGATTGGAGTTGTCATCAGTGAATCATAGGGTGGTGATTGTAATTGGAATGTATATTATACGTCTAGCCACACATTTGCAAGCGAAATGTATATTAAACATGTTCGGAGATAGTAATACTACAGAAGTCCAGTTGAAGAGCATATTTGCATACAATGAGCCAATCTAACTTAACTTAAACTTGTTTAATGTACGTACAGTGGCTTTCATTAAATAGGAAGAGAGAACACTGTGAGATGATATCTATTGCTGAATGTTTGGTTACGGTTCCAACTGCATTTCAAAGTAATCCATGGTCATCCAAATATAATTCAAGGTAAGTTTGGTTTATAGCTTTTGAGAATATTTGATAAAATATAAAGCAATGTATCATTCTTCCCTAAGTACTATTCATGCAGATTTGCCATGGGCACCTACCATTCGGAGAATGGGATATTCCAAACCCGTGTAAGAACTCAATTCTTGTCACCAGGAATCCCATACACGGTGAACCTTGTGTTCAAGATGTCCCTAAAGAAGGGGAGAAAAGGTCATGATCTTATATCACTCAGATATAAATTACAAGGGGAGACAAAAACATCAATTTCATACCTTGCTTACCAGAGAGACGATGGATGGTGGATGGCTGAATTGTATCAACTTACTAGTGACCAGAGTATTGTTGATCTTGAAATTCTGTTGGATGGCTTCGACCAATATTCTTATGCTTTCATAGAAGTAGAAGGCATTGAGTTTCTGCCCCTGGAGAAAGTAAGATGACAAATTTAGTGTTTACATTCTTTGGGAAAGAACATTGTGGTATCAAGTATAACAAGAATAATGAATAATGATAGTTGCTTCCATATCAACCATTTGACTAGAGTCTAATATGGTTATGTTCTTGTACAGGTGGAGCATAAAGATGAGAAGCAACCCATATCAGATTCAGATTCAGATGCAAAGTGGGAAGAAAAAATGCCAATTGATTATAAAGACATAATGGAATGGTCAAAGAATAGTGTGCAATGGACCACGAAGAAGGAAGCGTACTTCATTATGCGCAAAGGGTTCTTAATCAATGATGGCAATGAGGTAATTGGATAGGAATGATTTTATTACTTTCACTACGGAATTTTAGGTCCATTGTTTCTCATATGTAGTTGTTATGGACCCTGTCAATAGGGTTCCGATGTTTCAAAGAGAAGCTTTAGGCTAAAGGGTGTGGTCATGACCCTTAAGACCACCATAACTCGCCACATCAGCGTCATGTCCCCCACCTCTAATCCACCATCCAAAACAACTACCCTAAGGGTGTGGTCATGACCCAAACCGCTACCCAACATTCAAATCTTGGAAAATGGAAAAGGCTGGCCGTGGTTGCCCTGGTTTAATCCACGCGAACCATGGTGGACCAATGAAGTGGCGGTGTAGCAATCCATTAATGGTCTTATGTGGCAATTAATGACCCAACCCATGACCCCCACACCCTTGAGCCTTATGGAATTGCTAACTGGTGCTTACATGTCTATATTATTTGACAGTGGCTATCTCTCGACCAAAATGGGAAAAAATGCCATATGCTATCAGCAAAAGCGGCTTGCATAGAGGGTCGTATGTACACGCATTCGATGTCTTTACCCGAATCAAGGTTCTTTTATATCTTCTTGCTAGTTTGCTTGTAGCAATATCCATCTTATAAAAAATAGGCACCATGCGTGAAAAAATATCCATCTTATAAGATTAACAAGGTTGTTAGTCGTGTCGAGTTGATAGGCTATGGGTTGGCGGGTTGAAAATGTGCTACCCGAACACGACCTATGTTATTATTTGTGTCAAAGATTTTAACCCTAACCCGCACACATAAAAATTCGGTTATACATATTACCGAGTTATTAGTGGTTTGTTGTGTTGTAAGCAGGTTATCAGTAATGTGTTTGATGGGAGATTAGAGTGACAAAACTTAACAATATTATGATTAACTATATAGTATTGAACTAAAAGTCATAATAAAGTATGAAATAACAACCATAAAGTTCGAAATTAACTATACAATATTAAACTATAAGTCATAATAAAAGTATGAAATATCAACCATAAAGTTCGAAATTTGAGAATTTGAGATTTGTGGAGAATTAGACTATTAGAGTCGGTGTGGAATTTTTTTTCTTCTTTTTTTAAATCCTGAATTGTAAGTCTGTATATGTCAAAGAAATTTAAAAGATTTTTTAAAAAAGAAAATGTATATAATTTAGAGTTGACAAGAGTAAACGGGGAATATGAACTTGTCCCCCACCCACCCAAGATTTACCAAGGTGTTTTAACCTATGTAGGAATACAGATTTTTTAACATATCATGTGTGAAGAAATAAAGAACATTAGATATGTTACAGCAAATTATATAGTTGTACATATTGTTTTTGAAAACATACAATGAGACTGACTTTAGGTAACTTCAGATTTAAACTTTAAATTCATGGTACCGAAATTTTTTTCACAAGATATTGTTTGACGGAGTTAAAATTATGCAAAAACGTTATTACACAAGTTGATTTTCTTTCATTTATAGCCTTTTTTTACATATAACATAATTTTCTTTTTCAGGTTTGGGGAAGCCTACGAGTTCAGTCTTTGGAGACTTGTTACCTTGAGCACCATCCAATCCGAACTAGTATCGTCTCACACAACCTATGCAAGTTACCTTGTCTACAAATTCCCAAAAGACTCATCTGGATTTGAAGGTCCGGTAAAAGTGAAGGATTTGGGTTCAAATCATATTTGGTATATCTATTTAGTGAGTCCTCAGACCCCAGCTATTAGACCGAAGACTGAACAAAACACTCACAACCCACTCAATAGGCCAAAAATAAAAGGCCTTCCACAACAAAGGAACGATGGTTGGATGGAAGTACAAATTTGGGAATTCCAAATTGTTACTGCCACCGAAATAAATCCTATGCGTCTTAAATTGTCCAGTTGTGATGCCGATATTCCTGACGGGCTTATTATTCAAGGTATTGAATTTAGACCCCTGTAGATTCCTTTCTTTGTTTGTAATCAAACAAAAACTTATCATAAACACAAAAAAGTTGGTTTTCATTTTTATATCTTCGAAGTGCATTTTATCCAAGTTCCTTGAAATAAGTCTTTTTTACACTCGTTGTGGCTCCTTGATATCCTAAGGTTGATCTATCAAAATTATAGATGTTATACCCTGCTCGTAGCAGAAGCGCATGCGTGTGACCATGAAAAGTTTTCATAGCATTCGATAGTGTAAACAGTCTATATGAACAAAATATTGTTTTTCTTGTTGTAAATAAACAAAGATTTTGGCCCTTATACTCCCGCACCAGGGCGGTATATAAAAGATAAATTTTTCAAAACTGGCATTGTTCTCTTGCATCTCCTTGTTCATTGGCTTTCCGTCATGATATGCTTATTTTCCTAAAATACATGCTAAGTTTGAAAAGTCAACAATAATGTTGGTGAATTCACGTGTTTTGTTCTTGTAGCAAATGAATCTTAAAGAAAACATTTGTAAATCTTGTATTTGATAACCGGTATGCAAAGCATTTTTGGAATTCGTTAAACATTAATGTTTTGCATGTACAATAATATGTGTGCCGACGAGACATATTATTCATAAATGATGTCTATTGTGCTCCCCAGGTCAATGAATATATAATATGTTCTGTAATGACCTAACGACGAGACGCGTTGCGCGTGGTCCCCCTTGCACCACTGGAATGATTACCTGGCGTTCGTGTCACGAGTCATTATGTGGTCGCTTGCCATGATTCTTCATGCTTCTCCTTGGTCCGCCATTGACCATGTGAGTATCTATATGACAGATTTTCTTGTTAGGAACTTCATCTGTGCGCTAAATCTGACGGGTTTCTCTTCACACATTCTTGATCAGATATGTGAGCTTCCTGCTTTTTAGGGCTTTCTCGATTTCCTAGTGCAGACTAATGGAATCATCTATAATATGACCAGTGTCTTTGTGGTATTCACGAAACTGATTAGGGTCCTAGCCCTTCTTGTTGTACATTGGTTGTGTAGGCTTAAACTAGTGGTTCTCCGTGGTTAGTACCTATAAAGGTGTTTTAGTCAACGGAGTCCACTGTTTCTCGCGGTTTTCATGCTTGACAGCCTTTCTGTACCCAATTTTGTTGATCCTGGCGCGAGCATCGTCACCATGATTAGGGCTCTCGTCGTTGTAACTGTTATATTGATTGTACTTCCAGACAGAGTTCCTCCCCTTCTTGCCACGCTGACCTCGCTTATGTGCGTCGTTGTTGGAATAGTGCTCACTTGAGTATTTGCTGCTCTTCCCACCAATAAGAGTTTTTTTTTTCCGTCTGTGCGACTATCTTAGCAGCTGCCATCACTTTATCCCAATCTTTGGGCATCCCATCACTTCCTGTAATGGTCCTTACCAAGCTATCACAGCGCACGATATGAGTGAAGTGTGCGCACATCAGATCTTCACTAACGTTACCAATTTCCAGACATTGTTTGTTAAACCGAGTGATGAACTCTTTGAGACCTTCGTTGTCTCTTCGCTAAATATTCATCATGCCAGCTGTACCTCGTTCATGGCGCCTTTGCTGACTGAAATGTACAAGGAAGTTTTCCTCTAAATCTGGCCATGACTTCAATTTGCCTGCTGGTAGGCTGTCAAACATGACACGCACCGTGCTTATAAGAGTTTGATCAAAAAGATGGCACCACATCGGGTGGTTCCATCCTCTGACAATGCCAACACTCGTGAAAACTTAGATATAATCATCAGGATCTGACAACCCATTGAACTTAATGATGGTTGGTGGAAGTTTTACCCTTTCCAATGATGATAGAGCGATTTCACGGATGAATTTTAACTACTCTTCTGTTGCTGGTCAGACTAGGCTGTAATCATGCTCGGCAGACGGGTTGTACGTTGTGCAAGCCCGTAGATTGTACACCTCATGATTTTTCGGTAAGTGGCAAAATACCGATGAGTCATCACCCTCATGGCATGTTGGATCGGACTCGTCAGTGTGGGTGTCCCACTCGTCGTTCATGTTACACGGACCAAGACGGCTACTTACTGGTGTTCGTTTGTGTGGATGCGTATCCTAGTCATCATTATGTCTACCTGTATTAGCACGAGTGTCGAGCGTGGTATGGATACTCTGCGATGGTCCTCTATGCGATGGCGATGTTCTATGATGTTGTTGATTTCTGTACGTTCGCTCCGACGGCGCGTGCGAAGGTGCACGTTCTCGATGAGGAGAATTATAATCTAACTGCCTGGGTTCTAGGTTCACCGTAGGAGCTTGTTGCGTCTGAGCTTGCGTTTGGGACTGTGTTTGTTGTGCACACATCTGCCCGTATACAGCGTTGAGGGTTGTTTGGCTCTTGATAAACCACGAGGTGGGACTCCCTGGTAACAAGAATGATAATTGCACCGATGGTCCAGCACCATGGCTTGTTGGGGTCACATTTGGGTTGGTACGAGTACCACTAGCGTGCATGTCCCCAACTTCAGTGTATTCTCCCTCGGCATACTCATCAATGGGGTGGTTTTAGACGTGCGCGATGTCCGCTACTGCTCCCGACTGAGTGTTTTGGCCGAAAGGGGGAAAAGGAACTGTGTTGATCTGCCATGATCAAAAAAACTTGAGAAGAAAAAAGATGAAAGTTGTAGTAAAATCGGTGGGCGCCAATGAACAAACACCAAGTTATTCACAAAGGGTTAATTATAAGATAATCCTACAAAACGAAGCAACACCGGGAAGCTCGTTACAAGGAGGAGATGCGGGGGGTTCTCTTTGTAACCACCCTCTAATGTGAGAATAAGTAATCGCTTTGAGGATAATAATGTGTGTATTAAGTGAGAGAGTTAGAGAGGGATCCTTAAACCTATGGATGAAGTCCTCTATTTATAGCCGAAGAGAGTAACGAAGGAAGTGGGCTGATGGGCCTTGGGCCAGACATTGACACCAAGGAATATCTCATTTGTTTCCAATAGCACAACCGTTAGTGCTTGTAGGAGAATGGGAAGATGGCGCACGATGTTGGATCTATGTGGCCTAGCAGTTGTCCTTGTTGTCAGGTTTGTATTCAGCTGTTAATGGAGATCATGGAGCAGTAAACGGCGCATGCTGATTGGTGACACGTTACTGTCCTTTTGTACTTCTTGTCTCCTGCACGATTGCTCATCGTGAGGCTCCAGTGGACATAGCATGGTATGCGCCTATTGGCTACATGCTCTATCATTGGTCGTACTATGCGTTACTGGCATGCACAGGCTTGCACCGCTAAGGCTTGCACCGCTAAGGCTTGCGCGAATCTCTTCAAAGTAACTAAGTGTTGTGTTTGATAGTTTTGGGTATGGTCCTCTGCGTGCGGAGTAAGCTAGGTATCGCACTTGTCGACGTAGGATTTGAGACCATACCCCTTCACCGTCGATCTCAAGTAAGGATATCTTATCTTTCTTGATGTGTACTATTGGCCTCTGGACATCCTTTACGTTTATTGGAAATTCTGATTTTTGATACTCTTATTCTAGTATGAGTACGGGGCATGCCTTTAGTGATTTTGTAATTTGGTATCTTGAGACTTCAATATTACTTAGATATATCCTAATTGAACTTTTGCTATTATTGCATCTTTCCATAGATGATAGACATACATTAATATTATACAGTATATTTGTGCTTTGTTACCTGTGCATCCTCGTACGTGGAGGGATCTACACACGTCACTGAGGCATCGCGTGGGACCATCCACAAACTTGAAATGAGATGTTGAATACGCCACACTACCACCTCACATGATTGATATATTGGAGCAACCACATGTCTGCCACTTGATTACTAAAATATATATGTTACAAATTGGCTATAGGTATTTTCTGTTGAGGACTCGATTGGATTTGCAGCGGATTCAAGTGTGGTATTTGGTTTCATACTTATGATTCACGGTAACAAGTGTGTGCAGAAAAAAACCAAAGATAACGAAATGGACAAATTGAATGGAATTCAGAAATGTCTTAGTGCCCGGCAAAGATTGCCGGCAAGTATCTATATATACATGAGTCATGGCGGTTACACGGTGGTTGGATTTTGAGGGAACAAACGCCATTTGAAATGGTGTCACTAAAACCAACATAACCATCCGCTTATTATCGATATATATACATATAATAATATGTTTAATTATCCTAAATATACATAACACAAATATAATTAAGTTTATATTCTAATACACTCCCCTAAACATGATTATATTTGTGAGAGTGCATCAGGACACTTCGGTTTGCATCATCTACTGCCTTTTTTACTTGCTTGAAGTCGAATCTTCTCATCTTCTGCAGCTTTTTCAGCCCATGCCAGTCATTACCTGCATAGAATGCATAATGCTCTCCGTCTTGTTCAACAACGTTGTCACTTCTTGAGTTCCTTTCCATTTGATTAGCAGCCGTCCCTTGTTTATCACCTTCTTGACTCCGGCTTCGTCTCACATCCACCACATTCTTCACCGTCTCTTTCTCATACACTCTTGACTGTGTTGATTTAAACTTGTAGTAGTAAACTAGAACGTCAAGGTACATTGCATACATTAACATCATAAGCTCTCCATCTTGATACTCGAACCCCATATCCTTTGCAACCACAGCCCATAAGTTGTTTTATGTGACATTTTTGTGCCCTCCTTCTCTTTTCACCAGTAAATATAATTCAAGTAGATTAATTTTCCGATTGTCGGAAGCATACGCCGGAATTGGCCTGGTTGATATTTCCAACTTCTCCGTTAAGAACCATTCTACCATTTCATCGAATTTTGTTTCCAGATTAAACTTATACTTTCGAACATAATCAACGTCTTCTAACATTTCAAGTAATGCTTTGCAATCTTGAAATTCTTTAAACTTCATTGCTTGAAGGATCATGATGTTCCAATTGGGTTCATCGGAAGACAAATTCAGATTTTCGAAATAGTCGTTCAAATAATCTGTTTTGTACACATCATGATCCGATTCCCTGTTGATTATAGACTGCCTTTCTTTCAAACCGATCTCATCTTCCTTCGTTAAACCGGAAATCTCATTCCTTTTGTTCATAACGGGAATACTAAAGGTAGGAAAGATTATGCACTTATCTCCGGTGATTTTAACCTTATAACCTTGAATTACTAATTGATCCAGACTGAGAATGTTTCGATCTAATTTATGGGTGTAGAACACACTCTGAATTCGAAACTTATCGTTCCCAGACATTACATTTACAGCCCCAATTCCTCTTATGAAAAGAAATTGTTTTCACCCGTTTTAGTTTCTACTCCGAACATGTTCTTAATTCTTTTAAAAACATCTAAATTGCCCGCGTAATGGTGTTTAAATTTGGTGCTAACATACCAGATTTCGGACCACAACCCTCCTTCTGTTCCGTTGACTATGAATTCCAGTCTATGATCTTCATCGGTTTCTTGTTGTTGTATGCCGGTGTTGATGGCTTGACGAATTAATTGAGTCGCTTCGTCATTCTCCTTCGTCTTACATGAAACGATTTGATGACCAGTTTCATTACAATAATAACATCTTTTGTGTAGTGAATTCATCTTCCGTCGTTCCTTCTTTTCATCAGAACAGTGCTTGGATGGCATCACAGATGATGTCGGATAGAGAACATCATCATGTTCAACCATGGCTCTGATACCACATGTTGAGGACTCAATTGGATTTGCAACGGATTCAAGTGTGGTATTTGGTTTCATACTCATGATTCACGGTAACAAGTGTGTGCAGAAAAAACAAGAGATAACGAAATGGACAAATAGAATGGAATTCAGAAATGTCTTAGTGCCCGGCAAAGATTGCCGGCAAGTATCTATATATACATGAGTCATGGCGGTTACACGGTGGTTGGATTTGGAGGGAACAACCGCCATTTGAAACGGTGTCACTAAAACCAACATAACCATCCGCTTATTATCGATATATATACATATAATCGATTATATGTTTAATTATCCTAAATATAGATAACACAAATATAACTAAGTTTATATTCTAATATTTTCTGCTGATACACTTATTTATACTTGTGTTACAAAGATTGATATATTTCTTAAATTTCTTTTTCCTGTTAACTATTTAATCTTTTAAGATCTGGTATCTCATAACATGTTTTGGAAATTCAAATGATAGACTGATGCAAGTAAGTATAATATAATACGGATTATTAGATAACTTCTGCTTTTATTTATGCAATGAATATTTAAATCTATTTTCGTGTATGTTAAGATGCTTCGAAAATGTTTGACTATTGCATTTGATATAATATAGATTATTTACTCTATTCTGATTCTATGATAGTGATGCCAGTAGTTCTACGATGTGAATTGTACAAAACAGCTTGTTGCGAGAAATAGGATATTAAAATGTTCTTCCTCACAAAAAGTAAAATGAAAACAAACTTTTTGTGTTTACGAATATTATTAACTCCCTTCAGTTACAAATAAAATAATCTATATGGGTCTGAACTCAACGCCTTGAACAACAAGCCCGTAGGGAATCTTGGAACCACAACCAGACAACTTAAGACGCATAGAATTCATTTCCGAGGCGGTAGCAATTCTGAATTCCCAAATTTGTACTTCCATCCAACCATCATTCCTCTGTTGTGGAAGACCTTTTAATTTCGGCCTACTGAGTGAGTTGTGGGTGTCTTGATCGGCCTTTGGGCTAATAACTGGGATTTGAGGATTTACCAAATAGATATACCAAATATGATCTGAACCCAAATCCTTCACTTTCACAGGTGCCTCAAATCGGGATTGGTCTTTTGGTAATATGTAGACGAGGTAACTTGCATATGTTGTTTGAGATGATAATAGATGCGATTTTATAGTAGTCGAGGTAACAAGTCTCCAAAGACTGAACTCAAAGGCTTCTCCAAATCTGAAAAGTCATGGAAAATCGTCTCATATGTAAAAGAAAAGCTACAAATGCTAGAATATCAACTTGTAACTACGTCATTCACAAGAAAGTTACGACTTTGCATCATTTTATTGTAAGATTCAAGAACTCAGTGAAACAGTATCAGGAGAAAGAATATTAATAGCATAATTATAAAGTTCAAATCTAGACTTACCTAAAATCAATATCGTTGTATGTTTTGAGATACAATATGTACACCTAAAATTTGGAGAATATATTTAATGTGCTCTAGTTTTTCATCAGTCATGATATCTTAAAACAATGCATTTCATATAAAGTTGACTTTCTAAATGGGAACAACCTTTACGGATGAACATCCATATCTATAGATCACTGTAAGTTAACCTATGCTCTGTAGCTTAATCAATGGATTGCCTACTAGGTTGAAACCCCTTGATTAATCTTAATTCATGCATGATTGACAATTTGTAAACGTAGAATTAATTTCTACGGGAAAACTAGGGTAAAGGTTAAAATAAACAAACCTTGATTCGGGCAAAGACGATAAATGCGTGTACATGCGACCCTCTATGCAAGCCGCTCTTGCTGATAACATATGACACCTCTTTCCATTTTTATCAAGAGAAAACCACTATCAAACAATTATAAATATGTTCAGCAATTTAGTATTATGCATTTTAAATTGTGTTCATAGCTCCAATAAGGCTGCTAAATGGGTCATCTTGACGGGTCGACTTGACATGAACTCAAAAGTCGTGTCACACACATTAAACCAAATATGTGTATTTAAGAGTTAAGAGCATTCACATCCAATCCATCAAATTATACATATATTCCACTAAAAAACAACTTGTATATTAATATATTTCCACTAAAAACAAATACTTTTTCTCTCTCCTTTCAATTAAATAATATTATCATTACATTTTTCTCTCACTTCCACTCACAACCACTTTTAAAATGTATTAAAAAATTATAACGGGTGAACAGTGTCCCCCAAATATACAGATGAACAGTAACCTTTTCTCTCTCCTCTACTCACAACCACTTTTTATACCCTTTATAATATAAAAACTCCTCCTCGCATAATTTGATGGTTAGGATGTGAATGCTCTTGACGCCAGCATTACCATTTAACCCAAAATAAAATCAATTAAATCTTTATTTAATTTTTTCTACAAATTAATACTTTAAAATTCTAAATTTACATATTCTTTTTATTTTTTTGAAACATTTATGTTTAAAGGCCCGCTTATTTTTGTATTTTGGTATAAAAATACCAAAATAGTTAAAATTATTAAATAAAAAAAACATACCAATAGGTTACAGACGAACAATACCTACACAACAACCCATCTCCACAACTACATATGAGAAAAAATGGACCTACATTTCAGTAATAAAACTAAAGAATTATGCCCATGGTCTAGTGGCATTGATGATTTCCTACCACAATAGTGGCGTGGCTTCAAATTTTTGCATGTGGAGGTTGATAGGTGGTTTAGGTGTAATAAAGGTTGTTAAAATATAGAATAAAGATTCATTCCAATCAAAGTTACCTCTTGACCATCATTGATTAAGAACCCTTTGCTAATAATCGAGTACACTTCTTTCTTCGTTGTCCATTGAACGCTGTTTTTTGGCCATCTCATTATGTTTTCATAATCAACTGGCAATTTTTCTTCCCAATTTGCATCTAAATCTGATATGGGTTGCATATCTAGCTTCTGGTCTTTGTGTTCCACCTGTAGAACATAACCATATTAGATTTTTACCTTATGACTAATCGGGCATGACTATCATTATGCTTGTAGTATTTGAAACCACGATTTTCTTTTTCGAAAAAAAATAGGTGAGCCATATATATAGGTTGGGTTCTCTTACATTAAAAAAGTTATTATGGCAGATCACATAGTTTCCATGAATGTTTAAAACACTAAAAGCAAAATACTCGATATTAGCTAATACACACATACATGAACAGTTTTTATTTGTCATCTTACCTGATCCAAATGCCGAACTCAACATGAACAATTAAATTTTAATTTCTCATCTTACCTGATCCAAAGGCCTAAACTCAATGCCTTCTGCTTGTATGAAAGCAAAAGAATATTGATCAAAGCCGTCAAACAAAATTTCAAGATCAACAATTCTCTTGTCACAAGTAAATTGATACAGTTCCGCAATCCACCATCCATCTTCTCTCTCATAAGCGAGGTATGCAATTGAAGTTTTTGTCTCCCCTTGTATTTTATGTTTGAGAGATATAAGATCATGACATTTTCTCCCCTTCTTTAGGTACATCTTGAACACGAGGTTCACCGTGTATGTGATCCCTGGTGACAAGAATTGAGTTTTTACACGTGTTTTGAATATCCCATTGTCTGAATGGTAGGTGCCCGGAGCAAATCTGTGTGCATAGTAGCAAAGAATGATATATTGCTTTGTTTTTATATTAAATATTCTCAAACGATAGAAATAACAGAAGTCACCTTGAATTATATTCAGATGACCACTTATTACTCTGAAGGTCACTTGGAACTGGATCCAAACATTCTGCAAAAGATATCATTTCACAGTGTTCTCCCTTCTTATTTAAAGTAAACCACTGTCCATTAAACAGGTTTAAATTAGTTTGGCTCATTGTATACAAAAATATTTTTCCACTGGATTTTTGAATATATGCAATATCCGAACATGTTTAAAATATGTTTTGATTGCACATATGTGACTAAATTGTTCTTCACTAACTTTCTTCACACCTGTCGCGTATGTGACAACTGTTGCGTCGTCCTCCTTCCATGCGCCCTCTCTCTACATCAGCCATACATTCTGATTACGAACACCACCCTCGGATCACCCACGATTGAGCAGTGGAAAATGGTGAATGATGCTTAATTGTTTTTTATAAGTAGTTATAGTACTAATAATAACTTTTATGCATAAGTAACTTAGGAAACCCGGAGAATGAGTGGATACAAACCAAGGCATGGGTAAAGGAAACCAGAATTTAATTCATTTATGATCAAATTATATGACATCATGATTTGTTAGCTAGCTGACCGGATTGTGATCATGATATATTTAGTTGTCTCATGTGTTTAGATCAAATGATATAAATACCAATCTCACTTACATCTTACCCTAAGTGTACATAGTGTTGTGATAGTGGCATTATAAAGTTATGAAGGAGCAGTGCTATATTATGAGTAACAGTGGCATGCGGTAGTTGAAGTGCACTTAACATTCTATAGGTAAATATAATCTAAAGCAAAGGATTATAAACATATATAGCAACTAATTACCGTTTTGCCGCCGTTAAGGAGGACTCCTTTGGACAGAAGTTTCCACAATTCACCTTTGCAACTGTAGTTCAGCCGAGGTTCTGCAGTCTTAGTTATCTCTTCGTAGTCAAAAAGTGGTTTCCATTCGCTAAACTTTTGACTTTCGTATGCAGTCTCAAGTTTTGTCACAACTTCAGCCATGTTCGGCCGATCTTCACGAGATCCTTTCAAGCACTCATATGCAATGTCTGAAAATGTTTCTAAAGCACTTTGATCCAGTGGTTGAATTGTCAGACTTTTAAAGATCATTTCATCTAACGTCTTCTGTTTGTAGCTTTCCTTCCACCTGGGGAGGAAAGCTTGCCGAACACGACCATCTCTATCATAAATACAGCATGATCTCCCACATAAAACTTCGAATAAGACCACGCCAAAAGAGTATACGTCCGACTCTTTGGTTAGGGTGTTCGTCATTTCATACTGTGGATCAAGGTACCCATGTGTACCTGCTGCAAGGGTAACAATAAGCGAGCGCTGCTCATTAGCGCTTCCCATTATTGATAGCCCGAAATCAGAAAGTTTAGCATTCCATTGGTCATCGAGTAAGATGTTGGAGCTTTTTATATCACAGTGGATAATTCTTTGGTGTGTCCCCCTTGGATCATGAATATAGCTTAGTCCCTTTGCAACATCAAGGCATATCTTCAGACGTTGTGACCACGTGAGATCAGGGGAATTTAAATGGCGGTCAAGGCTTCCACGAGAAGCAAGCTCGTACACCAGGAGTTTATAATTCCCTTCACAACAAAATCCCAGAAGAGAGATAAGATTTTCATGCTTGCAACTGGAAAGCATCGTGATCTCTTTCAAGAACTCTGGTATTCCTTGTCCATAAGCCTTATCCAGACACTTAATAGCAACCATGCTTCGTCCCTTAGAGTGAGACACTTCTCCTTTGTAAACTTTCCCAAAACCACCACGTCCAATAAATTTCTCCTTGTTGAAGTTGTTGGTAGCGGTTGTTATCTCTTCCAAATCAATTTTAAGATGTTGAAACTGCTGCAAAAATGTATGCAAGAATACATCCATAATTGTTAATCAAATAATAATGTTAAATTCTAATTAAGGGTTCCAAGAAATTGCAAGTGCACAACTTGATAAGAGATTTATAAAGAACCAACACAAAAGGTGTTTGTAAACAGGGAATTGAAAGATGGTAAACAATGAAGGACACAAAATTATTTTGCTGTGACTAATTCAATGAAAAGCAATGCCTTTAGTTAGGACAAAAGAAGCGAGAAATTAAATAGAGTAAATTGCCAAAATCATCCCTAAGATTTGGGTATGTTTATCATTTTCATTCAAAACAATTTTTTTGTAATATACAGTCCTTCACATTTGGATATTTTGCCATTTTCATCCAAACGTCTGACTTTTTTGACAAAATCGTCCCTGAGATTTGAGATTTTTTGCCATTTTCATCCAATTGTTTCATATAAAAAATAAAGTAAATTAGATGTTTGAATGAAAATGGCAAAAAATCCCAAAAGTGAGGGACTATATTGTATAAAAAAGTTGTTTTGTAGGAAAATGACAAACATGCCCAAACCTCAGGGACGATTTTGCCAATAATTAACTAAAATAAAAAATAATTAAGGGGGTACTAAGTGATTAACATAGCTAAATTTACATCCAATGCATAGAAGGTGTTGTACTTTCAGGTATGCAGAACAACATGCCCAAAGTCAAGCCTGCATGTGCTTTTGTTTTTATGTGTTAGCTGATCACATATTTTCATAAAAAGATTGTTTTATTCCAGATATTAGAGTAAATAATTTGTTGTCTTGTGGGTGGTTAGGGTGGAAGGGGCACTATCGGTGACCCCTTCAGTGAGTGATGTTTGCCGTACGGTAAGGGGCCGCCACCCTCAAATCGGTGAGCTGTGAGTGGTTTGAGCGGTGAGTATTCACCGATGTGGGAAAAGAAGAGGGAGAGGAGAGATAGGGGGTTAAGGTGGGACCCAACCACTTTTAACCAATCACACAAATTTTTTTTTAAATTGTTTATCACTCTCCATGTGTTTTAGCACCCCTAGTGATTGAGTGCAAAATAGGAAGTGAAGGAGGAAGTTGACATGGCATGATATTATTGGCTAGTGAAAACGTTTACCACTCCCCATTTGGGGAGCACTCCTTCCACCCTTAGTAAGTCTCTTTAGCGGACCTAAGGAATTATTACTTATTTGCTTAGAATGAGGTTCATTTGTGAACAACTTCTTGATGTAGCGCGTGATACGGAAACGAAGATCAAACACGTTGATTCAAAGAATACCCGTGTGTTCTTCCCCAACCCCCAAATTGCAACCCAAAGGCCACGGAATTTGAAGTGAAAAATTCAATAGTTTCAAAATTCAATTCTGATCATTCATATTACTAGAGGGACATATAAATAGAAACCGAAATTCGAAATGGGCCTAAAAAAGATAACGGGCCAAACACAAGGCCTAAAACAAAATGCCCAAAATAGATAAAAAAACATAAAAATGCAAATAAGTAATAGAAATAAGCGTTTTTTGGCCCGGACGATGACCCAAACAGCCATAGGCGTTTGCAGCAAGATGGAGCTCGTTCTCACGTTCGTTTCGTCTGGTCGCACGCCCAAAACGGACCCCCGTAGCCCAAGTTAGAGCCATTTTAGTGAAGCCCCTTTTGTTACGCGATCTTGGGCCTCCAAATACAAAATAGCCCGTTCCTCCACACTTGGGCCTGCATCATTCCCCCCTGGATAGACAAAATTCGCCCTCGAATTACCAACAGGTTCATCATCAGAAGAATCTCCATAATAAGGCAACAAATGCTTCACGTTAAACACATCAGAACAACGAATGTGACTAGGCAGCTTTAGACGATATGCATTCGGATTGATCTTCTCCAGGATTTCAACTGGGCCAATCTTCTTTGCTGATAACTTGTTGTATTCCCCAACTGTAAAACGATCTCTAGTCAAAACTGCCCAAACAAAATCACCTTCCTCGAACTCAACATGCCTACGCTTCTGATCAGCAGCTTGCTTATACTTCTGATTAGCTCGGGTCAAATGATCATACACAACATTATGAACTTCATGTAAGCCCTCCACAAAATCTTGAACTTTCTTAGGAACAGATCCTGAAAGGGGGAGAGACATCAAATCAAGTGGTCCCCGAGGCTGAGCTGAATACACTATCTGAAATGGGCTATATCCGGTGCTCCGATTAACATCATGATTATGAGCAAACTCAGCTTGGCATAACTTTTGATCCCATGCCTTCACATGATCACCAACCAAACATCTCAGCAAATTCCCAAGTGAGCGATTAACAACTTCAGTTTGCCCATCAGTTTGTGGGTGATAAGCACTACTGAAGTTGATTTGAGTATTCACCATCTTCCACAAGCTACTCCAAAAATGACTCAGAAATCGGGTATCCCGATCAGACACAATAGAAGAAGGTAGCCCATGTAAACGGTACACGTCACGAAAAAAGAGTTGGGCCACGTTAACAGCATCAGTCGTCTTCTTGCAGGGAATAAAATGGACCATCTTAGAAAACCGATCCACAACAACAAAGATAGAATCATTACCTCTCTGAGTACGAGGTAACCCCAACACGAAATCCATACTAATATCAACCCATGGCTGTGAGGGAATTGGAAAAGGCATATAGAGACCCGCATTGGTAGCCGTGCCCTTTGACACCTGACAGATACGGCACCTCTTCACATAACGATCCACCTCCTTCCTCATAGACGGCCAATAATAAGAAGCTTGCACCAGTTGTAAAGTACGGTCACGACCAACATGTCCTTCACCATGTAACTCCTTAATAATTTTTAAACGAAGACTAGAATCAGGAATACATAGCTGATTTCCCTTGAACAAAAAACCATCATGCAAAAGAAAATCTGACTTTTTCCCAGTCTCCACATCCTGCAAAATAACTGAGAAATAAGGGTCAATGGCTAACTGCTCACGAATGACCTCCAGACCCGGCACATCAACCCTCATAGATACAAGCAGATTACTCCTCCTGCTTAAGGCATCAGCAACCCTATTTGAAACACCAGTCTTGTGTTTGACCACAAAAGTAAACTTCTCAAGAAAGGCCAACCATCGCCCATGCTTATGAGATACCTTGTCTTGAGTACGAATGTGCCTTAGGGAATCATGATCAGTGAATAAAACAAACTCCTTTTGAAACAAGTAATGACGCCAATGCTTTACAGCTTGGACCACTGCATAAAACTCTAGATCATAAGTACTGTACCTCAACTTAGGCCCAGTTAACTTCTCACTAAAATAAGCAACAGGTCGACCACCCTGACTAAGAACCCCACCAATTCCAACCTTTGAGGCATCAGTATGAAGTTCAAAAACTTGAGAAAAATCAGGCAATACCAGAATTGGTGCTGTAGTGAGCTTCTCTTTCATAACTTGAAAAGCCAACTCGGCCGCCTCTGTCCAAACAAACGTCTTCCCCTTCATACAATCTGTCACTGGGGCCATAATAGAACTGAAGTGTGGAATAAACCGTCTATAGAAAGAAGCAAGCCCATGGAAACTATGAACTTCAGTAATGGTAGTAGGAGTTGGCCAATTTTGAACAACCGCCACTTTGGATTCATCAACCTGTATCCCATCACCAGAAATAACATACCCCAATAATAACACTTTAGGGGTCATGAACACACACTTCTTGGTGGCTGCATAAAAACGGTCCCTGCGAAGTAAGGCCAAAACCTGCCTCACATGCACAACATGGTCGCTGAAAGAAGCACTATAAATGAGAATGTCATCAAAATACATAACCACAAACTTCCCAATAAAAGGTCTAAGCAACTGATTCATCACACGCATAAAAGTACTAGGTGCGTTTGATAAACCAAATGGCATCACCAACCACTCATACAACCCTTCACGAGTCTTGAAGGCAGTCTTCCACTCGTCACCCGGTCTAAGACGAATCTGGTAATAACCACTCTTCAAATCTAACTTCGTAAAAATAGTAGCACCACTAATTTGATCAAGCAAATCATCAAGTCGAGGAATAGGAAACCTGTACCTCACAGTAATCTTGTTGATTGCTCGACTGTCAACACACATACGCCAAGTGCCATCTTTATTTGGAGTCAATAAAGCCGGAACAGCACAAGGGCTCATACTTTCACGAACATGGCCCTTAGAAATCAATTCCTTAACCCGTCTTCGCAACTCTTCATGCTCACCAGGGCTCATCCTGTAATGTGGTCTATTGGGTAACTGTGACCCAGGCTCCAAATCAATATGATGTTGGATGTCACGCAAAGGTGGCAATCCATCGGGCAATTCATCAGGGAAAACATCAGAAAATTCTTCCAGCAAAGGGACCATAGCATCAGGAATTTCTACTTCCTCGGGCACTGTCTTCCCTATCAAAATAAAAACATTGTCTGTCTCCTCCAACTCTTCTTGAAACTGACTGATGGTCAACAAAGTACCCGACTGTTTTGTGGCCAACTGCTTAGGCTTGCTAGGAACAAGAGTGATCTTCACACCGCCAAACAGAAAGCTATAAGTATTCGACCGCCCATTATGCTCTATATTACGCTCATATTCCCAAGGTCTACCCAACAATAAGTGACACGCATCCATAGGGACCACATCACACACAACATCATCTTTATACGTTGACCCAATAGAAATAGAAACGAGTGCCCTTTTAGATACCGTAACTTCACCTCCCTTTTTAAGCCATTGAAGCTTATAAGGCTTCGGGTGACTCTCTGTCTTCAAAGCCAACTTTTGAACTGCCTCTTCAGAAATCAGATTGTCACAACTCCCCGAATCAATAACAAACGTGCAAACCTTCCACAAAATTGTACATGTTGAGTGGAAGATGTTGTGCTTCAGCCAGTCATCCCCATCAGCCTTTGGTGTATAGCAAGAGCGTCTGACCACCAAGTTCACCCCAACATCACCGGTCACAACCTCCTCTTCATATTCAGTTTCTTCATCGTACACTGGGTTATTCTCATACTCTTCATACTGGTCATCCTCAGACTCAACAAACAAGTGTCTTTTACCAGCCTTTTTGCACTCAGCTTGACGATGGCCTGTTTCACCACAACTGAAACATCTCGGACCACTACTGCTAGCCCCCTTAGAAGTAGGCCCGGTATTGCTACCCCCCCCCCCCCCCCCGGCTTCTGCTGACTAGGCCCGCCACGAGGTGCCCCACTGCCTGGCCCAACGTTTCCTCCAGCAGGGGTAAATGAACCGCCCACCCGACGGTTTTGCTTTTCAAAGGACAACGCCCATTGATGTGCCTCTGGAATGGTTAACGGATCAAAGAGGTTCACAGACTCCATGATTTGAACCCTCAGACCCCCAATATACCGAGAAACAAGTTGTTCCTCCGATTCTTGAATATCATTCCTCGCAATCAACTGGTAAAACTCTGTGGTATAATCATCAACCGATTTAGCCCCCTGTTTTAAATTCTGCAGACGCTGGTACATCAACCTTTGAAAGTTATGAGGCAAAAAGTTGGACCGCAAGCACTTCTTCATCTTGGTCCATGTCACGATCCTTGACTTTCCAAGCCTGTTCCTTGTTAACTTCAATTGTTGCCACCACGCGGAGGCCCTACCACGTAACCTGGTAGCGATCAAGGCCACCCACTTATTTTCAGGCACCTCCTTGTATTCAAACACCTCCTCCACGGTAGCCAACCAATCGATGAACCCCTCCGGATTCAAACTAGACCCATCAAATTCTGGAATATCAATCCTTATCCCAGAATCCCAACGCCTGTTACCCCCTCCACGTTCACCCCTTTGTCTTCGGAAGTCGAACCATCACCAAATGGGTTACTAAAATCAGAACCATACCCGTCATTGGGTCTCTGCCTTCTACGATTGACCAAGTCGGCCATCCGGTCAGTCAACTGATCGACCACCTGATCCAGCCGTTGATCCATTCTCGCCATAAGTCGCTGCTCCAACTCCCGTTCATAAACTTCATCGAGAGGCCTGTTGTTGTTTCTCCTCGGAGGCATTTTGAGCCAGGAATTCGGCTCTGATACCAACTGATGTAGCGCGTGATACAGAAACGAAGATCAAACACGTTGATTCAAAGAATACCCGTGTGTTCTTCCCCAACCCCCAAATTGCAACCCAAAGGCCACGGAATTTGAAGTGAAAAATTCAATAGTTTCAAAATTCAATTCTGATCATTCATATTACTAGAGGGACATATAAATAGAAACCGAAATTCGAAATGGGCCTAAAAAGATAACGGGCCAAACACACGGCCTAAAACAAAATGCCCAAAATAGATAAAAAAACATAAAAATGCAAATAAGTAATAGAAATAAGCGTTTTTTGGCCCGGACAATGACCCAAACTGCTATAGGCATTTGCAGCAAGATGGAGCTCGTTCTCACGTTCGTTTCGCCTGGTCGCACGCCCAAAACGGACCCTCGTAGCCCAAGTTAGAGCCATTTTAGTGAAGCCCCTTTTGTTACGCGGTCTTGGGCCTCCAAATACAAAATAGCCCGTTCCTCCACACTTGGGCCTGCATCACTTCTTGAGAGTGAACTTAGTGAACTAATATTGGCTTTTGATCATTTTTTAGATTAAAAGGGTATGAGAGTGAACTTAGTTAACTAATCTTGTCTTTTGATCATTTTTTAGATTAAAAGGGTAAGATTGACATTAGCCAATTACTTTTAATTAAAATCTGAAACTTCTTACACCAGTTTTCGTAGGAAATGCGTCATAAAATGGCTTTTCTACGTATTTATGACAAACACCTCATGTAGGAAAACACCTCGTAGGAATCCCGTTTTCAACGCATTTCCTATGCAACTTCCTACATATTTTCTACGAAACTACTACGTCGCAAATTGATACGAATCTCCTACAATATATTTAGTTATTATCTTTTAGTATTTATTTTTTTAGCTACACATTTCCGATAAAAAAAAAACAAAAAAAATTAACAAATTTTAATACAACATTATTTGTGACCCACTTCCGACAAATAAATTAGAAGTGTTCTTACAAATTTCCGAGGAAACTGAGTATTTTTTGTGAGCCAATTCCGACAAATAAATAAGAAGTGTTGTAACAAATTTCCATGGAAACTGATGTATTCGATTTGTTGCTACAATTCGATCGTTTTGTTTTATTTGAACAATGTATTCGATTTAGTATTTACGAAAGTTTGATTAAATAATTATTGTCACAATTTAGTGTTATGATGCTATGAACAATCATGTTTTCATCTCACTCTGATTTTTCCACCATTGGTTGGGGTGTGACAGATTGGTATCAGAGCCATAACTATAGGGAATTAGGAAAAGTTGCTATGCCTTTTACCTAGTCTATATGTAACACCCCGACCGCGTAAAACAACAAACCGCGGCAGAAACGTCGGGGAGTCACGACACAGGATAAATTGTTTCACAACACATGGTGTGTAAAGTTTCGTTTTATTGAATTAATATGTACATTGTCTTGGAATTATAAGCAAAACATAAACAAATTGTCTTTCATTGTTTTTATGTCACTAAGGCTCGTCCATTCCTATGTGAAGCATGCATCATAATCATCAAACAACAGCTCCTGAAACATATGTGAAAAGAAAGTCAGCATAAAAAGCTGGCGAGTACATAGGTTTTGTGGGTGTGTCAAATTCATGGCTTGTATACATATTGCAATACCTCGTATGACTACTAGAGTCGATAAGTGAAAACCTTGTATCGAAAAGTGTTTGGTATTGCAATATAATTAACTAACTAAAACATGTTGGTTAGAGTTTATGAAAAACCTCGTTGCCATAAATCTTGACTAAAACATTTGCTTTTGTAAACCAAATAGTAAATCGTCTTGAAAGAAAACTTGTATGGTTTATATCTTTAAGTAAATAGCATTGCGTGACATCGTTTGAAAACATTCGTCCAAGTGATCTAAATAACGCCACATAATGTAATATGATAAAAGCACTTATATATAGGAAGTACCAGCGGCGTATCCACCATGCTTTTATCACATTACACCCGTTTCGTTATCTAATCACTTACCATAAACCAATCATCGAAATCGTCATTGTTATAAACCAAATTGTCATTCGTCCGTGTTATAAACCAAATTTTCATTCTTCCGTTTTATAAACCAAATCGTCATTCGTCCTTGTTTTAATTGTGAAAACTTTTGGTCGTTCTATTTGAATACATTCAAATCTGTGTGACTCGTCTATACCACCAAAGGGTATCTTTAAATCAAATACCAAACAACCAAAGGGTTTGTTAAAATAACAGATTCTGTCGTTACCCCAAACTAACCATAAAAATCAGTGGATAGCCCGATAACGGGATTGTCAGTCCTCTGGTACCATAACATACTACCGGTCGGCTTGATCAATATTAATGAATGTCATTCGTGTTATGAATTAACGCACCAACAAGTTCGTTCACATTATTGAAATCATCGTGTTTTATATAAACAATAGTCTTTGTTTTTAAGAGATTATCTTAGTTATAGTAGTAGGCCCCTCTTTTGAAGGTGACGTTACCCTCAACCCAGTAGTTTGAGTCAGCAAAGATACAATCCTAAAAGGTTGGAATACTGAAAGATAATTAATTAAGTTATTAAATGCGTAATGTGGTAGGCCCCTCTTTTGAAGGTGACGTTACCCTCGGCTAAGTGGTTTGAGTCAGCAGGGATACAATCCCAAGTAGCGGGTTAATGTATTAATAGTAGTTTACATATGAGGGGATTAAGCCATTCGCACCCCCGCCATCCAATACCAGTGGGTATTGAAGGAGGTCCTAGTAAGCTTGACCCAGGTCCTTGCAGGATCTATGCACTCAAAAAGGCAAGAACCTTACCAAACCATTCCCTTAACCCCCAACCAGGTAGCCAACATATCTCTATATAGACCGTAGAGATATGAATGGTGTAAATATTTTATTTTATATAGACAGTAAAATAACGCCAAGACACCACGGACAAATGATAAGGAAGTTTCACCTACAACATAATAAACTAGTTATTAAAGTCATTAATACAAAACCAAATAAAAAGTGCGAAAAGATTAAAAAACAAAAGTATTACACTAAATGCTTGTCTTCACCAAGTGATGTAACAGACTTAGGCAAACATGGCCTTTGATTGTCAAGAACTCTTACTATCAATCTTGGATCCCGAGACTACTACACACACTCTAAGATGGATGATGGATGATGGCAGTAGATGTGGGTTGTAGTGGTGGTGGAGTGTGGGTGAAGTAGGAGAGAGGTGGTTTGTCAAGGGATGCCTTTGAAGTGAACCAAGCACCTCTATTTTTAGCCTGCACAGAAGCCCGGACATGGCCACGTGTCCATCCACTTTCTCTTTCTTCATTAATTGCAATTTGTCTGCATTAGCTCCACACGCCCCCGTGTCCGCCGGGCACGGCCCTGTGTGCAGAAGCGTATCTGTACTATCAAGATTTGCTTGGATTCTGCGAATCTTAGCGTTGACCACGGCCGTGTTGAGCTGGGCACGCCCCCGTGTTGGGAAATAGAAACTTCTATAGCTTTGTCTTTTCTGCAGACACCTGACCACGCCCCCGTGTCCGCTGGGCACGGGGCCGTGTTCAGCCTTCTGATCTCTTGTTTTTGCTTGGGAAGATGCTGTCGAGGGGTCGGGCATGCCACGTTTATTCCTTTTCTTGTATTTATGTTAGATTTGGCTGCATTTTTGCTCCTTTTGTTCATTTATGCTCATTTAATCCTGAAAATACAAAAGGAGGATAAAAGCACACTTTTCCAACATTAGTACTTAATAAGGGTTAGTTTTATGCCTTATTTGATGTAATTTGTATGTTTCATTTTACACACATCAAAGACCGAACGTGACTGCGACTACAACCAAGGGGGAGTCTGTGAGTATATATGTTTGCAGCCTACGTCCACGTGTCGTGTCTAGTTTATAATGTATAAGCTTAGATAGATTATCATATCGAAAGGTTGGAATTGTATGTTTGATGGCCATTCGCAAGAAAGATTCTTTCGTGCGAAAGGGCCACAAGACACCTTTCATGCGACAGAGACCCTATCGTCCCAGGCAGTTTATGCGATAGGCAGTTGCCTATAAATAGGTGACATGGGTTCTCATTTGAATAAACTTTTAGCTCTAGAAGGGAAACTCTGCCAAAATTGTTTCTCGGTTCTGTACTTCGAATTTATCAATAGAAACAAGGTTTAATCCGTATATTCTTGTGTGTGTCAACATCATACATGGATTCTGTACATGATATGATGATTACCTAATCAGTCGGAGCATTCTGGGACCTGAAACGGTCTTCACAGAACTAATAGTTGTTCAGAACTTTTGATTAGTACGAAACAATTACAAAAATTTGTGTTGTTTTGGTAGATTACAAAACTATGACTTCACCGTAATGCAAATTTACCCACAAATTTAGGAAACCCTAACAATCTATTCTGAAAGCAGAAAAACTTCTAAAAAATTTGAACCAACTTGAATCTCTGTAAAAATATTCTCGAACCATAAAATAAAGAGCAGATCACTCTGATACCAATTGCAGATCCCCTTAACTATGGATCGATTACGGCATTGATAATCAAACGAAGAGTGTGGAATTCTCTTAGTTGATCACACGAATATAGAAACAAGTATATCAGATGAAGAACATGAACAATCACTTTAAACCCAGTATTCTATTGATTATCCAACACAAGTTTTTACAATTAATCAATACCAACAAGAATTCTCATAGCCTATCTCTGTGTAATTCTCTCACAAAACACTCTGTAACTTTCACTCTTATGTCAAACCTAAACCCTAATGCATTAAGCTGTTTATATAACACATCCATGCATACTGGCCCAGACCCACTTTACAATTAACTAAACCCGGAACAAAACAAATAACATAACTAGGAACTACTGAAGCTTCTAAAACTCGGACCATCTTGTAATACTTTTGACCATTACAAAACTCGGACCATGTGGGAAAATCGGATCCACAAATGTATAATTCAGACCATATTATCTTCAATAACTCTGACTATACTTGAGCTTCAAGTCTTCAGAACCTTGGAAACACCAAGTCTTCAACATCCAAACCTTTACTATCCAAATCTTTGTTTAAGATATCCAAAGACCAACACACAGTTGTTGTCACATAAAATGCACCAACATAGCTGGTGTGCATTACCTTCTATTTACGCATTCCATATCAAGGACTTTTTGAAGCTTCATGAAACGATTCAAGGTTCGAAGTGTAGGAGAACCATAATCCACATGATTATCATACTAGTGTCATGGTACAGGAGGTCAAGTGGTAAAGCTGAATCACTATCAATGGTAGAGGAGGTCAAAGCATTAGGATTTCTTTAGTTGAAAACTCACTCAAAATTGTCCCCTTAAAGAGGGAGAATTGGTGTAAATTTTATTTCTTTCAATCTCTTGTATTTATAGTTTGGTTTCTGTTGACTCTGCCAGTTTAAAAAAATTTTGCCTTTAAAAAATTGTGAAATTAATTTTAAGTCACTTACATATACAAAACACCACTATGATTGTAGGCAAGTTATAAGTGCCCAAATTTTAGTTGATAACACGTGCCAACTTCAAATTTTGCTCAAATATACCTGTATGTCTAGTTTTAACTTTAAGAATTAGTGTAGTGAAATAAATAAAAAGTGTAAAATTATTATGATGTTACCATCACATTGTGACAACCCTCATAAATCCAGGTATCTGTACAATTAATTAATACTAATTAAGTGCTTAATGACTGTGCTGAATTACTTAACTGCTTACTGATTACTGCATCATGCTTACATGTGCATCACATATTACATACTGTCACATCATTATCACATACAAACTATATTGACATATATGATGCACAAAGCACAGTTAGCACAATTAACGGATAGAACGGGAATATGCTGACGGGGTTTGTTGGACCGTTCTACGACCTTGAAACGTCAGTTAAGGCAGTTCATCTTTGAGTACGAAGGCGGAATCAACGTAAACAAAGTCATAACAGCTAGTTTCCTTTTAATCTTTCTTTTCTGATTGATTTTCGTGCTTTTACAATGTAATCTGATACAAATCCGACAGCACCTCTCTTTACACACACATACAGATTTGCTTCAACTGATACACACACTCTCCTATTTATAGATCACAAGATTTCGCTTGGAATGACATGAGTTGCAGTTCAAGCGAAATCACATCAATTGATTTCGCTTGAGATTGATTCAAGAGAAATTGTGATAATGTTAATGAACTGATTTCGCTTGAATCCCCAAGACACTCTTTCAAGCGAAATCTCCTATTTAAACATGATCTAAACCTAATAAAGACCCTGTTGTGTGTACATTCAACCTATCTAGACACAAGACTTGATTAAGATGTAATCAACAGACATTCAATGCACCAACAGACTCCCCCTTGGATGTTGATGAAGTCTTTGGCTTCAAGTCTTTGTCTTTGTCAATCTTCAACTCTCTGTCTTTTCATCATAAGCACTCTATCTTCACAAGTTCAGGATCACAACCTGACTCTAACTTCCATCTTCCCTTTGACTGTTGATCCAGACTCCCCCTTTCACAGACTCCCCCTCTTAATATGCTAGAATCTGAGGTCTTTATCTGGTTCAAGCTTTGACATTTAGCTTCCATGGGAATAATGAAGTCCAAAACCTGTGTCTCAAACATCAATCATTACAAACTTATCTATTCACAAAAACACATTCTATTAGCTTTAAAAATCCACTCAAGTATTCAGGTCCAAGTTAATGACCCTGATCACTTGATTAATCTACCAAGTCCAGTTAATGACCTTGGTTGATCATTTGACGAATCAAACTGACTTTGAAAACATTTTTCAAACAATTTACACATTTTCTGAAAATAACAAGTATCAAGTTAATGAACTTGTTTTTAACTTTTCAATAAAACAAACTCCATCAAAATAAACTCTCCTCATTCTTCAGTCCAGAATTTCCTGCATCTGCTTCAAACATCTGAGAATTCAACAATCAACTCTCCACTTTGGTTCGTCGAAAAATAAAGCAGAAATAAAATCTTTTTGGATTTTATAAAGTGTTCTAAACTAAAAAATGAAATACAGAAAACTTAAATTGCAGAAAGTAAACAAAGTAAACTATTTACAAACAAATTTTTGGTGAGCGTGTCAGGGAATCATTTCAGCTTTTCAGACAAATCACAAGTACCGTTAAGCTGTGATTACATACTCAGATTTAAACAATTCACCTCGATTGTCGATATACTGATCCATCTTAAATTTCCACACAAATTTCAATCTATTCAGGATATGATTTAGATGTCTTATGAACAAGCTCATTCATGTGTCCCACTTCTTGAATATACTCCCGTATCCAGAATCCCAATAATCAGTCTTACAGGTGAGCATACTACAATGATATCTGTACATAAATTAGGTATGCGAGGGCCGAGGGATCTCAGGTCGATACTTCCGTATACGCAGAGAGATATCAGCTTCGACTTTACGGTATGTCCCCTTTAGAGGATCTTTTTGCTACAACAGCAGCGACTATCAATTTTATTGTTTCATCGGCATGCTGAGGGTTTAATGCTATGTTTCAAGCATTGCAGAAAGTATTATCCAAGGACTTGGTCAGAACTACCGTTCAGCAGAAGTCCCGGAATAATACCCCAGACATCATTGAGTATAAAGACCTAGTATATCAGATTATGAGACCTTTCAAACGAGATTTCAGGGGTTACCTATATATCCAAGTAGTGTTCCCCACGAATTTCACAAGTTTGAAATTTTAGGTTTATATCCCAAATAAATCTACTAAATGTGTGAAAACCTATCGACACATCATCAGCGAGACTGTTTAACCTTTTAAACATTCCATTTCTTTAGCATACCGTGACTGTCAAGCCGATGTACTATCATTTTCCCTTTTTACACAAGCTCTTTTTCTGGTTTTATCATGTTTTTGGATTTTTGCATTTTTTACTGTTTTTGTATTTTCTGAAAATATAACTATGTACAAACATCTACTCCCCCTAAATACCAAAACAAGTAAAAAATCGACACACCATTGCAGATTGTTTCTCGTCTTCATCCGCAACAGTACTTTCATCAACGCCCAGAATTCCATCCAACACCGAAAGAAGCTTCATACCGTTCAGTTTTAACAAATATTGAAACCGATTTTTTTCAAAAGCTTTGGTATGTAAATCAGCTTTCTGTTCGTCAGTATGGATTTTCTCAATTCGTATCAACTTTTTCTCAAAGCAATCACGAATAAAGTGATGACGAATTTCTATGTGTTTAGTTTTAGCGTGATGTACTGGATTCTTTGTTATATTTATTGCGGCCTCATTATCAACAAAAAGAGGTGTGTTAAGAAACTGCAAACCGTAGTCGCGCATCTGTTGCTGTATCCACAGGATCTGAGAGCAGCAACTGCTAGCAGAAACATACTCCGCTTCACATGTAGATAACGCCACAGACGTTTGTTTCTTACACTGCCAGGTAACCAATCTAGGACCAAAGAACTGGCATCCTGCAGTTGTTGATTTTGAATTTACTTTGCAGCATCCGAAATCCGAATCGGAATACCCTTCGAGCGTAAAATCGCCTTTCCTAGGATACCACAACCCCAATGAAGGAGTTCCTTTCAGGTAGTTCAATATCCTCTTCACAATAATCATATGTGATGCTCTCGGATTAGACTGAAATCTTGCTGCGAGGCACGTTGGGTACATTATATCAGGACGTGAAGCAGTTAAGTACATTAAAGAACCTATCATGGATCGGTAGAACGTTTCATCAGCCCTGTCTCCGGTGAGATCTGGGTGAATCCCATGATTTGTTGTGAGTGGGGTAGCAGCTGGAGTAGAACTTGACATCCCAAATTTCTCTAGAATATCATGAACGTACTTTGACTGATGAATGAAAATTCCCTCAGGAAGTTGTTCAACTTGTAATCCCAGAAAGAATTTCATCTCCCCCATTGATGACATTTCAAACTTTTGCTTCATCACTGATTCAAAATCTTTGCATAGATTTTCATTTGTTGACCCAAAAAATATATCGTCCACATAAATTTGAACTATCAGAAGATGACCGTCGACCTCTTTAGTGAAGAGAGTGGCATCCACTTTTCCACGAATGAACTTGTTGGCTAGTAGGTGTTGAGACAAAGTCTCATACCAAGCTCTCGAGGCCTGGTGTAAACCATACAGCGCTTTGTCCAATAAGTAGACCTTGTTTTTGTGGATTGGATCGGTGAAGCCCGGCGGCTGACCGACATATACCTCCTCTTTTACCTTCCCATAGAGAAAAGCCGATTTAACATCTAACTGGTAAACTTTGAAGTTCTTCCAAGACGCAAATGCAAGGAAAATTCTGATCGCTTCAAGTCGTGCCACAGGAGCATTGACTTCTGTAAAATCAATCCCCTCCTGTTGACTAAATCCCTGAACAACGAGTCGAGCTTTGTTGCGAATTACAACTCCTCTATCGTCTCTCTTACACATGAACACCCACTTGGTGTTAATCTTCCTTTGACCATCCTGCAAATCCACTAACTTCCACACTCCCAACTTTTCGAATTGGCTAAGTTCCTCCTGCATTGCATTGACCCAAGAATCTTCAGTAAGCGCCTCTTTGTAAGTTCTTGGCTCAACCTGCGAGATAAAACAACTCAATGAGAATTCAGTTTGGAAAGGAGCAACTTTTGTATAAAAACATGTAAGCCCTTTATCAATCTGATTTCGAGTGCGAACGCCTGTCTGCAATTCCCCTATGATCAAATCCTCTGGATGATATGAAAAAGTTCGCGGCATCACTTCGCTTGGAACATCTACATTTCCCTCCAGATTAGTAACATTCTGCTCTGCATCTTGTTCACCAACTTGGTTTGTTTGACTTGAAATCTGAATTTGCTCCCCCTCAGAATCTGAATCACCATGATAAAAAACTGGCATGTTTTCAGCTTCTTGATTATCAATCTGATCCGACTGACTATCCTGAGCAACTTCATTATGTTGGACATCATCATGTTCACCAGCATTACTCGGACCTGCTTCATCGTCATTTGAAGTTTCTTGTGGTCTTCTAGAATACTCAGCTGGGAACCTTAGCTGTGACTCATATTCACGCAAAATATCCAACTCATCAAAGAAATCTTCATCATCCTCTGATTCTTCTCTCATGTCAAACGAATCCCACAGTTTGTCATAATGATAATGCCATGAATCACCAGGATTCTGTGGCGGCATAGTATAACCTTGACATTCCACATTTGCAGCTTCAATAATCCGCTTCTCAGTTGGAACGAAGACACGTCGCATCGGATTTGCATAACCAACAAAAATTCCCTCAATGCTCTTCGGACCAAACTTTCCATGAGGCTCTATAACTGTACAGGGTGACCCGAACGGTTCTAGATACTTCAAATTCGGTTTGCGGTTATTGATTAGCTCAAAGCATGTTTTGTTGAACTTTTTGACAGTGAGAACTCTGTTGAGAGTATAGCATGCGGCGGAAACAGCTTCAGCCCAAAAATTTATTGGTAACTTTGAATCTGCGAGCATAGTTCTAGCTGTCTCGATTAGTGTCCGGTTTTTGCGTTCTGCGACTCCATTCTGCTGCGGAGTATACGGAGCACTAAACTCATGCAAAATACCTCTTTCATCACAAAATTCTTCCATCTTGCTGTTCTTGAATTCAGTACCATTATCACTACGAATTCTTTTGATACGCCTTTGGTACAAATTCTCAATCTTTCTAAACAACGCCATCAAACTATCAAATGTTTCGTCTTTCGTCTTCAAGAAAGAAACCCACGAAAATCTGGAATAATCATCAGTAACGACCAAACAGTAGTAATCTCCTGTAATACTTTTGACATTCACAGGACCAAACAAATCCATGTGAAGTCTTTCAAGAGGTCTCGAAACTGAATTGACTTGCTTTGTAAGGTGTGACTTTTTCTTCTGCTTGCCTTTAACACAGCTAATGCACTCCCCTTCCAGATGAAAACCTTTGATATTAACTCCAAGAACCAAATCATTGTGTACTAAGTGATTCATCTTCCTTAGGTGAATATGCCCCATCTTTCGGTGCCACAATCTTGATTCTTTCTCAGTTGCTCTAGAAACAAAACAATGTGCTTGACCAGTAGTTGTAGTTGCTACACTCATGTCCAACACATATAAATCATTCACTCAAGGTGCCCGCATGATAATCCATTCTTCAGGAATAACAAATCCTGGTTTCAATATCAAACATTCCTTATCAATGAAATGAGTAGTATACAAATTGTCACAAATCTGTGAGATACTAAGCAGATTGTTCTCCAGCTCAGTGATGTAGTTAACTCTCTCAAACGTTACAATCCCATTGGATAACGTTCCTTCACCAACAATTCTACCACCTTCATGACCAGCAAAACCTACATAACCACCATTAATGTTTCTCACATCATACAGTAACGCAGTCTTTCCAGTCATATGTGTTGAAGCTCCACTATCCATGATCCATCTGGATACAAGTTGTGGAAGATCCTACACAAAACAAACTTCAAATTAACCAACTACAATAAAGATGCCGATTCATGCTTCGCGATCAAGGAAGCTCCGGCAATTCAAACTGCTTATTTGAACATGGTGTCTACCCAGGCCTCATCAGCCTTAGGTATAACCTTGACTCTTGCAATTTGAATTTTGAAATTTTCAGCCTTCAAAGGTGGAAAATTTGCATCATAATCAACCAAAATTGATTCTTCAGCCTTTTTCACTTCAGAAGTTGAAATTTTCATTTCTGTTTTTGGTTTCCAAACTTGTTGAGATAATGCAACCCGCTTATAAAATTTGTCATTTTTAGTTACCACATTCTTTACGGATTCATTTTTCACTTTGATGTTGTCATGTTTCACACTCTTTTTCTCAACAACCATTGGTGCTTTACCCTTCACATCAACTTTCTTCTTTTGAATCTTCACATTTTCAGTCTTAGGCTTCACATTGTTACACTTTCGTGCAATGTGACCAACTTGATTACATCTGAAACATGTTCGAGTATCAACAACTCTACTTGTGCCTTCAGACTGATAATGTGAAGCTCTTTTCTCAAAGAACTCTTCATTTGATTTTGAAAAGATTTCATTTTCCTCATCAGAAAGTGAACTTGAACTGTTCACAAAAACCTTCTTTTCAGCAAACCTTTTGTTTTGAAACCTTCTTTGCTGATAACTCTTACCACCCTGATAACCACCTGACCAATTGTTTCGATTGTTGTTATAAAAACGTGGTGGAACAACAGGTTTCTTATAATAAGCTTTATCTTTCTCAAAATTCATTTGCCTTTTTGTTTGTTTTAAACTGTTCACTTCTGACATCTCAACTTCAACCAATTTGAAAACATTTGTCAGCTTTTTCACATTAACATTCTCAATCGGAAACTCAGAATCCGAATACAACTTATCAGATCCAGCCATCTTGTACATCACAAGACCCGGTTCATCACTTAAGTTGTTTTTGGACTTTGGTTTCTTAATGTATTTGTCCAAGAAACACCCATCATCTTCAGTTGATTCAGACATCAAAACACTTTCAGCTGTGCTCTTAACAATCTCTGTCTGAACACTATCATCAGATGATGTAAAAATAACATCAATGTTTTCCGGAAGTTTAACTTCATTTTCTTCCTCAATTTCAACCAACCCAGATTGCTTTTTCGTGTAGTTATCAAGAACAGGTGGTGGTACTTGATGAAATCCCACCCCAGTTCCATCACAATACACATCTTCGCCTGCTTTGTCTTTCCCGATTGGTTTGGGAATGATGTGTTGCAAAACAAAGCTTGCGGAGCTATAACTGTTAAGCTTCAACTGGATTCGCTCGTTTTCAATTTCAGCCTCTTGAAATTTAAGTTTCAATTTAGCGATTTCATCCAGTTGTTGGTTGATTGATTCTTCTTTAACTCTAAGCACTGCTTTTAGATGTTCATTTTCTTTAAAAGTTTTACCATTTCGATCATCACAATCTTTCATTTTCAAACTTTTCAGAAATCTGACGGTTTTCAAGAATCAACTTTTCATTTTCATGTTTAATTTTGTCATGATCAATTTTATCATTTTCAATTTTGCTAGTTAATTCTCTTATCCGTTCAGTTGAAGCTTTAACCATTTTGTCACGATCAAGAATCTGATTCTCAACGCTTCTGACCTTTGCTGTCAGATCATCAACTTTCTTTCCGTTGAGATACGTGACTGTGCTACAAAATTTGCACTCTTTGTTGCAATTTTTGCAATCAGCATTACCATCAATTTTCTTACCTGACACATTTGTTGACACTTTTGAACTAACCTGGCTTTTTGACTCAGACACGGAGTTAGAGTCTACCTCAAGTGCCTTAGCAGCCAGCACTTTGTCAGCCATTTTTCCCAAGTTCTCAGCATTCAACTCCTGAGTTATGTCAATAATTCCAGTATCAATCTTCTTTGATTTTTCCTGATCTTCTTTCTCTTTTCTCTCTTTCTCTTCTTCTTTCATTTTCTCGGTTGGAGTTCCCCACCATTTGTGTTGCCAATACTCATCCTCATCTTTGTACTGCTGGATTATGGCTTCGATATCAAGCGTACTATCATCGATCGCAATATTTCCATACTCATCAAGATAACACTCTCTGTCCGGATCCCATCTATTTGCTCTCCTTGCATCCAGATAGATACGAGATATTCTAATTATCTTGTTTTCAGCTATCATTTTTCTGTATTGATATTTTTGCTCTTCAGTTCGATCGTCTTTCCACGGAATAGGATCATCATTTTTCGCCATGAATGCGTAACCAACCGCATCTTCTTCTGGTAGAACCTCTTGACTCCAATCATAACCCTCATCATCGTAAATCACTGCAAGAGCTCTAGATTTCTCTTTGTTGTCTTCAACCTGCTTCAATCTAGGCGGCTCGGATTTATTCTGATGATAAATTGCCTTCTTGTAGTAATCATCTCTGAAAGGGTTCTCCGACTCATCAGCATAAGCGTTTCTGCATTCTCGTTTGAAGTGACCTTTCTGCTTACATTTCAAACACGTCACTTTGGACTTATCGAACCCCAATTTGGTAGATGGACCACCAATTGTCTTCCTGCCGGTAATTTCCATAAAACGTTGTGCTCGACGAACAGCACTTGCCATAGCCCAACGAATATCGATCAGTTCCATTTCTTCCGGATCAATCTGATCATAATCTTCTTTCGTCAGATTGGTGTTGCCTATCTTCCCAGCTACTAGCCCTTCATACGATTCAAACACCGATGCTAGGAAGATCATCTGCTGCTTGGCTGACTCCTCATCAAAATTCTGAGCATTCTTCAAGTCTATTGCAATGTTGCATTGAAAACGATTCTTTGCATCTAGATGATTTCCAGAAGATGAAGATCCACTGTGATAACCACTGTGACTTCCACTGCTTTGACTGCTTTGACTTTCTTTGCCAGCTGTCGACACATTTCAGCAGTAAACGCAGTCTTGGGAGAAGTTGCTTTTGGCATCATGCTCTTTGGATAATACAAATCCAAATTCTGCTGGTAAGATGAGTGATTGACTTTGTATGTCTTCTTCAACTCCAACTCGTGACTCTCGAGTTTCTCAATCAGCAAATCTAATGTCAACTTTTCTGGTTCTTTGATAGTATTCTTCAGCATCAGCGCATAATATCTCCAATCCATCTCGTCAGGCAATGAATCGAACAATTTGTCGATAAGATCTTCTTCAGGAATTCTGATATCATGTCTTACTAATTCCAGCTTCAGATGACCAAACCTTTCTATCATTTTACAAACTGACTCATTCTTTAAACATCCAAAAAGATCAAACTCTTTTCTAAGAAGTTTCTTTTTGTTTTTCACAATTTCAGTACTTCCTAAACATTTCTTTTCTAACTTTGCCCAAAGATCTTTAGCGTTTGAATAATCGATCAATGAAATTATGTCTTCTCGGACGGATTGAAATAACAATGCCACACACTTTTGTTCAGCTACAAACGAATCAATCTCCTCAGCTGTTCTTAAAGTTTCACCATTTTTGTTTTCATTGGCATAACCGTTTTTCAGACTTTTCCAGGTAGGAAATGCGAATGCCATCAACCAGTCCTCAAACTTTCTTGACCACCGACTGTATTCCTCAATAGCCATTAGCTTTGGAGGTTTATTGAACGTTCCGAAGGCACTTTCCGATTCCCAAGCTTCCTTTTTCTTTTCTTTTGGCACATTCTCATTGTTGTTGCTAGAAGAAGAATCATCGTTTCTGGAATCTCCAGCGAATGCGTACATGTCGCTAAACGGATTCAAGAATATGTCATCCATCTTGAATGTACCTGAAAAACAATCAAACACTTAGAAAAATTTTAGGTTTTGAAAAATCAGCAAGTTCAAGCGAAATTACTTGAAGTGAAATCACTTCAAGCGAAATCAACACTGTAAACTATTCAAGCGAAATTGTTATTCTGAAACAGTTAATTCAAGCGAAATCCAAGAAACCTATTTCGCTTGAACTTGTCAAGCGAAATCTTCTAATACAAGTTCAATCAGTTCAAGCGAAATCCAAGAAACCTATTTCGCTTGAACTTTTCAAGCGAAATCTAAGACCAGATCTATTACAAGCGAAATCAACAGATAAACTCAAGCGAAATCAGACAACTAAGCATATTTCAAGAGAAATTATCAAAATATTTCAAGCGAAATCTGCTGATGTCATCTTTTTCGAACAATTTTCAAGCGAAAACTTAATTTTTTATATGAATTCAATCGATTTTAAGTCCAAATCTTTCAAGGATTAGTTATCACACTAATTCGCTTGTAATATGTCAAATTCAGGTCATTTTCACCGCTGAAATATGTTCAAATCAGAAAAGTAAGAGAAGAAGTGAGTAGAAATAAGAAAATCCGGTAAAATCAAGCTGTAATGGTATGAACTCCTCGTCCTGAGCTCTGATACCACTTGTTGGACCGTTCTACGACCTTGAAACGTCAGTTAAGGCAGTTCATCTTTGAGTACGAAGGCGGAATCAACGTAAACAAAGTCATAACAGCTAGTTTCCTTTTAATCTTTCTTTTCTGATTGATTTTCGTGCTTTTACAATGTAATCTGATACAAATCCGACAGCACCTCTCTTTACACACACATACAGATTCGCTTCAAATGATACACACACTCTCCTATTTATAGATCACAAGATTTCGCTTGGAATGACATGAGTTGCAGTTCAAGCGTAATCACATCAATTGATTTCGCTTGAGATTGATTCAAGCGAAATTGTGATAATGTTAATGAACTGATTTCGCTTGAATCCCCAAGACACTCTTTCAAGCGAAATCTCCTATTTAAACATGATCTAAACCTAATAAAGACCCTGTTGTGTGTACATTCAACCTATCTAGACACAAGACTTGATTAAGATGTAATCAACAGACATTCAATGCACCAACAGGGTTCAGTACATAGACAGACAGTGTTTTGAGACCCAGTATGGGCCAGGGACAAGGTACTACACTAGTATGGTGTGTAGGGAAGTAAGGACCATAAAACTGCGTCACTAAGTGATAGTTTAAGTGCCGGAAAGTGCCTAAAAACCACTCAAAGTGCAGAATTCTGCATTTTTCTGCAAAATTCAGCTTTTTAACAAGCTAGTTATGTGCAAAAATTTGACTAAATGGTCCTAAATGCTTTCCTAAGTGTCGGGAATTAAAAGTGTCACAAAAAGTAACATAAAGATCATTAAACGGAATAGCTTGACACTTTAACGAACCGGTATCTAACCGAACAACCGGATATTACCCGGAACACCAAAATTTTACTAGAAACATTGTTTAATTATTTTTGGACTAGTTATGATCCCTGAACACCCTAACACACTATATAATGTGTCATACACTTAAAACACTAGACTTTTCACTTAACCTCCAACTATTATCTAATTTACCATTCAAAAATTACATTTACCCCCCCCCCCCTGAACTTACGGTCACAAGGACCCCACCAAGATCACCACCATACTTCAAGATTTGATTTTTATTTTATTGGATCTTTGCTTGATTGTATGGACAAAATATTGAAAGAGATGATTATAAGTATGGCACTTGGATTCTAAGATCTTCATCATTCTTTCACACTTCACAACTTCACTCCATCTCCCTCACTCTCTCCTCTCCCTCTCGGCCTAGTATAGTGCCGCCACCACCACCACCTTACATCCACCATCCACTCATTCCATACACTCTCAAGGTTGTAAGAAGATGTCTTGTGAAGCTTGGAACTCTTGAATCTTGAAGAACCTCCATCTATTGCTTTCATCCACCATTTTCATCATATTTTTCTCTAGTGTTCTTCCCTAGCTTAGAGCTAGTAATAAGACTCTAACAACCTTTGTTACTTCTAATTTTTAGTTGGTTAAAAGTTGTATTATGTTGTGATTCACAAGAACACTAAAGAACATAATCTAGAATCATGAACTTAAAGCTTACATATGATGATATCTTGTTAAAATAATGATGTTAAGTGTATGTATGATACTTCTTGTTGTTACTTGAATATTATGATGTTGATCATCATATGGAACTTGCTAGATTGTGATTAAACACATGATCTAGCAAGTTAGAGGGTGATTATGTGACAACATAAGATAATCATCTTCTTGTGTAGACATGAACTTGATGATTAAAATGATTTCTTGGAAAATAATGAATAAAGTGACCTAGTAAACTTATGAATCCAAGATTTAAGAATGATTTTCCAAGAAAACCAAGTTCAAAAATATGATTTTTAGAAGATCATGATTCTTGCTTAAACCTACATTATTTTTAGTGATAAAACAAGTGTAAAAACACTTATGAAACAAGAAGATCTAATAAATAAACATTTTTGTAAAATGTGTTTACAAGTTGTAAACACCTAAACTCTTTAAGAATAAGATTTGTAAGGTACTAAAAGCACTTTAAAGGATAACTAAGTCTACTAAGAACACCACCAAGTTACTACACGTTTTTGTGAAAGATCAAGTTCATGTTATTATGAAAATTGGATAGTTTTTGCACTTAGTAAGTGTAAGTTGTTTAGGGATTGATTGTTGATTATTGTGTGTTGATTTTGAAAAGAAAATAATATGCTATATAGCATGGACACCTCCGTTTTCAAAGGAAACCGTGGCGAAATTTTCTAAAAATACAAACACTTAGAAAAATATTTTCTAAACAAGTGTATTTAACTATGGTTTTCAATATAAACTTTGCCATAAATTTTTGTAACAAAAATACAAGTATCGGAGGTCGGTTTTTATAAATGAAAATGGGTAAATATATATTTAGAATATATATATATGTATTAAGACGCTTGTGTGAATATTTTATACTTGGTGAAATCGTTATATTATTTTAGGTTAAAATAATATAACTTAACGTATACCATGAAATCTACAATCTAAAATAATACCAAGAATCATACGGAATAAATATACAAGTTACCCCCTTTATATTGTGAAATCAAACGCAAGAACGTAACTTATAAAGTATTCCGGAAAATACCGTTACAAATATATTTTTGGTAAACATTATTTTGGATACAAAAAAAATGAAAATATGATTTTTGTAAATATTACAAATTTGTATCATATTTTTAACAAAGAGAAAATATTATCTTTGGGAAGTTAAAATATATTTTCTTGAATATTAGAAGATATATGATTTTTTGGGAAAAATATATATTTTCTGGACAATACATTATTTTTGGGACAAAATGAGTTTACAAATATATTTTCTAAAGTGAGACTTGGAAATATATTATTTCAGAAATTACAAATACAATAATACGAAAATACATGTATAAAAATACCCCATCCTTGGGAAGGAAATACGGAAATAAATACTTGAGAAGTATTGTACAGAATAATATTAGAGACATAATAGAAACGTAACTCAAAACGTAAATACTAAGCAAAGGCACGACCAGTCCGTCTAATAGACGTTAGTACACTATAGGTAGTCGTGGTTGCTGACAGAATTTGAGTTACGAGCTGAGGACGCAATACAGTGAGTTCATGTCCCCCTTCTCTTTTAACTGTTTTCAATTTTATAATTCGGGGGTGAAATACATGTTACAATTATTACAAACGTTTTATACATGGTATGATTAGCTTAATGAGGGTTTACTACTAGATCATGTGAAGGGTGGGTACAACACTTAAGGCCATTAATCCTCATCATAGGACCGAGGGACATGAGTGATAGATCTATTTGGGTGTAGCGAGCCCACACCCATGAGGCCAGGGTGGCCCATTGTGACAACCCTCACAATTACAGGTATCCGTACAATTAATTAATATTTAATTTGTGCTTAATGACTCTGCTTGATTACAACTGTGATTAAACTGCTTTCTGTTTTCTGTTACATACATACATATGCATCACATTTTATACTGTCATTCTATTTATTACACACAAACATTAGTGACAGACTTGATGCGCAAAGCACAGTTAGCACAGTGAGCGGATAACCCAGAGAAATGCTGACAATGCCAGCACCTAGACAGACAATATTTTTGAGGCCAGTATGGGCCAGAGATAGAAAACTACACTAGTAGGGAGTGTAGGGAAGTGAGGACCATAAAACTGCGTCACTAGGTGCTAGTTATAGTGCCGGGAAGTGCCTAAAACATACTTTAAATGCAGAATTCTGCACAAAATAACAAAATTCAGCATTTAACTATGCTAGTAAAGTGCAAAAACTTGGCAAAATAGTCCTAGATACTTTCCAAAGTGTTGGGAATTAAATGTGTCACTAAAAGCATTATAAAAGACACCTTATGGATTAATTTAGCACTTTAACGGACAACACCCAACCGACGAACCGGACTTTACCCTGAACACAAAAATATTGTCAAACACATTGTTTTTATTTTTCTGAGCTAGTTAGGGTCCCCGAACACCTTAACACACTATATAATTAACAACACATTATAACACACTAACTAAACATTGGAAGTTTAACTAGATTAGTAACTTTACCATTGGAACCCAACCCTATACCCCCCCCCCCCTTGGGCGACGGTCACAAAAGGGTGACCCACCCTTTGATTTCTTTGAATTTTATATTAGAAGATGTTGGTGGATAATAGAACATAATACACATTGGTTAATGGTGTAACATGGATTATATAAGTAACCTCAAGATCATGAACTTCTCACATCATTCACATCTTCAAAACTCACTCAACTCTCTCCTCTCTTCCTTGTGTTCGGCCGCCAACAACCACCACCATACCACCACCTTCAAGCTCCATTCCAAGCAATCTATACATACCCAAAGGTGTTACAGATTCTACAAGTAAGCTTGGTATGTTCGGAAGCTCAAGGACCGCTCTCATTTTCTTTTATCCATCACTTTTATACTCTTGAACTCCCCTAGCCTTGTGCTAGTAGTAAGTGTCTTAGATCTTCGTCCTCTTCATATTTTTTATGGTTAATAGTAAAAGTATGGTGAAATGATAAGAACTCTAAACAAACATAAACAAGTCTTGGAACATAAACTAACTAGTGATGAAGTATGGTTAAAATAATGAAGAAATCATGTTATTCTTGTGTTGTTATGCTTGTTGAATGTTAATTGTTAGTGGAAACGATATGGATTATCATATGGTCTTGCTAGATCATGTTTAAAGACATGAACTAGCAAGATCTGAAAGTTAAAGATGTGTAGGATGATGAAATCATCCACACATAACTATGAACTTGAATAAATGAAAGTTTTCTTGAAAAATAAAGATCAAAGTAAGTTATCAGCGTGTAGATCTATAGATCCATGAGTGGTTTTTTGAAAGAACCAAGTGAAAAGTATGAGTTTTGTTAAAACTTGGATCTTACATAAACTAATCACACTTCTAGTCGGTAAACAAGTGCAGAAACACTTGTGTAAGAAGAAATTTCACAAAGAAATAATTTTAGAAAATATGACTAGAAGTTGTGAATATTCAAGACTTACTAAGTGTGCTAGTAAGTTACTACATGTTCTTATAAATCTTCAAGTTCATGAATTCATGGTTTATGCTTGTTTTTGACAAATTTGGTAATTAGAGACTGTATGTTGTTAATTGATGATTGATTGAATGATTTTACGAAAGAAAATGATATGCTAGTAAGCATGGACGCCTCCATTTACAAAGGAAACTCTGGCGAAATTTTTCTAAAATTTCAACACTTAGAAAATATTTTTCTACCAAGTGTTACAAATATATTTTTAACTTTATTTTCGAAATAAACTTCGCCATGATTTTTATTATAAAAATTACCAAATACCGGAGGTTAATTTTCGTTAATAAAATTTGATAAATATATATTTAGAATATATATTTCATACTAAAACTCTTGTGTGATTATTTTCTTATTTTGCGAACTAGTTATATTATTTTTAGGGTAAAAATAATATAACTTATAACGCCATGATATTACGACTCCAAAATAATACTAAAACTTTCACAAAATAAATATTTAAGTTACGCAAGTATTGTTGTATTACGAAGCGCTAAAACGTCACTTACGTATATTTCAGAAAAATACTCTCATACGTATATTTTTAATAAAGTATTATTTTGGAAAATTTATGAAGAAGAATATAATATTTTTGGGAAAATATATGTATTTTGGAATTAAGATGTTTTAGACAAGTGATTAAAATATATTTTTCTAAGTGGGACTTAAAATATATTTTTCGGAATTACAAAAGTGTACATGTATAAATACCCCATCCTTGGGAAGGAAATACACATATAAAATACTTGAGAAGTGTGGATACGAAATAGTTACCTAACTATTTTTCCTAAATACAAAAGATAAGTTAAAATAATTATTATTATTTTAACAAGTATATTATCAAAGTAACGTAACTCAAAACACTAAACCCTAAGCCAAGGCACGGCCGTTCGTCTAATAGACATTAGTACGTGTAGGTCATCGCGCAGCAGATCGAGTTTGAGATTGACGTTACAGGATACGCACTTCTGTGAGTTCATGTCCCACTTTTCTCTTAACTGTTTTCAGTTTTATAACTCCGGGGGTGAAATACATGTTACAATTATTAAGGACATTTTTATACATGCTATGATTAGCTTAAGGAGGGTTGGGACGTTCAGATCATGTGGGTGGTGGGTACAACACTTAAAGCCATTAATCCTCATCGTAGGACCGAGGGACATGAGTGATAGATCTATTTGGGTGTAGCGAGCCCACACCCGTGAGGTCAGGGTGACCCATAGAGATGACTGTGTCTTACAGCCGAGACCCGGTACAAAATTTGCTAGGTTTGAGTTTTCCTGCATCACTTCACACATACCAGTGGCTTTGCAACCCATTGGTGATCTCTTTTTCCTTAATTGCTACATACCAGGGACATTTATACATTGGGACGTACTTTAACGATTTATATACATACTCACTTTTACATGAACTCGCTCAACTTTTGTTGATTTTTCAAACTACAAGTATTTCAGGAAATTAGTGGATCTGGCGAAGTGTGCAATTGTGTCAAGCTGCGTAGTGAATGATGATGTCATCCAGGTTTAGGAAGTGTAACCCTTACCTGGACGGGTTACATGTCTTTAAACCACGTTTTTATTCAAGTCTTTGTTGTGTCATATGAACACGTTTTAATTATGTCATGGTTGTAACTTGTTTTATGTGTCGATAATTTAAAACAATGATGTTGTGGTAACTTTAAATTTAGCGAATGGATGATCATCATGTGTTTTATTTTCATATAGCATTGTTATGATTGTTGCTATGGTATTAAAAAGTCACACCAATTAAACCCACGCTTCCGCAAAAGCCAGGGTGTGACAGCTTAGTATCAGAGCCTCGATCATAGCGAACTAGGATTCTCTCTCGAGTCTAGACTATGATCACTAGGGCTCTCACGAAAACATTTTTACATTGCATACACTGAACGTCCAAATCCAGGGTACAAAATATTTTTACAAACAAAAAGGCACAAATACACTTTTCAAAAATTATATTTCAGTCTTAGAGACCGAGGGAGGTTCAGTCTTAGAGACTGAGGGAGGTTCAGCCTTAGAGGCTAGGGAGGTTCAGTCTTAGAGACTGAAGGGTTCAATCTTAGAGATTGGGGAGGTTTAGTCTTAGAGACTGGGAGGTTGGTCTTAGAGACCAGGGATTTAGTCTGAGAGGCTAGGAAGTTCAGTCTGAGAGGCTGGGAGGGGTAGTCTGGGAAGACTAGGAGGATTGCTTGCTCGCATTATTATGACTTACATGTTTGTTTGATTTGATGTTGATATATGTGCATATATGTGGTTGTGTTACAGACACTATGGCTTCTTCTTCCGATACGGGAGTATCAGATATATTGGACCCCATGGCGATCGTATCAGACGATGAGATACCATCCGAGAGCGAGGTTTACACGTCCGACACTACTAGCACGGATGAGGATGATTTTCAGCCGTTTGCTCTTCCTGATTTTGGAGATGATATTCCTATTGCTGATGGCCCTATCGGTGGGGACCTACCTCTTCTTCAGGTCCCTGCTGCTCTACCGCTTGCCGCAGTTCCTCTCGAGGATCTGCCTCATGATGAGTTCGCCGATGATGACATCGACTTGTTCCTAGAGGGTCCCCCGGAGGGTGACCAAGATGGAGTGGCCCTCATGGATGCCGATGTCCCTTTTACTGATGATCCTGTTGTCGACCCTGTTGTTCCTTTGGCTGAGATTCCTGCTGATGTGCCCATTGTTGATCCTGTCATTCCCGTCGAGGCTCCCATTGAGGAGGCTCCTTTTGATCTGTTTAGTGCTCACTCCTTCGAGTCTGTAGCGTCCGCTTCACTACACGCCCAGGGCGTACAGCTCCATTCCTTTGATTCCGACTCAGACATGGCGATGTCTGTTGCACCTCACAATGTTGACCCAGAGCCAGAGGTCGAGTTTTTACCAGATGAGCCTGCTCCTGTTGGTCCGGAGCCGGTCGTTGCTTATGACCCCATGGAGGCCCCAGCTGTTGCACATATGCCAGACCCTTTACCTGAGCCTAGTCATGTCGATATGCCAGACATAGCACCACCCGTCATTGTTGCGCCCGTCGAGTTACCACCTATTTTTGATGTTCCCACTATGGATGCACCCATTTTTGCACCACCAGTTGTCGACCATGCGCCATTCGCCAAGCATGTTGACCCTCGATACGCCGACACCCTCAACGGGTGGATCGACGATGATGACTACCCACCGTATGTGCTACCAGTCACACCTCCCGTAGCACCTATTTCTACACCTACTGAGATTCCATTGTTTCCCCCACACACCACTGACGTCCATCGCACTGATCTTCCCATCACATTCCTCCAGGACATACCGCCACCTCGTCCTGGAGAGGGTTCATCGAGGCAGCCGCCTGTTTCTGTTCCACCCGTACTGTCATCACCTTTTCCGTTTCTGTCGCAGTTTCCTCATGTTGCACCACCTACTGCACCATCATCCGTACCATCAGGCGTGCCGATTTTGTGGACTACGCCCCCTGTTATGCCAATATCTGACCCGTACCACCCATTTCATGTGGGGTACACTACGGAGGATATACTTGCGTCACTGCAGCTACAGCAGGATGCACTGAGCCATCGTATTCAGGAGCTAGAGAGATCTCCACATACGCCTTGTCACTGTCAGACCCCCTTTGCAGCACCACACACTCCCCGTCCGCTTTCCCCTGATTCAGACGTTCGTTTCTTGACATCTGAGCAGCAGATTGCATATTTGCTGCGCGTCTGTCGTGCCTTAGAGGAGGATTGGATGCACATGCGTCGCTTACTTTTCTCTCATTTTCCTCCTCCTCCTCCACCATCAACATAGATATTTTTGGTCTGTTGCAGGTAGTGTTGCTTTTGGTGAGAAGACAGCGATTGAGCCGAGTACACAGCATTTTGAAGACCGCATTTTGACATTATGACTTTTGATATTTGGTTTTTCGTTGTTGTATCTGACTAGATCGTTCAGACAGGGGTGATGTGGCCCCTAGTCGCTTTTGATGTACAATACAGTTATAAAACTTGTAAACATTGTATTGTGGTCTTGATTATATAATAGCTCAATCGCAGTATTCTCATTACATGCATTGTTGATTTATTTGTTTATGATTATAACATGGGATGTTATGTGTGATGTGATTGATGAATGTTACTATGTATGCATACCTATTGTACTTACTATGACCTGACCAACATGATCATCTTTTAGAAGATGCCTCCAAGACGCAATGTACGCATGCCTACTACCGAGGCGGAACTCTAAGGGATCATTGCTGCAGCTATAGCACAGTATGCGGCCTCCGAAGCAGGAACAAGCGGGAGTATTTCGAACAACAACGGTAATAACAACCCACCCAATGGTAATGTTAAGTCGTTTGAGACATATTACGATACATTTGGATATTTATAGCACGACCGCTGATACCATCTGTAAATTCTAACGTATGTGCAGGGTGCACCTACAAACAATTCCTCGACTGTAAGCCCGTAAATTTCGATGGCACTGGAGGTGCTGTTGCATTCGTCCGGTGGGCTGAAAAGACAGACTCTGTCCTAAGAATGAGCAAGTGCGCTCCCGAGCAACAAGTGACCTACATCTCAGGGCTGTTTCTGGATGGTGCCCTATCGTGGTGGAATCTGCAAGTGCAAACTTTAGGAGAAGCGGCAGCATATGTACTAACATGGGCTGAGCTAAAAGAGCTCATGAGGAAGAAGTACTGCTCGTGAGCTGAAATACAGAAGCTAGAGACTGAGTTCTGGCACCTAAGAATGGAAGGTCCTAAGATTGCAGAATATGTTCAAAGGTTTCACGATTTGTCCCATGTAGTGCCGTACATGGTCACGCCCGAATTTAAACGTGTCGAGCGCTTCATCTGGGGATTGGCACCCCAGATCATGAGTATGGTAACCACGTCCAAGCCTGCAACGATTACGGAAGCCATCGACCTCAGTGTGGCGCTTACTGAGGAGGCCATTAGGTTGAACAAGTTCTCAGTTTCTGAACCAAAGAAGAGGGAGACTCATGTGGAGTCGTCTGGTGAAAACAAACGAAATTTTTTCAACTTCAAGAAAGGTACCAGCAATGTGAGCAAGAAGGGCGATTCAAGCACACTGGCCAGAGCCACAACCGGTGTTGAAAACAAAGGAAAGGGTTACAGGGCACTCTGCCCAAGTGTGAATTATGCCAGTATCATCATACTGGCCAGTGCAGAAATAGGAAATGTGAAACTTGTGGAAAAATTGGTCACTTGAAAGATACTTGCTGGGTTGGTGCTGGCCGGGGTGGCCAAGGAGGTTTTGGTAATAGGAACAACAATCGAGGAGGTAACGGAAATGGAAAACGCAATGGCAGGAATGGTAATAGGGATAATACTGGGAATCGTGGTAATCAAGGTGGGAACCGCAACAACAATCAAGGTAATGGGAATCGTGATGGTCGAGGACCAGGATGCTTCAACTGCGGAGATGTCGGGCACTTTAAAAGGGAATGCCCAAAACTGAATCAGGCACAAGGCAGAGTCTTTAACATTGGTGCGAGGGAAGCGCTCCAGGATCGAAACGTTGTCACTGGTACGTTCCCTATAAACCAACGCTTTGCATCTGTTCTGTTTGATACTGGTGCCGATTATAGTTTCGTATCGTTAGAATTTAAGAATATGCTCGGATTAACCACTAGTAAGTTAGACGTTCCGTACTCGATTGAATTGGCGAATGGGAAACTAGTTGAAACGGGTGAAGTCATCAGAGGATGCATGATAGAACTGGGAGGACACGAATTTATGCTAGATCTACTGCCAGTTGAGTTGGGAAGCTTCGACGTGGTAGTAGGGATGGATTGGTTGTCAAGCAACAAAGCCGAGATCGTTTGTCACGAGAAGACCATTCGCATCCCAATGACGGATGAAGAAACGATCGTAGTGCACTGAGAGAAGCGTGATACACCTCTGAGAATCATTAGCTGTCTGAAAGCTAGAAAGTGTTTACAAAAGGGATGTGTTGCCTTCTTGGCACACATCGTGGATAAAGAAGCCGCGGAGCTGAAGATCGAAAACATTCCAGTCGTAAAAGAATATCCTGAGGTCTTTCCAGAAGACTTGTCAGGATTGCCGCCACAGCGACAAGTTGAGTTTCACATTGACTTGGTTCCAGGTGCCGCGCCTGTAGCTAAAGCGCCCAATAGACTTGCACCTTCGGAGATGCAGGAGTTGTCAACGCAACTCCAGGAGCTGTTAGACAAAGGATTCATCAGACCAAGCTTCTCACCTTGGGGAGCTCCAGTTCTGTTCGTTAAGAAGAAGGATGGTAGTTTTCGTATGTGTATAGACTACCGCGAGCTTAACAAGTTGACTATCAAGAACATATATCCTTTGCCAAGGATTGATGACCTGTTCGATCAGTTGCAAGGTTCGAGCTTTTATTCAAAGATCGACCTTCGATCAGGATATCATCAGCTAAGGATACAAGAGGAAAGTATCCTGAAGACGGCCTTTAGGACACGTTATGGGCATTACGAGTTCCTGTTTATGTCGTTTGGGTTGACAAACGCACCGGCAGTTTTCATGGATCTAATGAACAGAGTCTACAAGCCGTACTTGGATAAGTTTGTGATCGTGTTTATTGATGACATTCTGATCTACTCGAAGATGAAGGATGAGCACGAACAACACTTAAGAGCTATTCTAGAGCTACTTAAAAAGGAGAAGTTGTACGCTAAGTTCTCGAAGTATGAAGTTTTGGCTACGCGAAGTCCAGTTTCTTGGTCATGTGGTTAATGGAAATGGAATTCATGTTGATCCCACAAAGATCGAGGCAATCAAGAATTAGGAGACGCCAACCGAGATTCGACAGTTCTTAGGTTTGGCTGGTTATTATCAAAGGTTCATCGAGGATTTCTCTAAAATCGCTCAACCTCTGACCGTGCTCACACAGAAAGACAAGAAGTTTGATTGGGGTGACAAGCAAGAAGAAGCGTTTCAGTTGTTGAAAAACAAACTTTGTGACGCACCGATCTTATCGCTACCCGAAGGAACGGACGACTTCGTGGTATATTGTGATGCCTCGCGTCAAGGTTTGGGTTGCGTGCTGATGCAGCGCCAGAAGGTTATAGCATATGCGTCACGCCAGTTGAAGATTCACGAGAAAAAATTATACCACGCACGACTTGGAGTTAGGTGCGGTGGTATTTACGTTGAAGATTTGGCGACATTATTTGTATGGTACGCGATGTACAATATTCACGGATCACAAGAGCCTGCAGCACATATTTGATCAAAAAGAGCTTAACATGAGGCAAAGACCCTGGGTAGAGCTGTTGAATGATTATGATTGCGAGATCAAGTATCACCCAGGGAAGGCGAATGTGGTCGCCAATGCCCTGAGTCGAAAGGAAAGGATTAAGCCCATAAGGGTTAGGGCTTTGGAAATGATTGTCCAGACAGACCTCTCTTTGCGCATTCGTGCCGCGCAGAGAGAAGCTTTGAAAGAAAGGAATATTGAGGACGAGTATCTCCGTGGGATGGAGAAGCAGTTGGTAACAAGTGGGGAAGGGAATTTGTGCTTTATGAAACGAATTTGGGTTCCTTTATTTGGTGGATTGCGGAAAGTCATTTTTGATGAGGCACATAAGTCGCGGTACTCGATCCATCCTGGAGCGGATAAAATGTACCAAGACCTAAAGGACTTTTACTGGTGGCCAAGGATGAAAGGCGATGTTGCAATATACGTTGGTAAATGTTTAACTTGCGCCAAGGTTAAGGCCGAATACCAAAAGCCTTCAGGTCTTCTGCAGCAACCTGAAATACCCAAATGGAAATGGGAACAGATTTCAATGGACTTCATAACGAAAATGCCAAGGACTCCCAAGGGCCATGATACAATTTGGGTAATTGTAGACCGTCTAACAAAGTCTGCACACTTCTTGCCGATCAAGGAAAAAGACAACATGAGTAAACTTGCTGAAATGTACATGAGGGAGATTGTTGCACGTCATGGAGTGCCTCTCTCGATTATCTCTGATAGAGATGGGAGATTTGTATCAAGGATCTGGCAATCCTTCCAAGAAGCTTTTGGCTCGCAGTTGAATCTAAGCACTACTTTTCACCCACAAACTGATGGCCAGAGTGAGAGAACTATTCAGACATTGGAAGATATGCTGAGAGCATGTGTAATGGACCTAGGCGGTAGCTGGGACAATCACTTACCATTGGTCGAATTTTCGTACAACAACAGCTACCACATCAGTATTGGAGCCGCGCCATTTGAAGCTCTTTATGGACGCAAGTTCCGATCACCGCTATGCTGGGCTGATGCGGGTGATAGACAGCTGGTTGGGCCGGAATTGGTCCAAGAGACGACAGACAAGATTGCACAGATCCGAGAGCGCATCAAGGCGGCTCGTGACAGACAGAAAGGCTATGCAAACCAAAGGAGGAAACCTTTGGAGTTTCAAGTTGGGGATATGGTTTTGTTAAAGGTTTCACCCTAGAAGGGTGTGGCATGCTTTGGGAAGCGTGGGAAGTTGAATCCGTGTTACATTGGCCCTTTCAAAATCCTGCAAAGGATTGGGCTTGTAGCATACAAATTGGACTTACCTGCTGAACTTAATGGCATTCACGATACATTTCACGTATCTAACCTGAAAAAGAGTCCAACACAAGAGACAGTGATCATTCATGCGGACGAAGTTCATATCGACGACATGCTCCACTTTACCGAAGAACCTGTTGAGGTTACGGATTGGAAAGTTAACAAAACACGCAGGAGTAGTGTCAAGCTCGTCAAAGTTCAATGGAATGCAAGACATGGGCTAGAATTCACGTGGGAACATGAAGATCGTATGAAAGAGAAATACCCACATTTATTCCCCAAGACCCCTGCATGTAATAGCAGAACTAAAATTTCGGGACGAAATTTCTCTAACAGGGGGAGAATGTGACAACCCTCACAATTACAGGTATCCGTACAATTAATTAATATTTAATTTGTGCTTAATGACTGTGCTTGATTACAACTGTGATTAAACTGCTTTCTGTTTTCTGTTACATACATACATATGCATCACATTTTATACTGTCACTCTATTTATTACACACAAACATTAGTGACAGACATGATGCACAAAGCACAGTTAGCACAGTGAGCGGATAACCCAGAGACATGCTGACAATGCCAGCACCTAGACAGACAATATTTTTGAGGCCAGTATGGGCCAGAGATAGAATACTACACTAGTAGGGAGTGTAGGGGAAGTGAGGACCATAAAATTGCGTCACTTGGTGATAGTTATAGTGCCGGGAAGTGCCTAAAACATACTTTAAATGCAGAATTTTGCACAAAATAACAAAATTCAGCATTTAACTATGCTAGTAAAGTGCAAAAACATGGCAAAATAGTCCTAGATACTTTCCAAAGTGTTGGGAATTAAATGTGTCACTAAAAGCATTATAAAAGACACCTTATGGATTAATTTAGCACTTTAACGGACAACACCCAACCGAACAACCGGACTTTACCCGGTACACAAAAATATTGTCAAACACATTGTTTTTATTTTTCTGAGCTAGTTAGGGTCCTTGAACACCCTAACACACTATATAATTAACAACACATTATAACACACTAACTAAACATTGGAAGTTTAACTAGATTAGTAACTTTACCATTGGAACCCAACCCTATACCCCCCCCCCTTGGGCGACGGTCACAAAGGGGTGACCCACCCTTTGATTTCTTTGATTTTTATATTAGAAGATGTTGGTGGATAATAGAACATAATACACATTGGTTAATGGTGAAACATGGATTATATAAGTAACCTCAAGATCATGAACTTCTCACTTCATTCACATCTTCAAAACTCACTCAACTCTCTCCTCTGTTCCTTGTGTTCGGCCGCCAACAACCACCACCATACCACCACCTTCAAGCTCCATTCCAAGCAATCTATACATACCCAAAGGTGTTAGAGATCCTACAAGTAAGCTTGGTGTGTTCGGAAGCTCAAGGACCGCTCTCATTTTCTTTTATCCATCACTTTTATACTCTTGAACTCCCCTAGCCTTATGCTAGTAGTAAGTGTCTTAGATCTTCATCCTCTTCATATTTTTTATGGTTAATAGTAAAAGTATGGTGAAATGATAAGAACTCTAAACAAACATATACAAGTCTTGGAACATAAACGAACTAGTGATGAAGTATGGTTAAAATAATGAAGAAATCATGTTATTCTTGTGTTGTTATGCTTGTTGAATGTTATTTGTTAGTAGAAATGATATGGATTATCATATGGACTTGCTAGATCATGTTTAAAGACATGAACTAGCAAGATGTGAAAGTTAAAGATGTGTAGGATGATGAAATCATCCACACATAACTATGAACTTGAATAAATGAAAGTTTTATTGAAAAATAAAGATCAAAGTAAGTTATAAGCTTGTAGATCTATAGATCCATGAGTGGTTTTTTGAAAGAACCAAGTGAAAAGTATGAGTTTTGTTAAAACTTGGATCTTACATAAACTAATCACACTTCTAGTGGGGTAAACAAGTGTAGAAACACTTGTGTAAGAAGAAATTTCACAAAGAAATAATTTTAGAAAATATGACTAGAAGTTGTGAATATTCAAACTCTTTAAAAATAAAGTTTTTAAGGAACTAATCACATTTTTAAAGATAACAAGACTTACTAAGTGTGCTAGTAAGTTACTACATGTTCTTATAAATCTTCAAGTTCATGAATTCATGGTTTATGCTTGTTTTTGACAAATTTGGTAATTAGAGACTGTATGTTGTTAATTGATGATTGATTGAATGATTTTACGAAAGAAAATGATATGCTAGTAAGCATGGACGCCTCCATTTACAAAGGAAACTCTGGCGAAATTTTTCTAAAATTTCAACACTTAGAAAATATTTTTCTAGCAAGTGTTACAAATATATTTTTAACTTTATTTTCGAAATAAACTTCGCCATGATTTTTATTATAAAAATTACCAAATACCGGAGGTTAATTTTCGTAAATAAAATTTGATAAATATATATTTAGAATATATATTTCATACTAAAACTCTTGTGTGATTATTTGCTTATTTTGCGAACTAGTTATATTATTTTTAGGGTAAAAATAATATAACTTATAACGCCATGATATTACGACTCCAAAATAATACTAAAACTTTCAAAAAATAAATATTTAAGTTACGCAAGTATTGTTGTATTACGAAGCGCTAAAACGTCACTTACGTATATTTCAGAAAAATACTCTCATACGTAGATTTTTAATAAAGTATTATTTTGGAAAATTTATGAAGAAGAATATAATATTTTTGGGAAAAATATATGTATTTTGGAATTAAGATGTTTTAGACAAGTGATTAAAATATATTTTTCTAAGTGGGACTTAAAATATATTTTTCGGAATTACAAAAGTGTACATGTATAAATACCCCATCCTTGGGAAGGAAATACACATATAAAATACTTGAGAAGTGTGGATACGAAATAGTTACCTAACTATTTTTCCTAAATACAAAAGATAAGTTAAAATAATTATTATTATTTTAACAAGTATAATATCAAAGTAACGCAACTCAAAACATTAAACCCTAAGCCAAGGCACGGTCGTTCGTCTAAAGTTGATAAAGGTGAATGGTTTGGTTAAAGTTGATAATCTTGAAAAAAAAAAGGGCGGCCATGTGAGGTAGCATCGATCCTCTCAAACAATGTGACATCCGGGTAATGTTTTCAATATTATGTGAATTAAATAATTAGGTGATGTCTTGTTTGTGGAAGTTGGAACTTGTGTACATAGGATATAGTATTATTTGTGTTTATGAACTCAACATTATGGTAATAATAATAGTAATAAATGATCACTTATATAACTAACCATGGCTGATGATAATATACATGTATGGGACCTGATGACGTGTATTAGTAGATTATCCGCATGATTGTTACATGATGTATATGTATAAGACCTGATTTGGTTGGTTTGGAATAAGAAGTATGTGAAATAGTGCATGAACACTAGGATTCGATTAATGGATTCTATCAATGATTTGATGATGATACTGTGATCTGTTGTTGCATGGGAATTGACATGGTGATAACTATATGCTCAGGTTGAATACAATAGTGATAGTATAACATATGTTACTATTGGATTTCATGAACGACTGTTATAACCCATATGAAGAGGCGTGTATGCTACATGTGTAATGTGAGTGTGGAATATGTGACTTACCTGCATATAAACTGATTGTCTTTTGATAACCACGATAGTGTTTGGTAGACCAACTGGGAACGGGTAATGTATCTAGTCTTACCGAGCAAACCAAGGTGAGTTCACACTTTCCACAAGGCATTGGATTCCCAGGGGTTGGGAATGGGTAAAGGATTTAAACTGAAACTGCGTGATCTCCTGGTTTGGAACACGTACACACCCTCTTTATTGAAGGGTGACAACATGTAATAAGGAAATAATTTGGAACCTACGTAATCTCCTGGTTTGGGGATTTTGTACACACCCTCTTTATTGAAGGGTGACAACACGGATACAAGACCAACAACTCTATCATGAAGTCCCTCATTTTATATCGACTTAATCGCCGGGCCAATGGCGAGCGGGTCATTAGTTAGATAGCGCTATTTAGGTTTGACAAGCCTCACACCGTGCCGCAGAGGACGGGCGTGAACTAATGGATCTGGGCACTAGTCAATGATGATAGACATTGACGTCAGGGCACCAACTTACTTTAGTCAGTGGTCGATATGGTAAACGGGTCTAGTGGTTCACATGGGGAAGCCCCCACTGGTTATGGTTATGGTTTGGGAAACAAGGAATTGGTTAACTCATGGTTTACGAACAAACTTATGAACCAACTGTGAACTCGCTCAACTTTGTTGTTGATTCGTTGTTACATGCCTTGCAGGCCTTTAGGTGCATATTGTTGGAACTTGCTGTCTGGAAGGCTGGAGTGGTCATGGGTCGAGATACATGGAATCGCAACACAAGACTAATGGTTTTTACATGTGGTTTATCAACTATTAACGAATGAATTATGCTTCCGCTGTATACTGTGAATTATTTGTAACGTGTAACACTTAATGTTAATAAATGAAAGTTTTATTTAAATATACCTATGAGATCAATGTAATTGATGGCTAGATCCTGGTACGTCACACGCCTCGCGGGGTTTCCGCATCTGGTAATTTGGGGGTGTGACACGTTGCTTCATTGTGAAGATCATGAGCGGACGCGGAGGACGTATCAACCTGACTCAAGCCCAGTTGACGGCTTTGATCAATGAACGGGTTGCTGAGGCACACGCAGCTGCCCCTATAGGAGGTATAACCTGCCATATTAACCCATTTTAGGACATTTAGATCCTACCTTCGCAAACCAACCCTCGTGCTTAACCTTGTCTTCTATTCTCGCACAACAGGTCAAGATTATCAACTTTAACCAAACCATTCACCTTTACAACATTAGTACGTGTAGGTTGTCGCGCAGCAGATCGAGTTTGAGATTGACGTTACAGGATACGCACTTCTGTGAGTTCATGTTCCCCTTTTCTCTTAACTGTTTTCAGTTTTATAACTCCGGGGGTGAAATACATGTTACAATTATTAAGGACATTTTTATACATGGTATGATTAGCTTAAGGAGGGTTAGGACGTTCAGATCATGTGGGTGGTGGGTACAACACTTAAAGCCGTTAATCCTCGTCGTAGGACCGAGGGACATGAGTGATAGATCTATTTCGGTGTAGCGAGCCCACACCCGTGAGGTCAGGGTGACCCATAGAGGTGACTGTGTCTTACAGCCGAGGCCCGGTACAAATTTGCTAGGTTTGAGTTTTCCTACATCACTTCACACATGCCAGTGGCTTTGCAACCCATTGGTGATTTCTTTTTCCTTAATTGCTACATACCAGGGACATTTATACATTGGGACGTACTTTAACGATTTATATACATACTCACTTTTACATGAACTCGCTCAACTTTTGTTGATTTTTCAAACTACATGTATTTCAGGAAATTAGTGGATCTGGCGAAGTGTGCAATTGTGTCAAGCTGCGTACTGAATGATGATGTCATCCAGGTTTAGGAAGTGTAACCCTTACCTGGACGTGTTACATCTCTTTAAACCACGTTTTTATTCAAGTCTTTGTTGTGTCATATGAACACGTTTTAATTATGTCATGGTTGTAACTTGTTTTATGTGTCGACAATTTAAAACAATGATGTTGTGGTAACTTTAAATTTAGCGAATGGATGATCATCATGTGTTTTATTTTCATATAGCAATGTTATGATTGTTGCTATGGTATTAAGAAGTCACACCAATTAAACCCACGCTTCCGCTAAAGCCAGGGTGTGACACCCATGTGGTGACTATGTCTTCTTCCCGGAGACAAGTTTGCTAGGTTTGAGTTTTCCTGCACCGTTTCACACATATCAATGGCCTTGCAAACCATTGGTGATCTCTTTTTCCTTAATTGCTACATACCAGGGACATACATACAGAAATACTTTAAAGGTTTATTCATACACTCACACATGAACTCGCTCAACTTTTGTTGATGATTTTTAAATTACATGTATTTCAGGGAACTAGTGGATCTGGCAAGTATGCATGTGTCTTCAAGCTGCGTCGTGAATAAAAGATGTTATCCATGGTTGTTGAGTTTAGGGGTTTATCCTATTCCTGGACGGGATACATATTTCTAAACTCAGGTTTTATTTAAAGTCTTTTAATGAGTCTTGGTGAACTCATATAAACATATTATGGTTTGTAACTTAATTTGGGGTGTCGATGTTTTCAGACAAGTATGTTATGGCATTTTCTAAACTTAATTAATGGATGAATGTCTTTTGGTTTTGTCATATAGCATTGTTATGATTGAATGCTATGGTATTAAGAAGTCATGCCAATAACCACGCTTCCGCAAAAGTCAGGGTGTGACAGCTTGGTATCAGAGCTTCGATCGTAGCGAACTAGGATTCTTCCTCGAGTCTAGACTACGATCATTAGGGCTCTCACGAAGATGTTTTTACAACATGTTTTTATTGCATACACAAAGCGTCCAGATCCATGAAAAAAACATTTTTACAAATAAAAGACACAAAATACATTTCAAAGAATTCGTTTATATTTCAGTCTGAGAGACTGAGGAGTTAGTCTGAGAGACTAGCTGGGTAGTTCAGTCTGAGAGACTGGGGAGTTAGTCTGAGAGACTAGCTGAGTAGTTCAGTCTGAGAGACTGGGGAGTTAGTCTGAGAGACTAGCTGGGTAGTTCAGTCTGAGAGATTGGGTAGTCTGAGAGACTAGTTGGGGCAGTCTGAGAGACTGGGAGGTTTAGCCTGAGAGGCTGGGTAGTTCAGTTTGAGAAACTGGGAGGTTTAGTCTGAGAGAGTAAGTAGTTCAGTCTGAGAGGCTGGGTGGGATAGTCTTGGGAAGACTAGGATTGCATACATGCTTACATTGTTATTACTTACACACTTAATTGATGATTACTGATAAATGTGCATACTTGTGATTAATTTAGACACCATGTCCTCCTCTGAGAGTGGAGTATCCGATACAGTAGACCCCATGGCCATAGTTTCGGATGATGAGATCATCCCAGAGGATGAGGTTTTCACTTCAGACACTACGAGTAGCGATGATGATGACTTCCAACCGCTTGCCTTACCAGATTTTGGAGATGATATACTACCAGCTGATGGTTTTCCTGACGGGGATCTACCTCTTGTTCAGATCCCTGCTCCTTTTCCTTTTACTGCATTTCCTCTCGAGGATCTGCCTTTTGATACCATGTTTGACGACGACATCGATCTTTTTATTGAGGGTCCCCATGAGGGTGCCCAGGACGGTGGAGCTCCAGTTGCCGATGTCATTGTTGTTCCGCTTGTTGATATTCCTGCTGTTGAGATTTCTTCTGACCATTCTGGTCCGGATTCTTTTGAGTCTGTGTCATCCTCTACTTTACACGCACTGGGATTACAGCGATATCCCACCGATACTGATTCTGACACAGCTATGTCTGTTGCACCCTATATTCCACACGGTGTTGATCATGATTTTGAGTTTGATGATGAGTTGGATCCTGTCTTTCCACACGACTTCGACCCTGAGCATGAGATTGAGTTTGTCCCCGATGAGCAGCCTTTTGAGGCACCTGTCATTCCTGACGATTAGCTCTTTGATGTACCCGCTGATCTTGAGCCTGCTCCAGCTGACCCTGAGCCTATGATTGTACCTGAGCCTATACATGCTCACGATCCTTTACCTGAGCACGATCCTGCACCTGCCGATGTACCGGTTGTTGCACCACCTTTACCTGACCCGATCCCTGTACTTGTTGATCGTGCTCCTTTTACTGCCCAGGTTGACCCTAGATATGCATTCACCCACAATGGGTGGATCGAGGACGATGACGACCTACCTCCTTTTGTTAGACCTGTTACTCCCCCACCTGCACCTGTTCATGCACCCATTGATATCACCCCGTTTCACCCACATGTGTCAGACATACACCGCATAGATTTACCGAGCACGTTCTTACATGATATCCCTCCGCCCCGTCCCGGGGAAGGACCATCAAGTCAGCAGCCCAGTCACATTCCTCCTATGTCAGCAGCTTTTCCCTTTGTGCCACAGTTTTTGCATACTGCTCCTTTTGCTACTACACCATCGGGTGAGCCACTTATCTGGTTTCCGCCCAACACGATGCCTGTGTCTGATCTATACCATCCCCCACATTACTCGGGTTACACCAGGGATGATTTACTTTTATCGTTACAGCTCCAGCAGGAGTTGTTGTATCGCAGAGTCATGGAGTTAGAGAGGATTCCACGTCCTCCACCTTGCACTTGTCAGTCACCATTCGCGACTACGCCGGCTCTACTTCTACCATACCCAGATTTTGACGTCCGTTTCCTCACTATGGAGCAGCAGATTAGTTACCTGCTGCATATCGTTCATGCACTTGAGGAGGACTTAGCGCATTTACGCAGGTTGCTTTTCGTTCCTCCGCCTCCTCCTCCTCCACCATCAGCTCAGAGGTTTTTGGTTTTATGCAGATAGCATACTTTTGATGAGAGTGCAGCTTTTGAGCCCAGATTTACACAGCCTTTTGAAAACCACTTTTGACCTTTTGACTTTTGACTGTTGTAGTTTGATAGACGATTTGGGCTAGGGTGATGTGACCATGTAGTCCCTTTTGATGTATAGTACATTGTGTAACACGTAAAACTGTATTCGTGGTCATTAATATGTGAAAGCTCAATCGCAATATTCTCATTATATGCATTGTTAAATTACTTATTCATGCTATCATTGAGATATTATGCGCTTACCTACTTAATAAAAACCTAATCGTAATATTCTCATTAGACGTGCTACTAATGATTGTAAGGTATGTACTTGTTTGTTATGCTCTCAATTAAACATAATTCCATTTACTTGCTTATGCTATGAGTATGTTGTTGCTTGACGTGTTGACATGATGATTTATTTCGTGTAAATACATATGATCTCTAAACAACTATTTACACTCCCTGACCAAATGAGACCTGACAAACCCAAACTTTTCATAGAATATGTCTCAAAAGATCATTCAGCTGCACATGACCGAGGCAGAGCTACAAGAACTGATTTCCCAAGCGATAGCACATCATGAGGCCCTGCGCTCCAAACCTAGTGGGGGTACCTCGGAAAACAACCCACCTCATAGCTGTACCTACTAGCACTTCCTCAACTGCGAGCCTCCGAAGTTCGACGGCACTGGAGGTGCCATAGCCTTTGTGAAATGGACCGAAAATATGGATTCAGTTTTTCGAATGAGATGATGTACGCCAGAGCAACAAGTCCTATACGCGTCAAGATTGTTTCAAGATGGGGCCTGGTCATAGTGGAACTCTCATATTCAAATAATGGGCATAGCCGCTATGAACGCTTTAACATGGGATGAGCTAAAGGAAATTATTCGTAGGGAGTTTTGCTCCCAGATGGCAATCCAGAAGCTGGAATTCGAATTCTGGAAGCTAAAGATGGAAGGTCCAAATGTGGCGGAGTACGTTGTAACACCCCGAAAACGGGTTTGGTAATTAAACCCCGTTAATACTAAAAGACGGGTAAACTATCGTTAGTGGTAAAATTTACCCGGTGGAATATTAGGATTTAAATAATTAACCCTAATAATAAATAAAAATGAATAAAAGCTTTAAAGAAATAAAATGGACAAAAGGCCCGAGTTAACGGGGCCTAAAATAAACTTAGTCATAAATATTCCCGAACCCGCTAAGTTAACTAGGAATATTAAACCTAGTTAATAAGTGAGAGTATTGTTGAAAATAATTAGGGTGTGACCTAATTAATAACTAACCAAACACGAGGGACCAAAACCGGGTAACTTGAAACTAGAATTATAAACTTAAAAATAAAACACAACACACACACAAAAAGTGTGTGTGCGTGCGTGAAGTAGTCCAGGAGAAGGAGCAAGAAGCTCCAAAACCTAGCTCCAACAATCTCAACAAATTGAAGGGGCAAATCAAGTCCAAATCAAAATCCGAGTTTGAATTAGTGATCTCCATTGAAAAAGGAGTCACGAGGTATGTAAATTTCTTGAAAAATCTCTAGTTGAAATTCTGAGCAAACTTAGAGAATTCGAATCTGAGCTTGCATGTTTGTTGTTTGGATGAAATTAGGGATGAAACTACGTCTAGTAGTAAACCCTAGCCATGTATTTGTTGAATTGATGTTCATTGTTGTGAATTCATAATCATACACTCATGTGTCAAGTGGGTTTTGATTATGTAGAAAAGATGATAATATAGTTGTGTTAGAAATCATCATAAGTGATAGTAGATGCAAGATACTTGAACAATTTGCAAGTTTGAGTATTTGATCATACATGATAATGGTTGAATCTTGATGTTAATCTTGGTAAAAATGACTAATTATAAACTAGTTAGCAAATGTGTAGAATCATGCCCATTAGGTGTTTGTTAAAATGCCTAAATGAGAACTATAGTGTTGAAATTCGAGTGAAACGCGTGATTGGCTAACTTGACTAATTACACGAGATATGGGATAAAATGGTTTCTAATCATAAGATTGAATTGCCTTGATTGTGCATATTATATGAATAAAGGTAGTTGATTTTAGAAAGTCGAAATAACCAATGATGAAGTGGAATAGAAGTTTCGACATAAAATCCGTAAGATGAAATAGTCATAATAATGATGACTAACCTAACCGTCTTACGAATTATGATGATACTTTGACTCTTAACGAGCTAGGTGAAAGCTTGAAGAAGGAAGCGGGTCAAACGAATCAAGAATGAAGGAAAAAGCATATTTCGGATGCAAGGTAAGTATAGCTTACACTAGTCTTAAATTGTGGAATATTTTCTTATCATATAAATTACGAATGAGATATCTAAACAATTGAAATATGATGTTCCGTCGTGTAGTCGAACGGAACAAGATAATCAAAGATGAAAGAAACCATAATAATGGTTAAAAAGAAGTAAATCGATAATTTGGCCATATTATGTCGAAAGCAATAAACGGTTTATAAGTAAAATGACCGTACGGCGTTAAACGGAACGTGTCATGTAGATGAGACGATAATAAATATCATCTCGCATAGATAAACGATCAATTCGGCCAAAACAGGTCAAAAGGTGTAGACATCACCTTTTGACAATAACGACTAATGATTATTGTCGAGTTATATTATTTCAGGAGTAAATGTCAAATGGGTATTAGCAACGCTAAGAATTTGCAATTATAAAAGCAAGGTATTAAAAACGGGTCCATATATTGGTCCGCGCCAGGTACGTGAAATAGGGTAACACTCATTTAGAACACGTGGTTCAAGGAGAGTTGAAAGTAGTCAAAATAGACACTTGGTTACTTGATAAGTAAACCGAATGTTTTAAATAATGAACATTGCGTTTGGAAAGCTTAATGACTTTTCAAACAAAATCATAAGTTAAAAGAGGGTTTATGGGTCAAATATACTTTCAAAAGTCATTCATCGTAAATAATTGGCTAAATGGACTAAAACGCCCTTATAAGCTAATTTCGGCAAACGACCTTTAAAGGTAGTTTAGAAACGAGTTTTATGATCAAATAAATAATTGGAATAATTGTAAGAAGCGAAAGATGTAAATATTCGGTCAAATGACTCTATATGAGTCTTTGTCGTAAATTAGCAATCCGACGAGAAAAACTCGGATTATATAGATCACCTCATTAAGTCCACCACAAATATAGTTGTGGTGGAAGATTACTTGATAAGAAATGTTGTATAATAACGCTAGAAACGAATGAAAGCGTTTCATGCTCAAAATATGTCTAAATACCCATAACGGGTCAAAATACGCAAATGAGCATAAACGGGTTTATGATACGTAGGAGACCCGTGACTTGAACCTAATATGATAGGAATTATTGAAATTATGAATATCTTGAGAATAAGGATCAAATAAACATGTTTGTTTGATAAAATCGCGAACGGGTCAAAATTTGGTAAAAATGGTAATAAGCCGAAGACTTAAAGTCTTAAATTTTGTTAATCCGGATGTTGGATTTTGACTCCATATGATGAAGGGTCAAATTACAATCATGTAGGAAGAAACGGTGGGTCAAACGAATAAGCGGATTGAAAGATAGGAAAGTTTTCGTGTCAATAAACGGCAAAATGGAAAGCTGAAATGCAGAGGCCACCGTAACTTACGGTGCCACCATAAGTTACGGTGGAGCTGAGAAGCTTTACGGCAGCCCCCTACTGGTTTACGGTAGGGGCATGTCAAACCAGGGGCCACCGTAACTTACGGTGCCACCGTAAGTTACGGTGGAGGTCAGTTGGAAATCATTGTTTTTAGATCAAGAGTTTATCGATGGGATTCTTTTTCCTTCCATTTTCATTACCGGATTTGTTTAGACACATTTTAATCCCCGTATGACTAAAGCATTTCATGTTTATGAAATGTAGGTACATTTAGGATGCCGGAAGACGATCAAGCTCAACGAAGAACCGAACACGATATAGATACATGCTTCCGCACTTTGTCACGTTGTAAATTTTAAACAACGAATTTAACCACGTGATGTTGAATAACTTATGATTTGTAAAAGTTTTAATAAACCCGTATTTCCGATGTATATGTAATCATTAATTACATGATTATTTTATCAAAATATACGTTAAACCTTGAATTATAAGAACGGGTGTTACAAGTTGGTATCAGAGCCTTGGTTTAAGAGATTCAAGTATGGTGGGAAAACTATGCTTGGACTTAAACCTTATGCTCTTGAAAAAGATTAGTGTTCGGTTCGAGGCTTGATCGCAAATCCGGTAAGTATATGTATGTTAATAGTTTAGCATGCTAAAGTGTTGTAAACAACACATAGGGCTATCGTGTGATACACGTTACCCCAATTAAAATGATTGATATAGTTGACGAAAATACGCGCGTTGACGCGTATAGTAGAAAAAGCCTTGTAGTAGAATACGGGCGATTATTGAAGTAGATGTTACTAACTTTTGTGAATGTTTTAATTGAAGGACACTCGCGTTTGAAGACGACGAGAATCAAATGAATTGTGGATATGATGATGGAATGGTCCGAGATATGACAAGAAGAGCATGCTCATTAAGGACCTAAATCGCGTAATGGTCGCGAACAAGGCTAATGGCAAGAAAAGCCCGTTAGGGCAAGCATTTACCAGGTGCACGTTTAAATTATTGCATGAATATAAACATGCAACCAATACGTAGAAATTGAAAGTTGCATATGTAGATTAAAAACTTGGAAAAACCCGAATAGAAAATGTATTCGGGATATTGTTTCCAAGAGAAATAAATAGAGGTATTACTTACATAGGGCGTGATGTAAAAACTATAAAAAAGGTCATGTGTGTCATGTGTTAATGGCTTACTCTGGCCAAGTAAGTAGTGGCATATGATACCTTGAACTTCTTATAGCGGACACATTCACATCCGATGTAGTAAGGACGGGGTGAATGGGACTAATTAAAAGTACCCAAATGAATCAGATAAGCAAAATATTTGATAATAATGTAAACGCACAACCGAGTGACGGAAGCGTATTAAATTAGGATAATGAGCCCGAGTGAAGGGACAAAGAAGCATGTAAAATGATTTAGACAAGTATTGGGAAGGAGTGTACTTACACTCGAACCCAGAAAACGCAAGCATGTAAAATGATTTAGACAAGTATTGGGAAGGAGTGTACTTACACTCGAACCCAGAAAACGCAAGCATGTAAAATGATTTAGACAAGTATTGGGAGGGAGTGTACTTACACTCGAACCCAGAAAACGCAAGCATGTAAAATGATTTAGACAAGTATTGGGAGGGAGTGTACTTACACTCGAACCCAGAAAACTCAAGCATGTAAAATGATTTAGACAAGTATTGGGAGGGAGTGCACTTACACTCGAACCCGGAAAATGCAAATATGTCCCTTAACGGGTCGTTTTTGTAAAACGTCAAACTTAAAGATAAAGTCGGAATATAAAAATGAAGCGAGGTCTTAATGCATACCGGGAGGGTTGCAATAATAACGACTTCGGTAAAACACCCGGTTGATGGGTAAGAATTAAACACATGCGTAAACCAAGAGACGTGAACGCGGGTTGAAAAATCAAAGGACTTGGATTACGAGTTATGACTATAAAATCTCGTATATAGAAATTGTGAGTAAATATGTTCAACTATTCGAAGTCGAATGGGTTGAATAAAGAATAAAGTTGATTGTTTATAAGTGATGGATTTCACATTAATAGGTCAAACAGGTTGAATACAATATAACGCCGAATGGCACAAATAAGCGCTAGCCAGATAAAGGTAGCGTTAAATGCAAGAGAATAATGAGCCCGGTAATGGGATATAACCAAATAAGAATAAATTATGGACTGTCAATATCCTGGTATGGATAATTGACAAAAGTTAAAGAGAAGATCCTGAAAACTAAAACTTCGGTTTTAGTAAGAAATAATGTTTTTACAAACATAAATTCTGATAGGAATTTAAATAGTAAGCATGAAAGATACAAGTCTTGACACTGATAGGCGCAAGACGATATATTCGAAAAGTGATATTTTCGAAAATGAAAGGTCGATACAAACTAAACACGATGTGACACGATCACGGTCAAGAAATGCAATGTAAAGAGGAATCACATTATGACCAAGCGAGCGGCAAAAAGTAACTGGACTAATAAGTCTAGTTAGTAAGACCGGTTAAGGCCAGTAATTCAAATCAATAAAAATTGGTTTGCTTGTAAGCGGTGGATTCGGTATAACTGAACCGAATAAATAAATCTGAAAACAAAAGAAATTATTGCTAAAAGTGAAATATTTCACTAAAGACCTTTAAACGGGTCAAGGTAACAGATTCACCAAGAGTTCGATAATATATAAAAGCGATGGAAATCGCTAAGTTAACTAAACTAGTGGAAATAACGAGATTACGTTATTTCGAAGTTACACTATGTCGTATGAGATATGTAGACAATTAGTAACCAAAAAGATGTTACCGTACTTTTCGGACAATACTAACGATTGGTTAAAAAGTATAAGTAATGTTTAAAAGATTTCTCGGCTCAAATACATTGAGTTTAAACTCAATGAATTATGTAAGAAAAGGTTTCGAGGACGAAACCTCTTTAAGGGGGGTAGACTTGTAACACCCCGAAAACGGGTTTGGTAATTAAACCCCGTTAATACTAAAAGACGGGTAAAGTATCGTTAGTGGTAAAATTTACCCGGTGGAATATTAGGATTTAAATAATTAACCCTAATAATAAATAAAAATGAATAAAAGCTTTAAAGAAATAAAATGGACAAAAGGCCCGAGTTAACGGGGCCTAAAATAAACTTAGTCATAAATATTCCCGAACCCGCTAAGTTAACTAGGAATATTAAACCTAGTTAATAAGTGAGAGTATTGTTGAAAATAATTAGGTTGTGACCTAATTAATAACTAACCAAACACGAGGGACCAAAACCGGGTAACTTGAAACTAGAATTATAAACTTAAAAATAAAACACAACACACACACAAAAAGTGTGTGTGCGTGCGTGAAGTAGTCCAGGAGAAGGAGTGTAACAACTCTCATCAAAAGACATATTTATTAAATTAATTTGACCAATAGGAAACCCTAATTGAGACACCCAAGTGATTCTGCGCAAACCCTAAAATTTTCAGAACAATCGAAATCAGGATCAGGGCCCCTAAAACTCAGGGGGGGTAAACCCTAGTTAACGATTATCTAAATTGTGTGCTGTCAAAATCGAATTAATGAAATTCATCAGCTCAGCTGAGCTAGTCCCACACGTGGCCACCCTATACGAATTTCAAGACCCTTACGGACCGTAAGGGTTAATGCTTACGGTCAGTAAGCATGACCAAATTGGTGTATAAATAGCAGACATTGGCACTTGAAATTCTGCGTATGTTCGACGAAGAAATTCGTTTCAAGCACCAAATTACGTTCTGTTTACCACAATTAACACACACGGATCACTAATCGACGCCGCAATCAGGGTATTAACTCGATAGCTATTACGATTCATTGTCCGATCGATCAATATATCCAATGGATGTTTAAGTGCTGCCCACATTAGGGTGATACTTTGTCATTAGTCGTTAATTCGATGGATGTTTAAGTATCGCAGTTTGTCATTCATTGTGAGAATTTGATCTCGTGAGTTATCGTAAATGCTGTATTGGTTACTAACCCAGAATTGTGTGCCTGTTATTAAATTTAGGTAGAAAAGGCTAAATCAGTAGGCTAAACTCTGCTCAAATTAAATCTGCAATGTGAGTCATTCTCTTTTTATCAATTAATTTACAATACCTCAAATTATTTTCAAAGGTTATAATTACAGGGACTAAGTCGTGGATATCTTGAATTACTGGTTAGTGGGGTATTGTGCACATTACTAATTTGCTCCCGATTACGTTCATTGACCTAATCGGGATAATCCCAGTTAGGTTCATTGACCTACTCGGGATAATCACTGTTAGGTTCATTGACCTACAGGGATAATCATCACTATTTAGGTTCATTGATCTAATAGTGGTATGGCCATCGTCACCATTGTGACTTGTCACCATTGTGACAGAGCGCCAGATAAAAATAAGATAGAAGCCATTGTAATCGCTCTTATGCTGTAATTAATAACTATGCATCATTATGCAAAACGAATGATTCACTCAGTATTTCCCGCTGACAAAACCTTTTTCAAACATGTTTTAGGTGATCTGTTATGATCTAGGAAAAGTGCCATAAAGCACTACAAGCTCAAGGAAGTGGCTCAGTATAAAATAAAGAAACATGTTTTGTAAAATAAAAGATTTCTACGTGAAATCTTACGATTGTAAATTACCGGGTTTTATCCCGCGTTGTGAAATAAAATAATCAGGAAATATTTCAGTTTTAAAAAGATCCTGATGTTAAACTTCCGCTGTTAAACTCAATTAAATAAATACCACGGGATTTCTGTCCCGCGGCTCCTGAAATGGGTCAAACCGGGTCGGGGGCCGTGACAAGGAGCAAGAAGCTCCAAACCTAGCTCAAACAATCTCAACAAATTGAAGGGGCAAATCAAGTCCAAATCAAAATCCGAGTTTGAATTAGTGATCTCCATTGAAAAAGGAGTCACGAGGTATGTAAATTTCTTGAAAAATCTCTAGTTGAAATTCTGAGCAAACTTAGAGAATTCGAATCTGAGCTTGCATGTTTGTTGTTTGGATGAAATTAGGGATGAAACTATGTCTAGTAGTAAACCCTAGCCATGTATTTGTTGAATTGATGTTCATTGTTGTGAATTCATAATCATACACTCATGTGTCAAGTGGGTTTTGATTATGTAGAAAAGATGATAATATAGTTGTGTTAGAAATCATCATAAGTGATAGTAGATGCAAGATACTTGAACAATTTGCAAGTTTGAGTATTTGATCATACATGATAATGGTTGAATCTTGATGTTAATCTTGGTAAAAATGACTAATTATAAACTAGTTAGCAAATGTGTAGAATCATGCCCATTAGGTGTTTGTTAAAATGCCTAAATGAGAACTATAGTGTTGAAATTCGAGTGAAACGCGTGATTGGCTAACTTGACTAATTACACGAGATATGGGATAAAATGGTTTCTAATCATAAGATTGAATTGCCTTGATTGTGCATATTATATGAATAAAGGTAGTTGATTTTAGAAAGTCGAAATAACCAATGATGAAGTGGAATAGAAGTTTCGACATAAAATCCGTAAGATGAAATAGTCCTAATAATGATGACTAACCTAACCGTCTTACGAATTATGATGATAGTTTGACTCTTAACGAGCTAGGTGAAAGCTTGAAGAAGGAAGCGGGTCAAACGAATCAAGAATGAAGGAAAAAGCATATTTCGGATGCAAGGTAAGTATAGCTTACACTAGTCTTAAATTGTGGAATATTTTCTTATCATATAAATTACGAATGAGATATCTAAACAATTGAAATATGATGTTCCGTCGTGTAGTCGAACGGAACAAGATAATCAAAGATGAAAGAAACCATAATAATGGTTAAAAAGAAGTAAATCGATAATTTGGCCATATTATGTCGAAAGCAATAAACGGTTTATAAGTAAAATGACCGTACGGCGTTAAACGGAACGATTCATGTAGATGAGACAATAATAAATATCATCTCGCATAGATAAACGATCAATTCGGCCAAAACAGGTCAAAAGGTGTAGACATCACCTTTTGACAATAACGACTAATGATTATTGTCGAGTTATATTATTTCAGGAGTAAATGTCAAATGGGTATTAGCAACGCTAAGAATTTGCAATTATAAAAGCAAGGTATTAAAAACGGGTCCATATATTGGTCCGCGCCAGGTACGTGAAATAGGGTAACACTCATTTAGAACACGTGGTTCAAGGAGAGTTGAAAGTAGTCAAAATAGACACTTGGTTACTTGATAAGTAAACCGAATGTTTTAAATAATGAACATTGCGTTTGGAAAGCTTAATGACTTTTCAAACAAAATCATAAGTTAAAAGAGGGTTTATGGGTCAAATATACTTTCAAAAGTCATTCATCGTAAATAATTGGCTAAATGGACTAAAATGCCCTTATAAGCTAATTTCGGCAAACGACCTTTAAAGGTAGTTTAGAAACGAGTTTTATGATCAAATAAATAATTGGAATAATTGTAAGAAGCGAAAGATGTAAATATTCGGTCAAATGACTCTATATGAGTGTTTGTCGTAAATTAGCAATCCGACGAGAAAAACTCGGATTATATAGATCACCTCATTAAGTCCACCACAAATATAGTTGTGGTGGAAGATTACTTGATAAGAAATGTTGTATAATAACGCTAGAAACGAATGAAAGCGTTTCATGCTCAAAATATGTCTAAATACCCATAACGGGTCAAAATACGCAAATGAGCATAAACGGGTTTATGATACGTAGGAGACCCGTGACTTGAACCTAATATGATAGGAATTATTGAAATTATGAATATCTTGAGAATAAGGATCAAATAAACATGTTTGTTTGATAAAATCGCGAACGGGTCAAAATTTGGTAAAAATGGTAATAAGCCGAAGACTTAAAAGTCTTAAATTTTGTTAATCCGGATGTTGGATTTTGACTCCATATGATGAAGGGTCAAATTACAATCATGTAGGAAGAAACGGTGGGTCAAACGGATAAGCGGATTGAAAGATACGAAAGTTTTCGTGTCAATAAACGGCAAAATGGAAAGCTGAAATGCAGAGGCCACCGTAACTTACGGTGCCACCGTAAGTTACGGTGGAGCTGAGAAGCTTTACGGCAGCCCCCTACTGGTTTACGGTAGGGGCATGTCAAACCAGGGGCCACCGTAACTTACGGTGCCACCGTAAGTTACGGTGGAGGTCAGTTGGAAATCATTGTTTTTAGATCAAGAGTTTATCGATGGGATTCTTTTTCCTTCCATTTTCATTACCGGATTTGTTTAGACACATTTTAATCCCCGTATGACTAAAGCATTTCATGTTTATGAAATGTAGGTACATTTAGGATGCCGGAAGACGATCAAGCTCAACGAAGAACCGAACACGATATAGATACATGCTTCCACACTTTGTCACGTTGTAAATTTTAAACAACGAATTCAACCACGTGATGTAGAATAACTTATGATTTGTAAAAGTTTTAATAAACCCGTATTTCCGATGTATATGTAATCATTAATTAGATGATTATTTTATCAAAATATACGTTAAATCTTGAATTATAAGAACGGATGTTACATACGTGCAAAAACTTCACGATTTGTCACGAGTTGTCCCGTACCTAGTGGAACCAGAGTTGAAAAGGTTGGAGCCATTCATCTGGGGACTAGTGCCTCAGATCCTGCGCTTATTGACGGTATCAGCCCCGCCAACTACCATCGATGCGATCAAGTTAAGTGCGGTGCTCAGTAAAGAAGCGATTAGACTGGGAGAGTTTTCAATCCCTGACGTGAAGAAGGAAACTCAGATAGAGTCGCCCGGAAAGAACAAAAGGAAGCTCACTGACTTCCAGGAAGATACCCGAACGATCAAAGCCAAAAAAGGGAAAGGAGTACAGGGGTAAACTACCTAAGTGCAACGAATGTCAACGTCATCATACCGGGCAATGCAAAAATGAAAGGTGTGATAACTGTGGCAGAGTGGGACACTGCAAGGAGGCGTGTTGGCGCCGGAAGAAACATAGAAATCAAGGTCAAGTTGGTAGTAGAAAATACGGAGTAAACAACGACAATAGTAACTATCAGGGCGGAAATGGCGACAATCAAGAACGTAGACAAGGGTGTTTTAACTGCGGTGACATGGGGCACTTTCGGAAAGATTGCCCAAGGGAGATTAACCAAGATCGTGAAGGAGCACCCAACATCGGAGCTAGTGAAGCATGCCAGGATCCAGACGTGGATGCTGGTATGTTCTCTATCAACCAAATATTTTGCATCTAAGTTGTTTGATACCAGTGTCGACCATAGCTTCATATCACATGAATTTAAAAATATACTTGGTTTAGTAAAGGGGTAAGTTAGATAACACACACTCAATAGAACTAGCTAATAGGAAGCCCCGACGTGGTAATTAGAATGGACCAGTTGTCGAGAAATCAAGCAGAGATTGTTATCCGCATCCCGATGATGAACAATGAAGCAATCGTGATTCATGAAGCAGGATACGCCTCTACAAATTGCTAGTGCTTGAGGGCACAAGAGTTTTCACACAAAGGACGTGATGCCTTCCTAGCACGCATTATGGACAAGGAAGCCGCTAAGCCGAAGTTGGAAGGTATCCCTATGATAAGGGAATAGCCTGAGGTTTTCCCCGAAGGCTTGCCAGAATCATCTCCTCAACGACGAGTCGAATTTCGCATCAATTTAACCCCATGCGCCGCGCCTGCAGTCAATGCACCTTAGCGACTTACACCTTCGGAAAGGCAAGGATTGACAGTGTAGCTTCAGTAGATGATAAAGAAGGAAGCTAGCAGACCAAGTTTCCCGTTTTAAGTAACCCCGGTTTCGCACATCAAGAGGAAGGACAATGATTTTCAAATAAGCATCAACTACCAGGAGCCGGACGAGTTAACCAACAAGAGTCGGTAACTATTGATAAGGGTTAACAAATTATTTATTTAACTAACTATGAGGACCCAACCACTATTTTAAGACTGTTCGATAGTTGAGTGTCATTACATGTGAATTCAAAAGGAAAGTATACCGGGGAATTGTGGGACAATAACCTGTTTTAAACCTGTACGAAAAGTTTGATTCCTGCACAGCAGTTTTACGCAGAATGCAAGACTTTGAACCTAGAAAACATATGCTAAATCCTTTGAAAACACAGGCCAAAACTCGTAGAGGTTGTCACTTAGAAACCACGCCTGTTAACTCAAGCAAACCCCATTATCCTGGTAAATATGCTACTTCAGTCAACCAAACAGAAAGTACTCAAATTTCTTTTGTTGGAATTTCCGCTTTTGTTTCTAGCGAGTAGATGCTTGCATCTCTACTCCCCCTAAATGGTAGTTGCATCACGCCAATTTTCTTCGCTGAGAGCGGAAGCACATTTGTTTCGATACTTGGTCATTTTTTCATTTTAGCAAATACTCATTTTTTCAGTACTCGGAAACTTATAGATCACACATGCACCATTTGCTATGCATATGGTTTCGTTTCGAACAAACGCTTCATGGAAATTCAAATATTAATTTGCTAAACCTAATTAGTGATTTGTGATTCGAATGACCTACATTATTGTAATTGTTGGCTCTTTGTTATCAAGTCAACACACTTCTTGAAACTTCCTTTCCTTCAAATTACATTCATGGTTTATCTTCGTAACCATGCTGAGATTCCCTTTTTGGTGCATACGTTTATTGTCGGGTTACGCTGAAACCAAGTTCAATTGCTTGAACTTATCTATTTCGCATATTCAATTTAAAACGTCATATGATGTATTGGGAGCATCATATTCCAATATTTTTGCAAGTGTTCTTTTGCTTCAAGCCGTAGTAGACTTGCTTGGTCTGCGGCTTCTCTAAATCGTCTGTTGATTTCGATACTTTGCGGTGATACTTTCACGAAATTGAAGCTTGCGCTAATTTGGTTACGCACCTCATACACGGAATTAATTGTTTATTCATTGACTTGCCCAAAATCCATTTTGTTTATCAACTAAAGCGGTCTCAACACAGTTGTGTGTCAAGACGATGGTACATAGATTCATATTATATCACGGTGTACCTCCTAACGATTCTTTCATTATCAACCGAATGCTTTGCGTTACTTGTTACTTTTTCACTTTCGATCGGAAACAGTGATTCTTTGATGCTCCATATCCAATTGAAAACTCTATGACATTGTGTAAACCAAATCTTCAGATTGTTTCAGTACACTTTCATTTGGTTTCAAACACGATGAACTTGTTCAGTCACCAATATTATTGAATTATGTCAATACGACACCTTGTGGTGTCCTCACAAACTTGTAGCTTGTGCTAATCATGGTCAATTGTTTCACACAAAACTGCATATACTTTGTTTAACTTGTTATTTAAACATTCCTGATGCAACTACGAATCAAGACAATGATACACCAGATTCGCTTGTATTTCATTCGGTGTATTTCTGCAATCCAAGAATGTCAGCACAAATCCTTACCATTTAATTATTTGAAAGTTGACAGATCATTTCGTATTCAAGTTGTTGATTTTGAGTTCATATAGCGGGTGCTATGGTTTGTGAAAACTCGTTTGTGTATTGTGACCGATTGTTTGAAAATCTATTTGTCAAAACTCCTTTGTTACACCTCTGCTAACTAAGTTACGCTGGATTATACAACTATAAGTCTCGTGTCCTTTGACATCAAATGCTAGGACACATACCTTCTAACCATTGGGTTCTTGTTGTCGAAATATATCCTACGATTCACCTGATGTGAATAAGATTTGATTTGGTTTTATGGTTATCTACCTCAGTACTATTTATATACATACACGCGTAATGAAACCCTAAGTAGTTAAGGTAGTACGAATTTCGAGGACGAAATTTTCTTAACAGAGGGAGAATGTGATAACCCTTATAAATCCAGGTATCCGTACAATTAATTAATACTAATTAAGTGCTGAATGATTGTGTTGAATTACTTAACTGCTTACTGATTACTGCATCATGCTTACATGTGCATCACATATTACATACTGTCACATCATTAATCACAAACAAACTATATTGACATACATGATGCACAAAGCACGGTTAGCACAATTAACAGATAGAACGGGAATATGCTGACGGGGTTCAGTACATAGACAGACATTGTTTTGAGACCCAGTATGGGCCAGGGACGTACTGCACTAGTATGGTGTGTAGGGAGGTAAGGACCATAAAACTGCGTCACTAAGTGATAGTTTAAGTGCCGGAAAGTGCCTAAAAACCACTCAAAGTGCAGAATTCTGCATTTTTCAGCAAAATTCAGCTTTTTAACAAGCTAGTTATGTGCAAAAATTTGACTAAATGGTCCTGAATGCTTTCCTAAGTGTCGGGAATTAAAAGTGTCACAAAAAAGTAACATAAAGATCATTAAACGGAATAGCTTGACACTTTAACGAACCGGTATCTAACCGAACAACCGGACATTATCCGGAACACCAAAATTTTACTAGAAACACTGTTTAATTATTTTTGGACTAGTTATGATCCCCGAACACCCTAACACACTATATAATGTGTCATACACTTAAAACACTAGACTTTTCACTTAACCTCCAACTATTATCTAATTTACCATTCAAAAATTACATTTACCCCCCCCCCCCCTGGAACTTACGGTCACAAGGACCCCACCAAGATCACCACCATACTTCAAGATTTGATTTTTATATTATTGGATCTTTGCTTGACTGTATGGACAAAATATTGAAAGAGATGATTATAAGTATGGCACTTGGATTCTAAGATCTTCATCATTCTTTCACACTTCACAACTTCACTCCATCTCCCTCACTCTCTCTTCTCCCTCTCGGCCTAGTATAGTGCCGCCACCACCACCACCTTACATCCACCGTCCACTCATTCCATACACTCTCAAGGTTGTAAGAAGATGTCTTGTGAAGCTTGGAACTCTTGAATCTTGAAGAACCTCCATCTATTGCTTTCATCCACCATTTTCATCATCTTTTCCTCTAGTGTTCTTCCCTAGCTTAGAGCTAGTAGTAAGACTCTAACAACCTTTGTTACTTCTAATTTTTAGTTGGTTAAAAGTTGTATTATGTTGTGATTCACAAGAACACTAAAGAACATAATCTAGAATCATGAACTTAAAGCTTACATATGATGATATCTTGTTAAAATAACGATGTTAAATGTATGTATGATACTTCTTGTTGTTACTTGAATATTATGATGTTGATCATCATATGGAACTTGCTAGATTGTGATTAAACACATGATCTAGCAAGTTAGAGGGTGATTATGTGACAACATAAGATAATCATCTTCTTGTGTAGACATGAACTTGATGATTAAAATGATTTCTTGGAAAATAAAGAATAAAGTGACCTAGTAAACTTATGAATCCAAGATTTAAGAATGATTTTCCAAGAAAACCAAGTTCAAAAATATGATTTTTAGAAGATCATGATTCTTGCTTAAACCTACATTATTTTTAGTGATAAAACAAGTGTATAAACACATATGAAACAAGAAGATCTAATAAAAAAACATTTTTGTAAAATGTGTTTACAAGTTGTAAACACCTAAACTCTTTAAGAATGAGATTTGTAAGGTAATAAACACACTTTAAAGGGTAACTAAGTCTACTAAGAACACCACCAAGTTACTACACGTTTTTGTGAAAGATCAAGTTCATGTTATTATGAAAATTGGATAGTTTTTGCACTTAGTAAGTGTAAGTTGTTTAGGGATTGATTGTTGATTATTGTGTATTGATTTTGAAAAGAAAATGATATGCTATATAGCATGGACACCTCCGTTTTCAAAGGAAACCTTGGCGAAATTTTCTAAAAATACAAACACTTAGAAAAATATTTTCTAAACAAGTGTATTTAACTATGGTTTTCAATATAAACTTTGCCATAAATTTTTGTAACAAAAATACAAGAAGTCGGTTTTTATAAATGAAAATGGGTAAATATATATTTAGAATATATATATATGCATTAAGACGCTTGTGTGAATATTTTATACTTGGTGAAATCGTTATATTATTTTAGGGTAAAATAATATAACTTAACGTATACCATGAAATCTACAATCTAAAATAATACCAAGAATCATACGGAATAAATATACATGTTACCCCCCTTTATATTGTGAAATCAAACGCAAGAACGTAACTTATAAAGTATTCCGGAAAATACCGTTATAAATATATTTTTGGTAAACATTATTTTGGATACAAAAGAAATGAAAATATGATTTTTGTAAATATTACAAAGTTGTATCATATTTTTAACAAAGAGAAAATATTATCTTTGGGAAGTTAAAATATATTTTCTTGAATATTAGAAGATATATGATTTTTTGGGAAAAATATATATTTTCTGGACAATACATTATTTTTGGGACAAAATGAGTTTACAAATATATTTTCTAAAGTGAAACTTGGAAATATATTATTTCGGAAATTACAAATACAATAATACGAAAATACATGTATATAAATACCCCATCCTTGGGAAGGAAATACGGAAATAAATACTTGAGAAGTATTGTACAGAATAATATTAGAGACATAATAGAAACATAACTCAAAACGTAAATACTAAGCAAAGGCACGACTCGTCCGTCTAATAGACGTTAGTACACTGTAGGTAGTCGTGGTTGCTGACAGAATTTGAGTTACGAGCTGAGGACGCAATACAGTGAGTTCATGTCCCCCTTCTCTTTTAACTGCTTTCAGTTTTATACTTTGGGGGTGAAATACATGTTACAATTATTACAAACGTTTTATACATGGTATGATTAGCTTAAGGAGGGTTTACTACTAGATCATGTGAAAGGTGGGTACAACACTTAAGGCCATTAATCCTCGTTGTATGACCGAGGGACATGAGTGATAGATCTATTTGGGTGTAGCGAGCCCGTCACCCATGAGGCCAGGGTGGCCCATGTGGTGACTATGTCTTCTTCCCGGAGACAAGTTTGCTAGATTTGAGTTTTCCTGCACCATTTCACACATATCAATGGCCTTGCAAACAATTGGTGATCTCTTTTTCCTTAATTGCTACATACCAGGGACATACATACAGACATACTTTAAAGGTTTATTCATACACTAACACATGAACTCGCTCAACTTTTGTTGATGATTTTCAAATTACATGTATTTTAGGGAACTAGTGGATCTGGCAAGTATGCATGTGTCTTCAAGCTGCGTCGTGAATAAAAGATGTTATCCATGGTTGTTGAGTTTAGGGGTGTATCCTATTCCTGGACGGGATACATATTTCTAAACTCAGGTTTTATTTAAAGTCTTTTGTTGAGTCTTGGTGAACTCATATAAACATATTATGGTTTGTAACTTAATTTGGGGTGTCGATGTTTTCAGACAAGTATGTTATGGTATTTTCTAAACTTAATTAATGGATGAATGTCTTTTGGTTTTATCATATAGCATTGTTATGATTGAATGCTATGGTATTAAGAAGTCACGCCAATAACCACGCTTCCGCAAAAGTCAGGGTGTGACACACATAGACTATAAGACAATAACTAAACTACACAATAATTAGGATGTAGTGATTTAACTAACCACTATATTCAAATAATATTTGAATTATTAAACAAATAAAAATTAAGTTAGGCTAAATTAGGGAAGGTGGGTGAGTGGCAAAGGGTGTTGCCCGTTAACGCCATAGGGGCCGTCAATGAGATAGTGGTTGAGTGGTTGGGGAACAACTTGGTATTTCTTGTGACATAGGTTCGAATCCCACTCTTCTCATTATTATCTGTGGCATGCAGGTGAAGGGAGAATACGGGTGGCGTCGTTTCGTCTTGGATGGAAGGTGAGGATTTACCGATTATTCCACTGTCGTGCCTTCGGGTGGGTGAAGGTCGGGTTTCCGCGCATCTGGGAGAGCCAAGGGGCTGGCGACGGTCGACTAGTCGACCTTGACCACAGCGCCCGGTGACACGGTGGTTGGCACATCGTTCCTTGCCGTTAAAAAAAAACACCAAAGTGGCTCACACCCTCCACGTGCAAAGTAGTGGGTTGGTGGGCATTAAAGGTGTGGCGTGACTAGATTGTTAGCCGGCTACAGTCAGTCAAAGGAAATCCCGTATCCCACATTGCTCAAAGTGAAAATTGGCTTCTCATTTCACCTTCTATAATTTTATGGGTAAATTTCATTTCACATCCTTTAAGTTTTAATAAAATTTTGACGTTGTCCTTTAACTAACAAAATTAGCAAAGGGGCTCACACCCTTCACGTGTAAAGTAGTGGGTTGGTGGGCATTAAAGGTGTGGCGTGACTAGAGTGTTAGCCGGCTACAATCAGTCAAAGGAAATCCCGTATCCCACATTTCTCAAAGTGAAAATTGGCTTCTCATTTCACCTTCTATAATTTTATGGGTAAATTGCATTTTATATCCTTTAAGTTTTAATAAAATTTCTGACGTTGTTCTTTAACTAACAAAACTACAGTGGATGTCTTCATGTTCTAATTTCTTTACAGACGGTGCCCATTCTCTCTAAAAAGATTACAAATATAAAGGACATTTAGTGTAAATAAATTAAAACATAAAGGACACCGTCTGTAAAGAAATTTGAACATAAAGAACATCCGTTGTAAATTTGTTAGTTAAAGGACAACGCTTGAAATTTTGTGAAAACTTAATGGATGTAAAATGCAACTTATACTAAATTTATTGAATGTGGAATGAATTTTTCATGGGTCACCAACAAATCCCCAATAGAATCGGGTTGGTTTGTTATCCTTACCCATATGTCCAATAGAAAAAAATATAGCTAAAGTTAGAAACTAGCATAAATGATTCCGCGAGACAGAAAGCCTTTCTTTACAACTTGCAAGCATTTAATCTCTAAGATTGATTAATCAACTAAAGAGACATAATAATCTCCCCCAATTTTTTTAGGATGTAAGTAGTCTGAAGTGTAATTATTGAGCTTAGTATTGTAATGTATTCCTAATTTCTCGCATCATTGCTTTCCATTCCATTGATCTCAACTAATTAGTGTGCTTAGACCACCCGTAATAGTTGTGATTTGGGAGTTTTTAATGCCAAACACGCCCATTCTCGGCCCCCATGTGCGTTTTTTCGAAAAAAATTGCAAGGAGCGTGCAATATTACACGCCATATGGGGCATTCCATTGACAAATCACATCTAACCCCTCCTTCTTTGGCCAATCAAGTTTTTTCACGGTTTTTTTTTTATTTTTTTAATTCTTTACACACCTTTTAACATAATGCTTATATCCCCACTACACCCATTTTAGAAAAACGCCAATTTGCTGACGAGGACGACACGTGACGGACAACGCCTATAAGTGGGGCATTATTCACCTAAACGACTACGAATGGTCTTAGTATCGTAATATACAAAGGGCAATATATTGTAATAAAGTGTATTTAGTAGGGCTAGTTTTGTAATATATATTCCTAATTTCTCACCGCAATCATGTTAAAAGATATTGCTTTTTTATTCCACTAGATACCTGATAAAGTGTATTTAGTGAGGCTAGTTGGTTTGTTATCCTTATCCATATGTCCAATGGAAAAATAAAGATAAGGTTAGAAACTAGCTTGAATAATTCCGCGAGCCTTCTTTACAACTTGCAGTATTTAGTGGGGCTAGTTGGTTTGTTATCCTTATCCATATGTCCAATGGAAAAATAAAGATAAGGTTAGAAACTAGCTTGAATAATTCTGCGAGCCTTCTTTACAACTTGCAGTATTTAGTGGGGCTAGTTGGTTTGTTATCCTTATCCATATGTCCAATGGAAAAATAAAGATAACGTTAGATGCAGTATTTAGTGGGGCTAGTTGGTTTGTTATCCTTATCCATATGTCCAATGGAAAAATAAAGATAAGGTTAGAAACTAGCTTGAATAATTCCGCGAGCCTTCTTTACAACTTGCAGTATTTAGTGGGGCTAGTTGGTTTGTTATCCTTATCCATATGTCCAATGGAAAAATAAAGATAACGTTAGATGCAGTATTTAGTGGGTATTTAGTGGGGCTAGTTGGTTTGTTATCCTTATCCATATGTCCAATGGAAAAATAAAGATAACGTTAGAAACTAGCTTGAATAATTCCGCGAGCCTTCTTTACAACTTGCAAGCGTTTAATCTCTATGATTGATTAATCAACTAAAGAGACATAATAATCACCCCCATTTTTTTAGGATGCAAGCATTTAATCTCTATGATTGATTAATCAACTAAATAGACTATTTTTGTAATATGTATTCCTAATTATTTCTCACCTCAATCATGTTAAAAGATATTGCTTTTCATTCCACTAAATACCTAATAAAGTGTAGGGTTGAGATCTTGTACAAACAGTGCTAATTGTAAGAACTGTAAGAACAAATCTGAACCATTGATAGTTTAAATCAACGGTTACGGTTGATTATAAATAAAACCCTTATAATTAAAAATTAGTACTAATAAGTTAGGGGTAATTATGTAAAATTGCTAGTCATTTGACCATTTTCAATTAAATACAAATTTCACCAATGTTTTTTAAACTAAAATAACTTTTATATACTTTATTATTTTTTTTAAAATACACCATAAAATCAAGTATTTTTTATCTTTAATATGAGTACCATATTGCTATACTTTTTTTTATTTATAAAAGTAACTTTTAAAAAAGTTAACAAAAGTTGTTTTATAATTGTGCTGATAATGTGCTGATTATGTGTTAATTACAATATAATTGCCCATCGAGATATTTCATAAAATTTGTTAAATATTCTTCCCATAAGATTTTATCCTGCTTGAAGGTGATTTGAATCAGCACTTTGAAAACTAACCAACAAGTGTATTAACAACACTTTAAAAACATACCAGCACATATGCTAACAACACTTTAAAAACATATCAGCACATGTGCTAACAGAACTTTAGAAACATACCAGCACATGTGTAAACAATAGATTAAAAACATACTGAAAAAAATAAGTAGCACATGTTTTAGCAGCACTTGAAAAACAATCACAACAGGGAATTAAATTTGTTTTTTGCTGCACTTGAAAAACAAGCACAATGGGAAACTAAATTTATGTAAATACACATGTTAACTGCGTAATGGAAAATTAATTTCAAGTTTTTATTTTAGTTTATCTGTTTATTTCTTTATTTGAATTCTTGGTACTTATCTTTATTGACTTTTATCTTAGTTTAAAACAATCATATAGTTGTAATAATTTGTTACAAAGTGCTGATTAATAAATTGCCTGTTGTTAGTGGAGATTGTGCTGATTAACAAAGTGCCTATTGTTGCGATTTGTGAAGATTGTGCTGATTTACAAAGTGCCTGTTGTTAGAAATTTTCAAATTTTGATTTGAAATAGTGCATGAATATAGGGGATAATTAAAATTTAGAATTAATTAAATTCAAAAAATAGAGCGATAAAGTCTAAAATACCATTGTCTAGTTTTTTTAATGAATGACACATGTCTAATAGTGGTTGGTTCTTATAGTTCTTACACATATTGAGGTTTGTATTTGATCACATCTCTTGTAATGTATTCCTAATTTCTTGCTTCATTGTTTTTCATTCCACTGATTACAAATTTACAACTAACTAGTATTAAACACCCCCGCGTTGCGGCGGGGGCGAGCACTAATGCCACACTACTATCAGCGACCACCGACACTGAAGTTGTGGTGTTAATGCGAAGAAATTAAACCGAAACGTAATACATAAAATAAAATAACTAAGTTGATCTAGGACACGCGCGTTACGATGAACCCGCGTCTATTTTTTCCCGTTTGACAGGTTCATCGTAATCTATATATAATATGTGTCATTACCACTTCACAAACCATAATGCATACATTACAACAACCATTGCATCAATATGTTGCAAATTATATTTATACAAGATTTTGGCTAAATTAATTAGATTATTATAAATAATAATAATTTACAAATAAAACAAAACAACTTTGAATGGATGAAACCGATTAAATGTGGTAAGATAATGAAACCATTATTTGATCAAGATACAACCACTTAAGCACAATTTACAACCATACATGCATGCAAAACATATTGAATTTGGTAAGGTAATGAAACCATTATTATTTGATTAAGGTACAACCACTTAAGCACAACTTACAACCTATATTTGATTAAGGTACAAATATTTAAACACAACTTACAACCCAACTTGCACACAAATGTCAATTTACAACACATGATACACTTCATACTACATACATATGCACAAAACAACAACTATGCAACAAATACAACCCCCTAATGCACTACATTGTTATAAATTAATAATATATAAATTAGTAGCCTTAGTATTGTAAAATATTTAGGGCAATATATTGTAATAAAGTGTATTTAGTGAGGCTAGTTTTGTAATATATATTCCTAATTATTTCTCACCTCAATCATGTTAAAAGATATTGCTTTTCATTCCACTAAATACCTAATAAAGTGTATTTAGTGGGGCTAGTTGGTTTGTTATTCTTACCCATATGTCCAATAGAAAAAAAAATAAAGCTAACGTTAGAAAAAAATAGCATGAATAATTCTGCAAGACAGGAAGCCATCTTTACAACTTGCAAGCATTTAATCTCTAAGATTGATTAATCAACTAGAGAGTCATAATAATCACCCCCAATTTTTTTAGGATGTAAGTAGTCTAAAGTGTAATTATTGAGGTTAGTATTGTAATGTATTCCTAATTTCTTGCATCGTTACTTTTCATTCTACTGATTACAAGGCTTAGTATTGTAGTATGTTGAGGGGAATATATTGTAATAAAGTGTATTTAGTGGGGCTAGCTTTGTAATATATATTAATTTCTCTCCGAAAAAATTGCACGTTGGTCCTTGTTGTTTCTACCAAATTTCAATGTCGGGTACTAATAGCTTTGTGTTGCAAAATTAGGTGTTAACGTTCTAATTTGTCACAATGTTGAACAGTAAGGCCAAACTTTGTTAACTTTTTTGTTAAGTTTTACTAAAATGCCCTTTAATAACTAGAGGGTCTATTTTTTAATCTAACTTATAATAAAAGACTCCAAATAATGGCAATGGCATTTTCTCCTTCAACCTAATAAATTTTATTTATATTTGTTTAATAAATATATTTTAATATTAATATTAATTTATAATCAATATATAGATATCACTTATTTTTATTCTTATCTTTATCTAAAATTAATAAATAACTTCAATTTTGCAATTTAGATCCTTTGTTTTTTTACTTTTAACCCAAAGTTTTTCACCTTTTACAATTTAATCTCAACTCTTTTTTATTTTCAAGTTTGGTCCACCATACTTTTTATCTTTCCCAAGTTTTTCGTTTCGAACTATATTTTGTGAGTTAATGCGTCGCAACGTGCGTGGGGTTCAACATTTTTCGTATATTTTTTCCCGTTTAACTGACCCGTCGCGTCACATCTATTTTTCTGCGTTTGACAAGTTCGTCCAACACGCGGGTCCTTGATGGACTTAGTTATATTTTTCTATGCTTTACGTTTCGGTTTAATTTCTCAGCAAATAGCGTGCGTGATTCAAAGATTTTACGTCTGCTTTTCACTCGGCGTTATTTTTTTCCCGTTTTTATTTATTTTGCTTTTACGAGTTTTTCCGGTGTTGGTGGTCGCTAACAATAATATAGTTTTATGACAACCGCTGCAACACAGGGGCTTAATACTAGTTAATTATATTGACTAAAATAATTCAAAGTACTGTTTTCTGTTTTATTTATATTTTTTTTTATAAAATTGAATGGATTTAAAGTTTATTATTTATAAACTTTGAGTTTATAAATAATGTGCTAGTAAAATAAACTTTTTAACTTAATCTAAATAATAAACCAAGTTAAAATTTATAAAAATAACGAATTGAATATATATTGAATCAATTGTAGAGATGCAATTGGCTGTGAATTTGTGTGGGAATGAGGTTGCATCGGGTCAAGAGGCGTATATTTATACTCGAATTGAAGAATATAACGGATCGAGAGGATGATGCGAATTTCAGAATTAAACTGGTTAAGGAATAAGCACAATTTGCAGTTTATACGTGACACAAACGAGTTGTTTGTTTTGATTATCATGGAGATAAACATTAACGAAAAAAACGAGTTAAACGGACAATTTTTACGGATCTGATATGGCCGGGATCCGGCGACTTTGCCGGAGAAGACCCCCGAAAGGCGGGCTTTCTTTTTGTGTGATTTAACAAGTTTGGTTATTTAACATATATAGTCCCTGCGGTTTCTAAGTTTTACAAAATGACTAAAAAACTTTAATTATTAGAGGACATTTTAGTAATTTTTGTAAGACTTAACAAAAAAGTTAACAAGATTTAGCTTTAGTACTCAATATTGTGACAAAGTTTGGCCTTAGTACTCAACATTGTGACAAATTAGAACGTTAATATCTGATTTTCTAACAAAAAAACTATTAGTACCCGACAATAAAATTTGTTTGAAATCACAAGGACCAACGGTGTACACTGATCACAACTAACTAGTGGGCTTAGTATTGTAATATATATTGTAATAAGTGGTTAGTATTGCAAATGATTTTCATTGTTCCTGCTTTAACTAGAGATTCCAACATCTTTTATGCACAAGCAATTGCTTGGAACCTTTGATACAAATATAATATTAACTATGTCAAAACCACATGTATTACACAGGTTAAATAAGTATAATTTTATATACTAAAGTAATAAAAAATTTACATCTTTACTTATTAAATAAACATGTGTACCACGCGACTTGAATACATATACTGCAACTAGTTAAGACACACAGTCGTCAATATATGTTTTTGAAAAAATTGAACTTTGATGTATATATACTTTTTAAAACATTTTACTATGTTATTTATTTATTTATTTATTTATTATTAGGTTAGAAACTTGTGTACTACCTAAGTTATAATATTTTATTTTATTTTTTATTTATTAATATATTAGAAACATGTGTGTTACACGTGGTTGAATCAATTGAATTTTAAATAGTTATTAATAAATAGAAAAAAAGAAATATTAAATAAATAAGAAATATGAAAAAAGAAAACAAAATAATTATATAGCAATAATCATTGAAATTATTAATAAATAACCCGTTATACTAAACAATATATATTGATTCTACTATATGACAAAGAGACCCATTTGTATTTATTATATATATATATCTATTAATATCTAATTTAATTTAATAACCATAAATAAAGAGATGCATGATCATTTAGATGTTTCTTAATAAAAAGAACAAACAAAAATATGTAGGAATAATATATGTCATGTAAATAAGTGAGGATGAGAGGAATTCAAAAAAACCCCGGTGGAGAATAAGAAAAAATCGAATGTACTAATATTTTATTAATATAAATTTAAGAAAATTTTATGTGGACGTGATATATATATATATATATATAGGGGAGGGTTCATTGGGAAACACCAAAAAGTGGGGCACTGGTGAAAATTTTAAAACTTATACTTAACATGTTAAAAATTAATTTTTTCTAATTTTTTTCGGTGCTTTTTCTTATAAATACATGTAGAAACACTTTTAATAAAAAAACCAAAAACTAAAAATACAAAAAAATGTCTAAAAAACAATTAAAAATATATATCTTATAAAATTAACTTAACATGTTAAAAAACAATTTTTAAAATTTTTTTCAGCGTTTTTCCTTATAAAAATTGGTAGAAACTTTTCGAAATAAAAACATAATTTTTGTAAAAAAAAATTAGCCTTTTTTAACTGTTTTGTTATATTTTTAGTTTTTTGTTTTTTATTAAAAATGCTTCTACAAGTATTTATAAGGAGAAGCGTCGATTTTTTTTTAACACGTTAAGTTAAATTTTTAAAAGTGTTCCCCGGTTCCCAACTTTTTCAGTGTTCACCAATGAACCTCACACTATACATATATATACATACATATATAGGAACGGGATCAAGAGAGAACGGTAAAAAGTGTGAGAACGGTGAAAAGTGTGAGAACGGATTCTGGCCCAACACGTGGCAGGGAGCGCTAATTGTTATGCGGGGGTACGATTGTCATTGTCCACTTCCCGCTAAACAATGGCATTTTGATTCCTTTGCCCAAAAAAAATTAAATATAAATGGCGTTTTCATCTTTATGCTAGTTTTACATGACGTTTTTTTAAAAAGTATTTTTTTAACAATGGCTTTTATGTTTTAATGGTGTTTTCATCTTTATGCTAGTTTTACATGGCGTTTTTAAAAAAAAAGTATTTTTTTAACAATGGCGTTTGTGTTTTAATGGCGTTTTCATCTTTATGCTAGTTTTACATGGCGTTTTTTTAAAAATTATTTTTTACGAATGGCCTTTATGTTTTAATGGCGTTTTCATCTTTTTTTTTTTTTGGATAAAGGGCAAAGCCCGGCAAACTATATAAACCACAAATAAAAAATTACACGATCAAAGGGGCATACCCCCGTTTCATCCCCGAAACAGACTTCGGAGACCAAAAATAAGAAATCATCCGACCCTTCTTTGGGGTACACAAGTATCTAGTACTACACATACAAACACTATCAGTGTGCCCAAGCGCTAACGAGTTACATATAAGCCAAAAACGCCCAAATACACTAGGCAATTTGCATTTAAAATTCTGCTTATATCCCCCATCTTCAAACACATAACCCACCATAACAAGCCCAATACACATCCCATTATCTTTAGGCTAGTTTTACATGGCGTTTTTTTTTAAAAAGTATTTTTTTTAACAATGGCGTTTATGTTTTAATGGCGTTTTCATCTTTATGCTACTTTTACATGACGTTTTTTTAAAAAGTATTTTTTACGAATGGCGTTTATGTTTTTAATGGCGTTTTATTGATATCCAATAGATATGGCGTTTTTGTGTTTTCTACTTGTTTTTATTTAGTTTTTTAACCCTTTTTTAATGTTGTTTATGTTTTAAATGGTTACTATTTGTTAATTATTCTAATCATGGCGTTTTCTTTGATTTGCACAAATATGATAGAAAATCACACAACCAAACATGTAGATGTAATAATGTAAAGAGTAAAACAAAATAGTCAACATTAAAATTTTACAATCCATGGCGTTTAGCTAATCTACAAAATCTTTCATTTTTGTGCAATTCTCTCATCTGCTGTGTCAAACAATTCACATATTTTTTGTCCCCCAAAAGCCAAGAATGTTCTTACACAACTTGACAATTGTTTTCTGTTTTCATTTTCGCTATGAAGCAGGATTTTTCCAATGTATTTTACCCTTAGTTCATTTAGCTGTCTTTGCTGGAGTTGATTTGGGGCATCTTCTTTTGCCAAACCACTTCTCCAACGAGCTGTATCCCCCATGTATGTTTCCATATGCCTCATTGTGAAAATCCCACAATCGAGCACGTTAGACGTTGTCCTCCAATCCATCTGTTGTCTGACAATCTTCGCCTTGCTCATGATCTTATGCTTTGGGTGTTTTTTTTAATACGCAAGTAGTTTGCAAAATCTCTGTGCTGCAGTTTCACATTTTTTCGCATATATTAGTTTGGCGTTTTGTCAACATAGTTCCTATATACAAAGTTTTTAAGATACTTACCAATCTTTCCACCCATCCTTCATACTTGACCTCAATGCTGACGTCATCCCCTGAACCGCTGTTGTCCAATATATCAACTCTTTCGTGTTTTATGTTGAAACAGACAACATAGAAATGTCTTTCCCATATTACTGGCACGAAGACTAGTTCATAATCTTTGATGGTTTTATTTTTCTTATCTCCTTTGAAAGATGTATTTTTCAGAAAAGTTTCCATGTTTCTGTTGAATTCTTTGTTTCGTATATTTTCTTTTGTCGTTTTCTTGTATGCCGGAGTATTCTGTAATATTGAGTACCATATTTTAAACAACAAAACAATGTCCTATTATAATTTTATCAATTAAATATAGCAAAAGAGTTACCAGCAGTAATTCTCAGCAAAATAACCTTGAGGGTGATTCTGGAGCCTTGTATCTTTCTTCATAGTTCAGGATATGTGCCCAACATAGAATAATTGAGACGTGTGCTTGAAATCCTGGTTTCATGCTCTCACAAATCACCCTTATGAGAAACTTTTCTCCCATCTTGAACACCTCAGTCCTAAAAAAAAATCATTTGGCGTTTTAGTTATACAAACTCATTCTATTATAATACATGACATTTTGATCGTTTTTACATGCATATTTTCAAGTAAACGTTATGAATGGAAAGTTTGGCGTTTTATTTTTGAGAGAAGTGTACATACTCATAATTGCCGTATCCAGTGAAGATGTATGTGGAAAGGTTATTTTCAGGGTTTGTCCTTGGTTCATGTATAACCACTTGCCTCCTTACATAAGGTGACAAACATGCCCTGCTCATTTTTTTATCTCTCTTCTCCTCTTCATCCACATTATTTTTTTTATATTTTTATCTTCTTCATCAGCTTTTTCATCAGTAGGAAGCTCTTCACGGTTTAAAATTGTATTTTCTTGCATCAGCTTTGTGATGTCTGGAGTGTTGTCCTCATCACCTTTCTCCTGCACATCTGACATGTTTGGCTTTTTGGTGGTGATGTGTTGATGACGTTTTCATCCTGGGGTTTATTGGGTGTGTCTTCCTCTTCAAAACTTTTCAAGAGGTTTTTCCCAGATGTAGATGGTGGCTGCTCATATGGTGTTTTATCAAACACTGCACCTTGTTGGTCAACACTTTTGTTCACCATTTCCCCTTCAGTTTTTTCTAGTTCAGTGTTGAATGCCTGACTGTATTGTGTTTCTGTCATGGGGATGTTTGGTGTCTTATCAAATACAGGCATTTTTGGGGTCTCTTCAGCAGGTTGCAGATGTTTTTTTTATTGCTTTAATCAGTTCATCCACCATTCTTGAATTATCAAGACCTTCTTTTATATCAATCATTTGTTTTAGATCTTGTCCCGACAGCTCTAAAATCTCAGCAATATTCCTTTTAATTATTTTTCCCCATTGTATCTCGAAATGTGATCTTCAAGTGTCTTGAAATCATAACTCCATCTCTCAATATCGTTTTCGTTTATATCTTCATCTGATGATATAGTATCCTCATCATCATCATATATGGGGGCTGTTGTAGCAGTCGAGGGTTCGGCGTTTTGTTCTCTTGCCATATCCCTTTCTCCTTCCCCTTCTTCTTCTCTTTCTCCTTCTCCTTCTCCAACCCCTTTACCATTCCCTTCCAACTCACCTTCCTCTTCTCCTTTTCCTTCTCCTTCATCTTTTCCATGTCCTTCTCCTTCTCCTTTTCCTTCATTTTCAACTTCAATGGTGTTTTCATGAACTCTTTCTACTTCAATGGCGTTTTCATCAACTTTTTCCACTTCAATGGCGTTTTCTATTCCAGCCATCTCGTTCTCCCTTTCTTCTTCATTTTCATCTCCTCCTTCTCCTTCATTTTCAAATTCTTTGGCGTTTTCATGAACTGTTTGCACTTCAATGGCGTTTTCTGTTTCAGCCACCTCCTTTTCCCCTTCTTCTTCATTTTCATCTCCTAGTACCACCTCATTTTTCAACCTCATTTTCATGTGTACATTCTTTTCTTTCAGCTAGCATTTTTTTGGCGTTTTCATCAACAAATTTTGAGATGTTCTCCAACAATGTCATACATTGTGAGTATTTAATGTGTACCAGGAGGCTGTTTGGGTATTCAGACTTTGACTGTTTTAACAATGTGCTCATTTTATTGTAACAGTCTTCTAATTCTTTGTATGCTCCATCCAATTTATCAGCCATTTCCTGTTATATTAAAAAAAGGGATTTTGTTGATCATGGTGTTTTGTGGTTTTTTTTTAAATTTATTATTTGAACAACATACCTCTTCAGGTTCATTGTTTTGTTCCTCTTCATCAGTAAAAATGTTGTCATACTGTGTTACTCCTCTGACAAGAGCATGGCTTCGTGATGCAGAAACTTCAAACATCATTTCCCGACTTTCTCTATCCTCATTCACCATCCTTTGAAGTGAAGCCTCTTCATCATCATTGAAGGGCATGGCGTTTGGCTCATCATAGTCATAATGATCATCATGATCAAAACCGTCATCATCATCAAACTCATCATCATTGTTATCAGCATGCTCATCGACCTTGTGAACATCATATTCATCTTCATTCTCAACATCATCACCATCATCTTCATCATGAACAACAACATGCATTTTTCTTGTTTTTTTGGGCTTGCTTCCCTTACCTTTTTTGGCTGTTTTCCTTTTTTACTTCATTGCCAACAAGGCATTTTGCCATTGCACTCTCAAATAAGTCAAGAGTATCTGTTGTAACCCACTCAATTGGGTATCCTTCTTTTCAGTCCCATTTTTTCCTATTGCAAGCATCGTTCACCAAGGCAAGTTGTAACAAAATAGATTTTTAAAATGACAGATTTTTTGGCGTTTTAATGACACACAAATGAATAGTGAAATTGTGACACCTGTGTCACTTCAATCTTCAAACAAATACACAACCAATGAAATTTTGTATTTCATACTTGGATTTTGTATAAATATGTGTATCATTTGTACATATCAACTCTTGTTCGATTTCGGGCTCTAAATCGCTTTTTGGAAGGTTATACGCGCACTGATATAACCAGTTTAATGCAACAAACACTCCGGAACGCTGACATAGTCTTAACATACCTTAAATAACCTTTACATAACTTAGAAATAAGTTTTGGAAGGTTTGGTGTGCCGAAATCAAGTTTATTCGCTTACAGGGACTAAATTTGACAAACTGCGAAAGTATGTCGATTCGTACTGTAAGGACATTCCGGAACTTGATCATAAGTTAAACACACCATAAATATCCTTTATATAGCTTAGAAATAGGCTTTGAGGTGTTTGATGCGCAAAAATAAACTTTCTTGATCAATAGGGACTAAAAGCGTCAAAAAGTGCATAAGTTTGCATTTTCACGCATGTCTTACGTTCTGAATACATCCGGACATCCAAAAATTTATGTAAGCATTAAAACATTTTATTTTAGTGTTCGACATAAGAAAAATCCATTCGTCGTGCAATTTGGATCGTTTTTCGCGCTTATGCGCATTTCGTCGTAATTAAGCAAATATCGCGATCGTACGACCAAACGAACCGACACCCGGCATATTTTTGAGCATGTTTCATGTCCCTTAAACTTAGGCATCATTGTAGATCCTTGAAAATGGTTTAACGGGCCTTAAACGTGCCAAAAAAGGCCTTAAACACATAACATGGACTGAAACTGCAACTTTTGAAACTTCTGGCTGATCTGCAGACCTCAGGCGGGGCGCGTAAGCCGGAGGGCATTCCTTACGTGGGCCGCGAGGCCCTCCCAGATCTGCAAAACCTGTTTTAACAGCTGTTTACATCTGTTACACTCTCATAACCCACTTGCAAATGGTTTCTAGCAAACCATGGGCTCTTACTAGGGGCTCTAATGGTATTAGGAAACAAGGGGCACACTTGGACGGCCTAGATCAAAGCTCAATATTCGAGAAACGATCTTAACGGCTCTCCGAACACTATATATACCCCTTCCCCCATTGCTTATAACTCACACCTTGATCAGATTTTTCTCTAAGTTGAAGGGTAAACCTTCATACCTGGGAATTATTAGATCAAAACCTCCATTCTTGGACCCGTTGTAAGTATTCCTTCGTTCTTTTACGTTTTTAGCATTAAAGTCAAACTTTGTTTGACTTTCTGCGTTGACCAGTTTAGGGTCAACGCGAAGTTCGTTTGAACTTCATAACGTGAGCGTAATCACGATGGTTATAGTCCCTAGTGACTATACCTACTGATTACCAGGTTATCTAGGCTCAGTGACGAGTCGTAGTTTCGGCCAAAATACGTATTCTTGCGTATTTTGTAACCAAACTTGTTTTCAAACCTCGTTAAACATGTTTGATCATGTTTAGCTCGTCACTTTTAGATTTGTGCTTGTCTAGGGTCATAAAGGTAAGCGATCTAAACAATCGCTTATACTTTCGAACCCGACCCATTTGGTCAATCATTAGGATTCGGCCAAACACATTAGGTGACCACAGTTGTATAGGGAATAACCTTCCGAGGTTATACCTTATGGTCACATCGTTTAAGTAGTTGTATGATAAGTAGTTTATATGCCTTAGGAAAATTACCAAAATACCCTTTTTACGCATAAATTCATTTTAAGCATATGTAACCTAAATTTTGACAATCTAAACTGATTAGGTAACATTATTAGACATGTTAAGGCATATAATACTTGTCATAGGACTAGTTAGGTGGTCCGAACACGTTTTACGCGAACGACGCGTTAAAGTAGCGTAAGCTACCTAAACGGGTCGTAATGGGTCGTAAGCACTTAGGTTAGGTTTCATTTTAGTATGTAGGCTTTGTTAAACCATATCATATGAGTTCCAATACTCATTTGGTTTACGAAACCTCATACTATCCAATCTCCCGATTTAGGTCCGGTTATTTATGTAGTTATTTATATAGGGTGCCGTTTGATTCCGTGATCCCTCTAGCTTTGCATGGTTGTTGTTCAAGACTTCTAAGCACCCTCAAGTGAGTACATAGTCCCCTCTTTTACTGTTTTTCAAACATTTTGGGGTGAAACACATGTGCCTACTTGTTATTTTCGTGCTTTTCATGTTTTCATATCATATACTTGCTATGTTCATTAGTACATTATTAGTACATGATTTCATTATGTTTTTGCTATGTATGTCCATTGTGTGCATACTTAGTACGTCGTTTTACATAACATTTTATGCTATGTATGTTCATTTAGCACATACATAGTACATTGTTTTATATTACCTTTTCATGCTATGTATGTTCATCATACTTAGTGCATTTGTTTTACATCACATGCTATGTATGTCCATTTGCCGCATACTTAGTACATTTTCATTTCATCACATGCTTACATTTTGGGTATTGCATTTGGTTTGTTTAAGTGGGACCATATACATTCATTAACTTTGATCACGCCGCTCGTTAGTAGGTTATGGTACCATAGGAATTGACAACTCCCGTTCCTGACATCCTAGGTATTTTTGGATGGAAGGAATGACCGAATTCGATAAAACATAACACAGATAGACCTTTAATTTGTTTAAGGGTTATCACCACAGTCACAAGGCTTGGATGTATGCATTTTCACAATACCGCATAAATGTTTGTATTAAGTATAGCATGCATTTCCACAAAACATAACGTTGATTTAAACCACGTTTTACTTTAATACATTGTTTTATGCATTTTTACCTATGGCTCAGTGGATATATGTATATATATATATATATTTCACTTGCCATACATGACCTTTTGTTTACACATTATATGATTGACATTTGACATAGACATTTTGATATTGATATACACATTTTATGAACTTCATTTTGACGTAAACGTTTTGACATGATTTACACAAAGACATTTGACAAATGGTTTAGACATGGGCAATTTACATTGGTGGTTTGTTTGGGTAAAGTGACTTAAGTAACGAGACGTGTGTAATGTGGTACGAGCATGGTGGATACGTCGCTGGTACTTCCTATATATAAATGCTCGTATGATATTACATATCGTAGCGTTATTTAAATCATTCAATTTAGACATATAACATTTTATACAAATAACATATTTTCACAAGACATTGTTTTACAAACAACTTATTTTATACAAACTCATTTTTACTTGGTTATTCATTTAACCTTACATTACTCTTTTACATATCATCTACTTTATCATCGCTTTTCAAATGATTTATAAAACAAAAACATTTTACAAGGATCATGACTGACTTTTGTTAAACAACTTTTTTTTCTAAACTTATAAGTCATGAATCCTAAATCAATAAAACCTATGTATCTCACATGCATTTTTATGCTGACGTACCTATTTTCACATGTGTTTCAGGAAATGATGCATAGGATTGATCAAGATACACTTAGAAGGACTTGGGCCTTAGTGACATTAAAAGATGCAAGACTAGTAAATTTTGTTATACTTCTTTGTTTGTTAAGACATTGTAACTCATTTAATTAAAAAAAAAACAAAATTTAAATTTTCCATGTGTTATGAAACAATGATTCTGTTACAACACTCCCCGACGATTCCGCCACGTTTTGTTGTTTTACGTGGTCGGGGTGTGACAGAAAAGTTGGTATCAGAGCTCATGGTTATAGGGAATTAGGTTATTAGTAATGCTTTGACCTAGTCTATAACCTTCCTAGGACCCTAACGCGAGTTTACTTGCGTTTAGTCACAAAGCAATACCGTCACCTACCCTTAGGTGACAACCACAACAAGAACACAAATTTCAAAACCGCTTTGAAAACCAATCATCTGTTGTAGGATGATTGATTACTAGGTTTTGAACCCTCTAAGTTTTCAAAATCTTGTCAAAGTTTGGGTCTTAGAATGTGAACATGTGCAAACTGGAAGGGTGAATGCCTGTACTCTGAGTTTTCTGTCTAAGGCTAGAGTGTTCGTACAAATCCACAGAATCGGACCAGTCACTCTTACCTGGGAACTCTTGGGGTGAGTGTTCACTTATAGGCAAGCATGTCTTCAGTGATACATTAATATGATCCGTTTACTTTGATTAGTCATCGTCTCATTTGTTTGCCTTAGGTAACAAACAAACGATCGCAATTTTTATGCATTGCCATTCTGTTTTGTTTATCCGATAACATTTCACTTGTTTCTTCCTCTGCCCTTCATTCCTTCTAGACTGTCACTTCCTCGCAGCAACGGTCAAATGTCCGAGCAAACAGCCAAATTTGCCCAGCAAATAGGTGAAGTGATTCGGAAGTCTGTGGATTTAGGCATTGCCATGTCTCGTCTCAACAATGAAGCCACTCAAGAGTCACCAAAGGAAGTAGAAGTCAAGTCTGCACCAAAATCAAGGAAGCGTAAGGCATCAAGGAAACCCGCAGCAGTTACACCTAATCAAGCGGGACTTAGCCAAGTGGCAGCGCCACCAGCTAGGAAGCCGTACTTAGGACCTGCCCCATGGTGCAGACGATGCAACCGTCATCATTCAAACCTCTTACCCTGCTTCAAATGTACCTACTGTGGACGGTGGGGACATTTGGTTAGTATATGCTGCTTTGCTATCCAAAACAAAGCCGCTATAAACCCTCCTGCTACCCAACTCCAAGTCAACCCTACTCAAGCTTATTTTCTGTCTGGTACTTGCTACAACTGTGGTGAGACAAGCCATTTCAAGAACAAATGCCCAAAGATTGTCAATGCAAATCCAACCCTTGAATGAGCATTTGGCTGATTTGAAGAAGCTGCTGCTTTAAATAAATTGTATCTGTTGCTTTTGTTTCTTTTGTTGAAATCGGGAACAATATGTTCAGTTTATGAATAAATTATTGTTCACAATTCTGATGTACAAGTGTAGTTACATGTGTGTATGGCATTTCCCTATGATACCTACATACCAGAACTATGTTCCTTACAAACTACTCTTGTGATTCTCCCTTTCAAGTAATCGCTCATGATTTCCTCAAAAAAATTTAAGTACTCGTTTCATTCTAAGAAACGAAGTACATGAAATGAAGTGACATTATAAGTGATCATGCTTTTCACACATCTATGCCTTTGAATCCTTGGTTAGATAACTAAGGGTATTTTCAAATCTCATGCCCATTACGTTATGATTTTTCAACATGCATAACATAAGTTTTCAAAACAGCCTCCATGATTTCAAAAACATTGTCTATGTTTTCAAAAACAACCTCCATGATTTCAAAAACATTGTCTTCAAAAACAACCTTCATGATTTCAAAATGTTATTAATACAGTATAATTACTTATATCAAGTGCATGATTTCAAAAGCATCATTCATGTTTTCAAAAAAAAAAACCTTATACATAATTTCAAAATTCATCTCGCATGATTTTAAAACATTTTTATAAATATACCTACCTAATACACCTACTTTATGATTTCAATAGTATTTTACATAAGGTTTCAAAAACATTGAACACATTTTTTTAAAAGAACCCCATGCATAGTTTTCAAAAATATTCTCCTCATACATTGACTTAACCTTCAAATTCCGCTTCATATGTCGCCTTGACATATCCAGCATCTCAACTTCATAAGCATTTTTTTTCTTCATGTTTTGACTTAAGCGCATCCAGTGCAAGGTTTCAAAACATCTTCAACTTCTAAAATCCATATGGGATCTTTTTATCTTCACATTAGACCCTTATGGATGATTATCATTCAAATCAGAGTCCTTAATTGGATTCCTTGTGTACCTTAATTCGAACATTTTGGTTCCTTATAATCGAAATCGAATTTTCTTTTTAAAAAATCTTTCTATCTTTATAGTTAGATTCTTGGAAATATTTAAAGCACCAATCAAAATCCACTGATTGGATACCTGGTGTGCTTTGAATACATGTGCACAGTTAGCAGAACAAATTAACAAAATGATAACAAATCTAAAATCAAGTTAAACAATTATGTAATTATGTGTTTATGCATTTTGGGTTTTCTTTTATGCATTTTTGTGTTTTTGTATACTCTGGATATTCGTTATCCAAATCCTCGTAGAACCTTTCATATCTTCATATGAGGGATTCGTAGTAGGATATTCAAAAAGGTACTACCTTAAATCCTTATTGGGCTTCTACATGATAGTTAAGACCCTTGGATTATATAGTATCACTCCATGATTCATAAGAGACCCTTTTAGTGGTCTAGTCAAAAGATTGATTCAGAATCTGGTTAAGAATGACATGTGATGTAGCTGAACAGTCTCCTTGGTAGTCTATTTAAATCATTTATTGATTTAATTAAAAGGACCCTATGGTGGTCTAGTCACAATCATCACAAGTTCGTTCATTGTTTTCTTCCCCTACACATTATAAGATGCAGTACGTGACTATGCAAGGAATTACGTAATTATGGATGCATACATAATTACGAAGTTCAGTGCACGGAAACCACGGTAAGACTTATTATGTGTAAGAACCGATAGTGGCAACCATAACGAAATGTGAACAATGTAATAGAGGTACGGTGGACGCACCAATAACACTTTATATACTTGTATATAAGTGTCCCTCTCACATTGCAAGCATGATGTTATTTAAAGTTACTAGAAGTTCAGGACTCTAACCAGTGTTGTTTGATCTTTTCAACTTCATGTTTTAAGCTCTCACAAGTTTCCTCTAAAATAAATTTCGGGACGAAATTTCCTGAAGTAGGGGAGACTGTGACACCTGTGTCACTTCAATTTTCAAAAAAATACCCAACCAATGAAATTTTTTATTTCATACTTGGATTTTGTATAAATATGTGTATCATTTGCACATATCAACTCTTGTTCGATTTCGGGCTCTAAATCGCTTTCTGGAAGGTTATACGTGCACTGATATAACTAGTTTAATGCAAAAAACACTCCGGAATGGTGAAATAGGCTTAACATACCTTAAATAACCTTTACATAACTTAGAAATAAGTTTTGGAAGGTTTGGTGTGCCGAAATCAAGTTTATTCGCTTACAGGGACTAAATTCGACAAACTACGAAAGTATGTCGATTCGTACTGTAACGGACATTCCGGAACTTGATCATAAGTTAAACACACCAAAATATCCTTTATATAGCTTAGAAATAGGCTTTGAGGTGTTTGATGCGCAAAAATAAACTTTCTTGATCAATAGGGACTAAAAGCGTCAAAAAGTGCATAAGTTTGCATTTTCGCGCATATCTTACGTTCTGAATACATCCGGACATCCAAAAATTTATGTAAGCATTAAAACATTTTATTTTAGTGTTCGGAATAAGAAAAATCCATTCGTCGCGCAATTTGGATCGTTTTTCGCGCTTATGCGCATTTCGTCGTAATTAAGCAAATATCGCGATCGTACGACCAAACGAACCGACACCCGGCATATTTTTTAGCATGTTTCATGTCCCTTATACTTAGGCATCATTGTAGAGCCTTGAAAATGGTTTAACGGGCCTTAAACGTGCCGAAAAAGGCCTTAAACACATAACAGGGACTGAAACTGCAACTTTTGAAACTTCTGGCTGATCTGCAGACCTCAGGCGGGGCGCGTAAGCCTGAGGGCATACTTTACGCAGGCCGCGAGGCCCTCCCAGATCTGCAAAACCTATTTTAACAGCTGTTTACAGCTGTTACACCCTCATAACCCACTTGCAAATGGTTTCTAGCAAACCATGGGCTCTTACTAGGGGCTCTAATGGTATTAGGAAACAAGGGGCACACTTGGACGGCCTAGATCAAAGCTCAATCTTCGAGAAAAGATCTTAACGGCTCTCCAAACACTATATATACCCCTTCCCCCATTGCTTACAACTCACACCTTGATCAGATTTTTCCCTAAGTTGAAGGGTAAACCTTCATACCTGGGAATTATTAGATCAAAGCCTCCATTCTTGGACCCGTTGTAAGTATTCCTTCGTTCTTTTACGTTTTTAGCGTTAAAGTCAAACTTTGTTTGACTTTCTGCATTGACCAGTTTAGGGTCAACGCGAAGTTCGTTTGAACTTCATAACGTGAGCATAATCACGATGGTTATAGTCCCTAGTGACTATACCTACTGATTACCACGTTATCTAGGCTTAGTGACGAGTCGTAGTTTCGGCCAAAATACGTATTCTTGCGTATTTTGTAACCAAACTACTTATGGGTATCAAGACCCTTTGTCTTGATACCAAACTTGTTTTCAAACCTCGTTAAACATGTTTGATCATGTTTAGCTCGTCACTTTTAGATTTGTGCTTGTCTAGGGTCGTAAAGGTAAACGATCTAAACAATCGCTTATACTTTCAAACCCGACCCATTTGGTGGATCATTAGGATCCGACCAAACACATTAGGTGACCATAGTTGTATAGGGAATAACCCTCCGAGGTTATACCTTATGGTCACATCGTTTAAGTAGTTGTATGATAAGTAGTTTATATGCCTTAAGAAAATTACCAAAATACCCTTTTTACGCATAAATTCATTTTAAGCATATGTAACCTAAATTTTAACAATCTAAACTGATTAGGTAACATTATTAGACATGTTAAGGCATATAATACTTGTCATAGGACTAGTTAGGCGGTCCGAACACGTTTTACGCGAACGACGCGTTAAAGTAGCGTAAGCTACCTAAACGGGTCGTAATGGGTCGTAAGCACTTAGGTTAGGTTTCATTTTAGTATGTAGGCTTTGTTAAACCATATCATATGAGTTCCAATACTCATTTGGTTTACGAAACCTCATACTATCCAATCTCCCGATTTAGGTCCGGTTATTTATGTAGTTATTTATATAGGGTGCCGTTTGATTCCGTGATCCCTCTAGCTTTGCTTGGTTGTTGTTCAAGACTTCTAAGCACCCTCAAGTGAGTACATAGTCCCCTCTTTTACTGTTTTTCAAACATTTTGGGGTAAAACAAATGTGCCTACTTGTTATTTTCGTGCTTTTCATGTTTTCATATCATATACTTGCTATGTTCATTAGTACATTATTAGTACATGATTTCATTATGTTTTTGCTATGTATGTCCATTGTGTGCATACTTAGTACATCGTTTTACATGACATTTTATGCTATGTATGTTCATTTAGCACATACTTAGTACATTGTTTTATATTACCTTTTCATGCTATGTATGTTCATCATACTTAGTGCACTTGTTTTACATCACATGCTATGTATGTCCATTTGCCGCATACTTAGTACATTTTCATTTCATCACATGCTTACATTTTGGGTATTGCATTTGGTTTGTTTAAGTGGGACCATATACATTCATTAACTTTGATCACGACGCTCGTTAGTAGGTAATGGTACCATAGGAATTGACAACTCCCGTTCCTGAAATCCTAGGTATGTTTGGATGGAAGGAATGACCGAATTCGATAAAAAAATAACACAGATAGACCTTTAATTTGTTTAAGGGTTATCACCACAGTCACAAGGCTTGGATGTATGCATTTTCACAACACCGCATAAATGTTTGTATTCAGTATAGCATGCATTTCCACAAAACATAACGTTGATTTAAACCACGTTTTACTTCAATACATTGTTTTGTGCATTTTTACCTATGGCTCAGTGGATATATGTATATATATATTTCACTTGCCATACATGACAGTTTGTTTACACATTATATGATTGGCATTTGACATAGACATTTTGATATTGATATACACATTTTATGAACTTCATTTTGATATAAATATTTTGACAATTTTTTACACAAAGACATTTGACAAATGGTTTAGACATGGGCAATTTACATTGGTGGTTTGTTTGGGTAAAGTGACTTAAGTAACGAGACGTGTGTAATGTGGTACGAGCATGGTGGATACGCCGCTGGTACTTCCTATATATAAATGCTCGTATGATATTACATATCGTAGCGTTATTTAAATCATTCAATTTAGACATATAACATTTTATACAAATAACATATTTTTCACAAGACATTGTTTTACAAACAACTTATTTTATACAAACTCATTTTTACTTGGTTATTCATTTAACCTTACATTACTCTTTTACATATCATATACTTTATCATCGTTTTTCAAATGATTTATAAAACAAAAACATTTTACAAGGATCATGACTGACTTTTGTTAAACAACTTTTTTTTCTAAACTTATAAGTCATGAATCCTAAATCAATAAAACCTATGTATCTCACAGGCATTTTTATGCTGACGTACCTATTTTCACATGTGTTTCAGGAAATGATGCATAGGATTGATCAAGATACACTTAGGAGGACTTGGGCCTTAGTGACATTAAAAGATGCAAGACTAGTAAATTTTGTTATACTTCTTTGTTTGTTAAGACATTGTAACTCATTTAATTAATAAAACAAAATTTAATTTTTCCATGTGTTATGAAACAATGATTCTGTTACAACACTCCCCGACGATTCCGCCACGTTTTGTTGTTTTACGTGGTCGGGGTGTGACAGAAATTTTATTCTTACCGCAAGTATGATCAATGGCCCTGTGTAATGCTTTTTGGGAGCCCATGCAGTTTTGGCGTGTTGCAAGCATTGGATGATATAACTACACCAGTTCATTTGGTTTATTTAAACGTTTGGTGTAACGTTGTGCAAGAATTGTTTGTTGACGACTGCATTGTCAGTTGCATGCCCTATTATAGTGAAGAATGCTACAAGGAAATTTAGGCAGAAGTCTCTCCCAAAGCCATGCATCATAGGCAAAACGTTTTCAAAGTATACCTTCACACTTGGTCTGTTAACCCAACCCAACCCTTGGAACTGTGCTTTCCACTCAGCCACCACGCAGTCTTTAGTTATTGGTCTTTTTTTCATGTTCACGGGCACCCTTCAATTCAGTATACCCATTAAAGAGTTTATTAATTCTTCATTTATATGTATGGTATGGTTGCCAACGTTTAGGGTGTTTATGTTTTCATAGTAATTTTCAACCGACCAGTACCCAAGCATTGTCAGTACGGTGTCTATTTTCAACCTTAGTGTAGCACCAAACCCCATTTGGTGTACTGTCTGCCTTTGATTTTCATTTAGATTCATAAACCAAGCAGTCACGTTTGTAGGTTTTACCCTTGACACGATCCTAGCCCCACTGAACTCATGATATGGTTCTTCCTCAACCTCAGCATTCTGACTTAATGCCTTCCTCTTATTGGCGTTTTGGGCCTTTATAGTATGGGCATTTATACTCAATCTTAACCTCTCTTCGCCTATAAAAAATGATTTCACGGCGTTTTATTTTATGGCGTTTTAATAGTATAATTTAACATAATTATGATACATTTATGGCGTTTTATAAATCAATAAGAGATGATAGATGTTGATTAAGACAATAACAGTTAAATGGCGTTTATAACAGAAACCATACATTTTTTGGCGTTTAGTAACAAAGCTATGACAGGATACATGTTTGTGGCGTTTAGTAACACATGAGTGATTTGTAAAATTTCTTTCTCATACATTGTTAAACAAACGATACAAATTTTGGCGTTTTGGCAACAAAGTATCAAAGTGTATTTTTACATCACGAAAAGTAACATTGTGTAGCATGTCCTCTTGTTGTCTTATTTCGTTGCTCGTTTGTTTTTTGGCGTTTTGGAGCAGATGACCCTTCCCCTTCCACACTTGTAGAAACTGCAATTTTTTGTTAAAATTAGAACGCCAAAAGCAGCATAAACTAGCACAATGTAAATCGAAGTTAACTCACTATGTTTTTTTCCTCTGGATCTGGTTTGATCTTTCGACGTCACAGTTTTTGTTGTTTCGCGTTTTCTAGGGTTTTCACGTTTTACGTTGGTTTTGGGGAGGTTTCTCTAGGAAGTATATATGTTTCGGTCACGCTTTGATGTGTTTTGTATATGACCTTTTACCTTTTCCCCTTATGGAAGCGCTCCACACTAATAAAAGTGATGTTATTTACGAAAACCCCACCTCGTCATGTAGTCCATAGATTGTTTTGATCTGACGGTCCATAATCGTTCTCACCTCTCACACTTTCACTCGTTCTCTCTAAATCCTGGCCCTATATATATATATATATATATATATATATATATATATATATATATATATATAGGGAGCCGCTAAAATGAAAACCTTCCCTAGTTGTGAGAACCTCGAGAACCACTCTCCACCAATCACACTAAAGGGCATTTCCGTCATTTGACTAAAATATCTAATCCTCTTGTATCTCTCCTCATTGTCTCTTTCCTCTGATCTTCACCATTTCTCCTTTTCTCTCTCAAACTTGAAACCACTAATTTCTCATCTCCTCTCTTCAAAATGTTCACCGCCATCACCGGAGATACTCTCCAACCACCACCCTCCATCACATTGTATGGATCGAGGCACTAACAACATCGCTCGATTTCTGTGACGGTGAGGATTTGACGGTGACGGTGGTGGTGGGTCACCCACACCCCCTGATCACTAGTGACGGCAGCCCCCCCACGTTTCTCCGGCCCCCCTCGATTCTTCGGCTACCCCTAAACACCACACCCACAATCTGTTATCTCCGGCCCCCCTCGTTTCTCCGGCGACGGTGGTGAAGGGTGCCGGTGAGGATTGACGACGATGACGGTGGTGGGTTTTGACGGAGACAATGGTGTTTCTTGATTATGTTTGGTATTTGGGGTGTTTGGGGTTGATTTGTGTTCTTGATTCTGTTGGTATTTTGTGATAACTGCAACAATTTGTTATCTCCTGTTCCCCCTCGTTTCTCCGGCGACGGTGGTGAAGGGTGCCGGTGTGGATTGACGGCGACGGTGGTGGTGGGTTTTGACGGCGACAATGGTGTTTCTTGATTCTGTTTGGTATTTTGGTTTGTTGGGGGTTGATTTGTGTTCTTGATTCTATTGATTTTTGTTCTTGATTCTGTTGGTATTTTTGTGATAACTGCAATTATGTAGGTTTGATCTGTTGGGTTGGGCGGTGATGATGCCAAAAAAACGTATATTTTGATGACGATGGCGCGGCGAGGATGGTGGAGGGTTGGTTTTTTGAAGTTGCAACCCCACTCTGCAGCCTTGATTATTGGAAACTCGGAGCCAAACCTCGTTTTTTTTTCAAGATCCACACATTGTTTTGATTTTTGTTGTTGGTTTTTTATATTTTTTTTCAGTCGATGATGATAAGTTCAATCTATCTGAGACACCTACTGATTCGCAATTTTTGGGTGAGTTCGTTTTGTGTAAAAAAGATTTTGTAAAAAAAAAAGTAAATTGTAAAACGTAAAACTTTTTTTATGTAAATTTTAAATCGTAAAACTTTACGTAAAAATTTTAATATAAAACGTAATGCGTGAAACTTTAAAAATTCAACGTAAATTTTTTTATGTAAAACGTAAAAATTTTAAGGTAAAACATAAAACGTAAAGCTTTAAAAATTTTATGTAAAATGTAAAACTTTAAAAATTTAACGTAAAATGTAAAACTCTACGTATTTTTTTTATCTCGTAAAACGTAAAACTTACGAAAATTGTAAAACGTAAAACATTTTCGCGTAAAACGTAATACATAAAACTTTTTTATGTAAATTATAAAACGTACAACGTAAAACGTAAACTTTTATGTAAAACATAGTACTTTTTAACGTAAAACGTAAACTTTTATGTAAAAATTTTTAACGTAAAACTTAAAACTTTTTTTATGTAAATTGTAAAACGTACAACGTAAAACGTAAACTTTTAACATAAAAGTAAAACTTTTTATCGCAAAATGTAAACTTTTTAACGTAAAACGTAAACTTCTATGTAAAACGTAAAACTTTTTTATGTAAATTAAAAAACGGCTTATAAAAAATCGTGTGATAAAACGGCGCGTAAACAAGGGGCGTAAAAACGGCGCGTAAAAACGGGACGTAAAAAACGGTGCGTAAAAACGGGCATAAAAAACGGCGTGTAAAAAACCTGTCGCAAAAACGACGCGAAAAAACGGAGCGTAAAAAACAGGGCGTAAAACGGACCGTAAAAAACGCGCGTAAAAAAAACGGGGCATAAAAACGAGGCGTAAAAAACGGCTCTTAAAAAACGTTTTTTTAAACAAATCTTGTAAAAAAATTATCAAAAATCTGATTTCAAAATGTTGTTTAATAAAAAAAATCTGATTTTTAATAAAAAAAAACAATTAATGTAATAAGACAAAAAAAGGTAATAAAAAACAATAAATATAATAAGTCAAAAAAAACAAATTTACTTAAATACTCTTAGACATTAAAATATTAAAAAAATAATAAGACGAAAAGAATTTTATAATAGTTTTAATAAGTTTTAATCTCGTCCATCCATCTTGAAGATCTAATGGTTAGAAACTGGTTCTCTTGGTTCTCACAACTGAGGGTGGTTTTCATTTTAGCGGCCCCATATATATATATATATATATAGGGTAAGGGTCATTTGGAAACCACCCATATTGTGAGAACCGCGAGAACCAACGTGAACACAAAAAAATATCTAAAAAAATCCAAAAAACGCACAAATTTTTTTTTAATATTTTTCTGATAAAAATCACTATATTTTGTTACAAAAAAAAAACCTTTTTTTCGAGTAATAGTTATGGATGCACATGTATTATTTCTTGGACAAATTCCGTAATATATTACTAGTAGTAGAAAAATGCACTTTCATTTACACTACCATATGTAATACACTACTTTTTACATCACCAATATTAGAAATACACATGTGCATCTATATGTATCAACATGAAATAAGGTGTTTTAGTACAAAAAGTTTGTGATTTTAAATAATGAAGTAGGCCCACATACATGTGTTTTGGTTAGTTATATCTAGTGGTTGATGGTTTGATTATATTTGCCACTTTATGATGTAATATGTTGTTTGGATGGTATAAAGGGTGTTGATGTACATATAATAAAATGAAATTTTGGTAATAGTATTGTATTATGGGTGGTAAAAAACAATGGTATTGTATTACGGATAGTAGGAGGTAATGGTAGTGTATTATGGATGGTATGATAGATGAAATGGAATGTGTATTCAAAGTGGTGTACTAAAACACAAGTGGTGTACTAAAACACGTTATAACATGTTTATATATGTAGATGCACATGTGCATTTCTTGTGTTGTTAATGTTATAACAAGTTCATACATATAGATGCACCTGTGCATTTCTGTTATTGTTAATGTAAAAAGTAGTGTATCAAAGAAATGATACACATGCACATGTGCATGGATAACTGTTATTCGAATTTTTTTTTTTTGAAAATTTTTTTTAATTGACGAAATATAGCGATTTTTTCCAAAAAAATAGTAAAAAAAATTTTTTTTGGGTGTTTTTTACATTTAAAAAAAAATCGCTATGTTTCGTCCTTAAAAAAATGTCGAGTAACAATTATCGATGCACATGTGCGTATGTATCATTTCTTTGACAAATTCCGTAATACATTAACGGTATTATACAATTGTACTTTCATTTACACTACCATACGTAATACAATACTTTTTACATTACCAGTATTAGAAAAAACATAATTGTAGCTTTTTTAAATTTTCGTTAAAAAATGCAGCTTTTTATTTATAATAATCTTTTAAATTGTAATTTTTTTGAAGTCGCGATTTAATTATAAAAAAAATCTTTTTTAGCATTTAGTTGTGGGTTTAGGTTTAAGATTAGTTTTGGCAAATTGGAAAATAATAATCTCATCTTTCTGAAATTGGCCAATAATAATCCCAAGTCACGAATTAGCCGCCAATAATCCGACCTCGTCGAATTTTTTGTAAAATACTCCACAGTTAATTCAGGCTAACGTCGTTAATGAAAATGGTGACGTGGCTGCCAGATGGTTTTTATTAAATGACATGGATTATATTAAATTTTTTCATTGTTTTGTTGACTGATTATAAAAAGGGGTATTGACCCTAAGTTAAAACACCAACGATCAGAGCAAACCAACATGAACCCTAGTTCATAATCGAACCCTCAATCTACAAAATTAAGCTTCTTCAATCGATCCCAATAACGAAAACATGAGTTCATCATCATCGTCTTCTTCAATTCGTTTAAAAAATCCCAAAATTTTCAGACTTGGCACAGATGGAAGAGTTTATTGTAACCATGAATTAGTTGCAATCCGTAGGGTGGCTGGAAATCGAAGTTCAAGGCAAGGAGAAGAGTTTTATGGATGCCCTCTATGGCCTGTAAGTTAATTTACAAAAAAAAAAAAAAAAAAATTGATATTGAATTTCAAATTTTAACCAATTGCTTGTAATGCATGTCTATAGGGATCTGATTGCAAATTCTTTATGTGGAAACAAGAAGTCGATGTTATGTTATCAAGTGAATGCAACTGTCGTTTCGTTGAGATGGACAATGTAAGACTGGTATTAGAGAAGACGTTGATAGAAGAAAAGAATAAGAGTTTGAAAAAGCAATCAAAGAAAGCATGTTTTGTTGTTGTTGTTTGCATTGTAGTAGTGTTGTTTTGGTTATATTGACCCGTTTTAGTCATTTATCGACTATGTAATAGGTTGTTTTGGTTATATTGACCCGCTTTAGTCATGTATCGACTATGTAATAGGTAGTTTTAGTTATATCGACCCCCTTTAGTCATGTATCGACTATGTAATAGGTTGTTTTTCAATATATCAAGTTTCGAATGTGTTTTTTGTTATATTGACCCCCTTTATTGCAATGGTTACATGGTTGCATGTTTCGACTGTGTTTTTGGTTATATTGACCTATATTGGCCCCCTTTATTGCAAATTCTTTACAAAGGCTGCAACTGCACATAAACCATACTTACATAAACCAAAACAAAGCCATAAGCTGGACATAAAACAAAGCCATAAACTGGACATAAGCCATATACTGGACATAAACTGGACATAAACCAAAACAAAGCCATAAACTAGACATAAGACATACTTACATAAATTGGACATAAGCCATATCTGGACATAAGCCATAACAGTTTACAAGTTTAAACAAGTCTTCATCAGAACTACCATCTAATTGATCTGGCATCTAGTCTGCATCTTCTTCTCCACTTTCTGATTCAGATCCAGAAGGTTGTTTGGTAGGTGTTGACTACCTAATCTGAATTGCCTTTGTGAAACCAACAGGACTTATATTTGTGTCAGGTGAATTAGTAAACTGTGTAAGTTGTTTGGTAGGTGTTAGGTTCCTGTTTGCAGTACTTTTTGTAAACCCTTTGAAAACTTTTAGGGTTTCAGTTTGGGCTTCACTTTGGGCTACAGTTTGGGCTTCACTTTGGGCTACAGTATAGACTTCAGGTATGGCATCAGGTATGGTTTCAAGAAGTTGTTTTGTAGGTGTTAAATTCCTGTTTGCAGCTCTCTTGGTAAACCCTTTGAAGGCTATAGTTTGGGCTTTGAAGGCTACAGCTCTCTTACCTTGTGTATACAAATAAAGGATATGCCTGGCATCTTTATCCCCCAAAATTTTCAGTATATCCATGACGTCTTGGTCATTGGTAATCTGCACAAGACCATCTGCAAAATTCTTTATGGGCATCAAGTAGAAAATTTCAATATTCTTATCTTGGTAAGACCCACCCTCAATCACATAATCGCTCAGCTCAAAATAAGACATCTTGTTTACTTCTACTTCAAACATATACGTATCACCTCCTTCATAGTGTAATTTAGGCTATTTTTTTTTTCAGCTTACCACCGTTCCAAGCTTTGACAATAACCTTGTCATCCATCCTGTTGGTTAAAAGAGTGGGAGAAGGATTAAATCAAGATTCAATCGCATAAACAACAAGAATGTAGCACCAATTTTAGCATACCTGATTGTTTGAAGGTTTCTTCTTGAGAAGGACTTTAGGGTTTTCAAGAGATGTGTTTTGATCGTTCAACTGTGTAATGTTTTGATCGTTTGCCCTTTTTGTATAGTCACTCAACAGTTTTGGATTAAAATAATCCATGTCATTAATAATTTAACATGTGGCAGATACATGTGGTAGATAGTTGGAATTAAATAGCCACGTCACCATTTTTCATTAACGATGTTAACCTGAATTAACTATGGAGTATTTTACAAAAAAAATCGACGAGGTCAGATTATTGGAGGCTAATTCGTGACTTGGGATTATTATTGGCCTGTTTCAGAAAGATGGGATTATTATTTTCCAATTTGTCTTTAGTTTTTAGCATTTAGCTTATGTGGGGTGGGTGGGGGGTTTAGGTTTTTCTAAGTTTTTTGGGGGTGGGGTGGTTTTTTTAGGTTTTTGATGGGGGGGGGGGGGTGTTTAGGTTTTTGGGTGGTGGTGGGGTGGATTTATTTTGGTTGTGTCCATATTGATTCTCGTGACAAGGGTGGTTCTCACATGAACCCTACCCTATATATATATAGAGCGAGAGAGGTTGGTTGCCGTAACAACCCGACTTTTCGGGTCATTATATAAGAAATGACAGATGACACACTTCTTGCTTAATTACTTGTACTCCCGAGATTCCGATTATCGCTATGGGTTAACCATTCTAAACTATGTTTTACAACGCGTTCACAACGCTTATTCAAGACACAGTTATCGCAACTAAACGCTATTTACAACGCATACTATTTAAACGCATTTTATCGCTTGTTTATACTAAACGCTATCGCAATGCACTCTCAACGCAAACTCGAAACGCAGATTTACTTTTATGCATTTTGGTTATTATGTGTGTTATTTGTGTGATTATTTGTTTGATGTTATGTGGTTATCTCAACGCAACACAACGATTACTCGCAACTCGATTAAACGCAAACGCAACGCTTAACGCACGAAACGAAAGTTGGAAAACTAACTCGCACAACACGGCTGTCCGAATGGACATTCGTCCGGATGACTATCCGATCGGATGGCCATCCGACCGAAACACCATTCGACCGAACAACCCTCGTGTGCACCGCCTTAACTCGCCACTCACCTCTATAAATACCCGCCGTACACTACTGTTCACTGATGTGACAGCTCCATCCGACCAGCACGCACTCAAGTTGCTCCAACTCACATTTCTCTCGATTCAAGGCCAATTCGTAAGTATTACTCCTCAAATCTTGTACAATCATCATCACTACACACTCCTCCATCATCTTCTCCATTAAAATCACACATTTTATTCTCGAAATCACCTGATTTGGACTCCTTGAAGGTGGTTCTCACTCAGTTTCTTATGCAAACTGTTGTGTAACATCATCTCATCAAGATTTGTCCAGATCTAAAGGATTTCCACACGTTTCAACACAAATCTCAACATTTTTCAACTATTCTCTACTTTTCCTCAAACTTTTCTTCACTTTATACTCAAAACCGATGGGATTTGGACTCAAACTGACTTTAGACTCGTTCCTTAGTCTAGAGCCGGCTTGAAAACGGATTTCCACCAGAGAGATGACCGGTTAACGGGTCAGACATGAAACTTCGTCAAGAACAGTGAACCTAATCGAATGGGGTGATTCCCATCTGATCGAATGAGCCGGATCTTGGTGTATTTCCGTTGTTTGACACGTCGTTACGCCGTCTCCATTAAACTTCAAACTTTTACTTAGAACATTTTACAAAATTGTTCAAATCAACAGCTTGCCGCTCGAGTGGCCATCCGATCGGATGACCATCCAATCGAATGACCATTCGTCCAGGTGATCTGACCTTTTTACTAACTCTTGTTCAAAAAAATTTAACCAAAACTTAAGACTGGAACATCTCGATCGAATAGCCGTTCGATCGAATGGGCATCCGTCCGGATGACCATCCGACCGGATGACTTGGCATCTATACCTTACATTTTTCAAATGCTACAACGAAAAGTTCAAATTTTCAAAACGATTTATAAACACCTACATCTCATTCGAATGGCCATCCGTTCGATTGGTCATCCACTCGGATGACCATCCGATCGAATGGGTACTAACCCGTTCGATTCACCATTCGACACGTAACTCATCCGACATTCAGTTTAATGTACTGTTTAATGCTGACGCTACTGTTCCATGCTTAGGCTAACTCAGCGCTCCCTTCAATCCAATACAGTGTGTGTTTAGCAACTACGAACTACTGCGAGTATACTCGAACCCATTTTCTTTTAACACACTTTTGGGTGTTACATACGTTCTCTATCAAAACACAACAACACATAACGCAAACACTATTAACGCTAACCGCTCCTACATGTTATACGTGATCTATGAATGCTTGTTACTATGCTTAGATGGTGTTACACTCTACCGCCTCTAGCAACGATAGTACTATAGTTTGGACTCAGCACCTGTCGTGGACAGGGGTTGCTAGGGATCACATCACCTTACTTCACGTGTCCGCTGGACATGTGTCACGCATACTGTACAACGCAGTCTTGTGGTTAAGTGTGGACATAGTTTTGATACTTACATGCTTCGCCCGTTACCTAATACATGCTGGCTATGCGTAAACGCTTTTCACTATACTATATGCTATACAAACTTGTGTACTCACCTTTACATTTTATATATTGACTTTATTTTAACGTATGTGACAGGTTAATAGGATGCTATGCTTGCTATGCTATGACGAATCAAGATAGGCAGTCTAGAAACTACATCAATAGAAATCTAGGTTGTCGGACTTGTTTTGTTCGAGAGAAACTCGTTGTCTATAATAATTACTTGTTGAATATTTGTTGATTGGTATGGGACAATTAAACTTAAAAATATTCGTAACAAATAGTTGTTATGGATCTCTTGAGCAATCTGGTTCGCCTAGTGCCGCGCCCCGATGTTTTCGCCATCAGTTGGGGTGTGACAGATTGGTATCAGAGCCATAACTATAGGGAATTAGGAAGACACGACCTAGTCCGGGTTTTGATGTCTTAGGATTGACCTAGTCTATAGTCTAAGTACCAACAGACCCACCTTGTGCGAACCCAGTAAGGGTTTTGCACGAGCCTACTCTTGTTACTCTCGCTCGAACTCGCGGAAACTACATCTTTGTGCGAACACCACATACTACAGCTTCGTGCAAAGACAACTTTTCCTAAGGCTGAAAACGCATTATTGCCTTTCCTAAGGCTGACATAATACACACATTTTCGAAACGCTCGCATAACACAATCGGGTGATTGGGTCGAGATTAGGTGTGAAAACCAAGAACTCTTGATAAGATCGCTCACTCTACGCATCTTTTTACTATTAGCACGAGAATCCTCATTGAGTCAGGAGTGACATCCATACCTCAACGGGAATCTCCATCTCTATCTCGTGGTTTTACCACATTTTCAGGAACGAAGTTGTTAAGTTAAGGGTGAAACCCGCATCTTAATGACAAGTTCCACTCCTACCTTGATTTTACAAAACTCTCTCCAAAGTATCGATTGTTCTGATGACGCGAGTCACGTAGTAACTGGAAGGATGAGTGCCATTCACCGTGTTGCGGTGAGAGAGCACAGTCTATTAGGCCAAAGCGTGTACTCGAGGTTGTTGTGGATAGTCGAATCACTTTGGGTAGTCGATGTCTAACACCCAAGATAATTTATTTCGATTCTAAGCCCGCAATCGCTGATTTTACACGCTATTGATTTTATGTGTTTTATGTGGTTCAATGTTTATATGTTTCGATTTTGGAGGTATTATTCGCCTTCCGCTCGTTGTGTATTAAACGCGCACAACTCGCACAACTATCGAATATCGAACACTAACTAATCGCACCTCAAGCTATGTACTCTCATACACAACGCTCCTCGCTTATGATACTCTCTATGCTACTCGCAACGCTACTCGCTTACGATACTCGCTATCTCTGGCATGACTCTCAAACGAACTACACTACCTTGAAAGATAGGTGAATACGTGCAAAATATGTAAGTGAATACGTGCAAAATATAGGTGAATAAGTGCAAAATATGTGCTTATGTGGACTACGTGCTCACGTGCTTACGTGCTTATGTGCTTACGTGCCTATGTGGATTATGTGCCTATATGACTACGTGCTTCTGTACCGACGTGTTCCTGTGATTTACCTAATAATAATAAGTATGGTGGTTAAACGCTAAACATTTCAAAACTAAGCCCGATATAATCGAATCTCGTCTAAATCACATGACGATGTCTGCTGCAGACAATGTCTTCCCTTGGCTCTCATACTCGCCGCAACGCTCAGAGAAGCAGAGATGACAAGCGCTATCTCGTAGCGAAGGAAATGGCTGAAGTCATACCTCAGATCGCTAGTGAGATCAACGAGGTCAGCAGTAAGTCATCTGTCGAATCGAAGAGCGACACGCCTAAAGCTCCTTTCAGCTTTAAACAATTCAAGGCCTGCGGTCCTGCTAACTTTACGGGTGAAGATGGACCTAGTGCTATGTTCCAGTGGTTTGACGCAATCGAAGTCATCTTCAGGCAAAGCGGATGCCCAGAAAATCTGCGTACTGTTAATGCTACTAGAGTTTTTCAGTCCAGGGCTCTGGACTGGTGGACTGCTGAGCGCAACAGGCGCGGTAATGATGCAGCTTACGGACTATCATGGGAAGAGCTCAGGGAGCTTATGATGAAGGAGTTCTGTCCTCCTCATGAGGTTCAAAAGTTGGAGAATGAATTTTGGCATATCAAACAAGAAGGAGGTGACAATGCTGGTCTCACCGCTCGCTTCAAGTAGCTCAGTATTATATGGCCTGGTCAAGTGACAACACCGGATATAACGATTAAGAAGTACATCCGTGCTTTACCCGACTGTGTAGCTGACTTTGTTCAGGCAGCTAAACCTGCTACCATTGAGGAGACTTACCAACTCGCAGCTGAGATCAACGACAAGTGAGTCTTAGCTGGGTATTTCAAGACCTTAACCAAGAATCTCAACCAAGTTACTACTACTCCCGCAACCGAAACTGCAGCATCACTAGTTTCAAAGTCTTCACGTCAAGGACGCAAGCGTAAGGGTAACAACAACAAGAACTACGCTACTACCGTCGCTCCTCTCAACGTTGTCCCTGTACAACCCAACACCAACCAGAACCGACAAAGTGCAGCTCCTAACACCAACGCACCGCCTGCTAAGCGTGCGTATACTGGTGTTCATCCTCTCTGCCCTACTTGCACCTACCATCACCCTGCAGGGGTGAATTGTCGTTTCTGTGCCAACTGCAACGTTTATGGGCATTTTACTGCTCATTTCCGTTCAGGCCCATGCCAACAAGCTCAAGCTCCTCCAGCACTACCCTCTCCAATCCCCGCTCCTCAGGGTAACCAAGCAGCTCCTGCTCCCGCTGCTCATGCGCGAGCTTGCTACTCTTGTGGTGACCCGAATCATTTTGCAAATGTCTACCCGAATCGAGTTATGAAGCAAGAACCGTAGCAACAACCACCGCAGCAGCAGCAGCCTCAGCAGCAACAACCACAACAAGCAGCCCGTGGAAGAACCTTCAACATCAATGTCTGCCAGGCTCAGACTAACAACAATGTTGTCAATGGTACGTTTCTCGTTAACGATATTTATGCTTCGTGTTTATTTGATATTGGAGCCGATAACTTTTTTGTGTCGTTTGAATTCGAAAAGCTCCTGAACCGTAAACACGCTAACCTCCCAACGACGTTCGACGTAGAAATTGCCACCAGAAGGACCGTCACCGTTAATTCTATTCTTCGTGATTGTACTCTTGAACTTAACAATCACGTTTTCAGGATCGATCTCATTCCGATGCAACTTGGTAGTTTCGATATCATAGTAGGCATGGACTTTCTTCGTGAAAATCGTGCTGAAGTCGTTTGTTTCGAAAAGATGATTCATTTTTCTCTTTCAAACGGTGATCAACTCTGTGTTTATGGCGAAGTATCCTCGAAGGAACTGAAACTCATGTCGTGCATTCAAGCAAGCAAGTATCTCCGCAAGGAATACATGGCTTTTTTTGGCTCACATCGTAGTAGCGTAGAAGGAAAAGAAGCCGATGGAAAAGGTACTCGTGGTTCGTGATTTTCCTAATGTCTTTCCTGACAATTTACCTGGTCTACACCCGAGTCATGATATTGATTTTCGTATCGACCTCATTCCTGGAGCTAACCCTGTCGCTAAAGCCCCTTATCGCCTCACACCGCCTGAAATGCGAGAACTTTCTAGTCAACTCCAGGAATTACTTGATAAAGGCTTCATACGCCCTAGCACATCTGTGACAACCCGAACTTTTGAGGTTAGTAACGTTCAATCTTGTGATCCAAATATTCCGTTATTCATTCCCCTTCTTGTGTTGAACGTTTTGTGCTAGTTAAGATTAAATTTGTTTACATTGTATTTGGGCCAAACGAACTTAGGTTATTTACACCACAATTATGAGTAACAAACACATATGTTGGGCCGAATACTAGTTAGATATGTTGGGCCAATTATTAGTTTATACATGTTGGGCTTGCACATAACACAAACACACCTGGAACCTTAGTAGTCACGTTTGGGCTTGGAGGAGCCCAAATTGGACTTGTATTAGGGGCGGTTCTTGAACTTAGATTATTAGATACACATAGCTACGTAAACAAGATAATAAAAACTAAAACAAACCCTACCCCTCCTCTTCCCTGATTCGCGACAGACGTAGGAGACCCTCCCCCCCTCGTGAGAACTCATCCTATCAATACAGATCTTGGTTAGTAAACCCCTACTATGTGATTTATTATGTGATTTTTCTTTATGTTCTTTATGTGATTGTTCTTGGTTAGTAAACCCCTACTTGTTATGAGCATATATATGAAAAAGAATGATCAAATGCCTTGTGTTAATGATGAGCAATAAACTGTTTTGTTATCTATTTGGCAGAACTAATGAATAACCAAACTGTTATGTTAATGATATGAAGGAAACAATTTATGTTAATGATATGAATAAATTGTTTTGTGTTAGTAATTACTCGACTAGATAACTACCACTGTTGATTGAAATTATATCGATATTATGTGACAAGTTGGTAAGTTATGATTGTGATTTGTGAACTTAATCTCGATTAAACCGAACTCAATTTTATGCTTACTGATGTTGTTTGTGGTAATTCAAAAAGAAAAGAACAAGGACTTTGAGAAGGTAGTTAGATAGTAAACTGATTATTGAAATAGCTTGGTTTAATTGGTTTGAGTTGAATATAGGATAAGTGGGCCGAGAACATTAGTACACAAGGACTCAATAAAAAGGGGTATAGATGTAGTGGATCGGAACAGGTTGTAGGGTTAGCTGGGCTCCATGTGTAATCCTTTGGGCTGCACATATATTCTGTTGTGGGCCGAAGCATAGATGACTAATATAACTCAAAGTGTAGGAATAGTATTAATATCTAGTAAGGTTAATAAATTGAACTTGGGCCGATGGGCTACCCACACATATGTATGTAAATGCAAATAACATGTTGTTGGGCTGAGTTAGAGGGTTGGGCTGGCTGGATTGGATCAAATCGTTAATTAAGTGCTCAGTAGTTATTCAGGGGTTGTAGAATGTGGAACTAGGGTGTGAATTATGGTATGAAAATTTGTTATGGGAACAGTATGTGAATAGTATAAATGACATGAGCGACAATGCTTTCATGAGACATGGACCACATAAATTAACTGATGCTACTGGTACTACTTGTCAAATATTAAGTGTATTATTTGTGAAGCTTGTGGCCTGAGTAAATGTGGAACTGATTGTTATGTGTAATAACATAGGGCTTGGTTGACCACTGTGGTTATACGTGTAATTAATTCATACCGAGCAAACCGAGGTGAGTTCACACACTTTCTAAGGCATGGGATTCCCGGTGGTTGGGAATGGGTTAAAGAATTAAAACAGAACCTACATATCCTCCTTGGGTAGGATATGTACCGCCATCCTCCATGGGTAGGATGCCAATATTAATCCTGCGTATTCTCCTTGGGTAGAATACGTACGTTCGTCCTCCTTGGGTAGGACAACAACCTTAAACTTTCTAGACAAAACTCTATCATTAAGTCCCTCATTTTATATCGACTTATTCGCCGAGGCCGATGGCGAGCGGGTCATTAGTTAATAGCGCTATTAGGTTTGACAAACCTCACACTGTGCCGGTCGGACGGGCGTATACTAATGGATCATGGCAAACTGTCAATGATGATAGACATTGACGTAGGGCACAACTATTATTCGTCAGTTGTCGATATGGTAACGGTCTAGTGGTTCACATGGGGAAGCCCCCACTGATTATGGATATGGTTTGGGAAACAAAGATACTGGTTAACTCGTGGTTTACGAAACAACTTATGGTTTTCAAAACAAACTTTTAAAGCTAAACAACCAAGTGTGAACTCGCTCAACTTTGTTGTTGACTTGTTGTTACATGCCTTGCAGGCCTTTAGGTGCATATTGTTGGAACTTGCTGTCTGGGATGCTGGAGTGGTCATGGGTCGAGATACATGGATACGCGAGATGAACCTAATGGCTTTCACACACTTGGTTTATGAATTTCTTAATTAATGTATTGTGCTTCCGCTGAACGTTAAATAATGTTTTGTAACACTTCTATCAATAATAAATGAAAGTTTTATTTGGAATAATTGTTATGAGTTCAACATGATTGGTGGCTTGGATCCTGGTACGTCACACGCCTAACAGGGACATTCCCTGGGTGGTATTTTGAGGGTGTGACAACATCGCCATGGGACGCACCTATCCTTTTCATGAAAAAGAAGGATGGATCGTTCCGGATGTGCATCGATTATAGGGAACTCAATAAGCTTACTATCAAGAATCGCTATCCCTTACCCCGAATCGACGACTTATTTGATCAATTGCAAGGTGCTACGTGTTTCTCTAAGATCGATCTATGCTCTGGTTACCATCAACTATGAATTCAGGAGGAAGATATCCCTAAAACCGCTTTTCGTACCCGCTATGTCCATTATGAATTCGTTGTTATGCCCTTTGGTCTTACAAACGTACCCACGGTTTTCATGGATTTGATGAATCGCGTGTGTAAACCCTTTGTTGATCGCTTCATCATCGTGTTTATCGATGATATCCTTATCTACTCGAAGTCAAAAACTGAAGACGCGCAACATCTTCGTTTAGTTCTCGAGCTTCTCCAAGGGAATCGTCTCTATGCCAAGTTCTCCAAGTGTGAATTTTGGCTTGAGGAGGTTCAATTCCTCGGTCACATCATCAATAGTCAAGGTATTTGTCACACCCCAAAAACGTCGCAACGAAATATATAAAACGTAGTAGTGACGGAAGCTGGTGCCCATTTATATCTTGTCGATCGATGCATTTAATTGTTGGACATTTTGGTATATTTTAGATGTAAGTTATTTAAACATTACGTTTTAAGACACGACACAACCATGACATAGTTAAGTTGTTTTGATCCTCACGGATCTTATTACATTCGTCCCAGAAAGGTTTTAAAAGTCAGTACAACATTTTAAGTAACAAAACATGCATCAACAACCATAAGATACACCATAATTTCCCGAAGCCGAACTCAAGTACCTGTAGAACACGTTAAAATCAAGTGTCAACACAAAGGAAGGTGAGTACACATATTCGTTTACTAACAAATTTTATTCCAAGGAAAACTTTCTGATTAGGTGTTTATTTGAAAACATCCAAGTAATTTTAGAAAGTCCATGTTACTTCCTTAATAAAATCAATGGGCCTTCCGTCGGTTCATTACTCCGACAACAGTAATACTGCCCAGGTTTTGTATATTAAATTATTGCGTCTATTTTCAGACTCGTATGTTAGCTAGACGATACGAACTATATATTAACCATGCAGGGATAATCAATGCTAGACAATAAACAGAATATTAATTCATCGTTTGACATTGACACGGGGCGACCGGTCACGATGGGGTTGTCAACCCGATAGATCTACCAACAATTCATCGCGTGCAATACTTAACTGATTAAACGACATCATGGGCGCAGGGTTCTCTCTTTGAGAACAATATGATGTCTGCCTCACGTACAATATATATATCCTACTAACATGACAATTTAATACACGATGTGTACGAATCCCCTGAATCTCCATCACTCGAAACCCAGGCCGGCATCCGTACCCCAACCGTACGGTCTTGTATCACTTAAGAAATACCGTACATACAATATTCATTCATCAAAAACGTTTTACTTCGAAACGTATAACTTATCAAATCTCATATATTTTCAGCGAAAATATATATTTTATAGTAAAAGGTATGTTTTATTTCGAAAACATTATTAAACCCTTTTAACAACGTGTTCCACCCCCAAAATATATACAAAACAGTAAAAAGAGGGTTTAGTGACACTCACCTTTGGGTGCGTATTTTAATACCGCAATCCCAGAGATTGATTATATACGTCCTAATATAGGAACAATTCTAAATCAATATATATTTAACACAAAAATTCTAAGTTTCTCCGTTTCTTAGAATTATCACATAACTTTGAGATTTTCTCGAAAAGTTGTCATTTTTTTATGTTGGCACGTTAATTTATATATGAATCCATATACATATATATACATATACACACACACACATATATATATATACATATATATATTTATGATTTTTGCGACTTGAACGATTTTATTGGTGACCAATATTGTGTAAATCCGTTAAAACTCCCGTTTATACGCAATATATCTACGATTTGCGCGTCGTAATATATATACATAATGTTCACATAATTTAACACCGAAACACGCGAAATCTTGTCAACTTATATATTTTGTCATTTTTAAAGCAAATATACATAAAACATCTCGTAAGTATCAAATTTTCATGTTCGACAAACAAGTTACACATTTAGCGCAATTTTTACCGTTTCTACCGCACAAAATGTACATGCATACATGCATAGTCTAAATTTCCCATTATCAAATTAACACTTAACATATAATCACATTTAGATGTTTGAATCACTTAATACATTTTATCACATAAGATTCACTCAAAATTCACCCATACTCGTGTTCATTGAAAAATGCGTATTTTAGCGATTCGGTAACGTTTTCGGGCGTCGGAAGTCACGTATGACCAACCAAACACCAAGTAAACTTAAAATTAGTTAAAATACTTATTTTTAAACTAAAAATATCAGTTTATTTACTGATCTAATTCAGTTTTACAGAAATCACCCGAAAAGCCGATTTTTGACTGTTTTAACGCATAGTTTTGCGTTAAACGTTACCGTAACCATCCCAACTCGAAACGACTTGATATTTTAACACAATACATGTTATTTACTGATTAAAATAGTGGTTATAATCAGATTAGTGCAGTTTTTATATAAGTCACATAAATCATGCGATTTCATGTATTTTACAACTTTTTATGCACCATGTACAACATGCAAAGCTAGCAAACATTATGACAAAGTTATAAGTCACTAAACACTTTAAAATAACTTCATTTTAGTGTTTATAATCTGTTCATAACTGATTTTCACTCAATCATACTCAAATCATCTTCTTAAGATCATATATCATCATGTTTACATGATTTGCATGCAATAATCTTTCATTTATTTACTAAGTAACAAAACTCACAAGTGTATATATACATATATACATACACGACACATGCATACATACATATATAATTCCACAAATTTCATTTTTTTCACATAAGTAACTCAAATCACAAGAACCTTTATATAACATCTTTTGATCATACATGCATTCAGTTTTCAAGAATAAATCAAACAAGAATCCATCAAAAATCAAACTCAATCTCAAATATGCATACATACATACATACATATATATATATATATATACGGTCATATATACATATTGTTGATGCATAATGTCTATCGCCTACGTCATCAGTCTATGTCGTGTAAGTTATATGTAAAAGCTCATAAAGTTAAAGTTTATGCGTTTTATGTCCAGGTCGCACGAAATGACATGTGTCAGGTCAGGTCGCACGAACTAGAAGTTGCCAGTTCGTGCGAAGTGGGCATGTTATCTCGTGCGAACTGGGAAACCTATAAATAGGTTAGTTGTGTTCTTCATTTGGAAATTGCTAGAGAATTTTGTCACGAAGTGCTGTCCGATTCTCTCTGTACCAAAATGTATTATATGAATGAAGAACATGTTTAAAGTGACTTTCTACTCTTCTACTCCTGTTCTAACACTGATTGACGGTTTGTAGTCTGATTCCGCCTTTCTAGAAACTAGATCTGACTCTGATTGACTCGCATTGGACGAATCCTCGATCCTACAAGTGGTATCAGAGCTCAGGATGAGTCAGATCTGTTGATATCAGTGTTTTGAACGGTTTAGAACCTCATACTTCTACTCTTTCTTGGATTTTTAGACGAATTCACGGACAAAATGGACTGAATTTTGGATATTATGTGTAAAACATCATTTTAAACAATCTCACAAAGTTGCAGACCATAAATCAAAATAAAACTGATCCAAAAATGTCAAAAATTTCAAATCGTGTGAAAATGATGCTCAGATCGTGTGAAATGAACCAGGTCGTTTGAATTTTTGTCAACTCGTTTGAAAATTGTGTCCAGTTCGCACGGAGTGGACCAGTTCGTTTGAAAGTTTCAAAATTTGTGACCAGATCGCACGAACTGAAAATTTTTTTAACATGTGTTTGTCACTTCGCACGGTTTGATAGTCCAAGTTGTTTGAAACAGTTCAGGTCATTTGAAACACTCAGTTCTTTTGAAAGGGTCCAGATCGTTTAAAAATCCAGATCGTTTGGAAGTCAGGTCGCTTGAACTTGTAATTTTTCAAAACTAAGAAATTTTTTCGAAACATTTTTCAAAGTATAAAAATGGACAATCAAGAGTTTAACAATGCATTTTTCGGAGGAGGTATGACTATTCAAACTCCAGCAAGTATAGCCCAGAATGTGAATATGGAGAACGAGCTAGGAACCATGCAAAAACCACCGAAACTGCTCAACATTGAAGATTATTCGGGGTGGCAGGATAGATTTCGCACGTGGGTTCAGGCGAATCACCTTGAATGCTGGCTGAAAGTTGAAACAAAATATGTTGTTCCTACGAATGATGCTGGTCTTCCAAAAACACTTAACTCGTTAACTCCGGCTGAACAAGAAAACTTTAAAGCTGAGAAGAAGATGGTCAGTATATTGCAACAAGCAATTAAGGAAGACATTTTGGTTCAGTTACAGCATCAGAATGACGCACAATCTATTTGGAATGCTCTTAAACTCAAATTTCTTGGAAGTGCTGCAATAATCAAAAGCAAAAAGGCGTTACAGAAAAAAGAATTCGACATATTTACTGCTATCAATGGAGAATCAACGAAAGAATTGATTGAGAGGTACTGTCACTTGGTAGTGGAGATGAAACATTTGAGTATAGATAAAACAAACGAAGAGTGGATTGATAAGTTGGCTGACGCACTACCACAAGAAGAGTGGGGCACGTTCTTATTGGTTTTGAAGAACAATTTGGAATACGTGGGTTTCAACTTAAGTACGTTTATCGAGAGAATTGAAGGTCATGAGCTTGAACTTCGGAAGATGAGGAAAATGAAATCTGCAAACGTACAGCAAGATGTTCAGCTTTATTACAAAGGAAACTCATCTGCCACATCTGCTCCGAGTCCAAAAATTCAAACGGCATTCAGTGCAGATTCTTCATCGGGAGTACCTCAAAGCACGCCTAACAACAACGTTTCACCATTTTCAAATTACGAACTAAATCCTAAGGTTCAGAGTTCTCAAGAACAAGTTTCTTCTCAAAGTTCTTCAGGTTCGAACAATCAGAGTTATAGTCATGGGATACTGTGCAATATCGCTGTTAATATAAAAAACGGTCAAGATTTTACCGAGACAGCAGCAAAGCAGCATATATCACTTCTAGCTTCTGTACTTGAGTCTTACGAGAGTCTAGTAGCTGGATGAATTGGTAACCTAGACATGACTAAAGTAGATTACAATCAAATTGATCCCGAGGAACTAGAACTCATCGACATAAAATGGGGTATGGCGAGCATTGTGAGAAGAGCTCAAAGGTTCATGGAAATTACCGGAAGAAGTAGTCTTGCAGGTCCTGATCCTAAACTTGGATTCAACAAATCAAAGGTGACTTGCTTCAAGTGTAAAGAGAAGGGGCACTTCAAACGCGAATGTCCGAACAAAGAAGTAAATAACCACCAGAATCCATTCGCCAACGATTATTATCGACAGGCCATCTATCATAAAAACAGTCAACAACCATTCAATCCACGACCTCAAATCGAGAACAGTCAATCCAAACAAACAGAAAAAGTTCTTTTGGTGAATCAAGACGACGAAAAGATTCCAGAAGGTTTCAGTTGGGATAATTACGTTCCAGGAAGTGGTCTTGCAATGATGGCTGAAATTATTGAAGAGCCGGAACCAGAAATCGAGGAATGTGTTCCTGAAGTCGAAGAAGTCAGTGAAGTGATGAATGAAGAAAGTTTTGCAGATCTAGAAGAGGAAGCAACAGCGGTCTACTATTATCAGTTTGAACAGGAGGTTATTACTAATGCATTTAAATCTATAATGCCAGCTAATGTGTTTGATTCTTTTGCAGGTTTCTTTAGTGAACCGACTACGGGTTTTTGCCCACAATACAAAGTTGAACAAACTCCGGTTCAAGAGATCATTGATGTTTGAAAGGAAATGAATGAAGAGACTTTGAAAGAAATAGCAGAAAAAGCTCTTATGGTCAAGCTGCAAGAGGTAGAACAAACTAAAACACCTTCTGATAACAATGAGACCAAAGATGCAACTCAAGAGTCAGTGTCAGTTGAAAAGGAGTCAATTATCGAGACTTGTGATACGTATGAGTCAGGAGAGAAGTCCGAGTCCGATGACAAATCAGAAAATGTGAAGTCCGAATCCGAAGAGAAATCTGAGTCTGAGTCCGGAGAGTTTGGTAAAACGGAAAGTAAAAATAATAAACAAGAAAATGTTTTTGAAAAGGTTGATCCAATTCTTGAAAAGCCATGCGAAAACTGTTTAAAACCATGCATGGATTGTCTTGAAAAAAGACAAATAGTTTCAAGAGTTGAAAAAGTTTAACGACAAATTAAAATTTGATTTTAATGATGTTAAAGAAGCTTATGACACTCTGTCACGATCAATTAAAATGATTCACACTGAGAGTAAAGAAAATTATAAAATTGTTAATTTGCTCAAAGCTACGGTCATGGACAAGCAAATGTCGATTAACATCCATCTGGACACAATCGCATCTCTAAAGAAGGAACTTGAACTGATGCGCATTGAGACAGAAAGAGTCGACAAAAAGTTGATCAGTTATCTTTCATCTTCATATGTGATTGATCAGATTGTTCCTCAACAAACTGAAGTTAAACCAGCTTTCAAAAATGTTCCACCCCCAATGTGGAATCATTATTCTCAGAAATATCCAGACGGGGTGGAGGAGGCATTGAATCTCAAACTGAGAACATAGGAGAATGAGTTACCGGAAAACATAGATGTTACATTCTCTCCGTCTGACACCGACAACGAGTCACAACAGGTTAAAACAGTAGTAGACCAAGTGTTGGATGAAGAAAGTGATAACACTGATTTTGAAACGGTTAAAACTCATTTTGAGAATTCCAGTTCAGATTTTGAAGATGACGGAAACTTTCTTGATAAGTTTATCCCAAAGTCAGATAAAGTTTTGAATGACGATTCGATCATTGTGGTTTACACGATGACCGGAACTGACAAACTGTATACTGATTTTGAGTACCCGATTCAGAATGCGAATCTAGAAAAGGTTGAAAAAGTTTTTAAACTCGTGGAAATTGATATCTCATAAGTTAACAACAATTTGTTTCTATCAAAACCGAAAAAATCCTTTGTTAAACAACCGACAAACAACCCGGGAAAGAAAAATGAATGGGTGGGTAACAATGGTAATAACAAGAGACATGGTAATAATTACAAAAAGAAAGGTGTTGGTTTTGAGAAGAAAATGGCTAAGAATACAGTTAAGCCAAAAGAAAATTTAAGTGATGTGTTTGTGGCTGGTAATAATACAGAAGTCGAAAAGAATTATATCTTTAGTAAGCAAGCAATTGACGATTTTATTGCGGCCAAAAAGATAAGAGACGAGGCCAACAGATCCACTTTTGTTGAATATGACAAAAGAATCTGTTATCGATGCAATGAAATCGGTCACATGGCCAAACAATGTGTCAAAAAGATAATAAAACCAGTTTTCCATAAACCAAAACCAAAAATTTCAAAGGATGATAAGGGAAAATCACCTATGGTATCCCCCGTGCGAATTCTTAAACTCGGTGAATCATTGAAGTCAGAGGATAAACCAAAATCAACTTTTGAAATTGGTGAATCTTCAAAATCACAAAAGACTTCAAAGGTTTATCCTAAAACAAAGACTTCTCAAAGTCAAACATGGGTGGAGAAACCTAAACATTCTTTTGAGGAAAAGAAAATGGAAGAATTTTAAAATCTGAACCGAAAATCTTTGCAACCACTGTTAAGAAAATTGAGTTTGAGTTAGAAAAATTGATTGAAGAATTCCCACCTATCAAGGAAGGAGCTCTAAAATCAAAACCAGAACATGATGTTCCAAATGTTGTTTTTAAGATTCCAAAAGCTGACATAGTAGCTCATGATATTGTCTTTGGTAGTGTACCAAATGTTGAAAAATCTTGGGTATCATTGTTTAAGTAAATGTCTTTTGATATGTGTAGGGGCTTCCAAGGTCTATCATTTCTAAATGGATAATGGATAGCGGCGCCTCACGACACATGACAAGGATGTTAGCACTGCTATACGACGTCAAATCAATCAATGTAGGTTATATCGGGTTTGCTGGAACTCAAGGTGGAAGAATTGTTAGACAAGGAATACTTACTAACGGGGTCGTAACATTAGATAAAGTGAACTACATTGCTGAGTTAGAAAACAATATGTTGAGCATCTCTCAGATTTGTGATAAGTCATTTACTGTTCATTTTACAAAAGATGAATGTCTGATTCTTAAACCAGGGTTTAAGATACCCAAAAAAAATGGTGTTGATGCGCGCTCCTAGAGAAAACGATCTTTATGTACTAGACATGAGCGTTGCAACAACGATAGATAAAAAGGCACAATGCTTTGTGAGTAAGACGAAGGCGACTGAGAAAGAATCCATCATGTGGCATCGTAAAATGGGGCATATTCATTTGAGAACGATGAAATTTTTAGTTCATAATGATCTTGTAGAAGGTGTTAATGTGAAAAGCTTCCATCTTAACGATGACTGTATTGAATGTAAGAAAGGGAAGCAGACGAAGAAATCGCACCCGAAAAAGCTTTTGAACTCCATCAGATTACCACTCGAAAGACTCCATATGGATCTTTTCGGACCGGTAAATGTGAAAAGCATAAGTGGAGATCTATATTGTTTAGTTGTTACTGATGACTTTACAAGATTCTCCTGGGTGTTGTTTCTAGAGAGAAAAGAGGAAACGTTTGATTCTTTGATGAGGCTATTAAAAAAGATGGAGAATGTTTACAAACTGCCGATTAGACGTATTCAAAGCGATAATGGCACGGAATTCAAGAACAACCGTATGCTCGAATTATGCAACGATAAGGGCATTCTTCATGAGTTCAGCGCACCATATACTCCTCAACAGAACGGTGTCGCAGAACGAAAGAATCGTACGTTGATCGAAACGGCTCGTACCATGTTAGCAGATTCGAAATTACCGGTATATTTTTGGAGTGAAGCAGTCGCCACGGCATGTTACACGCTCAATCGGGTTCTTACGTTGAAGAAGTACAAGAAAACTTATTTTGAATTGCTTCATCTTTACAAACCAACTCTGAAATTTTTAGAACCATTCGGATCACCATGCACATATATTGATCCAGACGGTAAATTTGGTTCGAAAGCTAATGAAGGTTTTTTTGTAGGATGTGCTAGTCCGTTGAAGAGAGTTTTTGTTTTGAGTTTGGGGAAGATCATACAAGTTCAACACGTTGATTGTCAACAGTTTACCGCTCCGAATCAACTTCCCGGAAACAGGTTGCTATTTGATTACAAAAATATTTGGGAGTCATTCCATTTACCGACAGAGCCAAATGAGGAGGAACTGACGTTCTTATACCAACAACAGCAGTCTCTTTCACAAGAACAAGTGCCGAGACCGTTGGTGGTTTCCTTGCCCACCGTGGGTTCAAATGATCATGAGGCTGGTCCTAGTGGAACTGCACATGTACCCCCAGAAGAAACAGCTCCAATATTTGACCAATTTGACGACTCAGAATCGGAAACTGATCCGATTTTTGACGAGGAACCAAATATTGCGACTTCAAATGATATTGATCACACGGGTGATCAGAATATAACAAATTTGCAATTGGAAGTGAGCGTACCGGATATAGTCATGCCACGAACGTTATCTTACCATCCGTCGGAGCAAATCATTGGTGACCTTCAAAGCGGCGTGAAAACCCGCGAACAAATAAACATAGGGCTTACATGTTTTTACTCATCTGTAGCACCTTTACAAGTAGACTTCTCATTAAAATGTTTTATCTCGCAGGTAGAGCCAAAAACGTATAAAGAAGCATTGACCGAAGAGAGTTGGGTAAATGAAATGCAAGAGGAGTTACAACAATTTGAAAAGCTTGGAGTGTGGAGGTTAGTTGATCTCTAGGAAGATCAGAAGTTGTTCAAGACCAAGTGGGTCTTCAAATGTAAAAGAGATGATAGAGGGGTTAAAGTAAGGAACAAAGCACGGTTGGTAGTCCAAGGTTTTAGTCAGCAAGAAGGGATTGATTTTACTGAAGTATATGGTCTCGTTGCTCGACTTGAGGCAATCAGAATCTTCTTGGCATTCGCGTCATGGAAAGGGTTCAAGGTCTACCAACTGGATGTCAAATCTGCATTCCTCTACGGAAAGATTAAAGAAGAAGTGTACGTCGGTCAACCACCGGGTTTTACCGATCCTGTACACAAAGACAAGGTGTATCTACTCGACAAGGCATTATACGGATTACACCAGGCCCCGAGAGCCTGGTACGAGACGCTTTCCCAGCATCTGCTGACCAACGGGTTCACCAGAGGGACTGTCGATAGTACCCTATTCACTAAAGAGGTTGCAGGACATCTCTTAATCGTGCAAATATATGTTGATGATATGATTTTCGGATCAACGAACGATGTGTTATGTAAAGAGTTTGAAAAGGTCATGAAGCAGAAGTTTGAAATGAGTTCAATGGGGGAGATGAAGTTCTTTCTCGGGCTTCAAGTTGAGCAACTGCCCGATGGAATCTTCATACACCAGACCAAATATGTGAATGATGTGTTGGACAAATTCAATATGTCCGAATCATCTCCCATATTAACCCCCTGGCTACGAATCATGGTATATGTCCGGATGAAAGTGGTGAGAAAGTGTATGAAATGCTTTATCGGTCAATTATAGGATCGCTAATGTATCTGACAGCATCACGACCGGACATCATGTATCCAACCTGCCTCTGCGCCCGGTACCAGTTAAGTCCCAGAGCATCACACATGATAATAGTGAAGAGGATCTTACGGTATCTCAAAGGTTTCCCAAGCACCGGCTTCTGGTATCCCTGATCCGGTGACTTCTCTCTAACTGGATATTCTGACTCTGACTTCGGGTCCTGTAAGTTGAATGCTAAGTCCACCACTGCTGGTTGCCAGTTCTTCGGAACTCGGCTAATCACTTGGCAGTGTAAGAAACAAACCACAGTCGCTCTCTCGACTTGTGAGGCTGAATACGTTTCGGCTTCCAGTTGTTGTTCCCAGATTCTCTGGATTCAACAGCAAATGAGGGACTATGGTTTGCAATTCTTAGGCACACCAATTTTTGTGGACAACGAGGCAGCCATTAATATCACTAAAAATCCGGTTCAACACTCTAAAACAAAACATATTGAGATTCGACATCATTTTATTCGTGATTGCTACAAGAAAAAATTGATTCGAATTGATTATATTCACACCGATAATCAGAGAGCTGATTTTTACACTAAACCCTTTGATAAAACAAGATTTAATTATCTTTTGAAATTGAACGGGTTAAAGAATTTGTTTTCTAGGAGGGTGGTAGAGTGTGTGGCCGAGGCGGACGGCGATCAGAAGTGATCTGCGTCTAGTTGTCATGTTTTCTGTACAGTTTCTTTACTGCTTTTGTTAAAACCAAAAAACACAAAAAATATGTTTTTGATTTTAGGGGGAGAAAGTTTATAGAAAATGCAAGAACACGATAAAATTTCAAAAATGCAAAAATATTGAAAAATCAAAAATGAGTTTTGTGTGAAAAAGAGGAAATGATAGTACATCAGTGGACTAACACAACATGCTAAAGAAATGGAAAGTCAAAATGTTTTTAAACAAGTCTCACTAATGATGTGCCAGTAGGCTTCACACAATTAGTAGATTGAGTTCGAGATATAAACATAACAAATAACTTGTTTATCTCGTGGGGAACATCTCTCGGATATATGGGTAATCCCCGAAATCTTGTTTGAAAGGCTTACTATTTCTGACATACTAGGTCTTTGTACGTGATGATATCTGGGGTATTATACCAGGACTTCTGATTTTGCGGGAGCAATAGCCTAGTCCTCGTATAATACTTTGCACTGCTTTATTCTTAAAAGCTCACCCTTAGCATAAAAAATGATGAAACATTGAAAAATGCTAATCATGTGCTGTTGAAAAGAAGATCCCCAAGGGGGACCCACCTAAAGTCGAGCCATCATCTCTCTGATTTTGCGGAAGCAATAGCCTGAGCTCTCATAGCCTCGCATTCACACCTTACAGATATCATTAGTGTGCACTCACCTGTAAGACTGAATATAGAAGTCGGGATACGGGAGTATATTCTGAGGTGGTACACGTGAATAAGTTCAGTTCTTAAAACACTAATTCGTATCTTGAATCAATTGAAACTTATGAAGAAGTTTAAGTGGACAACAATACTGACAATCAGAAGTGAATTTGTTTAAAGATTAAAGTTAAATCAAGATCAACGGTGTTAGTGATATGCCTCAAAAACCGATATGATCCTCTTACACAAACTCACAAAAAAATGTCTGTATATATGTTTGTACAGTTTCCAGTTTCTTCAATTCCAAAAGATTTTCTGTTTGTTTAGCTAAAATGTTGAAAAAATAAAAAAGATTTGTCATTTCATCTTATTTTCGACAACAGACGTTGGGGATCTGATGATCAAAGTCCAACAGTGCTAAACAAGTTGGAAATTTTGGGTTGGATAAGAAATAGTTTGAGAAAAATGGTGGTAATTGCTCAAAATGTTTAAAAGTTCATTAATTTGAACTTAAAATATTTCAAAATTGTCAACGAGATCATATTTTGGTCGGCCAAGGTCATTAACTTGGACTTGGCAGGCTAAACTGTTGACCAGGGTCATTAACTTGGACTTGGTTAACTAAGTGTGTTGGTAAAAAAGCTAAAAAGTTAAAAAATTAAAAAATTAAAACAGTTTGTGAAGTCTCCAAGGTCATTAAGTTGGACTTGGATGATTGACTGTGAGGGATTTGGATACTCAATTTGGTAAAATATGTTTGTTAAGAGCTAGGTTTAGTTATTGGATTATTAATATCGTCAAATCTTTATAGTATTTTGATAGGGGGAGAGAATCAAGTAATCTTGGACATTAAAAATGATTTTTCTCATAAATGTTTAAGATTTGCAGATGAAAGTTCCAGATTATGATCCCGATAGCTGAGTCTAAGGGGGAGTCTGAAGACGAGCTTATCAAAAGGGGGAGCTTGTAACCGGAAACAAGGTGTTGATCCCAAAAGCACGGAAGCTTAATGAAAAGGAAAAGCTCAGGAAAACGTTATTGAAAAAGCCGAAGCAAAGAGAAGAATTTTTCAAGTCTTTGTGAAGGATATTTTGAAGACATGCTGACTGAAGACTGCGGCAATATCCAAGGGGGAGTTTGTTGATGCATAATGTCTATCACCTACGTCATCAGTCTATGTCGTGTCAGTTATATGTAAAAGGTCAAAAAGTTAAAGTTTATGTGTTTTATGTCCAGGTCGCACGAACTGACTGTTGGTGCATATGTCTGTTGACTTCGTCTTGTATCAAGTCATGTAACTAGATAGATAGACCAAGACACATTGTACGAGAAAAACAGGAAATAGGCTTGAACTAGCCACCTCACACGAGGTGACCAGTTCGTTCGACCTGGCTTGACCAGTTCGTGCGACCTGGTGTGTATAGTTCATGCGACCTGGCTTCTCCTATATATAGTGGGTCTTGGGTCTTCATTTGTAACATTCTGATTCTGGTAGCGAAGCTCTGCCGAAGTGTCGCCAGCTCTTGTAATGTTGTGAAATTAATACAAACGACATTTAATCTACTTCTAAGTGTATATCAAGCTGCAATGAAGATCAAATCACTGAATTCCGCCTCTGATTTGGTCCAGAACTCTTCTGATCGACTCATTTGATTGATTCAACGATCCTACAAGTGGTATCAGAGCTCAGGAGGAAGAGTTCTTACCATTTCAGCTTGTTTTCACGGATAAATCTCATTTCTACTCATTCTTCTTCACTTTTTCATCAAATTTAACGAGTTTTTAAGGATAAAATGATCTGATTTTGACAAAAAACATGTAAAACACTGTTTTGAACAATCCGTGAACAAATCAGAACCAAAATCAACCTAAAACCTGGTCAAATTTGACAATATGATGAACTTTTGGACTTAGAAGTTTCAAACGAAGTGAATTTCTGCCCAAACCGCGTGAAAAACATCCAGATCGTGTGATTTTAGCTTCATCGTGTGAAAATCAGCCAAGTCATTTGGAAGTTGCTTCAGGTCGCACGAGCTGATCATCCAAGTCGCACGAGGTGTTCAATTCGCTTTAAAGTTCACCAGGTCGTTTGAGTTTAAATCCCAGGTCGTGCGAAGTGACTCCAGGTCGTTTAGAGGAGGTCCAGGTCCCTTGGAATTGAGTCAGGTCTCACGGATTGACATTACATCAGGTCGTACGGGGTGTTAGGTCGCTTGGAATCAATCATCAGATCGTATAAGATTTATCAGGTCGTGTAGAACAATCATCAGGTCGCTTGAATCAATCATCAGCTCGTTTAAAAAACAACATTCAGGTCGTGTGGTTTGACCAGATCATTGAACAATCTGTTAGTGAGAACTCTCGATACCGAATCATGGATTCTGAATTTTACAACGCTTTTGCTACCCCGATCACTATGGCTCAGAATGTGAACTTAGAGAATGAAATGGGCACCATGCAAAAACCGCCTAAGCTCATGAATATCAAGGAGTATAGTGGATGGGTGGAACGATTCGAAAATTGGGTTCAAGCGAATCACTTAGAGGCGTGGGAATGTGTTGAAGAACGATATGTTAGACCGATTGATGAAGACGGAGAGATTGTTGCTATTAAAGATTTAGATGACCAAGAGAAAAAGAAATAAAAAAGTGAAAAGATGATGATCAGTATATTGCAACAAGGTATTAAGGAAGACATCTTGATTTTATTGCAACCCAACGGAAGTGCACACTCAATGTGGAAAGCACTAAAAACGAAGTTTGTTGGAAGCTTAGACATGATCAAGAACAAAAAAGCGCTTTTGAAGAAAGAATTTGATCTATTTCGTGGATTAAAAACTGAAAACACCAAAATGATTATAGAAAGATATTGCAATTTGGTGGTTAATATGAAGCGATTGGATATCAAGAATGATAGAGAAGAATGGGTTGAAAAGTTGGCCGATGCGTTACCACAAGATGTTTGGAGCACGTATCTTATGATTTTAAAAAATAATGGTGAATTTGCAAATCTATCACTGAGCAAGTTTATTGAAAAACTCAAAGTTCAAGAGATGGAACAACGGAAGATGGAAAAAATGAAGAATTCTAATGGTGAACAGGACATTGGTTTGTACTACAAAGGAAGTACGATTGATAAGTCCAACATTACACCAAAGATCGAAACTGCATTTAACGCAAACAGTTCTTCTGGAGGGTCATTTCAAGGATCAAACAACAATAATGGATTCTCTTCATATCCATCATTTGATCCAAATTTTTCAGCAACCAATTCTAAACCGCAAAGCTCATACAACAATAATGGCCAAGTTATACAATGCAACATTGCATTACATCTTCAGAATGGTCAGAAGGATTGCTAAAGGTCATATGTCGTTATTGGTGACTGTATTAGAGTCTTATGAAAGTTTGGTAGCCGGAAGGATTGGTAATCCAATGTTGACCAAAGAGGATTATGATCAGATTGATGCTGAAGAGATGGAACTAACGGATATAAAGTGGTGTATGGCTAGTGTATTGAGAAGAGCTGAGAAGTTTAAACAGATCACTGGAAGAGATGATTTCCGTGATGCTGGAACTTCACCTTTAGGTTTTGATAAATCTAAAGTTACTTATTTTCGTTGCAGCGAGATGGGGCACTTTAAGCGAGAATGAACAAATCGTGAAGCAAGTGGAGCTCAAAATCCATTCGGCAACAACAATTATCATCGAAAAGCAATCTATCATCAAATTTCTCAACAGCCACATCAACAACAATCACCACAAACTTCACAAGCTAGGAAGGATCTGATTGAAGAGCCATCAAAGAAAGCTTATCTAGTTCTTCAAGAAGATGAGAGAATTCCAGAAGGTTTTAATTGGGATCATTATGATCCTAACAGAACTTCAAATTCTAAAGCATTTGTTGCTCAAATTTTTGAAGATTCAACTGCTGAAGATGAAATGGCGTATGCTTATTACGAATCTCAGCAATTCAGTCCTAAAAAGAAAGAAGAAGAACCAGTTTCAACAGAAGAGGCTTCAGAAAAAGCATCAATCTTTGATCACTCATCAGATGAAAAGAGTGATGATGACAGTGAAGAAATTCGAAAACTTGAATATTATAAAAGAGAATTTTCACCTGATAGGTATAATTTGTATTTTGTAGGAAAAATGGAAAAGATCAAAGAAAGACAAGCTGCGAAGAAGAAGAATCATAAGGCAGCAACTGTTAAAGAAAAGGTCAAACCTGAGGTAAATGTTCGAGTAGTAAAAAAGCAGGTTAAAGAAATTCCAGCTATCAAGGTTGAGAAGGAAGCAGATGCTGAAAAGATACCTGAGAAGTGTGAAAATTATGATACTGTGAAAAGGCACAACAACAAATTGATTCATAACATGAACAGACTGAAAGAATCTTATGATGTTTTAAACAAAGCTATGAATCAATATAACAAGTCAAGCAATGAACAAGAGATAGCTATGAAGACACTCAATGGAGCGTTCATGACGAAGCAGAAAATCGTCAATCAGTACATTGAGAAATGTGCTGAACTTGAGCAAAAATTGGAAACTCAGAGAATAGAAACTGAGAGGGTAAACAGGTTATTGAAAAGTTATTCATGTGCTTCTTACGTAATTGACAGGATTTACCCTACAGTAGAAGGCATGGAAGTATTTGAAGAGAAGAAATCTGAAGTAAAGGATACTGGTAAGAAACATAGTACCAATTATACAAAGTGTCCACCTCCGCTTGAAGAAGGATATTCTCCACGAAATCCTAATTCAGAAAGAGTCAAAAAGGCAACCAATTTAAAGTGGGAATCTGAACCTTCGGATGGATTGCCAGATAATATTGACATCACCTTCGCAGCGTCTGACACAAATCATGAGTCCGAATTAATTAAGAAAGTGGTCGATCAGGTGTTGGATAAAGATGAAGAGTCAAAGTCAGAGTCTAAATCTGAAAATTCGAGTTCATCAGACAAAAGCTCGAGTACACCGGTCAAAAGGGTTTACAATAATGAATTTCTGATATCAAAAAATAATTTGAATGACGAAACATTCAAAGTAGCATATACTTTGAATGACTCTGAAAAATTATATTCCGATGAAGAATTTCCAATAAGAGGTGTTAAAACTGAAATGATTAAAAAGGTTTTCAAATTAACAGAAATTAATATTTCTGAAATAAAAGATAAAAATCTTTCTGAAAAACCTAAACAATACACTTCAAGAGGTCAACAAAGGTTAAACAAGAAAAAAAGGTTTTGATCCAAATCACCATAAGAAACCAAATCACAAAAATAATTTCCAAAAGAAAGGATTAGGTTTTATTCCAAAAGAAAATGAAAAATATGTTAGTGATTTTAAATCGAAAGTTGTTTTTGTATCAGGAACATCTTCTGAAGAAGAAAAAGAGAATTTGTTTAGAAAGCAGACGAACAAAGAATTCCTTGCTAAGAAGCAAGAGGGAATGAAGAATGATGTTACTCAGAAAAAGGGACAAGAACCTGTTACCGGTGCAATGAAGTTGGTCACATCGCCTGGAACTGTCCAAAGGCAACCAACACATAACAGGGAGTGTCTTCTAAACTCAAAGAAAAAGTTGTTGATAAAACTGAACCACCAACTGAAAAATTTAAAATGTTTAAAAATTCAACATATGAAGTTGGTGAGTGTTCTAAAAGGTATTACAAAAGAAGAGTGAATCTTAACAACCAAATGTGGGTTGCTAAGAAATCAGATGTTAAATCTGACGATGAGTTTGTTTCTTCGGAAGCAAAGGAGCCACTTTCTAGCAATGAATCTAACTCGTCAAAGTCAGAGGAGCCACAAGTTGAGCTAAAAAGTGATAATTCTGTTCCGACAATGGATGATGCAAATTTTCCACCAATGTAAAACGAAAACTTAAAGCAAAAAATTGGCAAAGTTGAGATTTCAAATCAATTCTTTTCTGAAAAGAAAGATTTTGATGTTGAAAAAGCTTTTAACCCTAAAGTTCTAAATATTTTTGGAAAAATGGTTGACGGGAAGGTCAAAGGGGTAAAGGAATTCTATGAAAAGAATAAGAAAGAAAAGAAACCGAGTGATGATGACTCGGAATCATCCAAGGACCGTCAGGCTTGGGTGAATCTCTTTAACTGAAAATTCTGACTTGCCGGAGCTCACAAGTTGGTAATCGTGGAGCATGAATCGGCATCATTTCTTGAAAAATATTTGGTGATAGTTTTTACAAGTGGTTGAAAGAACAATGTGATGAAACCCCATGATGTGTAAAATCAACAAAACTAATTTTTCGGAAAAATCATTTTGATTAAAACAAACTTAAGTGTTTTGAAATCATAATGAGAAAATAGTTTGTTGTCAGGGGGAGTTCTGATTGTTTACACCAAGAGAATGGCGAATTGAAGCAATTTACCTCAGTTTATTATTTTATTTGTACAGTTTATTGCTTTTACTTTCAAATTTTCCGGAAAATCAAAAATTGAAACATATTTTTGATTTTAGGGGGAGTAAAAAATTTAGAAATTTTGAAAAATCCAAAAACATGATAAAATCTAAAAACCAAAAACATCGAAAAATCAAAATGAGTTTTGTTGTGAAAAAGAGGAAATGATAGTACATCAGTAGACAATCACCGATACGCTAAAGAATTGGAAAGTTAAAATGTGATAAACGGTCTCACTGATGATATGCCAGTAGGTTTTTACACGCTTAGTAGATTGTTTTTCGAGATATAAACCTAAATATCAAATACTTACTTATCTCGTGGGGAACATCTCTCGGATATATAGGTAACCCCTGAAATCTTGTTTGAAGGGCTTTCTATTTCTGACATACTAGGTCTTTGTGCGTGATGATATCTGGGGTATTATACCGGGACTTCTGATTTTGTGGGAGCAATAGCCTAGTCCTCGTATAATACTTTGCACTGCTTTAATCATAAAGCCCACCCCCAGCATAAAAAAATGATGAAACATTGAAAAATGTTAATCATGTGCTGTTGAAGAAAAGATTCTCTAAAGGGAATACACCTAAAGTCGAGCCATCATCTCTCTGATTGAACGGAAGTTCTAGCCTGAGCTCTCATGGCCTCGCATTACCCTTTTACAGATATCATTAGTGTACATTCACCTATAAGACTGAATATAGGAGTCTGGATACGGGAGTATATTCTGAGGTGGGACACGCGAATAAGTTAAGTCCATTAAAACACTAAATCCGTATCTCGAAACAATTGAACTTTGTGTGAAAATTTAAGTGGATCAGTATACTAACAATCTAAGTGAATCATTTAGATCTTAAAGTGTTTAAAGCTCAACGGTGCTAGTGATTTGTCATAAACTGATATGATCCTCTTACACAAACTCACAAAAATATTGTCTGTAAATATTTCTTTTTTGCTTTTTAACACACTGAAAATTTAAAAAAAATCCAAAAAGAATGTGTTTTAGCATAAAATTTTGAAAAATCCAAAAAGATTTTATTTCATCTTATTTTCGACAACTGATGTTGAAAAGCTGATTTTCAAAATTCCGAGAGCTAAACATGATGAACAACAGTGGGTTGGGAGAGTGTGTTTGAAATGGAAAATGAAGTTAAAAGTTTGAAATCAAGGTCATTAATTTGAACTTGATATAACTATTGTTGGTGAATAATATCTACAAGTGGTTTCTAAATTTGTTAAATTTTAAACAATTGTGAGATTTACTTTTGGGTAGAGTATATGCAGGTAAAAGCTTTGAAAGAGCTAGGTGTCGACTCCTGAGGACTTTCCGCATAAGCGTATGCAGATTAGAGCCAGGTTCCTGATTCTGTTTCTACGGAGAGCCAGCAGACGTTCTTGAACCTGTGAAAGATGCATATTGTGAATTCCAGACTGCGATCCCAGCTTATCGAAAGGGGGAGTCTGAAGACATAAGAGCCAGATTTTAGATTGCTGAAGAATTTAAAGAATCAAGAGATCTGATCAAGAGAATTTGAAGAGTCAAGTTGAGATTCTGATAGAAGAAGATAGAGATTGATGAGGATGCTTACAGAGAAAGATACTTTGGAAAGAGCGAGAAGACAGATCAAGACTGAAGACTCAATACACTGAAGACTCGTCAACATCCAAGGGGGAGTTTGTTGGTGCATATGTTTGTTGACTTCGTCTTGCATCGAGTCATGTAACTAGATAGATAGACCAAGACACGTTGTACGAGAAAAACGGGAAACAGGCTTGAACCAGCCACCTCACACGAGGTGACCGGTTCATGCGACCTGGCTTGACCAGTTCGTGCGACCTGGTGTGTCTAGTTCATGCGACCTGGCTTCTCCTATATATAGTTGGTCTTGGGTCTTCATTTGTAACATTCTGATTCCGGTAGCGAAGCTCTGCCGAAGTGTCGCCAGCTCTTGTAACATTGTGAAATCAATACAAACGACATTTAATCTACTTCTAAGTGTATATCAAGCTGCAATGAAGATCAAATCATTGAATTCCGCCTCTGATTTGGTCCAGAACTCTTCTGATCGACTCATTTGATCTATTCAACGATCCTACACTGACATGTGACAGGTCAGGTCGCACGAACTGGAAGTTTCCAGTTCATGCAAAGTGGGCATGTTATCTCGTGCGAACTGGGAAACCTATAAATAGTTTAGTTGTGTTCTTCATTTGGAACTTGCCAGAGAATTTTGTCACGAAGTGCTGTTCGATTCTCTCTGTACCAAAAGGTATTATATGAATGAAGAACATGTTTAAAGTGACTTTCTACTCTTCTACTCCTATTCTAACACTGATTGACGGTTTCTAGTCTGATTCCGCCTTTCTAGAAACTAGATCTGACTCTGAGTGACTCGTATTGGACGAATCCTCGATCCTACACATATACATACTCTTCCATTTTTATTTTGTGTAAAAACCCATTTCTTTTTATCTTCAAGTTTGTGAATAATTTCAAGACTAAGAGAAACTTTCCATCATTATCATCTCTAAAAATCAAGAACATGACTTTAAAAACAAGTTTATACCTTTCAAGATTTTAGTGGGTTTTTGACAAAATTTTTGGTGTTATGGAGCTTGTTTCACCTCAAAAACACCTTTGTATCATCAAAATAGCTTGCAAACACCTTAGATTTATGTTGATCCTTACAAGAACTTCAAAAATTTCGAAAATATGGAGGTGGGAAGGAGGTTTTCAGCTGAAATATGAGAGAGAGAGAGTTAATGTGTGTTTGTGACAAGATTCTTGGTTTTAACAAGTTTTGAGAAGAGTGTTGAAGTTTGATAAGTGTGCACCTATGTTTTATCCAATAGATGGAAGAGAGAGGAGAGAGTGGCCTTGCATGGCTGGCATCTCTTTCTCTATAAACTTACATTACACGAATTATATATATATATACATATATATTCAAATCTAGACCAAAAACTGGTATTTTACTGGATACCGGGTATTTTATCTAGCGTTTTAATCCCGTTTTAGTGCGTTTAAATTATTTTTAACACTTTATAAAAATAAACTCACCAAAATATTACTAAACCATATTTTGTTTGCCTGGACTGGCTACGTTGTCGGTATTTGGCAGTATGCGCGCTGTGTTGCGCGGTACGCGCTTAAAATCGCAAAAATAGGGATTTATGCGTTTTTATTTATTTTTATCATTCTATAGTAATAAACTCATCAAATTATTACTACAATGATTATCAGTTGCCTTGACGGGCTGTGTTGACAGTATTTTGTCGGTACACGGGCTGCATCGCGCGGTACGCGCTTAAACTCGAGAAATAGAGTTTCTTAGCATTTTAATTTATTTTTCCTCACGAATATGATTAAAATTATTATTCTAATCATAACAGACTATTTTTAGGATTTTAACAGACGTTCGTTTCGCATTTTAACCGTTACGCGATAAGCGTTTATCTTACCGTTGCCAACATAATTTTTATTAAAGTTTAATTTTACAAACTCATTAAATTTCACATATAAACATCATAATCAGTCAAATATGGCCTTTTATCTAATCACAAAACGTGTTACCATTATACGGTACGGCTTGAAAAGCCGGGTGTCACAGTCTCCCCCTGTTTAGGAAATTTCGTCCCCGAAATTTTTACTCTACAGGTTTTGTTTTCACACTGGGTGAAAACAGCAGAAACAGGTTTAATGAATATAGTCTTATAGTTTCTGCGAGAAACTTTGATTCTTACAAAGAATCTTCGTAGACCTATATTACATACACTCTCAATTCCTAATCTCACATCTCAACGCTCTCCATCCTTGCAAGGCTTCGAATGGAGCAACCTGAATACTAGCGTGTTAACTATTATTGTAAGATAACTCTGCCAAGGGCATGTGAGTATCTTAACTTCCTTCGGAGTCCATCATACACGCTCCCAACTTTTCTTCCAAGGGTCCGAAAAACTTCCTACTATCTTGCTGTCCAATCAATTTCCCTTTTTCCCTTTTGGGGTAATTAGTGTCGAAGGCTACACTAATTTAGAGAAATTTTCAATAAATCTACGGTAGCACCTAGCTAGCCATATGGATCATCATACTCCCGACGGGGTTTTTGGCGCTCCTCATCATTCACCAACTCTATAGTTAACTTCAAACGTTATTCATGATTCTCTTTGGTTCGCACATAGGCAAGTATGTCATCGAATAATATTATCACGAATTCATCCGATTAGGGTTTCTATACCCTGTTCACGAGATCCATGAATATAAATGGCGCATTAATATAGTCAAAAGGCATGACTAATAACTCATAATGGCCATATCGTGTTCGAAGAGCAGTCCTCAGCATATCTTTATCAGCAACCTTCAACTGATAGTATCCCAATCGTAGATCGATCTTCGTGTAGCAGCTGGATCCCAGTAGCTTGATCAAACAAATTGTCAATCCTCGGTAAAGGGTACTGATTCTTGATAGTTAACTTGTTCAGCTCTCTGAAGTCATCTCACATCCTGAGGGATCCATCCTTCTTCCTCTTCAATAAAACAGATGCACCTCAAACGAAAAGCTTGATCGAATGAAACCCCTGTCTAATAACTCTTGAGGCTGATTCGACAGTTCCTTTATCCCAAACGGTGCTTAATCTACAAGGAGATTGTGCAACTGGGCGCAGCACCGGGTGCCAGATCGATTCGAAATTCGATCTGTCTCGCAGGGGGAAATCCAGGTAAGTCTTTTTAGGAAGACTTCCGGATAGTTGTGATCGATAGAAATCTCTCCGATATTCCTACATTCGGCTTTCATATCCACCACGTTAGCTAATAACGCATGATAGCCCCTTTCGCAACCACTTGAGCATGCTCACAAAACTGACGACACTCAACTCGGTCGATCTCCATGAACAACTACCACCTTTCTACCGTTATCAGGACGAGATATCCTAGCTAGCTTCTTCAAGCTATAGTCCCCACTTTGTCCTTGGATAATCAGTCCATCCTCTCATCTTCATCAAGGCTCCCCAGCTCCACTGGAAATAAACCAACACTAGAACTACGATCACCTAACTAAATACTACAACTGCAAACGACCTTACTAGTTTCTATCAACTTACCAATTGCTAGTTCTATCGGGCACTTTATACCCAGCTTACTTGTTGGTGAACAAAAAAATGGTTCAAAGTTTCTCGAACAAAACTTAAGTCAGCTTTGGTATTAAGAGTATGAACATAGATTGGTTTTTTATTTGAAACATACCGGTAACAACAGCAAGATCGTCTCGTGCTTTCCCAGCGTTTAGCTCGAACGCTTTACTCCTGGCATCCAGACCCTCCATTTTCAGACAATCTCTCTCGAAATGTCCTTGCTCACCACACTCGTAGCACCCCTCGAGTGTACCTCCCTCCGATGTATTCTTAGCATAGCACTTGCGAGTCATATGTCCAGTCCGACCATATCTGGCGCACTTTCTCCGCTCGTCCTCGTGAGTCTTCTTCTCGAAACTACTCCTGCCATCCATGGCATTATCCTTTCTAGAACGGCTAAAACTTGCTACATACGCCTTCCTCGAACTGCGTTCCTCACCACGCTTCCCATCGGTATCTCTCCTCGAACTCTCAGACTTTCGCTTTCGCGAATCCCCAGATCTTGGCTCGGAATGCGGAATTATTTGAATGGTCGACCCGCTGAGACGACCCGACATCACGCATACCGTTGCGACGTTATTGCATAGGGTACCAGTAAATGATCTTGGGTTACAACCCTGGATTATTTTATGTGTACATCAATGTTCTGTTCACAAAGTTAATGAAAATCAGCAATACGCTCTGATTATATCATAACACATGAACCACAAAAACTTTTCGATCATTATATCACCTGGAGGGTTTCCGATTTTGTGTCCCACCAAAACCATGCCCATGAGCATCACGTCCACGTTCCTGGCCATTATTTTGGTTACCATCGTGCTATTCCATGGCAGTATTAACGTGTTGGGCTATGAGTTGTGCCAACTCTTTTGGGGTAATAGGTAGTCCAGAACCCTGTCTCGCTTTTGGCGGCATTTCGTCGTTTCTATTATTACAACATAATATCAACATAAGACGATATCCCAAAATTAGTGGACCAAACATGGCGCATGTATAATATCCACATATTAATGAGAACTATTTTTAAGCCAAAAGGAACTCACTCGATATTTATACCAGAAATTTACAAAACTTGTTTTTAGTACTAAGACAAATCAAAATTCGGCGTGTCTACATCAACACCCTTAACAAGCCTATATGAAATTTCCTCCTAAATATCTGAAAATTTGGCATGCAAGCCATAAGTAGGGTTCATCACATGAGACATACAAAACAAACAACAGAAACAACCCACAACTAACGCTTCAAACACAGGAAGTTCAACATCTTCCTAACAAGCTCCTCTAGCTCATCATAGCAGTCCATCTGTCCCTCTAAGTCCTTCATCGTCTCCATGCCTCCGCGTAACATCGCGAACTGACGATCATAGTGAAAGCGATCAACCTAAACCCCTTTCTGCCTCTTCAAAGTGGACGTTGTCTCAACTCTCGAAGTCGATGTGATCTCTCTAATGGGTCGAGTCCTCTTCCTACGGCGAGTGCAGACTCAAAAGAGGTGTAGCAAAACACGTGACTCGAATAGCAGAACAAACGATTCTATAGCGACAAGCGAAAGAATCTCAAGTGTAGGCTCAACAGTATCAGTGAGCAGGACTACTAATGGCTCTATAGGCTGAGGCGTGACATATCGTAACCGTACAAAGTAAGTGTGTGTGATCAATATGAATAGTAACACATAAGGCCTAAATAAATAGAAAATCACGTATGCACATAAACACATAAGGGTTTTCATACATGATAAAATTTTCCATGTTTATTTGTTTAAAAATCTTGGCTTCGAGAAATTTGGACTTCAAATCTCAAAATTCTTCGGTTGAAGTCTAGTGTTTTTCCTCCGAAAACATCTAGTTCTCTAACAACCATGATATCAACTTCTGTCACACCCCAAAAACATCGCAGCGGAATATATAAAACATAGTGGTGACGGAAGCTGGTGCCCATTTATATCTTGTCGATCGATTCATTTAATTGTTGGACATTTTGGTATATTTTAGATGTAAGTTATTTAAACATTACGTTTTAAGACACGACACAACCACGACATAGTTAAGTTGTTTTGATCCTCACGGATCTTGTTACATTTGTCCCATAAAGTTTTTAAAGTTAGTCCAACATTTTAAGTAACAAAACATGCATCAATAACCACAAGATACGCCATAATTTCCCGAAGCCGAACTCAAGTACCTGTAGAACACGTTAAAATCAAGTGTCAACACAAAGGAAGGTGAGTTCACATATTCGTTTACTAACAAATTTTATTCCAAGGAAAACTTTCTGATTAGGTGTTTATTTGAAAACATCCAAGTAATTTTAGAAAGTCCATTTTACTTCCTTAATAAAATCCATGGGCCTTCCGTCGGTTCATTACTCCGACAACAGTAATACTGCCCAGGTTTTGTATATTAAATTATTGCGTCTATTTACAGACTCGTATGTTAGCTAGACGATACGAACTATATATTAACCATGCAGGGATAATCAATGCTAGACAATAAACAAAATATTAATTCGTCGTTTGACATTGACACGGGGCGACCGGTCACGACGGGGTTGTCAACCCGATAGATCTACCAACAATTCATCGCGTGCAATACTTAACTGATTAAACGACATCATGGGCGCAGGGTTCTCTCTTTGAGAACAATATGATGTCTGCCTCACATACAATATATATATCCTACTAATATGACAATTTAATACACGATGTGTACGAATCCCCTGAATCTCCATCACTCGAGACCCAGGCCGGCATCCGTACCCCAACCGTACGGTCTTGTATCACTTAAGAAATACCCTGCATACAATATTCATTCATCAAAAACGTTTTACTTCGAAACGTATAACTTATCAAATCTCATATATTTTCAGTGAAAATATATATTTTATAGTGAAATGTATGTTTTATTTCGAAAACATTATTAAACCCTTTTAACAACGTGTTCTACCCACAAAATATATACAAAACAGTAAAAAGAGGGGTTTAGTGACACTCACCTTTGGGTGCGTATTTGTTGGATCTGAGTTTGATTCTGATTGTATTTTGTGTTTGTAATTTAGAATGAAAATGGATGAGTGTGCAGCGGAATTATAATGAAAACAAACTTTGCATACAATCAAACGAGAGTAATACTTTGATCAAACATCTTTTCACAATGAATCGGAAGATTGAATTTATTTCAATAACGATTACAATGATTGATGAATGAATGCAAACTCCCCCTCAGCCAGAGCTCAGTTGTTTGTTCGTGCAAAGAAGACAATGATGCAAAAGAGCTAATAGAACAGTACAAAGTACTGATCTATTTATAGGCACTTGCAAACCACTTAGCATCTTAGCTGACGTCACCATGAAAGTGACATCTAACCTCCTAACAAACTCTAACCTCTGATCTATACAAACACTGCTATGTTAACTACTGCTATTACATTACTTTACAAGACAGACTATAGATCAGCTGCTGCAACTTTCCACTGCTGTGAACCCAGCAGTACTTGTCCGGATCAGCAGTGCTTGACTCAAGGCAATAGATAGAATCAGCAGGGCTTTAGTCTTCCATCAGTTCTTTACTTGAGCAGCAGTTGTAGGTCAGCACTTTGTAAGATCAGCAGACAGGAGGTCAGCAGATATGAAATCACTTTCAAGGGGAGAGATTTGTATGTAAACATCTGTTTATTCTGGATCCACTGCTCTGATCCAGTTTTGGCTTTAATTATCTGTTCCTCTAATAGGGTTCAATCCCAACAATCTCCCCCTGGAACAGATAATGCCAAAACTCTTCATTATTGTGGAATTCTTTATTGCCTCATCAATAGTTCCCTTATCTGACCTTTAAATTTTAGTTCAAAGTCTAGGGCATCTATGTCTTCATCATCCCTGCTAAGTGGAAGATCAAGGAGATCCTGCAAATCTTCAAGACTCAGGCCAAGAGCTTGTTCCCTTGATATTTTCTTCACTTCTCCACCAGACCTGAGCAAAGTCAATACGCAGGTCTGTTTGTCAGTTTCCCACTTTTGTATTTTTGAGCCTGGTGGGTTTCTTGGGAGATGTTTATTTGCAGAGGTATTTGGTGAGGCTGGCCTATTCATAACTGGCTGAGCAGTATTTGCAGTTTGATCCAAACCAAGAGTTTCTATGATCATTTTCTTTATGCCTTCTTTTACAAGTTCATCTCCTTTTATCATCTCTTGGATGGTTTCACCTCCCAACTGTTTGTGTGACCTTCTTTTATAGATGGCAGCACCAGTTGGAGCAGTGGCTCTCCTGATTTGCAGCTTTGTTGGTCCTTTTGAAACCTCTGCTTCAGGATAGTCAGGCTTTTGAGGAACATTTGGATCTTTCTTTCTTAGTTCCTCCAACCTTTTGTAGATGATCCTGACCACATCTTCTTTCCATCTAGCAACTTGTCTTTTGTTTCCATATTCAGCAGCAACCAGTTCTTCTTTCATTCTTTTCAGTTCTACCTGTTTGTCAGGTACATTCTTTCTAAACTTTGCCCAGTCAGGAGGAGTGTGAGTGACTTTCCTTTTTATCATGTCTTGAATTCTTGCTGCTTCATTTTCAAGCTCAGGAACAGTCCACTCTTTGTACATGTATTTCTCTCCTTTGTACTTCTTGTGAGCCATGATGCTTTCAATGTAGTCTTTCTTCAAAGTTTCAGCTGCTCTTTTTGAAATTTGTTGACTGACATTTTTTGCAAATTGTTCTAGGGATCTGACCTGTGTGAGCAGATATTGATAGTTTCTTGAAATTTCTTTGTCAGATTTCCCTTGTGTGTTTCTTTTTGAGATATCCTCTGCTTGCTTGGCCTTGATTTCCAAATATTCATCAACATTTTTAGGCCAGGGATATCCTTTTATTGATGGCAAACTCCTTTTGGCAGGGTCATCCTCATAGTAAAAAGATTTTATTTCTTCTCTAACAGCTGCTAGTTCAAGAGGAAATTGAACACCTGCAGGAGGTAAGGGCTTGTACATTGGAACTGAAGAGAGAGGAACATGTTTTGGTATTGTGACAAGAGCTGAAGATTTTGAAGATGTTTGTGGTGGTGAAGTGTCATCATCTTTGAGAATTAGCCTTCTCCTCTTTGGTTGAGGAGTGGCTGATGATGTTTTGGATGGAACAGTGGTGGTGGATGTAGTGACAGTGGTTTGTGATTGACTAACAGTTGTTGAAACAACTGGTGTTCCAACCACTGTTGTCATTACAGCAGATGTTTTAACAACTACTGTCTTCTGCCTTTTGGCAGGAGGTGATTTTGTTTTTGGTGGTAAGGCAGTGGATTTGGTGTGTGTTGAAGTGGTGTATGTTGAAGTGGGAGCAGATGTTGAAACCACTGAAGTACCGACTGTAGTTGATACAACAGGAGTTACAACAGCTGTTTTAAGTGGTGGTTTTGGAGCAGACTTCGAACGTCTGGTTGGAATGGATTTGGGTAGCCTTACTCTTCTTGTAGGCTTCTTCTTTTCATCAACAAGATTTTCATCATCTTTTGACCCTGAAGTACCCTGATCCGGATAATCTACCCTGGCTTTCTTTTTGGCCACTCTATCCCTTTTTACACTTGCAACTGCTTCTGCCAGTGCATTTGTGGTCACATCAATTTTCTTGCTTCCATCTGGCAAAGGGATTTGTTTGGTCATGTTGGCATTTTCTGGTTCAATGTAGAGACCATCCTCTATTCCCTTCTTTTTCCACTCCTTAATTTTCTCCCCCTTTTTGGCATTATCTGGGGGAAGTTGATAAATGAAGCGAACTTTTGGAGGAGCAGTGCCAGTGGTGTGCAGGATCTGAGTTTTGAGAGCCTTTAGATCAGCCTGAGTGTTCTTGAACCTTGACTCCATTGCATTTCTCAGCTGTTGGACATGTTTTTCATATTGCTGATCTGCTAAATGTGCTTGTTGATGGAGAAAAGGTTGAAACAAATTCCAGAGCTCATTTGTAGCTGGTGCTTTTTGTGGAGCAGGTGCTTGAGATGGAACAGCAGTGGATTGTACCTTTTGTACTTGTAACACCTGTTGTAGCATATCTTTGAGTTCTGCAACAGAGTTATCAAGCTTTTCAATACGATCCGTTAATTTCTGGTACTTTAAACCATCACCCAAGTTAATGGGATCATCTGATTTCCCACTAGCAGTGGTTTTATCAGTAGTTGATGTAGGGAGTGTACTCCAAATATTAACCACTGATGCCCCTTATTCTTGGTACTGGGGTCTTCTTCCTTCAACACTTGACAACCTTTTGATGTTGCCAGTAGGATAAATAAATCCACTGGTGGTTGGCAGAGGTGCTATGTAAGGAATTGCCTCCAAGGAAGTCTTATTAATGTAACCACTGTCCAACTGTAAACCAGTGGGTTCAACAGTTGTAGTGGTTGCTTCACTTGGACTACCACCAAGAGTTACTTGTAACTCAAGGGGTGTAACCTCCTCAGGTTGTGTTGGTGGGTTAGCAAAGATTGATACATCAGACCCAGTCAGTTGTTGAGGTATATTCTCATTGATAGGTGAGTGAGAAGGACTGGTTAGTGCCTGGTTCAAATCAATTGCATCCAACAGCAGTTTAGTTGGTGGGGGAATTGTCGATGTGATGGGTGGTGTAGAAAGTGGATTTGCCCCGGGTATTGAGCTGTGGATGATAGAAACAAGTGTTTCCAGAGCATCATGATGTGGAGACCCTATTTGTACAACCTGTTCTTTTTGTGAAGAAGCAGGAGGAGTTTCAGTTATTGGTTGAGATATTTGTACCAACTGCTGTGAGGAAGAAGCAGCAGTGGTTTCTTGTGACTTTTGTGTTGTCACAGGCATTTGCTCTGGTATCTCATCCTCCAAAGTTGCCTTTTTGATTGGTTTGGAGGGTTTTTGAGTTTTTCTTTTTGTAGGCTTTTTGGTGATTGTAGGTGTGGGTTTCAAAACAGTTGGTCGGCTGCTTTGATCACCTTGAGCAGTGGGCTCAGCAGCAGATACCTGAGGAGCAGTTGTAACTGCTAAAATCTGCTCAGGCACCTCTGCTTGTGTTTTGCAAGGTGCTAACATTCTTGAAAAAGTTTCAGTTGTTAAACTGTTTATTTGAGTAGAATCACCTTGGTTTATTGCAGCTAAATCATTCTTACTGAATTTCTTTTCAAAATAGTAACTTAAAAACCTTGGAAACAGTAAGAATGATTTTGTTTCAACATTATTAACCAAATCTTTAAAAATTTCCCGAGAATAGTTAAAATTTTCTTCTTGAAGAATTGCATATCCCAGATTTTGAATCTTTAAAGGGATTTCATTGAAAGAAGTGGTTTTATTTGAAACACATAGTAGGAGGGTATGAAATAAAAATCTGGTTGCAGAAGGAAAATAACCTTTTTGTAAGGTAAGTTTCTTCATCATTGTGGCTTCATACCCTCTTTCAATGAAGTCAGTTTGTAACTCGTTTTTAGTGAAAGAAATTTTACCTTCCTGATCATCGAGTTGAAAGAAATGGATTGTGGCGTGATTTGGACAGCTTTACCCTTTATAGAAGAGTGTATGGTGGTTGCATTGACTCCTTGTTTTTCAAGGGTTGCATTCTTCCAGAACTCTCTTTGGGTCTCCAAATAGATAGGTGCATCCGCAGTGAACAAAGTTTTGTACTTTGATTTTGCCATGATGTCAATGGTGGAATCGAAAACATTTGTGGTTCCTGGTTTTGTGAGAAGACCCAGGAGATTGTGAGATGGTTTATATGGGATTTCAGTGGAGATTGCCTTTTGAGAGGCTGTTTTCGATGATGATTTGGAAGTGGGTTTTGTGGATGGCTTCGATTTTGTCATTTTTGAAGAGAATGATCGAAGAAATTTGGGAAGGATGAGATGAAAAACTGCTTTGAGAAGAGAATTTTTAAGAATTCAATTCGATAGTAAAACCCTGTTTTGGTGGTGAGTGGGGGATTTTATAGGGAAGGAAGTGAATGCTGATGTGGCAGCCGTTACAAAAAGTCTGACCACTATGTACTGTCCACGTGACAACCCCTGGTGAAAGTGAAGGACAGTACTTTTATGAAAGTTACTGATGAAGGCAGTGGTAGTAAAGCAGTGGATGATTTTCACTATCAGTGGATAGCATATCAGTGGATAAGACACTGCTTTTGAACAACAGAGTTTATTAAAGGAATGAGAGAACAGGGGTTGACTTTCAGCAGTGGACAGGCTTTTGAAGTAGAGCAGTCTTTTGAACAATCAGTGGTTATGGCAGACTTTTAAGGATTTTAATGAAAAATTTCATTTTTAGCTATTTTTAAGGATGGATTTTTGATTTTCTGAAAACATTTTGTTGCTTTTATTCATAGAAAAACAAGATGTTGCTTGTTATTCCATGTTCAGCATCCCAATCCTAGAGACCAAGCTTTCAAAAGTGGCTGTATCAAGTGCTTTTGTGAGCACATCTGCCAGCTGGTCTTTAGTTGGGACATGATGCAGAGAAATCAAACCTTTTTCATAGCAATCCCTCACAAAGTGATGTCTAATGTCGATGTGTTTGGTGGTTGAATGGGAAACTGGATTTTTGATGATATTTTCTGCTGCCTGGCTATCCAACATGAGCGGAGTATTTAAGGCAGTGATACCAAAATCCAGCAACTGATTTTGAAGCCACAGGAGTTGGGCTGTACAGCTTGCAGCAGCAATGTATTCAGCTTCAGCAGTGGATGTTGAAATAGCTGCTTGCTTTTTGCTTTGCCATGAAACTAAGCAATCACCTAGAAACTGGCACCCTCCTGAAGTGGACTTCCTTGTGGTGTTGCATCCAGCAAAGTCACTATCTGAAAAGCCTGAAAGCTTGATGTTCCCATTAGCTGGATACCAGATACCAAGTGTGGGAGCACCTTTTATGTATCTGAAGATCCTTTTTACAGCAATGAGATTTGATTTTCTGGGAGCTGATTGACTTCTTGCACAGACACATGTTGCAAACATGATGTCTGGTCTAGATGCAGTTAGGTACAATAAGGACCCAATCATGCTTCTATATAAAGTTTGGTCAATCAGCTCATCTTTTTCATCAGACATGACAAGCTTATTTGTTGCCATGGGTGTGCTGCATGGTTTACAATCATTCATATCAAATTTTGTCAAAAGTTCTGTAGCATATTTGCTTTGATGAATGAAAGTTCCATTTTGCATTTGCTGAACTTGGAGACCAAGAAAGCATTGCAGCTCACCCATTGCACTCATTTCAAACTCAGCTGTCATGAGTTCTCTAAACTCTTCACACATTGTGTTACATGTGCTTCCAAAAATAATGTCATCCACATAAATCTGGACAATCATTAAATCCTTCCCTCTCCATTTTAGAAACAGTGTTTTATCAATGGTACCTCTTTTGAAACCATTTGAGAGTAGGAAGTTGGAAAGAGTTTCATACCAGGCCCTTGGTGCTTGTTTCAGGCCATACAAGGCTTTGTTTAGCCTGTAGACATGATCTGGATAAAATGGATCCTCAAAACCTGGAGGTTGACAAACATACACCTCTTCTTGAATTGTACCATAGAGGAAAGCACTTTTGATATCCATTTGAAACACCTTCATGTTGTGGTTGACAGCAAAGGCCAGGAACAGTCTAATGGCTTCCAATCTTGCAACAGGGGCGAATGTTTCATCATAATCAATCCCCTCTTCCTGTCTATAACCTTGAACCACAAGCCTGGCTTTATTCTTGACAACAATGCCCCTTTCATTAGTTTTGTTCTTGAAGACCCACTTTGTGCCAATGGGACTAACCTCTTCTGGCAGTGGTACAAGCTCCCATACTTGTTGTCTCTTGAACTGTTGGAGCTCCTCTTGCATGGCTTCTACCCAACTGTTGTCTTTCAGTGCCTCTTGGTACTTGACTGGCTGATGAAGTGATAGAAAACCAGCAAAAAGACAAATGTTTTGGGTTTGGCTTCTTGTGAGCACCCCTTCATTGATGTTGCCAATGATTTGATCAGGTGGATGAGATCTTAAGTAGATTAAATCTCCTTGGTATGGAATGATGGCATTTGTTGGTGAAGGCTGCAAATGTGTATCATCTGAGCTAACCACTGCTGGGGACTTTGATGAACCAGCAGTGGCTTCAAAAGGTGGTGGAATAGGAGGTAATGAAGTGGACAACTGCTGACTTTTATCCACGGTTTGGGGACTTTTGTCAGCAGTGTTTGAGGATGTGGAGGCAGTGGTTGATGGGCTACTTTGGTCAACAACTGTTGAGGTAGCAGTGGTTGAGCTTTGACAGCTGTTTTGAACATCTGATGCTCTTCCCAATTTGGCTGACTTTTGAGGGATGATGATTTCATACCCATAGTCTGGTGTTGTATCCTCTGATGGACCTGCACTGTTAGTCTTGACAGCAGTATTTTCAAAAGTAAATTTTTCAAGATCAAACAGATCTGCAGGATTTGCTGGGATTTTCATTGATGAAAGTTCATTGAACTTAACATTCAAAGTCTCCTCCACTGCCTTGGTCCGTGTATTGAACACTTTGTAGGCCTTGGCAGTGGTTGAGTATCCCAGATGATAACCACAATCAATTTTGGCTGCAAATTTTGAAATGGAATCTTTTAAGTTCAAAATAAAGCATGGGCAGCCAAACACCTTGAAATATGAGATCAGTGGTTTGATTTTATACAGAATTTCATAAGCAGTCTTTTTGTGCCTGGGGTTTATTAAAACTCTGTTCTGGACATAGCAAGCAGTGTTTACTGCCTCTGCCCAGAAAGTTAATGGCAAACCTGAATCTGCAAGCATGGTTCTGGCAGCCTCAATCAAAGTTCTGTTCTTCCTTTCCACTACCCCGTTCTGCTCTGGTGTTCTAGGGATGCTGTACTGCCTTACAATCCCTTTCTTAACACAGAAGGCATCCAACTCCTTATTTTTAAATTTTGTGCCATTGTCACTCCTAAAGCTTTTCACTGGAAGGTCAAATTGCTTTCCAACCTGTGTCACAAAGTCTTGCAAAATGCCTGCAGTCTCATCTTTTGAGTGTAAGAAGAAAGTCTATGTAAACCTAGAAAAGTCATCAACAATAACCAAGCAATATCTTTTCTTCTTGAGGCTCATGACTTGAACTGGGCCAAACAAATCCATGTGTAGCATTTGCAAACACTGGGTTGTTTTGGACTCTTCAATGGACTTATAAGAACTTTTATGCTGTTTTCCTTTTAAACAGGAAATGCAATGTTCAGGACATGAAAACAATTTTTGTGGTAGGCCTCTCACCAACCCATTTTTTGAAATTTCAGTGATTGTCTTTAGATTTGTGTGCCCCAGCCTTCTGTGCCAAAGTTCTGTCTCTTTGTTAGAGGCAGCTGAGAACAGACAGGCATCAGCTTTGGGACACTCTTTTGACATATCAACAACATAAACATTGCCACTTCTTTGAGCAACAAGTTTAGTTTGACCAGTTTTGATTATTGCTTCATTCTTTTTGACCATTTTTGGTCCAACAATCCTACAACAATCTTTTGTGAAGAATGACCCAAACCCTTTGTCACTCATTTGTGATACGCTCAGAAGGTTGAATTTTAGATTGTCTATCAGATTGACATTTTCAAATTTTACATTTCCAGACTGCACTGTACCAGACCCCAGAACATTCCCTTTACTATTATTCCCAAAGGATATATCACCCCCTCCATGGATTTTAAAGTCTTTGAGGAGGGCTTTACATCCTGTCATGTGCCTGGAGCCTCCACTATCTACATACCAAAGACTATCAAAGCATGCAGAAGCTCCCTGCACATGAAGTAAAAGGATTAGTTCATTAGGGTCTCCAAAGCCAACAGGGCTTTGGATGGGGTCTCAACAGTGTCTGGGATGGATGCAGATTGATGGACAGTGGTTAAGTCAGGGGTTTGGACAGTTTTAGTACTGTTTCTTGCTAACCACTGTTGGGGGTCTTGACCAATCAACTGTTGGTAACCAAAAGGATGCCTGTTCACTTTAGGTTTAGAGGGCCTTTTGTAGGCCTCATAAACGTGTGGAATCCTTTGGTAAGACTGTTTTTCCTTGCCTTTTCTGAACTGATTGGCAGGGGGTGCATCAGAAACCTGAACATCTCTTTTGACAGATGTTTGGTTCAGCTGTTTTGTGACAGCTGTTTGAACTGGCACAAACAGTGGTTGTTTCTTGGTGAATTTGACAGATGTTGATGATGATGATGGACTCAAGGATGTTTTAGCAATGTACTCATTCTTTTTCACATCAAAGTTTTTGAGATACACACATGCTTGAGTTTTGTGGTTTGTTTTACCATAAACAATACAACTTTCAGCTGAAACAATGACACTTGTTCTGTTTAAATCATAAGCTTTTAAGTGGAAACAGTCTTTTGTTATATGATTCCTTTTCTCACAGAATTCACAAAACAAGTTGTCAATTTTTTCTTTCTTCTTTCTCTTTTCAGACTCCTTTGCAGCAGAGGTTTTAACCACTGCTGGGATGTCTTTTAGAGGAATGACTTTGGCTTTTGGAGCTTTAACACCATCAGTTGATGTAAAGTCCATTGGCTTGAAGTTTTCAAGAATATGACACTCATCAGACCATTTTGGTTTAAACTGGTAATCTTCAAGTTCCTCAAAAGTAGAGGATCCCATTGGTCTGTCAAGTGTGATTTTGTTACCAAGTTTGTCAGTGATTTTCACCTCTTGGCCTTTCTTGTTTGTTGGTGTAAACTCAGTGGTTACATCAGTGGTTTGAACAGATTTTCCAAAAGCAGTGTTTTCATCATCATATTTTCTATAACCAATACCAAATTTCACATTGCTTTCTATCTGTTTTTCAAGCATAACCTCATACCCTTTGCATGATTCCACCCATCTCTCAGATGTGATCTGGGTGGACTCTAACTCCTTTTTGCAAACTTGGTATTTTTCTACCATAGTTTGGAGTTGAGTTTTGGTTATGCTTTGTTCTTCTTTTAAACTGCTGATCTCCTTTTCCTTTTCAGTCAATTTGGTTTTAAGTTCTTTTAAAGATCTTTCAAATTTGACTTCATCAGTTAAGATTTTATCCCGAAGGTTTTCATTCACCTCTTTGATGTTAGCAAAAGCAATAATGCAATTGTCAGAACACAGTTTTTTTAAGAACTTGAGGTGATACCTTGGCAGCAGCCATCATTGCACAATCACATTGAGGATTTTCTTCATCATCAGCTCCTTCTTCTTTCTCACCTGCTTTTTCTTCTTTCTTTTCTTCCTTATTCTCTTCGGACCATGGGTCTGTCAGTGGTTCAATCAGGGTACCTGAACTTTCTCCCAACAATAGTTCACCAGCCACAACAGTAACCACTGCTTCAGTCACCTCATCCACTGTTTCAATACTCAGCTGTTCCTCCTCAGTTTCAACCCCCTCCTGTATTGACTCTAATGCCATCAAACAACATTCATTATAAGAAGTATCATTAGAAGCATAGAGTGCAAAATTTTCATCACTAAGGTCTTCAGGCATACTGCTCCAGTCAACAAACCCTTGAGTAAAAAAACTTTGTTGATCTGGTTGTACTGCTGCTGGAGCAGTGGTTTGAAGTGCAGGCTGCACTTGTGCCTGGGGAGCAGGGGTTTGAACATATTGGATCTGTGGAACAGTAGTTTGGACATAGTGCACTGGCACAGGGGCAGCAGCATAGTGAGCAGTGTTCACTTGAGCTGCTGGGGCATATTAGGCATAGTGCACAGTGCCTTGATTTTGAGGTCTAGGATTTGAGCTAGGATGAGTGATTATGGGACCAGTAGTTTGACTCCTACATTCCCTAGCGAAGTGTCCCAACCTATTACACTTGTAGCACTTGATTTTCGATTTATCCAACCCAACCCTTAGATTCCCATGCAAAACCTGGGAATTTTCGCCCTGTTCTTTTATAAAACTTACTAGTTCTAACACTTAGTAAGGCCAGTTGGTGCAAGATGTCCATTTCCTCTAAGTCAGTGGGATCAAAATGCTGTAGTTCATTGAGTTCAAAGCATAGATTATCTGACATCTGGTTTTCATTAGCTGTGAATGCATAACTTGCAGAGTGAGGATCAGGGTTGTTAAAATTTGCACCAGCAGTTATGTCAATGAAGTGATCAAAACCCTGATCCTTACCACTGCTCCCAGCTTCTTCTTGACCCAGAAGAGCAGTGTTACCGAAAGTGTAATCATCAGTAACTTTTCCTGACTCTTGCAACCACTTTTTCTGGTTCAACTCCCTTTCGTAGGTCAGGAGTCGACCGTGAAGTTGGGTCAAGGTCAGATCCTTGAACTCAGGTGAGTTTCTGGTGACAAAAGCTATGGTGTCCCATTTTTCTGGCAGTGACCTGAGGAACCTGCTATTTTGAGTTGAGTTTGTAAAAGTGGTGTTAACAAGCCTCAGTTCACTGATGAGACAGCTGAAATGCTCAAATTGTTGCGTTAGTGATTCACCTTTAACATAACAAAATGTTTCATACTGTTGGTTCAGGATTTCCCTATTGTTTTCTATGACTTCTTCGGTCCCCCCAAACTGTTCCTTAAGCGCGTCCCATAACTCTTTGGCACTGTTACAGTGTAACAGTCCAGCATATATCTCATTGGGCAGCGCTGATGCTATGATGCTAAACGCTTTAGCATCTAGTTCGAACTTTTGATAGTCGGTTTCGGTATAATTTTCAACTGGTTTTGGAACGAACTTTTTAGCATCTTCAGCGCTTGGCACTGTGGGAACGTGGGGACCATAGATGACAGACCTCCAACAACTTGTGCTTTGTTGAGCGAGGATGTGACCCATCCTCCTCTGCCAGATGTTGTACTCATTTCTTTTTAGCATAGGTGGTTTAAAAAGCGAACCGATGTTGTTTTTATCATCCTGAGATTGTGATGTCATTCTTGTTGTTTTACAGACACTGAGAAATCAACTTTAATGGTGATTAATCCTTGCTCTGTTTTTCAACTAACGAACAGACGATCAGTATCAACTGTTATGAGCTGAACTATTTACGTCAAAATGATTGTTAAATCAAATTTGACTGTCCAAGCTCTGATACCAATTGTTGGATCTGAGTTTGATTCTGATTGTATTTTGTGTTTGTAATTTAGAATGAAAATGGATGAGTGTGCAGCGGAGTTATAATGAAAACAAACTTTGCATACAATCAAACGAGAGTAATACTTTGATCAAACATCTTTTCACAATGAATCGGAAGATTGAATTTATTTCAATAACGATTACAATGATTGATGAATGAATGCAAACTCCCCCTCAGCCAGAGCTCAGTTGTTTGTTCGTGCAAAGAAGACAATGATGCAAAAGAGCTAATAGAACAGTACAAAGTACTGATCTATTTATAGGCACTTGCAAACCACTGAGCATCTTAGCTGACGTCACCATGAAAGTGACATCTAACCTCCTAACAAACTCTAACCTCTGATCTATACAAACACTGCTATGTTAACTACTGCTATTACATTACTTTACAAGACAGACTATAGATCAGCTGCTACAACTTTCCACTGCTGTGAACCCAGCAGTACTTGTCCGGATCAGCAGTGCTTGACTCAAGGCAGTAGATAGAATCAGCAGGGCTTTAGTCTTCCATCAGTTCTTTACTTGAGCAGCAGTTGTAGGTCAGTACTTTGTAAGATCAGCAGACAGGAGGTCAGCAGATATGAAATCACTTTCAAGGGGAGAGATTTGTATGTAAACATCTGCTTATTCTGGATCCACTGCTCTGATCCAGTTTTGGCTTTAATTATCTGTTCCTCTGATAGGGTTCAATCCCAACAGTATTTTAATACCGCAATCCCAGAGATTGATTGTAGATGTCCTAATATAGGAACAATTCTAAATCAATATATATTTAACACAAAAATCCTAAGTTTCTCCGTTTCTTAGAATTATCACATAACTTTGAGATTTTCTCGAAAAGTTGTCATTTTTGTTTATGTTGGCACGTTAATTTATATATGAATCCATATACATACATATATATATATATATATATATATATATATATATTATGATTTTTGCGACTTGAACGATTTTATTGGTGACCAATATTGTGTACATCCGTTAACACTCCCGTTTATACGCAATATATCTACGATTTGCGCGTCGTAATATATATACATAATGTTCACATAATTTAACACCGAAACACGTGAAATCTTGTCAACCTATATATTTTGTCATTTTTAAAGAAAATATACATAAAACATCTCATAAGTATCAAATTTTCATGTTCGACAAACAAGTTACACATTTAGCGCAATTTTTACCGTTTCTACCGCACAAAACGTACATGCATACATGCATAGTCTAAATTTCCCATTATCAAATTAACACTTAACATATAATCACATTTACATGTTCGAATCACTTAATACATTTTATCACATAAGATTCACTCAAAATTCACCCATACTCGTGTTCATTGAAAAATGCGTATTTTAGCGATTCGGTAACGTTTTCGGGCGTCGGAAGTCACGTATGACCAACCAAACACCAAGTAAACTTAAAATTAGTTAAAATACGTATTTTTAAACTAAAAATATCAGTTTATTTACTGATCTAATTCAGTTTTACAGAAATCACCCGAAAAGCCGATTTTTGACCGTTTTAACGCATAGTTTTGCGTTAAACGTTACCCTAACCATCCCAACTCGAAATGACTTCATATTTTAACACAATACATTTTATTTACTGATTAAAATAGTGGTTATAATCAGATTAGTTCAGTTTTTATATAAGTCACATAAATCATGCGATTTCACGTATTTTACAACTTTTTATGCACCATGTACAACATGCAAAGCTAGCAAACATTATGACAAAGTTATAAGTCACTAAACACTTTAAAATAACTTCATTTTAGTGTTTATAATCTGTTCATAACAGATTTTCACTCAATCATACTCAAATCATCTTCTTAAGATCATATATCATCATGTTTACATGATTTGCATGCAATAATCTTTCATTTATTTACTAAGTAACAAAACTCACAAGTGTATATATACATATATACATACACGACACATGCATCCATACATATATAATTCCACAAATTTCATTTTTTTTCACATAAGTAACTCAAATCACAAGAACCTTTATATAACATCTTTTGATCATACATGCATTCACTTTTCAAGAATAAATCAATCAAGAATCCATCAAAAATCAAACTCAATCTCAAATACGCATACATGCATATATATATACGGTCATATATACATATACATACTCTTCCATTTTTATTTTATGTTAAAACCCATTTCTTTTTATCTTCAAGTTTGTGAATAATTTCAAGACTAAGAGAAACCTTCCATCATTATCGTCTCTAAAAATCAAGAACATGATTTTAAAAACAAGTTTATACCTTTCAAGATTTTAGTGGGTTTTTGACAAGATTTTTGGTGTTATGGAGCTTGTTTCACCTGAAAAACACCTTTGTATCATCAAAATAGCTTGGAAACACCTTGGATTTATGTTGATCCTTACAAGAACTTCAAAAATTTCGAAAATATGGAGGGGGGAAGGAGGTTTTCGGCTGAAATATGAGAGAGAGAGAGTTAATGTGTGTTTGTGACAAGATTCTTGGTTTTAACAAGTTTTGAGAAGAGTGTTGAAGTTTGATAAGTGTGCACCTATGTTTTATCCAATAGATGGAAGAGAGAGGAGAGAGAGAGAGGCCTTGCATGGCTGCCATCTCTTTCTCTATATACACATTACACGAATTTTATATATATATATATATACATATATATTCAAATCTAGACCAAAAACTGGTATTTTACTGGATACCGGGTATTTTATCTTGCGTTTTAATCCCGTTTTAGTGCGTTTTAAATTATTTTTAACACTCTATAAAAATAAACTCACTAAAATATTACTAAATGATATTTTGTTTGCCTGGACTGGCTACGTTGTCGGTATTTGGCAGTATGCGCGCTGTGTTGCGCGGTACACGCTTAAAATCTCAAAAATAGGGATTTATAGGTTTTTATTTATTTTTATCATTCTATAGTAATAAACTCATCAAATTATTACTACAATGATTATCAGTTGCCTTAACAGGCTATGTTGACAGTATTTTGTCGGTACACGCGCTGGATTGCGCGGTACGCGCTTAAACTCGAGAAATAGAGTTTCTTAGCATTGTAGTTTATTTTTCCTCACAAATATGATTAAAATTATTATTCTAATCATAACCGACTATTTTTAGGATTTTAACACTGATCGGGTGGTCACCGACGTTCGTTTCGCATTTTAACCGTTACGCGATAAGCGTTTATCTTACCGTTGCCAACATAATTTTTATCAAAGTTTAATTTTACCAACTCATTAAATTTCACATATAAACATCATAATCAGTCAAATATGGCCTTTTATCTAATCACAAAACGTGTTACAATTATACGATACGGCCTGAAAAGCCGGGTGTCACAGTATTCACATCGATCCCGCGAAGATTGAAGTAGTTAAGAGTTGGATTACACCGAAAACCCCGTCCGAAGTTCTTTTTTTTCTCGAATTGGCGGGTTATTACCGTCAATTTATCGCTGATTTCTCTAAAATCGCCGTTCCTCTCACCTCTCTTACGCCCAAAGACAAGACTTTTGTTTGGGGAACCGAACAAGAGGATGCCTTTCAAACTCTTAAGCGTATGCTTTGCAACGCTCCTGTACTCGTGCTACCCGATGGAAATGACGACTTTGTTGTTTATTGTGATGCCTCTAACCTAGGTCTTGGTTGTGTTCTTATGCAACGAGACAAGGTTATCGGGTACGCGTCTCGTCAACTCAAGGTCCACAAGAAGAACTACACAACCCACGATCTCGAACTCGGTGCAGTTGTTTTTGCGTTAAATATTTGACCACACTACCTTTATGGTACTAAGTGTACGGTCTTGACCGACCATAAGAGCCTACAACACATCTTGAACCAGAAAGAGCTGAATATGTGCCAACGCAGAAGGGTTGAACTTCTCAACGACTACGACTGTGAGATACGCTACCACCTAGGCAAAGCTAATGTCGTTGCCGATGCCCTTAGCCGACGAAGCTATTTACATAGTGTTCGTAATGTTCGAGCCCAACACGACCTCGAAGCTCTCATTCATGACGCTCAACATGCTTGCTTTCTCGAAAGCACTTTGAAGGAAGAAAGGATTCCCGGAACCGAAAATCAACTAGTGAATAAACCAAATGGTATCTTTCACTACCTCGATCGCATTTGGATACCTAGTCGCAATAATCTTCGAGAGATTTTGCTGACTGAAGCCCATAAATCCCGATATTCCATTCATCCCGGTGCCTACAAAATGTACCATAACCTCGTGCTAGGTATTGGTGGCCAGGAAAGAAGAAGGATATCACTCTCTATGTTTTGAAATGCCTAACTTGCTCGAAAGTTAAGGCTGAACATCAACGACCCTCTGGCTTACTCGTACAACCCAAGATCCCGATGTGGAAATGGGAGAGTATAGCAATGGACTTCATTACGAAACTCCCTCGCACGCCATCAGGTTACGATAGCATTTAGGTTATCGTTGATCATCTTATGAAATCCGCTCACTTTTTACCGATACGAGAAGACTATATGGTTGAACGATTCGGACGAATCTATACCGACGAAGTCACTTGTCGACATGGGACACCTCGTGACATCATCTCTGACCGTGATGGTCGATTTACCTCGTGGCTTTGGGAAACTTTTCAATCCGCTCTCGGTACTACTCTTAATCTCGGTACCGCATTCCATCCCCAGACCGACGGTCAGACTGAGCGCACGATTCGCACCCTTGAAGACATGCTTCGTTCGTGCGTTATAGATTTTGGTGGTTATTGGGATTCGCATTTACCTTTAGTCGAATTCTCGTACAACAAGAGTTATCACGCTAGTATTCAAATGGCACCCTTTGAGTCATTATATGGAAGGAAATGTTGATCGCCTATCATATGGCACGAGATCGGATACGCGTAAATTACCGGTCCTGAGTTATTACAAGAAATGACTAACAAAATCCTCCAGATACGAGACAATTTTTGAAAGCTTGGAGTCGTCAAAAGAGTTACGCCGATAAACGCGCACGCCCCTTGAGTTTGAAGTTGGTGATCACGTACTCCTAAAGGTTTCACCTTGGAAGGGGGTGATCCGATTCGGCAAGAAAGGAAAGCTAACGCCATGATACGTTGGTCCCTTTAAAATTCTGGAAAGAATTGGCAAAGTGGCCTACCGACTCGAATTACCGGAGGAACTCAACAACATACACCCGACTTTCCACATCTCGAACCTCAAGAAGTGTCTAGCCAAAGAAAACTTGCATGTCCCTCTCGAGGAGTTGCAAGTTAACGAAACTATACATTTCGTAGAAAAGCCAGTAGAAATCATGGACCAGGAGACCAAGAAACTTCGACGCTCTCGCATTCCTATAGTGAAGGTTCGCTGGGAAGGCAAACGCGGTGCCGAGTTCACTGGGGAACTCGAAAGTGACATGAAAGCTAAATACCCACAGCTCTTCGTTACGCCTATGCCTTAATTTCGGGACGAAATTACCTAAAGTAGGGGAGGCTGTACCAACCCGACTTTTCGGGTCATCATATAAGAAATGACAGATGAAACACTTCTTGCTTAATTACTTGTACTCCCAAGATTCCGATTATCGCTACGAGTTAACCATTTTAAACTATATTTTACAACGCGTTCACAACGCTTATTCAAGACACAGTTATCGCAACTAAACGCTATTTACAACACATACTATTTAAATGCATTTTATCGCTTGTTTATACTAAACGCTATCGCAACGCACTCTAAACGCAAACTCGAAACGCAGATTTACTTTTATGCATTTTGGTTATTATGTGTGTTATTTGTGTGATTATTTGTTTGATGTTATGTGGTTATCTCAACGCAACACAACGATTACTCGCAACTCGATTAAACGCAAACGCAATGCTTAATTGTCACACCCCGACCGCGTTAAAACAACAAACTACGGCGGAAACATCGGGGTGTGTCGTAACAGAATCATTGTTTCACAACACATGGATAAAAGTTCTGTTTTATTGAATTAAGTTTTATTACATTGTATTGAAACAAAACATGAACAAATTAACTTCCATTGTTATTAAGTCACTAAGGCCTCGTCAATTCCTATGTGAGCATGCATCAATATCATCATCAATCATCACCAACTATGATACCTGAAACACATGTGAAAATATGTTAGCATAAAAATGCCGGCGAGTACATAGGTTTTATGTGAGTGTCAGATTCATGGCTCGTTTACATTTTAAAATAACTTGAACAACTTTGTTAAATGATGTTAGAAAACCAGGTTTTGTAAAATGATTGTATTGTAAATTGAAATAACCAAGTCAAAATAGATTTGTTATAATTTATAAAACCTCGATGCCATAAATCTTAACTCAAAAACATTTGTTTATGTAACCCAGATTTGTAAATCGTTTTTGTAATAAAACTCGAATGGTTTATATTGTTTGAAAAATCTTGTAATATAACTTTGTTATGAAAACACTTGCCCAAGTGATCTAGATAACGCAACGATATATAATGTGTTGAAAGCACTTATATATAGGAAGTACCAGCGACGTATCCACCATGCTTTTAACACATTACTCCCGCCCCGTTACCTAATCACTTCCCTAACCCAACGGTTCAATCAGTTCCAAACGGTTCACATAAATCAAACAGTTCCAAACGGTTCACATAAATCAAACAGTTCCAAATGTAAAACAATGTGTCAATATGCTGGATGAACATATGCAACAAAAATGTAATGAAAACAATGTGTCCATATGCTGGATGAGCATATGCAACAAAATATAATATATGAAAATCAATGTGCTAGCATGCTCAGTGGACATAGATAGCAAAACATAATGAAATCATGTACTATAAGTGTACTAATGAACATAGCAAGTATATATTATGAAAGCATGAAAAGCATGAAAGTAATAAGTAGGCACATGTGTTTCACCCCAAAACATTTGAAAACGTAAAAGAGGGGACTATGTACTCACTTGAGAATGCTTAGAAGTCTTGAATAACAACCAAGCAAAGCTAGAGGGATCACAGAAAATCAATCGGCACCTAATATAGGTAACTATGTTAATAAACCGGACCTAAATCGGAAGATCGGATAGGATGAGGTTTTGTGAACCAAATGTGGGTTGGAACTCATATGATATGGTTTAACAAAGCCTTCATACTAAATCGAAACCTAACCTAAGTGCTTACGACCCATTATGACACGTTTAGTTAGCTTACGCTACTTTAACGCGTCGTTCGCATAAAACGCGTTCGAAACGCCTAACTAGTCCTATGACTAGTATTATATGCCTAAACATGTTTAAATATGTTGCATAATCAGTTAGATGACAAAAGTTTAAGTTACATATGCTTAAATATCAATTATGCATAAAAAGGGTATTTTGGTCATTTTCCTAAGGCATATAAACTACCAATCATACAACTAACTAAACGAAGTGACCATAAGGTATAACCTTGGAAGGTTATTCCCTATACAACTATGGTCACAAAATATGCTTGGTCGGATCCTAATGATCGACCAAACGGGTCGGGTTCGAAAGTCTAAGCGGTTGTTTAGACCGCTTATCTTACGACCTTATATAAGCACTAAACTAAAAGTGACGAGTTAAACATGTTAAAACATGTTTAACGAAGTTAGAAAACAAGTTTGATATCAAAACAAAGGGTTTTGATACCCAAGAATAGTTTGGTTGCAAAATACGCATAAACGCGTATTTTGACAGAAACTATGACTCGTCACTATACCTAATCAACGTGGTAATCAGTAGGTATAGTCACAAGGGACTATGACCATCGTGATTACGCTCACGTTGCGAATTTCAAAAGAACTTCGTGTTGACCATTGACTGGTCAAAGCAGAAAGTCAAACACTGTTTGACTTTCATGCTTGAAAAATGCATAAAAGATGAAAGAATACTTAGAAAAGGTCCAAGCTTGAAGATTTGAACTCAAAATTTCTCAGGTATGAAGCCTCACAAGGAGAGCTTCAACTTAGAGAAGAAGATTGAGATCAAATGTGTGAATGAAGGTGATGAAGATGGTGGGTATTTATAGATTTCTCAAAACCGTTGGGATCGTTCCTCGATAATTGAGCTTTAATCTGGACCCTCCATGTGTTACCCATTGTTTTACAAAGCTATGGGTGTCTAAAACCATCACACGGTATTGCAAAAGTTACACTTAGGCCCCTGAAATTCAACCTAGGTGCCAAAATTGAAGTTTCTGTCCAGATGAGGCCGTGCCGTCACGCCACGGCAAAACCATATAGTGGTGGCGCAGCGCCACCACATGCCAGCTACCAGAAACTTTTGAAAATTGTCAGGTTTGGTCCTTGCAACACTTTTGAGCCATTTTCGATGCGTTTAAACCCCGTTAACACCATTTCAAGGCTCTAAAATGAGGTTAAAGCATTGGGAACATAAAATATGCTCAAAAAAATCTCGGATGTCGGTTCGTTTGGTCGTACAGTTGCGTTGTTCGGTTAATTATGACGGAAGTCGTAACGGACGCAAAAATGATCCAAATTAAGCGACGAATAGAAATTTAGCATGCCAATCACTAAAATAAGATATTTTAATGATTACAAAAATTTTTGAATGTCCGGATATATTCAGAACGTAAGATATGCGTGAAAATGCAAACTTATGCACTTTTTTACGCTTTTAGTCCCTATTAATCAAGAAAGTTTATTTTTGCGAACCAAACACCTCAAAGCCTATTTCAAAGCTATGTAAAGGATATTTAGGGCATGTTTAACTTATGATCAAGTTCTGGAATGTTCTTTACAGAACGAATCGGCATACTTTCGCAGTTTGACACAAATAGTCCCTGCGATCGAATAAACTTGATTTCGACACACCAAACCCTCCAAAACTTATTTATAAGTTATGTAAAGGTTATTTAAGGTATGTTAAGACTATGTCACTGTTCCGAAGTGTTTGTTGCATTAAACTGATTACGTTTACGCATCAGTTCGCGTATAACCTTCCAGAAAGCGATTTAAAGCTCGAAATCGAACAAGAATTGACCTGTGCAAATGATACACATATTTATACAAATCCCAAGTATGAAACACAATATTTAATTGATTTGGTATTTGTTTGATGGTCGAAGAGACACAGATGTCACAGTCTCCCATACTTTAGGAAATTTCATCCCGAAATTTATTCGTAGGAGTCTGTCTGTGACGCTGTGTTAAATAATTGTCTTGCATGGAATCTAGGGTGTCATCTATTTGTGTAGAGTAACCCATCAAAGATATGCAAGGCATAATCCTGTCATTTTCCATCAACGGATATTCTTCAGAAGCGAAAATGAACGGATGGGGTCATTTTCCTCAACGGGTATTCTTCAGAAATGGAAATGAAGGAATAATCAAAAGGATATTCATTTCCCTTAACGGATATTCTTCAGAAACGAAAAATGAATGGATAATCATTTTCCTCAACGGGTATTCTTCAGAAATGGAAATAAAGAATAATCAAATGGATATTCATTTCCCTTAACGGATATTCTTCAGAAACGAAAAATGAACGGATAATCATTTTCCTTAACGGGTATTCTTCAGAAATGGAAATGAAAGAATAATCAAAAGGATATTCATTTCCCATAACGGATATTCTTCAGAAATGAAAATGAACAGATAATCATTTTCATCAACGGGTATTCTTAAGAAATGGAAATGAAAGAATAATCAAAAGGATATTCATTTCCCTTAACGGATATTCTTCAGAAATGAAAAATGAACGGATAATCATTTTCCTCAACGGGTATTCTTCAGAAATGGAAATGAAAGAATAATCAAAAGGATATTCATTTCCCTTAACGGATATTCTTCAGAAATGAAAATGAACGGATAATCATTTTCCTCAACGGGTATTCTTCAGAAATGGAGATGAAAGAATAATCAAAAGGATATTCATTTCCCTTAACGGATGTTCTTCAGAAACGAAAATGAATGGATAATTATTTTCATCAACGGGTATTCTTCAGAAATGGAAATGAAAGAATAACCAAAAGGATATTCATTTCCCTTAATGGATATTCTTCAGAAACGAAAATGAACGGATAATCGTTTTCATCAACGGGTATTCTTCAGAAATGGAAATGAAAGAATAATCAAAAGGATATTCATTTCCCTTAACGGAAATTCTTCAGAAACGAAACTGAATGGATAATCATTTTTCTCAACGGGTATTCTTCAGAAATGGAAATGAATGGAGTTAACTCTAGACACATGACAAAACTTGCTGTGGTTTTTGTGCACTAAATTCCATAATTATGTATGCATCCATAATTACGTAATTCCTTGCATAGTAATCACACTTTGTTTTATAATGTGAAGTGGATAGAATTTGAACAAGATTGAGACAACTTTAATTAGGTCAACACATAAACACATAAGCACATAATTGTTTTCTTGGTTATTAATTTGCTATCAGTTTGTTATTAATTGTTATTAACTTGTTATCGATTTGAACATGGGTATTCAAGGTACACCAGGAACCCAGTCGATGGACTTCAACGTCCTCAAGAATCTATCTGAAAAGATAGGATGATCTTCCAAAAATTCGATTTCGTTTACAAGGAAACGTAATATTCGAATTAAGGTAGACAACAATTAAGGACTTACGGAAATACCCTTAGGTACCCTATTAAGGATTTATAGTGGTACTTCGGGTATTTGTCCAGAGTTGTAACTTGCGCCTTGTACCTTGTTTCCTCAGAAGAAACGAGTACTTAGGATTTTTGTGGAAATCGCAAGAAATCATAAGATGGAAGAATTTTGGGAGTAGTCTGTTCTTCAAGGAATATGATTCCTTGATTGTCGGTATTGTAGGGGATATGTTGTTTGTACATGCAACCACATTTGTACACTGTGATGCAAATAAATGATTTATTTATAAACAACAACAACAACTGTTTCATAGACCTTGACAACAAAAGAAAATAATACACAAGGCTTGATTATTTCTAAACAACGTCGTCTTCTAATCGGTCAGACGCTCATCCCTGCGCTGGATTTGCATTAGCAAGCTTTGGGCAATTTCTTCGGAAATGGCCAATCTCGTCACAGTTGTAGCAAGAACCTGGTGGAAAACGAGCTTGAGCAGGATTGTTGCCAGCTTGATTTGGTGCAACTGCAGCTGGGCAAACTCTTGCTGTATGACCTATAATTCCACAATTTTGGCATTTGCGGCACTTCACACTAGCATGATGATGAAGGCTACATTGGTTGCACAAGGGTGCAGTTCCGTTGTATGGCTTCCTAGCAGGGGGTTGAGCTAGTTGGTCGGGGATAACTTGATCATTGTGGGCAACCACGGCGAAGTTCTGAGAAACCTTTCGCTTCTTTGACTTCTTGGAGGATTCAGTCTGCTCATCCTTTGGTTTCGATTCTTCGATCGGTTTCTTATCACCCTTTCGAAAAAGTTTACCTTTCCTGATCTGAGATTCAGTCACGGTAGCAGATAGCTCAATGGCCTGCCTAACTGTAGCGGGGTTGCTAGCAGTCACAATGTCTTGTACTGAGTCAGGGAGGCCATCAATGTACTTTTTGATTGCCTTATCCAAAGGCGTAACCATTTTCGGGCATAACAGACTTAGCTCCTCATAACAGTCCGTGTAGGCTCGATGCTCACCGCTATCTTGCTTAAGATCATCGAATTCCCTTTCCAATGCCCTAATCTCATGACGAGGACAGAATTCCCTCATCATTAGAGCTCGAAGCTCTTCCCAGGTTTGAGCCAGTGCTACCTCGGCACCCCTATCTCTCATCACACCATTGCACCATGTTAAAGCTCGTTTCTCAAAAACACTAGATGCGAACTCTACCTTTCGCTCGTTTGGACAATGAACGTGTCTGAAGGTGCTCTTTAGACTCTCGAACCATTGCAGAAGTGTAGTCGCTCCTTGAGACCCATAAAATTTTGATGGCTGGGCAGAGTTGAATGTCTTGAAGTTGCATGGGGCATTATTGTTGTTGAGGGCTTGGTTACATTGAGCAATGATGTTTGGGAGTGCATCAGCCATTTGTTGCGTAATGATAGCTGCCAGTTCTTCATTAGGTATTTGATTGTCACGTCGAGGAGGCATTCTAAAAAAAGGAGGCATGAGAGAAAACAAGTGAAATGGCATTGGGTAAGAATAGGATGTTACAATTACCGACCAAAAAGCATGGGTGATGGTCATTTGTTCGAACCACGAAGCACACAAACGACACACAAAAGCTGAATCAAAGTAAATAGGTCCTCATAATGTATCGTGAAGACATGCTTTAGCCTATAAGTGGACACTCACCCCAAGAGTTCCCAGGTAAGAGCGACTGGTCCGATTATGTGGATTTGTACGAACACTCTAGCCTTAGACAGAAAACTCAGGATACAGGCACCCATCCTTCCAGATTACACGTGTTCACATTAATAAGACCCAAACTTTGACGAGATTTTGAAAACTTTAAAGGTTCAAAACCTTATAATGAATCATCCTAGAACAGATGATTGGTTTTCAAAGCGGATTTGAAATTTGTGTTCTTGTTGTGGTTGTCACCTAAAGATAGGCGACGGTATTGTTTTAAGATCTAAACACAAGGATCTTGTATTAGGGTCCTAGGAATGTTATACACTAGGTCAAAGCATTACTAATAACCTAATTCCCTATAACCATGAGCTCTGATACCAACTTTTCTGTCACACCCCGACCGCGTTAAAACAACAAACCACGGCGGAAACGTCGGGGAGTGTCGTAACAGAATCATTGTTTCACAACACATAGATAAAAGTTCTATTTTATTGAATTAAGTTTTATTACATTGTATTGAAACTTGAAACAAAACATGAACAAATTAACTTCCATTTTTATTAAGTCACTAAGGCGTCATCCATTCCTATGTGAGTATGCATCAATATCATCAGCAATCATCACCAACTATGATACCTGAAACACATGTGAAAATACGTCAGCATAAAAATGCCGGCGAGTACATAGGTTTTATGTGAGTGTCAGATTCATGGCTCGTTTACATTTTAAAATAACTTGTACAACTTTGTTAAATGATATTAGAAAACCAGGTTTTGTAAAATGTTTGTATTGTAAATTGAAATAACCAAGTCAAAACAGATTTGTTATAATTTATAAAACCTCGATGCCATAAATTTTAACTCAAAAACATTTGTTTATTTAACCCAGATTTGTAAATCATTTTTGTAATAAAACTCGAATGGTTTATATTGTTAGAAAAATCTTGTAATATAACTTTGTTATGAAAACACTTGCCCAAGTGATCTAGATAACGCAACGATATATAATGTGTTGAAAGCACTTATATATAGGAAGTACCAGCGGCGTATCCACTATGTTTTTAACACATTACACCCGCCCCGTTACCTAATCACTTCCCTAACCCAACGGTTCAATCAGTTCCAAACGGTTCACATAAATCAAACAGTTCCAAACGGTTCACATAAATCAAACAGTTCCAAATGGTTCACATAAATCAAACAGTTCCAAATGTAAAACAATGTGTCCATATGCTGGATGAACATATGCAACAAAAATGTAATGAAAACAATGTGTCCATATGCTGGATGAGCATATGAAACAAAATATAATATATGAAAATCAATGTGCTAGCATGCTCAGTTAACGTACATAGCAAAACATAATGAAATCATGTACTATAAGTGTACTAATGAACATAGCAAGTATATATTATAAAAGCATGAAAAACATGAAAGTAACAAGTAGGCACATGTGTTTCACCCCAAAATATTTGAAAACGTAATAGAGGGGACTATGTACTCGCTTGAGAATGCTTAGAAGTCTTGAATAACAACCAAGCAAAGCTAGAGGGATCACGGAAAATCAAACGGCACCTAAAATAGGTAACTATGTTAATAAACCGGACCTAAATCGGAAGATCGGATAGGAGGAGGTTTTATGAACCAAATGAGGCTTGGAACTCATATGATATGGTTTAACAAAGCCTTCATACTAAATCGAAACCTAACCTAAGTGCTTACAACCCATTATGACCCGTTTAGGTAGCTTACGCTACTTTAACGCGTCGTTCGCGTAAAACGCGTTCGAAACGCCTAACTTGTCCTATGACAAGTATTATATGCCTAAACATGTTTAAATATGTTGCATAATCAGTTAGATGACAAAATTTTAAGTTACATATGCTTAAATATCAATTATGCATGAAAAGGATATTTTGGTCATTTTCCTAAGGCATATAAACTGCCTATCATACAACTAACTAAATGAAGTGACCATAAGGTATAACCTCGGAAGGTTATTCCCTATACAACTATGGTCACAAAATATGCTTGGTCGGATCCTAATGATCGACCAAACGGGTCGGGTTCGAAAGTCTAAGCGGTTGTTTAGACTGCTTATCTTACGACCCTATATAAGCACAAAACTAAAAGTGCCGAGTTAAACATGTTAAAACATGTTTAATGAAGTTAGAAAACAAGTTTGATATCAAAACAAAGGGTTTTGATACCCAAGAATAGTTTGGTTGCAAAATACGCATAAACGCGTATTTTGACCGAAACTATGACTCGTCACTACACCTAATCAACGTGGTAATCAGTAGGTATAGACACAAGGGACTATGACCATCGTGATCACGCTCACGTTGCGAAGTTCACATGAACTTCGTTTTGACCATTGACTGGTCAAAGCAGATAGTCAAACACTGTTTGACTTTCATGCTTGAAAAACGCATAAAAGATGAAAGAATACTTACAAAAGGTCCAAGCTTGAAGATTTGAACTCAAAATTTCTCAGGTATGAAGCCTCACAAGGAGAGCTTCAACTTAGAGAAGAAGATTGAGATCAAATGTGTGAATAAAGGTGATGAAGATGGTTGGCATTTATAGATTTCTCAAAACCGTTAGGATTGTTCCTCGATAATTGAGCTTTAATCTGGACCCTCCATGTGTTAACCATTGTTTTACAAAGCTATGGGTGTCCAAAACCATCACACGGTATTGCAAAAGTTACACTTAGGCCCCTGAAATTCAACCTAGGTGCCAAAATTGAAGTTTCTGTCTAGATGAGGCCGTGGCGTCACACCACGGCAAAACCATATAGTGGTGGCGCAGCGCCACCACATGCCAGCTACCAGAAACTTTTGAAAATTGTCAGGTTTGGTCCCTGCAACACTTTTGAGCCATTTTCAATGCGTTTAAACCCCGTTAACCCCATTTAAAGGCTCTAAAATAAGGTTAAAGTATAGGGAACATGAAATATGCTCAAAAACATCTCGGATGTCAGTTCGTTTGGTCTACGGTTGCGTTGTTCGGTTAATTACGACGGAAGTCGTAACGGACGCAAAAACGATCTAAATTAAGCGACGAATGGAAATTTATTATGCCAATCACTAAACGAAGATAATTTAATGATTACAAAAATTTTGGGAAGTCCGGATATATTTTCAGAACGTAAGATATGGGCGAAAATGCAAACTTATGCACTTTTTGACGCTTTTAGTCCCTATTGATCAAGAAGGTTTATTTTTGCGCACCAAATACCTCAAAGCCTATTTCTAAGCTATGTAAAGGATATTTAGGGCATGTTTAACTTATGATAAAGTTCCGGAATGTTCGTTACAGAACGAATCAGCATACTTTCGCAGTTTGACACAAATAGTCCCTACGATCGAATAAACTTGATTTCGACACACCAAACCCTCCAAAACTTATTTCTAAGTTATGTAAAGGTTATTTAAGATATGTTAAGCCTATGTCACTGTTCCGAAGTGTTTGTTTTATTAAACTAATTACGTTTACGCATCAGTTCGCGTATAACCTTCTAGAAAGCGTTTTAAAGCTCGAAATCGAACAAGAATTGACATGTGCGAATGATACACATATTTATACAAATCCCAAGTATGAAACACAATATTTCATTGATTTGGTATTTGTTTGATGGTCAAAGAGACACAGATGTCACATTAATGCACGAAACGAAAGTTGGAAAACTAACTCGCACAACACGGCTGTCCGAATGGACATCCGATCGGATGGCCATCCGACCGAAACATCATTCGATCGAATAACCCTCGTGTGCACCGCCTTAACTCTCCACTCACCTCAATAAATACTCGCCGTACACTACTGTTCACTGATGTGACAGCTCCATCCGACCAACACGTACTCAAGTCGCTCCAACTCACATTTCTCTTGATTCAAATCCAATTCGTAAGTATTTCTCCTCAAATCTTGTACAATCATCATCACTACACACTCCTACATCATCTTCTCCATTAAAATCACACATTTACTTCTTGAAATCACTTGATTTAGACTCCTTGAAGGTGGTTCTCACTCAGTTTCTTTTGCAAACTATTGTGTGACATCATCTCATCAAGATTTGTCCAGAGCTAAAGGATTTCCACACGTTTCAACACAAATCTCAACAAGATCTCAACATTTTTCAACTATTCTCTACTTTTCCTCAAACTTTTCTTCACTTTATACTCAAAACCGATGGGATTTAGACTCAAACTAACTTTAGACTCGTTCCTTAGTCTAGAGCCGGCTTGAAAATGGATTTCCACCAGAGAGATGACCGGTTAACGGGTCAGACATGAAACTTCGTCAAGAACAGTGAACCTAATCGAATGGGGTGATTCCCATCCGATTGAATGAGCTGGATCTTTGTGTGTTTCCATTGTTTGACACGTCGTCACGCTGTCTCCGTTAAACTTCAAACTTTTACTTGGAACATTTTACAAAAGCTTTCAAATCAACAGCTTGCCGCTCGAGTGGCCATCCGATCGGATGACCATCCGATCGAATGACCATTCGGCCAGGTGATCTGACGTTTATAATAACTCTTGTTCAAAACCATTTAACCAAAACTTCAGACTGTAACATCTCGATTGAATAGCCATTCGATCGAATGGCCATCCGTTCGGATGACCATCTGACCGGATGACTTGGCATTTATACCTTACATTTTTCAAATGCTACAACGAAAACTTCAAATTTTCAAAACGGTTTATAAACACCCACATCTCATTCGAATAGACATCCATTCGAATGGTAATCCGCTCGGATGACCATCCGATCGAATGGGTACTAACCCGTTCGACTCACCATTCAACACTTAAGTCATCCGACATTCAGTTTAACGCACTGTTCAACGCTTACGCTACTATTCCATGCTGTGACACCTGTGTTTGTAATCATTGTAAATAGTTCAGTTACCAATAAAACAAAGTTATTTGATCCCAATGTTTGTTTGTTTATGTTTGACATTTTTTTCATGTTTTGACTTTTGTTCAATTTCAAACTCTATATCGCTTTCTGGAGAGTTATACGCAAACTGGTGCGTAAACTTAATAAGTTTAATGCGAAAAATACTCCGGAACATCAACATATACTTAGCATACCTTAAATAACATTTACATAACTTAGAAATAAGTTTTGAAGGCTTTGGTATGGCGAAAACAAGTTAATTCGCCTACAGGGACTAAATTTGACAAACTGCGAAAGTATGCCAATTGAACTGTAACAGACATTCCGGAACACGACCATAAGTTAAACATACCATAAATATCCTTTACATAGCTTAGAAATAGGCTTTGAGGGGTTCGGTGTGCTAAAATAAACTTTTGGGTCATTCAGGGACTAAAAGCGTCAAAAAGTGCATAAGTTTGCATTTTCACGCATAACTTACGTTCTGAATACATCCGGACATCCAAAAATTTATGTAAGCACTAAAATATTTTATTTTAGTGTTTGGCATGAGAAAAATCCATTTGTCACGCAATTTGGATCGTTTTTCGCGCTTATGCGCATTCCGTCGTAATTAAGCGAACATCGCGATCGTACGACCACACGAACCAACATCCGGCATATTTTTGAGCATGTTTCATGTCCACAATGTTTAGGCATCATTTTAGGGCCTTAAAGATGGCTTAACGGGCCTTAAACATGTCGGAAATAGCTCTAAACACCAACAGGGACTGAAACTGTCATTTATGCAAACTTGTTTCTGATCAGTGCTGCCCAGGCGAGCCGCGTAACATTCTGTTGTCCCTTACGCGGGCCGAGAGGCCCTCCAAGATCAGCAAAACTCTTTTTAACAGCTGTTATGCACCCAAAACCCAATTGCAAATGGTATTTCCTGAAACTAGGGGCTCAAATTGTTTTGTAAAACCATGGGCTTGAGGTGTATGGATGAGATTGAAGCACGGTTTTCGAGGAATAATCTTAACGGTCCTAGAAATCCTATAAATACCCCCATGATCTCAACTCCAAAACCCACACCTTTGAAATCTGAATTGTTCTCTAAGTTGATGGGTTATCGCTTCATACCTGAGAATACTCGGATCAAAACTTCTGTTCTTGGACCCGTTGTAAGTCCTCTTTCGTTCTTTTAGCGTTTTCTGCGTTGACCAGTTTATGGTCAACATGAAGTTCGGTTGAACTTCACAACGTGAGCGTAATCACGACAGTTATAGTCCCTTGTGACTATACCTACTGATTACCACGTTGTCTAGGCTCAGTGACGAGTCATAGTTTCGGCCAAAATTCGTATTCTTGCGTATTTTGTAACCAAACTACTTTTAGGTATCAAAACCGTTTTTTTATACCAAACTTGTTTTCTAACTTAGTTAAGCATGTTTTAACATGCTTAGCTCATCACTTTTAGTTTAGTGCTTATATAGGGTCGTAAGGTAAGCGATCTAAACAATCGCCTATACTTTCGAACCCGACCCGTTTGGTCGATCATTAGGATCCGACCAAACACATTAGGTAACCATAGTTGTATAGGGAATAACCTTCCGAGGTTATACCTTATGGTCACGACGTTTAGTTAGTTGTATGATAGGTAGTTTATATGCCTTTGGTAAAATACCAAAATGCCCTTTTTACTCCAAAATTCATTTTTAACATATGTAACATAAATTTTAACATCTAAATTGATTTGGTAACAATATTAGACTTGTTAAGGCATATTTTACTTGTCATAGGACTAGTTAGGCGGTCCAAACGTGTTTTACACGAACGACGCGTTAAAGTAGAATAAGCTACCTACACGGGTCGTAATGGGTCGTAAGCACTTATGTTAGGTTTCATTTTAGTGTGTAGGTTTGTTAAACCATATTACATGAGTTCCCATACTCTTTTGGTTTACGAACCCTCATGCTACCCGATCCTCCGATTTAGGTCCGGTTTATTAACATAGTTACCTATATTAGGTGCCGTTTGATTTCCGTGATCTCTAGCATTGTTTGGTTATTACTCAAGGAGTTCTAGGCAATCTCAAGTGAGTACATAGACCCCTCTTTTACTGTTTTCAAACTATTTTGGGGTGAAACACATGTGCCTACTTGTTACTTTCATGCTTTCCTATTTTCACATCATATGCTTGCTATGTTCATTAGTACACTTATAGTACATGATTTACTTTACATTCCTGCTATGTATGTTGACTGATAGCATGCTAGCACATTGATTTACATGACTTTTCTGCTTCGTATGTTAACTTAGCATACTTAGTACATTGTTTTCATATAACATGTCAACATTTGGTATAACATTTGGTTTGTACAAACGGGACTTATATACGTTCATTAACATTAGCTACGCCGCTCGGTTGTAAGTAGTGGTACCATAGGACCTGACAAATCCAATTCCTGACATCCCGGGTTTGTTTGGATGTAAGGAATGACTGAATCCGAAAACATTTCTTTTGATAACCTTGACTTAGGGTTATCCGACTGTCTCAAGGCTTGAATGTATGCGTTGACTTACCACATAAGTGTTTGTATCAATGTAACATGCATTTCCTTTGCAAAACATAACGTTTTGATATATTCAAAATACCTTGTTTTGTACATTTCTACATTTGGTTTACGTAACAACACGTCACTCATCATACATAACATTTGTTACACATTGCTGGACTACATTTGGACTTTTAACATTTGATATGGTTTATACAAGGACTTTTGACAATTGGTTTAAACATAGACTTTATACATTGGTGGTTTGTTTAAGTGACTTAAGTAATGAGATGTGAGTAGTATAATACAAACATGGTGGACACGCCGCTGGTACTTCCTATATATAAGTGCTTGTATTATATTACATATCATAGCATTACTTAAATCATTCATTTTGGGACTTATACATTTTACACAAGTAACACGTTTTTCACGAGACTTTGGTTTACAAACAGTTTACTTTATACAACTCATCTTGCTTGGTTATTCATTTAACCATACATTATTCTCTTATTTATACATATCATCTGATCTTATCACTTTTCAAATGATTTACAAAACAAAACAATTTACAAGGTTCATGACTAAATTTTATTAAACATTTTCTTAAACTTAAGTCATGAATCCTATTTTTACAAATCCTATGTATCTCACAGGCATCTTTATGCTGACGTACCTATTTTCACATGTGTTTTCAGGAGCTTTTGCATAGGATGATGATCGTGACACTAGGGCGGACCTGTGCCTTAGAGACTTAAAATGAAGATAGACTTAGTTTAATTATGTTATGTACTCTTTGTTTCCTGTTTAAAACAATGTAACTCTCATGTTTAGTAAATAAAACGAAATTTTAAATTTCCATGGTTGTGAAACAATTAATTCTGTTACAACACTCCCCGACGTTTCCGCCACGTCTTGTTGTTTTACGTGGTCGGGGTGTGACAGAAAAGTTGGTATCAGAGCCAATGGTTATAGGGAATTAGGTTATTAGTAATGCTTTGACCTAGACTATAACCTTTATAGGACCCTAACACAAGTTGTCTTGTGTTTAGATCTTAAAACATGCACATCACCTATCCTTAGGTGATTATCAAAACAAGAACCCAATTTTCCGAGACGATTTTTGAAAATCAATCATATGTTTTTAAATGATTTATTACAAGGTTTTGAACCCTCTGTTATAAGGTTTTGAACCCCTTTGAATTTTTCAAAATCTCGTCAAAGTTTTGGGTCCTAAATAGTGTGAACACGTGCAAACTGGAAGGGTGAATGCTTGTACCATGGGTTTTCTGTCTAAGGCTAGAGTGTTCGTACAAATCCACATAATCGGACCAGTCACTCTTACCTGGGAACTCTTGGGGTGAGTGTTCACTTATAGGCGAGCATGTCTTCGCGATACATTGTTTTCGACCCATTTACTTTGATTAGTCACAATGTGTCATTTGTTTACTTTATGGTAACGAACAAATGACCACCACCTTGCTGTTGTCAATTTTTGTATCATCTCATTCTTTTCATCCAATCATCTCACTCGTTCCCTTTCATGTTTTCCTCTTTTAGAATGCCTCCTCGACGCGAGAATCAGATAGCAAATGCCGAACTGGCAGAAATTATCGCACAGCAAATGGCTGCTGCGTTCCCAAATCTTATTGCTCAATGGAACCAAGCCAACAACAACAATCATGCTCCATGCAATTTCAAGAGTTTCAACTCGGCTAAACCGCTCAAGTTTAGTGGTTCTGAGGGAGCAACTGGGCTTCTTCAATGGTTCGAGAGCATTGAGAATACTTTCTGTCACGTTCAGTGTCCTGAAAATCGCAAGGTCGAGTTTTCTTCGAGTGTGTTTCAGAAGAGGGCTCTTACATGGTGGAACGGGGTTATGAGAGACCGTGGTGCAGAAGTTGCTCTAGCACAAACATGGGCTGAACTTAGAGCTCTTATGATGAGGGAGTTTTGCCCTCGTCATGAACTGCGAGCTTTGGAGAGAGAGTTTGATGACTTGAAACAGGACAGTGACGAGCACAGGGCGTATACTGATAGGTATGAGGAGTTGAGTCTGCTTTGCCCAACAATGGTTACCCCACTCGACAAGGCTATCGAAAGGTACATCGATGGTCTACCTGACTCAGTGCAAGACATCATTACTGGTAGTAACCCTACCACAGTCCGTCAGGCGATCGAGTTAGCAGCGACATTGACTGAGTCACAGGTTCGAAAGGGAAAGCTGCACAAAAAGGGTGATAAGGGTAAGAAGCAGGCGTCTGACAAAGAAGATAGCAAGAAAGGTCAAAACAAGAAGGGAAAGGATTCTGGTTCCTCAAGGGGGTCTAGAAAGCGAAAGGCTTCCCAAAACTATGCCGTTACTGCACAGGCTCAAGCTGCACCAAATCAGCCTGCGCAACCACCCGCCAAGAGGCCTTATCTTGGCAATGCACCTTTGTTCAACAGGTGTAACGGCCATCACCTACCACATCTCCAATGTCGTCATTGCACTAACTGTGGAAGAAATGGTCACCTTGCCGCTACATGCCGCATTCCTGTCAACCAAAATCAGGCAGTTCAGAACCAAGCCCAACAAGTTGCTCAGCCTCTTGCTCAGCAACAAGGTCAAGCTGCACGACCTCATTTCCCTCTTGGTTCGTGCTACAATTGTGGGGATCTGACCCACTACAGAAACCGGTGCCCAAGACTAGTTAACACAAATCCGAATCAGAATCAGGCTTAGGCTCGAGGTCGAGTCTTCAGCATGAATGCACAAGAGGCACAAGCAGACAATGAAGTGGTGAACGGTACGTTCTTCGTTATTAATCAGCCTGCATCTGTTCTTTTTTATTCAGGTGCCGATAAGAGTTTTGTGTCATTATCTTTTGAGCCATTACTTCGCATGTCTAGAACGAAACTAGGAAAACCCTTGACAGTAGAGGTTGCTAGTGGTGAACCCATTGTTCTTGATTCTGTTCTTCGCAACTGCCAGTTGAACCTTAATAACCATCTTTGTCCTATCGACCTCACGCCAATGCAACTTGGAAGCTTCGACGTTATAGTGGGTATGGATTGGTTAGCCAAGCATCACGCAGAGGTAGTTTGTTTCGAGAAGATTGTTCATGTGCCGCTTTCGACAGGAGAGATCCTACAAGTTCGTGGTGAGAAACCTGCTGGTAGGCTCAAACTCATGTCTTGTTTTTAAGCTCGGAAGTATCTGCGAAAGAACTATGTGGCCTTTTTGGCACATGTTGTAGCAGATAAGGGCAAAGTTAAGTCTATTCAAGATATCCCTGTTGTTCGGGATTATCCTGAAGTATTTCCTGAAGAGTTACCTGGTTTACCCCCAGCACGCCAAGTTGAGTTCCATATTGATCTCGTACCTGGTGCAAATCCCATTGCCAGATCTCCATATCGTCTTGCACCGTCTGAGATGCAAGAGTTGTCTAAGCAGCTTCAGGAGCTCTCTGACAAAGGTTTTATCCGTCCTAGCTTTTCACCTTGGGGTGATCCCGTTCTTTTTGTCAAAAAGAAGGATGGATCTTTTAGGATGTGTATCGATTATCGTGAGCTTAACAAGCTTACCATCAAGAATCGATATCCCCTGCCTCGTATTGATGATCTCTTTGATCAGTTGCAGGGAGCTTCTTATTTTTCGAAGATTGATCTGCGTTCTGGGTATCATCAACTTCGTGTGCATGAAGAAGATATTCCCAAGACAGCATTCCGCACTCGGTATGGGCATTATGAGTTCATAGTTATGCCATTCGGATTGACTAATGCTCCTGCTGTTTTCATGGACTTAATGAATAGGGTCTGCAAGCCTTATTTGGATCAGTTCATCATTGTTTTTATTGATGACATCTTGATTTATTCTAAGACGCAAGCTGAACATGAGCAACATCTTCGTCTTACTCTGGGACTCCTGAAGAAAGAGCAACTTTTCGCCAAATTCTCCAAGTTCGAGTTTTGGCTCAAGGAAGTTCAATTTTTGGGGCATATTGTCAACAAACAAGGTATTCACGTAGATCCCTCCAAGATCAGTGCGATTAAGGATTGGGATACGCCTACTACTCCTACTGAAGTTCGTTCTTTTCTTGGTCTGGCGGGTTATTATTGCCGCTTCATTGAAAATTTCTCAAAGATTGCAGTTCCTCTAACTGCTCTAACTCAGAAGAACAAGCCCTTTGATTGGGGATTCAAACAAGAGGAAGCTTTTCAAAATTTGAAGCAGAAGCTTTGTGACGCGCCTGTTCTGACCTTGCCTGAGGGCAATGATGATTTCGTCGTTTATTACGATGCATCTAAATTGGGTCTTGGCTGCGTTCTGATGCAAAGAAACAAAATCATAGCATATGCATCGAGGCAGTTGAAGATACATGAGAAGAACTACACCACTCCTGATCTTGAGTTGGGTGCAGTTGTCTTCGCTCTTAAGATCTGGAGACACTATTTGTACGGTACAAAATGTGTGGTTTTCACGGACCACAAAAGTCTTCAGCATATCTTCAATCAGAAAGAACTCAACATGAGGCAACGACGTTGGGTTGAGCTTCTAAACGACTATGACTGCGAAATTCGCTACCATCCTGGTAAGGCGAATGTCGTAGCCGATGCTTTGAGTCGTAAGGAACGTACTAAGCTTCGTTGTGTTCACGTTCAATCTGATATTCAAGCTCGATCCGATATCCAAGCACGTATTTCTCAGGCTCAACACACTTGTCTTTCACAAGGTTTGATGGGTAAGGAGTTACCCTATCACATAACACCTGATCTGGAACTAAAGGACAATGGATCGTATTACTTCATGGACCGTTTGTGGGTCCCAAGCCAAGATGAACTTCGCACCTTGCTTATAGATGAAGCCCATAAATCTCGTTATTCTATTCATCCTGGCTCAGATAAGATGTATAAGGATCTTCGTATTTAGTATTGGTGGCCTGGTATGAAGAAAGACATTGCCTTATACGTATCAAAATGCCTTACTTATCTTAAGGTTAAGGCTGAACATCAACGTCCTTCTGGTTTATTGGTGCAACCAAAGATCCCAGTTTGGAAATGGGAAAACATTACTATGGATCTCATTACTAAACTTCCGCGCACAAAGAAAGGTCATGATGCCATCTGGGTAGTTGTTGATCGTCTTACTAAGTCAGCGCATTTATTGCCAATCCGTGAGGATTTTTCTGCTGGCAAACTTGCTAAAATCTATGTGGATGAAATTGTATCTAGACATGGTGTTCCTTTAAACATCATTTCTGACAGAGATGCTCGCTTTACTTCTCATTTTTGGAGAACCATGCAATCCGCTATGGGGACCCAACTTAATCTGAGCACCGCTTATCATCCGCAAACGGATGGTCAATCTGAAAGAACAATCCAGACTGTGGAGGATATGCTTAGAGCTTGTGTGATCAATTTTGGTGGTAGTTGGGATTCACATCTTCCGTTGATTGAATTCTCCTACAACAACAGTTATCACTCCAGCATCAACATGGCTCCTTTCGAGGCTCTCTATGGTCGAAAATGTCGTTCACCAGTCTGCTGGAATGAGATTGGTGAGGCTCAGCTTACTGGACCTGCCCTCAGTTTAGAGACAACTGATAAGGTTAAGAAAGTTCGTGATAACCTTCAGACAGCTAGAAGCCATCAAAAGAGTTACGCGGACCAAGGACGCAAGCCCATGGAATTTCAAATCGGTGATCGAGTATTACTTAAGGTCTCACCTTGGAAAGGTGTGATCAGATTTGGAAAGAAAAGAAAACTTGCACCTAGATACGTTGGACCATTCAAGATCGTCGAAAGAATCGGTAAGGTAGCCTACAGACTTGAGTTACCTCCTGAACTTGGAAATGTTCATCAAACCTTTCACGTGTCCAATCTCAAGAAGTGTTTAGCTGATGAGAACCTCCACATACCACTTGACGAAATTCGTATTGATAAAACACTGAAATTTGTTGAGAAGCCAGTGGAAATCATGGAACGTGAAGTCAAGTGGCTCAAACGCAAGCGCATTCCATTGGTCAAAGTTCGCTGGGAATCTAAACGTGGACCTGAGTTTACTTAGGAACGCGAAGATCAAATGAAGGCGAAGTATCCACATCTATTCCCACGAGTTTCCTCTAAATAAATTTCGGGACGAAATTTCCACAAGTAGGGGGGACTGTGACACCTGTGTTTATAATCATTGTAAACAGTTCAGTTACCAATAAAACAAATTTATTTGATCCCAATGTCTGTTTGTTTATGTTTGACATTTTTTTTCATGTTTTGACTTTTTTTCAATTTCAAACTCTATATCGCTTTCTGGAGAGTTATACGCAAACTAGTGCGTAAACGTAATCAGTTTAATGCGAAAAATACTCCAGAACATCAACATACACTTAACATACCTTAAATAACCTTTACATAACTTAGAAATAAGTTTTGAAGGCTTTGGTATGGCGAAAACAAGTTAATTCGCCTACAGGGACTAAATTTGACAAACTGTGAAAGTATGCCAATTTGAACTGTAACAGACATTCTGGAACATGACCATAAGTTAAACATACCATAAATATCCTTTACATAGCTTAGAAATAGGCTTTGAGGGGTTCGGTGTGCTAAAATAAACTTTTGGGTCATTTAGGGACTAAAAGCGTCAAAAAGTGCATAAGTTTGCATTTTCACACATAACTTACGTTCTGAATACATCCGGACATCCAAAAATTTATGTAAGCACTAAAATATTTTATTTTAGTGTTTGGCACGAGAAAAATCCATTTGTCACGCAATTTGGATCGTTTTTCGCGCTTATGGGCATTCCGTCGTAATTAAGCGAACATCGCGATCGTACGACCAAACGAACCAACATCCGGCATATTTTTGAGCATATTTCATGTCCACAATGTTTAGGCATCAATTTAGGGCCTTAAATATGTCTTAACGGGCCTTAAACATGTCGGAAATAGCTCTAAACACCAACAGGGACTGAAACTGTCATTTATGCAAACTTGTTTCTGATCAGTGCAGCCCAGTCGGGCCGCGTAACATTCTGTTGTCCCTTACGCGGGCCGCGAGGCCCTCCCAGATTAGCAAAACTTGTTTTAACAACTGTTATGCACCCAAAACCCAATTGCAAATGGTATTTCCTGAAACTAGGGGCTCAAATAGTTTTGTAAAACCATGGGCTTGAGGTGTATGGATGAGATTGAAGCACGGTTTTCGAGGAACCATCTTAACGGTCCTAGAAATCCTATAAATACCCCCATGATCTCAACTCCAAAACCCACACCTTTGAAATCTGAATTGTTCTCTAAGTTGATGTGTTATCGCTTCATACCTGAGAATACTCGGATAAAAACTTCTGTTCTTGGACCCGTTGTAAGTCCTCTTTCGTTCTTTTAGCGTTTTCTGCGTTGACCAGTTTATGGTCAACACGAAGTTCGGTTGAACTTCGCAACGTGAGCGTAATCACGACGGTTATAGTCCCTTGTGACTATACCTACTGATTACCACGTTGTCTAGGCTCAGTGACGAGTCGTAGTTTCGGCCAAAATGCGTATTCTTGCATATTTTGTAACCAAACTACTTTTAGGTATCAAAACCGTTTGTTTTGATACCAAACTTGTTTTCTAACTTAGGTAAGCATGTTTTAACATGCTTAGCTCGTCAATTTTAGTTTAGTGCTTATATAGGGTCGTAAGGTAAGCGATCTAAACAATCGCTTATACTTTCGAACCCGACCCGTTTGGTCGATCATTAGGATCCGACCAAACACATTAGGTAACCATATTTGTATAGGGAATAACCTTCCGAGGTTATACCTTATGGTCACGACGTTTAGTTAGTTGTATGATGGGTAGTTTATATGCCTTAGGTAAAATACCAAAATGCCCTTTTTACGCCAAAATTCATTTTTAACATATGTAACATAAATTTTAACATCTAAACTGATTTGGTAACAATATTAGACTTGTTAAGGCATATTTTACTTGTCATAGGACTAGTTAGGTGGTCCAAACGCGTTTTACGCGAACGACGCGTTAAAGTAGCATAAGCTACCTACACGGGTCGTAATGGGTCGTAAGCACTTATGTTAGGTTTCATTTTAGTGTGTAGGTTTGTTAAACCATATTACATGAGTTCCCATACTCGTTTGGTTTACGAACCCTCATGCTACCCGATCCTCCGATTTAGGTCCGGTTTATTAACATAGTTACCTATATTAGGTGCCGTTTGATTTCCGTGATCTCTAGCATTGTTTGGTTGTTACTCAAGGACTTCTAGGCAATCTCAAGTGAGTACATAGACCCCTCTTTTACTGTTTTCAAACTATTTTAGGGTGAAACACATGTGCCTACTTGTTACTTTCATGCTTTCCTATTTTCACATCATATGCTTGCTATGTTCATTAGAACACTTATAGTACATGATTTACTTTACATTCCTGCTATGTATGTTGACTGATAGCATGCTAGCACATTGATTTACATGACTTTTCTGCTTCGTATGTTAACTTAGCATACTTAGTACATTGTTTTCATATAACATGTCAACATTTGGTATAACATTTGGTTTGTACAAACGGGACTTATATACGTTCATTAACATTAGCTACGCCGCTCGGTTGTAAGTATTGGTACCATAGGACTTGACAAATCCCATTCCTGACATCCCGGGTTTGTTTGGATGTAAGGAATGACTGAATCCGAAAACATTTCTTTTGATAACCTTGACTTAGGGTTATCTGACTGTCTCAAGGCTTGAATGTATGCTTTAACTTACCACATAACATTTGTTACACATTGCTGGACTACATTTGGACTTTTAACATTTGATATGGTTTATACAAGGACTTTTGACAATTGGTTTAAACATAGACTTTATACATTGGTGGTTTCTTTAAGTGACTTAAGTAACGAGATGTGAGTAGTATAATACAAACATGGTGGACACGCCGCTGGTACTTCCTATATATAAGTGCTTGTATTATATTACATATCATAGCGTTACTTAAATCATTCATTTTGGGACTTATACATTTTACACAAGTAACACGTTTTTCATGAGACTTTGGTTTACAAACAGTTTACTTTATACAACTCATCTTGCTTGGTTATTCATTTAACCATACATTATTCTCTTATTTATACATATCATCTGATCTTATCACTTTTCAAATGATTTACAAAACAAAACAATTTACAAGGTTCATGACTAAATTTTATTAAACATTTTCTTAAACTTAAGTCATGAATCCTATTTTCACAAATCCTATGTATCTCACAGACATCTTTATGCTGACGTACCTATTTTCACATGTGTTTTCAGGAGCTTTTGCATAGGATGATGATCGTGACACTAGGGCGGACCTGTGCCTTAGAGACTTAAAATGAATATAGACTTAGTTTAATTATGTTATGTACTCTTTGTTTCCTGTTTAAAACAATGTAACTCTCATGTTTAGTAACTAAAACGAAATTTTAAATTTCCATGGTTGTGAAACAATTAATTCTGTTACAACACTCCCCGACGTTTCTGCCACGTCTTGTTGTTTTACGTGGTCGGGGTATGACACATGCTCAGGCTAACTCAGCACTCCCTTCAATCCAATACAGTGTGTGTTTAGCAACTACGAACTACTGTGAGTATACTCGAACCCATTTTCTTTTAACGCACTTTTGGGTGTTACATACGTTCTCTATCAAAACACAACAACACACAACGCAAACACTTTTAACACTAACCGCTCCCGCATGTTATACGTGATCTATGAATGCTTGTTACTATGCTTAGACGGTGTTACACTCTACCGCCCCTAGCAACAATAGTACTATAGTTTGGACTCAGCACCTGTCGTGGACATGGGTTGCTAGTTACTTCACGTGTCCGTTGGACATGTGTCGCGGATACTCTACAACGCAGTCTTGTGGTTAAGTGTGAACATAGTTTTGATAGTTACATGCTTCGCCCGTTACGTGATACATGCTGGTTATGCATAAACGCTTTTCGCTATACTATATGCTATACAAACTTGTGTACTCACCTTTACATTTTATGTATTGACTTTATTTTAACGTATGTGACAGGTTAACAGGATGCTATGCTTGCTATGCTATGACGAATCAAGATAGGCAGTCTAGAAACTACATCAATAGAAATCTAGGCTGTCGGACTTGTTTTGTTCGAGAGAAACTAGTTGTCTGTAATAATTACTTGTTGAATATTTGTTGATTGGTATGGGACAATTAACCTTAAAAATATTGGTAACAAATAGTTGTTATGGATCTCTTGAGCAATCTGGTTCGCCTAGTGCCGTGCCCTGGTGTTTCCGCCATCGGTTGGGGTGTGACAGTTGACGTATAATTGGCCTTAACGTACGCTGCGTATGCGATGCCGATTCCGCACGTTATAAACCTCAAAAACGAAATCCTGCTTGTTGAACCCATAAAACGCACATGTTTGCATAAAAAAAACCGCACGTACACTTTATCTATATAACATGCGGATTTACTCCATTAAAAATAAAAAACCGCATGTTATACATCCTTTCCCAAAATCCGCATGTTATATCTCTCAAATCCGTATGTTATATTCTCATTGCGTACGTATCGTACATTAAGGGATATTGTATAGTACACTTTCTCTCTCTCCCCTCACTCTCTCTCTCTCTCTCTCTATATATATATATATATATATATATAGAGAGAGAGAGAGAGATTGGTTAACGTACAATTAGCCTTAACGCACGTTGCGTACGCGTTGCCAACTCCACACATTATAAACCTCAAAAAACGAAATCCTGCATGTTGAACCAATAAAACCCGCATGTTTGCACCCATAAAAAACCGCATGTACACTTTAACTATATAATATGCGGATTTACTCCATTAAAAACAAAAAACCGCATGCTACACATCCCTTTCGAAATCCGCATGTTGTATCTCTCAAATCCGCATGTTATATTCTGATTTCGTATGCATCGTACATTAAGGGATATTGTACAGTACTCTCTCTCTTTATATATATATATATATATATATATATATATATATAGGGTCAGGATTTAGAGAAAACGGTAAAAAGTGTGAGAACGGTTATGGATCGTCAGATTAAAACAATCCATGGACTAGATGACGCGGTGGCGTTTTCGTAAATAACATCACTTTTATTACTCTGGAGCGCTTCATTGAGGGTAAAAAAGTCTTTTGACTTCTCTACACAAAACGCCATATAATGAAATAAAACGCCATTAAAATTACCGCCTTTACCCTACAATAGCACACACCATCCTAAATCAAAAATCGCCATTAGATATAAAACGCCAAACTTAATTATAATAAAATCCTGCCTAAAAAAACCGCAAAAAACATCCTATATATACAACATCTCAGACCTTCCATTAAAACACACAAAAACCCAAACGCCATATTTAATATATACCATTCGTCTTAGAAATGCCAAAAAACCCAAACATCAAATATCCTCTAAACCAAAACCATTATTTGAAATTTAGTTTGGTTCTCTGTAAGGTTTCGCTCAATGTAATGGGCAATATCCTCAACTTCCATCCAATTTATAACGCCAAAACATACAAAAATATTATTGAGATTTGTTGTCAATAAAGTTTAGCTGTATGGGGTGGACAACATTGTCAAACATCTTTCTCAACTGAGGATTAACAATGTTGCCCATCTCATACAGCAAAACATTATTGAGTTTAGCATGATCAAATTTAGAGGTTTAAGGTACTTTTATTTAGTGGTGTTCTTTTTCTCGGTAAAACGCCAAAAAGTTAAAAAATCAAACATCGTTCATTGAAAATTCAAGATTGTTGGCTGAAGGATGTAAACTCAATAACATTTTGCTACATGAGATGGACAAATCTTCAAGAAAAAGAGGCTGATTTCAGACTTTGTGCTTCCAAACGGTGACAAAAAAACTACTCCAAAAACAAAAAAACAAAATGAATCATACGAAAGTCGAAACAACCAGTTAAGATGATTAAAGAAAGAAGAAAGAGACCGGTGACAGTGAAGATTTGGAAGATCAATTGTTTATATTTTTTTTAATTTTCTTTTTCAGTTGATTGTTATATAATAAAAACGCCACACAACCAAAATGCTTGTCAAAATGCCATCATGCCATAAAAGGCCCCAAAAACTACCAAACTATAACAAAATTACTTTGGACATGTATTATAAAAAACCCAAAAAAAAATTTTAAAAAAAACCAAACTTGAAAAGGGTAACTACAAAACATTAAAACTGAAGAGACGGAAAATTTATTATATTAGAATCTAAAACGCCAAACTTGAAAGATGGGACGTGTTACAGACTTGAGAGATAAAAACTTATCAAAAACAATAATTACAAACAGTAACTGAAAGGACGAATACTTTATTATAATAATGCACCGCCTAACGTGCGTGCCAAAAAGAAATCCTACAAAATGATACCTCTTAGCAACTTTCATTTAATCAAACCTAAAAAACAAACGCCAATACTACTAAATACCACTCACCGTAAAAACGCCAAAAAATTAAAAGAATTAAAGATAGCTAATATGCTTTCTTGGATATTCAGTATTGTTCTTCGTGAAGTTTCACTGAATGGATTGTTAGGTGAGGAGAGTAACTCAGTAAGATGTTGCTGCATGAGATGGATAAATCTTCAAGAAATAGATACTGATGACAATCGTATGTCATTTTGTGTTCTTTGTCCTTGAAGAAGGCTTGGATGAGGAGAAGAGATCAATGACACTGAAGAGTGGGATGATAATAAAGATGAAGATGAAGATGAAGATGAAGATGAAGATGAAGATGAAGATGAAGATGAAGATGAAGAAAAAGCGAAAAACCCACCCACACTTCATAGATCTATGTCTTCAAACATCCACAAAAAGCCACTTCAACAGACGAGCAGGCAAAATAATCAAACCGATGGGTTTGTTAAGTTTTACATAAAACACCATATATTTGGTGACAGTTCTTGTAGTATTAAAGAAGAGAGAGACTGATGACAGTGAAGATTGTGAAGAGAGATCCGATTAGGACTTTTAATTTATTTTTTTCGCTTCTGTTTTTTTCCCTGTGGTTGTAAATTAATTTTACAATTGTAAAACGCCAAGATACCACAAAGGCCAAAATGTATATAAAAAATAATATAACAATGTGCCATCTTGTCTAAAACGCCTTGAAAAACGCCATTCAGAGAGATTTGAAAAACGCCATAAACGTCATAAATGCCAAAATGTTAATACAATGAAACCATTAAAACGCCATATAATTATTGAATTTGGTTAACGCAAAAAATCTTAAACACCAAAAATAAATCAATATTGTGAAAAGCTGAATTGGAAAAGCGGAAGATAAAATGACAAAAAAGCCCATACGCCCTAATTATATCGCGCGCCACGTGTTGGGCCAGGATGCGTTCTCACACTTTTGGGCGTTTTCTCCTGATCCCGTCTCTCTCTCTCTCTCTCTCCATATATATATATATATATATGTAGGGTCAGGATTTAGGGAAAACGGTGAAAAGTGTGAAAACGGTGAGAACGGTTATGGATCGTCAGATCAAAACAATCTATGGACTAGATGGCGTGGTGGCATTTTCGTGAATAACATCACTTTTATTAAGTGGACGCGCCTTATTAAGGGTAAAAGGTCTTTTGACTTCTTTACAAAAAATGCCCAACTCGTGAATAAATTGCCATTAAATTCCCGCCTTAAAAATACATAGCACACATCATCCTAATATAAACGCCATTAAATATAAAACACCAAACTTTGTTTTTAAACGATAAAGCTGAACAAACAGTAACTGAAACGACGGAACTAAATTACTAGCATTTATTATAATAAAATCCCACCTAAAATACGCGCCAAAAACTTCCTATATAAACACCATCTCAGACCTTCTAATAACCACACCAAACCCAAAAACGCCATATTTTCCTATATACCATTCATCTTAGAAACGCCAAAAAACCAAACATCAAAGATTCCAATCGACGTTTCTTTGAGATACACTATTTTCTCAATAAACTTTCACTCAATGTGATGAGCAAAATCCTTATGTGGGGATATTGTCCATCTCATTGAGCAAGATCTTAATGAGTGTATCCTCAATATAAACGCCAAAATATACAAAAACCACAAAATTGCAAAATGTCATTTCTTGGAAATTTAGTTTTGTTCTCAATAAAGTTTAGCTGATCGGGGTGGAAAACATTGTTAGACATCTTTCTTAACTGAGGATTAACAATGTTGTCCATCTCGTTTAGCAAAACATTATTGAGTTTAGCATGACCAAAATTAGTGGTTTAAGTTACTTTTATTTAGTGGCGTTTTTTTTTGGCGCTTGGTTTGTTTGTCCGATCTTATATTGTTTGTTATGTAACTTCGAAGTAACATGTTATCAACAAATAAGTAGAAAAAAAAAGACGGAAAAAATGATATATAAGAGATATAAAATGCCAAATTCAAATCTGTGTGTGTTTCTGTAAGAATGAAAAATACAAAACACCAAACTACTCTTCACTTGCTCTCGAAGACCGTGTCGATCTTCTTTTAATTACGGCCTGTTTGCATGTCGATGCGTAGTGTCCATAGCCTTTGCAATTTTGACACTGTCTTTCTTTGGCCCCGGGTTTCGACTTTGATTTCTTTTTCTCGATTGCTATCTCCTATTTAGATTTCAGGCGCTTCCGAGATCCAGAACCTTTGGATTTATACCCAACAGGAACTCTTATCGGATTCTTGTCGTTTTTATATTGACCGGTTATCTCTGCAAATCTATCCCTAGTACTAGCTGGAGGAGCAACAATATGCATATCTTGAACCTTCTTCATATAAGATTGAACGTGATCCTTATATACGGATAGCTCCTCTTTATTACCAGATAAACGGTTCAAAGTATACTCCGTTGAAAAAAAAATCTCTCGCATCATACTTTGCACATTGGGATCAAGCTCGGTCATATATTCACGATTAATTGAGTATTCGGGAGAGCAGTTTCGGGAAGCCTCTTTACGCCATCTATTCAAAATGTATTGTTTTGTAAATTCCCTAATGTCAAAACTTCTCAAAACATAGAATATATGTCTACATAGCAAACCAAACTGCTCAAAACGCCTGCATGAGCAACTTCATATGCAATCAGACTTACGGTATATTACCTGAAAAATGCCAAAAACAATATCTCTATAACGCCATGCAGAGAATGTTTGTATAACAAATAAAAAAACACAACTTGATAAAAAAACAAATTAAATGTTATAATAGAATATGATAAATTCCATATACAGAAAACGCCATATAAAAAAACGCCGTTGTTTACCTCAAATAAGGATGTGCAAGGCTGCTGGAAATCATTTATGTAAAACTTAACAAACCAATCGGGCTGATCTTCGTAACGTTGATTTATGCAATCCACAATACCGATTAGCTCAGCTTGAACGTCACAAAAAATATTTTTTGTGTATATGTCAGCAGCTTGGACTTCCAACACTTGGTAATTACTCTTCAACTGGGGTCATTTGTATCGAGATTTATGATCATTTTTTCGGTGTGTGTGACGCTGTGCTTCTATTGCAGTTTCGTAATGTGTCATGAACTCAACAAGAGTAGCTTTTAAATTGCACACTTGACCAAAAAAATGATTCTCACTCTCCGACCTCGATGTCGTTCGCATAAGGCCCGACAGCTCTTCTATTCTATAGTATGCAGGGATCTAAGATCCCCCGAGTGCAAAAATATCAGATTGCCAGTCATTATCTACTAAATTGAACTCTCCGATAACCACTTCCCATTCTGATTCAAACTCTTTAGGTGTAATATCCGTCCACACAACACCACAAATACGTTCTTTGAAATTTGTGGAATTGCATAGCCTAACACCAGCCTATTTATAACACGAAAACACCATGCAAAAAAACAAATATATTACACACAAACAAACTTATATGAAAAACAGTAACAAGGTACATAACGCCATATATTTTAAAACGCAGCATATCCTAAAACACCAAAGTAAAAATAAGCAAATCAACCTTCAGAGAAAGTTTATGCATAACATGCCACATGCATAACCGATGCCTCGTGTCAACAAATACAGCAGAAATAGCCTTCTTCATTGCTGGATCTTGGTCAGTGACAACAACTTTTGGTTGAGAACCAACAGCTTTTAGAAAAACTCTCAACAACCAAATATACGTATCAGCAGTTTCTGAGGCCAATAATCCAGCACCAAATGTAACATTGCAGTGGTGATTGTCTATACCAGTGAACGGTACAAACACCATAGCGTATCTGCATTTGAAAACACCATGAGAAATGAAAGCATAATAAAAAGCCATTGCATGTAAACTCTGAAAACCTCCAATGCATGTAACCAGTTAAAACACCAAAAGAACATTAAAAAATAAAATTAAATTATAAAAAATATTACTTGTTGGAACGATACGTCCCGTCAAACGAAATCACATCACCAAGGACGTGGTTTACGTTTAGCTTGATCGTCACACCAAAAAAGTCCCTTCAAACAGTTGTCTTTGTCTGTGAAGTAATCGTACGAGAAATTAGGCTGGGACTGTTTTTTCAACCAAATGTCTCACAACCATCTCGGCGTCGTATTCCCCTATGAACAAGTTAACTTGCCTCTTGTAGTTCTTAAATTCAACTTTACTTGCACCCACGTCTTCAAAACCGCCAAAACAAGTCTTCATAACATTAAACGCCTTAACTGGACCCAAATTCAACTTAGACATGTTGTGTATAACATGCTTCTAGAGCTGAGTGAGGTGTCGTTTAGTTGGAAGAAAATGCTTATCAGGACGTTCAACAAGATTATGGTTGTGCTCCTCGACAAACTTATAGACATTCCGTGATCCAGCCTCAAAAATTATAGATAACAGTGCACCACAATCAGTCCTCTTTGAAAACTTGGATCGCACTAAACGTTCCTTTTGATTGAGGTCCAACGTATCAACCTTCTTGTCCTTATATACCCCAGCTCTCGTACACATGTAATACTTAATATGCAATACACCTTTGGCGTTTATCTTTTCAGTCCCTTTCCTGACTGAAAAACCACAAGCCTTGGCATACGTAACATACATTGAATAACAATCATCGAGGCTTGTAAATATCATGTCCTTTTTGGGCTTTATTTCTTCACTAACGTCAGGAATGATAAATGGTAAACCAGTTTTGGGGCAAAACCTTTCGTTCGAGGAAACATCTTCGTCTGAGAAAAACACATTGAGAAACAATTTCAGAAAAACACCATTAAAATATAAATTGTCTCCTTATAACATTATCGATAAAAACGCCATTAATTGAATAATAAACAAGACATAATAAACATATAATTTGAAAACACCATAATAAAAATGCCAAAATACACACACCATAACGTTATTGATTAAACAAAATAATGAATCAACAATACTAATGCAACATGATAATGAAAACGCCATGAGATGAATAATTAAAAATAGTTAACAACATAAATAATTAACAAATATAACATGATAATGAAAACGCCATAGTTAACAAAACTGATGTTTACACAAATTAACAAATAGTAATAACTAATGTTTACAAATACTACTAAATAATATTCAAAACTAATCAGGTGTAAAATGCCAATGATCGTAAAAACATAAGAAATATACTAGATCCTAAACGACAATTAAAATTAACAATGAAAACTCCAATTATTAGTTCTTACTAATTGTTTAACTATCAATGAAAACGCGAATAAATTGGATACATGAACAACGCCATTAAAAAGCATACAACACATTATGAAAAATTAATTGGAGAAAAAAACAATGAAACAAACATAAAAGAACAAAATGCCATATCTGTTGTATATGTGTTATATCATTTGCTAGAACAAAATATGAAATCGTCATCAAATATTAGTTTGTCGAAAAGAATCCATGTTAGACGCCATAGATCTGAGAAAGCTTGGAAAGGAGGTAACAGCTAATAGGAAATCTTTGTAGTTTTAATTTGAAACAAATTTATAAAGTGAATAAGGAGGGAATGTACAAAAGGACAACGGTACCCTTGCATATCATTCAGCGTGTGAGTGCATAATGTCTATCACCTCCGTCAATCTCAGATCGTAGCAGAAAACAGAACAAGACATGGTTTTGAATTGTTAAATATAGGGAAAAGTCAATTCTGGAAGGACAGTGGAAAACTTGTAAATAAGGAGACAATCCTTATGCCTTGCCTATAAATAGGAGCCTTATGTTTAGTTTTTAGAACTTTTTGAACATTTGAAGCTTTGAAGGTCTAGAGAGAGAAACTATTGTTCAAGGTAATTCAAGGTGGTGTATTGTCATATTATTCAATAGAATCATCGTGTATTACGTTCTTGTGTCGATCCACATAGAGAGAGAAACTATTGTTCAAGGTGATTCAAGGTGGTGTGTTGTCACATTATTCAATAGAATCATCGTTTATTACGTTCTTGTGTCGATCCACACACGTACACAGATTCCGCACGTGATACGTGTTCTTCGCAATCGTGTCGAGAGTTCAAAATCGATCCGGAAACGAATCCACAAGTGATATCAGAGCGGGAGATTGATTGCACAGATTAGAGATACAAGATTTCGTGAAAATTCAGCAAATTCAGAGCCAAATTCGTCAAATTTTCACCTTCTACTCATCTTCTTCACTTTTTACACTTTAAATCTCAGATTTACATGGTTTTAACGGATAAAAACGCTTGGATTTTTTATATGTAGTGCGAAAAACACTTTTGATTAATCCTACAAAGTTTCAAAACAAAAATCGAAGTTTTACTTGTTCAATTAGTCGAAAAACTGGTCGAATAGTTGATGTTGTTCGCTGAAAGTTCGGGTGCGAAGTCGTAGCTTCATACGAAGCCACAGTTCAATTTGGTACGAAGGGACTGGTTGTTTGCTTCGTACTGTCGTGCGTGGGTGAGAATATATATTTTTTAGTTATTTTTAGCTCTTTTTACTCGCCGATTAGAAGTTTTAAATTTATAAAACACGATATTCGACTATCACTCTACTCACACGCTTAGGGCAAGTATACCCATCTCAGACGTAGTATAGTGAAGGCAAGATACCGAGGTCGTACAAGGACACAAGAGCTTTTATTATCGGCTTATCGTCAACGTCTAATCGAACCAACTTTTGAGAAAAGATTTTTTTTAAAACTAATAAAAAGATAAAACCAGAAAATAAAAATAAAATAAAATTGATAGATAAGAAAGAATCACTTGGATCTAACTTATCTTTCATGTACCCTTTTGATGATTTCCGCACTTTGGGCATTTTAAGAGATTATCTTAGTTATAGTAGCAGGCCACACTTCCAAGGCGACGTTACACTCAACCTAGTGGTTTGAGTCAACAAGGATACAATCCCAAGAGGTTGGATTATTAAAAGATAATTAATTAAGTTATTAACGCAAAATGTGGTGGACCCCCCTTCCAAGGCGGCGATCACCCTCAACACGTTGGTCTGAGTCAGCAGGGATACAGTCCTCGTAGGGTTGGTTTAATGTTTTAATAAAAGCTTAAGAATAAGGGATTCAAGCTTTTTGCACCTCTCCTGTGGTGGGTAATGCCCGCTCCGACTCGTGAGGTGTTACTTGGCTTGAACCAGGTTCTCGCAGGATCTATACACTGAACGAGACATAGAATTTCCCAAACCACCCTTCTAACCCCCTTCCAGGAAATTAACATGCTTTATATAGACCGTAAAGACATGAATATGTTGAATCAACGAACATATCAAGAATGATTGAGTAAATTTGCCTTCAATATAAAAAAACTATTTATTAACGTCATTAATACTTACCCAATTAAAAAGGAGCCAAAGATTGGAAATCACAAAAGAAATATATAAAAGAAAAGTCTTCACCAAGTGATGTAAGAATTTAGCCAAGCATGGCCTTTGTTTGACAAAGATTCTTACGATCGATCTTGGATCCCGAGACTACACACACACTCTAAAGATGGAAAAGTGGATGATGGTGGTGGATGATGGTGTTGTAGTGGTGGCAAGTCAGAGAGAAGTGGTTTGCCAAGGGATGAGTTGAAGTGGAACCAAGCACTCCTATTTATAGCTGTAAACAGAAGCTTTAGCACGGCCCGTGCCCGCCTGGCAAGGCCCCGTGCCCATCTCTCTCTCATCCTCATTAACTGCTTGTCAGATATCGTACTAACATGGCCCCGTGTGTCAATGGCATGACCCGTGGCCAAAGTACTTGCTGTACTATCGCAGATTCTACAAATCTTTGAGTTGACCACGCCCCGTATTTACTTAGCACGGCCCCGTGTTGGCTACCGTTTTTGTCTTTTTGCAGTTGTCTTTTTCTCCAGCCCAGTATCCATCTTCGGACATGACCCGTGTCAGGTGGACACGGCCCCATGTCGGTATTCTGTTCTTGTTATTTTGAGGTTTGGATGTGAGTTGGGGCTTGGCGATCTGCGGCAATTCCTTCTTCTTTGCATTTATGTTGGATTTTGCTGTCTTTTTACTCCTTTTGCAAATTTAAGCTCTTTTATCCCTGAAAATATAAAAGGAACGAAAACACGAGTTTTTTCCAACATTAGTACTAAAAAAAAGGTTGCTTTTACGCTGTATTTGACATAATTTATATGTTGTATTTTCATCACATCAAATACTCCCACACTTGAATCTTTGCTTGTTCTCAAGCAAAACTCTATTATGTGGCTTACACACCTAAATGGAATAGGTAGAAGAGAAGGTTTTTGGGTCTTATCTTTAGAGTGTCGGGTGACGTGAGGTCGAAGACTCAATCAAATTTAATCTAAATACAACTAATTAGCTAGCGGTAAGTGGGTATCGAACACAGGGAGTTTGTGGAATATGTGTTATCTAAATGTGTGTCTAAGTTTACTAAAATTTAGACTAATTGCAAGAAAAGTAATATTCAAGAGTCGGATTGTTTGATTTTAAAACTAAGATTACTAATTTAATTGCGAATTTAGAGTTGGTTTTGTAAACAATTTAGAGACAAATGGCCATCTTAAGTTTCCGGTTTGCTTTGACATTCATGCTAACATTCAACTAGAAAGAACCACATAGACATGGTTCTTGTGTGATTACTTGTTGTGATGAAAGGTAACTGAATACTCGGATTCCTAGAACGCGAGGTTGTTACCCGATGACCAATTAATCAATACCCAATCCTAATTCCACCCATGATATCTCATTGCGAACGACACCAAGAACGTATGGTTACAACTAAGATTAACATATGAATCAACAATTTATGAACAAGTAAACACACACCATAATAAACAACCCATAGGAGCAAGTTTACTATTCTAGAAATACAAATCAAAGCATAAATGTCTCAGACAAACCTTCAACTAAAGATGATCACCATGAGTTTAGCCGCACATGACTTGGACAATCATCATCACAAAATTCTTAATTTTCATAACAATTCAAAACACAAACCCAATAATTGGAAAATAGTCTCAAGCACCAAGAACACCCCCAAAATCGTCTCTAGCAATGTTGGTAACCGAATAGAATGATTGCACACCAAAAGACACCTTAAAAACCAACTTTAATGAGCAGTTACGTCAAATACGACATACGGCGCCGTAAGCTACGGCGCCAACTGAGTTGTTGGGTGGACATTGCATCGCAGTAACCTACGGCGCCAGCCGTAGGCTACGGCGCCCAAGGAACCTTACGCCAAAGATCACTGGACTACGGCGGACAATTTGGCACATCTGAGTGCCGTAACCTACGGCCAGAACCGTAGGCTACGGCAGTGACTGGATTTTTCTTCTTGGTTTTCTTTATCACATCTTGATCTCTCAAACTTGTTTCCGCCAACTTCAAGTTTTCATCCAAGCACCATAAAAACATTCTTTTATGCTCTTCATCACCTACAAATACAAATGCATCATAGTTACCATGTTCCACCATTTTAACCGAATTAAGCATGGGATTTTTATCCTTTTAAAGCACTTAAGGGTTGTCCTACGGACCACCTGTCACATCCCCACACTTACCCGTTGGTTGTCCTAAGCAACCCGTTGAAAACTATTCCCAAACTTATAAGCGATCAACATGTAAACCAAGCTAGAATATGTTGTCCCTTTACTAACCTATCATCACACCCCAAGACACACCCTTCGCAATAACTCTCGGTGACAAAGACTACTAGCAACTTGTGCAAGAACACTCAATGCAAGTGTGTGATTGTGCGACAATAAGCTTGTATAAAAATCAAATCTCCGCCTACAAAATACTTAACATGCTTATGAATCAAAAGGACTTACAGGTTGTAATGGGGCTATGTGCAAAGGTAGGAAAAATGATAAGATAAATATGCAAGTAGCTCGTTGATTCGACCCGGTTTTGTTGCTACTACTAACCAAAACAACCATCAACTATTTACACAACATCATCATCTCTTTTTTTTCTTTTCTTTCAACTACTCTTGCAACTATTTCTTTCTTTTTGTATTTTTCTCAGTTTTCTCTCTCTTTTTTTTACAAATCAAACTAAATAATATATACACATAAACATCAAGTACTACGTACTAAAGCTCCTAAACCGGGTCGTCTCAACAGGTAGAATTTTGTAAGAGATAGGCTTGGGTCACAACTGAATGACATTAGGCTAAAACATGGCTTACTAAAGACCAAACTCATGGTCGTAGCCTACGGCCAGGACCGTAGGTTACGGCCCTATCTGGGCATTTGGTCTTCATAATTTTTACACTTTACAAACAAATGTTTTTTTTCGTTTTCTAAATTTATAATTCCTATAGTTTTTATACTTTTTTTTAAAACATGAAAATATACCCTACCCCCCAATAAAAACCCGTGTTGTCCTCAACACTATGTTCGAGAATTTCTTACGAATTTCCCCACACTTGTGTCGAACACAAGCTTAAACGGATACGGTAATTATTTTAAAAACACACTAACTTAAGTAACTAAACTACATATTTACACTAACAAACCTGGGCCTCTTTCAAACTTCCTCGTCATCCAATGGGCGTAAAATGGAGCCCACCTTGTCGAGCTCGAGATTGTTGATATCATTCCCTTCCAAGTACGGTTTGAGCCGGTGCCCATTTACTGTTTGCTTCGTGTTGGATTGAAGGTCTTGAATATCTACATCCCCAAACTTGCCCACACGCGTGATGACATAAGGACCCATCCATTTACTCTTCAACTTACCTGCAAACAACTTCAACCGTGAATTGTACAACCACACTTTTTGACCCACTTCGAAGGTCCTTTTTCTTATCTTCGCATCATGAACCTTCTTTAGCTTGTCTTTATATGCGGATGCACACTCATACGCTTCATCCCGTATCTCTTCAATCTCACTCAATTAGAGTTTTCTAATTCGACCCGCTTCGTCATAATCCGCGTTCACCATTTTTATTACCCATAGTGCACGATGAGCCAACTCCATCGGTAAATGACAACCTTTACCATAAACTAACCGATATGGAGTTGTACCAATTGGCGTTTTGTAAGCCGTGCGGTATGCCCAAAGTGCATCATCCAACTTACCCGACCAATCCTTCCTATCCACCCTCACTGTTTTCATCAAAATCTCCTTAATTTGTCTATTGGACACTTCAACTTGTCCACTAGTTTAAGGGTGGTAAGGAGTAGTGATTCGGTGATTCACATTATATCTTTTCAACAATTTTCCAAAATTAAAGTTTTTAAAATGTGAACCACCATCACTAATTATAACCCGCGGGATCCCAAATCGAGCAAATATGTTAGATTGGACAAACTTATATACCACGGAATGATCATTGGTCCTTGTTGCGATTGCTTCAATCCACTTCGAAACATAATCCACCGCAACCAATATGTACAAAAACTCGTTCGAATTTGGAAAGGGACCTATGAAATCTATTCCCCACACATCAAACACCTCAACCACCAAGATTGGTTGAAGAGACATTTCATCCCGCTTTGAGATGCTTCCCGCCTTTTGACAATTTACACAATTACGGGCGAATTCACAAGTATCTTTAAAGATTGTAGGCCAATAAAACCCACAAGTCAACACCCGATAACCCGTTTTGTGTCCACTAAAATGACCTCCACATGTGACACCTGTGCTTGTATAATCATTATTCAAACTCTGAATAGTTCAATTATAAATAAAGCAATGTATTTTGATCCCTATATTTGTTTAATTATGTTTGAAAATTTCTCATTTCAATTCTTGTTCGAATTCAAACTCTAAATCGCTTTCTAGAAAGTTATACGCAAACTGATGCGTAAACGTAATCAGTTTAATGAGACAAACACTCCGGAACATCAACATATGCTTAACATACCTTAAATAACCTTTACATAACTTAGAAATAAGTTTTGAAGGGTTTGGTATGGCAAAAACAAGTTTATTCGATCGCAGGGACTATTTGCGACAAACTAGGAAAGTCTGCCGATTCGTATAGTAACGTACACTCCGGAACATGATCATAAGTTAAACATACCATAAATATCCTTTACATTGCTTAGAAGTAGGCTTTGAGGGGTTCGGTATGCGAAAATATGCTTATTTGATCAAGAGGGACTAAAAGCGTAAAAAATGCATAAGTTTGCATTTACGGGCATATCTTACGTTCTGAACATATCTGGACATCCAAATATTTTTGTAATCATTAAAATATTTTATTTTAGTGATTGGAATGCTAAAATTCCATTCGTCGCACAATTTGGATCGTTTTTCGCATCCGTTCGTGTTTCGTCGTAATTAACCGAATAACGTGACCGTACAACCAAACGAACCGACATCCGAGATATTTTCAAGCATATTTCATGTCCCCTATACTTTGACACCATTATAGAGTCTTGAAATTGGGTTAACGGGGCTTAATCGTGTCAAAAATCAACTTTATAGCATGCAGGGACCTGTTCTGCCAAAAATGAAACTTTTGCAAAAACATGCTCCCTCATTCCACGCGCCAGACCCAGATGCTCCTGGCGCATGGCACGAAAGCGCCCTTTTTCAGCAGAACAATTTTCTGCAACCATCATGAATTCCAGGGTCTTTTGTGCAATTTTCTCAATACCTTAGGTAGGTTTTTGTGTTTCTTATGTATTAGAAACCATGTTCCACAAGTGTAGGGTCAAGATTGATTCTCCTAACACTTGGAATGATCTCCTTGATCCTAAGTTACTATAAATAGACATGGGTTCTTCACTTCATTCCTCACATTTGAATCAATTCTGCTCTAAGTTGAAGCTAAGGCTTCATACCTGAGTAATTTGGTTCAATTCTTCCTTGCTTGGACCTTTTGTAAGCTTCTTTCATGCTTTTTATGCATTTCAAGCATGAATGTCAAACAGTGTTTGACTTTCTACTTTGACCAGTCTTTGGTCAACACAAAGTTCGTTTGAACTTTGCAACGTGAGCGTAATCACGATGGTTATAGTCCTTTGTGACTATACCTACTGATTACCACGTTGATTAGGCGTAGTGACGAGTCATAGTTTTGGTCAAAATACGTGTTTATGCGTATTTTGTAATGAAGCTATCTTTGGGTATCAAAACACTTTGTTTTGATATCAAACTTGTTTTCTAACTTAGTTAAACATGTTTTAACATGTTTAACTCGTCACTTTTAGTTTAGTGCTTATATAGGGTCGTAAGATAAGCGGTCTAAACGACCGCTTAGACTTTCGAACCCGACCCGTTTGGTCGATCATTAGGATCCGACCAAACACAATTTGTAACCATAGTTGTATAGGGAAGAACCTTACGAGGTTATACCTTATGGTCACTTCGTTTAATTAATAGTATGATAGGTAGTTTATATGCCTTAGGAAAATGACCAAAACGGCCTTTTTACGCATAATTTCATTTTAAGCATATGTAACCGAAGATTTAAATTTCATTTTGATGAGCTTGTGTATGGTTGTACCAAACCTCAAGAGTGCCATGAAATTATCAAAATGATGTCCTTATTGTAGTAAAATGTAGAGAGCGTGTGAATTCAACAAGAAGTTGAGGTATCAAACAACGGATAAAGAGAATGTTTCCTGTGAAGGCTATTATAGGAAACTTGTGTGAGCTCGAAACTTGATGTCGGAGAGATAAAACAACATTGGTCAAGGTCCCGAGCTTCTAGTAAGTTAAATAATGTCACGCTTGCAATGTAATAAGGAACACTTATATATATATATATATATATATATATATAGGAAGCACCATTGGTGTATCTACCGTGTCCTCACTACATTGTTCACGTTCCATTATTCTTATCACTATGGTTCTTACACATGACAAAACTTGTTGTGGTTTCTGTGCACTGAATTCCATAATTATGTATGCATCCATAATTACGTAATTCCTTGCACACTCCGCACATTGCATTTTATAATGTGTAGGGGAAGAAAGTAAAACCTGTGATGATTGTGACTAGACCACCATAGGGTCCTCTTAATTAGATCAATAAATGATCTCTTTAAATAGGCCACCAAAGAGTCTTTTCAGCTATATCATCACATGACATCTTTAACCAGATTAACGAATTAATCTTTTTAACTAGACCACCCAAGGGGTCTCTTTTAACTTTGGAATAGTACTTTATAATCCAAGGGTCTTAACCATTACATAGAAGCCCATTAAGGATTTAAGGTAGTAACTTTGGATATCCTTCGATGAATCCCCATATGAAGATATGGAAGATTCTACGAGGATTTGGATGACGAATATTCGGATTACACAAAAACACATAAACATATAAACACATAAACACATAATTGCTTAGCTTGGTTATCAATTTGTTATCAACTTGTTATTAATTTATTCATCATCCTTTTATCGATTTGTATATGTGTATTCAAAGTATTCTAGGAATCCAATCCATGGACTTCAATTGGTACTTTAAACATCCTCAAGAATCTAACTATGAAGATAGGAATATCTTATAGGAATTTTGGAATTCATGTAGCGGGAGATGTTTCGAAACCTTGTACTAGGCGTGCCTAAGTCAATACATAAGGTAAAGGGTTCATGTAGTTAAGGTGCTAGATATGCCAAGGCGACATATGAAGCAGAATTTGGAGGTCGTGCACTACGCATGTTAAGTCAACATACGAGCAGAGTGTTCTTGAAAACTATGCATGGGGTTCTTTGAAAGTGTGTTTAATGTTTTTGAAACCTTACCTAATGCATTTGAAATCATATGGTAGGTGTATTAGGTAAGTATGTTTATAAAATGTTTTAAAATCATGTGAGATGAATTTTTGAAATCATGTATAAGGTTGAAAACTTGGATAATGTTTTTGAAATCATGCACTTGGTATATTAAGTATATGTACTATGTCAAAATGCTTTCAAACTATATGAAATATCTTGAAATTATGAAGGATGTTTTGAAAACATATACTAGGTATGTTGTTATGGAAGCCAGTATGTAATGGTATGTACATAGACATATCGCATGAGATTAAAAAAATACCCTTAGTTATCTAAGCAAAGATTTAAAGTGATACTTTGAGTAATCGTCCAAAATTGTAACTTGTATCTTGTACTTCGTTTCTTAGAATGAAACATGTACTTAGGATTTTCGTGGAAATTCGTGAGCGATCACATGAATGGGGGAAGTACAAAAGTAGTTGGTTTTGCAAAGAACACAGTTCCTTGGTGTCGGTATCGTAGGGGTATGCCATACACATATGTAACTACATTTGTTTTTGTACATCAGAATTGTGAACAATGATTTATTTATAAACCAACCACATTGTTTCAGAGTTCAAGGAAAACAAAATCAACAAAAGATAAGATTTTAGTTATTTCCAAACAACATCATCTTCCAGTCAGCCAAATGCTCATTCATGGGTCGGATTTGCATTGACAAGCTTTGGGCATTTGTTCCTGAAATGACCCGTCTCGCTACAGTTGTAGCAAGTACCAGGCGGAAAACGAGCTTGTGCTGGATCTGCTTGAAGTTGGACATGGTTCTGAATAGCTTGGTTTGGCGAAGTAGTTGAACGACAGATTTTTGCCGTATGACCAAAAAGTCCACAGTTCAAACATTTTTGGCATTTCACACTGGCATGGTGATGGAGGTTAGATTGATTGCACATAGGGGCTTTTCCTTCGTATGGTGCTTGAGCAACAGTGGGATTTGCAATAGTTTTGTTTTGGATAGCAAAACGGCATGTGTTAACCAAATGTCCCCAACATCCATAGTGGTTACATTTGAAACATGGTGTTTGATTCGGATGATGACGATTGCATTGATTGCACAAAGGATCAGTTCCTTTGTATGGCTTCTTAGCTGGTGGTGTTGCCACCTGGCTAGGTCCCGCATGATTTGGAGCAACTGCTATAAGATTCTTTGAAGCTTTATGCTTCCTTGATTTTCGTGAAAGCTTGGCTTTTGTTTCCTTTGGTGTCTCTTGGGTGGTTTCATCCTTGAGACGAGTCATGGTAACAGTTAATTCAACGGTCCTCTGGAGTACTACGCCTATTTGTTGGGCAATTGTAGCAGCCAGTTCAGACTTTTGAGTGTCGCTGAGATGAAGAGGCATCCTAAGGATAGTGGAAGACATGGGAGAAAACAAGTGAGATGTCATCGGGTAATCAAAACAGAATGTTTAAACATATTGACAACGCATAAAGATTGTGATAATTTGTTTGTTCCCTAAGGCAAACAAACGACACGGTGACCAATCAAAGTAAGCGGGTCATATTAATGTATCACGAAGACATGCTTTAGCCTATAAGTGAACACTCACCCCAAGAGTTCCCAGGTAAGAGTGACTGGTCCGATTATGTGGATTTGTACGAACACTCTAGCCTTAGACAGAAAACTCGGGATACAGGCATCCACCCTTCAAGATTGCACGTGTTCACATTATAAGACCCAAACTTTGACGAGATTTTGAAAAATTTGAAGGTTCAAAACCTTATAATAACCCATCTAAGAATGGATGATTGGTTTTCAAAACGGATTTGAAATTTATGTTCTTGTTGTGGTTGTCGCCTAAAGATAGGTGACAGTATTGCTTTAAGATCTAAACACAAGAATCTTGTGTTAGGGTCCTAGGAAGGTTATAGACTAGGTCAAAGCATTACTAATAACCTAATTCCCTATAACCATGAGCTCTGATACCAACTCTTCTGTCACACCCCGACCGTGTAAAACAACAAATCGCGGCGGAAATGTCGGGGAGTGGAGTAACAAAATCATTGTTTCATAACACATGGTAATTCAAGTTTTGTTTTATTGAATTAAAATGTTTAAATAGTCTAAGAATTTAAGAAGCATAACATGAATTAAACTGTCTTTCATAGTTTTAAGTCACTAAGGCCTCGTCCGATACTATGTTTGCATCATGATCATCTAACAACAGCACCTGAAACACACGTGAAAATAGGTACGTCAGCATAAAAAATACCTGTGAGATACATAGGTTTTGTTTATGCATTATTCATGACTTGTAAGTTAAAAGAAAAGTTTGACAAAAGTAGTCATGAACCTTATGAAAATGTTTTCTTTTATAAATCATACGAAAATCAATAAGAAAATCAGATGATATAAAAGAATAATGCATGGTTAAATAAATAACCAAGTAAAAATGAATTTGTACAAAATATGTCGTTTGTAAAACAATGGCTTGTGAAAATATGTTATTTCTATAAAATGTATCACGTCTTTGTTGAAATGATTCAGATAACGCTATGATATGTGATATCATAAAAGCACTTATATATAGGAGGTACCAGCGGTGTATCCACCATGCTTTTATCATATTACACGTCACCTCGTTATGTAAATCATTTATCAATAACCATCAAAATGTCTTGTTTAAACAAATGTAAAAATGTTTATGTATAATTAATGTCCAATTGTTAAATGTAAACCATGCCTTGTATAATCAAATGTTATGTATGGCAAGTAAAAAGTAACTACTCAAACCATATGTATAATGTTTATGTGTAATCAAATGAAATGTATGGTGAATGATAGTATTACTCAATCCCATAGGTAAAATGTACAAAACAATGTATTTGAATAAATCATAGTTTAAATCAAAAGTTATGTTCTGCAAAATTCATGCTTTACTGATACAAACATTTATGCGGTATTGTTTATCGCATACATTCAAGCCTTGCGACTGAAGGACAAACCCTTAACAAGTTAAAAGTTTATCAATTATGTATATCGGATTCAGTCATCCCTTACGTCCAAACAAACCTAGGATTCCAGGGATGGGAGTTGTAAATTCCTATGGTACCACTACATACTACCGAGTGGCGTGATCAGTGTTAATGAACGTATTTTAGACCCATTAAACAAACCAAATGTCATACCAAATGTAAGCATGTTATGTGAAAACGATGTACTAAGTATGCTAAATGAACATACGTAGCAAAAATGTGATGTAAATTAATGTGTACATATGCTGAAATGAACATATGAAAGCAAATGTATTTATGAAATCAATGTGCTAGCATGCTCAATCAACATACATAGCAAAGCATCAATGAAATCATGTACTATATGCGTACTAATGAACATAGCAAGTTTATGTTATGAAAGCACGAAAAGCACGAAAGTAACAAGTAGGCACGTGTGTTTCACCCCATAATATTTGAAAACAGTAAAAGAGGGGACTATGTACTCACTTGATATTGCTTAGTAGTCTTGAGATAAAAACCAAACAACGCTAGAAGGATCACAGAATCAATCGGCACCTAATATAGGTAACTACGTCAATAAACCGGACCTAAATCGGAAGATCGGATAAAATGAGGTTTCGTAAACCAAATGAGTATTGGAACTTATGTAATATCGTTTAACAAAGCTTACATTCTAAATCAGAACATATCCTAAGTGCTTACGACCCATTACGATTCGTTAAGGTAGTCTACGCTACCTTAACGCGTCGTTCACGCAAAACGCATTCGGATCGCCTAACTAGTCCTATGACAAGTATTATATGCCTTAATATGTCTAATAATATTGCCTAATTAGTTTAGATGTCAAAATTTAGGTTACATATGCTTAAAATGAAATTATGCGTAAAAAGGGCATTTTGGTCATTTTCCTAAGGCATATAAACTACCTATCATACAACTAATTAAACGAAGTGACCATAAGGTATAACCTCGGAAGGTTATTCCCTATACAACTATGGTCACAAAATGTGTTTGGTGGGATCCTAATGATCGACCAAACGGGCCGGGTTCGAAAGTCTAAGCGGTTGTTTAGACCGCTTATCTTACGACCCTATATAAGCACTAAACTAAAAGTGACGAGTTAAACATGTTAAAACATGTTTAACTAAGTTAGAAAACAAGTTTGATATCAAAACAAAGTGTTTTGATACCCAAAGATAGCTTCGTTGCAAAATACGCAAAAACACGTATTTTGACCGAAACTATGACTCGTCACTATGCCTAATCAACGTGGTAATCAGTAGGTATAGTCACAAGGGACTATAACCATCGTGATTACGCTCACGTTGCAAAGTTCAAACGAACTTTGTGTTGACCAAAGACTGGTCAAAGCAGAAAGTCAAACACTGTTTGACTTTCTTGCTTGAAATGCATAAAAAGCACGAAAGAAGCTTACAAAAGGTCCAAGCAATGAAGAATTGAACCAAATTACTCAGGTATGAAGCCTTAGCATCAACTTAGAGCAGAATTGATTCAAATGTGAGGAATGAAGTGAAGAACCCATGTCTATTTATAGTAAGTTAGGATCAAGGAGATCATTCCAAGTGTTAGGAGAATCAATCTTGACCCTACACTTGTGGAACATGGTTTCTAATACAGGAGAAACACAAAAATCAGCCTAAGGTATTGAGAAAATTGCACAAAAGACCCTGGAATTCAAGCTGGTTGCTGAAAATTGTTCAGCTGAAAAAGGGCGATGTCGCGCCACGCGCCAGGAGCACCTAGGTCTGGCGCGTGGCATGAGGGAGCCTGTTTTTGCAAAAGCTTCATTTTAGGCAGAACAGGTCCCTGCAAGCTATAAAGTTGATTTTTGACACGTTTAAGCCCCGTTAACCCATTTTCAAGGCTCTATAATGATGTCAAAGTATAGGGGACATGAAATATGCTTGAAAATATCTCGGATGTCGGTTCGTTTGGTCATACGGTCACATTATTCGGTTAATTACGAAGAAACATGAACGGATGCGAAAAAGGATCCAAATTGCGCGACGAATGGAATTTTAGCATTCCAATCACTAAAATAAAATATTTTACTGATTACCAAAATTTTTGGAGGTCCGGATATGCTCAGAACGTAAGATATGCGCGTAAATGCAAACTTATGCATTTTTTGATTCTTTTAGTCCCTATTGGTCAAATAAGCATATTTCGAGGGGTTCGGTATGCGAAAATATGCTTATTTGATCAATAAGGACTAAAAGCGTCAAAAAATGCATAAGTTTACATTTACGCGCATATCTTGCGTTCTGAACACATCCGGACATCCGAAATTTTTTGTAATCATTAAAATATTTTATTTTAGTGATTGGAATGCTAAAATTCCATTCGTCGCGCAATTTGGATCGTTTTTTGCATCCGTTCGTGTTTCGTCGTAATTAACCGAATAATGTGACCGTACGACCAAACGAACCGACATCCAAGATATTTTCAAGCAGATTTCATGTCCCCTATATTTTGACATCATTATAGAGCCTTGAAAATGGGTTAACGGGGCTTAAACGTGTCAAAAATCAACTTTATAGCATGCAGGGACCTGTTCTGTCAAAAATGAAACTTTTGCAAAAACAGGCTCCCTCATGCCACGCGCCAGACCCAGGTGCTCCAGGCGCGTGGCACGACAGCGCCCTTTTTCAGTAGAACAATTTTCAGCAACCAACTTGAATTCCAGGGTCTTTTGTTCAATTTTCTCAATACCTTAGGCTGGTTTTTGTATTTCTCCTGTATTAGAATGTAGGGTCAAGATTGATTCTCCAAACACTTGGAATGATCTCCTTGATCCTAACTTACTGAAAATAGACATGGGTTCTTCACTTCATTCCTCACATTTGAATCAATTCTACTCTAAGTTGAAGCTAAGGCTTCATACCTGAGTAATTTGGTTCAATTCTTCATTGCTTGGACCTTTTGTAAGCTTCTTTCATGCTTTTATGCATTTTAAGCATGAAAGTCAAACAGTGTTTGACTTTCTGCTTTGACCAGTCTTTGGTCAACACAAAGTTCGTTTGAACTTTGCAATGTGAGCGTAATCACGATAGTTATAGTCCCTTGTGACTATACCTACTGATTACCACGTTGATTAGGCGTAGTGACGAGTCATAGTTTTGGTCAAAATACGTGTTTATGCGTATTTTGCAACGAAGCTATCTTTGGGTATCAAAACACTTTGTTTTGATATCAAACTTGTTTTCTAACTTAGTTAAACATGTTTTAACATGTTTAACTCGTCACTTTTAGTTTAGTGCTTATATAGGCTCTTAAGATAAGCGGTCTAAACAACCTCTTAGACTTTTGAACCCGACCCATTTGGTCGATCATTAGGATCTGACCAAACACATTTTGTGACCATAGTTGTATAGGGAATAACCTTCCGAGGTTATACCTTATGGTCACTTCGTTTAATTAGTTGTATGATAGGTAATTTAAAAGCCTTAGGAAAATGACCAAAATGCCCTTTTTACGCATAATTTCATTTTAAGCATATGTAACCTAAATTTTGACATCTAAACTGATTAGGCAAAATTATTAGACATGTTAAGGCATATAATACTTGTCATAGGACTAGTTAGGCGATCCAAACGCGTTTTGCGCGAACGACGCGTTAACGTAGCGTAGACTACCTTAACGAATCGCAACGGGTCGTAAGCACTTAAGATAGGTTCCAATTTAGAATGTAGGCTTTGTTAAACCATATTACATAATTTCCAATACTCATTTGGTTTACGAAACCTCATTTTATCAGATCTTCCGATTTAGGTCCGGTTTATTAACGTAGTTACCTATATTAGGTGCCGATTGATTCTGTGATCCTTCTAGCATTGTTTGGTGGTTATCTCAAGACTACTAAGCAATATCAAGTGAGTATATAGTCCCCTCTTTTACTATTTTCAAATATTTTGGGGTGAAACACATGTGCCTACTTGTTACTTTCGTGCTTTTCGTGCTTTCATAACATAAACTTGCTATGTTCATTAGTACGCATATAGTACATGATTTCATTTATGCTTTGCTATGTATGTTGATTGATCATGCTAGCACATTGATTTCATAAATACATTTGTTTTCATATGTTCATTTAAGTATATGTACACATTAATTTACATCACATTTTTGCTACGTATGTTTATTTAGCATACTTAGTACATCGTTTTCACATAACATGCTTACATTTGGTATGACATTTGGTTTGTTTAACGGGTCTAAAATACGTTCAATAACACTGATCACGCTGCTCGGTAGTATGTAGTGGTACCATAAGAATTGACAACTCCCATCCCTGGAATCCTAGGTTTGTTTGGACGTAAGGGATGACTGAATCCGATATACATAATTGATAGACTTTTAACTTGTTAAGGGTTTGTCCTTCAGTCACAAGGCTTGAATGTATGCGATAAACAATACCGCATAAATGTTTGTATCAGTAAAGCATGAATTTTGCAAAACATAACTTTTGATTTAAACTATGATTTATTCAAATACATTGTTTTGTACATTTTACCTATGGGATTGAGTAATACTATCATTCACAATACATTTCATTTGATTACACATAAACATTATACATATGGTTTGAGTAGTTACTTTTTACTTGCCATACATAACATTTGATTATAAAAGACATGGTTTACATTTAACAAATGGACATTAATTATACATAAACATTTTTACATTTGTTTAAACAAGACATTTTGATGGTTATTGATAAATGATTTACATAACGAGGCGACGTGTAATATGATAAAAGCATGGTGGATACGCCGCTGGTACTTCCTATATATAAGTGCTTTTATGATATTACATATTGTAGCATTATCTAAATAATTTCAACAAAGACGTGACACATTTTATACAAATAACATATTTTCACAAGCCCTTGTTTTACAAACGACATATTTTGTACAATTTCATTTTTACTTGGTTATTTATTTAACCATGCATTATTCTTTTATATCATCTGATTTTCTTATTGATTTTCATATGATTTATAAAAGAAAACATTTTCATAACGTTAATGACTACTTTTGTCAAACATTTCTTTTAACTTACAAGTCATGAATAATGCATAAACAAAACCTATGTATCTCACAGGCATTTTTTATGCTGACGTACCTATTTTCACGTGTGTTTCAGGTGCTGTTGTTAGATGATCATGATGCAAACATAGGATCAGACGAGGCCTTAGTGACTTAAAACTATGAAAGACAGTTTAATTCATGTTATGCTTCTTAAATTCTTAGACTATGTAAACATTTTAATTCAATAAAACAAAACTTCAATTACCATGTGTTATGAAACAATGATTCTGTTACTCCACTCCCCGACATTTCCACCGCGATTTATTGTTTTACGCGGTCGGGGTGTGACAGAAGAGGGGTGTGACACCACATGCCGATGAATGAGCATGGGTCAAAATCTCTAACACCTCCGTCTCGAGAATACATCTTCTTATCACTTGATCGGGTCCAATCTTAAAGAGATCCGGTTCATCCCATATGTATTGCTTGACTTGGACCAATAATTGTTGCCTTTGTTTCTTAGTCCAATGACTTGGGATTGCACCCTTGGCCAAATAATTCACATAATGAGCATACCAAGGTGCGGTTAAAATGGATAAAAGTTGCTCATCGGGAAAACGTTCATTAATTTCACTCGGATCGTCTATGCCTTCCAACGGAATTCGGGACAAATGATCCGCCACAACATTTTCGCAACCCTTCTTGTCCTGAATTTCTAGATCAAATTCTTGCAACAAAAGCACCCAACGAATCAACCGAGGCTTAGCATTTTTCTTTTCCATCTGTAGGATCGAGATTCTACCTAAACGAGTCGATCAGAAGAGTTCTAATCCAAACCAAAGGCGGAATTCGATGATTCGGACTTGATTATAGCTTGATTCACACTAAGATTCACTTTAATTGTCTTGCTTATTGATTTGAAAGCTTTACAGATCATACGACACTTCAGCAACACCTCGGCTCTGGAATCACAACTGTTACAAATGAAAGACCAAGATCTCCTATATATAGTAGTTGCCAGTTCGCATGAACTGGACATGCCCACTTCGTGTGAAGTGGCTACTTCGCATGAACTGGCTCTGCCAATTCGTGTGAACTGGTCAAACAACACTAAAATTCTATTTCTTTGACTACCGAGCTCTGGTTTATCCTATCTAGATACAAGACTCGATACCAGACGAAGTCGACAGACATATGCACCAACAGACTCCCCCTTGGATGTTGACGAAGTCTTCGGTGTCGAGTCTTCAGTATGAAAAGTCTTCTGTCTTGATCTGTCTTCTCTCTCTCTCTCCAAAGTGTCTGACACTGTAAGCATCCTTCAATCTTTCTCTTCTTTTAGAATCTCATAATCAGCAGCTTCTATCTTGAACACATTTCCAAAATTCGAAACTGGCTCTTACATTTTCAGACTCCCCTTTGCTAGCAGACTCCCCCTTAAATTGTTCTGGGATTGCAATCTGACATAGCACTTTTCACAGGTTCAGAACGTCTCCTGGCTTTCCGTAATAACAAGATCTGGAACCTGGCTCAAATCTGCATATCTTCAGGAATCGAAGCCTGGCTAACCTGCACAAACTCTTCCTCAAAATAAGATTTTACAACTTTAAAATTTAACAACTTTAAAATTTCTGCTAACCACTTGTAATCGAAACATTCAAATTTGGTTTCAAATTAATGAACCAATTAATCATTTCAAAATCAAATCTTATCTCAAACAAACTCTCCCAACCCTGTTGTTGTTCATCATGTTTAGCACTCGGAGTTTTGAAAATAAGCTTTTCAACATCAGTTGTCGAAAATAAGATGAAATAAAATCTTTTTAAATTTTCAAAATTTTATGCTAAAACACATTCTTTTTGGATTTTGTTTTTAATGAAAAACAGCAAAGAAATATTTACAGACAATATTTTTGTGAGTTTGTGTAAGAGGATCATATCAGTTTTCGAGACACATCACAAGCACCGTTGAGCTTTAAACACTTTAAGTTCTAAACGATTCACTTAGATTGTCAGTATACTGATCCACTTAAATTTTCACACAAAGTTCAACTGCTTCGAGATACGAGAATTAGTGTTTTAATGGACTTAAACTTATTCGCGTGTCCCACCTCAGAATATACTCCCGTATCCAGACTCCTATATTCAGTCTTACAGGTGAATGTACACTAATGATATCTGTAAGGGGTTAAATGCGAGACCATGAGAGCTCAGGCTATTGCTTCCGCAAAATCAGAGAGATGATGGTTCGACTTTCGGTGTGTCCCCCTTGGGTATCTTCTTTTCAACAGTACATGATTAGCATTTTTCAATGTTCATAATTTTTTATGCTGAGGGTGAGCTTTAAGAAAAAAGCAGTGTAAAATATTATACGAGGACTAGGCTATTGCTCCCGCAAAATCCGAAGTCCTGGTATAATACCCCAGATATCATCACGCACAAACACCTAGTATGTCAGAAATAGAAAGCCTTTCAAACAAGATTTCGGGGGTTACCCATATATCCGAGAGATGTTCCCCACGAGATAAGTAAGTAATGATATTTAGCTTTGAATCTCGAACACAATCTACTAAATGTGTAAAAATCTACTGGCATATCATCAGTGAGACCGTTTATCACATATTTAACATTCCAATTCTTTAGCATGCCGTGATTGTCTACTGATGTACTATCATTTCCTTTTTTTCACAACAAAACTCATTTTGATTTTAACATGTTTTTTGGCTTTTTCAAATTTTCTAATGTTTTTGGATTTTCTGAAATTTCTTACTCCCCCTAAAATTCAAAACCATTAAAAAAATTTGACAAACCGATGTGAATTGCTTCAATTCGCCATCCACTTGGCGTAAATAATCAGAACTCCCCCTAACAACGAACTATTTTCCCATTGTGATTTCAAACCACTTAAGTTTGTTTTAATCAAATGGTTTTTCCAGAAAATTAGTTTGTGGGGTTTTATCACATTGTCTTTCAACCACTTGTAAAAACTAACAATTGTAGGTTTTTCACAAAAACATTTTCAAGAATGATGCCGATTCATGCTCCACGATTACCAACTTGGGAGCTCCGGCAAGGCAGGATTTTAAGTAGGAAAAGCTGTCACCCAAGCATGACCAGTCTTGGGTGATTGTGAATCATCTTCAATCCACCATCTTTTTTATTTATAAAATTCTTTTGCTCCTTTCACCTTTCCGTCAACCATCTTACCAAAAATATGCTTCACTTTTCCATTAAACGCTTTTTCGACATCAAATTCTTTCTTCTCAGAATAGAATTGATTCGAAATCTCAACCTTTCCGATTTTTAACTTCAAGTTTTCTTTTGACAATGGTGGAAAGTTTTCATCGTTCATTTCTGGAACAGAATTCTCATAATTTTTCACAACAAATGACTCCTCTGACTTTGACGAGTCAGATTCATTGTCAGAACTCGTTTCAGATTTAACAACCCATTTTTGTTTGTTCAAATCGACTCTTCTTTTGTAAAAAATTTCGAACTTTCACCAAATTTGAAAGTTGTATTTTTGAACTCTTTAAAATTTTCAATTGGTTGTTCTGTTTTATCAACACATTTTTTCTTCATTTTAGAGTTAGAAGAAACTCCCTGTTTTGTGTTGGTGGACTTTGGGCAATTCCAAGCAATGTGTCCAACTTCTTGAGATTTGAAACAAGTTCTTCTGTCAAACCTTGGTGCAGATTTTTTCAACATATTCTTTTTCTTTTCAGCAAGAAACTCTTGATTTGACTGTTTCTTGAACAGTTTCTCCTTCTCTTCCTCTGAACTTGTACCTGAAACAAATTTAGTTATTGGTTTATAAATTTTCTCATTTTTATAATTTTCTGGAGGAATAAAACCTAAACCTTTCTTTTTGAAATTACTGTTATGGTTGGGTTTCTTTTGAAAACCAGAACCAGAACTGTAACCTTTTTTCTTGTTCAATCTTTGTTGAACTCTTGAAGTGTATTTCTTAGGTTTTTCATTAAGATTTACATCTTTTATTTCAGAAATATTAATTTCTGTTAATTTGAAAACCTTGTTTATCATTTCAGTTTTGACACTTCTTATTGGAAATTCTTCATCAGAAAATAATTTGTCAGAATCATTCAAAGTATATGCTACTTTAAATGTTTCGTCATTCAAATTATTCTTTGATAACAGAAAATCTTTATTGTAAACCCTTTTAACCGGTGAACTCGGACTCTTGTCTGATGAACTCGAAATTTCAGATTTAGACTCCGACGTTGACTCTTCATCCATATCCAACACCTGATCGACCACTTTCTTTAATAACTCAGACTCATGATCAGTTTCAGACGCTGTGAATGTGACGTCAATGTTGTCTGGTAACTCATCAGTTGTTTCAGACTTTAACTTTATATTGACTGCCTTTTTAATTGTTCCTTATTTGGTTTTCTGGGAGAATAACTTTCCCAGATCGGAGGCGGACACTTGTTATACTTGACACTTTGTTTTTTACCAGTATCCGTATCTTCCGTCTTTTTATCTTTAAAAGCTTCAAGACCTGCAACAATAGGATAAACTCTATCAATCAAATAATCACAAGTTGAATAACTCAGCAGCAATCGTCTGATTCTTTCATTTTCAATCTTTTCGATTTCCAAATCCTGCTTCAGCTTTGCACACTCTTCAATATAATGATTGATAGCCTTCTATTTAGTCATTAATGTTGAACTCATCATCGTTGAAGCAACTTCTACATCTAAGTTTGTCTTGTTCAAACTGTCAACCATTCTGTTCAGCACATCATACGATTCTTTTATGTATTTAACATCAAACAACAATTTTTCTTTCAACTCGTCTAGTTCACTATACTTCTTGTCTTTCTCTTCACAATGTTTGCATGGTTCCAAACATTTTAGACAAGGTTTCGTGACCTCAACAATCTTTTCAACTTTGATAATCTTTTCAACTTCGACGATTTTTTCAACAACTTTCTCAACTTCAATTATTTTTTCAACTTCGACTATTTTCTCCACCACCTTCTCAATCACATTCTGTTCTTTCTCATTTTCTGTAATCATTTCATTATCATCAATCTCGACCTTCTCTATCGATTTTTCTTCAGCTATTGCTTTCTCAACTTCCATTTTTGCCTTTTCTTCAGCAATCCTTCTTGCTTCCAATTCTCTCTTCAGTCGAGCAGTCCTTTTTTCTTCCAACATCTCGATTTTATCTGCAAAAAAACAAATTAAAACTAAATGAGTCCAAATTTTTTCTAGCTGTATTAATATACTCTTCCTCATCATCGGTGTCTTCATCACTTTCTGATGACTTGAAAATCTTATTTCTTTTTGGCTTAGATTTGACTGACTCTTCTTCCAAGATTCGAGCAACAAATGCTGTTTTTTCTGAATCAGCCGGAATGTATTTGTCCCAGCTAAATCCCTCTGTCAATCTTTCATCATCTTGATTAACTAGATAAGCTTTCTTCTTTCCATCTTCAATAACACGGGATGATGACAGTTGTTGAGCAACCTGATGATAAATTGCTTTTCGATGATAATCGTTGTTTCCAAACGGATCTTGTCTTCCGGTTGCTTCTCTGTTTGTGCACTCTCGTTTAAAATGCCCCTTTTCTCGGCAACGAAAACAAGTAACATTTGATTTATCAAAACCTAGCTGAGATGTAGCAGCATCACGAAAATCATCTCTTCCGGTGATTTGTTTGAATTTTTCTGCTCTTCTCAAAACACTAGCTAAACACCACTTGATGTCCATCAATTCAAGTTCTTCAGAATCAATCTGATCATAATCCTCTTTGGTGAGCATCGGATTTCCGATTCTTCCAGCAACTAAACTTTCATACGATTCTAACATAGTAACAAGTGATGCCATGTGTTGCTTAGCCATATCTGGAGAGAGATTTTGACCATTTGTATGTTTAATGTTACATTGCATTGCAGATTTGTTGAACTCTATCGTTGAGAACTTGGTGTTGAGAAATTCGGATCAAAACTTGAATAAGACGAAGAATATCCACCACTCTGAGTTGTAGTGCTAACATTTGTTCTGGAAGTACCATCAGCACTGAATGCAGTCTGAATCTTCGAACTCGGAGTAGTCTCAAATTTGCTTCCTCTATAGTATAGAGTATAGACTATCATCTTCTTGAGCACTTGGATTATTCATGAAAGCAGTTTTCTGAACATTTAACTCATGTTCTTCAAGCTTCTGAATGAACTTACACAAATTCATACTTTCAGATTTTCTCATATGTTTTAAAATCAACAGATATGTTCCCCATTTATCTTGTGGTAACGCATCAGAAAGCTTATCAACACATTCATCATCTTCCTTTTTGTTGTCCAATCTTTTCATTTCCTGGACAAGATGACAATATCTATCGATAGTCTTCTTATTCGTTTCACCTTTCCATGTGACAACCCTCACTAAACCAGGTATCCGTACGACTTAATTAATGATTAATTACTGCTTAATTAACTGTGCTTACTTGAACTTGTGGATAAACTGCTACTTGAATGCTGATACATGTACTTACTTGCATCATACTTTACTTGCTGTCACTCCATGTTTTGCTTACAACACCTTTGTGACAACCTTGATGCACCAAAAGCACAGTAGCACAATGAACGGATAACCTATTAAACGTGCTGTCATAACTAGCACCAGGCAGGTACTGCCTCTAAGGCCTGTAAGAGCCTGAGATAGTTTGCTACACTAGTGGTGAGTGTAGGGATATAAGGGTTGTAGAACTGCGTCACTAGGAATGTGATTACAGTGACCGGATGTGCCTAAGACGTACTTTAAGTACAAAATTCAGCACTTTAATTAAAAATTCAGCATCTAGCTAACTAATAAAGTGCCAAAACATGAGAAAAACATTACTAGACACTTTCCAAAGTGTCGGGAATAAGTTGTGTCACTAAAAATAATAATAACGACACTTTAAAGCTTTGTTAAGCACTTTAACGGATCACTATCCAACCGAACAACCGGACTCTACCCGGAACATAAAAATATTACCATTAACATTGTTTATCTTTTTCTGAGCCAGTTAGGGTCCCCGAATACCCTAACACCCGTCACAACTTACTACACGCTAGTAACCGGATTAATTTCCTAATCATCTAACTAAGTCCTAACTATATAGTTGGAATTGAACCAAGGACCCCCCCCCCTAGCCGAACTCGTCCCCAAAGGGACACCTTTGTCCTTTATTTGATTTTAATAATCATGTTTGTCTAATATCAATTAGACATAAGAACCATTGGTTAATGAACTTAAAATTGCCTATAAGATCAAGACTAAGCACAACATAACATTCTCACCACAAAACTCTCTCTCCCTCTCCTTGCTAAACTCACGGCCGAACATCCCCTCCCCCATCCATCCATCTTTCGATCTTGATCATCTCATTCCAAGAGCATACAAGTGTTAAGGATCACATACGAGGAGGCTTGGTGCATTCGGAACGTGAAGGACCTCTTCTCATTGCTTTTATCCACCCAATCTTTGACTAGTATCTTCCCTAGCCTCGAGCTAGTAGTAAGTTGCTTGAAACGCACTCTTGATCTATTCTAAAGTGGTTAATATGAACTTTGTCGGTTAAATTTATGAACTTACAAGAATGCATACTAAAAAGTTTACATAAATGATGAACATGTTGGTTAAAAGCATAAGATTTGTGTAAAACTTGTAAGACTTGTCTTGTGGTGATTATTTAGTGCCGATCTATGTTGCGGTAGCTCGGATCATCATCTAACCCGGATTAGTCATGTTCATGAAACATGACATAGAATATGTTAAGAATGAAAAGGGTTAAATGATGAAACTCTACTACACACTAAACATGAACTTGTGTAAAATCGATTTTTTCTTATGAAATAGTGTTCAAAACTAGTAGATCTGCGGATCTACAAATGGTATTTTCAAAGGACCAAGTGTCAAAGAAATCATATTTTCTAAAGCCGGATCTTACATGAACAAGAATGATTTTTTGCAAACACACAAGTGTGTAAACACTTGTGTAACACAAAGCTTTGACAGAATAACTATTTTTGTAAAAGTTGACAAGAAGTGGTAAAGATGAAATTCCTTTAAAAACAAGACTTTCAAGAAACGAAATTGATTCATATAAAGATCCAATAAAAGTAATGGGATTTACTACATATTTTGGGTAAACCACAAGTTCATGTAATTTATGCGATTTATATATTTTGACTAGTTTGATGCTTTGGATATTGTTTTGGTTGAATAAGAAAATTGTTGATTTGGATTTTAAAAAAAGAAAATGATACGCTTGAAAGCGTGGCCACCTCCAGTTACAGGGGAAACTCTGGCGAAATTTTTCCAAAAACCTAACACTTAAAAATATTTTTATCACAAGTGTTAGAAATACATTTTTAACTTGTTTTCAAAGACGTAAATTTCGCCATGATTCTATTTACAAAATTTCTGAGTGTCGGAGGTGGGATTTTCACAAAATAAAACCTGAAATATATATATTTATAATATATGTTTTTCATAACAACACCTTCAGAATAAATAATAAGTTACAACGGTATAATTATTACCACCCGATCTTTATCCGTAACTTACGTATTTTCAGAAAATATTAATGGACGCGTATTTTGACAAGGATATTATTTTGGGAAAATTATATGTAATTAGATATAATATTTTTGAGAAAAATATTTATATTTTGGAGTTAGAAATGAAATGTATTTTAAGCGAGACTTAATAATATATTCCGTCAATACAGAAACGCACATGTATTAAATCCCCCATCCTTGGGAAGGAAAATAATTACCAAGTATTTACAAAGATATAAACACGAAATAGTTGTCTAACTATTTCCCAAAAACTTAAACCATAAAGCTAAGGCAAGGCCGTCCGTCTAATAGATTTAGTACGTGTAGGTCGTCGCACAGCTGCTTGATCAGGAGATATACTTGGTAGAGACGCACCACTGTGAGTTCATGTCCCCCTTTTCTCTAACTGTTTTCAGTTTTCTAAACTGCGGGGGTGAAATACATGTTACTATGATTACAAATATCTCTTACATGGTATGGTTAGCGTAAGGAGGGTTATTACTTAGATCATGTGAGTGGGTAGGCGGAAACTTGAGGCCATTAATCCTCAGGGTAGGACCGAGGGGCAGGAGCGGTAGATCTATCTGGGTGTAGCGAGCCCAGCCCCAGGCCCAAACAGAACGGACCTCGGGGTGACTTTGTACCCAACGCATAAATCTGCTAGGTTTGAGTCTTCCTACTTGCACTTCACACATATCAATGGCCTTGCAAACCATTGGTGATCTCTTTTTCCTTATTTGCTACATACCAGGGTTTTTATACATACAAAGGTTTATTTACTCACTTACACATGAACTCGCTCAACATTATTGTTGATTTTTCAACTTACATGTATTTCAGGGAATTAAAGGATCTGGCGCGGTATGACACGTTTTCCCGCTGCATTAGTTTCGAGGTCATCTGAGTTTAAGGGATGTGACTTTTTCCTGGACGAGTCACAGTTCTTAAACTGTGTTTATTTCTTGTTGGTGTTGTGTCTTTTGAACACTGTTTATGTTTGTTAGGATGTGATATCCGTTAAGACAATGATGTGGTTCTTTACTCTTCAAATTTATTTTTATGGATGATCTTGCATGGTTTTTATTTCATATAGCTTGTTATGATTAAGCTATGGTATTAAGAAGTCACACCAAAATAACCACGCTTCCGCAAAGCCAGGGTGTGACAGCTTGGTATCAGAGCTCTGATCACAGCGAACTAGGATTCCTTCTCGAGTCTAGACTATGATCACTAGGGCTCTCACGAAAACATTTTTACACTGTATACCACTTAAGTCCAGATCCAAAACTTTTTACAAACAAATGTTGAGCACATTTATTTATTATTTATAGGCCCAGTCTGGGAGGCTGAGGCTCGGTCTGGAAGACCGAGGCTCGGTCTAGGAGACCGAGGTAGTTGTCTAGTGGGACTAGGGAGTCAGTCTGAGAGGATAGGCTAGTGGGACTAGGAAGAGCAGTCTGAGAGGCTGGGAGGCTAGTGGGAGTAGGAGAATTATTTGATTTCTTACTTGGTGACTAATGTGCTTATCTGATTATATGATTGATTATTTGTGCATATTTGTGTTTGTGTTACAGACACCATGGACTCGTCCGGCACAGGTGATTCGGACACCACGGACCCTAGACCCATAGTATCAGACGACTTAGAGTCTTCAGAGCACGAGGTCCACACATCAGATGTTACCAGCACAGACGAGGATGACTTTCAGCCCTTTGCGCTGCCCGACGCTGTCGATGAGCCCGATGATGGCCCTTTTGCTGGGTACCTACCACTCGTAGAGATCCCTGCTCCCATACCTTTGGCCGTTTATCCTGCTTACGATATGCTCCTCGACGCCGACGTTGACGACGACGTCGATCTGCTTGATGATGAGCCCCTGGAGGACGATGTTGAGGGCGAGGCCCTTTTAGCTGACGGTGGTCTTTTGTTACTCGCAGATGCTCCAGCTGAGGAGTCATCTGCACACTCACCCGCTCCAGACTCCTTCGAGTCTGTGGCCTCCGCACCGTCACACACTCGGAGCGCACAGCATTATTCACATGGTTCAGATCCTGACAGGGCATTATCTGCTGTCTCTGCTCCTAGATTTGCTTTCGATCACGACCTCGATGAGGATTCAGACCCTGTTTTTCCCCCTGGATTTGACCCGGACCAGGAGATAGAGTTCATCCACTTGGATCAGCCTATGGTTGACCCAGTAGACCCAGTTGACCCTGCATTCGCTGATCATGCAGATTTTGATATGGAGTTCGTAGATCCCGAGCCTGCCATGGCCCTTGAGCCAGTAGCTGCTCCTGACCCAGTGTTTGAGCATGACCCTGTCCATGCTGGCATGCCCATTGATCCTGTGATTGCTGACCTACCCATTGATGATCACCCTGCTGATGCACCACTACTGGAGGGTGACCACGTTATTGCTGCTGATCATGTTGATCCCCCACTTATCGCTGATATATCTGCTGACCCTCTTGTTGCACCCCACCTTGACCCTATGCCTGTACAGTTTAATCGAGCACTTTTTGAGGCACAGATTGACCCACGAGATGAGCACGCCCAGCATGGGTGGATTCCTGCGGATGATGAGCTTCCACCTATTCCTCCTCATACCACCGATGCACGTCACGTTGATTTCTCTTTTTCATTTGCACAGTACACACCTCCAGCTCGACCTGGAGAGGGTTCCTCGGCTCATCCTTTTGGACATGTGCCGACATCTATTCCAGTTATGCCACAGTCTTCATCTGCTATTCCCCCTGTACCACCATTCTTTGTGCCACCTTTTGATCCAGCTAGCGAGCCGTTTCTCTGGACGTCACCGCCTGTTATGCCACCGACCGACCCCTACCATCCTTTCCATATGGGGTATTCTATTGAGGACGTTCTGATGTCGTTTGTTGTCCAGCAGGAGGCACTCACACGGCGCATTCAGGAGCTTGAGAGAGCTCAGCCACCGCCGTGCCAGTGTCAGGGTCAGACCCACCCTGCTTCTTCGCAGCACCCTCGACCATTGTTACCTGAATATGCTGCACGCCTTTTGGCACTTGAGCAGCAGGTTGCTTCTTGGTTGCGTACCCAGAGAGCCATGGAGGAGGACTGGCTCCAATTGCGACGTTTGTTCTACACCCATTTTCCCCCTCCTCCACCGCCATCAGTTTAGGGCATCTTTAGTACAGCATGGGTAGACGTTGGTGAGAAGACGGCGATTGCTCTGACCACACAACATTTTTGGAGACTGCATTCTGATTCTGACTTTTGTTGATCATGTATATGGGATGTATTGACACTGATTTGATATTCTTTTGGACTGGGGTGATGTAGCCCTTAGTCGATGATGATGTATGACGCTATTATGTACTTGTACACTTTACCATGTGGTCCCGATTTTGGCAATGCAATCGCAGTATTCTCATCATATGTGATGTTTTGATTGATTATTTATGTTTTATAACATGGGATGTTGTGTGATTAATATGATTATAACATGAGATGTTATGTACTATTACTATCATGATATACGTACGCTTTATTATGGCCTGACCGACGTGAACCCATCTTTTAGAAAATGCCGCCGAGACGTCAAACGCCGATGCCTACCAATGAGGCAGAACTCCAACAAGTCATCGCTGCTGCCATCGCGCAATACGCCGCCTCACAAGGAGGACCCAGCGGAAGCAGCTCAAACAACAATGGCAACAACAATCCACCTCATGGTAATACTAAGTCATTAAGACATTCCATGATCTAATTGGATATCTCTAGCAAGGATGCTAATGCCATTCATATGTTGTAACGTATGTGCAGGGTGCACCTACAAGAAGTTTCTGGACTGCAAGCCTGTCAACTTTGATGGCACCGGAGGTGCTGTCGCTTTTGTTCGTTGGGCCGAGAAGACTGAATCTGTTCTCCGCATGAGCAAATGTGCACCAGACCAGCAAGTCACTTACATTTCTGAGCTATTTTTGGATGGAGCCCTATCTTGGTGGAATTTGCAAGTGCAGACACTTGGTGAAGCTGCTGCCTACGCACTAACATGGACCGAACTGAAGGAACTAATGCGCAAAAAGTATTGTTCTCGTGCTGAAATCCAAAGATTGGAAACTGAGTTCTGGCATTTGAAGATGGAAGGTCCGAAGATCGCGGAATATGTTCAGAGATTTCACGACCTGTCGCATGTGGTACCCTATATGGTCACTCCAGAATTCAAGCGGATTGAACGCTTCATTTGGGGATTAGCTCCTCAAATCATAAGCATGGTGACCTCCTCCAAGCCTGCAACAATTACTGAGGCAATCGATTTGAGCGTGGCTCTCACTGAGGAGGCTATCCGCCTGAACAAGTTCGATGAGATCGAGACAAGGAAGAAAGACACTCACGTCGAGTCATCCGGAGGTAACAAACGAAAGTTCTCGAACTTCAAACAAGGCACTAGTGGTTTTGTTAAGAAAGGAGAACCAAACGCGCCAGCTCAGGTTACAGCTGGTGGTGGGAAGAAAGGAAAGGGATATATGGGCACCCAGCCCAAGTGCAACACCTGCCAGCGTCACCATTCTGGCCGATGTGGTTTGAAGGTATGTGAAGCGTGTGGGAAACCTGGCCACTTGAAGGATTCTTGTTGGGCCACTGTTGGCCAGGGAGGCCAAGGAGGATTTGGAAACAGAAACAATAACCGGGGTGGAATTGGAAATCGCCCACAAGGAAACAATGGAGGTAATGGGAACCGTGGCAACAATATGAATCAAGCGGGCGCTGTAAATCATAACCAAAGGAATAACCAAGCTGGAAATGGAGGTGGAAACGGGCAAAGACCTGGATGCTTTAACTGTGGTGATATCGGGCACTTTAAGAGGAACTGCCCAGAGTTGAACCAAGCCCGTGGAAGAGTGTTCAATATCGAAGCGAGGGAAGCGCACCAGGATCCCAATGTCATTACTGGTACGTTCCCTATAAACCAACGCTATGCTTCCGTTTTATTTGATACTGGTGCCGACTATAGCTTCGTATCGTTAGAATTTAAGAATATGCTTGGTTTAGCCGCTAGTAAGTTAGATATTCCCTACTCAATCGAATTGGCTAATGGGAAGTTAGTAGAAGCCAATGAAGTGATCAGAGGTTGTGCAATCGAGTTGGGAGAACGTGAGTTTGCTTTGGATCTACTACCAGTCCAGCTGGGGAGCTTTGACGTGGTAGTAGGGATGGATTGGTTATCAAGCAACAAGGCAGAAATTGTTTGTCATGAAAAGGTCGTTCGTATCCCGACCGAAGATGGCGAAACTATTGTGGTACATGGCGAAAAGCGCGATACGCCGTTAAGAATTATCAGCTGCCTCAAAGCGCGAAAGTGTTTGCAAAAGGGGTGTGCTGCCTTCCTGGCACACATTGTAGACAAGAAAGCTGCAGAACCAAAGATCGAAGACATCCCTGTCGTGAGGGAGTATCCGGAAGTCTTCCCGGAGGACTTACCTGGACTGCCACCTCAGAGGCAAGTGGAGTTTCACATCGATTTGGTCCCAGGCGCCGCGCCTGTGGCTAAGGCACCTTATAGACTTGCCCCGTCTGAGATGCAAGAATTGTCGACATAACTTCAAGAGTTGTTAGACAAGGGATTTATCCGACCAAGCTTCTCGCCTTGGGGAGCTCCGGTCCTGTTTGTCAAGAAGAAGGACGGTAGTTTTCGAATGTGCATCGACTACCGGGAGCTGAACAAGCTGACGATCAAGAATAGATATCCTCTGCCAAGAATTGATGATCTGTTTGATCAACTGCAAGGTTCAAGCTTTTACTCAAAGATCGATTTGCGATCTGGATACCATCAGTTAAGGATACAAGAGGAGAGTATCCCGAAGACAGCCTTCAGAACTCGTTATGGACACTACGAGTTCCTTGTTATGCCGTTTGGGTTGACAAACGCACCTGCAGTCTTTATGGACTTGATGAATAGAGTTTGCAAGCCGTACTTGGACAAGTTCGTGATTGTGTTTATCGACGACATTTTGATTTATTCAAAGACAAAGGCTGAGCACGAACAGCATCTAAGAGCTATTTTGGAGCTGCTGAAGAAAGAACAGCTGTATGCCAAATTCTCTAAGTGCAAATTTTGGCTACGTGAAGTCCAACTTCTTGGACATGTGGTAAATGGAAATGGAATCCGTGTTGATCCCACAAAGATCGAAGCGATCAAGAGTTGGGAAACGCCAAAGACGCCAACCGAGATTCGACAATTCTTGGGTTTGGCTGGCTACTATCGAAGGTTCATTGAGGATTTTTCGAAGATCGCCCAACCATTGACGCTCCTCACCCAGAAAGATAAGAAGTTTGATTGGGGAATCAAACAGGAAGAAGCGTTTCAGCTGTTGAAGGATAAGCTCTGCAATGCGCCAATTCTAGCACTACCGGAAGGTACTGACGATTTCGTGGTATACTGTGACACCTCGCGTCAAGGATTGGGTTGCGTGTTGATGCAACGCCAGAAGGCTATTGCTTACGCATCACGTCAGTTGAAGGTACATGAGAAGAACTATACCACGCACGATTTGGAGCTAGGCGCAGTGATATTTGCTTTAAAGATCTGGAGACACTACCTATATGGTACGAAATGTACAATTTTTACAGATCATAAGAGCCTACAACACATATTCAACCAGAAGGAGTTGAATATGAGACAAAGACGATGGGTTGAGTTGTTAAATGATTACGATTGCGAGATAAAGTATCATCCAGGGAAGGCGAATGTGGTTGCCGACGCCCTAAGTCAAAAAGAGAGGATCAAGCCCATAAGGGTTAGGGCTTTAGAAATGATTATCCAAACCGATCTTTCCTTGCGCATTCGTGCCGCGCAGAAAGAAGCTCTTAAGGAAAGAAATCTTGAAGAAGAATATCTCCGTGGGATGGAGAAGCTATTGGTGCCAAACGAGGAAGGAACATTGTGTTTTGAGAAAAGGATTTGGGTTCCTCTGTTTGGTGGTTTAAGGAAAGTTGTTTTTGATGAAGCTCACAAATCGCGGTACTCTATCCATCCAGGAGCGGATAAGATGTACCAAGATCTCAAGGATTACTATTGGTGGCCTAGGATGAAGGGTGATGTTGCTGTTTATGTGAGCAAGTGTCTAACGTGCGCTAAGGTGAAAGCAGAATACCAGAAGCCTTCAGGACTCCTGCAACAACCTGAGATTCCCAAGTGGAAATGGGAACAAATCTCCATGGATTTTATTACAAAGTTGCCAATAACGCCAAGAGGTCATGACACTATTTGGGTGATAGTTGACCGCCTAACAAAGTCCGCACACTTTCTGCCAATCAAGGAGAAGGATAACACCAGCAAACTGGCAGAAATATACATGCGAGAGATCGTCGTACGTCATGGAGTGCCTCTCTCGATCATCTCTGATAGAGATGGACGTTTCATATCAAGGATTTGGCAATCCTTCCAAGAAGCTTTTGGCTCACAATTAAATCTGAGCACTGCATTTCACCCTCAGACCGACGGTCAAAGCGAGCGGACTATTTAGACCTTGGAAGATATGCTGATAGCATGTGTTATGGATTTGGGCGGTAGCTGGGATAAGCATTTGCCACTGGTCGAATTTTCATACAACAACAGCTACCACACCAGTATTGGAGCCGCGCCATTTGAAGCTCTTTACGGACGCAATTGTCGATCACCCCTATGCTGGGCTGACGCAGGTGATAGGCAGCTTGTTGGTCCCGAAATCGTCCAAGAGACGACAGACAAGATTGCGCAGATTCGAAAACGCATCGAAGCAGCTCGCGACAGACAGAAAGCCTATGCAGATCCAAACCGGAAACATTTGGAATTCCAAGTTGGAGACATGGTTTTATTGAAAGTTTCACCCTGGAAGGGTGTGGCACGCTTCGGAAAGCGTGGGAAGTTGAATCCGCGTTACATTGGCCCTTTCAGAATTCTGCAAAGAATAGGGCTAGTAGCATACAAGCTGGACTTACCTGCTGAACTGAATGGAGTTCACGATACATTTCATGTATCCAACCTGAAGAAAAGTCCAACTCAAGATACCGTTGTCATTCCCACCGACGAGATTCACGTTGACGACACGCTCCATTTCGTTGAAGAACCTGTTGAGGTTACGGATTGGAAAGTAAACAAGACCCGCCGGAGCAGTGTCAAGCTCGTCAAGGTTCGTTGGAATGCCAGACATGGTCCTGAATACACCTGGGAGCGTGAGGACCGGATGAAAGAGAAATACCCCCACCTTTTTCCCAAGAACCCTGCTTCTAGAAGCAGAATTTAAATTTCGGGACGAAATTTTTCTAACGGGGGGAGAATGTGACAACCCTCACTAAACCAGGTATCCGTATGACTTAATTAATGATTAATTACTGCTTAATTAACTGTGCTTACTTGAACTTGTGGATAAACTGCTACTTGAATGCTGATACATGTACTTACTTGCATCATACTTTACTTGCTGTCACTCCATGTTTTGCTTACAGCACCTTTGTGACAACCTTGATGCACCAAAAGCACAGTAGCACAATGAACGGATAACCTATTAAACGTGCTGTCATAACTAGCACCAGGCAGGTACTGCCTCTAAGGCCTGTAAGAGCCTGAGATAGTTTGCTACACTAGTGGTGAGTGTAGGGATATAAGGGTTGTAGAACTGCGTCACTAGGAATGAGATTACAGTGATCGGATGTGCCTAAGACGTACTTTAAGTACAAAATTCAGCACTTTAATTAAAAATTCAGCATCTAGCTAACTAATAAAGTGCCAAAACATGAGAAAAACATTACTAGACACTTTCCAAAGTGTCGGGAATAAGTTGTGTCACTAAAAATAATAATAACGACACTTTAAAGCTTTGTTAAGCACTTTAACGGATCACTATCCAACCGAACAACCGGACTCTACCCGGAACATAAAAATATTACCATTAACATTGTTTATCTTTTTCTGAGCCAGTTAGGGTCCCCGAATACCCTAACACCTGTCACAACTTACTACACGCTTGTAACCGGATTAATTTCCTAATCATCTAACTAAGTCCTAACTATATAGTTGGAATTGAACCAAGGACCCCCCCCCCCCCCTAGCCGAACTCGTCCCCAAGGGGACACCTTTGTCCTTTATTTGATTTTAATAATCATGTTTGTCTAATATCAATTAGACATAAGAACCATTGGTTAATGAACTTAAAATTGCCTATAAGATCAAGACTAAGCACAACATAACATTCTCACCACAAAACTCTCTCTCCCTCTCCTTGCTAAACTCACGGCCGAACATCCCCTCCCCCATCCATCCATCTTTCGATCTTGATCATCTCATTCCAAGAGCATACAAGTGTTAAGGATCACATACGAGGAGGCTTGGTGCATTCGGAACGTGAAGGACCTCTTCTCATTGCTTTTATCCACCCAATCTTTGACTAGTATCTTCCCTAGCCTCGAGCTAGTAGTAAGTTGCTTGAAACGCACTCTTGATCTATTCTAAAGTGGTTAATATGAACTTTGTCGGTTAAATTTATGAACTTACAAGAATGCATACTAAAAAGTTTACATAAATGATGAACATGTTGGTTAAAAGCATAAGAGTTGTGTAAAACTTGAAAGACTTGTCTTGTGGTGATTATTTAGTGCCGATCTATGTTGCGGTAGCTCGGATCATCATCTAACCCGGATTAGTCATGTTCATGAAACATGACATAGAATATGTTAAGAATGAAAAGGGTTAAATGATGAAACTCTACTACACACTAAACATGAACTTGTGTAAAATCGATTTTTTCTTATGAAATAGTGTTCAAAACTAGTAGATCTGCGGATCTACAAATGGTATTTTCAAAGGACCAAGTGTCAAAGAAATCATATTTTCTAAAGCCGGATCTTACATGAACAAGAATGATTTTTTGCAAACACACAAGTGTGTAAACACTTATGTAACATAAAGCTTTGACAGAATAACTATTTTTGTAAAAGTTGACAAGAAGTGGTAAAGATGAAATTCCTTTAAAAACAAGACTTTCAAGAAACGAAATTGATTCATATAAAGATCCACTAAAAGTAATGGGATTTACTACATATTTTGGGTAAACCACAAGTTCATGTAATTTATGCGATTTATATATTTTGACTAGTTTGATGCTTTGGATATTGTTTTGGTTGAATAAGAAAATTGTTGATTTGGATTTTAAAAAAAGAAAATGATACGCTTGAAAGCGTGGCCACCTCCAGTTACAGGGGAAACTCTGGCGAAATTTTTCCAAAAACCTAACACTTGAAAATATTTTTATCACAAGTGTTAGAAATACATTTTTAACTTGTTTTCAAAGACGTAAATTTCGCCATGATTCTATTTACAAAATTTCTGAGTGTCGGAGGTGGGATTTTCACAAAATAAAACCTGAAATATATATATTTAGAATATATGTTTTTCATAACAACACCTTCAGAATAAATAATAAGTTACAACGGTATAATTATTACCACCCGATCTTTATCCGTAACTTACGTATTTTCAGAAAATATTAATGGACGCGTATTTTGACAAGGATATTATTTTGGGAAAATTATATGTAATTAGATATAATATTTTTGAGAAAAAATATTTATATTTTGGAGTTAGAAATGAAATGTATTTTAAGCGAGACTTAATAATATATTCCGTCAATACAGAAACGCACATGTATTAAATCCCCCATCCTTGGGAAGGAAAATAATTACCAAGTATTTACAAAGATATAAACACGAAATAGTTGTCTAACTATTTCCCAAAAACTTAAACCATAAAGCTAAGGCACGGCCGTCCGTCTAATAGATTTAGTACGTGTAGGTCGTCGCACAGCTGCTTGATCAGGAGATATACTTGGTAGAGACGCACCACTGTGAGTTCATGTCCCCCTTTTCTCTAACTGTTTTCAGTTTTCTAAACTGCGGGGGTGAAATACATGTTACTATGATTACAAATATCTCTTACATGGTATGGTTAGCGTAAGGAGGGTTATTACTTAGATCATGTGAGTGGGTAGGCGGAAACTTGAGGCCATTAATCCTCAGGGTAGGACCGAGGGGCAGGAGCGGTAGATCTATCTGGGTGTAGCGAGCCCAGCCCCAGGCCCAAACAGAACGGACCTCGGGGTGACTTTGTACCCAACGCATAAATCTGCTAGGTTTGAGCCTTCCTACTTGCACTTCACACATATCAATGGCCTTGCAAACCATTGGTGATCTCTTTTTCCTTATTTGCTACATACCAGGGTTTTTATACATACAAAGGTTTATTTACTCACTTACACATGAACTCGCTCAACATTATTGTTGATTTTTCAACTTACATGTATTTCAAGGAATTAAAGGATCTGGCGCGGTATGACACGTTTTCCCGCTGCATTAGTTTCGAGGTCATCTGAGTTTAAGGGATGTGACTTTTTCCTGGACGAGTCACAGTTCTTAAACTGTGTTTATTTCTTGTTGGTGTTGTGTTTTTTGAACACTGTTTATGTTTGTTAGGATGTGATATCTGTTAAGACAATGATGTGGTTCTTTACTCTTCAAATTTATTTTTATGGATGATCTTGCATGGTTTTTATTTCATATAGCTTGTTATGATTAAGCTATGGTATTAAGAAGTCACACCAAAATAACCACGCTTCCGCAAAGCCAGGGTGTGACATTCCAAGCTGTAAACATATCAAAAGATTTCTTTAGTAATGCACGTTTATTTTTTATCATATCAACACTTCCCTTAAACTTTTGAATCAACGCTAACCAAATTGATCTAGCAGTTTCCTCATGTTGAAGTAAAACAAAAATATCTTCTTTTACAGCTTGTTGGAGAATGCTAATCATCATTTTTTCACTGGTGTATTTTAATTTCTCAATCACTGAATAATCACTTAAGGGTTTTTCATTTCCACGTTCATCTGTCGGTTTAACGTAATCTTTGTCTAACGAAACCCATGCATCAAACTTATAAGCTTGCACCCAGTTTTCAAACCGATTCTGCCATCCTTTAAAATCCTCAATATACATAAGCTTCGGAGGCTTTTGAAAGGTTCCTGTTTCATTTTCGATTTCAAAAGTTTCGGCAACTATAACTGGAGCAGTCGGGGTAGTAGCAAACGCATTATAGAATTCGTCTTCCATGTTTCGGTGTTGAAAGTTCACAAGTACTGCTTATTCAAATGGACTGATCAAAGTTTCAAATGGTCTGAAAACAATTCCAAACGAACTGAACTTGGTGCGAAATGGATCAAATGTACTCAATCCGTGCGAAGTGGACTGAACAAAATCAATTCATGCGAACTGAAAGGTTATTTAGTGCGACCTAATGTTATTTTATGCGAACTGGTTCAAACAGATAGGTTCAAACGACCTGATGAGATCAATTCATGCGGATTGGGTCACTTCGTGTGAAATGGAGAACTTTCAAGCGAACTGGCTTCACTTTTCAAGCAAACTGAAGTTTTATATGAACTGATGGGCCACTTCGTGTGAAGTGGTTCAATTACACACGATATGAGTCAATTTCAAGCGAAGTGGAAGTCCATTTCGTGTGAACTGATGCTGATGTCAGACTATCGGATATGTTTTTGACAAAATTGATCAAGTTTTAGGTCGAATTAGGGTCTGATTCTTTCAAGGATTGTGTAAAACTGTGTTTCGCTTGTTATATGAAGAAATCAGTCCATTTTAACCATGAAAACTCCGTTAATTTTGAAAAATGTGAAGAAGAATGAGTAGAAGTCAGAAATTTCGGTGAAAACAAGCTGAAATCAGTATGAACTCTTCCTCCTGAGCTCTGATACCACTTGTAGGATCGAGATTCGACCTAAACGAGTCGATTAGAAGAGTTCTAATCCAAACCAAAAGCGGAATTCAATGATTCAGACTTGATTACAGCTTGATTCACACTAAGATTCACTTTAATTGTCTTGATTATTGATTTTAAAGCTTTACAGATCATACGGCACTTCAGCAACACCTCGGCTCTGGAATCACAACTGTTACAAATGAAAGACCAAGAACTCCTATATATAGTAGTTGCCAATTCGCATGAACTAGACATGCCCACTTCGTGTGAAGTGGCCACTTCGCATGAAATGGCTCTGCCAGTTCGTGTGAACTGGTCAAACAACACTAAAATTCTATATCTTTGACTACCGAGCTCTGGTTTATCCTATCTAGATACAAGACTCGATACAAGACTCGATACAAGACGAAGTCAACAGACATATGCACCAACACCATCAAGTATCGAACCACACTATGGTTCGAACACACAATCACCTTGCTCCCCCAAATGTAAGATCGAAACTTGTCCAAGGCATACACCACCGCTAATAATTCTTTTTCGGTTGTGGTGTAGTTTAGTTGCACCTCGGACAAAGTTTTACTTGCATAATAAATTACCATCGGCTTCTTGTTGACTCTTTAACCCAAAACCACTCCAATGGATGTGTCGCTAGCATCACACATAATTTCAAATGGCTTCGACCAATCTGGTGGTTGCAAGATAGGAGCTTTAACTAACTGTTCCTTCAAAACATTAAAGGCTTGCAAACATTCATTAGTAAAATCAAAAGGGACATCTTTCTACAACAAATTACATAAAGGTTTTGTAATCACACTAAAACCTTTAATAAACCGTCTATAAAATCCCGCATGCCCCCAAAAATGATCTCACCCCCTTAACATTCTTTGGTGGAGGTAGAGATGAAATTACCCGAATTTTTGCTTTATCTACCTCCATCCCCCGATCCGAAATCACATGACCCAACACAATACCCTCTTGAACCATAAAGTGACTTTTTTCCCAACTTAGCACCAAGTTTGTCTCAACACATCTTTTTAAAACTTTTTCTAATTCATCAAGACAAAACTCAAAACTTGGGCCGAATATGGAAAAATCATCCATAAACACTTCAAGGGATTCCCTGACCATGTCCGAAAAAATACTCATCATACATCGTTGAAAAGTGGCTGGGGTGTTACATAGTCCAAATGGCATTCACCGAAAGGCAAAGGTACCATATGGACATGTAAACATGGTTTTTTGTTGGTCATCCGGGTGAATTGAAATTTGGTTATATCCCGAGTACCCATCCAAAAAACTATAATATTTTTGACTCGAAAGTTTTTAAATAATTTGGTCAATGAAGGGTAACGGGAAATGGTCCTTAGAGGTAGCGGCGCTTAATTTTCTATAATCAATGCAAACTCGCCACCAGGTGACCGGTCGGGTGGCAATTTGCTCGCCTTTTCGTTTTTAATTCACCTGGATGCTGGCCTTTTTAGGCACTACCTGTGTCGGACTTACCCACGCACTGTCCGAAATGGGATAAATAATCCCCGCATCCAACCACTTTATGACTTCCTTCTTCACCACCTCTCTTAAATTCGGGTTCAACCTTCTTTGTGTTTCGCGAGTAGGCTTGGCATCTTCATTTGTAATAATTTTGTGCATGACAATGGATGGAATAATACATTTCAAGTCGGCTATTTTCCACCCAATGGCCACCTTATGAGCCTTCAACACCCGCAACAAGCCCTCTTCTTGAGCTACCTCCAAGTTAGAAGCAATGATCACCATGCTCTTGACCTGTTTGATATTGTCTTTGAAACCCTTGGTTGTTCCCGCCACATCACCTTGATTATTGAATGGTTGGCGCGGAACAAAGTTACCTTGACTTCCTTGAAAATTCGGGTTAGCTTGGTTTGAGGGATTCCCATATCGAAAGTTTGGGCGGTTTCGTAACCCGAGGTGGTAAGTATTTGAATTCATGTTGTAATTTCTACCACCCCCACCTTGCCCTTGCAATGCATTCACCTCCTCATATTGCCCTTCCATTCCTTGGCAATTTTCAGCCGCGTGCCCCAATTCTTTGCAAAGTGCACAAACATCATAAATTTGATTACTTGTTTGTACGTTTGCATCTTCCGCCGTATGCACTTGGGTTCTAGTAATGGCCGGTCGTGCTCTCCTTGACAATTGAGCTATCCTTTTTGATGTGACTGCCATTTGTTCCAAAAACATCCAATCATCTTGCTCATAATTGGTACTGAATGTACCATTTGTAATAGACATCAAATCACGAGCATCTTCGGAACATAACCCCTCATGAAATGAATTCAACAATTCCCATAGCTCTATCCCATGATGAGGGCAATTCTTTATCATCATATTAAACCTCTCGAACGCCTTGTGTAACATTTCACCCGACTGTTGTTGGAAACTTCTCAAGATTCTCCTTACATTATTCGTCTTTTGGGCGGTAAAGAATTCCTCCAAAAAGATTTGTTGCATTTCTGCCCATGTGTAAATAGATGCCGAAGGTAAGGTGTAAAACCATTTTTTCGACTTGTCTTCTAAGGAAAACTGAAAGAGCACCAATTTAACATCATCGGATGAAAACCCTTGACCCCCAATAGTGTTATAAATAGAGTCATATGCCTCCAAATGAAAATAAGGCTCCTTCGTTGCTAGACCCTTATACTTTGGCAAACTTAGTAACGAATTCGTTCAAACTTCAAAAGTCCTTCCTTGATCATTTTAAGGAATAACTATTGGTGATGGGTTTTGAGTGATCACCGGTTTAAAATGTGCTTCTATGCCTCTCACGGGCTCTCGAATATGCCTTCGTGGTACACCCAATCGAACTCTTGGGCGTACGGGACCCATTGGTCTTTGAGCTTGCAGTCGTGGAGGCCCAAATTGTTGTAAAGGTGGCTGAAATCTCGGCCCCACATGTGGTTGTGGAACTTGCCTTTGAACCGGTGGACCTTGTGGTGGAAATTGTTGCGGTATGATTTGTTGTTGAGGAATTCTACCAACACCTTGCATCCCTTGATTTCTACCTTGCATATAAGTGTACTCTCCTTGCTCCCCATCTCCTCTATACATATACCCTTCTTCATCATATCCCCCAAATTCGTCATCATACCCATCATTGAACCCATCTTGTCTTGCACCCGAAGTTTGTTGAAACTTTGGTTGTTGATATTGTACTCCCGGTTGCAAGGGTGGTTGAAATGGAGTGAAATGGATGATAGATGGACCGGTTTGGAATAAATTGGGTGGTGGTATTTTTTGTGATGGTGAGGGTTGACCGGATGTTGGAAATGTTGAGAAAGCTGGAACGGCGGATGATGTAGGGTGATAGCTAAAAGAGTATTCAGGTTGAGTATTTTCGGGTAATGTAGTGTTGGTTGGTTTGATTTCGGGTGTGGATGTAGGAATGGTAGTATTTGGTGAAGGCATGGATGATGTAGGTATAAAGGATGATGTAGGTTGACCCGTAGTGGGTGGTAATTATGCTTGATCCATGTATCTGATCGGTGTAACTGGTGTTGTAGGTGTTGTTGGTGAACCACTAATTTTGTTCTCACGTAGCAAAATTCTATTTCTTCTCAAAGTTCATTCAATTTTAGGATCAAATGCCAATGGCGATAGCTTGTGAGAGCTCCTAGTATGCATGCACCTGTAAATAACTGCACACTAACACACCCAGCGTAAACCAGAAAAATAACAAACTTAAAAAGATCAAAAATAACACACGTTGCGCACTACTCCTCAGAAACGGCGCCAAAATTTGACGTGAGGTCGAAGACTCAATCAAATTTAATCCAAATACAACTAATTAGCTAGCGGTAAGCGGGTATCGAACACAGGGAGTTTGTGGAATATGTGTTATCTAAATGTGTGTCTAAGTTTACTAAAATTTAGACTAATTACAAGAAAAGTAATATTCAAGAGTTGGATTGTTTGATTTTAAAACTAAGATTACTAATTTAATTGCGAATTTAGAGTTGGTTTTGTAAACAATTTAGAGACAAATGACCATCTTATGTTTCCGGTTTGCTTTGACATTCATGCTAACATTCAACTAGAAAGAACCACATAGACATGGTTCATGTGTGATTACTTGTTGTGATGATAGGGAACTGAGTACTCGGATTCCTAGAACGCGAGGTTGTTACCCGATGACCAATTAATCAATACCCAATCCTAATTCCACCCATGATATCTCAATTTCCAACGGCACCAAGAACATATGGTTTCAACTAAGATTAACATATGAATCAACAATTTACGAACAAGTAAACACACACCATAATAAACAACCCACAAGAGCAAGTTTACTATTCTAGAAATACAAATCAAAGAATAAATGTCTCAAACAAACCTTCAACTAAAGATGATCACCATGAGTTTAGCCGCACATGACTTGGACAATCATCATCACAAAAGTCTTAATGTTCATAACAATTCAAAACACAACCCAATGATTGGAAAATAGTCTCAAGCACCAAGAACACCCCCAAAATCGTCTCTAGCAATGTTGGTAACCGAATAGAATGATTGCACACCAAAATACACCTTAAAAATCAACTTTAATGAGCAGTTACGTCAATTAAGACATACAGCGCCGTAAGCTATAGCCAGAGGTGTAAGCTACTGCGCCAACTCAGTTGTTGGGTGGACAAAGCATCGTCGTAACCTACGGCGCCCAAGGAACCTTACGCCAAAGATCAACTGGACTACGACGGACAATTTGGCACATCTGAGTGCCGTAACCTACGGCCAGAACCGTAGGCTACGGCAGTGACTGGAATTTTCTTCTTGGTTTTCTTTATCACATCTTGATCTCTCAAACTTGTTTCCGCCAACTTCAAGCTTTCATCCAAGCACCATAAAAACATTCTTTTACGCTCTTCATCACCTACAAATACAAATGCACCATAGTTACCATGTTCCACCATTTTAACCGAATTAAGCAGGGGATTTTTATCCTTTTAAAGCACTTAAGGGTTGTCCTACAGACCACCCGTCATCGGGTATCCAAGTTTTAAATATATTTTGTTTTTATTTTATTTACAATCCTATTTGGCATGATTTATTTAAAACTCAATTTACGAAAATTTATTTACTTTGGGTATAATATGCCTTTATAAAATTCCATTTAGTTATATACAATTCTACGCACCTCACAATCGATCAAACCTCCTCCTTGGAACTTACTTCGGGCAATATTAAGTGAAACGCTCGTGCCCGATTTGGAACTTACTCCTTCCATAGGCTTGACAATCGATCAAACCTCCTCCTTTTGATGTTAAATCCTTATAAATATCAAGAGGAATTTGAAGGGTAGGTGGTGGTTCGGGTTTGGTAAGTTTTATTTGGAAAAAGGGTAAAAAAACGTAAACTATCAGTTTTTCTATTGCTTTTTGGTTTAGCAAAAAATACTTTGGCACATTTTTTTTGGATCTTTCCGATTTTTTTTGCCAAGGTTGAAACTGAGCCGAAATCGTAAGTTCATAACCGAATAGTTTAGAAATATAAAAGATGAAAAATGAAAAGGGTAATTTTTGTGGGTTTGAAACGAAAAAGGTTTTTAAGGTTCAAAGGGTTTAACTAGGGGGTGATTTTGTAAAAAGAAAAGAAAATAAAGGTTTTTTTTTTTTTTTTTTTGAAAAATGGGTTTGTCCTAATGCCTCTATCATTTACTTGGATTTTTGTCGGTAAGGATTTGGAACGTATCAGGTTGTCTAGTTCTAGATTCGTGAGAACCAAACGGGCTATTCACACAAGAAACGAAAATTGAGCAATTAGTAAAGATGTATATTTTATGCTCGACAATGGCTCAAAACTCACTTTTATGGGAAAAAGGGTCATAGTGTGAAAACGTATATATAATCAAATTTTGCAAAGATTTATCATGCCCATTTTCGTAATTTTTCTAAATTGGTTCTTTTTATCACGACGCTATCGGTTGTAAATTTGTAAAAACATAATTTTTAGAACTTGTTTACCCAACTAAACTTAATATAAGTGAAAAAAATGAAAATAAAATTTTTGAAAAAGTTTGGGGTGTTTAGCTGTTCCAAGGTGAGTTTTGTGTGAGGCTTGTTTTAGGACAAACGATTCAAGGATTTTTTTTATCCCCCCCCCCCACACACACACTTAAATTACACATTGTCCTCAATGTGTCCCAAAAAGGATTTATTTTTGAAAAAATGTGTAAAAAGTATGAAAATAACAAAATTTTTTTGGTTACTTGCACTTGAAGCACGTCCCCGTGCTATGGGGACACAGCCCCATGTCCAAAGTGCCAGTAACAATTGAAATCAGAAGACTTACAGTGGGGTGGCCATGGGGGCGTGCTAGGTGAGCAAGACCCGTGCCACCTTCTGGACAAGAAATTTTTGACAACAGCAAGACGGGCACGGGGGCGTGCTAGGTGAGCACGGCCCCGTGCTGCAGCCACTGTTTTGCAAAAAATGAGTCGGGAGGCTTCTGTTTTACGTGCATGGGTTCTATTTCATCATCCATTTTCCTCTGTTGAGTGTGTCTTTACTACTACAAAGCTAAATACTCAAAAGAAAACGTTAAACTAGATATTAAACTAAATTTAAATTTACATTAAACTGCTACACTAATGGATAGTCCATGGAATGCCTCCATGGTGCGCCACGTTTATAAGGGTCCTTGGCTAGACCCAAAGTTGGTCAAATGTTAACCACGCGGGATGACTCACATACCGAGTTGTAGCTTTGCAATGCATCATTTAAGCTTGAGTCAATCGCATTGAGGTATTTGACAGGATCATCCTCCGCTCATTGCCCGACTTCAAACTTGATCTCTTTTTCACCAACCCTCAATGTTAGTTGTCCTTCGCTCATATCTACCATAGCTCGTGCGGTGGCAAGGAAAGGTCGTCCTAGTATGAGCGGAATTTCGGTGTCTTCTTCCATGTCTAGAATAACAAAGTCGGCGGGAAAAACAAATTCTCCTACCGTTATCAGTAAGTTTTCTATGACACCATGAGGGTATTTTACCAACCGGTCTGCAAGTTAAATGCTCATCTTTGAAGGATTTGGTTTCCCCAATCCTAGTCGGTTGAACATAGAGGCCGACATCAAATTAATGCTAGCCCCTAAGTCGGCTAATGAATTGCTTATTGACGATCCACCAATAGAGCAAGGAATTGTGAAGCTTCCGGGATCAATCTTCTTTTGGGGGAGCTTGTTGAGGAGTGCCGCCGAGCATTCTTCACTAAGGGTGACTTGTTGGATGGTTTCAATCTTTCTTTTGTGAGTGAGGAAGTCCCTCATAAACTTAGAATACTTTGGCATCTGTGTGAGGACCTCTATAAAAGGAAGATTGATGTGAAGTTGTTTAAGCGAGCTCACAAACTTAGTAAATTGTTCATCGGTCTTTTGCCGAAGTAAACGACCTGGGTAAGGGACCGAAGGTGGTTTGGTTATGTCGGGTTTGGTGTTTTAGGGTTGAGTGTTTTCTTGGTTATTGTTGGTGACCGTTTCATCTTGAATTGGGTTGTTTTGTTATGGGTTGGCTCACTTTTGGGTCCTACCTTTCGGCTCCTTAGGTTAATTACATTTACTTGGGCTTTTGGGTTTGTTTCGGTATTACTTGGTAAGGCTCCTTGTGGTCTTTTGACGAAATGTTGGGCTATTTGAACAAGTTGTTTTTCGAGATTTTGAATACTAGCCCGTTCGTTTCTTATTTCTGTTTCGGTTTGTGAGAACCTTTCCAAGTACCTTTTATCGGATTCGGAGACGAGGCAAGTGATAATATCCTCAAGCCTTTCTCTTCCTCCTTGTTGTGATTGAAAACTTTGTTGCCCATTTTGTGGTTGTTGAAAGTTAGATCGTTGATTTTGATTTTGTTGGTTATTACCCCCCCCCCCCAATTCCCTCCAACCGATGTTGGGATGATTACGCCACTTGAGAGTGAAAGTGTTGCTTTGGACTCCCGGTGGTCGTGGCCGGTTATTTAGGTATTTACCACTTTTGTTTGATTTTCTAGATCTTTCATACAACTCCAGTTTTCATGCGAGCCGCTGCACCCTTCGCAAGCCATAACCGAAGACGTTTTTTTTAATTCAAGTTTCTTTATTTTATTGGTTAAGGCTTCGATTTGGGCTTGCAAGGAAGTGGACTCATCTACTTTGTGGGTGCCCGGGGCTATAGAATTTGAGCCCCTAGGAGTGTGCCATTGAAAACTGTTTTGAGAAAAGTCTTCAATTTGATTATAAATTTCCTCGGGTCGCCGATTCCAAAGGAGTCCCCCGGAGCCGGAATCAAGGATTTGCCTTGTGTGCGGCAAGAGTCCGTTGTAGAAGGTGGACACTTGTTGCCATCGTTCAAGACCGTGATGCGGGCATTTTCTTAGTAGCTCCTTAAACCTTTCCCATGTCTCGTACAAGGATTCCCCGTCTTCTTGAGAGTAGGTGTTGATCTCGCTCAAGAGTTTGGCGGTTTTAGCGGGAGGGAAATATTTGTAGAGAAATATTTGGGCAAGGTCATCCCAAGTGTGTACGGACCCACTTGGGAGGGTGTTTAACCAAGCTTTTTCTCGGTCCTTGAGGGAAAAAGGAACATACGGAGTCTAAAGGCATCGCTAGAGGCCCCGTTGATCTGGAATGTGTCATATATTTCCAAGAAGTTGGTAATATGTAAATGGGGATCTTCGTCGGCTAGGCTATGGAAAGTGGCGGAATTTTGGAGCATTTGGATAAGGTGTGGTCGAAGCTCAAAGTTGTTAGCATCAACGTTAGGAGGGTTAATAGCGGCTCCAAGATTACCGAAAGTAGGCCATAGGTAATCCATGAGAGTATGTTGATCCGCCATAGGGAGTTTTGGATCGAGGCTTTTTGTTAGTTTTTGGGTTTAAGGCGTTTTCTTAAAAAGCGCTCGGGTTCGCAAAGCGGTACTTTTATGTCTTTGTCGGAGGTGGAGGTCATGCACCAAACTGTATTCCTGCGAAGTATACAGAATTGTGTGATTTTCTGCAAACAAAAACAAAAAGAAAACTTGATCAAAAGGGTAGCACGGCCCCGTGCTATGGCTGGCATGACTTGTGCTGTCTGAGAAAAACTTTCTGTTTTTAGGTTCCCAGTACTGGATGTTCAGCACGGCCCCGTGCTCCTATAGCACGGCCCCGTGTCAGGCGTTCCGGTAACAAGAAAACAGGTTTGCCCAGATACTGCAGATCTAACACGGCCCATGCTGATCCCACACGGCCCCGTGTTAAATCTGCAAAAAGCAGATTTTTAGGGGAAAAGAAGGAAAAATAGAAAGAAAGATAAAAGAAAAGATTAGGCCGTCAACTTTAAGGTTTCCTGAAATTCTTTTGTCCCCGGCAACGGCGCCAAAAACTTGACGTGCATGGGTGAGTATATATTTTTTTAGTTATTTTTTTAGCTCTTTTTACTCGCCGATTTCAAGTTTTACATTTATAAAACACGATATTCTACTATCACTCTACACACACGCTTAGGGAAAGTATACCCATCGCGGACGTAGTATAGTGATGACAAGATACCGAGGTCGTCCGAGGACACAAGAGCTTTTAGTACCGGCTTATCGTCAACGTCTAATAGAACCAACTTTTGAGAAAAGATTTTTTTAAACTAATAAAAAAGATAAAAACGGAAAATAAAAATAAAATAAAAATGATAGACAAGAAAGAATCACTTGGATCCAACTTATCTTTCATGTAACCTTTTGATGATTTCCGCACTTTGGGCATTTTAAGAGATTATCTTAGTTAAAGTAGTAGGCCCCTCTTCAAAGGTGACGTTACCCTCAACCTAGTGGATTGAGTAAGCAAGGATACAATCCCAAGAGGTTGGATTATTGGAAGATAATTAAATAAGTTATAAATGCAAAATGTGGTGGACCCCCCCTTCCGAGCGGCGATCACCCTCAACCCTTTGGTCTGAGTCAGCAGGGATACAGTCCTCGCATGGTTGGTTTAATGTTTTAATAAAAGTTTAAGAATAAGGGATTCAAGCTTTTTGCACCTCTCCCATGGTGGGTAATGCTCGCTCCGACTAGTGAGGTGTTAGTGGGCTTGAACCAGGTTCTCGCAGGATCTATACACTAAACGAGACATAGAATTACCCAAACCACCCTTCTAACCCCCTTCCAGGCAATTAACATGCTTTATATAGACTGTAAAGACATGAATATGTTGATTCAACGAACATACGAAGAATGATTGAGTAAATTCGCCTTCAATATAAAAAAACTATTTATTAACGTCATTAATACATACCCAATTAAAAAGGAGTCAAAGATTGGAAATCATAAAAGAAATACATAAAAAGTCTTCACCAAGTGATGTAAGAATCTAGCCAGGCATGGCCTTTGGATAAGTGGATGATGGTGGTGGATGATGGTGTTGTAGTGGTGGTGGAGTGGTGGCAAGTGAGAGAGAAGTGGTTTGCCAAGCGATGAGTTGAAGTGGAACCAAGCACTCCTATTTATAGTTATAAACAGAAGTTTCAGCACAGCCCGTGCCCGCCTGGCACGGCCCCATGCCCATCTCTCTCTCTCATCCTCATTAACTGCTTGTTAGATATCATACTAACATGACCCCGTGTGTCAACGGCATGGCCCGTCGCCAAAGTACTTGCTGTACTATCGCAAATTCTGCAAATCTTTGAGCTGACCATGCTCCTTGTTGACTTAGCACGACCCCGTGTTTGCTGCCATTTTTGTCTTTTGCAGTTGTCTTTTTCTCCTGCCCAATATCCATCTTCGGACACGGCCCATGTCAGGTGGACACGGCCCCGTGTCGGTCTTCTGTTCTTGTTATTTTGAGGTTTGGATGTGTGTTGGGGCTTGGCGATCTGCGACAATTCCTTCTTCTTTCCATTTATGTTGGATTTTGCTGTCTTTTGCTCTTTTTGCAAATTTAAGCTCTTTTATCCCTGAAAATATAAAAGGAACGAAAACACGGGTTTTTTTTCCAACATTAGTACTAAAAAGAGGTTGTTTTTACGCCGTATTTGACATAATTTATATCTTGTTTTCATCACATCAATATGAAGCCACGTTATTTGTTTGGTACGAAAATTGTTGTTTTCATACAAAGTTACACATATCACAAACTCACATGCTTTTCTAAACCCACATATTATTACAAAGCTACTGTTCACGTATGCAGATCTACCCACATCAGCTTTTACGAATTCACTGATCTAATTGCAAACCAGTTCTGCATGTGCAGGTTTATTTCTACGAACCTAGAGTAACTACGAACCCACTTTTTGTACGAAGCTGTTATTTTATGAGCCCAGACTTCGGTTCGTACGAACCCACGAATCGACATTGTATACAGCTTCGTATGAAGCTAGGTTTATACAAAATTGTGTTTTGAATGAAGTCTGTTTTATGAACCGACATTGTTCTTTCCTTCGTACGAAGCCAGAACTCAGAGGTTTAGTACAAACCCATGGTCCGAACCCATTACGCTTCGTATGAACCTAGGTTAATCACAGCATTACGAACCGGCATTGATTCCGCTTCATACGAACCCATAGTATAATCTCAGGTCTGATTTACGAACAAAGGATTTTTGTACGAAGCTAGTGATTAACTGTAACAGTATTTGATTTCATGAAGACAACAGTTGTTCGAACCGGCTATTGATACGAAGTCCTAGCTTCGTACGAAGCCAGGATTCATCTTTTACGAGGTCACTTCGTACGAACCCAGGATAATCACATCTGATTTTGGTTCCAGCCAATGATTCTTCGGTCTCCGCTACAATCGTTGCAGCTGCCATGAGTTTGTCCCATTCTTTGGGCATACCAGCCTTTCCTGTGACAGTCCTGATTAGACTAACGCAACGGATGGCCTTTTTGAAGTGGGCGCGCATTAATTGTTTGTTTACATCTCCAATCTCTAAACACTCCTTGTTGAAGCGAGTGATAAAATCTTCTAACCGCTTATTGTCTCTGCGCCAGATGTCTGTCACTTCGGACGTATCACGTTGATAACGTCTCTACTTGCTGAAATGGGTTACAAATTGGTTTCTGAAATCGACCCATGACTTGATTTTTCCAGATGGGAGGTTGTCGAACCAGGCGCAAGTAGCCCCTGTGAGAGTCTGAATGAACAGATGGCACCACATTGGCATGTCCATCCTCTTAAAACACCAACGCCTGTAAATACTTGAACATGATCATCAGGGTCAGTGAGACCGTTGAACTTTCCAACTGTTGGTGGTAGCTTTGCTTTCTCTAGTGGGGCTAGCGCGATGCTTCGGATGAACTTCAAGTGCTCAGCAGCTTCTGCTGGTCTGTAAACAAGACTGAAATCACGCTCTGCTTCTTTGTTGTAGGTGACGCGCGGCCTTGGTCTGTAAGATTCATGATTTTTCTGTAAACGGTTGAAGACTGAGGAACCTTCATCATCTTGCCAAGTAGGATCATCCGGGTCTGTGTCATCCCATTCGTTGTTCATGTTGCGCGGCCCTAGCCGGCTGTGAACTGGGCGCCTTTGTTGCATATTAGATGGATGGTCATAGTAACAGCATGTGTCCCCGTATGTGTCACGCGTGTCGTGCATGCTTGGTCTTCTCTGGGGAGGAGGTCTGTTGATTTGCCCTTGTATGTTTTGTTAAGGGGGTGTCTGGCGCGCCCCCTGAGTTGGACCCGGAGGTGTAACCAAGGATGGTTCTGCTTGCAGAATCGCTTGTTGTGCGCTCAAAGACTGATACGCGGAATTTATAGTAGCAATATGCTTGGCATACCAGGAAGCTAAGGTTTCGCCTTCTGGTAGCCCTAGTAAGGCCGAAATATTCGGGTTTGGAGCTGAGCTTGATGGACCAGCGACATTGCTTGTTGGGTTACCCGTTTGAGTATGCGAGTGATACTCACGCGGGGTCCCCCAGTGTTTGTTGCTTCGCCTTCGATTAACTCATCAGCAGGTTGGAGTTGGACATGCGGGTTGTCCTCCCCCGTTCCTACGTTAGAGTGTGTTCCGAAACCGAAATCGGGCACTCCTTGATCGGCCATGATCGAGAGAGTAGGAAAAACTCAGAAAAAGAAGAAGATGAAGTGATTGTAAAAAATCGACGGGCTGCAATGAAGAAACACGGAACTAATTTTAGGTTTATTATTTAGGTTTATGTTTCAAACATGAGGGTTAATCTTCTTTAATCCTTCCTGAGCTTGTGTGTAACAATCCTTCCTGCAAAACAGCAACACCGTTAGCTTGTTAAGAGGGGAATATGGCGGTTTCCCTCTTAACCAGACCCCGGCGTGAGAATAAGTAACTGCTTTGAGGAAATAAGTGTGTGTTAAGAGTGAGAGTAGAGAGAACGGAGTTTTTAATCTGAGTATGGAGGTCCCTATTTATAGCCGGAGTGGTGTAGGAGGAGATGGGCTGATGGGCCTTGGGCCGGAAGACGACAACAAGGAATAACCTCTTTGTCTCACTGGAATCGACCGTTAGTGGCTTCTAGAAGCTATTCGGTGCTGGCGCACCTTGATTGGAGCCACGTGTCCGAGTTATCGGCCTTGTTGTCCTTCTGCCATTAGCAGATGAGTGGAGATCATGGGGCAGTTATCGCCGCCCCCTGATTGGTTCCACGTAGGCGTCCTTGCGTACTCTCTGTCTCCTGCACGACTATTAATCGTGGAGCAAGATAGAGCACAGCCTGGTGGACGCTGATTGGCTCGTTCTTCTACCACTCGTACCTTTGGTACTTTCTGAAGTGTCCCTGCGCCATAACTCTCGCGTACCCTTGCTGTGCGCACAAGTAGCTGACACGAGTTTGTAGGAGTTGAGGGCTATTCTTCAGGATACTAAGTATGAAGCTGATGTAATCTCTTGTTTAGGTCTCGCGCGGAGCACAGGCTTTACCTAAGTAGGCCGCGCGGGATCTGTGGATTAATCAGCTTATTGAGTGAGGAGTATGGTCCAGTGCGCGACCTGAATGGTCTGCGCGGCTTTTTGGGACCATACCCCTTCAAGTCCCCCTAGTCCAGTGCTGCTTCCATGTGTGAAGTAATGGTTGGAGATCTGGACTTAGAAAAATGAAAGTGTGTTAGCTTTTAAAAGTATTTGTTTGGTCTTGGTAGACGGCGCGCGTGTAAGTGCTTGTCGACTACTACAGCGCGGCTATCTTGCTTTGTTGTTGATAGTTGTTGGTTTGGAGTGTTGGCGCACAAGCTCATTGGATAATGAAGAATGCGGCGCGGCCTTTGCTAACTTCTGCAAGAAGCTTTGTAGTAAATTTGGGCGGGAAAAACCTTGAAATTTGAATTCTGACAGGTTGATGCAAATGTCGTTGATGGCGACGGTTGACTTGACTGCTGACACGGTGATCATCACGCACCGCCGGGATATATACCTCTGTTTGAAGACTTCTTCCTTCAGGGAAATTTCCGACTGCAGGCGACGGAGTTCATGGCGTCTATTCTACACTTCTACGGCTTTCATATTTCCCAGATGAGTCCGGCTGGGATGGTGAGGGTTAGGCAATTTGAATTTTTGTTCCGATCTCAAAGGATGGAACCCACTGTCGAGAAGTTCCGGGCCTTTTACCAACTGATAAGAAATACCGGCTTCTATTCCTTTGGTAATCACGGTGCGGCGAAGAAGATCTTGATAGGCCCTCCCAAGAGTTTTCATGACTGGAAAATGAAGTTTTTCTTCATCAGGGAAGAGGTAATTCCGATCGCGGTGATTTTTCGTGAACAAGATAAGATTGAGAAGGAGGAGCTCCCAATACCAAAAGGGTCTGATTGGTATATGAATTTGCTTGCAACGCCTAACCGAATTTTTGGTGCGAATGTGCTGGTTGCGGCGCATATGAGTGACAAATGGCCAGAAACCAGCAAAGAAGTACCAGTTCTGAAGTTTGACGACAGAGGTATGCTTTGCTTCCTTTTTCTTTTCTTCTAATGTACTTGCGCGTAATTGTTGGTTCTTTATCGCAGAGGCGCACCTTTATCAGACAGCCTTTCCTACCTTTGGTGGGTCTATGGGCGTGCGCCCGTTACGATCTGGGGATCCCTACTGGTATGAGCAGATAAAGGGCAATTTCCTTTATCCCCCTGCTGGAGTCTTTGCCAATCCTCCTTCTACGACTGAAGGTGCGCAACTTCCCAAACCGAGACCCTTGCGTGGCGTGACTTCTGCCGGAAAGCAAATCTTATATCTTTCCAGCGAGGAGTCCGTAGGTTCGTCGCAAGAAGAGTTGAGCTCATGGTCTAACATATTTGCAGGTGTGCTGCGCGACTTGGGGATAAACCTGGAGGAGAGAGCAAAGAAGGCTCCTACAAAGAAGAAGCCCAAGAAAGGACTGTTGACACTGGTGCAACCAGTAAGAAGGGTGGGAGTAGTCGCGCGGTAGCTACGACTCAAGATAAAGGTACTCTTCGATTTCGGCAGAGTAACCTTGAGGATTACGTTGTTGCTAGTGACTCACTAGAGGGTTTCTCCCGTATAGGTGAGAAGTAGAAAAGCAACGCAGCTAGGTCAAAAAGTTCTGGAAGCGCAGGGTCCAGGATCCCTGAAGCTAGCACGACCCCCTCTTCGATCGCCTTGGATGAAGAGGAAGAAGAAGAGCATGAAGAAGAAGCTGCTGCTAAGTTGGTGAGCAGGAAGAGGTCTAGAGAAGAGACTGCTGCTGGAGCCAAACTGGTGCAGAAGGTTATGGGCCCAGTGATAGGGAAATAGAGCAGCTTGCGCTCTCTTTACAAGTTTTCACCAGGTTAGTGTTGTTGCGCTTATACACTTTACATTTTGTTTCCTTAGTAAAATTCTCTAACACTTAATTTCTGTAGAGGCCTTGAAGAAAACCCCTGAGAAGGTTAAGGGTGTTGAGCTGGAAAAAACGAAAGAGCCAGCGGCGAAAAAGACAAAGTTTATCATCAAGCCTCCAAGGACAAGTGAAAAGGAGGTTGAGAAAACAGTTGAAGTGTATCAACTTGTACTCTCATTGCTAAGAGAAGGGTATTTTAGTAATCCTCGTATTCTATTATTATAATTATCATTATAGTATTACTGGAATAATAATAAATCGCGACGAGATAGAATTACCTGTTTATTTATTTAATTACCACTATATAATTACATTAAACGGACCCAAGAATTTACGAGATCACACACTTGGGCTAAGCCCAACCCAACCTACCTAAACCTAAAACCCTACCCTTTATATTTATCTAAACACCCCATCCCCCCCCCCTCATAATTAAAAACCTCAAAACCCTAAATCCCTTTGCAAAAGTTGCAGCCACACACCATCTCTACCCTGCCCCTTTTCCCTCTCTCGTTTCTGACCAGCGACCAGCACAGGGCCGGCGACGGGCTGCTGGCGTCCCTTGTTCTCTGGCAGATCACACCACATGCACACTCCTCCTCAGTTATACCCCCTAAACCCAATGAACGACCGATCACCACCACCGTCGTCTGTGGTGGCGTGGTGACGAGAGAGAGACGACGAGACGGAGTTATCGGGAGGAGAAAGAGAAGTGAGAGTCGACGAGAGAACCACCGCACACGGCGGCGGCAGGGCTGCTCGGGCCGACAAGTTCACAGAGATGATGTGTGTTGATGATCATATAATGATGAGGATGATGAGAGTCTTAACGGTGGTCGACGGTGGACATCGACGACACCGGTCAGACGAACCGGCGCCGGCGATGGTGGCGTGATAAAAATGTTCGTCTCGGGTCAGGTCAGTCATGAGTTCGAGAGTTCTGAGTCGACTTTGGGTCGTTTTTAGTTCGGGTTCAGCTCTGGTTCAGGTTACGTTTCGTGTTTCGGCTCAGCAAGTTTGGAGGTTTCGGATCTAGTCTGGCTCAGTCTCAGGTCGCACACACTACCACCTGCTCTTCACCTTTTGGTTAGTGTTATGTTTGAATATCATTGTGTCATAAATCTTGACTACACTAGTTTCTTTTTTAGTTGTTAAAAATATGGAAGTTGATCAGTTGTGTTTGTTAATGTTTGTTTAAAGTTCTTGTGCTTGTTGAATTGAGTTGTGGGTCTGTCAAAATTGAAGAATAGGACGAGACATGGTTGTTATGATCAGTTTCTAGGAAGTTCGTTTTAAATACAATTTGGTGATAAACATATGTGGTTGTTGTGATCCTTGACTTTGTATATGCTCGTTAATTCTTGGTGTGAAATAAAGTTATTTGTGGAAGCATGTGCTAAACGATTATCAGTGATGATCTTGCATCCTCTGTATGATGTTTATGTTTGGATAATGATATGCTGAAATGATAGGTGTTTTGGTCAAAAATTACCGAAGCAATTAAGTGATCAAATTAGTTAAGTGAGGTTGTGTGCTAGAGGTGTTTGATAAAAATATGTTGCTTAAGTTGTTAACAAAAACAGTTTTCAGGATACGGCTCAGGATATCGAGCTGTATTTATGTTCAAAAATTGAGCAAAAAGGTAAAGGGTGACACGAGATGTACGAGGAAAGCCCTTGATTAATCTAGATCGCTGGCATAAAATCTCGGGAGCTGACAATCGAAGCTGCCTTGTTCTTCTTATTACTTCAAATATCAGGATACAGTGCAGGATATGATGCGGATCGACTAGGTGTTACAATGTGATTTGAATACAAGTGTAAGTGTATTGTGAGTGATTGCAGCTAGGGAGCGAAAGTGTGCGAGAGATTGTGTGTCCTTATCTGATCCGATCAATCCTATTTATAGTAAAGTAAAGCTAACTAACTAGCCTACAAATCCGGGATAAAACGAATATTCCCTATGTGAACGTTATAGTCCACGTTTTCCGGCTTCAAACTTCTTATTCCAACAGATTAGCCCGAGTCTTTGGGAGAAGAAGTCCACTTGAACGTTATAAACTTACTGCATTAATCTGCATGTGAATTAATTAGTTACTACCAGGATACTGTATCAAGATGTTACCAATATCCTGATCCGATATCCTGATCACAATAACAGAAACATAGTCAGAATATTATTCAGGATATATGAGCATAAAACCACCCATAACAATTGTCCCCAAAATATATCTGTTGGTATACCATTTCCAACGGATATATTTTAAAACTTTATCTCGTGAATCGAGGACATTATGTTGAAGTGACCATTGAAATGATAAGCTGCAACTCCCAACGCGTTACTTACACATCACCCCCTATAATTAGCTTATATTTATTCAGGCCTTTGACGCCATAATTATTCCATTCCAAGCTCATTCCAGGTAATTCCTTCTTCTTTCCTCTCTATTTTCTTTTGTTTTCTTCCATTTTCAATTGAAACTCTCCATGGCTTCACGAACAAGATCCCATGTAAATGAATCAACCCCAACCCTTGAAAGTCAAAACCTTCTCCGAGAACCCGAAAAAGAGATTTGCTCTTTCAATAATGCCGACTTTGCCGCCTTAAAAGATTCCGGCACCTTCCCTGCCAGGGTAATCATCCGTCCCTTCGACCGGGAAGTCCGATCAGACGCAGTATCAAACGAATGGGTGTGCTTCTTAGCCTATCCTTTCTCCTTGGGACTCCAGTATCCTTTTCCAGCCTTCATTTCATGCTTTTTCGAACTCACCGGCCTCAGTTATGCCCAAACCATGCCAATGGTTTGGCGAGTTTTAATGGTCTTAGACCAAATTAAATCTCGTCATATCCCTGATCTTTGTGTCAAAGATCTTCCTATAGTATATCGTCTAAGGTCCCATGGTAATAGTCGTTTTCTCCTCTTCTCTACTTCTAAGAACCCCCTGATCCTCAAGGCTACTAAGAACGAAGACCAATGGTAAAGAAAGTTCTTTTTCGTAAAGAGGGATTCCATTGCTAAGGGATTTGACCTGCCAGTAGAGTGGTTGACTTCGTGTAGGATTTAGGGTTTTAGGATTATCCCCAAATATATCCTGAAGCTATATCCTAAACTGATACTCTCATGTTTTTATGCAGCAAACTTCAAGGAATTGGCTCCGCCTACTGAAAAATCCCATGAAAGAATCAAGAGAATCTATCGATTGCCCGATAGTGATAAATCTTTTTCATCGCATCTTCCAAGTTCAAGCCAGTACTCATCATCCAAAATGTCTGGTAAGGATCAAAATTTTCCACACACATATATATTTAATTAAACAAAATATGAGCATAGGTTTAGATTCTCCCTGTTATGCAGCATCAGTCAAAGTTCCAGAGACCTTTGAGCTTGAGGAGCTGGACAGCTATTCCACTCCTGTCATCGTCAAGAAGGAAACTCCTGCCACCACCAGTTCCAAGCCGGTCCCGGTTCCTAAGCCCAACCCAAGAACTCGTGCCTCTATCGCCAAGAAGAGGAAAGGCTCCGAGGTCAGCACTCCAAGCTCTGAAGGGTTCTCTTATGAAGAACTCAGCTTTACTGACTCCTTAGAGCCGATGACATCATTTCTTAACAAGGTAATATCCTGGTACCATATCCTGCGTATATATCCTGACAGAATATCCTGGTTAGCAAGTTTTGATTCATACCTAAATTTTGACTTGCAGGGTCTCCAGCATCTGCTCCACCTTTACACTGATGCCTGTAGTACAGCCAAGTTTCAAGAAGCCAGGATCAAGCAGCTTGAGACTACTGTTGCTGATCAGGGCACTATTGCTGAAGCCAAGTCCCGACACTTCGAGGATAAACTGAAGAAGGTTACTCAGGACGCTGAAGTAAAGGTGGCAGCCGTCCAAGTTGAGCATGAACAGGCCATGGTATCTGTTGTGGGTGATTTTCTATTTAGATATCCTGACTAATATTCTGACTATGTTTCTTTTGTTGTGACCAGGATACCGAATCAGGATATTGGTAACATCCTGATGCAATATCCTGGTAGTAACTAATTAACTCACGTGCAGATTAAATGGTGCAAGTCTCTAACGTTCAAGTGGACTTCTTCTCCGCGAGACTCGGGCAAATCTGTTAGATTATGGATGTTGAAGCCGGAAGACATGGACTACAACGTACACATGTGGAATATTCGCTGAATCCCGGAATAATAGGCTAGTCAGTTTATTTCTCTTACTATAAAAAGGATTGATCGGATCAGATTAGAACACATAATCTCTCGCACACTCTTTCTCTCTAGCTTCAAACTCTCACATCACACTTACACTTGTATCGAAATTACATTGTAACACTTAGTTGATCCGCATCATATCCTGCACTGTATCCTGACATTTGAAGCAATAAGAAGAACAAGGCAGCTGTTGTTTTGGTTAAAAATTACCTAAGCAATTTAGTGTTCAAATTAGTTAAGTGAGGTAGTGTGCTAAAATTATGTGTGAAAAACGTATTTGCCAAATTAGATATGAAAACAGATTCAGGATACAGTTCGGGATATAGAGCTGTATCGATGATCAAACAATGAGCGAAAATGTAAAGGTGGACACGTGATATACGAGGAAAGCCCTTGATCAATCTAGATCGCCGGCATAAAACCTCGGGAGCTGACAATCGCAGCTGCCTTGTTCTTCTTATTGCTTCAAATATCAGGATACAGTGCAGGATGTGGTGCGGATCACTGTGTGTTACAACGTAATTCTAATACAAGTGTTTGAGTGTGGTGTTTGTGGTAAGCTAGAGAGTAAAAGTGTTCGAGAGTGTAAGTGAAAGATTGTGTGCCTTAAACTGATCCGCCCCCATCTATTTATAGTAAAGATAATATAACAAACTATCCTAAACTTCCGGGATCCAGCGAATATTCCCACTCGAACGTTGAGGACCAAGTCTTTCGGGTTCAACGGCTTCCTCATAACAAACACGCCCGAGTCTTGAGGAGAAGAAGTCCTGATGACCGTTAGTAACTTACAGCCATTAACCTGCACGTGTTTAATTCACTCAAGCTTAGGATATCGCCCAGGATGTTAGCAATATCCTCGTCCAGTATCCTGGTCACAAATAAACAATTAAAAGCGGGATATTAGTCAGGATGCATACTCAGAAAATGACCCATAACAATTGTCCCCAAATATATCGGTTGGTATACCAATCCAACGGATATATTTCAAAAGTCTTATCCCATAACTCAAGGCATTTAAAACGAAGCGACGGTCGAGATCACATCGTAACTTCCAACGCGCTTTTTGCTCAATGGAGATCCATAATGCCCCTATATCTTCTCTCTTCTTGTTTGAAAAGCAGATATCTTCAACAGAACCTTCAGGTAATTCTCTATTTCTGATTTTCTTTCTATCAATTTACATCGCCTTACTCGCAATGGATGCCGAGACCTTCACCCAACAGAATCTCCTCAAAAATCCCGAAAAAGAGATCTGTGCTTTTGACAACGCAGATATTGCAGCTTTGAGAGCCTCCGACGCTTTCCCTGAGACGACGGTCTTTAGGCCATTCGATCGGTCAATCCGATCAGATGTTTCTTCTACAGAATGGGTTTGTTTTCCAGCATATCCTTTTTCGATAGGTCTTCGATACCCTTTTCCCGAATTCATGATGCAATTCTTTCGGACCACCGGCATCTCTTTTGCTCAAACCATGCCCATGGTCTGGAGAGTACTAATTGTACTTAACCAAATCAAAAACCTCCATTGCTCCGACCTTCGCATCGAGGATTTGCCTATTGCTTATCGCCTCCGATCCCATGGCTCTAGCCGATTCTTGCTCTTCTCGACCTCCAGCAAACCCCTGATTCTTAAAGCCACCAAAAACGAAGACGGATGGCAACGCAAATTTTTCTTTGTCAAACGAGACTCGGGTGCCAACCTTCCGGTGGAGTGGTTAACCACCGGTAGGGTCATAAATATTTTCATAGACCATTTGATTTTTATCTTCTGTTAATATCCTTCTTTTTTATCTTTATGTAGTGAACTTCAAGGAAGTCGCTCCCCCTACCGCTGAGTCAGAAGAAAGAATCAATACTGTTTACCAGCTACCTGCAATAGACAGGACTTTCACCACACACGTCCCGAGTTCCAGTCAATACTCATCATCTGAAATGTCTGGTAAGGATTACTTTCAAAATAATTAGTCAAAACAGTATAATAAAATGAAGAGTAAAACTTTTTCCTTTATGCAGCACCAGCCAAGATCCCTGAAGTCTTTGACCTCGACGAATTGGATAGTTATTCTGATCAGATCCAGGTCAAAAAAGAACGTAGCCCCAAGACCACAGCCACATCCAAACCCAGCAGTTCCAAAGCCATCATTATTCCCAAACCTTCACCGGCTACCAAGCCCCGGAGTTCAAGTTCCCGCAAAAGGAAAGAGCCTGATTCCCCTGTCATTTCTGACACATTTCCTTACGAGAAGCACGGGTTCATTGAAGCTAGCGGGTTTATGACTTCCTTTCTTAACCAGGTTAGTATTCTCATATCACATCCTGCGGCTTACATTATTTTCAAAGATTTATCAACATTAATACCTGTCCTCTTACCTTTGTAGGGTCTTGAACGTTTAGTTCACCTTTATCAAGAATCCTGCAAGCTTAACAAGACGCTTGAAACCAAGCTAAAGGAAGCTGAAATCACAATCTCCGACCAAGGCATGATTGCAGCCGCCAAATCTCGTCATTACGAGCAGAAATTTAAAGCTATGACTCAAGAACACCAAACTGCTCTCAACAAAGCTACTCTTCAAGCCCAGACCGATCTTGAAGCTGCCCACGTGCAGTATGAACGGGATATGGTCAGCTACCGGGAAAGCCTCAAGAGTTCCGTCGTCATTTCTCTCCTCCAAGCCAGGTTGAAGATGGCCCATGAAGCCAAATCATTAGGCTTTGAATGCCCTTCTTGGGATGTTGGTGCCTGGGAGACCAAGCTAAAGAACCTCGGTGGCATTTCTTCTAAATCGGCTATCGAAGAATCTTCCAAAGCAGTTGAAAAAGCAACCGATACTGAGAAGGATGCTGAGGCGGATCCCAAGACGGATGCTGCTGAAACTACTATGGACGAAGAAGGCACTACCCCCTAAAGCTTATTTACCTTAAATCATTTGAATAATTTTATGTTTTTATGAACAATTTTTATTTCTGTATCGAAACAATTTGATAGCCGAAGGTGGATGGGTCCTGGGTTTCAGGATGAAACCTTCGGTTATCAACCAGTATTGATTGTTTCAAGAATAATTTCATCTTTTTATTTTTCTTGCTATCAACGTCTTTCCTAAGTATAAATCTTAGCTTTGCAAAAAATTTAATATTGTTATATCCTGATCAATATGCTCAGCAATATGTTATAAAAACTTTTTATTAAATAGGACTTCCAAATGTTCATTCATCCTTGTAGAAAGCTTTTGAGAAACAATCCATTTTTCTAAAACCGGTTTTTGATAATACTTAAATGATCAAAGTTCCAAACTAATACCAGTTTCAAACACTTTAATTAAATATCCTGAAAAGGAATTTGAGAATATATCAGGATATTTAATCTTTTATAAAACATAGTGTTACTAAAAACTTAGACGACGTTTACAAAGGAAAGATCATACCAGGAATAGGATATAACCCTATTATCAAACCTCAATCCCTTTGCCACTTCTTCAATGAAGATGTCCCCTGTGCGAGGTGCTTAGTGCATTAGTTCCAAGCCTTATCCTTTGAGCTTTACATCATCACCTTGGTAGGAATGTCCCCTGTGTACAATGTCTTCAAATACTTAGAAATCTTCTGAATGTCAGTTTCCATTGTATGGGCAATTTTTCATGTCACAGGGGTAAAACCCAAGGATGTACTGGAGATAAATCCCTTGTATCCTGGGGAAAATCCCAAATTCTCATGCGCTACAGGCGGGAGTGTATAAACTCCAAGACTTAGAAAGGTGAAAACCTTTAAACCTTAGAGAGTATGAAAATACCCTTTCGTGAGAGAGGGTGATCAATCCTCATATACCTTTAGGATTCAGGATATAGCCAACAGTAACGAAATTGTCAGCCACTTTTACATGGACTGGTCCCGCCACCTTGAACTATCCCTGAATAACTCGCGCTCCAGGTGGGGTGTTTAAACCCAATTCGGAAGAAAGGTGAATACCTTTAAACCTGTGAAGGGATTAGGATCCCTTGTACGTGAGAGAGGGGGCCAATCCTCTAATCTTCTGAAGTATCCTGAGTGAACATCCTGGAGCTATATCTTGGAGCATATACTGCAAAACATCCTTAAACTAAGGTGGGTGTCAGCTTGGCTAACACCCCTCCGATGCTTAAGTTAGTATTAGGTTTCAAAGAATAAATTAAACCAAACATATTTAAAAAAGATAGGATTCATACCATCCCGAGTTAGAAATTAAATTCTAAACTCACTTGAAATAAAGCTTAAGGTGTATAGCATTCCAAGATCTCGGTAGCATATCCCCTTCCATATTCTTGAGTCTATATGCTCCTTTCCCTGCCTCTGATTCAACTTCATATGGTCCTTCCCATTTTGGAGCTAACTTGCCATCGACAGGATTAGTAGTATTCTGAAAAGCCTTTCTTAACACCCAATCTCCAACTTTAAATCTTCTGGTCCTAATATTCTTGTTATATGCTCTGGATATTCCTTGTTGATATGCTGCCATCCTTAGCCATGCTACATCCCTCCTTTCATCTATAGTATCCAAATCCTGACATAAGGCTTCAGGATTCTATTCAGGATCCTGTAGGGTAGATCTTGCAGTAGGTATTGTCATTTCCGTTGGAATCATTGCTTCTGCTCCAAATACCAAGGAAAATGGGGTTTGGCCTGTTGCATTCTTTACCGTTGTCATATCAGCCCACAAAACAAAGGGTAATTCTTCTGCCCATCTTCCTTTTTTGGCTCCAAGTCTCTTCTTTAAATTATTGACAATTATCTTGTTTGAGGATTCTGCTTGTCCATTTACTTGAGGATGTACCGGAGTAGATGTGATCATTTTGATTCCCCAACTCTTGCAAAAGTCAGTAGTTCTCTTGCTTATAAACTGAGAACCATTGTCACAGATTATCTCGGCTGGTACTCCGAATCTGGCCAGGATATTTCTCTTTATGAAGGATACTACTTCTTGATCCCTAACTTGAACAAATGCCTCGGCTTCAACCCATTTGGAGAAATAATCTGTCATTGCCAACACAAAAACCTTGCCTCCTGGAGCCTTTGGAACTTTCCCACTATATCCATACCCCACTTCATAAATGGCCAAGGGGAAACAATAGGATATAATGGTTCAGCAGGCTGATGCAATATGTTACTATGTCTTTGACACGCGTCACATCTTCGAGCATATCCTGCGGCGTCTTTTCTCATTGTCGGAAAATAATATCCTGTCCCTAATACTTTCGAGAATAGTGACCTGCCCCCAGTATGGTTACCACAATCCCCTTCATGTATATCCTGAAGTACTTCTTTGGCTTCAGGATCCTCCAAACACCTCAAATACGGTCCTGCAAGAGATTTCTTGTATAAAACATTATTTATAATAGTGAATCGTGATACCTTCATCCTAAATGCCTTAGGATTCTCATTTCCAGGGATGTGTCCTTCCTTGAGATATCTCATGATTGGAGCCGTCCAAGATTTAGGATCCTCCTCAGGATACTCTGCTCCAGGATCCTGAATACCCGCTACTTCTTTATCCCGAGGATTTGTTGCAGGATACAAGATATGTAGTATTGGTATTTGGGTTCCTTCTGGTATCCTGATTGCTGATCCCAGATTTGCTAAGGCATCTGCTTCAGCATTATCCTCTCTTGGTACCTGTTCAAGTGTAAAAACATCGAAATATCCTGCTAATTTTTTGAGAATATCGAGGTATTCGATTAATTTCTCACCCTTAACTGCATAGGATCCGTTAAAATGGTTAGTAATTAACAAGGAGTCAACATATACTTGCAAATTCTTGATACTCATACTCTTAGCCAATTCTAATCCTGCAATTAAAGCTTCATATTCTGCCTCATTATTAGTAGCAGGAAATTCACATCTAATAGCCTGGGGTAATATGTCCCCCTGTGGCGATTTTAGTAGTATACCTAAACCTACACCTCTTATATTGGATGCACCATCGGTATATAATGTCCAGGATCCTGAAGATTCTACTAACTGCTGAACTTCTAGGGCTGCCTCATCCTGAATGTCACTACTGAAATCAGCCACAAAGTCAGCTAAAGCCTGAGACTTTATAGCATTTCTAGGTTCATATACTAAATCATAAGCACTTAACTTTACTGACCACTTGGCCATCCTGCCTGACATCTCCGGTTTCCTAAGCACATTTTTGACAGGATAATTCGTTTTAACATGGATCCTATGTGTCTCAAAATAATGTCTAAGTTTTGTCGATGCCATGACTAGAGCTAATATCAATTTTTCTAAATGAGAATACCTAGTTTCAGCATCTAACAAGCTTTTACTAACATAATAAACAGGATATTGCTGACCTTCATGGTCTTTTATAAGAACGGCACTTACAGCATTCCCTGATACAGCGAGGTATAGGGATAGTGGTTCACCATTTTCAGGCTTCATCAATAGAGGTGCGGTTGAGAGATATCGCTTCAAATCCTGCAAGGCTGCTTCATGCTTTGCTCCCCATTCAAATTTCTTATTCTTCTTGAGGATGTCATAGAATTCCTTGCACTTTTCTGAGGACCTTGAAATAAATCTATTCAAAGCTGCCACTCGGCCTGTCAACCTTTGTACGTCCTTCATATTTGATGGTGATTTTATATCCAGGATAGCTTTGATCTGCTCTCGGCTTGCTTCTATCCCCCTTTTTGTCACCATATATCCAAGAAACTTTCCTACCCCCACTCCGAAATGGCATTTAGCAGGATTCAGCTTCATGTTGTATTGATCCAGGATATCAAATGCTCCCTTGATATCCTGGAGGTGATCCTCAGCCTTTTTAGATTTTACCACCATATCATCGATATATACCTCCATGGTGTCCCCCAGCTTATCCTTGAACATCATGTTTACCAATCTCTGGTATGTTGCACCTGCATTTTTCAAACCGAAAGGCATAGCAGTATAACAATATATACCTGTTGGTGTCATGAAAGCAGTATCCTCCTGGTCGGAAGGCTCCATTTGAATCTGCTGAAATCCTGAGGACGCGTCCATGAATGTTAACATTTCATGTCCAGCAGTAGCATCCACCATTGCATCGATATGAGGGAGAGGAAATGGGTCTTTAGGACAAGCCTTGTTTAAGTCCGTGTAGTCTATACAGACTCTCCATTTCCCTTTTTCTTCTGTACCACAACTACGTTTGCTAGCCATCTTGGAAACTTGACTTCTCTGATCATCCTGGACTTCAACAATCTTTCAACTTCCTCTTGGATAATCGCATTCCGCTCAGGAGCAAATTTTCTTCTTTTTTGCTGAATAGGCTTGAATGATTTATCAATTCCAAGCTTGTGAGTGATAATGTCTTTGGATATGCCTGTCATATCCTCATGCTTCCATGCAAACGTTGACATCCTGCATTTCAAAAAGTTAGTTAACTGTTCTTCAATATCCCGAGGGATATTGGTTCCTACGAGCACCGAGATATCAGGATTATCCTGATCCAGGATAATTTTCTTCACATCCTGCTCGGAATCCTCCACAATATCCTGGGCCCGCATCTTTAATTGCTATGCTGTACTAGGCTTAGTTGAGGATTTCATCGAGGATGAGTAGCATTCCTTTGCTTCCTGTTGATCACTTTCCACCTTGACAACTCCCCAGGGAGTAGGGATCTTGATGCATTGGTGATACGTTGATGGCACAGCCTTCATATCATGAATCCATGGTCTTCCCAGTATGATGTTATAGCAGGATAGAGAGTCCATCACACAGAAGCGTTGTATCGAGTTGAACCCTTCAACATATACTGGTAACTTTATCTCCCCTACAGTATTCCTAGCTTCTCCACTGAAACCAACGAGCACAGTGGACTTCGAAGTAATATCCATCGGAGATACATTCATCCTCTTCAACGTTTCCAGCTGAATTATATTGACAGAACTACCGTTGTCTACCAGTATCCTGCGTACAAAATGGTTAGCCACATATAATGTTATCACTAAAGCATCATGGTGAGGATCCTGAACAGTATCCCTGTCATCACTATCGAAAGTGATCACTTTATCAGTTGTGAGGGTAGTCATTCTGACTGGTCTGTCTCCCCTCTCGCTCTTAGCTTCCTTTGCGTGTCTCTTGGCCGCCGAATACGAAGTCCCACAAATGTCGGATCCTCCTGAAATAAAGTTGATTATCTTGGCATCTACTGGGGGTGATGCTGCTCGTTCAGGATCCTTCTCGGGATCCTGCCCTTTATTCTTCTTTTTTCCTAGCAAGTCCTTTAGATATCCCTTGCTCAACAGGTAGCTTATCTCCTTCCTTAGAGCAATGCAATCCTCGGTCATATGTCCGAAGTCTTCATGGAAGGCACACCATTTGGATTTGTCCTTCCAATCAGCTTTCTGCTGGTTCTTTCGAGGCCACCTAGCTTTGTCTCCTAAACCCTGCATAGCATACATTAACTCAGGAATATTAACAGAAAAGCAGTACTCAGATAAGTCAGGATATTCTTCAGGATCCTCGTCTTCAACAGCATTCACTCTTTTGTTATCATTTCTCCCATATGGTTTAGAGCGATATGGTTTATATGAGGATTCTGATTTCCTATTAGTTGATTCATAGGTTGAGGTTGAATTCATCCTCTCCTGCATCTTCTTGTCATCTTCCAGAGGGATATATCTCAAAGCCCTGTTACGAGCTTCGTCGAGGTTCCTGCAGGGATTCATTACAAGATCTTGATAAAACTGAGAATCCTTTTGTAATCCCATCTTAAAAGCTTGCACAGCTGTTGCAACATCAAGATGTGGGATATCCAAGGATTCTCGACTGAATTTATTCACATAATCCCTCAAGGATTCCTGAGACCCTTGAGTTATCCTGTAAAGGTCACTGGTTAGTTTCTCAAAACTCCGACTACAAGAAAATTGACTGTTAAATAAATTAACCAAATGAGCAAACGAAGTAATTGAGTGAGGAGGAACGTTTAACAGCCATTTTAAGGCTGATCCTGTAAGAGTAGAACCAAATCCCTTGCATAAGCATGCTTCCTTGAGCTCCGGAGGGATAGGGTTAAACTCCATTCTTTCCCTATACTGGGCAATATGCTCTTCAGGGTCCGTAGTACCATCATACAGCTTCATGTTGGGAGTCTGAAATCTTTTTGGGATTTCAGCATCACAGATGGGATATGCAAAGCGGGATATCCTGTGGCTGTCCTGGGATACTTCTGGAATTGGCTGGACCACTCCAGGCACACTGGATATCATGTCCTTCAATTTTTGAAGCTCCCTGGTAAATGTTGATGTCATACCTGCATCCTGCAAAGAGCCATTATTGTTAGTAGCAAGAATATTATTATTTGACACATTACCGTTCGGAGGATTTTGTCCATATCCTGAAGCATATCCTGAACTTCTCACAGTCGATATTCTGACCGAAGAGGGTATCTCAAGAGTATGATTCTGAGAATGGCTTGGGACGATATTCCCCCTATTATCCTCAGTGTAAACCGCGGAGCTGAAGTTCAAAGCCATGGGATGTATAGGAGTGACTGTTTCTTCAGCGGGTCTACTCGAGCTAGCCTTTAAGAGTTGTATTTCTCTTAACAGCATTTGGTTAGTCTCCTGTTGCTGCCTCATTTGTTCCTGCACACTTCCAAATAAAGTCAAAATTTCATCGTTAGAAGCTAAAACGGGAGCAGATCCCTGAACACTCCGAGTAGGGATAACATCTTGAGATTGTGAAGAAACGGCATCCTTGGAGGAGGTGGTGGAAGCACCGAACCAGTGGTAGCAGAGTTTGTAGCAGACATAGTGGAGGAGCCCATGTTTGATCTCGAGGCCATTGTAAACAGTGTAGCAAAAAGTTTTGAAAATAGAAAACCGATTAGTAATTTTACAATGATTTTTAGTAAAAGTAGCACCACTTGCCCCACGGTGGGCGCCAAATTGTTTTGGTCAAAAATTACCTAAGCAATTTAGTGATCAAATTAGTTAAGTGAGGTGGTGTGCTAAAATTATGTGTGAAAAACGTATTTGCCAAATTAGATATGAAAACAGATTCAGGATACAGTTCGGGATATAGAGCTGTATCGATGATCAAACAATGAGCGAAAATGTAAAGGTGGACACGTGATATACGAGGAAAGCCCTTGATCAATCTAGATCGCCGGCATAAAACCTCGGGAGCTGACAATCGCAGCTGCCTTGTTCTTCTTATTGCTTCAAATATCAGGATACAGTGCAGGATGTGGTGCGGATCACTGTGTGTTACAACGTAATTCTAATACAAGTGTTTGAGTGTGGTGTTTGTGGTAAGCTAGAGAGTAAAAGTGTTCGAGAGTGTAAGTGAAAGATTGTGTGCCTTAAACTGATCCGCCCCCATCTATTTATAGTAAAGATAATATAACAAACTATCCTAAACTTCCGGGATCCAGCGAATATTCCCACTCGAACGTTGAGGACCAAGTCTTTCGGGTTCAACGGCTTCCTCATAACAAACACGCCCGAGTCTTGAGGAGAAGAAGTCCTGATGACCGTTAGTAACTTACAGCCATTAACCTGCACGTGTTTAATTCACTCAAGCTTAGGATATCGCCCAGGATGTTAGCAATATCCTCGTCCAGTATCCTGGTCACAAATAAACAATTAAAAGCGGGATATTAGTCAGGATGCATACTCAGAAAATGACCCATAACAGCTGTGATTGTCAGCTCCCGAGGTTTTATGCCGGCGATCTAGATTGATCAAGGGCTTTCCTCGTACATCCTGTGTCACCCTTTACATTTTTGCTCATTGTTTGATTTTAGATACAGCTCGATATCCTGAGCCGTATCCTGAAAACTGTTTTTACAAACCACTTAATCAGCATATTTTTAATACACATTCATAGCACACTACCTCACTTAACTAATTTGATCACTTAATTGCTTCAGTAATTTTTGACCAAAACAATTTGGCGCCCACCGTGGGGCAAGTGGTTCTATTTCTACTAAAAGTTTTTGCAAAATCATTACTTGGTTTTCTATTTTCAAAACTTTTTACTACACTATTTTCAATGGCCTCGAGATCAAACATGAGCTCTTCCACCGTGTCTGCTACAACCTCTGCAACAATTGGTTCGGTGCTTCCACCACCTCCTCCGAGGACGCAAACCTCTTCACTGCCTCAGGATGTCATCCCCGCTCGCAACATTCAGGGATTCGCTCCTGTCTTAGCCTCTAATGAAGAAATTATAACTTTGTTTGGTAGTGTACAGGAATAGATGAGGCAACAGCAGGAGACCAACCAAATGCTGATAAGAGAGATACAACTCTTGAAATCCAGCTCAAGCAGGCCCGCTGAGGATACTGTCACTCCCTTGCAACTTAGAGCTTTGAACTTCAGTTCTGCAGTATATACTGAGGATAACAGGGGAAATATTGTGCCTAGCCATTCTCAGAATCATACTCCTGAGATACCCTCTTCGGTCATGGTGTCAACTGCGAGAAGCTTAGGATATGCTTCAGGATATGGCCAGAATCCTTAGACTGGTAACGTGTCAAATAATAATACTCTTGCTACTAATGGTATTGGATCTTTGCAGGATGCAGGTATTACGTCAACATTTTCTAAGGAGCTTCAAAAATTGAAGGACATGATATCCAGTGTACCTGGGGTGGTCCAGCCAATTCCAGAAGTGTCCCAAGATAGCCACAGGATATCCTGGTTTGCATATCCTATTTGTAATGCTGAAATCCCAAAAAGATTTCAAACCCCCAACATGAAGCTCTATGACGGAACTACGGATCCTGAAGAGCATATTGCTCAATATAGGGAAAGGATGGAAATTAATCCCATTACCCCAGATCTCAAGGAAGCTTGCCTCTTGTTGGTGCATGTTTGTGACAACATCTTAGATTTGGTCTTTGGATATCTTGTAATTTGTTAAACGATAAACAGTTAGCGGGTTTAGCTTTGTATTAGTGAGTTAATAGAGTTTGGGCTAAACAAAACCCACATTGGGTGATGGGGGACGATTTGGGCCTAGCCCATGTAGCAAACCCAGCCTAAGTTGCAAACCTTGTGTTATATAAACAAGGTTAGGCTTTAGGGTTTAGGTTAATCAGCCAAAACAGTTTTGTGAGGAATTTCGTGAGAGACTAAGTGCTTGGACGAAATTATGTGGTTAGGGGTCTTGATTGATTGTAATCAGTTTGATAGATAATCAATAGAAACCCAGTTTGAAAGTGAATTGATGTTTCTGTTTTCTACTCGTTTCTGTGATATTCTGATCAAGAGGATTCCACACTCTTGATTGGAAAGACAATTCTGTGAAAGATCCATACGTCAAGGGGACCTACAATTGGTATCAGAGCATTAGGCTCTTGAAGGCTCGGTTCAGAATTGTGATCTGCAGATTTCGGGTGGAAGGGTTTAAAATTTTCAAAATTTTTTAAACCTGAAATTAGTGTTTCGAAATTTTTTCTTGGTTTGATATAATTTTTCGAATTTTGTTGGCTGTTTTAATCTTCTGGTTTGTTTGTTTGGTGTTTTGCAGGTTTTTTGGTGATTCTGGATAAGTTGTTGGCTGAAAGAGTTGAAAATTTGAAGACTGTTCTTCGTGTTCTTCGTGTTTCTCGATCTGTTCTTGAAAATTTTCGAAATTATTGTCTGATTAGGTTTTCTAATTTTGCAGATTTGTGTTAGGAGAATCCAGAAAATCATCAAAAATTTCGAAAAGATTGGATTTCCAAATTTACTGGACCTGCGAAATTACTAGATCTGCGAACTTGTCAGCAAACCTTGACCAGCGAAATTGAACTTGTAACAGACCAGCATAACTAACTGATCAGCAGCGAATTTGGGACTTATATCTCAGTAACCGGAGAATTTAAATCCAAAGGCGACTTTGGTAACCGTATAATTTTCCTCAGCGAAATTATTACGGTTTTCGGCGATTTTACCAGTTGTCGTAATAGCGAACTGGTTACCCGGCGAAATTATTTTGAGCGAAATTAACAGACTTGTCAGCGAACTAGACCAGCGAATTTGACTTGTCAGCGAAGCAGACCTAGCGAAATTAACAACACTCCCAGCGAAATTAAAGCAGCGAAATTAACTCAGAACCAACGAAATTAAGTGAGAAATTAAGCGGTGGAATTTTGTTTGGCAAGCGTCGATAAAATTTCACAGTTTTGCAAATAGAAATTGATCTGTAGCTCGTTAGACAGAACCGTTTGGACCGTTGAATTTCTTGGATTTTTAGGGTAAAAAAAAAGAAGACTCTGGAAAATCCCGAATACGGTTTTTGACATTATATATCATTGGATTCGTCTTTTCGAGACGATTCTAACGGTGTAAGTTAGTGACCACTTTTTTCGGAGATATTTTGTACGGTTTTACGAGTCTGTTTGCGTTAAAATGTCGAACATGACAAAATTGAATGCACCTAAGATGATGAAGGTGGAGAATTATCTTACATGGAAGGACAACTTCAAATCCTTCATTGAATCTCAGGATGGTCGCATGTGGATCTGTATTGAGGATGGGTACACAAACCCAACACACGATTATGAGGGCAGACCACGTAGAACAGACTATGTGAACATGAAAGAGGATGATAAAAAGATGTATGAGGCTGAAAAAAGAGCATTGGCTGCGATAAAGATGTCCTTACCTGATAGCATCAAGCATACCTTCACAAAGTACACTAATTCAAAGGATATGTGGGATGCATTACAAAAGCGATATCAGGGAAATGAGAGTGCCACTCAGGCATTCATGGCAGAGATAGTGCAAGTTGATGAGGCTGAAACTACTATGAATGATGCTGAAGTTCAAGTGGAGAATGCTGAAGCTCAAGTGGAGAATGCTGAAGCTCAAGCGAAAAATGCTGAAGCAAAAGTGGATGCTGAAGTAGAGAAAGAAAGTGAAGCTGAACAGGTTGTTGCTGATGAAAATACAGAAGTTCATGAGGAAAAGGTACAATCTAATTCTGTATTTTTGAGATGTCGTGAACTACAGGGTGAGGTTGACAGGTTGTCAACACAAAACCAAAGTTTGATAAGCGAGATGTCTAACATTAAAGAGTCAAACTTTTTTGCTAAAAGAAATGAATCGTCATACTTGAAGAAGATAAAAGGTTATGAAGCTGAAATTGAAGCTTTAACTTGCAAACTAAATGAAAAACTTCAAGTCATAGACTTAGCTCATGACATGATGGCTGAGAAAACAAAAGAAATTTCTGAAAAATGCAATGAGTTCTCAGATGCACAACTCAAAATTGTTGAACTTGAAAAGAAATTAAGTCAATTCAGAGATTCGTCTTTTGTAATGAAACACATGATGGGTGGGTTAAAGAAGAGTAATGACAAGACAAGTGTGGGCTTCCAGGGCTTTAATGAAGTTCCACCTCCTCTTAGTCATGACTATTCATTCCTGCCTAGTGAAGATGAGCTAGCAAACTTTATGGCATCTGCACCAAGTAGTTTCGGATCCACATCAAGTCAAGGTGATGGATCTGAGAGTGATGAGGCTAAGGAAAATAATATCAGGGAACCTTTGAAAAAGAAAAATTCACCGCCTAAGAATAAAAATCAAGCTTTTGTTAAAAAGATTAATTTTGTTCAAGGTAGTGATATGAAAAATGAAACTGCTGTTATTGAAAATGAATCGAATGTAGAGTTTGCAAAAAATAAGAGCATAGAAAAATCTGAAATCAAGCAAACTAAACAAGGTTCATCCAAGGGATCATCACCATCTGATAAGGGATCTACCTCAGAGACTCCAGCTAAGAAGTCTTTGAAAAGGAGATCGTGCTTCAAGTGTCACATCAAAGGACATGTAGCTAGCTGCTGTCCTAACAAAAAGAGTGAAGCACAACTTAGTGAAAAACAGAGAGGGAAATTACCGGAGAAGAAAGGTGATAATGAGGAGAAAGTTGCAAATTCTCCAAAGAAATCTGCTCCCAAGCAATCAGAGGGTGTTGCTGTTGGTGTAGATAAGGCTGAAAAAGGAACTCCACAAGTTCCTCGTTTTCAAAGAAATCAACCAAGATTTCAGCCTAGATCTCCACCAGGCAGATTTGAGAGACCTAGAAGCAGTTCACCAAGAATGAACAATTATAATGCTAATAATTTCAGAAGTCAAGGTCAATATCAAACTCGATACCAAGATAATGGTGGTCGAACTTTTTATAACTATGGCTTTAGAAATTACAACAATAATGCTTCTTGGAATCAAAATCAAAATTTTCAAAGGTCAAATAGTCCAAATACATATAGGAACCCTCAGGACCAAAGACCTAGTGGAAATCAAAATCAAATTCCATCAACAGGTCGGAGATCCAAGACTCCAGTTAGGAGTAATGGATATTGGATGGATGTTCCAGTAGTTGGTGAATTTGGACGACCCAAGACCATTAAGGCTTGGGTCCCCCAATCTAACTAATTTCTTAGTTGGTGTGTGCAGGAGCTGCTAAGGAGGATTATCAACTTATGTTGATAGTGGCTGCTCTAGGCACATGAAGGGGGATGTGAGATTGTTGATATATTTATATTGATTGATTTAAATTGAAGTTCAAAGTGCTGAGTCGACACACTAGATAACCTGGCAGATCTTTATACTAAAGCTTTTGACAGGGCTCGCTTTGAACATTTAGTCGAACTCAACGGGATGAGGAATCTTGAATAACTGGTTTTTCATAAGAATTTTGTAAATAGTTTACCGCTTTTCTTAAAAATAAAATAATACAAAAACATTGAAAAATGAAAAATATAAAAAAATAGAAAATCAAAAATGAGTTATCACTGTGTGAAAAAGAAGAAATGATAGTACATCAGCAAGTTAGACTGTCACACTGAAAATGAAATTAAAATGCTTAAGTGTGATAGCAGCTTCATCATAAGATGTACCAGTAGGCAAAAAGCATGAAATAATCAACTTACCAATGTGATATAAACCTAAATAAACTGTGTATGAGTGGGGAACACATCAGTGGTGTATGGTTTAATGACCTTAAATCTTGCGTTGATAGATTGCCAAAATCTGAAGTTTTGGGTCTTTATACTGTTATTTCATCTGGGGATATCAGGGGTGTCCTTCTGCTGCATCCAGATATATGCTTACCTATACACACCTAGGATATCTTAAAAGAGCTAAAAATGCCAAAACCCTCAATGAAGAAGCTCTCATAGAGAGTCATTCAAAAATGCAAAATGCATAAATCGTACCAAAAATGGTATTTATCTTAGCCCTCGTTAGATATTTTGGTCTCTTTGCTGTACGGAAGTACTGACCTGATCACCAATTATCTAAACGTTGAAAAACAAAACGGATGAGTTCAGTATACTCACCTACTACGATGAATCTTTGTGCATACCTTGATCGCGGGGGTATATCCTGAAGTGGGACACGCTAATATATCAGAAATAATATTACCTTAACGTATCATACGGTAATGGTACTTGAAATGTTCATGCATTTTGTTTAAGTGGACAAACATACTGGTAATCGTCTTGAACTGCTTTTCACGAAAAATTAAATAAAGAATTATCTAATAGTGTGAAACAGTTTGATTTTGTTGATATGATCTTCTTACCAGTGATTCTCACAAAAATAGAGTGTTTATTGCTTTTGTTATTTACTTGCTTTCAGAAAATATAAAAATCCAAAAATAGTGTCTTTTTCTGTTTAAAATTCTTAACGTACGGAAAACTGTTATTCTTGGAGGAATTGTTACTGATAGGGGGAGACGGTGTTAGAAAGTGAGTTCAAAATTTTAAATCATGCGGGTTATAGGGTGTTTGATTGAAAAGTTTTGCGCGTTGGTGATTAGTTAAAAATGCTTAATCTGTGATATAATCTCTTGAAAAATAATAATTTATTTAACTTTGTTGAAAAATTCTTATGGTTTCTCGAGATGTTTGTTTTATAGTAAACAGATTGAAGCGGTATGTTGCTGAGAAGTTGCTGTGAAGATGAGAGTTAGATTGGATGCATGGTAGAACCTCCTTTCTACATTGCAGACAAAGTTTAAGAGTTTGAAGATTGCTATTCAAATGCTGAACTGGAGTTTACTCAAACGCTAAAGTTTTTGAAGATTTGGTGATTGGATGCATCAGCTTAGGGGGAGTCTGTTGCTGACAGAAGCTATTGAAGCTGAAGCTATCCAAAGACCAAAGACAGTGCAAGGTTACATGAAGATTGCAAGATGACTAAAGACAAAGTTACTTTATGAAGCTATTGTCAAGGGGGAGTTTGTTGGTGCATGTTTGTGACAACAGCTTAGATTTGGTCTTTGGATATCTTGTAATTTGTTAAACGATAAACAGTTAGCGGGTTTAGCTTTGTATTAGTGAGTTAATAGAGTTTGGGCTAAACAAAACCCACATTGGGTGATGGGGGACGATTTGGGCCTAGCCCATGTAGCAAACCCAGCCTAAGTTGCAAACCTTGTGTTATATAAACAAGGTTAGGCTTTAGGGTTTAGGTTAATCAGCCAAAACAATTTTGTGAGGAATTTCGTGAGAGACTAAGTGCTTGGACGAAATTGTGTGGTTAGGGGTCTTATTGATTGTAATCAGTTTGATAGATAATCAATAGAAACCCAGTTTGAAAGTGAATTGCTGTTTCTGTTTTCTACTCGTTTCTGTGATATTCTGATCAAGAGGATTCCGCACTCTTGATTGGAAAGACAATTCTGTGAAAGATCCATACGTCAAGGGGACCTACACCTCTGCAAGGGTTTTGGTTCTACTTTAATAGGATAAGCCTTAAAATGGCTCTTAAACATTCCTCCTCATTCAATTACATCATTTGCTCATTTAGTGAATTTATTTAATAGTCAATTTTCTTGCAGTCGGAGTTTCTACAGGATAACTCAAGGACCTCAGTAATCCTTGAGAGATTATGTGAACAAGTTTAGCAGGGAATCTCTGGACATCCCACACCTTGATGTTGCAACAGCTGTGCAAGCATTCAAAATGGGTTTGCAAAAAGATTCCCAATTTTACCAGGATCTTGTAATGAATCCCTGCAGGAACCTGGATGAAGCTCGGAACAGGGCTTTAAGATATATTCGACTGGAGGATGATAAAAAGATGCAAGAAAGGATGAATTCATCCACAACCTATGAGTCAACCAACAGGAAATCAGAATCCTTGTATAAACCATATCGCTCTAAGCCATATGGCAGGAATGACAGCAAAAAAAGTGAATGTTGTTGAAGACGAGGATCCAGAGGAGTATCCTGAGTTATCAGAATATTGTTTTTCTATTAATATACCTGAACTGATGTATGCTATGCAGGGTTTAGGTGACAAAGCAATGTGGCCTAGGAAGAACCAACAGAAAGCTGATTGTAAGGATAAATCCAAGTGGTGTGCCTTCCATGAGGATTTCGGACATGTCACCGAGGATTGCATTGCTCTAAGGAAAGAAATAAGCTATCTCCTGAGCAAAGGATATCTGAAGGATCTCCTGGGAAGAAATAAGAATAAGTGTCAGGATACTGAAAAGGATCCTGAACGAGCAACATCACCTCCTGCAGATGCCAAGATAATTAACTTTATTTCAGGAGGATCCGACATTTGCGGGACATCGTATTCTGCAGCGAAAAGACATGCAAAGGAATCCAAGGCAGAGAGGGGAGATAAACCAACCAGGATGTCAACCCTCACAACCGATAGAGTGATCACGTTTGATAATGACGACAAGGATACTGTCCAAGATCCTCATCACGATGCTTTGGTAATAACTTTATATGTTGCTAATCATTTTGTGCGCATGATATTGGTAGACAACGGAAACTCCGTCAACATAGTTCAGCTGGAAACACTGAAGAGGATGAATGTATCCCCGATGGATATTACTTCGAAATCCACTGTGCTTTTTGGGTTCAGTGGAGAAGCCAGGAATATCGTGGGAGAAATACAGTTGCATGTGTATGTTGAAGGGGTCAACTCAATGCAACGCTTTTGCGTCATTGACTGCTTATCGTGCTACAATATTATATTGGGTAGGCCATGGATCCATGATATGAAAGCTGTGCCATCTACATATCACCAGTGCATCAAGATACCTACCCCTTGGGGGGTTGTCAAAGTGGAAAGTGATCAACAAGAAGCCAAGGAGTGTTATTCTTCTTCGATGAAATCCTCCACAAAGCTCAATGCAGCATAGCAATTAAAGATGCGAGCCCAGGATATCGTAGAGGCTTCAGAGCAGGATGTAAAGAAAATTATCCTGGATCAGGATAATCCAGATATCTCGTTGCTCGTAGGAACCAATATCCCTCAGGATATTAAAAATCAATTGGCTAACTTTTTGAAATGCAGGATGTCAATATTCGCGTGGAAACACGAGGATATGACAGGAATTTCCAAGGATATTATAACTCACAAGCTCGGAATTGATAGGTCTTTCAAGCCTGTCCAACAGAAACGAAGGAAGTTTGCTCCAGAACGGGAAATTATTATTCAGGAAGAAGTTGAAAGATTATTAAAGAGCAAGATGATTAGGGAAGTGAAATTTCCCAAATGGTTAGCAAATGTAGTTGTGGTGCAAAAGAAAAATGGGAAATGGAGAGTTTGTGTAGATTACACAGACTTGAACAAAGCATGCGCCAAAGACCCATTTCCTTTACCTCATATTGATTCAATGGTGGATGCTACTGCCGGCCATGAGATGTTAACCTTCATGGATGCATCCTCAGGATTTCAGCAGATCCAAATGGAACCTTCAGACCAGGAGGGTACTGCTTTCATGACACCAACAGGTATTTATTTTTATACTGCTATGCCTTTTGGTTTAAAAAATGCAGGTGCAACGTACCAAAGATTGGTGAACATGATGTTTAAAGACAAGCTAGGGGAGACCATGGTGGTGTACATCGACGACATGGTAGTGAAATCTAAGAAGGCTGAGGATCACCTCCAGGATATTAAGGGAGCATTTGATATCCTGGACCAATACAACATGAAACTAAATCCTGCCAAATGCTATTTTGTAGTGGGAGCAGGAAAGTTTCTAGGATACATGGTAACCAAAAGGGGCATTGAAGCAAGCCCGGAGCAGATTAAAGCTATCTTGGACATCAAGTCACCTTCAAATATGAAAGATGTTCAAAGATTAACAGGGCGAGTAGCAGCATTAAACAGGTTTATATCAAGATCCTCAGAAAAAATGCAAGGAATTTAATGATATCCTGAAAAAGAAAAAGAATAAGAAATTCGAATGGGGAGAGAAGCATGAAGCAGCCTTGCAGGATTTGAAGCAATATCTTTCAACCACACCTCTATTAATGAAGCCCGAGGATGGTGAACCATTATCCCTGTATCTTGCAGTATCAGGGAATGCGGTAAGTGTTGTCCTAGTAAAGGATCACGAAGGTCAGCAATATCCTGTCTATTATGTTAGCAAAAGTTTATTAGATGCTAAAACTAGATATTCACATTCAGAAAAATTGATATTGGCCTTAGTTATGGCATCGAAAAAACTTAGACACTATTTTGAGACACATAGGATTCATGTTAAAACTAATTATCATGTTAAGAATGTGCTTAGGAAACCTGAGATGTCAGGCAGAATGGCCAAGTGGTCAGTAAAATTAAGCGCCTATGATCTAGTATATGAACCTAGAAATGCCGTAAAGCCAAAGGCTCTAGCTGACTTTGTGGATGATTTCAGTAGTGATATTCAAAATGAAGTAGACCTAGAAGTACAACAACTAGGAGAAACCTCAGAATCCTGGACATTATATACTGATGGTGCATCTTATGTTAGAGGTGTAGGATTGGGTATACTACTAAAATCGCCACAGGGGGACATATTACCCCAGGCTATTAGGTGTGAATTTCCTGCAACTAATAATGAAGCAGAATATGAAGCCTTGATTGCAGGATTAGAATTGGCCAGGAATATGAGGATTAAGAGTTTACAAGTATTTGCTGATTCCTTGTTAATTACTAATCATTTTAATGGAACCTATGCAGTTAAAGGTGAGATGTTAATTGAATATCTCAAAATTCTCAAAAAATTAGCAGGATATTTCGATGTTTTTACACTTGAACAGGTACCAAGAGAGGATAATACTGAAGCGGATGCCTTGGCAAATCTAGGATCATCAATCAGGATACCGGAGGGAACCCAAATACCAATATTACATATCCTGTATCCTGCGACGGATCTTCTCGAATCTCAGGATAAGGAAGTAGTAAGTATTCAGGATCCTGATAATGAGCATCCTGAGGAGGATCCTAAGTCCTGGACGGCTCCGATCATGAGATATCTCAAGGAAGGACGCATCCCGAAGGATGAGAATCCTAAGGCCTTTAAAATGAAGGTATCACGATTCACTATTATAAATAATATTTTGTACAAGAAATCTCTTGTAGGAACGTATCTGACGTGGTTGGAGGATCCCGAGACTAAAGAAGTACTTCAGGATGTACACGAAGGGGATTGTGGTAACCATACTGGGGGCAGATCATTATTCTCAAAGGTATTAAGAACAGGATACTATTGGCCAACGATGAGGAAAGATGCGGCGGAATATGCTCGAAGATGTGATGCATGTCAAAGGCACAGTAATATATTACATCAGCCTGTTGAACCACTGTATCCTATTGCTTCCCCTTGGCCATTCATGAAGTGGGGAATGGATATAGTAGGAAAATTGCCAAGGGCTCCGGGAGGAAAAGTCTTTATGCTAGCCATGACTGATTATTTCTCTAAATGGGTTGAAGCTGAAGCATTTGTTCAAGTTAGAGACCAAGAAGTAGTATCCTTCATAAAGAGGAATATCCTGACCAGGTTTGGGGTACCAGCCGAGATAATTTGTGACAATGGTTCTCAATTTATCAGTAAGAGAACAACCGATTTTTGTAAGAGTTGGGGAATTAAAATGATCACGTCTACTCCAGTACACCCTCAAGCAAATGGACAAGCAGAATCCTCGAACAAGATAATTGTCAACAATTTGAAGAAAAGACTTGGAGCTAAGAAATGTAGATGGGCAGAAGAATTATCCTTTGTATTGTAGGCTAATAGGACAATAGTAAAAAATGCAACTGGCCAAACTCCATTCTCCTTAGTATTTGGAGCAGAAGCAGTGATCCCGACAGAAATGGTGATACCTACAGCGAGTTCCAACCTCCGGGATCCTGAGCAGAATCCTGAAGCCCTATGCCGAGAATTGGATACTATTGATGAGACAAGAAATGCAGCAAGGCTAAGGATGGCAGCATATCAACAGAGGATATCCAGAGCATATAACAAGAATATAAGGACTATAAGGTTTCAAGTTGGAGATTGGGTATTAAGAAAGGCATTTCAGAATACTACTAATCCTGCTTATGGAAAGTTAGCTCCTAAGTGGGAAGGACCTTATGAGATTGAATTAGAATAAGGGAAAGGAGCATACCGACTCAAGAATATAGAGGGGGATATGCTACCAAGATCCTGGAATGCTATACACCTAAAGCTCTATTTCAAGTGAGTTTAGAATTTAATTTCTAACTCAGGATGGTATGAATTCTATCTCTTTTGATATATTTGATATTATTTATTATTTTGAACCTAATACTGACTTAAGCATCAGAGGGGTGTTAGCCAGGCTAACACTCACCTTAGTTTACAGTTGTTTTGTAGTATATGCTTCGGGATATAGCTCCAGGATACATACTCAGGATACTTCGAAAGATTAGAGGATTGGCCCCCTCTCTCACGTTTAAGGGATCCTGATCCCTTCACAGGTTTAAAGGTATTCACCTTTCTCTCGAATTGGGTTTGAACACCCCGCCTGGAGCGCAAGTTATCCAGGGATAGTTCAAGATAGCGGGACCAGTCCATGTAAAAGTGGCTGACAATTTCATTATTGTTGGCTATATCCTGGATCCTAAAGGTATATGAGGATTGATCACCCTCTCTCATGAAAGGGTATTTTCATACCCTCTAAGGTTTAAAGGTTTTCACATTTCTAAGTCTTGGAGTTTATACACTCCCGCCTCTAGCGCATGAAAGTTTGGGATTTTCCCCAGTATACTTATGGGTTTATCCCTAGAACACTAAGGATTTATCTCTAGTACATTTCAGGTTTATCCCATATAATACGAAAATTATTCAAACGGTTGCAATTAATATTTCTAAGTGTTCAAAGACATAATGCACATGGGACATTCTTACTGAAGCAGTTGTGCAAAGCTCAAAGGATCAAGCTTAGACCCAGTACACTAAGAGTCCCATACTGGGGACATCTTCGTCGGAAAGGTTGTGAAAGGATTGAAGTTTGAGAATAGGGTTGCACTCTAATTCTGGTATGATCTTTCCTTTAAAAACCTTATCTAAATCCTTTAAGTTTTAACGCTTGTCACTATCCTGATTAGGATATATTCTCAGGATATACTTTCAAGATATATTCTTAGAATATGTTTCAAGATATTTGGTTGGGATGTTTGGGACTTGATACTTGGGTTTAAAATTAAAATCGTATTCATGTCAAACATCTATTATCAAAACAAGCTTTATAAAGTAAAAGTAAACTATCCTTTTCTTTGAAAACTTTATCTGAATTGTTTGAGTTATAAAAACCCTATTTGACGGAAGTCTTAATAGAATATTTGCGTCAAAATATTTTCACAGTATTTGATAAGACGTTTGAAGTACTGCACTAAGTTTGGAACATTGAAATTCAAACTAAGCAATGCATATTGAGAATTGAAATAAGGCAATGATAAATAAGTCAAAAGAAGGTTATCTTATTAACATAGCAAAAGTTGTGCTTTTGGTTTCATCTCGAACTTAGATCCATCCACCAAAAGCACAACTGGTCTTCAACCATATTTACGTAACGGCTGAAGGTTTCATCTCAAACCGAGACCTATCCACCTCCAACCGTTATATTGTTTAAAATAAACCATACTAATTGATAACCAAGGGCTTCATCCTGAAACTCAGGACCCATTCACCTTTGGCCATCATATTGTTTTAAGTGCAGGAAATGTAAATTGTTTGGAAGACAGGAAATAGAAATTGTTCCAACAAATATAACCATCAAATAAAAAAAATATGGGCTCCGGCCTCAACATCAACATCCATCATCGCCCATTTCTCTGCATTCAAGGGGCAGCACCCTCTTCCATGACTTCATCAGCGACATCCTTCCCAGTATCCTTCACAGCCTCACCACCAGCGCCAGTTAGCTTTTCAGTTGCCTTGGAAGACCCCTCAGCTGCAGATTTAGCAGGATGCTCTATAGGATTACCGCCAAGACCCCTTAGCTTTGTCTCCCAGACATCGACATTCCAAGAAGGGCATTCAAAGCCCAGGGCCCTGGCTTCGTAAGCCATTCTTAGCCTAGCCTGGAGAAGGGAAATGACGACGGAGCTTTTCAGGCCTTCCCGGTAAGTGGTCATATCCTATTCATGTTGAGCCTGGGCGGCGTTGAGATGGACTTGGGCTTCATGAGTAACTTTCTTGATGGCGGCCTGGTGTTCCTGGGTCATAGTTTTGAACTTGTCCTCATAATGCTAGGATTTAGCCACAGCGATTATACCTTGATCGGAAACGGTGACCTTGGCTTTCTTCAATTTGGACTCGAGCATCTTGTTGAGCCCGCATGATTCTTCGTACAAGTGAACCAGACGTTCGAGGCCCTACAATGAAAAACGCATGCATTATTGTATAAAAACCAAGATACTGGTCTGATATATATATATATGTAGGATATGGAATGAGAATCTGTACCTCGTTAAGAAAGGAAGTCATGAAGCCGCTTGCCTCCATGAATCCGTGATTCTCGTAGGGGAACGTTTCGGGAGTAACAGGCGGATCAATCTCTTTCCTCTTACGAGAACTAGAGGTTCGGGGCTTGGTAGCTGGCGAAGGCTTGGGGATAATGATAGCCTTAGAATTGGTAGGCTTGGACGAAACAATAGGTTTGGGACTTGGCTCTTTCTTGATCTGGACAGGATCGGACTAACTGTCCAACTCTTCAAGGTCGAAAACTTCTGGGATTTTGACTTGTGCTGCATAAAAGGGGAAGTTCTAAATCTATTCTACTTTTTCATTATATTACACTAATCAATTATCTGCAGATTAACTCTTACCAGACATATCAGATGATGAATATTGGCTGGAACTCGGGAGGTGTGTGGAAAAGCTTCTATCACCGTCCGGTAACTGGTAAATTGCCTTGATTCTCTTTTCAGATTCTCCAGTAGGAGGGGCTACCTCTTTGAAGTTCACTGCCTAAAGGCCAAATAAAAAAGTATCAGCACAAGGCAAAGGCCCAAAAGGTATTTGGGGATATTCTTAAAACCCTAAATCCTACCGGTGGTTAACCACTCCACCAGGAGGCTAGTACCCTCAGAAATGGAGTCTCGCTTAACAAAGAAGAATTTGCGTTGCCATCCATCCTCGTTTTTGGTGGCTTTGAGAATGAGGGGTTTACTGGAAGTAGAGAAAAGTAAAAACCGGCTGGAACCGTGAGATCAGAGACGGTAGGCGATTGGAATATCCTCGATGCAGAGGTCAGGAAAGTGAACATTTTTTATTTGGTTAAGTACGATCAGTACCCTCCAAACCATGGGCATTGTTTGGGCAAGGCAAAGGCTGGTGGTTCGAAAGAATTGCATCGTGAATTCGGGAAATGGATACCGAAGGTCTAGCGAAAAAGGATATGCCGGAAAACAAACCCAGTCGGCTGACGAAACATCCGACCAAACTGACCGGTCAAATGGTCTGATAATCGCACTGTCTGGAAAGGCGCTGGAAACTCTCAACGCTGCGATGTCTGCGTTATCGAAGGCACAGATCTCCTTCTTGGGGTTCTTGAGTAGGTTTTGTTTAATGAAGGTCTCCGTTGATTCGCCAGTATGAGAACGGGTTCTGGTAGCCATTGGGGATAGAATGAAGAGATTAGCAGAGAAAGAAGAAAGAATGAAAAATTACCTGGAGATTCCGTTGTTGATATCTTGTTTTCAAACAAAAAGAGAGAAGATATAGGGGCGTAATAGATAGCCCAATATTATATCGATCGTCACTTCACTTTAATTACCTCGATTTAAGAGATAAGTTTTAAAATATATCCGTTGGAATTGGTATACCAACAGATATATTTTGGGGACAATTGTTGTGGGTGATTTTCTGTTTAGATATCCTGACTAATATTCTGACTATGTTTCTTTTGTTGTGACCAGGATACCGGATCAGGATATTGGTAACATCCTGATGCAATATCCTGGTAGTAACTAATTAACACACGTGCAGATTAAATGGTGCAAGTCTCTAACGTTTAAGTGGACTTCTTTTCCGCGAGACTCGGGCAAATCTGTTAGATTATGGACGTTGAAGCCGGAAGACGTGGACTACAACGTTCACATGTGGAATATTCGTCGAATCCCGGAATAATAGGCTAGTTACTTTATTTCTCTTATTATAAAAAGGATTGATCGGATCAGATTAGAACACACAATCTCTCGCACACTCTTTCTCTCTACCTTCAAACTCTCACATCACACTTACACTTGTATCGAAATTACATTGTAACACTTAGTTGATCCGCATCATATCCTGCACTGTATCCTGACATTTGAAGCAATAAAAAGAACAAGGCAGCTACGATTGTCAGCTCCCGAAGTTTTATGCCGGCGATCTAGATTGATCAAGGGCTTTCCTCGTACATCCAGTGTCACCCTTTACATTTTTGCTCATTGTTTGATTGTAGATACAACTCGATATCCTGAGTCGTATCCTGAAAACTGTTTTTACAAACCACTTAACAGCATATTTTTAATACACATTCTTAGCACACTACCTCACTTAACTAATTTGATCACTTAATTGCTTCGGTAATTTTTGACAAAAACAGTATCCTTCCGGGAATGAATCAAAAATTCGGCTGTTGTCTTCCTGCTACAGGCTCGCATCAAGATGGCTTATGAGGCCAAGGAGACAGGTCTTGAATGCCTATCCTAGCCGGTTGATTCCTGGGTGGCAAAGCTGAAGGTGCTCGGAGGAAAACCTGTGCCATATCCTGCTAAAGCTGGGGCTGGTGAAACTTCCAAGTCAGCAGAGGTGGCGGACAAGGCTGGAGAGAAGGAGGATGCTGGGATGGATGCTGGTGAGGATTCTGCTCAGGATGCTGAAGCTGAGAAGATGGAGAAGGCTGGTGATGATGCCGCTATGTGATGGAATTTAAGTGGGCAATGATGGATATTGATGCCTAGGCCGGAGCCCACTTTTTAAATTTGAATGTTGGTCTATAATCCCAAAACAATTTACTTTTCCTGCACTTGAACAATTTACATTTCCTGCATGCTTTTTAAATATAACAGTTGGAGGTGGATGGGTCTCGGTTTGAGATGAAACCTTCAACTGTTATGTAAATATGGTCAAAAACTAATTGTGCTTTTAGTGGATGGGTCTCAGTTTAAGATGAAACCAAAAGCACAAACTTTTGCTATGTTAATAATATAACTTTTTATGACCTTATCTATCATTGTCCTTTTTCAATTCTTGTTATGCATTGCTTAGTTTGAATACAATTTCAATGTTCCAAACTTAGTGTAATATTTCAAATGTCCTAACCAAATATCATGAAAATATCTTGATCAGGATACTTGCAAATATCCTATTAAGATTTTTATCAAATAGGGTTTTTATAACTCAAACGATTTAGATAAAGTTTTCAAAGAAAAAGGATAGTCCACTTTTATTTTGCAAAGCTTGTTGTTTGATTTGAACATAGTTTCAATTTTCATTCTAAGTGTCATACCTTAAACATTCTGAGAAAATTCCCTGGAATATATCCTGAAAATATATCCTGAAATACATCCTAAGAATATATCCTGAAATATATCCTAAGAATATATCCTAATCAGAATATCTTCAATCTAAGTATTATTCTCATAAATGTTTTAATCAAAATTTTGCCAATTACAGCTCCAAAAATTTAGACAAGTTAGATAAGGCTTTTGAAGGAACAAAAACGAAAGATCATACTACATACAAAGTATAACCCTATCCTCAAACTTCAATCTTTTTGCAACTTTTCCACCGGAGATGTCCCCGGTCTGAACTAAGCCCAAGCTTGATCCCCTGAGTTCTTCACAATGCCTTAGTAGGAATGTCCCCTGTGCATTATGTTTTCAAATACTTAGAGATTTTCTGGGTTATAATTGCAACTATTTGTATAATTTTTGTGTTACAGGGGATAAAACCTAAAATATCCTGGAGATAAATCCTTAGTGTTCTGGGGATAAACCCATAGGTATTCTGGGGAAAATCCCAGGTTTTCATGCGCTACAGGCGGGAGTGTATAAACTCCAAGACTTAGAAAGGTGAAAACCTTTAAACCTTAGAGAGTATGAAAATACCCTTTTTGCGAGAGAGGCTGATCAATCCTCATATACCTTAAGGATCCAGGATATAGCCAATGATAATGAAATTGTCAGCCACTTTTACATGAACTGGTCCCGCCATCTTGAATTATTTTTGGATAACTTGCGCTCCAGGTGGGGTGTTTAAACCCAATTCGAGAGAAAGATGAATACCTTTAAACCTGTGAAGGGATCAGGATCCCTTAAATGTGAGAGAGGGGGCCAATCCTCTAATCTTTCGATTCATCCTGAGTGTATATCCTGGAGCTATATCCCGAAGCATATTCTACAAGACAACCGTAAACTAAGGTGGGTGTTAGCCAGACTAACACCCCTCTGATGCTTAAGTCAGTATTGGGTTCAAAAGAATAAATAAATTCAAACATATTAAAAGAGATAGAATTCATACCATCCGGAGTTGGAAATTAAATTCTAAGCTCACTTGAAATAGAGCTTTAGGTGTATAGCATTCCAGGATCTTGGTAGCATATCCCCTTCCATATTCTTTAGTCGGTATGTTCGTTTCCCATATTCTGATTCGACCTCATATGGTCCTTCCCACTTTGGAGCTAATTTTCCATCGGCATGATTAGTAGTATTCTGAAATGTGACAACTGGCACAAAACCGGTAATTTCCGTACATTTTTATTATTAATTAATATATGCAATTATGTGCTTAAATGTCAACATTGTCTGATTACATGCTATACATGTGAATTCATGCACGTTTTATACTCCAAATATTGTTTTATGCATTACTTTTAGCATTGCGTCAGAAAGACTAGTAAACTCACCGGTAAGACACATTGTGTCAGCAGCTCTGCAGAAAGCAGTCAGATAATAGAATTAGGGCCTAGGAGTAGGTCCAACGTCTAAAATACATTAAAACCCAAGTATGGATATAGGGGTTAACATATAAACTTTCCGGAAGCTAAACAATGCACTAAAAAGCACCCGAAACGCACTTTAAATGCAGAATTTTTGATAATTCAGCAACAATTCAGCTATATTTAGCTATTTAACACTACAATATCATGCAGAAATTATGTTTTAGTGTCCTAGATAACTTACGAAGTGTCAGGAATTGAAACTGCCACAAAAGGTGCTTCATACTTAGTGAAACTACGCAATTTAGCACTTTAACGAACCGTAACGAAACGAACAACCGTACACTACCCAAAATACCAATTTTCACTAGAAGCATTGTTTTAGTTTTACGAAGCTAGTTACAGTAACTGAACATCATATTACATCTCATAAACACTAAATACACAAAATACCTAACTAATACCATTACATTCCAACTAAATCTAGAAACTAACACTTGAAATATTACACTTTACCCCCCCCCCCCCTTTTTGTTGGACGATTGGGACAAGGGTCCCACACAAGATTTTATTTGATTATTTTATGTGATTATGTTGGAGTATATTCCGACAAATATACTATAAGAGATATAAGAGATCTAGAGAATTTTATAAATTCATAAACTAATAACACTTTATCATTCTTCATCTCATAATTCATCTTCAACCCCCTTCTTCTCCTCCCTAGTCTCGGCTCATATACACACACCCACACCCATCATTTTCAAGCTTCAAACAACCATTCCAAGGCCACTCCAAGGTATATGGAGATCATCTAAGAAGGCTTGAAGTGTAGGAACTTGAAGGACCATCTTGTGGAGCTTTTAACCTCTCATTTTCTTCTTTGTTCATCTTCTTCATTCTTGTGCCACTTCCCTAGCCATTAGAGCTAGCAGTAAGCTTCTTGATCACTAATTTAAGTCATGTTTATGTTATGTACAAGATTCACCATCTAAACAACTTAGCTTCTAATGTTAAAAATGAAAAGATCTAACATATTCATGAAGAAAATAAGTGATTACATGAATTTTTGATGTATGTATTGATGTTGTTGATATTATATCTTGTGCTTATGAATAGATCAAGTATGTTAAAGCTTGGATCTACCAAGTTTAAGCATGGATCTTGAAGGATCCATGGTTAAACTTGAAGCTGAACATATGAAGCATAATGTGAACTTGAAATATGAATTTTTATGCATAGACTTGTAATAAAGTGCGTGTAGAACTAATTTTTGAAACTAAAATTCATGGAAAGTTTGTTAAATGTATAACATAAAGCTTATTTTTGAAAAATCTAAAGCTATTAAGCATGGATCTTGAGAGATCCATGGTTAAACATGATGTTGAAAATTATGATCTTTCTAATAAATATAAAAGTGGTTTTAGAAACATGATTTACAAACTTTAAAACCATTAAACTCATAAATAAGTTGGTTAATAAAATAAAGTCTTATAAAAAGTTGGTTAAAAATTTACAAGAACACTTATTTTGGAAAGATCACCTTATGTAAAGTGTAGATCTAAAAGACTACACATGTTTAACAAGAATCAAGTTCACCATGATGTTCATATGAAGAAATTAGTATATGTTGTTGATGATTGTTGTTGAAAATGGTTTTGATGATTGAAAAGAAAATAAACACATGTTTTGAAAACATGGGAAACCTCCATTTTTAGGGGAAACTATGTCAAAAATTTTATAAAATTCTGACACTTAGAAAAATATAAGTTTTGGTGAAACTTATCCCCTAAAGATTCACCTAAAAATATTTACCAAGGTTTCCCTAATTTTTGTGAAAACTTCAAGTTAAGAAATGATGATTTCTTCAAGATAAAAATTGATATTAAGTACGTATATTTTTAAGGAAAATATATATATTTATTGATCACCAAATTTTGTGCTAAGTGTATATTATGTGTATTATATGTAGTAGTGTATTAGGAAATTGAAAATACACTAAATACTCCCAAGGAGTATGAATACAAAATACACATACAAATACATGAGAATACATAAGAAGCACATGGACAAATACAAGAAAATATATTTATGAGAATATATTTCTTAACATATTATTTAACTTGGACAAGTTATGAACTTAAAATATATTTTTAGACGAAAATATATAACTCGGGTGGATAACAAGAATAAACACATACGTATTTCATAGCATGACAAAATATATATATTTCATACAAGTCTTAAAAATATATTATTTTTAAGAAATATAATTCCGGAAAGTAGTAAAAATCAAAGTCTTGATTTTTAGTGAAAAATAAAAAATACATATATTTATTTTTGGGAAAATAATATAAGTAGGATACATAGTTAAAAATATAAATTATTTTTAACAACAAAGAACATGTACAAAAAAGATGGTGACTTGTAATTGTGCGATATAAGCCTAGTAACTAACATTAATAGAACACGTATAGGTCACGACGCTAATGGTGAAGTTTACAACGCAGGAAACACAAAGTTGTGAGTTCATGTCCCCACTTTTAAACGTTTACTTGTTTTGTAAACTTGGGGAAAATACATGTGTTATGGTATGTTGATTTCAAAAACTAAGGAATGATACTTTAGATCATGTCACGAATAGGTTGCCATAAGTACCATTAATCAGTTACATACCAAGACCGCGGAACAAAAGGTTAGATCTAATGGGTTTCAGGAAACCACACTTTTGGCCACTCTTTTACCAAGTAGTGCTTTTGTGTCTCTAGTCGTGAATCGACAGTCGTGAATCGACAACTAAAAATGCTTATGGTTTGGATGCTTCCTATGTCGTGTCACATGTTAATGGCCTTGCAAACCATTAGCGATCTCGATTTCCTTACATTTACAGAAATACTTATTTCATACAATTGCATACCATGTTTTCCATAACGAATGCTTAAATATTTTCACAAATCTGCAAGAATTCACACCAACATTACGTTGACGATTTTCCAAAACTCACATGTATTTCAGGTAACTAAAGTGGATGTGCGCGCGGTCTTACTCTTGCTCCAAGATGTCGCTTTTGGTTTAGTCATGTCGTGTCAAGACTCCGATGCCTGTTTTTGTTGGATTTGGTTTCTATATTCCATCTTGTGTGGGATATAAGAATCGAAACCTTCATGTTTGTCTTTAAAATAAGGTGTAAAACTATTCAGACAATATGCTGTCTTGTGATGTAAACCCTTAACCTATGTTATGTTTTAATTATGCAATGATAATGGCACTTGGAGTTATTTTACGAGCATGTAGTGTGTTTACCTTTCGTATGCAATAAGAACCCTTCAGGATCATACCTCGTGCTTCCGCCTTAGAAAGGGGTGTGACATATTGGTATCAGAGCTGCGATTGTAGTGAACCAGGATTCCTTCTCGAGTCTAGACTACAATCTTTAGGATCCTCTCACGAAAACAATTTTTCAAAAGTTTTCACTGCATAAAACTTTCCGCGACATCCACTACCTGAAACTGTTTTCAAAGAGTCAAGTAAGGACACTACGAGACTTAGGGTGCACTGGAGTAGCACTTGTCTTTGACTAAGAATTAGTTGCAACTATGTGTAATAACTAATATATACATATACTAGGAATAGAATATCACAGGTACATGTGTCTTCATCTGAAAACAATGGCCTATCTGAAGGAAGTGACCCGATGATGAAACGAACTGTGTGCACGATGCAAGGAATTACGTAATTATGGATGCATACATAATTATGGAATTCAGTGCACAGAAACCACAACAAGTCTTGTCACGTATCAAACGAGATTTCTTCAGTACAAGAAAAGGTCAAACGTGAACACCCCCACCCCTCCCCCATCCTATTAAATAATCTATTGGAGTAATGATTTAGGGTATAAAGACAAGAACCGCCAATGTGAAGAAAGATATTTTGTCCTTTACATATATTAAACTTGTACCATGGGGTGATGTAACCCTTATACATTTTGTTTACTTCGCAAACAATGATGTAACAAGTTGTCCTGATATGTATAAAGACTCGGTGAATATCTTATGACACATCAGTATTTATCTATTTATGCATGCTTGTTGCTGTATGAATTGATTTATACGTTTGGCGGATTGTTTGATGTCACTTATGTGGGTATATGCCTGTGTATATACACTACTACGGTCTCGTATGACGATATCAAACAAATGTCTAACCCTGTTGTGTTATGTTCTGACAGAACATGGCACCTAGGAGAGCTGTGAACAATCAGGATTCTGATCAACCTCCTCCTCCTCTACTGCCGAGGACTGCTGAAGAACTGAACTCCCTACTGGAAGAAAGGATCTCCGCAGCTATCGCCTAATACGAGGCGAACCGCACCAAACACAGCGGAGGACCAAGCAATGCTAGACATAATGGACAGGGGGATTCATCTGGAGGAAACACAGCTCAAGGCTGCACCTTCAAGCAGTTTCTCGACTACAAGCCACTGAATTATGACGGCACTGGAGGTGCTGTGGCTTTTGTACACTGGACGGAGAAGACTGATTCCACTATCCGCATGAGCAAGTGTACCGCGGACCAGCAGGTCACTTTTGTTACTGGGTTGTTTGTCGATGAAGCTTTGACTTGGTGGAATTTACAAGTCCAAACCCTGGGAGATGATGCAGGGTATGGTATGACTTGGGATGAGTTAAAAGAAAGAATGAGAGAGAAGTATTGCTCTCGTGCTGCACTCCAAAGGTTGGAGACTGAGTTCTGGCACTTGTCCATGGAAGGTTCAGACATTACTGGTTATACCCGAAGGTTCCATGATTTGTCTAGAGTGATCCCCTATATGGTGACTCCCGAATTTAAGCGCGTTGAGCGCTACATCTGGGGATTGGCTCCAGAGTTTCGCAGCATGGTAACTTCGGCTAAACCCGAAACGATCACTCAGGCTGTAACTCTGGCTGGCAGCCTTACTGAAGATGCTGTCCGTATGAAGAAGTTATCGCTGAACCCAACTGAGAAGACCGAGACGCATGCTGAGTCGTCTGGTGACAAGAAAAGGAATCATTCGAGCCTGAATCAAGCGACACGTAACAACAAGGGTTCCAACAATAAGCAGCGTAACCCCAACCCGCCTCAGGAGGCAAAGGCTCTTGCAGCCATGAATGACGCCCCTGCCGGAGGATACCAGGGCACTCTGCCCAAATGGAATCAGTGTAAGCATCATCATGAAGGAGTTTGTCACATTCCAAAATGTGACAAGTGTGGAAAACAGGGTCACCATGCCGAGAACTGTTGGGGAAAAAGAAATGGAAGTGGTAATAGGAACGGGAATGGAAACCGTAACGGTGCTGGTAATGGAAACGGTGGTGGAAACGATAATGGTAATGGTAACCGGAATGGTAATGGAGCTAGGCAGAACCAAGGATGTTTTGGTTGTGGAAGCAAGGATCATTTCAAGAAAGATTGCCCAAGGGAGAACAATGCTCAGGCTAGAGCATTCGTGATTGGACCAAGGAACGCACGCGAGGACCCTAATGTGGTCACCGGTACGTTTCTCGTTAACAATCACTTTGCATCCATACTATTTGACACTGGTGCCGATTACAGTTTCATGTCTGTGGAATTTAAAAGTATGCTTGGAATAGAATCTAGTAGATTAGATATTCCTTATTCCATAGAACTAGCCGATGGTAAACTGGTTGAATCGAGTGAAGTTGTTAAGGGTTGTACATTAGAACTTGGTGAGCAAAGCTTTAGTATCGACCTCTTACCTGTTCAATTGTGTAGCTTCGATGTGGTGGTTGGAATGGACTGGCTGTCCAAGAATAAGGCTGAAGTTGTTTGTCACGAGAAAATCATTCGCATCCCTCTTGCGAATGATGAAACTCTCATCGTGCATGGAGAGAAACAAGACACGCCTCTGGGCATCATCAATTGTATGAAGGAACAGAAGTGCTTAAGGAAAGGATGTGTTGCATTCCTGGCGCATGTTGTAGATAAGAAGGCTGAGGAGCCGAAACTCGAAGACATTCCTGTGGTGAAGGAATTCCCCGATGTTTTTCCCAAAGATCTGCCAGGACTACCTCTGCAACAGCAAGTCGAATTCCATATAGACTTGGTCCATGAGCCGCTCCTGTAGCCAAGGCACCCTATCGGCTTGCACCATCCGAAATGCAAGAATTATCTACACAACTCCAGGAGTTGTTGGATAAAGGATTCATAAGGCCAAGCTTCTCACCATGGGGAGCTCCAGTATTGTTCGTGAAGAAGAAGGATGGAACACTGCAGATTTGTATCGATTATAGAGAACTGAATAAGCTCACTATCAAAAATCGGTACCCACTATTGAGGATTGACGACTTATTCGATCAGTTGCAAGGATCGAGCTACTATTCCAAGATCGACCTACGATCGGGATACCATCAGTTAAGGATCCAAGAAGAGAGCGTACCAAAGACTGCATTCAGGACGTGTTATGGACATTACGAGTTCCTTGTGATGCCATTCGGATTGACGAACGCGCTAGCAGTATTTATGGATCTGATGAACCGCGTTTGCAAACCATATCTTGATAAATTCGTGATTGTATTTATCGATAATATCCTGATTTACTCGCGAATGAGAGAAGAGCACGGGCAACACCTCAGGACCATTTTGCAACTACTGAAGAAAGAGCAACTTTATGCAAAGTTCTCAAAGTGCGAATTCTGGATTCGCGAAGTACAGTTCCTTGGTCACGGTGTGAACGAGAAGGGCATTCATGTAGACCCAATCAAGATAGAAGCAATTAAGAATTGGGAAGCCCCCAAAAATCCAACTGAAGTTCGACAATTTTTGGGCTTGGCGGGCTATTACCGCCGATTTATCGAGAATTTCTCCAAGATAGCTCAACCGTTGACTTCCCTTACGCAGAAGGATAAGAAGTACGACTGGGATGATAAGCAGGAAGAAGCCTTCCAACTTCTCAAGAGCAAGCTATGCGATGCACCGATACTATCCTTCCCCGAAGGCACTGAAGACTTCGTGGTATACTGTGATGCTTCACGTCAAGGTTTGGGTTGCGTGCTCATGCAATGCCAAAAGGTCATCGCTTATGCTTCAAGACAGTTGAAGGTGCATGAAAGGAATTACACCACACACGACTTGGAGCTAGGCGCGGTGGTATTCGCTTTGAAGATCTGGCGACACTATTTATATGGTACTCGATGTACAATCTTCACAGATCATAAAAGCCTACAGCACATACTTGATCTGAAGGAACTAAACATGCGGCAGCGACGATGGGTCGAGCTGCTAAACGATTATGACTATGAAATTAAGTACCATCCTGGAAAGGCTAACGTTGTAGCAGACGCGTTAAGTCAAAAAGAAAGGGTTAAGACCCTAAGAGTTCGAGCATTGGAAATGACTATTCAGACGAACCTTAATGCACGCATTCATGACGCACAACAAGAAGCCCTTAAGAGGGAGAATCGTAGAGCTGAATATCTCTGAGGTATGCAGAAGAATTTGGTGCCAAACAAAGAGGGAACCTTATACTTTAAGGGGTGTATTTGGGTTCCGCTCTATGGCGGTATTCGAGAAGTCATCTTTGATGAAGCCCACAAGTCGAGATACTCGATCCACCCAGGGTCGGACAAGATGTATCAAGACTTGAAGGAATACTACGGGTGGCCAAGGCTTAAAAGCGATGTTGTTGTCTACGTTGGAAAATGCCTAACATGTGCCAAGGTTAAGGCCGAATATCAGAAACCGTCTGGTCTACTACAGCAGCCCGAGATACCCATGTGGAAGTAGGAGCAAATCTCAATGGACTTCATAACAAAATTACCCAGGACCCCTAGAGGGAATGATATGATATGGGTAATAGTCGATCGGTTAACAAAGTTTGCGCATTTCCTACCGATCCGAGAGAAGGATAGCACTGGAAAGCTTGCCGAGCTGTACCTGAAAGAAATCATGGCACATCATGGAGTGCCTATCTCAATTATCTCAGATAGAGAGGGATGTTTTGTTTCAAGGATCTGGCAATTCCTTCCAGGAGGCCTTTGGATCTCAGCTAGATCTAAGCATGGCCTTCCATCCGCAAACAGACGGCCAGAGCAAACGAACCATACAAACGCTGGAAGATATGCTTCGCGCATGTGTTATGGACCTAGGCGGCAGCTGGGATACTCACCTACCTTTAGTTGAGTTTTCCTACAATAACAGCTACCATACGAGCATAAAAGCCGCACCGTTCGAAGCTCTGTATGGCCGCAAGTGCCGCTCGCCATTATGTTAGGCAGACGCTGGAGACAAACTTATGGTTGGTCCTGAACTTGTTCAAGAAACAACCGACAAGATTATGCAGATCCGAGAGCGCATTAAGGAGGCTTGAGATCGACAAAAGAGCTACGCTGATCGAAGACGGAAACCCTTAGAATTCGAGGTGGGAGACTGTTGGATCGAGATTCGACCTAAACGAGTCGATCAACAGAGTTTTTGATCAAAACGAGAGGCGGAAACAGACGTTTTGATGTTGAATCAGCTTGATTTTCATGTAAAAGTAGTTTAATTGTTACTTGTATTGATATCACAATGTTTTACAAGCTTGGTGACACTTCGGTAGAGCTTCGCTGCTGGAATCCAAAGTTACAAATGAAATGACAAGAGCTCCTATTTATAGATGATCCAGTCCCCATGAAGCTAACATTGCCCACTTCATAGGAAGTGGGCACTTCACAAGAACTGGCTTTGCCAGTTCATGTGAACTGGTCCAACTACACTAAAACCCTGTTTTCTAGGCTATCAAGCTCTGGTTTATCATATCTAGATACAAGACACGATACAAGATGAAGTCGACAGACATATGCACCAACAGACTCCCCCTTGGATGTTGACGAAGTCTTCGGTGTCGAGTCTTCATTTATGACGAGTCTTCAGTCTTGATCAGTCTTCATTCTCTTTCCAAAGTATATGACACTGTAAGCTTCCTTCAATCTTTTTCCTTCTTCTATCAGCAGCTAACCTCCCCCTTGGATGTTGATCTAACAATCTTTAAGCTCCCCTTTGCTAACAGACTCCCCCTTAAGTTGTTTCGGGATCTCAGTCTGATATAGCTCTTGTTCTAGAATCATATCCTGGCTCAACCTCTGCTCAGGCTTAGACACGGGGACCTGCACAACACTCTACCCAAAACATAAGGTTTTTATTTATAACAATTTTAATCTCTGCTAAACCACTTGTATTTGTAACACTCAAATAAATCATTTCTCTTTTGAAATTTAACAATTTTAATTTCTTCAAGAAAGATGCCGATTCCTACTCCCCAATTACCAACCTGGGAGTTCCGGCAAGTCAGGATTTTAAGCATGGAATACAGACACCCAAGCCTGACCAGCTTTGTGTGTGACCTTTTCAGTTTCACTCGGGGTTTGAACATTCCTTTTTGCTTCATAAAATTCTTTTACCCCTTTTTCCTTACCATCGACCATCTTACCAAAGATATGTTTCACTTTTCCATTGAAAGCCTTTTCGACATCAAATTATTTCTTTTCAGAATAGAATTGATTCGAAATTTCCACTTTACCAACTTTTGATTTTAAATTTTCAGCCCGCAATGGTGGAAAATTGACATCATCCATTGGCGGTACTGAATTTTCTCTTTTTACCTCAACTTGTGGCTCCTCTGAATTTGACGAGTCAAATTCATCGCCAGATTTAACATCTGATTTCTTAACAATCCACGTTTGGTTGTTAAGTTTCACATTTCTTTTGTAAAACCTTTTTGAACACTCACCAACTTCAAATGTAGAATTTTTAAACACTTTGAATTTTTCCATTGGTGGTTTAGTTTTATCAACAACTTTCTTTTTGAGTTTAAAAACAACTTCCTGTTTTGTGTTGGTAGCCATTGGACAATTCCACGTGATGTGGCCAACCTTTTTGCATCTATAACAGGTTCTTGTCTCCTTTTTTTCATTAGCTTCATTCTTCTCATTTTTCTGTTTTTCTGCAAGAAATGCTTTGTTTGATTGCTTCCAGAATGAGCTCTTCTTTTCTTCTTCAGAACTTGACCCTGAAACAAATACTGTTTTTGTTTTAGAAATTTTCTCATTTTTTTGATTTTAGGGTGGAATGAAGCCTAAACCTTTCTTTTTAAAATTACTGTTATGGTTTGGTTTCTTTTGAAAACCAGACACAGAACTGTAACCTTTTTTCTTTTTCAATCTTTGTTGAACTCTTGAAGTGTATTTTTTAGATTTATCAGTAAGATTTACATCTTTTATTTCAGAAATATTAATTTCTGTTAATTTGAAAACCTTTTTAATTTTTTCAATTTGAACACTTCTTATTAGAAATTCCTCATCAAAATATAACTTGTAGGAATCATTCAAAGTATATGCAACTTTAAATGTTTCGTCATTCAAATTACTTTTTGATAACATAAATTCTTTATTATAAACCCTTTTAACCGATGATTTTGAACTGTTGACCGACGAACTGGAACTCTCAGATTCAGACTTTGACTCTGACTCCTCATCTTTATCCAACACCTGATCGACCACTTTCTTTATTAACTCAGACTTATGATCAGTGTCAGACGATGTGAATGTGACGTCAATGTTGTCTGGTAAATCATCAGTTGTTTCGGACTTTAACTTTATATTGACTGCCTTTTTGACTTGTTCCTCATTTGGTTTTCTGGGAGAATAACCTTCCCAGATTGGATGCGGACACTTGTTATAACTTGCACTTTGTTTCTTACCAGTATCCGTATCTTCCGACTTCTTATCTTGAAAAGCTTCAAAACCTGCAACAGTAGGATAAATTCTATCAATCAAATAATCAGAACTTGAATAACTCTGCAACAATCTTCTAATTCTTTCATTCTCTAACTTTTCAGTCTCCAACTCCTGCTTCAACTTTGCACACTCCTCAATATAGTGATTGATAGCCTTCTGCTTAGACATCATCACTGCAATCATCATTGTTAAAGCATCTTCTCTTTCTGAGTTTGTCTGTTGCAACTGGTTGACTGTTCTATTAAGCACATCATACGATTCTTTCACATACTTGACAACAAACAACAATTTCTCTTTCATATTGTCAAGCTCACTAAACTTCTTATCTTTCTCTTCACAATGTTTGCATGGTTCCAAACATTTTAGACAAGGTTTTGTGACTTCTACAATCTTTTCAATTTCAACAATCTTCTCAACAACTTTAACTTCTTCACTTTGTTCATTCTTCTTGTCCTCCTGAGTAACATTCTCACTTCTTTTCTCTTTCTTTTCTTTTGCTGCTCGTTTCTCCTTTAGCTTCTCCAATCTATCTGCAAAATAAAATTTGAAACTTTCAGGAGATAAATGAGTTTTTCCAATGTTTATTTGTTTAATTTCTTCCTCATCATCACTGCTATCAGTTGATGATTGATCAAAGACTGGTGTCTTTTCTGAACTATTTTATGAAGAAATAGACTCTCCATCTTAACTTTTATCATCACTTGCAAACACATCCATCCATTCCTTCATCAATTCTGGCTCTTGAAAGATCTGTGCAATAAATGCTCTAAACTTTGAATCACTATCAGCCGGAATATATTTGTCCCAGCTAAAACCCTTTGGCAATCTTTCATCATCTTGATCTAGAATAGTAATACAAGCTTTCTTCTTTCCATCTTCAATCGCCGGTTGTTGAGCTACCTGGTGATATATTGCTTTCCGATAATAATCATTGTTCCCGAACGGATTTTGAGCTCCACCTGCTTCTCGATTGGTACATTCCCTCTTGAAATGTCCTTTTTCCCTGCATCGAAAACAAGTAACTTTAGATTTATCAAAACCTAAAGTAGAAACATTAGCATCACGAAAGTCATCTCTTCCAGTAATCTGCTTAAATTTCTCAGCTCTCCTCAACACGCTCGTTAAACACCACTTAATATCCATGAGCTCCATTTCCTCAGCATCAATCTGGTCGTAATCCTCTTTTGTTAGCATAGTATTTTCGATTCTTCCTGTAACCAAACTCTCATATGATTCCAACACGGTAACAAGTAATGCCATATGACCTTTTGCAACTTCTTCAGAGAAATTCTAACCATTCTGAAGATGTAATGCGATGTTGCATTGTAGCACATGACTATTACCATTGTTTGAGCTTTGAGACTGATAACTTGAGGTTGAAACATTCGGATTAACACTCTGATATGAAGAAAATCCACTGTTGTTGTTTGAACTTTGATTAAGTGATCCGGATGAGTTTTCTTCGCTGAAAGCGGTTTGGATCTTTGGACTTGCTTCAACATTCTGAACACTACCTTTGAAATACATCTTGACATCTTGTTGACCATTTGGATTGTTCATTCTAGCGATCTTTTGTTGTTCAAGATCTTGTCCTTCAAGTTTTTCAATGAACTGAGCAATTGACAAACAATCATATTCTCCGGTGTTTTTCAAAATCATTAGATATGTACCCCATTCTTTCTGAGGTAAAGCATCAACTAATTTGTCCACCCATTCTTCTCGATCTTTGTTGATATCAAACAGGGACATTGAACGCACTAAATGGCAATATCTCTCAATGAGCTTCTTTGTAGTTTCCCCCTGCAAACTTGTTGTGACAACCCTCACCAAACCAGGTATCCGTACGAATTAATTAATATTTAATTAATGCTTAATTACTGTGCTTGCTTACAACTGTGGTTAAACTGCTTCTTGATTTCTGATACATACATACTCATGCATCACATTTTATATTGTCACTCTATTATTTACACACAAACATCAGTGACAACCTTGATGCACAAAAGCACAGTTAGCACACTAAACGGATAATCCAATAAACATGCTGACATTGCCAGCACTAGACAGATATTGTCTCTGAGGCTAGTACGAGCCGGGAATAGATTACTACACTAGTAGGGAGTGTAGGGAGGTGAGGATTATAAAACTGCGTCACTAGGTGACATTTATAGTGACCGGATGTGCCTAAATCATGCTTTAACTACAAAATTCTGCACTAGTAACCAAAATTCAGCTTTTAGCAAAGCTAGTGAAGTGCAAAAACTTGGTAAAATAACACTAGACACTTTCCAAAGTGTCGGGAATTTATTGTGTCACTAAAAACACTATAAAAGACACTTTAAAGCTTTGCTTGACACTTTAACGGATCAATATCCAACCGAACAACCGGACTTTACCCGGAACATAAAAATATTGTCAATGACATTGTTTACACTTTTCTGAGCTAGTTAGGGTCCCCGAATACCCTAACACCCTTTATATTACACTACACACTAATAACCTATTTAAAATCCTAACTAAACATAACTAGAATCTAACTATCCGTTTGAAATCCAACCATAACCCCCCCCCCCTTCATGGGACGGTCACCATGTGGTGACCCACTCCCCACATTTCTTGATTATTTTATTAATCTTGTCTAGTATCTTAATGACACATTATATGATGGATAAAACACTAAATTGGATTATAAATTTACATGGAAGTTCATCATTTTCATTCCAAAGACACAAACCAAACTTGCTCTCTCTCCTTCCCTCTTGCTTATGTTCGGCCGAGATCACAACCATACCCACCATCACCATCAAGTTTGGTTCAAGTCATTTTACATACATACATGGGTGCAAGGTGACACACAAACAAGCCCGGTGCACTCGGAAACTCAAGAACCTCTCTACATTTCTTTTATCCACCTTGTTTACGCCTTGATTCTTCCCTAGCCTCGAGCTAGTAGTAAGTGCCTCTAAACTCCATCTTGTTCTTGTTTAAAGTGGTTAATAAGAGATCTAACGGTTAAAAATCGAGAACACACAAGAACAAAACATAAAGTCTTGAAGGAAAGATAAACTAGTTGGATAAAGAGTAACTAGTGGTGTAAATCTTGTGAATCTTGTCTATATGTGATTATTTTATGTTGTTTGATGCTAGTAGTGGGATGGATCATCATCTAACCATGCTAGATCATGTTCATGGAACATGAACTAGTAATATGTTAAGTGTAAAAGTTGTAAGATGATGAACCCTTCCACTCATGAACATGAACTTGTGTAAAAGTGATTTTTCTTGTAAAATAGAGTTCTAAACTAGTAAATCTAAAGATCTACAAGTGGTTTTTCGGAAGAACCAAGTAAAAGATACAAGTCTTGTTTAAAAACCGGATCTTACACAAACTAAAAGAATTTTAGTGAATAAACAAGTGTGTAAACACTTGTGCGACAAGAAAGTTTGACAAAGAAATATTTTCGTAAATATTGACTAGAAGTTGTAAGACTACATATTCTTTAGAAATAAAGTTTTCAAGAAACTGATTTTATTTTTAAAGATGACAAGATCCGCTAAATATGTTAGGAAGTTACTACATGTTTTTACACAACTTACAGGTTCATGAGTTTGCGATTTATACTTATTTTTGTCAAGTTTGATGCTTAAATGTTGTATGTTGATGGTTGATAAATTGTTGATTGAATTTTGAAAAGAAAATGATACGCTAGTAAGCGTGGCCACCTCCAGTTACAGAGGAAACTCTGGCGAAATTTTTCCAGAAATATAACACTTAGAAATATTTTGTGACAAGTGTTTATAAATGTATTTTTAACTTGTTTTTCCAAATAAACTTCGCCCAGATTTTTTTTACAAAATAACCAAGTGTCGGAGGTGGATTTTCGTAAATAAAACTTGTTAAATATATATCTAGAATATATATTTCATAGTAAAACGCTTGTGTGATTTTATGATTATTTTGTGAACTAGATATGTTATTTTTAGAGTAAAAATAATATAACTTGAATACACTGAGAAGTATCGACTCCAAAATAATACCAACGCCCTCACAAATAAATATTTAAGTTACACCGGTACTGTTATTACCACACGAACTTTAAAAATGTAACTTATGTATTTTGATAAGGTATTATTTTGGAAATTGTATAAAGTAAAATATAATATTTTTAGGAAAAATATGTTTATTTTGGGAGATAGAATATTTTAGACAAAGTGATTTAAAATATATTTTCAAGTGAGACTTAAAAATATATTTTCAGAAATATAACGTATACATGTATTAAAACCCCCATCCTTGGGAAGGAATATACTTGTTAAATAATTAAGAAGTGTGAACACGGAATAGTTACCTAACTATTTCCCCAACATAACGTTAAACCTTAAGCCAAGGCACGGCCGTCCGTCTAATAGAAGTTAGTACGTGTAGGTCGTCACGCAGCAGGTTGATTTGGGATTGACTATTTCGAGACGCACTTCAGTGAGTTCATGTCCCCCTTTTCTCTTAACTGTTTTCAGTTTTTATACTTCGGGGGTGGAATACATGTTACAATTATTACGGATACTTTTATACATGGTATGGTTAGCTTAAGGAGGGTTACAACTTAGATCATGTGAGTGGGTAGGCGGAAACTAGAGGCCATTAATCCTCATTGTAGGACCGAGGGTCATTAGCGGTAGATCTATCTGGGTGTAGCGAGCCCAACTCCAGGCCCAACTGTACGGACCTTGGGGTGACTTTGAGCCCGACGTAAAAATCTGCTAGGTTTGAGTCTTCCTACAGCACTTCACACATATCATTGGCTTTGCAACCCAATGGTGATCTCTTTTTCCTTATTTGCTACATACCAGGGATTTTCATACATACAAATGTATTACAAAGGTTTTACATACTCACTTTTACATGAACTCGCTCAACTTTATGTTGATTTTTCAACTTACATGTATTTCAGGAAATTAGTGGATCTGGCAAGGTATGCACTGGTCGTCATGCTGCGTAGGAGAAGTGATGTCATCCAAGTTTAAGGGTTGTATCTTTTGCCTGGACGAGTCACAAGTCCTAAACTGTGTCTACTTCATGTTTTGTGGTTGTGTCTTATGAACAAAGTTTTTACTATGTCGTGTTGTAAACTCGTTGCATGTGTCAACTCTAAAACAATGTTGACGTATTTTACTTTTAAGACTTGAAGTAATGGATGATCATCATGGTTTTACTTTCATATAGCTTTGTTGTGATTAAGCTATGGTATTAAGAAGTCACACCAAATAAACCCACGCTTCTGCAAAGCCAGGGTGTGACAGCTTGGTATCAGAGCCTTGATCATAGCGAACTAGGATTCCTTCTCGAGTCTTGACTATGATCACTAGGGCTCTCACGAAAACATTTTTACATTGCATACACTAAATGACCAGATCCAGGGCACAAACATTTTTAACAAAAAGGGCACAATACACTTTTCAAAGTTTTAAAATTCAGTCGGGAAACTAAGGGAATTCAGTCGGGGAGGCTGAGGGAGTTCAGTCGGGGAGGCTGAGGGAGTTCAGTCAGGGAGGCTGAGGGAGTTCAGTCGGGGAGACTGAGGGAGTCCAGTCAGAGAGACTGGGGGAGTTGGTCTTAGAAACCAGGGAGTTGGTCTTAGAGACCAGGGAGATTGTCTGAGAGGCGAGGAAGTTCAGTCTGAAAGGCTGTGAGGATAGTCTAGGGAAGACTAGGATGATTACTTGTTTGCTTATTGGTGACTAACATGTTTATATGATTATATGATTGATTGTTTGTACGTATGTGTGTTTGTGTTACAGACATCATGCCTTCTTCATCAGACACTGGAGTTTCCGACACTCTGGACCCTATGGCGATAGTATCAGATGACATAGTTTCATCGGAGCACGAGGTCCACACTTCCGATATTACCAGCACAGACGATGACGACTTCCAGCCCTTTGCACTGCCTGACGTCGTAGCCGAGCCTGCTGATGGCCATCTCGCTGGGGATTTACCACTCGCAGTGATCCCTGCTCCTATACCCCTTGCTTCTTATCCGGTTGTTGATATGCCACTTGATGATGTTTCCGACGACGACGTCGATTTGTTTGAGGAGGACCCACTTGAGGATGACCTTGAGGGTGAGGCCCCTATTGCTGCTGATGATATCCTACTCATTGTTGACGCTCCTGCAGAGGAGGCTCCTGCTCATTCACCTGTCCCAGACTCATTTGAGTCTGTGGCGTCCGCATCTTTGCATACACAGGGAGTGCAGCACCACTCACACGAAACCGACCTTGACATGGCGTCATCAGCTGCACCTGCACCCGCACATGACTTTGAGTTTGATCACGATGTTGATGATGATCCTGATCCTGTTTTCCCACCTAGTTTTGATCCTGACCAGGATATTGAGTTCATTCACTTAGACCAGCCCCTAGAGGATCCTGTAGCCCATGTCGATCCTTTATTTACTGATCCAGCTGATGTTGATATGGAGTTTATTGATCCGGAGCCTGCTGTGGCCCCTGATCCAGTCGTTGCTCCTGACCCTGTATTAGAGCATGACCCTGTTCATGCCGATGCACCTGCTGTTGCTCCTTTTGTTGATGACATACCTGTTGACGATCATCCCGTTGTTGCTCCACCGTTAGTGGATGATCATATTGCTGACGTTCCTGTTGACGCTCCACTTTTGATAGAGGATCATGTTGTTACACCATTTCCTAACCCTATGCCGGTGATGTTCGACCGTGCACCTTTTGCGACCCATATTGATCCACGATACGCTCACACCCGCAATGGGTGGATTGATGACGATGATTACCCACCCTTCGTGTTCCCTGTTACACCCCCTGTAGCCCCCGTTTCAGCCCCTGTTTCAGCCCCCATTGATGTCCCTTTACTTCCCACACATACCATGGATGCTCGTCGCACCGACTTACCTATCACGTTTCTTCAGGACATACCTCCACCACGTCCTGGGGAGGGTTCATCTCGACAGCCGTTTGGTCATACACCTTTCACGGCAGGAGGCAGCCAGTTCATGCCCCAGAGTTCTCATCCTACTCTTATTCCCACTGTTGCACCATTTACTGTACCATCCTTCGCTCCATCTAGCGAGCCATTCCTCTGGACTACGCCCCCCATTATGCCACCATCCGATCCGTATCACCCATACCACGTGGGGTATTCTACGGAGGATATTCTCACATCTTTCATGATACAGCAGGAGGCGCTGACCCATCGCGTACAGGAGCTGGAGAGAGCTCAGCGACCACCGTGTCATTGTCAGACCCCACCTGCAGTATCACACCCTCCACGACCACTTTCACCTGATTCTGCCGCTCGCTTTTGGACTCCTGAGCAGCAGATAGCATACTTATTGCGCGCTCATCGCGCTATGGAGGAGGACTGGTTACACATGCGATGTCTACTCTTTTCTCGTTTTCCCCCTTCTCCGCCGCCATCAGCATAGGCCTTTTTGATTCGACGCAGGTAGACTTTTGGTGAGACGATCGCGATTGTGCAGACTACACAGCTTTTGGAGACCGCATTTTGATGATTGTGACTTTTGATGATTTGTATATTTGTTGCTGTTGTCACTGGCTAGATAGTTTGGACTAGGGCGATGTGGCCCTTAGTCACTGATGATGTATGATACAGTTATGAACTTGTAAACCTTACATTGTGGTCTTGATTTATGACAGCGCAATCGCAGTATTCTCATTATATGTGATGTTGGGTTGATTATTGATATTTTATAACATGTGATGTTGTGTGCTTGGTTAAATTGTAACATGAGATGTTATGTGTTTGAATGATACTACGTACGTATGTTGTTTACTTACTATGACCTAACCAACACGATCATCTTTTAGAAGATGCCACCAAGACGCGAGATGCGCATGCCCAGTTCAGAGGCAGATTTCCAAGGAATCATTGCTGCCGCCATAGCGCAGTATGCAGCCTCACAAGGAGGAACCAACGGGAGGAATTCGAACAATAACGGCAATAACAATCCACCACATGGGTGCACTTACAAACAGTTCCTCGATTGCAAGCCCGTTAACTTCGACGGCACCGAAGGTGCCGTTGCGTTTGTTAGATGGGCTGAGAAAACAGACTCTGTCTTAAGAATGAGCAAATGTGCTCTCGATCAACAAGTGACTTACATCTCAGGGCTGTTTCTGGATGGAGCCCTATCGTGGTGGAACTTACAAGTGCAAACTTTAGGAGAAGCTGCTGCTTACGCGTTATCATGGGCTAAGTTAAAAGAGTTAATGCGAAGGAAGTATTGCTCTCATGCTGAGATACAAAGGTTAGAGACTGATTTCTGGCATTTAAGGATGGATGGTCCCAAGATTGCAGAATACGTTCAAAGATTTCATGATTTATCCCACGTTGTGTCGTACATGGTCACACCAGAGTTCAAATGGATCGAGAGATTTATCTGGGGATTGGCACCCCAAATAATGAGCATGGTTACCACATCCAAACTTGCCACGATCACGGAAGCGATCGATCTTAGTGTGGCGCTTACTGAGGAGGCCATTCGGTTGAACAAGTTTCCAAATGTTGAACCAAAGAAGAAAGAAACACCTTCTGAGTCGGATGGTGAAAACAAGCGAAAGTTTTCAAACTTCAAGCAAGGAACCAGCCATGTAAGCAAGAAGGGCGAGTCAAGCACACCGGTCCAAGCTGCAACCGGTGTTGAGAAGAAAGGGAAAGGTTATATGGGTACACTGCCCAAGTGTAACACCTGTCAGCGTCATTATTCTGGCCGGTGTGGGCCAAAAATATGTGAAGCTTGTGGGAAAGTTGGCCACTTGAAGGATACTTGCTGGGCTAGTGCTGGCCGGGGTGGCCAAGGAGGTTTTTGGTAATAGAAACAACAACCGTGGTGGTAATGGGAACCGCCCACAAGGAAACAATGGAGTGAATGGGAACCGTGGAAACATTGCGAATCAAGCTGGTAGTGGGAATCGCAATCAAAACAACACTTAAGCTGGGAACGCAGGTGGTAATGGGCAAAGACTGGGCTGTTTTAACTGTGGTGACATTGGGCACTTAAAGAAGGAATGCCCAAATTTGAACCAAGCACGGGGAAGTGTCTTCAACATTGGCGCAAGGGAAGCGTGCCAGGATCCGAACGTTGTCACCGGTACGTTCCCTATAAACCGATGTTTTGCATCTGTTCTTTTTTATACTGGTGCCGATTATAGTTTCGCGTCATTAGAATTTAAGAATATACTTGGATTGACCGCTAGTAAGTTAGACGTTCCATACTCGATTGAATTGGCGAATGGGAAACTAGTTGAAATGGGTGAAGTTATAAGAGGATGCGTGAAAGAATTGGGAGGACACGAATTTACGCTAGACCTGCTACCTGTCAAGTTGGGAAGCTTTGATGTGGTAGTGGGAATGGATTGGTTATCCAGCAACAAGGCCGAGATAGTTTGCCGTGAGAAGACCATCCGTATCCCTGTGACGGATGAAGAAACAATCGTAGTGCACGGAGAGAAGCATGATATGCTACTGAGAATGATTAGCTGTCTGAAAGCTAGAAGGTGTTTACAGAAGGGATGTGTTGCATTCTTAGCACACATCGTGGATAAGGAAGCTGCTGAAATGAAGATTGAAGACATTCCAGTTGTCAAGGAATATCCGGAAGTCTATCCAGAAGACTTGCCAGGATTACCGCCTCAAAGGCAGGTCGAGTTCCGCATTGACTTGGTTCCAGGTGCCGCGCCTGTAGCCAAGGCACCCTACAGACTTGCGCCTTCAGAGATGCAGGAGTTGTCGACACAACTCCAGGAGCTATTGGACAAAGGATTCATCAAACCAAGCTTCTCACCTTGGGGAGCTCCGGTTCTGTTTGTTAAAAAGAAGGATGGTAGTTTCCATATGTGTATAGACTACCGTGAGCTTAATAAGCTGACTATCAAGAATAGATATCCTTCGCCGAGAATCGATGATCTATTTGACCAGTTGCAAGGCTCAAGCTTTTATTCAAAGATCGATTTGCGATCAGGATACCATCAACTAAGGATACAAGAGGAAAGTATCCCGAAGACGGCCTTTAGGACTCGTTATGGACATTACGAGTTCCTAGTTATGCCGTTTGGGCTGACCAACGCACCTGCAGTTTTCATGGACCTAATGAACCGAGTTTGCAAGCCGTACTTGGATAAGTTTGTAATCGTGTTCATTGACGACATTCTGATTTACTCGAAGATGAAGGACGAGCACGAACAGCACTTAAGAGCTATTCTAGAGCTACTTTAGAAGGAGAAATGATACGCCAAGTTCTCGAAGTGTGAGTTCTGGCTACGCGAAGTCCAGTTTCTTGGACATGTGGTTAATGGAAAGGGAATCCATGTTGATCCCACAAAGATCGAGGCGATCAAGAGTTGGGAGACCCCAAAGACGCCAACCGAGATTCGACAGTTCTTAGGTTTGGCTGGTTATTATCGAAGATTCATTGAGGATTTTTCTAAAATCGCTCAACCTCTGACCGCGCTCACACAGAAAGACAAGAAGTTTGATTGGAGTGACAAACAAGAAGAAGCGTTTCAGTTGTTGAAGAACAAGCTTTGTGACGCACCGATTTTATCGCTACCCGAAGGAACGAATGACTTCGTGGTGTATTGTGACGCCTCGCGTCAAGGTTTGTGTTGCGTGCTGATGCAACGCCAGAAGGTTATAGCATATGCATCACGCCAGTTGAAGGTACATGAGAAAAATTATACCACGCACGATTTGGAGTTAGGCGCGGTGGTATCTGCGTTGAAAATCTGGCGACACTATTTGTATGGTACGCGCTGCACGATTTTAACGGATCACAAGAGCCTGCAGCACATATTTAACCAAAAGGAGCTTAACATGAGGCAAAGACGCTGGGTAGAGCTGTTGAATGATTATGATTGCGAGATCAAATACCACCCAGGGAAAGCAAATGTGGTCGCTGATGCCCTGAGTCAAAAAGAGAGGATTAAGCCCGTAAGGGTTAGGGCTTTGGAAATGATCGTCCAGGCGGATCTCGCTTTGCGCATTCGTGCCGCACAAAGAGAAGCCTTGAAAGAAAGAAATATTAAAGATGAGTATCTCCGTGGGATGGAGAAGCAGTTGGTGCCAAACGAGGAAGGAACTTTATGCTTCATGAAACGAATTTGGGTTCCTCTGTTTGGTGGTTTGAGAAAAGCTATTTTTGATGAAGCCCACAAGTCGCGGTACTCAATTCATCCCGGAGCGGATAAGATGTACCAAGACCTTAAGGATTTCTATTGGTGGCCTAGGATGAAAGGCGATGTTGCTATTTATGTCAGCAAGTGTTTAACGTGCGCCAAGGTGAAAGCTGAATACCAGAAGCCTTCAGGACTTCTGCAACAACCTGAGATTCCCAAGTGGAAATGGGAACAGATTTCAATGGATTTCATAACGAAGTTGCCAAGAACGCCAAGGGGTCATGATACTATTTGGGTAATAGTTGACCGTCTGACCAAGTCCGCACACTTCCTGCCAATCAAAGAGAAGGATAACACTAGTAAACTTGCGGAAATATACATGCAAGAGATTGTTGCACGTCATGGAGTGCCTCTCTCGATCATCTCTGATAGAGACGGACGCTTCATATCAAGGATTTGGCAATCCTTCCAAGAAGCTTTTGGCTCACAGTTAAATCTGAGCACTGCATTTCATCCGCAAACTGATGGCCAAAGTGAACGAACTATTCAGACGTTGGAGGATATGCTGAGAGCATGTGTAATGGATTTGGGTGGTATCTGGGATAATCATTTACCATTGGTCGAATTTACGGACGCAAGTGTCGATCACCACTGTGCTGGGCTGATGCAGGTGATAGGCAGCTTGTTGGTCCCGAAATAGTCCAAGAGACGACAGACAAGATTGCGCAGATTCGAAAACGCATCGAGGCAGCTCACGACAGACAGAAAGCCTATGCAGATCCAAAGAGGAAACCTTTGGAATTTCAAGTTGGGGATATGGTTTTATTGAAGGTTTCACCCTGGAAGGGTGTGGCACGCTTTGGAAAGCGTGGGAAGTTGAATCCGCATTACATTGGCCCGTTCAAAATACTGCAAAGGATTGGGCTTGTAGCCTACAAGTTGGACCTACCTGCCTAACTCAATGGTGTTCACGATACATTCCATGTATCAAATTTGAGGAAGAGTCCAACACAGGAGACAGTGATCATTCCTGCTAACGAAGTTCACATCGACGACACGCTCCACTTTACTGAAAAACCCGTCGAGGTTACGGATTGGAAAATTAACAAAACACGCAGGAGTAGTGTCAAGCTCGTCAAAGTTCGTTGGAATGCAAGACATGGGCCTGAATTCACGTGGGAACATGAGGATCGTATGAAGGAGAAATACCCCCATTTATTTCCTAAGATCCCTGCAACTAGAAGCAGAGCCTAAATTTCGGGACGAAATTTATATAATGGGGGGAGAATGTGACAACCCTCACCAAACCAGGTATCCGTACGAATTAATTAATATTTAATTAATGCTTAATTACTGTGCTTGCTTACAACTGTGGTTAAACTGCTTCTTGATTTCTGATACATACATAAAAACTTGCTCTCTCTCCTTCCCTCTTGCTTATGTTCGGCCGAGATCACAACCATACCCACCATCACCATCAAGTTTGGTTCTAGTCATTTTACATACATACAAGGGTGCAAGGTGACACACAAACAAGCCCGGTGCACTCGGAAACTCAAGAGCCTATCTACATTTCTTTTATCCACCTTGTTTACGCCTTGATTCTTCCCTAGCCTCGAGCTAGTAGTAAGTGCCTCTAAACTCCATCTTGTTCTTGTTTAAAGTGGTTAATAAGAGATTTAACGGTTAAAAATCGAGAACACACAAGAACAAAACATAAAGTCTTGAAGGAAAGATAAACTAGTTGGATAAAGAGTAACTAGTGGTGTAAATCTTGTGAATCTTGTCTAGATGTGATTATTTTATGTTGTTTGATGCTAGTAGTGGGATGGATCATCATCTAACCATGCTAGATCATGTTCATGGAACATGAACTAGTAATATGTTAAGTGTAAAGGTTGTAAGATGATGAACCCTTCCACTCATGAACATGAACTTGTGTAAAAGTGATTTTTCTTGTAAAATAGAGTTCTAAACTAGTAGATCTAAAGATCTACAAGTGGTTTTTCGGAAGAACCAAGTAAAAGATACAAGTCTTGTTCAAAAACCGGATCTTACACAAACTAAAAGCATTTTAGTGAATAAACAAGTGTGTAAACACTTGTGCGACAAGAAAGTTTGACAAAGAAATATTTTCGTAAATATTGACTAGAAGTTGTAAGACTACATATTCTTTAAAAATAAAGTTTTCAAGAAACTGATTTTATATTTAAAGATTACAAGATCCGCTAAATATGTTAGGAAGTTACTACATGTTTTTACACAACTTACAAGTTCATGAGTTTGCGATTTATACTTATTTTTGTCAAGTTTGATGCTTAAATGTTGTATGTTGATGGTTGATAAATTGTTGATTGAATTTTGAAAAGAAAATGATACGCTAGTAAGCGTGGCCACCTCCAGTTACAGAGGAAACTCTTGCGAAATTTTTCAGAAATATAACACTTAGAAATATTTTGTGACAAGTGTTTATAAATGTATTTTTAACTTGTTTTTCCAAATAAACTTCGCCAAGATTTTTATTACAAAATAACCAAGTGTCGGAGGTGGATTTTCGTAAATAAAACTTGTTAAATATATATCTAGAATATATATTTCATAGTAAAACGCTTGTGTGATTTTATGATTATTTTGTGAACTAGATATGTTATTTTTAGAGTAAAAATAATATAACTTGAATACACTGAGAAGTATCGACTCCAAAATAATACCAACGCCCTCACAAATAAATATTTAAGTTACACCGGTACTGTTATTACCACACGAACTTTAAAAATGTAACTTATGTATTTTCGAAAAATACTCTTAAATATGTATTTTGATAAGGTATTTTTTGGAAATTGTATAAAGTAAAATATAATATTTTTGGGAAAAATATGTTTATTTTGGGAGACAGAATATTTTAGACAAAGTGATTTAAAATATATTTTCAAGTGAGACTTAAAAATATATTTTCAGAAATATAACGTATACATGTATTAAAACCCCCATCCTTGGGAAGGAATATACTTGTTAAATAATTAAGAAGTGTGAACACGGAATAGTTACATAACTATTTCCCCAACAAAACGTTAAACCTTAAGCCAAGGCACGGCCGTCCGTCTAATAGAAGTTAGTATGTGTAGGTCATCACGCAGCAGGATGATTTGGGATTGACTATTTCGAGACGCACTTCAGTGAGTTCATGTCCCCCTTTTCTCTTAACTGTTTTCGGTTTTTATACTTCGGGGGTGGAATACATGTTACAATGATTACGGATACTTTTATACATGGTATGGTTAGCTTAAGGAGGGTTACAACTTAGATCATGTGAGTGGGTAGGCGGAAACTAGAGGCCATTAATCCTCATTGTAGGACCGAGGGTCATTAGCGGTAGATCTATCTGGGTGTAGCGAGCCCAACTCCAGGCCCAACTGTACGGACCTTGGGGTGACTTTGAGCCCGACGTAAAAATCTGCTAGGTTTGAGTCTTCCTACAGCACTTCACACATATCATTGGCTTTGCAACCCAATGGTGATCTCTTTTTCCTTATTTGCTACATACCAGGGATTTTCGTACATACAAATGTATTACAAAGGTTTTTCATACTCACTTTTACATGAACTCGCTCAACTTTATGTTGATTTTTCAACTTAAATGTATTTCAGGAAATTAGTGGATCTGGCAAGGTATGCACTGGTCGTCATGCTGTGTAGGAGAAGTGATGTCATCCGAGTTTAAGGGTTATGTCTTTTGCCTGGACGAGTCACAAGTCCTAAACTGTGTCTACTTCATGTTTTGTGGTTGTGTCTTATGAACAAGGTTTTTACTATGTCGTGTTGTAAACTCGTTGCATGTGTCAACTCTAAAACAATGTTGTCGTATTTTACTTTTAAGACTTGATGTAACGGATGATCATCATGGTTTTACTTTCATATAGCTTTGTTGTGATTAAGCTATGGTATTAAGAAGTCACACCAAATAAACCCACGCTTCCGCAAAGCCAGGGTGTGACACTTGTAAACAAGTCAAAATCCTTTTTTAATAATGATTTCTTATTTTTGATCATCTATGTACTTCCTTCAAACTTAATGCGAAGTGCTTCCCAAATTGAACATGAAGTACCATCATGTTGAAGTAATATGAAGATGTCTTCTTTCACAGCTTGCTGAAGTAGACTGATCATCATTTTTTCTGCCTTGTACATGTCTCTCTCTTTATCCGACAATTCAGAAATATTCTTTATAACTCCCACATCTAAACGAGGTTTAACATACTTAGTTTCAATACACTCCCAAGACCTTAAATGATTTGCTTGAACCCAGTTTTCGAACCAGTCTTTCCAACAATAATATTCTTCAATGCCCATCAGCTTTGGAGGTTTCTGCAATGTTCCAGTTTCATTTTCCATGGTTACACTCTGAGCAACAGTAACTGGAGTACCCGGGGCCGTAGCAAACGCATTGTAGAATTCTGAATCCATGTTTCGGTACGAACACATTTTCAAAATCAGAAGTTTCAAACGTACTGGTCAAACCACACGACCTGATCTTTGTGTTTCAAATGAACTGATGTTATTCAAACAATCTGATTAGGTTCAATCCGTGTGACTTAATTCGATTTCCAAATGTCCTGAACTTTGATGCAAGTGATAATCTGATATCCTCAATTAAAAGTAGTCGACACAATTAATGCTTTGCAGAATCAACTTTAGCTTCAAACATGACACCTGTGTTGAAACTTTGACTAATCTTCACATGCACATGCTTTATAATATCTCGTGAATATTATTAAATGGGCTGAACACAAATCACTATTCTAGAATACGTATGGACCAAACAATTATTATATGGCCGACACCTTTATCTTTCAACTCAATTTGATTGGGTCGATTTATCATATAGTGGGCTGACACACTTTAATTCACGTAAACTGCTGAAACATGTTGACAGATACTTTCAAACGAACTGATGTATTTCACGCGAACTGAGACAACCCGTGTGACCTGGGGTTGATTTCAAGCGAACTAAATAAAAAATACCCAACCCATGCGAACTGAGTGAATTTCCACACGACCTGACAACCTCAAACGACCTGAAACTCAATTACACACAGATCTGATGATATGTTTACCACTTCGCATGACCTGGTTCAAACGAACTGGGTTCAATCATGTTCAATCCGTGCGAATTGGAGCTCTAATTCAAATGAACTGACACATCTTCGAACGATCTGATGAGTTTTTGTCAAAATTGATCACGTTATAGGTCGATTTTAGGTCTGATTCGTTCATTGATTGATTAAAATAGTGTTTCGCTTGTTATATGTAAAAATCAGGCCATTTTAACCGTAAAATCTCGGTTAATTTTGAAAAAATGTGTAGAAAGTGAGTAGAAGTGAGATTTTCGGATGAAAACAAGCTGAATCGATAAGAACACTTCCTCCTGAGCTCTGATACCACTTGTTGGATCGAGATTCGACCTAACCGAGTCGATCAGAAGAGTTTTTGATCAAAACGAGAGGCGAAAATAGACGTTTTGATGTTGAATCAGCTTAATTTGCATGTAGAAGTAGTTTAATTGTCACTTGTATTGACATCACAACGTTTTACAAGCTTGGTGACACTTCGGCAGAGCTTCGCTGCTGGAATCCAAAGTTACAAATGAAATGACAAGAGCTCCTATTTATAGATGATCCAGTCCCCATGAAACTGACATTGCCCACTTCATAGGAAGTGGCCACTTCGCATGAACTGGCTCTGCCAGTTCGTTTGAACTGGTCCAACTACACCAAAACCATGTTTTCTAGGCTATCAAGCTCTGGTTTATCCTATCTAGATACAAGACGAAGTCGACAGACATATGCACCAACAGAGATAGAGTTTTGTTGAAGGTCTCACCTTGGAAGGGTGTAGTAAGATTCGGAAAACGTGGAAAACTGAGTCCACGATACATCAGACCATCCAAGATCTTGGAAAGCGTTGGTACCGTGGCATACAAGTTGGACTTACCGGAAGAACTTAACGGAGTACATGATACGTTTCATGTGTCCAACCTCAAGAAGAGTCCAACCCAAGAAACAGTGATCATCCCTGCGGATGAAGTGCATATCGACGACACACTCCGATTTACAGAACAACCCGTTGAGGTTACAGACTGGAAAGTCAACAAGACCCGGAGGAGTAGTGTCAAACTTATCAAAGTACATTGGAACTCTAAGCATGGACCCGAGTACACGTGGGAACGTGAAGACCAGTTGAAAGACAAGTGCCCCCACCTGTTCAAGAAAACTCCTGCGAGAGATAACTCAGCCTGAATTTCGGGACGAAATTCTTTTAACGGGGGGAGACTGTGACAACTGGCACAAAACCGGTAATTTTTGTACAGTTTTATTATTATTTAATATCTGCAATTATGTGCTTAAATGTCAACATTGTCTGATTACATGTTATACATGTGAATTCATGCATGTTTTATACTTCAAATATTGCTTTATGCATTACTTTTAGCGTTGTGTCAGAAAGACTTGTAAAATCACCGGTAAGACACACTGTGTCAGCAGCTCTGCAGAAAGCAGTCAGATAATAGAATTAGGGCCTAGGAATAGGTCCAACGTCTAAAATACATTAAAACCCAAGTATGGATACAAGGGTTAACATATAAACTTTCCGGAAGCTAAACTATGCACTAAAAAGCACCCGAAACGCACTTTAAATGCAGAATTTTGCATAATTCAGCAACAATTCAGCTATATTTAGCTATTTAACACTACAATATCATGCAGAAATTATGTTTTAGTGTCCTAGATAACTTACGAAGTGTCGGGAATTGAAACTGCCACAAAAGGTGCTTCATACTTAGTGAAACTGCGCAATTTAGCACATTAACGAACCGTAACGAACCGAACAACCGGACACTACCCGAAATACCAAATTTTCACTAGAAGCATTGTTTTAGTGTTACGAAGCTAGTTACGGTCACCGAACATCATATTACATCTCATAAACACTAAATACACAAAATACCTAACTAATACCATTACATTCCAACTAAATCTAGAAACTAACACTTGAAATATTACACTTTACCCCCCCCCCTTTTTGTTGGACGGTTGGGACAAGGGTCCCACACAAGATTTTATTTGATTATTTTATGTGATTATGTTGGAGTATATTCCAACAAATATACCATAAGAGATCTAGAGAATTTTATAAATTCATAAACTAATAACACTTTATCAACCCCCTTCTTCTCCTCCCTAGTCTCGGCTCATATACACACACCCACACCCATCATTTTCAAGCTTCAAACAACCATTCCAAGGCCACTCCAAGGTGTATGGAGATCATCTAAGAAGGCTTGAAGTGTTGGAACTTGAAGGACCATCTTGTGGAGCTTTTAACCTCTCATTTTCTTCTTTGTTCATCCTCTTCATTCTTGTGCCACTTCCCTAGCCATTAGAGCTAGTAGTAAGCTTCTTGATCACTTATTTAAGTCATGTTTATGTTATGTACAAGATTCACCATCTAAACAACTTAGCTTCTAATGTTAAAAATGAAAAGGTCTAACATATTCATGAAGAAAATAAGTGATTACATGAATTTTTGATGTATGTATTGATGTTGTTGATGTTATATCTTGTGATTATGAATAAATCAAGTATGTTAAAGCTTGGATCTACCAAGTTTAAGCATTGATCTTGAAGGATCCATGGTTAAACTTGAAGGTGAACATATGAAGCATAATGTGAACTTGAAATATGAATTTTTATGCATAGACTTGTAATAAAGTGTGTGTAGAACTAATTTTTGAAACTAAAATTCATGGAAAGTTTGTTAAAAGTATAACATAAAGCTTATTTTTGAAAGATCTAAAGCTATTAAGCATGGATCTTGAGAGATCCATGGTTAAACATGATGTTGAAAATTATGATCTTTCTAATAAATATAAAAGTGGTTTTTGAAACATGATTTACAAACTTTGAAACCATTAAACTCATAAATAAGTTGGTTAATAAAATAAAGTCTTATAAAAAGTTGGTTAAAAATTTACAAGAACACTTATTTTGGAAAGATCGCCTTATGTAAAGTGTAGATCTAAAAGACTACACATGTTTAACAAGAATCAAGTTCACCATGATGTTCATATGAAAAAATTAGTATATGTTGTTGATGATTATTGTTGAAAATTGTTTTGATGATTGAAAACAAAATAAACACATGTTTTGAAAACATGGGAAACATCCATTTTTAGGGGAAACTATGTCAAAATTTTTATAAAATTCTAACACTTAGAAAAATATAAGTTTTGGTGAAACTTATCCCCTAAAGATTCACCTAAAAATATTTACCAAGGTTTCCCTAATTTTTATGTAAACTTCAAGTTAAGAAATGATGATTTTTTCGAGATAAAAATTGATATTAAGTACGTATATTCTTAAGGAAAATATATATATTTATTGATCACCAAATTTTGTGCTAAGTGTATATTATGTGTATTATATGTAGTAGTGTATTAGGAACTTGAAAATACACTAAATACTCCCAAGGAGTATGAATACAAAATACACATACAAACACATGAGAATACATAAGAAGCACATGGAGAAATACAAGAAAATATATTTATGAAAATATATTTCTTAACATATTATTTAACTTGGACAAGTTATGAACTTAAAATATATTTTTGTACGAAAATATATAACTCGGGTGGATAACAAGAATAAAGACATACGTATTTCATAGCATGACAAAAAATATATATATTTCATACAAGTCTTAAAAATATATTATTTTTAAGAAATATAATTCCGGAAAGTAATAAAAATCAAAGTCTTGATTTTTGGTGAAAAATACAAAATACTTATATTTATTTTTGGGAAAATAATATAAGTAGGATACATAGTTAAAAATATAAATTGTTTTTAACAACAAAGAACATGAACAAAAAAGATGGTGACTTGTACTTGTGCGATATAAGTCTAGTGACTAACGTTAATAGAACACGTATAGGTCACGACGCTACCGGTGAAGTTTACAACGTAGGAAACGCAAAGTTGTGAGTTCACGTCCCCACTTTTAAACTTTTACTTGTTTTCTAAACTTGGGGAAAATACATGTGTTATGGTATGTTGATTTCAAAAACTACGGAATGATACTTTAGATCATATCACGAATAGGGTGCCATAAGCACCATTAATCAGTTACATACCAAGACCGCGGAACAAAAGGTTAGATCTAATGGGTTTCAGGCAGCCACACTCTTGGCCACTCTTTTACCAAGTAGTGCTTTTGTGTCTCTAGTCGTGAATCGACAACTAAAAATGCCTTTGGTTTGGATGCTTCCTATGTCGTGTCACATGTTAATGGCCTTGCAAACCATTAGCGATCTCGATTTCCTTACATTTACAGAAATACTTATTTCATACAATTGCATACCATGTTTTCCATAACGAATGCTTAAATATTTTTACAAATCTGCATGAATTCACACCAACATTACGTTGACGATTTTCCAAAACTCACATGTATTTCAGGTAACTAAAGTGGATGTGCGCGCGGTCTTACTCTTGCTCCAAGATGTCGCTTTTGTTTTAGTCATGTCGTGTCAAGACTCTGATGCATGTTTTTGTGGGATTTGGTTTCTATATTCCATCTTGTGTGGGATATAAGAATCGAAACCTTCATGTTTGTCTTTAAAATAAGGTGTAAAACTATTCAGACAATATGTTGTCTTGTGATGTAAACCCTTAACCTATGTTATGTTTTAATTATGCAATGATAATGGCACTTGAAGTTATTTTACGAGCATGTAGTATGTTTACCTTTCGTATGCAATGAGAACCCATCAGGATCACACCTCATGCTTCCGCCTTAGAAAGGGGTGTGACATGAAAAGCTTTTCTTAACACCCAATCTCCAACTTGAAACCTTCTAGTCCTTAGATTTTTGTTATATGCTCTGGATATCCTTTGTTGATATGTTGCCATCCTTAGCTTTGCTGCATCTTGTCTTATCCACAGTGTCCAATTCTTGGCACATAGCTTCAGGATTCTGCTCAGGATCCCGGAGATTAGATCTTGCTGTAGGGATCACCATTTCTGTTGGGATCACTGCTTCTGCTCCAAATACTAAGGAGAATGGGGTTTGGCCAGTTGCACTCTTTATTGTTGTTCTATCAGCCCATAGAACAAAGGGTAATTCTTCTGCCCATCTTCCTTTCTTAGCTCCAAGTCTTTTCTTCAATTTGTTGACAATTATCTTGTTCGAGGATTCTGCTTGTCCATTTGCTTGAGGATGTACCGGTGTGGATGTAATCATCTTAATTCCCCAATTCTTACAAAAATCGGTTGTCCACTTGCTGATAAATTGAGAGCCATTGTCACAAATTATCTCAGCTGTTACCCCAAACCTAGTCAGGATATTCCTTTTTATGAAGGATACTACTTCTTGGTCTCTAACTTGAACAAATGCTTCAGCTTCAACCCATTTAGAGAAATAATCAGTCATTGCCAGCATAAAGACTTTTCCTCCTGGAGCCTTTGGTAATTTTCCCACTATATCCATTCCCCACTTCATGAATGGCCAAGGGGAAGCAATAGGATATAGTAGTTCAGCAGGTTGATGCAGTATATTACTGTGCCTTTGACATGCATCACATCTTCGAGCATATTCTGCAGCATCTTTCCTCATCGTCGGCCAATAGTATCCTGTTCTTAATACCTTTGAGAATAACGATCTACCCCTAGTATGGTTACCACAATCCCCTTCGTGTATATCCTGAAACACTTCTTTGGTTTTGGGATCCTCCAAGCACCTCAGGTATGGTCCTGCAAGAGATTTCTTATGCAAAACATCATTTAAAATAGTGAATCGTGATACCCTCATCCTAAAGGCCTTAGGATTCTCATCCTTTGGGATATGTCCTTCCTTGAGATATCTCATGATTGGAGCCGTCTGATGTGTGTAAAATGCAACATATAAATTACATCAAATGAGGCATAAAACTAACCCTTTTTAAGTACTAATATTGGAAAAAGAGTGTTTTTGTCTTCCTTTTGTATTTTCAGGATTAAATGAGCTCAAAAACACAAAAGAAGCAAAAAGACAGCTAAATCCAACATAAATACAAGAAAAGGAACATAAATGGATTGTCCGACCCCTCAACGGCATCTTCCCAAGCAAAATAGAGAAGGCAGAAGACTGAACACGCCCCGTGCTCAGCCAGCACGGGGCCGTGCCCAAGAAGCAGCAGAAAAGTCAAACCTATAGAAGCTTCTATTGCCCACCACGGGGCCGTGCCCAGTGAACACGGGGGCGTGCCGAAAGTATAGCAGGCCCATTAATTGTAATTGCGAATTACAATTAATGAGGAGAGAGATTGTCAGACAGGCACGGGGCCGTGCCCAGCGGACACGGGGCCATGCCCAGCCCTCTGTTCAGCCTATAAATAGGAGTGCTTGGATTCATTTCAACTCATCCCTTGGCACACCACCTCTCTCACACTTCATCCACCACCCACCACCACCATAACACCATCATCCACCACCATCATCCATTGTCCATCATAGAGTGTGTGAGTCGTCTCGGGATCCAAGATTGATCGTAAGAGTTCTTGACAATCAAGGCCATGTTTGCCTAAGTCTCTTACATCACTTGGTGAAGACAAAGTGTCTAGTATAATACTTTTTATTTCTAATCTTTTGCACTTTTTATTTGGTTTTGTATTAATGACTTTAATATCTAGTTACTTATGTTGAAGGTAATCTTTCCTTATCGTTTGTCCGTGGTGTCTTGGCATTATTTTACTGTCTATATAAAATAAAAGATTTTCACCATTCATATCTCCACGGTCTATATGGAGGTATGTTGGCTACCTGGTCGGGGGTTAAGGGAACGGTTTGGTAAAGGTCTTGCCATTGTTCAGCGTTTAGAGGTCCTGCAATGGACCTGGGTCAAATTTAGTAGGACCTCCTTCAATGCTTCACGGTATTGGATGGCGGGGGTCCAAACTCTTTGATCCCCTCATAAGCTAACTACTATTAATACTATAACCCGGCTATTTAGGACTGTATCCCTGCTGACTCAGACTACTTAGCCGAGGGTAACGTCACCGCCAAAAGCGGGGCCTACCACAATATTGCATTAATAACTTAATTCATTATCTTCCAATAATCCACCCTTTTAGGATTGTATCCTTGCTGACTCAAACTACTAGGGTGAGGGTAACGTCACCTTCAAAAGAGGGGCCTACTACAATAACTAAGATAATCTCTTAATTATGTGCAAAAGTGCGGAAATAATCAAAGGTTATACTAGATACGAGTCGGAACCAAGTGATTCATCTTTTCTATCTGTTCTTATTTTTATTTTATTTTCAGCATTTTAGTTAGTTTTTATTTTTCTTAGTTTAAAACATTTTTCTAAACTTTTTATTTTGATTAGACGTTGAGGATAAACCGGTACTAAAAGCTCTTGTGTCCTTGGACGACCTCGGTATCTTACCAACGCTATACTACGCTCACGATGGGTGCACTTGCCCATATGTGTGTTTAGTGTTAGTAAAATATCGTGTTTTATAAATTTAAAACTTGGCTAAAATAAGTGTTAAAGGGGCTTAAAATATACACCTAATATATATAACACTTCACACGCATCACCGTCCAGGACTTAGGATCCTCCTCGGGATACTTATCATCAGGATCCTGAATACTTACCACTTCCTTATCCTGAGATTTGAGAAGATCTAGCGCAGGATATAGGATATGTAGCATTGGTATCCGAGTTCCCTCTGGTATCCTGACTGATGATCCTAGATTTGCCAAGGCATCCGCTTCAGCATTATCCTCTCTTGGTACCTGTTCAAGTGTAAAAACATCGAAATATCCTGCTAATTTTTTTAGAATTTCGAGATACTTGATTAACTTCTCACCTTTAACTGCATAGGATCCATTAAAATGATTAGTAATTAACAAGGAATCGACAAACACTTGAAAACTTTTAATATTCATATTCCTGGCCAACTCTAATCCTGCAATCAAAGCTTCATATCCTGCTTCATTATTAGTGGCAGGAAATTCACACCTAATAGCCTGGGGTATTATGTCCCCCTGTGGCGATTTTAGTAGTATACCCAAACCTACACCTCTTACATTAGATGCACCATCAGTATATAATGTCCAGGATTCTAAATTTTCTCCTAGCTGTTGTACTTCTAGGTCTACTTCATTTTGAATATCACTACTGAAATCAGCCACAAAGTCGGCCAGAGCCTGAGACTTTATAGCATTTCTAGGTTCATTTACTAAATCATAGGCACTTAATTTTACTGACCACTTAGCCATCCTGCCTGACATCTCAGGTTTCCTAAGCACATTTTTAACAGGATAATTAGTTTTAACATGAATCCTATGTGTCTCAAAATAATACCTAAGCTTTGTCGATGTTTCAGCATCTAATAAACTTTTGCTAACATAATAGACAGGATACTGCTGACCTTCGTGATCCTTTACCAAGACAGTACTTACTGCGTTTCCTGATACTGCAAGATATAGGAATAATGGTTCACCATCCTCGGGCATCATCGATAGTGGTGCAGTTGAAATATACTGCTTTAATTCCTGCAAGGCTGCTTCATGCTTCTCTTCCCATTCGAATTTCTTATTCTTCTTCAGGATATCATAGAATTCCTTGCATTTTTCCGAGGATCTTGATATAAACCTATTTAATGCTGCTACTCGCCCTGTTAATCTTTGTACATCTTTCATGTTTGAAGGTGACTTGATATCCAGGATAGCTTTAATCTGTTCCGGGCTTGCTTCGATCCCCCTTTTAGTCACCATGTATCCTAAAAACTTTCCTGCCCCCACTCCGAAATGGCATTTGGCAGGATTCAGCTTCATATTTTACTGGTCCATGATATCGAATGCTCCTTCAATGATCCTCAGCTTTCTTGGACTTTACCACCATATCATCAATGTATACCTCCATGGTGTCCCCCAGTTTGTCTTTAAACATCATGTTCACCAATCTCTGGTATGTTGCACCTGCATTTTTCAAACCAAAAGACATAGCAGTATAACAATAAATACCTGTTGGTGTCATGAAAGCGGTATCCTCCTGGTCCGAAGGTTCCATTTGTATTTGCTGGAATCCTGATGATGCATCCATGAAGGTTAACATTTCATGACCGGCAGTAGCATCCACCATTGAGTCGATATGAGGCAGAGGGAATGGATCTTTAGGACATGCTTTGTTCAAGTCCGTGTAATCTACACAAACTCTCCATTTCCCATTTTTCTTTTGCACCACAACTACGTTTGTTAGCCATTTGGGAAATTTAACTTCCCTTATCATCTTGCTCTTTAATAATCTTTCAACCTCTTCTTGAATGATCGCGTTCCGTTCTGGAGAAAACTTCCTTTGTTTCTTGGACATGGCTTGAAAGACCTATCAATTTCGAGCTTGTGAGTTATAATATCCTTGGAAATACCTGTCATATCCTCATGTTTCCACGCGAATGTTGATATCCTGTATTTCAAAAAGTTAGTTAATTGATTTTCAATATCCTGAGGGATATTGGTTCCTACGAGCACCGAGATATCTGGATTATCCTGATCTAGGACAATTTTCTTAACATCCTGCTCTGAAGCCTCCACGATATCCTGGGCTCGCATCTTTAATTGCTATGCTACATTGGGCTTTGTTGAGGATTTCATTGAAGAAGAATAACACTCCTTCGCTTCTTGTTGATCACTTTCTACTTTGGCAACCCCCCAAGGGGTAGGTATCTTGATGCACTTGTGATAGGTAGATGGCACAGCTTTCATATCATGGATCCATGGCCTACCCAATATAATATTGTAGCGGGATAAGGAGTCCATGACACAGAAGCGTTGCATTAAATAGACTCCTTCAATATACACAGGCAACTTTATTTTTCCCACGATATTCCTGGCTTCTCCACTGAACCTAACAAGCACAGTGGATTTCGAAGTAATATCCATCGGGGATACATTCATCCTCTTCAGTGTTTCCACCTGAATTATGTTGACGGAGCTGCCATTATCCACCAGTATCCTACGCACAAAATGATTAGCAACATATAAAGTTATTACCAAAGCATCATGGTGAGGATCCTAGACAGTATCGCTGTCATCACAATCGAACGTGATCACTTTATCCGTTGTGAGGGTTGATATCCTGGTTGGTTTATCTCCCTTTTCTGCCTTAGCCTCCTTTGCATGTCTTTTTGCTGCTGAATAAGAGGTCCCACAGATATCAGATCCTCCTGAAATAAAGTTAATTATCTTGGCATCCGCAGGAGGTGATGCTGCTCGTTCAGGATCCTTCTCAGTATCCTGACCCTTGTTCTTCTTTCTTCCCAAGAGATCCTTCAAATATCCTTTGCTCAGCAGATAGCTTATTTCTTTCCTCAGGGCAATGCAATCTTCTGTAACATGTCCAAAATCCTCGTGGAAGGAAACCACTTGGATTTATCCTTCCAATCAGCTTTCTGTTGGTTTTTCCTAGGCCACCTTGCTTTGTCTCCTAAACGCTGCATAGCATACATCAGTTCAGGTATATTAACAGAAAAACAATATTCTGATAACTCAGGATCCTCGTTTTCAATATCATTCACTTTCTTGCTGTTATTTCTGCCATATGGCTTAGAACGGTATGGCTTGTACGAGGATTCTGACTTCCTGTTGGTTGATTCGTAGGATGAAAATGAATTCATCCTCTCTTGCATCTTCTTGTCATCTTCCAGCCGAATGTATCTTAAAGCCCTGTTTCGAGCCTCATCCAGGTTCCTGCAAGGATTCATTACTAGATCTTGGTAAAATTGGGAATCCTTTTGCAAACCCATTTTGAATGCTCGCACAGCTGTTGCAACATCAAGGTGTGGGATGTCCAGAGATTCCCTGCTAAACTTGTTCACATAATCTCTCAAGGATTCCTGAGGTCCTTGAGTTATCCTATAGAGATCACTGGTTAGCTTTTCAAAACTTCTACTGCAAGAAAATTGACTATTAAATAAATTGACTAAATGTGCAAACGATGTAATTCAATGAGGAGGAACGTTTAAGAGCCATTTTAAGGCTGATCCTCTTAAGGTAGAAGCAAAACCCTTGCAGAGGCAAGCTTCCTTGAGATCCAGAGGGATAGGGTTAATTTCCATCCTTTCCCTATACTGAGCAATATGCTCTTCAGGATCTGTAATTCCGTCATAGAGCTTCATGTTGGGGGTTTGAAATCTTTTAGGGATTTCAGCATCACAAATAGGATATGCAAACCGGGATATCCTGTGGCTGTCTTGGGATACTTCTGGAATTGGCTGGACCACCCAGGTACACTGGATATCATGTCCTTCAATTTCTGAAGCTCCCTAGAAAATGTTGATGTCATACCTGCATCCTGCAAAGACCCAATACCATTAGTAGCAAGAGTGTTAGTATTATTAGACACGTTACCAGTCTGAGGATTCTGGCTATATCCTGAAGCATATCCTGAGCTTCTCATAGTTGACACCCTAACTGAAGAGGGTATCTCAGGAGTATGATTCTGGGGATGACTAGGAACAATATTGCCCCTATTATCCTCGATGTACACTGCTGAACTGAAGTTCAATGCTCTTGGCTGCAGGGGAGTGACAATATCCTCAGCAGGCCTACTCGGACCAGACTTCAAGAGCTGTATTTCTCTTATTAGCATTTGATTGGTCTCCTGCTGTTGCTTCATCTGATCCTGTGTACTACCAAATAAATTTAGAATTTCATCATTAGAGGCCAAAACAGGAGCAGATCCCTGAATATTCCGAGTGGGGACAATGTCCTAAGGCTGTGAAGAGGCTTGAGTCCTTGGAGGATGTGGTGGAAGCACCGAACCAATTGTTGCAGAGGTTGTAGCAGACACGGTAGAAGAGCTCATGTTTGATCTTGAGGCCATTGAAAATAGTGTGGCAAAAAGTTTTGATAATAGAAAACCAAGTAATGATTTTGCAAAAGCTTTTAGTAGAAATAGCACCACTTGCCCCATGGTGGGTGCCAAATTGTTTTGGTTAAAAATTACTGAAGCAATTAAGTGATCAAATTAGTTAAGTGAGGTAGTGTGCTAGAGGTGTTTGATAAAAATATGTTGGTTTAGTTGTTAACAAAAATAGTTTTCAGGATACGGCTCAGGATATCGAGCTGTATCTGTGATCAAACAATGAGCAAAAAGGTAAAGGGTGACACGAGATGTACGAGGAAAGCCCTTGATCAATCTAGATCGCCGGTATAAAACCTCGGGAGCTGACAATCGCAGCTGCCTTGTTCTTCTTATTACTTCAAATATCAGGATACAGTGCAGGATATGATGCGGATCGACTAGGTGTTACAATGTGATTTGAATACAAGTGTAAGTGTATTGTGAGTGATTGCAGCTAGGGAGCGAAAGTGTGCGAGAGATTGTGTGTCTTTATCTGATCCGATCAATCCTATTTATAGTAAAGTAAAGCTAACTAACTAGCCTACAAATCCGGGATAAAACGAATATTCCCTATGTGAACGTTGTAGTCCACGTCTTCCGGCTTCAACGTTCTTATTCCAACAGATTAGCCCGAGTCTTTGGGAGAAGAAATCCACTTGAACGTTATAAACTTACTTCATTAATCTGCACGTGAATTAACTAGTTACTACCAGGATACTGTATCAGGATGTTACCAATCCTGATCCGATATCCTGATCACAATAACAGAAACATAGTCAGAATATTATTCAGGATATATGAGCAGAAAACCACCCATAACAATAGGCAACTTAAATATATTGGTGTTGAAATATTGAACATAAGTTGTCTTGATTTTTGATTCAAAATAAGGATGAAAATGATTACTGAAAATGGGATGTATGCTAAAATATTTGGTAAAAGTAGGATTAAAAACATGTTTTATGATGACCGAAACAAACAATTTAATATGGGTGCTAATTGTGAATCTTGGTGGTATATTTGTTGATTTCTTGTCAATTTAGAGGTTGAAAATGATTTGAAAGACTGATGCCTAAAGTAGAATGTTGATCGTTATATTAATATTTTTCTGATTCAAATAAGTTATGTCACACACTCCCAAGTGTACAACACTTAAATGCACGATGTACCACCTTATCTTGCATGATCGCACACTACCTAGTGGCCGCACACTGGGTAGTGGGCCGCACAGTTGATATGTTGGGCTTAATTAAGTGGGTTGCACACACTGATTGAGCCCAGACCCATAGATTAACCACACATTCACTATAACCGCACACTTAAAGCATGATCGCACAGTCCCTTTGGGCCTTATATCTTAGTATGAACCACACACTCGTCAATGGACCGCACACTTCGGTGCCGGACGCACACCTAACAAGTGGGCTGCACACTAGAATAGCCCAAATCCTTTAATAGTCTCACACTCATCACTGTTCTATGATTATCTTGTGTTAACTGTTTTATAAATGGAATGTTTATGGTTAAGGTGTTATACAATAATTGATGCTTATGAGCTACTTGACAAATACCTGTTATATACATGTAGCTTATACGTGATTACTTGTTTACCGTCCTAACAAATGGTAACCATAATAGGATGCGGTTGACCAACTTAGGACGAATGCTTTAACTGCTAAGCAAAGCAAAGGTGAGTTCACACTTTCTATAAGGCATGGGATTTCCGGTGGTTTGGGAATGGGTTAAGGAACTATAAAGAAACCTGCATACTCTCCTTGGGTAGAATATGTACCTCCATCCTCCTTAGGAAGGATGACAACATTTAAACCTGCGTATTCTCCTTGGGTAGAATGCGTACCTCCATCCTCCGTAGGAAGGATGACAACATATAACTTACTAGACAAAACTCTATCATGAAGTCCCTCATTTTTATATCAACTTAATCGTCGGGCCATTGGCGAACGGGTCATTAGTTAAATAGCGCTATTAGGTCTGACAAGCCTCACACCGTGCCACAGAGGACGGGAGTGGACTAATGTACTTGGGCACTTAGTCAATGATGATAGACATTGATGCAGGGCACATAAACATGACTCTAGTCAGTAGTTGATATGGTAACGGGTCTAGTGGTTTACAACATGGGGTAGCCCCCATGGTATATGGTTATGGGAACAAGGAACTTAACAACTTTTTGGTTTTTGAAACAACTTATGGTTTTTGGAACAACACTAAAATGAATAACCAACTGTGAACTCGCCAACTTTGTGTTGATACACTACTGCATGCTTTGCAGATCTACAGGTACAGCTGCGGACGGACATTGCAAACGGATGGAGTGTGCGTGGTTTAGAAAGCCTTATAGTTTGTATATTCTTTAAGTTATGGTCCCTAACTGAGAAAAGTTTTAACATACATTTCCGCTGCAAACTTAAACTATGTTTTTGAAAAATTTAAATTAGGTCACTAATTATACTATTATTGGGAATAATAACTGAACGGTTCGAAATAATTAGTGGCTGGATCCTGGGCAGTCGCACGTCTCGCGGTAATACTTCGCATGTGGATTTTGAGGGTGTGACATGAAGAGCCTGCGGGCGGTGTAATCCCAGAGAAGGAGAAGGCAGAGACCGAGACTGTTGCAACCACCCAGCATGAGGAGGCGTAAGGTTCAGAGGTTGTACGCATCACAGGGCTTGACCAACCCTTCAATAGAAAAGAGGTTGAAGTTATTAAGCCAAAAGAGCCTGAAGTTGTTAAGCCGACGAAACCTGCACAGCGTGACGCCCCAACTCAAACTGTACAAGTGACATCCGTTACTGGGGGTTCAACTGTTACTGTACTGGAGCAGGCAGCGCATAGAGACACTTCTGCTGCTGCGGGCGGTGCAGGTGCTGGAGGTTCTGGTGAAGGTGCTGGTGGTGCTGGAGGTTCCGGAGATGCTGGCGCGGTTGGCAAGAAAGGTGCAGGGAGCAAGGGGTCGATGCCAAAAGCTCCCATAGGTCCTAAGGATACCTTGGGGGATATCTACTATAAGACATACACCAAAGAGGCTCACGGCGATGCTCCCCACCAACCTGTTTGGGGTTTAAAGCAAAAGGATACATTTGTTGAGTTCGGAGCCTGTCGGGATTGGTACTTGGGCTCTTTTCCTCATGGAGAGGTCAACAGGCAAAGAGCGCGTACCCATGAGGGGTTGTATCGCGCTTACATTGTTGGGGAGGCTAACACCCGTGCTGCCAACCATCAGATTGTGCGCGAGTGGCGCACAATGTGTAGAGAGTGAGATGATTGGGAGAAGTACCGGGAGCATTTGTTGAAACAAGTCCAAGACTTTGAACAAATGGAAAACGCCTTTGCTGAGGAGAAGGCCACCTTTGAGGTGGAGAAGAAGTCAGAAGAATGGGGGCGTGAAAGCCTGAAAAGCAAGCTCCAAGCTGCTGAGGAACTGTTGTCTAAGGAGCGCGCAGAATGGAAGAAGGTATGTGAAAAAGACAACCAATGCATGTATGCTGCGCGTTCCAAAATTACCGACCTTGAGGCTTAGATTGCCACTCTGAAAGGGAAGGTTGAGGAAGTTCAAGCAGACAAAGGGCATGTTGAGGTTCAACAGACTTTAACTCTTTTTCCTCTTATGTTGTTTTTTACTTGTCTAGATATTGCTAACTCTTTGTTTCAACACTTGCAGGCTGAGTTGAATGCGCGTGTTGAAAGCAAGGATAAGGATTTGGCTGCAAAAGATGTGGAGATTGCAGAGTTGAAATGCCGACTGTTTGTGGCCCATGATAAGAACGAATCGTTAGAGATTGATCTTGAGGCCGAAAGGGTGAAGGCTGAGACCGCTGAGGAAGCGAAGAAGAAAGCTGAAGAGGCGCGCGATATCAGCACTTCTGCCCTGAATGTGGCTCAGAATAACTATGCTGAGGCCTAAACAATCGTTGACAGGCTTGTTTCAGAATCCGAGTGGATACGCAGTAGAGGAGTAGCTGTGGTGAGTTTCTCCTCTTTTACCTTAGGTTTTATTTATTGTTGTTTTGTTCTCACGATGTCCCTCTTTTTGTACAGATTTCCAACACCATTTTAAATGCTACTGAGTTGGATGTGGCTGTTGCCCGCTGATAGATGCCTCGCGTGCCGTTTGGCATCGCGGTGGCTATCTAGAGTGCGCTCAGCATGTGGAAGAAGCATTTGGCCAGTAGTTCGATACTCATCACTGCTCGGTGACTGATCAGGCTGACTCTATGCTCTCCCGCACTGAAGAAGTTTACGACCATCTTTCCCTACCTGTTATGGAGTTGGTCATCGATGCATTGAAGCATGATGATTGGAGTGCGCGGCTGAAGTAGATCATTGACCCTCCAGAAACTGTGGAGTTAACGGATGAAGAGGGGGAAGCCGGCGGAGATGGTGATGGTGATGGTCATGAATAGGTGATAGTGTTTGTAGGCTGATGCCTTGTAATTTTCATGTTTTAATCTTAAATGTAATCGTTGCGCGGTTACGCTTTTTTGAATGGAACACATTATGTTTGCTTTTTATTCTTGTCAAGTTACAATTATTGCACTGTTGTTAGAAACTTTGGTTAAATTAGCTCGAATAAATGTAAGTGTGGCTCGTGTATGAGTGTTATTGCCTGGTCTCGCGCTATATTCGCGGAGGACCTTTGAGGCTTAACTCAAGAGCTCGTAATTTACTGAAGTGTTTTCATGCTAATCAAAAGTTTAACAGGCATTTGTAACATAGAAGACATAGGATGATAATCATAAGGCACAACCAACATTTGTATTAAGTAGCTGGAAACAGGTGCAAGGCCATCATACATAATCGAAAGAAAGGAAAAGGCGCATGGCCAACATAGATAATTAAAAGGCGTGTGGCCAGCATAACTAATAGAAAAGGCACGTGGCCAGGGGTAATCACATGTAGCACTTGTGCAGTTGTTGCGCGTTCCACGTACGCGGGATGATGTGGCCATCTAAAGAGCGTAGTTTGTACGCCCCTTTTCCTAGCACTTCGTGAACCAAGTACGGGCCTTCCCATTTTGATGCTAGTTTTCTGGGGCACTCGGCATTAGAGGCTTCGTTGCCCCTGAACACGTATTCTCCTGGGGTATACATACAGATGCGCACCTTGGCATTGTAGTATCGCTCCAGCTGGGTCTTGTACTTGGCCTCTTTGATTCGTGCGATCTCGCGCCTCTCTTCGAGCAGGTCCAAGTCTAAACGGTGCTCCGCCTCGTTATCAATCTTGTTGACTACTAATAAGTGTGGCGAGGGGAGACCTATTTCTGCTGGGATAACCGCCTCCGAGCCGTATACAAGGCTAAAAGGGGTTTCGCCATTGCTTGTTTTTGGCATGGTTCGATGAGCCCACAAAATGCTAGGGAGCTCATCCACCCAGCCTCTTCTTTTAGTGCCCAGGCGGGCCTTTATCCCTTCAACAATGCTTTTGTTGACACTTTCTACTTGGCCGTTGCCTTGAGGGTGCGCAACGAAAGAGAAAGTATGCTTAATGTTTAGCTCCTTTATCCATTTCTAAAGATCCTCGGACAAAAAATTGGTGCCATTATCAGTCACAATCTTCAGTGGGAGGCCAAATCTGCAAATGATGTGCTCCCATATGAATTTTCGCACCATCATTGTGGAGGTTGAAGCAAGGGCCTTCGCCTCTACCCACTTAGTGAAGTAATCGACAGCAACAATTATAAACTTCAGTGCGCCGGGAGCTTCAGGGAATGGACCCACCATGTCGATCCCCCATTGTTGGAAGGGCCAAGCTGTTGATACAGGAATCAGATCGAATTTTTGGGCGTAGGATCTTCGGCGCGTGCCTCTGACAGGCATCACATTTGCGCAACTCTTTCAAAGTGTCGACGTGCATCCCCGGCCAATAGCAGCCTGCATTCATTGTCTTTGCTACGACCATGCGCGGGCCCGCATGAATGCCATAAATGCCTTCATGTATTTCCCTGATCAGATAATTTTCATCTTGAGGGTCTACGCATAGTGGGCCTAAAAAAGATCTCCTGTAAAGAATACCCCCGTTCATTTCGTAAAACAGTGCTTTGTTCTGTATTTTCCTGGCTTCCGCCTTGTTCTCTGGGAGAATTCCCTCTTGAAGATACTGGATGATAGGGGTCATCCACGAAGGTGGCCCTATCTCAATGACATTGACCTGGCGCAGCAATACTGACGGGTTTTTCAAGACTTCAATTCTTACATCTTTGGTGAGGTGCTGAAAAGCTGTTGAAGCAAGCTTGCTTAGCGCATCAACAGGCTTGTTTTCTGAACGGTTGATATAAACAACCTTGTATGATTTGAACTTCTGAAGTAGCTCCTTTGCTTGTTCCAAGTATAAAGCCATGACCTCGCCCTTTGCATCATACAAACCATTGATCTGACTCGCGATCAGGAGAGAGTCGACATGCGCTTGTAAATTTTGTGCTCCCATCTTGATGGCCAGGCGCAAGCCTGCCAAGAGCACTACATATTCTGCCTCTTTGTTGGTATTTTTTAAATCCAACTTGATGGCATAGGTGAACTCATGCTTCTCTGGGCTAACAAGGCACAAACCAGCTCCTGCGCCGTCTTCATTTGAGGCTCCATCGGTGATACAGCCATAATTCATTCGATGTGTCCTTGATGAGAGTGTCTACTGCTTCACATTCCTTGATCTTGTCTTCAGGGACTTCAGTGATGAAGTCTGCTAATACTTGGCCTTTGATGGCTGAGCGCGGCCTGTAGAGGATGTTATGGCCTCCAGCTCAATTGCCCATTTCGCCAAATGGCCTGATGTCTCTGGTTTTTGTAAGATGGTGCCAATATGGAAGTTAGTGAGTACAGTGATTACGTGCCCAGTGAAATACCTGCGTAGCCTTCTTGAGGCGTGTAGCAGCGCGAGCACTAACTTCTCCATGGTTGAATATCGTGTTTCCGGATCTGTGAGCACCCTACTAACATAGTAGATTGGAGTTTGAACTCCGTCTCTTTCCACTAACAATACCGACCCAATTACCTTGTCTGAAGATGACAAGTACAAAATGAGTGGTTCCTTCTCGAATGGCACGGTTAAGTTAGGGAGCTTGATCAAACACTCTTTCATTTGTTGGAATGTTGCTTCCGCTTCTGGTGTCCATTTAAACTCTTGTTTTTTCACGCAGTTGCGCAACGTACTGATGAAAGGATAAGATTTCGCTACGTGATTTGACAGAAAACAATTGAGCGCTGCTAAGCGACCGGCTAATCTTTGCATTTCTTTGATCATGCGCGGTGATGGCATTCGCTCAATGGCTTGAACTTTCTCAGGGTTAACTTTGAAACCGCCGTTTATAACCACGAAGCCTAGGAACTTGCCTTCCACCATTCCAAAAGAACATTTTGCTGGGTTCAGCTTCATGTTCACGCTTTTTAGAGAGTTGAATGTCTTCTCTATATCTTTCAGCATCTGGTCCTCCTCGAGACTCTTGATCACAAGATCATCAATGTATACGTCGATATGTTTTCCAATGTCATCATCAAATATCTTGTCCATTAATCGCTGGTATGTTGCGCAAGCATTCTTGAGCCCGAAGGGCATTTTTGTGTAGCAGAAGATTCCGATGTAAGTGCGGAAGGCTGTTTTATCTTCGTCTTCCAGCTTCATCTGGACTTGGTGATATCCCTTGTAACAATCCAAAAAACATTTCCACCTGAATGGTGCGAGAGAGTCTATCTTCTTATAGATCTCAGGCAAAGAATAGCAATCTTTGGGACACGCCTTATTGAGATCTGTGTAGTCAACACACATTCGCCACCCTCCTGTAGACTTCTCGATCATTACAGGGTTTGCAACCCAGATTTGGTAACGCACCTCCCTCAGTATACCTGCCTTCAGCAGTTCACAAACTTTTTCATTCTTGGCTTTGGTCTTATCTGATCCTAGGCTGCGTTTTCTTTGGACCTTCGGCTCGACGGCTGGATAAGTGTTCAAACAATGTTCAGTGACGTCGTGCGGGATGCCTGTCATGTCAGACGGGGTCCAGGCGAATATGTCCATGTTTCTGAACAGTAATTGCTTGAGGTACGTCCTGATACTTAGTGAGATTGTGTGGCCAATCGTCACCGTCTGTTCTGGGTACTTGCGGTTCAAGACCCATTTTTCTGGCTCGGTTGGTGAAATCTTGGCTGCTTTGACTGGGCGCGCATCTTCTGCTACCATCACCTCTTTCTTTGAGTAGATAATCGCCACCCCCGTTTTAGTTGGAAAGCCAATGGCTGAATGGGGCGTGGAGGTTACCATGTTCATTTCTCCCTGAGTTTCTCTCCCAATTAAAACGTCATGCCTTGACTTGACTGGCATCACCATAAAGTTGACGTTTGTAGTTCTTGAATGCTTCCCGTCAGATAGCGTGACGGGGAAGCTGATTTGGCCCAATGGGAAGACTGTCTCATTGCAAAATCCGGACAGAGGGTAATCCACGGGCTCGAGGCGCGCTTTGTCTTCTTCATCAAACTGGTTGAAACATTATTCATAAATGATGTCAGCTGTGCTTCCTGGATCGATGAAGACGTACTCTGTTTCATAGTGTCCTATGATGCCGGTAATGACAACGGGGCGTGTGGCGCGTAGTCCCCCGCGCACTAACGGAAAGATGACTTGTTGTTCTTGCCATGCTGGTTCGAATGGGCGCTTGCCCTTGCACCTTGCGCTGTGTCTTGGTCCATTGACCATATGAGTCTCTAAGCGCCTAACCTTCTTCTGGTTTCCATCCTCATTCCTTTGAATCTAGCGCGTCTCCTTGCGCACATTCTTAACCAGATGGCTTAACTTGCCGCCTTTCAGCGCCTTCTCAATCTCTTGCATTAGACTGATACAGTCATCTGTCAGATGACCTGTATCGTTGTGAAAATCGTAGTATAGGTTCGGGTCTTGCCCCTTCTTGTTCATCATAGGCTTTGGTGCCTTGAAGTCGTGATTCTCCATCATGAGCACCCCTTTTGGTGTCTTAGTGAGCGGAGTCTAATGTTTCTCTCGATTTTCATTCCTGGCGGCTTTTCGGTAGCCGATGCGATCATTTGTGTCTCGCGCGTCTTCTTTAAAGCGAGTCCTTTCTTCATAACCGCTGGATTGGTTTGCCCTCCATCTAGGGTTTCTGTTTCTGTTTTGCCTATTATTGTCGCGCGAGCTTGCTTTTGAAAAACGATCTTTGGTGAGCTTTTGGTTCCAGCCAATGATTCTTCGGTCTGCGCTATAATCTTTGTAGCTGCCATGAGTTTGTCCCATTCTTTGGGCATACCGTCCTTTCCTGTGATAGTCCTGATTAGACTATCGCAACGGATGGCCTTTTTGAAGTGGGGGCACATTAATTGTTCGTTTATAACTCCAATCTCTAAACACTCCTTATTGAAGCGAGTGATAAAATCTTCTAACCCCTCATTGTCTCTGCGCCAGATGTCTGTCACTTCGGACGTATCGCGTTGATAACGTCTCTGCTGGCTGAAATGGGTCACAAATTGGTTTCTGAAATCGACCAATTACTTGATTTTTCCAGATGGGAAGCTGTCGAACTAGGCGCGAGCAGCCCTTGTGAGAGTCTGAATGAACAGATGGCACCACATTGGCATGGTCCATTCTCCTAAAACACCAACGCTTGTAAATACTCGAACATGATCATCAGGGTCAGTGAGACCGTTTAACTTTCCAACTGTTGGTGGTAGCTTTGCTTTCTCTAGTGTGGCTAGAACGATGCTTCGGATGAACTTCGAGTGCTCAGCAGCTTCTGCTGGTCTGTAAACAAGACTGAAATCACGCTCTGCTTCTTCATTGTAGGCGACGCGTGGCCTTGGTCTGTAAGATTCATGATTTTTCTATAAACGGTTGAAGACTGAGGAACCCTTATCATCTTGCCAAGTAGGATCATCCGGGTTTGTGTCGTCCCATTTGTTGTTCATGTTGCGCAGCCTTAGCCGGCTGTGAACTGGGCGCCTTTGTTGCATGTTAGATGGATGGTCATAGTAACTGCCTGTCTCCCCGTATGTGTCGCGCATGTCATGCACGCTTGATCTTCTCTGGGGAAGAGGTCTGTTGAGTTGCCGTTGTATGTATTGTTGAGGGGGTGTCTGGCGCCCCCCCTGAGTTGGACCCGGAGGTGTAACCAAGGATGGTTCTGCTTGCAGAATCGCTTGTTGTGCGCTCAAAGACTGATACGCAGCATTTATAGTAGCAATCTGCTTGGCATACCAGAAGCTAAGGATTCGGCTTCTGGTAGCCCTAGTAAGGCCAAAATATTCGGGTTTGGAGCTGAGCTTGATGGACCAGCGACATTGCTTGTTGGGGTACCCGTTTGAGTGATGCGAGTGATACTCATGCGGGGTCCCCTAGTGTTTGTTGCTTCGCCTTCGATTAACTCATCAGCAGGTTGGAGTTGGACATGCGGGTTGTCCTTCCCCTTTCCTACATTAGAGTGTGTTCCGAAACCGAAATCGGGCACTCCCTGACTGGCCATGATCGAGAGAGTAGATAAAACTCAGAAAAAGAAGAAGATGAAGTGATTGTAAAAAATCGGTGGGCGCCAATGAAGAAACACGGAACTAATTTTAGGTTTATTATTTTGGTTTATGTTTCAAACATGAGGTTTAATCTTCTTTAATCCTTCCTGAGCTTGTGTGTGACAATCCTTCATGCAAAACAGCAACACCGTTAGCTCGTTAAGAGGGGTATATGGGGGTTTCATTCTTAACCAGACTCCGGCGTGAGAAAAGTAACTGTTTTGAGGAAATAAGTGTGTGTTAAAAGTGAGAGTAGAGAGAACGGAGTGTTTAACCTAAGTATGGAGGTCCCTATTTATAGCCGAAGTGGTGTAGGAGGAGATGGGCTGATGGGCCTTAGGCCGGAAGGCGACAACAAGGAATATCCTCTTTGTCTCACTGGTATCGACCGTTAGTAGCTTCTAGAAGCTCTTCGGTGCTAGCGCACCTTGATTGGAGCTATGTGTTCAAGTTGTTTACCTTGTTGTCCTTCTGCCATCAGCAGGTGAGTGGAGATCATGGGGCAGTTGTTGCCGCCCCCTGATTGGTGCCACGTAGGCGTCCTTGCGTACTCTCTGTCTCCTGCACGACTGTTAATCATGGAGCACGATAGAGCACAGCCTGGTGGACGCTGATTGGCTCGTTCTTCTGCCACTCGTACCTTTGGTACTTTCTGAAGTGGCCCTGCGCCGTAACTCTCGCGCGACCCTTGCTGTGCGCACAACTATCCGGCGCGAGTTTGTAGGAGTTGAGGGCTCTTCTTCAGGATACTAAGTATGAAGCTGATGTAATCTCTTGTTTAGGTCTTGCGCGGAGCTCATGCTTTACCTAAGTAGGCCGTGTGGGATCTGTGTATTAATCAGATTATTGAGTGAGGAGTATGGTCCAGCGCGGGACCTGAATGGTCTGCGTGGCTTTTTGGGACCATACCCTTTCAGTGATCTACGAACCCACGAACCCAGTAGATACAAAGGTCTGTAATTACGAGTCTGCATTGTTTCCTTCCTTCATACAAACCAGTTCATTTGTTACAAACTCAGATTTGTTTGAACGAAGTTTGCAGTTACAAACTCATATCTGTTTGAATGAATCGATAATCAATGTTGCCAACGAAACCAGGTCTGATTCGAATGATATTATCATTGTATTTAGGTTCTTCATACGAATCGAGTGCAGTAGATTGGCGTGTGTTTGTTCTTTTCAATAGTTGAGGTGTTAAACTGTGTTCGTAAATCACGGTTTCAGGTTTGCTTAGATTGAGATGGTTAATTAGGGTTTCTGGGGTGCACGTGAAGTAGCTGATGGACAATAGTTCATTTGTGGACCCACATGTGATAAGTCTCCACTAGATTTTATTGATAAAAAATTCACATGTTAGTTTCAAAACAGTGCTTTCTTTAGGGTGTTAGGAGTGGTATCGGCAAAGGGTGCGGCAAAGGGTTTTGTTGCGTGGCAAACACCGCCGCCAACCCTTTGCCGAGGCGGTGAATTGTGTGGTGCGGGGAGTGCATGCCGACGTGGGGAGGGAGGAAGGAGAGAGAGAGGGTAGTGTGGGGTGGGGTCCATTCCAATCTCAACCAATCACACCTTTTTCCTTTTTTTTTTAAAGTTTACCACTTCACCAAATGTTTAAACCATTGCCAACACTTTTCACCAAAGTTTAAACACTTTTCACTGATTGACGTGGCGCACTCTGATTGGTTGATTTTTTAGTTTGCCACTCTCAAGTGTTTAACCACTCCTAACACCCTTATTTGCTGGATTTAACCGAGAGTTCAATTGTGAAAAGGACTATTCATTTGAAAGGGTTCATTAGTTGAGTAAAGGTTCATTTGGTTATTAAGGTTCATTAGCTGAGTAAAGGTTCATTTTGTTAGGATATTCTACGACCGCACAAACTGAAAATCATTGTCTATTCGCTCAAGACTGGTATCAAGTCTAGTCGTCAGTCAGTTCATTTGTTGTAACATCATCAGCTAGTTCATTCGTTGGTTATTGTCCATTCAAAGTTCGTTTGCAAATCAGTCCATGTACAGATTCGCTGAAATTTCACATTCGCACAAAGCTGAATAGAGTCTTATTCATCCGCACGAGTCTAAGATTAATCCCCGTCGATAAAAATTCAACATTATTCCATAATCGCATATTTCAAGGGTTTTAAATATTCAGTATATTAAAATTGATCGAGTGTTGTGTTTGATTGCAGGTGATATTCAAGGTTATTCGTGAAGATTTCAAACATGGCAGACGAATTCTACAACACGTTTTACAACGCCTTTATGTCCGACACAACGTCCGCTACGACAAGCATTTCCAAAACGATTTAAAATAGTCTGAATTACGATAACGTGCACAGAAACCATCAGAAACCACCGAGATTAATGAATATCGAGGACTATAATTGGTGGAAAAAACAATTTGAGGGTTGGGTAAAAGCATTCGCTTATAATAGTTGGATGATGTTAAAATTGGGATATAAAAAACCAACTCAAGATGATGAGTTTTTATTAACACTCGAGGAATTTACTGAAACTGATGTAAAAAACGTTTCTGCTGAACAAAAAATGATTTCATTGTTATATCAATCTGTTCGAGACGATATTATTTCACTACTCAATTATGACAACACTTCAAAAGGTTTATGGGAAGCGTTAGAGAAAAATGTGTGGGTGGTGATGAAATTGTCAAAAACAAACGATCATTATTGAAAAAGGAATTAGATTTGTTTACATGCTTGAAAGGAGAAAACGTTCGTCAAATGATTGAAAGATTTTGCCATCTTAAACTCAAATTGGAGAGGTTTGGTGTTTATAAAGACAATGAAGAGATCATTGACAGGCTGATCGAAGCACTTCCAAATGAAAACGATTGGCCATACTATGTCATGATTCTCAAAAACAACAATGACACTAAAACAATGAATCTTGATTAGTTAATCGAGAAGCTTGAAGGCCACGAACTGGAAATTCAAAAATAGAATAAAACAGCCAACGCAAATTATCAGCAAAATGTCAATTTGTATTATCGAAGAAGCATGCTGATGAATAATCAAGCACTGAAGATGGCGTTTAGTACTGGAAGTTCAAACGATTCATCACAAAACAATCCTCCAAAATATGATTCGGGTTATCATTCATCTGCTTCAAATCTATCAAATTCGAACATATTTCAATGCAATATCACCATAGATCTGAAAAACTCCCAAAGCCTGAATGCAGAAGCAGCCAAGCAACAGATGGTATTTCTAGGATCCATTCTGGAATCGCACGAAAGCTTGGTTGCGGGTAAGGTTTGAAACCCCAATATGATAAAAGAAGATTATGAACAGATCGATCCAGAGGAGATGGAGCTGATCGATATAAGATGGTGCATGGCTAGCGTTATGAGGAGAGCTTATGGTTTATGGAGATTACAGGAAGATCATGTTTAGGAGCTGCTGACACAAAGCTAGGATTCGACAAATCGAAAGTTACCTGTTTTAAGTGCAAGCAGAAAGGGCATTTCAAGAGAGAGTGCACAAATCGACAATCAGATGAAGCTGTGAATCCTTTTAGAGATGATTACTACCAGAAAGCAATCTACCATCGCATCAGTGAGCTGCCAAAGGTGAATCAAAAGCAAACTGGTGAAAGTTCATCAAAAATTCAACAACAAGCTATGGCGGTAATTCATGATGATGAAGGATTTAATTGGAGTAATTACATTTCAAGAGAAGGGCATGTGTTAGTTGCTGAAGTTGAAGTTGATAAACGATGGTAACGAGATTTTGCTCGACATGAGATTGGAAAATTATATGCTCCTTTTGAAGAAGCACAGAGAGCAAAAAGATGGGATGCTGAAAGAGAATGTTATTTGGATCCACAAGGCAATCCAGTGGTTGATCCTAAGAAGGTGGATTTCAATCCAGCGACATATGTCTTTCCAACTTGTCAAACGTTTTATACGAGGAGGTCTAAAGAGAAAGATTTTGAAGCAAATCTATATAAACGTTTAAAGGGGGGTTTTCTACGCAAGTTTACCAAAGGTGATGGAGTTAAACAAGAAGAAAGAAGAAAATGTTGAGAAGCTGGTTGAAGAGCTAAAGAAGACAGCAAGAGACGTTGATGAGAAGCAGCAGAAGGTTGATGAAGATCAGAAGAAGATGACAGAAGAGTCCAATGTGCCAGACGTAACTGAGGTAAAAATTCAAACTGAATCTTCTGAGTCATCAAATAATGATAAAAATGTTAAACAATCTGTTGATAAAACTGAAGAACAATGCAGGAAATTCATGGAAACATGTATAGTCTGTATTGAGAAAGACGAAAATTTAAAATCAAGAGATATTGAGTTTACCAAAATCGAAACTGTTTTCAAAACTAAATATAAAGAAATGATTGGAAATGAAGAAGTTTTGAAACAAAATGTTGAAAAGCTGACACTGAAATGTCAAAATTTTGAAAAAGAAAATGAGATTTTAAACCAAAAGTGTTTGGCAAAATGTAATGATTGTATTCAAAAAGATAATTTCATTCAAGAATTACAAAAAGAGTATGATAAAATGAAATGGTCAAATAAGAACATACAAGAAGCTTATGATACTTTGAAAAGACAAGTTAAATGTATGGACGGTAGATTGTCGGAAAGTTTAAAAATAACAAGACTTTTTGAGGCCAAATATCAAGAAAAACAACAGGAGTTAAATAAATGTATTGATGAAGTTGCTAAACTAAAACAAGAATTAGCTGAAAAAGAAAAGATTGTTACAAAACTTCAAAGTTATCATAGTTCTTCGTATATTCTTGAACGTATTTTCAACATCACACTAGATGAAAAAGATTCTAAAAAGAATAAAAAGGTATTGGTTCAGAATATCATCAGGTGCCACCACCGTTGAGGGATAATTACACGTTCTATGATGACGAAAAGGTGGCAAAAGGTCTGAACATGGTTGACCAATTACCTGAAAACATTGATGTAACTTACACCAAATCTGATGATACTGGTGATTCAGAGAAGATGAGGAAAGTTTTCACAAAAACTATTTGAAAAATTCAAAATCTGAGAAAAATTCGAATGATGATCCAACAGGATTGGCTTATACCATGATTGGATTGGACAAATTATTCTAAGATGTTGAGCTTCAAATTTAAAATGTGATTTTGGGTAAAATCAACAAAGTTTTCAAACTGGTAGAAATCCAGAAAACCGAGATTGCAAAATATGCCAGAAAAACGAGCAAGAAAACTTTTTATAACAAACCTAGTTACAAAAAGAAAAATATGAAGGTTGGGTTGGGTCATAAGAAGAAACAAAATCAAAAGAGATGCTTTGAAAAGTCAAATTATCAGAAAAAGACGAACTTTGTTCACGGAACAAGTTCCAAAGAGGAGAAAGAACTCCAGTTTAGACGACAATCTAATGAAGAGTTCTATGCTCAAAAGAAACAACAACAACAGGCTAAAGATGTTTCAAAGAAAACATGCTTTAAATGTGATCAAATTGGACATGTTGGTCGTAAATGTCCAAATCTGAGGCCTGTTGATGTTGAGAAAAAGAAAGTTGAGTTGGTTCAAGAGAAAAAGAAGTTTGATGTTGTGAAACAAACGTCATCCAAGTTTGAGTCAAAAAAAACTTGGAAGCCGAAAACATCCAAGGTTGAATCACAACAAAGTTGGAAATCAAAGACACCTAGATTTAAGACAAAACAAAGTTGGAAATCAACAGCTGATTTGACAAAACCAAACCAGTTTTGGAAACCAAAAGTTGATTTATCAAAACAAAACATTCAAAATGATGCAAGATTTTATCAACATAATGTTTTAAAAGGAGAAATGTGGGTGGCGAAGAAACAGACCGCTGTGAGTGACAAACAGAAAATCGATTCAACCAAGAAGGTTGACAATAAAAACGAAAAAAGTGTTTGTTCAAAATGATAAAGATTTTCTGTAGAAGCATATGTCTGTAGCCTTCGTCAAAGTGTTGAGTCTTATATGTAATAGTTTGAACATGTTTGGTTTGAGTATGTTTTGTATGCCTTCGTACAAAGGGAGGTAGTATAGCAAAGTTGGTTTGAAGTGAGCATTGCCCTGGCTTCGTACGAAGCTACCATGGCTTCGTATGAAGGCCCTTGAGGTCTATATATAGGGGCAGTGGGTTCTCACCAACTGTAACTTTTGCCATTCTGATCCGAAGTGCTGCCAAATTTCTCCTGGCTCTGTATTTTGCTAAATCATCAATGAGAACGTACTTTAACGGTGTATGCTTGATCTATATGTCTACTACACACACGGATTCCGCACATAGCGTGTTGGTTTACCGAAACCGGTCGGAGCGCATAAGTCAAAGAGCGATCACGGTCCTCACAAGTGGTATCAGAGCTTGGAGGCCGGATTCGTGACAAAGGATCAACATCTACCGGAGATTGCTACTGATTTGAGCCGATTCAAATCAGAAATCTTCTATCTTCTACTACTTCTCTCTTCTTTTTGAGTTTTTGAAACTTTTGAGACTTTGGACATCGAATTCAAGTTGAATCTACGGACAGATTCAACTGAATTTTTGACATTCTGTGCGAAAAACATCATTAATCAATCCTCTAGAGTTTCAGACCTAAAATTAACCTAAATCAATCAAAATCAGCTAAAAATCATGAAAAACATAACAAAGTTCTTCGCAGCTTAGCCTCGTACGAACGCAGGCTCGTACGAAGGCATAGTTCATTGTTGTGATTTTTGAAACACTTGATTTATTCGAAAGGACTATTATAGCCTCGTACGAAGACACGTAGTCTCATACGAATGCACAAAGTGTTGTTAGTTTGATTTCTGGCTTCGTACGAACGCAGAATCTTGGCTTCGTACGAACATACTGATCTTAGTATTTTCATCTCAAAATTTTTCTAAGTGTTTGCAATTTTTAGGTACCAATCACGGCAGATGAATTTTTGAATCCATTCTCCGACTCATATGCTTTCAACAGCACTGGAACAACTTCTTCTGATGGAAACCTAAAAACCGCAACGAAAGCGATTTCCGATTCGCTCAATGTTGATAACGCATATGGAACGTACAATAAACCTCCATAGTTAATGAATAATGAAGATTATAACCGATGGGCAAAAAGATTTGACAACTAGCTGAGGGCGTTCGCATATGAGAGTTGGAAACTTGTTCAAGTGGGGTACACGACTACACGAACAGAGTTAATAAATTTGGGATCGGACGAGCAAGATTTGTTTATAGCTGAAGAGAAAGCAATAGCACTACTTCATCAATCAGTCCGGGTCGATATCATTTCATTGCTTGATTATAACACATCGAAAGAATTGTGGGAGGCTCTAAAGAAGAAGTGCACAGGAGGTGATGAAATTGTGAAAAACAAGAAGTCATTACTGAAGAAAGAATTCGATTTGTTTGTGTGCATGAAGGGTGAAAATGTTCGACAGATGATTGAGAGATTCTGTCAACTGAAAGCTGAACTTGACAGGTTTGTGATAAAAAAGGATCAGGAGGAGATTGTCGAGAAACTTTTCGAAGCGTTACCCAATGAGCAAGATTGGCAATATTATGCAATTGTGCTAAAAATACCAAACCAATGAAAGAAATAACGCTAAATTGGTTAACCTAAAAGTTAGAAGGTCACGAACTCGAAATTAAAAAGCAAAATAAAATGAACAATGCTACTTATCAGTAAAACATGCACCTTTATTACCGTGGAAGCATGATCTCGAACACTTCATCACCTAAAACAACTTTTAATGCCGAAAATTCCGATGATACATCTAAGGGAAATTCAGGTGGAGGATCTTCGGGTACTAGTGGTTTTGGTTATCATAGTTCAGGGTCAAGCACGGCAGCACAGTCTACTCAAAATGCTCAACAGAATCAAAGTGCTCCTAATGTTATCCAATGTAACATTGCTGTGAACCTCAACAATGCTCAAAACTTCAATGCTGAAACCGCAAAGCAGCAAATGGTCTTTTTGGCCTCGATTCTTGAGTCGTACGAGAGTCTAGTCGCAGGAAAGATTGGGAATACCAACCTGACAAAAGAGGACTACGACTAGATTGATTCTGAAGAAATGAAGCTTAATGACATTAAGTGGTGTTGGCCAGCGTCATTCACCGTGCTCAACGCTTTACGGAAATTACCGGGAGACAGTCAATTGGTGGGCCATCTACAAAATTGGGCTTTGATAAATCAAAAGTGACCTACTTTAAATGCAAACAAAAAGGTCATTTTAAAAGAGAATGCAAAAGTTCTGCTGTGGATGAAACTGCCAATCCGTTTCAAGACGATTATTATAGAAAAGCGGTTTATCGTCGGAACAGAGAGGAACCACCAAAGATGAGACAAATTGAAGACAACCGGTGAAAGAAAAGTCAATGGCGCTAGCGGTTATCCAAGACGATGAGGGCTTCAACTGGAATGATTTTATTTCGGATGAAGATCAGATAGGATCTGCTTTCATGGCTGAAATAACACCAGTGACGTTCAACAGAGAGAGAGAGAACTTGCACATATAAGAATGAACAAAATTCACAGAGCTTACAAAGAAGCGGTTAAGGTAAAAAAGATGGGATCCTGACAGAGAGTGTTATCTAGATCCAAAGGGAAATGTTTACACAGAACCAAAAACGATTGATTTTGATGCTCTAGTGAAGTCGATTCCAACTGAAGCAAAGGAGATACAAAAAAGAGAAGTCGAAGAGAAGGCCGAGAAGGAGAGGAGAGAGAGTTCTGAGAAGGTGGCAAAGGAAATCATTGATGTGAATGTAGAGATGACGGCCGAAAACCGGAAGAAAATGGCTGATCAAGTTTTGATGGCTAAAGCGCTTGAGGTAGACACCAAATCTGCTTTTGAGTCTAAGTCTTCTAGCAAGGTCAGTTCAATCACTCTAAATGTGGAATCATGTAAGGCTTAGAAAACAAAAACTGAGAGTGATTGCAGAAATTGCATGAAGGCATGCAAAGTCTGTAATACGAATGAGTTTGTGTTAAACTCTAACATCCAGGACTTAACCAGTAAAATCAACAACTTGAAGAATGACATGGTTTTAAAAGATAAACTGGTAAAAAGTTCAAAAGAAAGAATTGACGAATTAACAGAAAAGATAAAAAATGATGAAAAAGATGTTGAAATTTTTCAAAAAGAAAATGAGAAACTTGTTCTAGAAGACAGAAAATTAACCGAGGATTTTGAAAAACTTAAACGAACAATTAAAGATTCAGATGCAAGAGATTCTCAAACTCAGAAAGAAAATATTCAATTAAAATTTGTCGTTCAAGAAAAGGAGAAACAAGTTAACAATTATCTGGATGAAATCGCAAACTTAAAACTTCAGATCGAAGAAGTCAAGATTGAGAATGAAAGAATCAATCTGAATTTAAACAGTTACCACTCTGTCAGCTTTATTCTGCAACATATTGTCCCGAAACCCATCGGGAAGAACAAAGATGGTGAAGATGTGTATCAAGATGGAACTAGGGTCGGGTATCACAAAGTTCCACCGCCCATGAACAACAACTTTACTAAAATACAGTCTGGGTTGGTAAAAGAGTTAGATCTGAATGTGAAAAGTGAAGTTGACAACCTACCTGATAACATAGACATCACATTTAGTGCACAATCCGATGAGGATAGTGTTGAATCTGAGGTTGTGAAAGATGTGGTTGAAAAAGTTTTGAAAACCGACAGTGATTCCACAGTGTCAAATGAGGATGATGATTGTTTTCTGAATAATTATCTTCCGAAATCCAAGTCCACGAACAACTTAAAGGACGAACTAACTCTTGTCATGTACCAAATGAGTGGTTCTGATAAGTTGTACTCAGATGAGGAAATTCCAATCGAAAATGTAAATGTGGATAAACTTGAGAAAGTTTTTAAACTGGTTGAGATCAATGTGTCAGAGGTTAACGGGTTGTCAAGTTCAAAAGATTTTTGAATTTCCAAAAGGATAAGTCTTACTATAACAAGCCCAAAGTGCCACCACATTTTCAGAATAACAATCAGAAAAGAGGGTTCAACGGGCAACGGGCTGGTAAGAACTATCAAAAAAGAAATTTTCAAAAATCAAAATTTGTGAAGCAAACAACATTTGTTAAAAGTTCAAGTTCTATGAATGAACAAGAGTCTGAGATCTTTTCAAAATCTAATGAAGAACTTTTTGAAAAGAAAGCTTCACAAACACAAACTGAAGGTCAAAGTCAGGTTGTTGATAACCGGACATGCTTTAAATGCAACGAGATTGGACACATTGCACGAAAGTGCACCAACTCAAGACCTAAGTCTGTGATTGTTGAAAACTCCAAGAAACAGAATGATGTAAAAGGCAAGGCGCCAATGTTTGTTGAAAAGAAGATTCAAAAACCTGAAATTGCTAAATTCAATGTTAAACTAGTTAAACAACCTGTTAAGAAAATTGGTGAATCTTCTAAACGTTTTACTCCACAACAACAAACTTGGAAGCCAAAATCTCAAGCCAAAGCATCGGTTGAATCAAAACCAAAGGTTTATGTCAATGCAACAAAAGAAAAACAAACTCCTTCAACCAAACCGGTTGAGAAGTTTGTTCCTTTGGATTTCTATTATAAGTTGGAGAAACAAACTTCTTCGACCCCACTGGTCAAGAAGTATGTTCCTAAAACTGTTCAACCATCTGCTCCACCAGTAAAAGAGGAATTCTTCTTGTATAAAGAGGTTGAGGCTGGTACAGAAAAGAGTGTACCACTTTATACTACCACAACTCGTCTAGATGTTAAGCTACCCGAGTCAATGGAGGCTTGGGTTGCTTCAACTAACTAATTGCATCTGAAACGTGCAGGAGCTCACGAGATCGATATCTAAATGGATAATGGATAGTGGAGCATCCAGGCACATGACGGGGAGAAAAACCCTGTTGTATGATGTACGTGGTTTTAATGGAGGTTATGTGGGTTTCGCTGGTAACCAGGGAGGTAGAATAATCGGGGAAGGGACGTTATCGAATGGTCTTGTGTCCTTTGAAAGACTCAATTACATTCCAGAGCTAGAGAACAACTTACTTAGCATTTCCCAGATATGTGACAGGATGTATACAACTTATTTCATCGATAAGGAGTGTCTGATTCTGAAGCCGAGGTTTGTTGTCCCCGAAGAGTGGATCCTAATGCGAGCACCGAGAGAGAATGATTTGTATGTTCTCGACATGAGCACAGCGACTACAACAACTGGTCATCCTCAGTGTTTCGTTTCTAAGGCTACTGAAAAAGAGTCGATTTTGTGGCATCGTAAGATGGGCCATATACACCTACGGAAGATGAATCATTTGGTGCATAGTGATTTGGTCAGAGGTGTAAATTTGAAGAGTTTCCACTTGGAAGGTGAGTGTATCAGTTGTAAGAAAGGTAAACAAACCAAAAAGTCTCACCCAAGGAAGCTTGAAAGTTCGATCACGAAACCGTTGGAAAGGCTACACATGGATCTTTTCGGTCCTGCGAATGTGAAGAGTCTAACCGGAGATCTCTATTTCCTGGTGGTGACATATGATTATTCGAGGTTTTCGTGGGTAATGTTCTTGAAGTCCAAATATCAAAATTTTGTAAGCTTGCTGAATTTATTTCGGAAGTTAGAGAATCTGTACCAAAAGCCTATTTGTCGAATTCGAATCGACAATGGTACAGAATTCAAAAACAGTCAAATGGAAGAGTTTTGTGATAAACAGGGTATTTTACAAGAATTCAGTGCTCCGTATACTCCACAACAAAATGGAGTGGCAGAGAGGAAGAATCGGACACTGATTGAAACAGCGCGTACTATGTTGGCTGACTCAAAGCTTCCGGTGAATTTTTTGGAAGAAGCCGTATCAGCTGCTTGTTATACCTTGAATCGGGTATTGACTGTGAAAAGACATAACAAGACATATTTTGAGCTGCTTAACAACCGAAAGCCTAACCTGGAATATCTTGAGCCGTTCGGGTCGCCCTGCACGGTGATAGAACCTGACGGGAAATTTGGTTCTAAATGTTTGGAGGGATTCTTTGTGGGATACTCTAGTCCGCTCAGACAAGTGTATCTTCCAAGTCTCAACAAAATTATTGAAGCTCAACATGTGGAGTGTCAAGGTTATACCATGCCAACTCAGAAACCTGGTGACTCAAGGCTATTCAAATATCAAATATTATGGGAGTCATTCCATCTTCCTAAAGAACCAGATTTTGTAGAACAAATAAGGTTGTATCAGGATTATGAGTCTTCTTAGGTGAACACATATTCGACCAAGTCTTCCAAACGTCAGTAAAATGCTAATGATCATGAAGCTGGTCCAAGTCAAAGTGGTCAAGGTGATGCAGATGTTCAGCAAACTCATACAACTTCAGAACAAGAACATGCTCAAGATAATCAAACAGCGGTGTTCGATGAATCGGAATCATACTCAGATAGCCCAACCTTTGATAGAGGAGATTCAGAGTCTGAGGGGGAGCAGATCCAGTCGACAGGTCAGACAATCCAAGTTGATGAACAAGTTGCTGAACAGAATGTTTCTAATCTGGATAGCGAGGTGAATGTTCCTGGTGAGGTAATACCAACGAAACTATCTTACCACCCAAAGAGTTAATCATTGGAGAGCTGTAGTCCGGAGTCAGAACAAGACACCAAATCGACCAAGGCATTACTTGCTTTTATTCAAAAGTTGCTTCATTTCAAAATGATTTTTCTCTTAGCTGTTTCATTTCGCAGGTTGAACCGAGAACTTACAAAGACGCGCTGACTAAGGAATCGTGGTGAGTGTGTCAAATTCATGGCTTGTATACATATTACAATACCTCGTATGACTACTAGATTCGATATTTGAAAACCTTGTATTGAAAAGTGTTTGGTGTTGTAACATAATTAACCAACTTAAATCAAGCTGGTTATAGTTTATAAAACCTCGTTGCCATGAATCTTGACCAAAAACATTTGCTTTTGTAAACCAAATTGTAATTCGTTCTTGTAATAAAATTCGTATGGTTTATATCATTTAGTAAACATCGTTGTGTGTCATCATTTGAAATCATTCGTCCAAAATCGTTCAAAATCGTTCAATTCGTTCGTGTTATCAAAACCAATCGTTCAACTCGTTCGTGTTATAAACCATCGTTCAACTCGTTCGTGAGTGCATTTTGTATGTCCATAGTTAGAAATTTGTCAGTATCTATAACGTTTAAAGTCTTGAGTCTGTAATATACTGGACAGAGGTTTCACTAGGTGTCGTTAGGTAATGACAGGTTAGGATAAGGTATGATACGGCACGATACGAGACCAGATATAACCAGACATGATGTCATCATGACTAAATGATGACATCATATCTAATGCTTGCATGGAATTCAAAATTGTACACGTGAAGATATTAACAAATGAAGGAAGCCGTTCGATCGGACTGGGAAGTCAACGGCAATTGGATCGGATGAGTTTGACCACGTCCGATCGGATCACATCATCAGAAGTCAACTGCCATTCGATTGGATGAGTTTGACCACGTCCGATTGGATCACATCTCTACTCTACTATATATAGCCATCCGATCGGATCTCAAAGTAGAAGTGAACATATCAGAGAGAACACATCAGAGCTCATCCGTTCCAACACATCTGTGTGAAATACAAGACCTACAAGTTCTTCCGATCAAGTTCAAAACACTCTCGATTCACATCACGTCCTTTAGATTACGAGTGTTTTGTATAGATCGAGTCGAAACTCTGTCCGGTTGTCATTACGTTATAAAACGATAGTTATTTACCTTTTCGCGCACGATTACGGTTCGATTTAACGAATTCCCACGTTAAATCGAATTCATCGCAGATCTAGTGATCGTTTACGATCCGAAACTGAACTCACAATTGGTATCAGAGCTACGGATGCTCTGCGTGTAATCGTGTTCAAATCGGACGAGTTTCGAACTGAATCGAGTGATTTTCGGTTAAATTTTGGATAGAATATTGAACTGTTCAACCTGTTTTGATTTGTTTTGATAAAAGTGTTAAACATTTCTGACTAATTCAATTCATTTCAAATTGATTTCAACTGGTTTTCAGAGAATCTAAACATGTTTTGGTAAAAACGTATGATTTTTGGTTCAGTTTGATTCAGTGAATCTCGGATTGTTTCGACCAATTTTTGGTTTGATTTGGATCGAATTTTGAACCGAATTCATTGAATTTTGTTTTGATAAATCTGTTCTAAAAAGTAGCAAATAATCTTGTGGTTCTGTGTGTTTGTATCAACTTGCAGGTCATTATTGTTGTTGGAACGAGAAATAGATCTGAATTGAATTTTGATAATCATCAAAAACACGTTAAAACAAACTGAATCACAGATCTAAATCGGAACATATGTGTTGATAAAAACGAACTGAATATGAAATTGAATCTGATTCGGTTGATTTTCGATATATTTCGATCTAGTTTCGGATTGTTTCAGATTGTTTCGGTTGAATTTCGGTTGAATTCGGACAATTCAGATGTGTTCCGATTGTTTGTTGATTTGTTTCAAACAAGTCTTGATCTGATTCGATTCATTTTGATTGATTTATGTTCATTTTGATAGGATTGGCAGAAGGATTGATTTGAATCTGAGATTGAGTTTTAGATCTGTATAATCTTCAAACGTTCAGATCTGTGTCTGAATAGTTGAAGTTGTTGATCGATATTGTTATTCTAAAAAGAAAGATTCAAATCATTAGTGTTTCATGTGAATTCTGATCTGAATCTGACTTGATTGAATCAATTATAGATCTTAATTCTGAGTCCATGTTCAACAGTGATTAGTAGTTTAGATCTGAATTTGTTGTTGTTGATTGTTCGAAATAACAATCTGCAGTATCAGCTGCAATTCACAAGTGATCGACATCGGATGAATTTCGGTGACATTGATCCTGATTTCGATCATTTTCGAACTGATTTTGGTTGTTTTCGATCAAGTTTCGGTGAATTTTGGACTGAATTCATTTGTGATTTAGGTCCGTAGTGTTGTTGGTTGATTAACACAGAAGAGTGAAAGTTAAAATTGTGTTAGTGTTGCTGTTTAAAAAGATTGCAGGTTGCTGAGTTTTTGTTTTGTGTTGTGTTCACTGGTTATGTTTGTGTAGATCGATTCTGAGTTGAGTTGTGAACCTAGCGTTTGATTTGATATTGGCATTAGGAATCTCAGACTCATGAATGAGTGAATGTCAAGAAAGAATTATAAACTAAAGTGTTAAGAAAAAGTTAGGATTTGTATTGAAAGAATTATATAGGTGGTTTGTTACTAAAAGTGATATCAAGTTATTAAAAAGAAAAGTGAGTGTGTGTTAGTGGCGGGATTGCAGCTGAAATTGAAAACAAACATTATGGTTTATTTTTTAATAAATAATCAAACATACAAGTGAAAAGTTTTATAAAAAATGATGTTGAAATGTCACTTTGATGGAAATCTCATAAAATTCAAAAGTCAATAATAAACTTTGAAAAGAAATCACAGTAGGGTTCTTTTGGTGAAAACGACATTTTATATTTCGGATTGTTTTTCAAAAGGTTGTAAAAGTGGGAAGTGATTTTTATCAAGATTGGACCGAGATTGTTTCAATTGGGTCGAGAATCGAGTTTGGGCGGTTGAATCTTATTTGGGTCGTGAACTTTGAGATATTTGGGCTACATAATTTGAGTTGGGCCAGTAAGCATTTGGTTTAGGTTTGGGCCGTAAGTTTGATTCAATAATCAAGTGGATCTTGTATTGGGCCAAAATTAGTTGGGCATTAAAAATTTGGGCTTCTATTGTGAAACAGGTTTGATTAGTGGGCCTCTAGCTTGTGGATAAAAATTGGAATACAAACGTTTAAGTGGGCTTCGTGAAAGTTGAAATTTTGTGGACTTTGAGCTAAAAACAATTTTTGAACCAAGTCATTAACAAAGAAATTGTGTTTAAAATGTTTGACGAAATGGAAAATAATAAGCTTAAAAGAATAAATGATTGGTTTGGTATGTGTTGGGATATGAAAGAAGATGACAAAAACAATGCTTGGGTTAAAAGATTTGAACATTTTCTGTGTAAAGAAAATGAATCGTTGTACGAGTTAAACAGTCGGTATAGTAGATTACTTGATACTTTAAAAGAGTTCAAAATAAGAATGTCAAGTGCTGAACATATATCAAAATTTGCAGAAGCTTTACCTTTAGAGTGGGATGAATTTTTTGTTGAACTAAAAAAGGATTCTAGATTCTCAAAGCTTTATCTAAGTGAGGTTGTCAATAAGCTTGAAAAACACAAAATGGAAAGTAAAAGGAAGAAGAAAGATTTGATAAATAAGATAGAAGAGAAGCTAGATAAAATAAGTTTGGATGTGATTCTTGAAATAAGCCGAAGAGTCAATATATGTCTTGCAGCAAAAAATGTTATGAAATATGATATTAACAAGGGTTGTTATATAGATAAAAATATAAATCCTCTTGATTTTATTAATTTTTTTTATAAAAATATGAATCCTCTTGATTTTATTAAAATTTTTCTGCAGGTACATTCGAGACAGAATCAACTCCAAAGAATGAAGTGAGGAAAAACATGTTGACAATGCTCATCAAGAAAAATCTAAACAAGATGAGTCAACTGAGTTGTCACAGAACGGTGAAGTCAAAGAATCAAGTCCATCAACAAATGAAACTTCAAGTTCTGAACCTGTGTGCTCAAATTGTGAAAAATCAACATCTGAAAATGTATAACTGTTGAGAGATGTGGAAAGTTTGATATTAGAAAACAAAAGTTTTATAAAATTAGAAAATGATTTGAAAAATCAAATAAAAATTTTAGAAAATGAAAAATCAGTTTTAAATAAAAATGATTTTGAAAAACAAAATACAATAAACTCGCATCTTGAAAAAATCACACAACTTGAACAAGATGTTGAGATTATAAGAAAGAAAATTGAAGATTTAGAAAAGAAATTGAAAGGTTTTGTTAATTCGTCCTTAATGCTTGATAATATAGTTCCAAAACCGATTAATAAAAATGAAGAAACTGGAGAGGACGAATATGAATTTTGTAACCGTGGTATTGGGTGTAAACCGTCAGGAAAGGGCAAAACAAAAACGGTTGCATCTGATAACACGAAAAACAAAACTCCCTCAGTGAAAACTCCAATAAGTGACGATGTCACAAATTATGATGAAGTCATAATTGATGATTGTGATGATGAATCTGATGATGAAAATGATAAAAAGAATATATTTTTGAAACTAAAAGAAAAATTTAAAGAAACTGTTCCACAATTTGCTGAAAAAGGGGAATGTTCAACTTCTAAGCAAAATGGGGAACAAAAACAAAATTTTAAAAATTTTAAAAATTCAAAAAATGTTCAAAAGAAAAGATCATCAGTTCAATCATCAAATCACTATAAAAACAAAAATTCACAAAAATTTGAAAATCAAAACTCACAAAAAGTTGATAAAAAGTGGTGCAGGTTTGACCACGGTGCTCAAAAGTCAAATCAAGCTTACAGGAGAATATGGAATGAAGATCCTTTGGAGACAAATCATTATGATGATAGAAAAAGGAGAAGTCATGATTACCACTAGGCAAATCAATGTTACGATCTAAGTGTTTGGTTTGAAAGTGGAGAATGGTATGATAACAGGGTGTGTTATAAATGTGGTTTTGAAGGACACATTGCTGTTAACTGCCAGAGTCAGAGATTTGAGATGAGAAGATGCTATGAATGTCAAATCAGAGGTCATATTGCCAGAGATTGCCCAATGAGATCAAAGAGAAGATCGAGGGTTGAATCTCATAGAATGGTGAAGAAAACTGTCAAAATTGAAGAAAAGCCCAAATAACAGAAAGTGAAATTATCACAAGGGCAGAAAGAAAGACTGAGAAAGAAAAGAAAGAAAGCGAGAGAGTATCTAGAAAAGATTTTGTTCTCGGATACAACCGATGAGCCAGATAACAATTCTGATGAATCGTTTTGCTCTCCAAAGAATGATCAGTCAAGTAAAACGAATTCATCAGATTAAAATCTGAGGACAAAAGAGAGAATAAAGAAAGAAAAATTGGTTAATCAAACGGTTAAAAAATCAAAGAAAGTTAAATTTTCAAATATAATTTTTATAAAAGTGTTTGAATATAAAAGAAATTGTGAAAGGTCGTTCATGTCATATGTTGATGAATTTGGTAAACCTAAGTCCAGTATGGATTGGGTTCCAATTCAAAACTAACTAAGTTCATTTGCATGTGCAGGTGTTCTGGAGGACAATTCAAGGTCAGCATGAATAACAGAACAGCCTGGCACACAAAGAAAAAAATCGGTGTTAAAACAGGAAGTGTTTGGTTTAAATTGTTAAAATTTAAAAAGAATACGCCGAAACCCTCACGGATGAACAAAAACATGATAAAATTAGATTGAAAAACGGTTTCAAAAAGTTATAATCAAGTGGTTTGTAAATCATGGGGGTGAATGTGAGCTAAACAGAGAATGTGAAGCAGAAATGGATGGCGAGATGAAGCTATCTACATCGGTTTGTTAAATTTTATTAAATGTTTTGGATTTTAGGGGGAGTAAAATTTTGAAAATACAAAAACATTTGAAAATTTGAAAAAGCCAAAAACATGAAAAAAATGCAAAATGAGTTTTTGTGTAAGAAGATGAAATGATAGTACATCAGTAGACAATCACGGCATGCTAAAGAATTGGAAAGTTAAATATGTGATAAACGGTCTCACTGATGATATGCCAGTAGGTTTTGACACATTCAGTAGATTGATTTCGAGATATAAACCTAAATATCAATAACTTTCTTATTTCGTGGGGAACATCTCTCGGATATATAGGTAACCCCTGAAATCTTGTTTGAAAGATTGCCTGTTTCTGAGATACTAGGTCTTTATACTGTTTGATATCTGGGGTATTATACCTGGTCTTCTGATATTGCGGAAGCAATGGCCTAGACCTTGTATAATACTTTATGCGCTTTAAATAAGCTTTCCCTCAGCATAAAAATTGAGAAAATATCGAAAGATATAAATCAATTGCTATTGTAAAGAAGATCCCTAAGTGGGACACACCTAAAGTCGAGCCTTCATCTCTTTGACTGAACGGTAGTTCATACCTAAGCTCTCAAGGCCTCGCACTAACCCAGAGAACATATATCATTATAGTATATTCACCTGTAAGACTGAATATAGGGAATCTAGATACGAGAGTATATTCTGATGTGGGACACGCGAATAAGTTAAGCGCTTAAAACACTAATTCTCATATCTCGAAACAATTGAACTTTTTGTGAAAATTTAAATGGATCAGTATACTGACAATCTAAGTGAATCGTTTAGAACTTAAAGTCTAAAAAGGTCAACGGTGCTAGTGATTTGTCATAAACTGATATGATCCTCTGACACGAACTCAAACAAAAATATTGTCTGTAAATATTTCTTTACTGCTTTTCATTAAAGAAAAATTACAAAAAGATTTTCGGAGTGTTTTAGCATAAACTTTGTAAAATACAAAAAATATTTTGTTTCCGTTTATGTTTCGACAACCGATGATGAAAAGCTGAGTTTCAAAATCTGAAGATGCTGAACATAAACAAGTTCATTAATTTGAAACTTGAATTTTAAAATGATAATTTAAAAAGTTGATAAGTTGGATAATCAAGGTCATTAATTTGAACTTGATCATCTGTGAGGGTTACTGAATTTGATCATGCTTAAAAATCAAATATGATAATAGGCATTTATATGTTTAGAAAACTCTCACCAGTTAAATCTGAACGTTTGAATAATGATAAGATTTGACAGGAAGCTAAATGAAAGGGGGAGCAAGATTAATTGTCAAATCTTAGATTCGGAACATTATTCAAGGGGGAGCTTACAGTTTTACTTTGTTTGCTTGAATATGCAATCCATGGCAGATCAAGACTAAACTTCGCAGATTTCTAAGCTATGTCCAAGGGGGTGTCTGTGAGTGCATTTTGTATGTCCATAGTTAGAAATATGTCAGTATTTGTAACGTTTAAAGTTTTGAGTCTGTAATATACCAGTCAAAGGTTTCATTAGGTGTCGTTAGGTAATGACAGGTTAAGATACGGTATGATACGGCATGATACGAGACCAGATATAACCAGACATGATGTCATCATGACTAAATGATGACATCATATCTAATGCTTGCATGGAATTCAAAATTGTTCACGTGAAGATATTAATAAATGAAGGAAGCCGTTCGATCGGACGAGGAAGTCAACGGCAATTGGATCCGATGAGTTTGACCACGTCCTATCGGATCACATCATCAGAAGTCAACTGCCATTCGATCGGATGAGTTTGACCACGTCCGATCGGATCACACCTCTACTCTACTATATATAGCCATCCGATCGGATCTCAAAGTAGAAGTGAACATATCAGAGAGAACACATCAGAGCTCATCCGTTCCAACACATCTATGTGAAATACAAGACCTGCAAGTTCTTTCGATCAAGTTCAAAACACTCTCGATTCACATCACGTCCTCTAGATTATGAGTGTTTTGTATAGATCAAGTCGAAACTCTGTCCGGTTGTCGTTACGTAATAAAACGATAGTTATTTACGTTTTCACGCACGATTACGGTTCGATTTAACGGATTCCGCATGTTAAATCGAATTCATCACAGATCTAGTGATCGTTTACAATCCGATCCTGAACTCACATCGTTCGTGTTATAAACCATCGTTCAATCTTTCGTGTTTTAATTGTGAAAACTAACTTTTGGTTGTTCTCGTTGAATACATTCAAACTTGTGTTTTGACTCGTCTATACTACCAAAGGGTATCTTTAATCATTTAACAAACCACCAAAGGGTTTGTTAAAATTCATCAGGTTTTGTCGTTACCCACATTACCCCATAACCATAGCGATCGTCCGATAACGAGATTTGTCAGATCCTATGGTACCATAACATACTGCTGGTCGGCTTGGCCAAAGCTAATGAATGTCATTCATGTTATGTATTAATGCACCAACAAGTTCGTCCACATTGTTGAAATCGTTGTGTTTAATATAAACCATAGTATTTGTTTTGAAAACTCGAAAATCGTTTAGCACATATGAATCACCCCAAAATAATTGAAAGCAGTAAAATAGGGGAACTATGTACTCACTTGAGATTGCAAGGTATCCTCGATTAAGTGAACTAACAAGCTCGGGAAATCAAGGAATCAAGTGGCACCTAGTATTGGATCACTATGTTAATAATCGAACCTAAATCAGGAGATCGGGTAGAATGAGGTCTCGTAAACCAAATGAGTGTGGGAACACATCTAATATGGTTTAACAAAGCCTATATTCTGAATTGAAACCTATCCTAAGTGCTTTTGACCCGTTATGACCCGTTAAGGTAGTTTACGTTACTTTAACACGTCATTTGTGCAAAAGCACGTACGGAGGGTCTAACTAGCCCTATGACAAGTATTATATGCCTTACCATGTTTAATAATATTGCATAATCAGTTTTAGTGTCAAAATTTAAGTTACATATGCTTAAATTCAAATTATGCGTGAAAAGAGAATTTTGGTCATTTTCCTAAGGCATATAAACTACCTATCATATAGCTAATTAAATGAAGTGACCATAAGGTATAACCTCGGAAGGTTATTCCCTATACAACTATGGTCACAAAATATGTTTGGTCGGATACTAATGATCGACCAAACGGGTCGAGTTCGAAAGTCTAAGCGGTTGTTTAGACCGCTTGACTTACGACCCTAAATAAGCACTACACTAGAAGTGACGAGTTAAACATGTTTAACTAAGTTAGAAAACTGATTTGATATCAAAACAAAGTGTTTTGATACCCGAAAATAGTTTCATCGCAAAATGCACATAATTGTGCATTTTGACCGAAATTTTGACTCGTCACTTCGACTAGTCAACGTGGTAATTAGTAGGTATAGTCGCAAGGGACTATAATCACCGTGATTACGCTCACGTTGCAAAGTTCAAACGAACTTTGTCTTGACCAAAGCATGGTCAAAGCTGAAAGTCAAACACTGTTTGACTTTCTTGCTTGAAATAATAACAAGACATGAAAGAACACTTACAAGTGCTCTAGGCTAGAAGGATGGCTAAGAAAACTCAGATTTGAAGCCTCCAACCAAGTGTGGTAGCCTCAATAGAGCAGAGATGAAGATAGAAAGCAAATGAGCAAGTTGAAGTGTTGGTGTTCTTGGATTTATATAGGAAATTATGAACCATTGGATCATTGTCAAGTGTTTTTGAGTTGTTCCATGCATGATCATCACCATACAAATGTTAGGCTCTGATTTGGGGACTTGGAGAACACATAAACCAGCCCACAATATGCAAAAAACTGAGATTAAAACCAAGTTCAGCAAGCTGTTTTGAAGATTCAATGAATTTGCTGTGCTGGGACCTGCTTACGGATCGTAAGGGTCCTTGGTATACGGTCCGTATGGCTGTCATCAGGGGCCAAAGTTTGAAAATTGACAGCTTTGGTCCCTGAACTTGTTTTGTCGCGTTTCGGCACTTCTAACACCCGTCAAGCCCATTTTCAAGCTCCATGATAAAGTTATAGTATATTTAACTTGATTTATGCTAAAAAAATGTCACGGATGTCGGTTCGTTTGGCTTTACGGTTGCGTTTTTCGGTTAATTACGACGGAATCGTAACAAACACGAAAACGACCCAAATTGCAAAACGAATGAAGTTTTTGCATTCCCATCACCAAAATACAATATTTTAATGATTAAAAAAATTTTCGGATGTCCGGATATGGTCAGAACGCAAGATCTGCACGTATATGCATACTTTCGCAGTTTTGACGCTTTTAGTCCCTGTGATCAAATAAGCGTATTTTCGCACACCGAACCCCTCAAAACTTATTTCTATGCCATTTAAAGGATATTTAGGGTATTTTTAGCTTATGATCTTGTTCTGGAGTGTACGTTGCTATACGAATTAGCAGACTTTTGCAGTTTGTCTCAAATAGTCCCTGTGATTGAATAAACTTGTTTTTGACACACCAAACCCTTCAAAACTTATTTCTAAGTTATGTAAAGGTTATTTAAGGCATGTTAAGCTTGTGTCACTGTTCCAGAGTGTTTGTCGCATTAAACTGATCACGTTTACATAACAGTTTCCGTATAACTTTCCAGAAAGCGACGAAGAGCTTGAAATCGAACTAGAACTGAAATGTGAAATTGTCATACACAAATAAAAAAAATGGGATCAAAACAAATTGTTTCATTGGAATTTGATATTTTTCTACATCGTACAGTGTTTACAGAGCGCAAATGTCACACCAAGAGCTTCACATATGGTCATCGTCAAACGGATTCTACGCTACCTGAAAGGAACTCCAAGCTTGGGGTTGTGGTATCCAAAAGTTGGTGATTTCAGAATTGAAGGCTATTCAGACTCAGATTTCGGATGCTGCAAACTGAACTCTAAATCTACAACGGCCGGCTGCTAGTTCTTTGGAACACGCCTGGTAACTTGGTAGTGTAAGAAACAGACCACTGTCGCTCTCTCTACCTGCAAAGCTGAGTACGTCTCAGCTAGCAGCTTTTGTTCACAGTTATTGTGGATTCAACAGCAGATGGGAGACTATGGTCTGCAATTTCTTAACTCGCCTATATTTGTAGATAATGAGGCAGTTATTAACATCACTAAGAAACCTGTTCATCATGCTAAAACAAAACATATTGAGATCCGACATCACTTCATCCGTGATTGCTACAAGAAGAAGTTGATTCAAATCGAAAAAATCCACACCGATGATCAAAAAGCTGACCTTCACACAAAATCGTTTGATAAAAACCGTTTTCATTATCTGTTAAAATTAAACGGGATGAAGCTTTTATCGTCAAGGCGAGATGTTATTGGCGTTGATGAGGAACCCAAAGCAGAGGACGTTGGGAAGCAATCTGCTCTGGTTTGTCACATTTTTAGATGTTTTGGTCTTTAGGGGGAGATAGAGTTATAGAAAATCCAAAAACATTAAAAAATGTAAAAAAAAAAAGAAAATTCAAAAATGTAAAAAACATTAGAAAAACCAAAAAGAGTTAGTGTAAAAAGAGGAAATGATAGTACATCAGCTAGATTGTCACGGTACGCTAAAGATTTGGAAAGTCAAAAGCGTTAAACGGTCTCACTGATGATGTGTCGATAGGTTTTTACATTTTTAGTAAACTGTATTCGGGATATAAACATAAATACTATATCTTGCTTATCACGTGGGGAACATCTCTCGGATATATAGGTAACCCTTGAAATCTTGTTTGAAAGATTGCTTGTTTCTAAGATACTAGGTCTTTATACTTAGTGATATCTGGGGTATTATACCAGGACATCTGATATTGCGGAAGCAATGGCCTAGTCCTCGTATATTGCTTTAAGCGTTTTAATATAAAGCTTTCCCTCAGCATAAAAATTGATAAATATCGAAAGATACAAATCAAGTGATGTTGTAAAGAAGATCCCTAAGTGGGACACACCTAATGTCGAGCCATCATCTCTCTGTCTGAACGGAAGTTCTAACCTGAGCTCTCATGGTCTCGAACTACCCAGAGAATATATATCATTATAGTATATTCAAATGTAAGACTGAATATGGGGAATCTGGATACGAGAGTATATTCTGAGATGGGACATGCGAATAAGTTAAGTGCTTAAAACATTAATCTCGTATCCTGAATCGGTTGAACTCTGTGTGAGAATTTAAGTGGATCGGTATATCGATAATCCAGGCGAATCGTTTAAAAACTTAATGTATAATAAGATCAATGGTGCTAGTGACTTGTCGGTAGCTGATATGATCCTCTAACACAACTCACAAAAATACGTTTGTAAATAGTTTCTTGTTGTTACATTCTGTTTAAACCCAAAAAGATTTTCAGTGTGTTTTAGCATAAAGTTTTTAAAATACAAAAAGATTTTATTTATGCATTATTTTCGATAAACCATTATGGAGAGCTGATCTTCATTATCTCAGATGCAGAGAAAGAATGCTGAATGACAGGGTGGGAGCTTATCTGAAAGTTGGGAAACTTGAAAAGTCAAATATGTTCATTAATTTGAAACTTGTAATTTTCTTAAAAAAATGAAAAAGTTGAACAAAATGTCAGACGTTTCGTGAATCAGGTCAACCAAGGTCATTAACTTGGACTTGGTTGATAAATCGAGTAACCAGGGTCATTAACTTGGACTTGGATACTCGAGTGGATTTAAACTGACCTAAAATTGATCAAAGTGTTTGAAAATTGAAAAATGGAAATCATGTTGGCCGGTTCGAACGAAGACACAACAGTGGCTTCGAACAAAGGTCGGTTTTAACAAAACAACATTTCAATGTTTTGTGGCTTCGTACGAAGCCACAGACCCCATATATAAGGTCTGGGTTCAAACGAAACCTTCATTTCTCACAGCACCTTCAAACCAAATCCACTCAAATCAAGCCTTTACTCTGTCCGATTTTCTTCAAGAATTTCATTGTAGTGTTGGCTTGCAAATCACTTACAATGGTGAAGGTAAGTTTTTCCTGATCTACACACTTTAAATCGTTCAATGTTTAGATTTAAGAACCGTTGGCATTATATTCGTAGATTCACTCATTATTACTGGTTCAATGTTAAAATTGATGATGAATTGTTGTTAATTGGCGATTGTAGGTTGGTTTAGATTCATCAATTTCATGTTTTTTATATAAATTTGATGTTTGATCTTATTGACTGTTCATTGTCTGTTCTGTTCGAAGGGACTGGCTTCGTACGAAGCTAACCCAGATTTCTTGAATAGTTAAATCTGTTAAGTGTTTGTATGTTTTGATCTGTTTATCATCATGTGATACATGTTTGGATCTTTATAGTGTTATATTGTCATATGTTCATGCGAATTTAGTTCGAAGGGACTGCCTTCGAACGAAGACAGTCCTGATGACTATGAATGTTTGTTTGAATCAAGTGTTTGGTGTTATAATAAATAGAGTGTTGATAATGTTTGATCTGAAAATGTGAGTAATGATACGTTTATGCTCAACAGTGGCCTCGTACAAGCAAATCCCTTGGCTTCGTACGAAGGAAGGAGATGTTAAAGAGTTCAAAATTTTCTAAGTGTTGAGTTTTGTTGTGAAGTAGTGTTATACTTCCTTGATAAACGTGCCATGAATACTGATTGTGTATCTTATATGATTGCAGGTAAAGAGTACAAGATTTGATAAATAGCACAACGTCTTCTGCTTGTTAGACAAAAGTTTACCATGAATGAAACCATTTGAAGATGTTGTAGACTTTATGGATTGAAGTCGAATAAAGAAAGCTCTTACTGACAGACACAGGTGCTACAGATCTCACATTGAAATGTTTTGGAACAATGCAAGATTTGATGATGCAACGAAAGAGATAGTGTCAGCTTTGAAGATAAAAGACGATAAACGCAAACACATTGACATAGAAGTGAAGTTTGATGTTGGTGATGTTCGTAGAGTCTTAGATTTCAAAGATGATGACAAGGATCCAATCCAGGTGTCTGAAAAGTTAGTGAAAGGTTTCTGGATGAGGATGGGGTATGATGGATACGTTAATGACACAACATACAACAAATTGAAGTTTTCGAGGCCTTACAAATTTCTAGTGCACTCAACCATTTATTCACTTCATCACTGAAAAGGAGCATTCGATGTTTCATCTGATTTTGTGATGTGTGTTTTAAGTTGCTTGATTCTTAACCGACCGTTCAATATTTCGCAGGCTATTTTCAATTATATGGGTAGATAACATCAATGGTGAGAAATTCTTGCAATATCCGAGGTTTATACAGATGTTCTTGGATGACAAAGTAGAGAATCTGCCAAAGGTTGCTGCTGATGAGCTGGTGTTAGATCATATGGATACTGAAACATTTCAGAGGCTGAATGTTTATCAGGGTGTTGATGAAGACAAAGAACCACCATACAGGAAACCATTTGCGGTATCTTAAATCCTGATTATATAGCTCCACACTTTGACAAATGGAGGCATGATGATAGTAACTCAGATTTAGAAACAAACAAAATGGAGCCGTTTTTTAACAAGTGAGGAAATTTCTGGAAGAAGGGTGAAGAGATCAAGAGGAAAAGAGTTGTATCTCCTAAAGTTGCAAAGCCGTCTACACCAAAACCTGCAGCAAAAAGAGTTTCGAAGAAGAAATCTCCACCACGTTTAGTCGATGAACCAATTGATCTTCCCCCGGAGAATGTTGATGTTACTGTTACAGGTGAACCAGTTCCAGATTATCTAAATGTTCAAGGAAGTATGTCGTTTGATGATTTAGAGAACATTATTGCTGGTGAAAGTCCTGGAAGAGCTGCTCAGTTAGTTAAAGAAAAAGCTGCTAAAGTTGCTGCACAAGCTACTAAGAATGTTGAAGCAGCAACAGGTGGTGAAGCTCTAAAGGAAACTTTTGTTGAAGGTGAAGTTCATTCGGATTCAAGCGTGATAGCTTCTGATATAGAGATTACAAAGATGTCACCTACTTCTTATGTGAGTGGAAAGTTCAAGCTGAAGGGGCATCAAAGAAAAAGAAAGGGTCAGATGAAGACGATGTGCCATATATGCCAACAGAAGCTGAACATAGGAAGTTGTGAGAGGCAGAGGTAGAAAGAGAAGTGCAAAGGTTGCTGGTGCTTCTCCAAGAAAATCAAAAGTTAGAAAGATTGTGATCAAGCCTCCTAAACAAAAGGCTGTTAAGTCTTCTAAAGAAGCAGAAAGGGTGACTAAGGAAGTTCCTTATGTTGAAGTTCGTGTTCCTACTCCTCCAAGATCACCTGTTCAAGAATCTATGCCAGTTCAGAGTGAATTGAGAATGGCAACACCTCCTTCTTCTTTTGTACAACAAACTGTTCCAATTCAACCCGAAGTTCATTCTACTCCTCCACAGCAAACAATTCGTGTTGAAGAGCCTGCTTCTACTTCTAAGAAAACAACAACTTCAGTTCATCAAAGTTCAAGTCAAATCTTTCCGGATTTTCCTTCTAACCTAGGTCCAGCTTCGTCATTAGATGATGTTGGTTTCTTCGGAGATGAGAGGGTTGATGGGATTTTGAAAAGAGTTAGCATTCTAGAGAAGGCAAAGGCTGAATCAGACGAAAAATTGAAAGCTACTAAGGTTGAGTTGAAAGAAACAAAAGAAAAGTTGAAGAGTGTGGAAGCAGAGAATGTTGTGTTGAAGAATGAGCTAACAGTAATGAATGAGAAGGTGTTAGAAGATGAAGCGAGAATAAATGTGCTAAACGAGATGTTCGATGAGTTACTTTATTCTAATACTAATATGCAAGATGCTAATGCAACAATGAGTCAAGCAAGCGAGATTATGAAGAAAGAACTTGAAGATCTGAAAGCTCGTGATGAAAGCAAAACAAAGCAGCTTGGTATGTTATATGCTGTTATTGAGGATCGTCTGGGAATCAATGTACATGCAGCGTATGATGAAATTGGCATCCGAAGAGCTGAGGCTCGGAGGATGGAAAGACAGAGATTAGATGCCGAAGAAGCTGCAAGGGCTGCTCTTTATAAAGGTAAGAACATAGCAGAATAAGAAGTGTTGGAATCCTCGTCTCAACAGGAACAAAAACAGCCTGAAACTGAAGTTCAAGTTGAAAACATTGAAGTTCATACTGCTGAGATTGAAGTGAATGTTAAAGAAAATCCTCTTGTTCCTGGTATGTTGTTTACTCTCATAGGTGAACCAAAGCCGTTAATTTACAGCAGAGAGGATAATCTGAAAATAATTGAAGTTGAGAGATGTCGTCTTGAGGAAAAGAAAGTTAAAGTTGCTGAAACTGTTAACGAAGAGGAAGATGAAGAAGACGAAGAGGACGACGACTTCAAAGACATTGATGATTATCACTATGATGGTGATGATAATGATGACAGAAATGATGATGATGATGATCAAGGTGGTGCTGGTGGTGCGTTGATTGTTAAACCACCAGGCATTGAAAATATTGAAAATTATCTGAATGATGAGCGAAATGTAGAGCATGAATAAGCTCAACGTCAGGGGGAGTCTACCTCCAGATCTAAACATGCAGCTATTCATCGGGTTTTCTCCAAAACTCCTAAAGTTATATATTGGACTCATGATGTAGAAGAGGGGGGAGTTTGTGGAAAATTGGTCGAGAACGGATATGTTGGATGCTCTGGGTCTGAGAGATGAGAATCTAAAGTTTGATATAGAAGATGAAATAACAGAAGTTCCCGATGAAGACTACGTATTTAAGCATGTTGAAGATGCTAATAAGTTTAATGATGTAGTAGTGGAGGATGATACGTTAGATTCTGATAATGATGTCCCGCCACACTATGGGGGTCTTGATGATGACTTTCCTACATTTACTGACCTGTTTTGAATTCATAATGAAGACGATCTAAGGAGGAAAGTGGCAGAAAAGATTACAATTGAAGGTCCTCCGAAAGTTCTCACTGAAGAAGAACTAAGAGAAGAAAGAAAAAGGCGGTTCAAGAAGCCTTTAGTGGAAGAAAGGAAGTTTAAGAGACCATTGAAATTCTTCACTGGGCATCCGAATGAATCACTTGGTGATGTTCTGTCTTGGGGGTACTTGGAAGGTATGTTGGTATATGCTATTAAGCGAGAACATGGTGTTCAGAATTCAAAATTCTTGAAAGACATCAAAACACTACCATGGTGGGACGTGGAAGAATTGGTTAAGACGAAGAATCTGCAACAATGTCTTCACGGTCCTGAAGTAAGATTCTATGAACAACGGCTGTGGAGGTATATCAAACATCAGGCGACTCTGAACTTTCCTGATTGGAAACCTTATAGGCCTAAGCGTATTGAGAAGATTGATCCATTCACAGGTGAAAAAGACATCATGCTTCATATTAGTAAGCCTCGTTGTATGAAGAACATGCCCCTGAAAGCTATGGAATAAGATTTTTACAAAGACTTCAAAGAGTGGGTTCTGAATCCAAAGATGGTTGAAGCGGTGATCAATCTGTTTGATGATAAAGAATGGAGATATATTCATGTGCTAGATCCAATGTGTCACACCCCCAAAATACCACATGCGGAAACCCCGCTAGACGTGTGACAAACCAGGATCCAGCCACCAATCACATTGAACTAATGTCAAGATATTAAATAAAGTTTCTATTTATTAAGATAAAACATTCATAAACATAACCCAAGTTTAACATGTTCAGCGGAAGCATAAGATAAGTCATCATTCAATTTTTTCAAACCAAATATATGAAAACCAAATGTATTTTCATGTATTCTCTAAAGGCTCGACCCATGACTACTCCAGCACTCCCAGACAACAAGTTCCTTGTCCATAAAATCTACGACCTGCGAGCATGCAACAAGTGTATCATACAATGCTGGTGAGTTCGTAGTTTTATGAAAACGTTAATTGCCAAGTGTTTAGTTCAGTTTAATAGTAATGTTGATAATAACTCGAGTACCGTACAAGATGGCTCCAGATTGTTTTGCCCGTCCCCAATGCCCCCTATCTAAGCATTGGTCGAGATTTAAGGTCATTAGTTCACGCCCGTCCTCTCAGGTACGGTGTGAGGTTGCCAAGCCTAATAGCGCTATCAACTAATACCCCGTTACCTCTCAGGTAACTATTCGGTAGAAGATGGGACTTAAGGTGATAGGAAATGAGTGTATTATCTAACATCCCAGTTTTTACCCAAAAGACTTATTCCTCTCAGGAATACCCATTTGATTGTCCCACCCACCGGGACGCATGCTCAAGAGAAATGAACTCACCTTAGTTTTGCTCGGTATGTTAAGTTACCCGTTCCAAGTTGGTCAACCGAACCCTACCATGGTTACCAATTAAAATCAGTTTCATTAATCAATTAAATCACGTATTTTCACAAACTGCATTTACCACAATGATCACCGTATAACACATAGCAAGTACTCAAATTTCATACTAGTCCTCATCTCACGTGTATGTCACATTTCAAGGTGAGTTTGCTACTCACACGAGCCAAATCAGGTTCCTCATTCCTAATTAACATGCATCAAATAAAGCTTTATAACATAAACATTCATCATCCTACACATCATAAACCATTCAGAACCATATGTTATGTGAACACATTTGCTGTTTAAACCGTTCTGTTTGATTGTTCACTTGCAGCATCTTCACGAAGAACCAGTTCTTCGTGGGATGCCCTCATGGCGAAAAACCCTAATGACGAAGAACCATTCTTCGTCGAGAATGAGTGTGACGAAGAACCCTAGTGGTTCGTCAAAAGCCAGTTAACGAAGAACCAAGTTCTTCGTCGAGTTATGTTCTTCGTGGGGGGGGGGGAGTCTTTCGTCGCTGGCCTCAACAGATGGTTAAAATTCCCTTAATTTCAGCCGTAACAGTTGCTAACAAGTTTGACAGTTTTCCAATCAGATTAAACGACACTTTCTAACCATGATCAAGTACCCTAATTATGAACAATCATCAACCACTCAAATCAATTAGAAAGATAACAGTTCCCACTCATCATACAAATCATAAACTAACAACTTATCATGTGAATCATTATGCTAATTGGAACAAATCATCAGTTTGTTAATCCCATGTTTCTAATCACTAAATCCAACATAGTTTATTACCATAATCAGTCACATATTCTAGATTTATGATCTTATAGATGAAATCCTAGTTTTACATAAAGTCACAACATCAAGATTTTAGCCACTAACAATGATAGACGCTAACCATGATACTGAAGTGATTAGTTTGTTAGAGATGAAGGGCTTCGAGACCCAAAACTGCCATCGCACAAGGAAGAGAGGGAGAGAGAACTTTAGGGTTAGATGTTTAAGTTTTGCAGGTTATGAAATGTTATGCAAACAAAACAACAGTCGGGCCCATTTTGGGCCACGAATGGACCTGGGCCGAGAGCCCTCTTGGCGAAAAACCTTCCTGGCGAAGAAACTTCTTCGTCAAGGAGTGGTTGTGACGAAGAACCCTAGTTTTTCATCAAAGACAGTCAACGAAGAACCAGTTCTTCGCCGACTTGAGTTCTTCGTCGACTTGAGTGTGGTGTGCGGCCCAAAGTTAAGAAACATGAACACGTTATGTCTAAACATTAAACAACTCCTAAGTTTTCATGCAACAACCAAACATAACAATACTTTAATCATCCATATATCGTGTACATGATACAACGTAAAACGAATTGTGAAAACAGGATTGTGAAACAAGTGATGCGTAGAGGAAGGACCTTGAGATCTCGAGTTGTCACATCGTCCCCAACTTGAAAGAAATTTCATCCCGAAATTTGATAAGTAACCCAAAGCGGCAAAGTGTTAGATCAGGATGACTGCGGATTTTCCTCGGGTGCCACATCATCCCCAACTTGAAAGAGAATTTTGTCCCGAAATTCGCCAGTCTCATCAGAATTTGGTTCCGCTATTTTGAACAGTTGCGGATACTTGAGGTTCATCTGATCTTCGCGTTCCCACGTGAACTCCGGTCCACGTATTGAGTTCCAACGAACTCTCACGATTGGAATTCAACTGTGCTTACGAACCTTAACTTCCCGATCCACGATTTCGATAGGTTCTTCGACAAACTGTAACTTGTCGTCAATCTTCAGCTCTTGAAACGGTACAACAAGTGTTTCATCGGACAAACACTTCTTTAGATTTGAGACATGGAAGACATCATGAACGTTACTCAATTCAGTAGGTAACTCGAGTTTGTACGCCACTTTACCAATTCGTTCCAGAAATTTGAATGGCCCCACATAACGCGGATTAAGCTTGTCGCGTTTCCCAAAGCATACCACACCCTTCCAGGGTGAGACTTTCAACATAACGCGATCGCCTACAGCGAACTCCAAAGGTTTCCTGCGCTTGTCAGCGTAGCTTTTGTCACACCCCGACCACGTTAAAACAACAAACCACGGAGGAAACATCGGGGAGTGTCGTAACAGAATCATTGTTTCACAACACATGGATTGAAGTTTCGTTTTATTGAATTAAGTTTATTACATTGTCTCGAATATTAAAAGCAAAATATGAACATATTGTCCTTCATTGTTATTAAGTCACTAAGGCCTCATCCGTCCCTATGTGAGCATGCATAATAATCATCAACAAACATCATCAAACTACGGTACCTGAAACATATGTGAAAATACGTCAGCATAAAAATGCCGGCGAGTACATAGGTTTTGTGAGTGTATCAAATTCATGGCCTTCAGTTCATATTTCAATACCTCGTCCAACTACGAGAGTTGTCGAGGGTGTACCTTGAAAACAAAAGAGTTTGATATTGCAGTATATTTCTATCAAATTTTACAAGTTAATATAAGTATAAACCAAAACAATTATAGCCATGAATCTTAACTGAAAACATTTGTCTTTGTAAACCAAGTAGTAAATCATCGTTGAAAGTAAACATTGTATGGTTTATATCTTTAAGTAAACCTTATAGTGTAACTTCGATTTGAAAACATTTGTCCAAGTGATCTAGATAACGCAACGACATGTAATGTGTTAAAAGCACTTATATATAGGAAGTACCAGCGGCGTATCCACCATGATTTTATCACATTACACCCGCCCCGTTACCTAATCACTTACCATAACCCAATCGTTCAATAGTTCAAATTGTTCCAATGGTTCAAATAGTTCAAATAGATCACAAAGTTCAAATAGTTCCAATGGTTCAAATAGTTCAAATCGTTCACATAGTTCAAATAGTTCCAATGGTTCAAATAGTTCTAATAGATCACATAGTTCAAATAGTTCCAATGGTTCAAATAGTTCAAATCGTTCACATAGTTCAATTAGTAGTTCCAATGGTTCAAATAGTTCAAATCGTTCACATAGTTCAAATAGTTCCAATGGTTCAAATAGTTCAAATCGTCCACATAGTTCAAATAGTTCCAATGGTTCGTGTTTTAATTGTGAAAACTAACTTTTGGTCGTTTCCTTGAATACATTCAAACCTGTCTGACTCGTCCTAATCGTTCAACTCGTATTAACATACCACCAAAGGGTAAGTTAACAATTATCAGGTTCTGTCGTTACCCACATTACCCCCATAACCATGGTGAAAGTCCGATAACGGGATTTGTCAGATCCTATGGTATCATAATATCCTATGGTACCATAACGTACTACTGGTCAGCTTAAAAATAGTTAATGAATGTCATTAAATTGTCTTTCGACCAACGCCCCAACAAGTTTGTTCGTATAATTTAAATCGTTGTGTTTAACATAAACCATAGCATTCGTTTTAGAAAACTCGAAATCGTTTAGCACATATGAATCACCCCAAAACATTTGAAAACGGTAAAAGAGGGGAACTATGTACTCACATTTAATTGCAAGGTATCCTCGATTAAATGAACTTAACAAAGCTCGGGCAAACCAAGGAAATCAAGTGGTACCTAGTAATCGGATCGCTAAGTTAATAAATCGACACCTAAATCGGGAGATCGGGTAGAATGAGGTATTGTAAACCAAATGAGTATTGGAACTCATGTGATATGGTTTAACAAAGCCTACATTCTAAATCGAAACCTATCCTAAGTGCTTACGACCCGTTAAGGTAGTCTACGCTACTTTAACGCGTCATTCGCGCGATTGCGTGTTCGAGACGCCTAACTAGTCCTATGACAAGTATTATATGCCCTAACATGTTTAAATATGTTGCATAATCAGTTTAAGTGACAAAAGTTAGGTTACATATGCTTAAATTCAATTTATGCATGAAAATGGCATTTTGGTCATTTTCCTAAGGCATATAAACTACCTATCATACAACTAATTAAACTAAGTGACCATAAGGTATAACCTCGGAAGGTTATTCCCTATACAACTATGGTCACAAAATATGCTTGGTCGGATCCTAACGATTGACCAAACGGGTCGGGTTCAAAAGTCTAAGCGGATGTCAAGACCGCTTGACTTACGACCCTATACAAGCACTAGACTAAAAGTGACGAGTTAAACATGTTAAAACATGTTTGACTAAGTTAGAAAACAGGTTTGATATCAAAAAAAGTGTTTTGATACCCGAAAATAGCTTCGTTGCAAAATACGCATTTTGACCGAAACTTTGACTTGTCACTTCGACTAATCGAGGTGGTAATCAGTAGGTATAGTCACATGGGACTATAACCATCGTGATTACGCTCACGTTTCAAAGTTCGATCGAACTTTGACTTGTCCAATTCATGGTCAAAGCAGAAAGTCAAACACTGTTTGACTTTCATGCTTGAAAAGCATAAACAAGCATGAAAGAAGCTTACAAAAGGTCCAAGCTAGGAAGAATTAAACTAAAATACTCAGGTATGAAGCCTTCAATAATGTGAGAGCTTCAACTTAGAGCAAATCAGATCAATGAGCAAGGAATAATGGCAAACTTGATGGGTATTTATAGGAAACCTTGAATCAACAAGATCATTACCTGTGTTTTTGCAAGGATCAAGGCATGATCTTGGCCATACACATGTGGCCCATAGTTTCTAATACAAGGGGAGTTCAAAAACAAGCTCATCGTATGCCAAATCAGGGGTTAAAATCAGTGGAAACAGGCTGTTTGAACAGATTCAATGTTTCTGCCAGCACCAATCCTCGCGGGCCGCGAAGACAGAGATATAAGTCTTCGCCCCAGGCGAGGACATCTGATCAGCAACTTTCAAAAACTGGCAGAACAGGCCCTGCAGCTTAAAACTTGATTTTTGACGCGTTTAGGCCCCGTTAACCCAATTTCAAGGCTCACAAGGATGTTCAAATATAGGGGGCATGAAATATGCTTGAAAATATCATGGATATCGGTTCGTTTGGTCGTACGATCTCATTTTCGGTTAATTACGACAAAATTCGAACGGACGTGAAAAACGAACCAAATTACGCGACGAATGGTATTTTAGCATTCCAATCACTAAAATAAAATATTTTAAGGATTTCAAAAATTTTTGGATGTCCGGATATGTTCAGAACGTAAGATATGCGCGTAAATGCAAACTTATGCACTTTTTGACGCTTTTAGTCCCTAATTATCAAATAAGCGTATTTTCGCATACCGAACCTCTCAAAGCCTATTTCTAAGATATGTAAAGGATATTTAGGGTATGTTTAGCTTATGATCAAGTTCCGGAATGTTTGTTGCAGTATGAATCGGCATACTTTCGCAGTTTGTCGTAAATAGTCCCTGCGATCGAATAAACTTGTTTTTGGCACACCAAACCCTCCATAACTTATTTCTAAGTTAGGTAAAGGTTATTTAAGGTATGTTAAGCCTATGTCACTGATCCAGAGTGTTTGTCACGTTAAACTGATTACGTTTACGCATCAGTTTGCGTATAACTTTCCAGAAAGCGATTTAAAGCTTTAAATTGAACAAGAATTGACATGTGCAAATGTCTCATGTATTTATACAAATCCCAAGTATGAAACACAAGATTTCATTGGTTTTGTATTTGTATGATAGTCGTAGAGGCACATATGTCACACTCACCCCAAGAGTTCCCACATAAGAGTGACTGGTCCGATTATGTTGATTTGTACAAACACTCTAGCCTTAGACAGAAAACTCGGGATACAGGCACCCACCCTTCCAGATTGCACGTGTTCACATTAATAACACCCAAACTTTGACGAGATTTTGAAAACTTTGAAGGTTCAAAACATTATAATAAATCATCTAAGAAGAGATGATTGGTTTTCAAATCGGATTTGTAATTCGTGTTCTTATTCTTGTTGTGGTTGTTACCTAAAGATAGGTAACAGTATTGTTTTAAGATAAACACAAGATAACTTGTGTTAGGGTCCTAGGAAGGTTATAGTCTAGGTCAAAGCATTACTAATAACCTAATTCTCTATAACCATGAGCTCTGATACCAACTCTTCTGTCACACCCCGACCGCGTTAAAACAACAAACCGCGACGGAAACGTCGGGGAGTGTCGTAACAGAATCATTGTTTCACAACACATAGATTGAAGTTTCGTTTTATTGAATTAAGTTTATTACATTGTCTCGAATATTAAAAGCAAAATATGAACATATTGTCCTTCATTGTTATTAAGTCACTAAGGCCTCATCCATCCCTATTTGAGCATGCATCATAATCATCATCAAACATCACAAACTACGGTACCTGAAACATATGTGAAAATATGTCAGCATAAAAATGCCGGCGAGTACATAGGTTTTGTGAGTGTGTCAGATTCATGGCCTTGAGTTCATATTGCAATACCTCGTCCAACTACAAGAGTTGTTGAGTGTGTACCTTGAAAACAAAAGAGTTTGATATTGCAGTATGTTTCTATCAACTTTTACAAGTTGATATAAGTATAAACCAAAACCATTGTAGCCATGAATCTTAACTGAAAACATTTGTCTTTGTAAACCAAGTAGTAAATCATCGTTGAAAGTAAACAATGTATGGTTTATATCTTTAAGTAAACCTTATAGTGTAACTTCGTTTTGAAAACATTTGTCCAGGTGATCTAGATAACACAACAACATGTAATGTGTTAAAAGCACTTATATATAGGAAGTACCAGCGGCGTATCCACCATGCTTTTATCACATTACACCCGCCCTGTTACCTAATCACTTACCATAACCCAATCGTTCAATAGTTCAAATAGTTCCAATGGTTCAAATAGGTCAAATAGATCACAAAGTTCAAATAGTTCCAATGGTTCAAATCGTTCACATAGTTCAAATAGTTCCAATGGTTCAAATAGTTCAAATAGATCACATAGTTCAAATAGTTCCAATGGTTCAAATAGTTCAAATCGTTCACATAGTTCAAATAGTTCCAATGGTTCGAATAGTTCAAATCGTTCACATAGTTCAAATAGTTCCAATGGTTCAAAGAGTTCAAATCGTCCACATAGTTCAAATAGTTCCAATGGTTCGTGTTTTAATTGTGAAAACTAACTTTTGGTCGTTTCCTTGAATACATTTAAACCTGTGTAACTCGTCCTAATCGTTCAAATCGTATTTACAAACCACCAAAGGGTAAGTTAACAATTATCAGGTTTTGTCGTTACCCACATTTCCCCCATAACCATGGTGAAAGTCCGATAACGGGATTTGTCAGATCCTATGGTATCATAATATCCTATGGTTCCATAACGTACTACCGGTCGGCTTAAATATAGTTAATGAATGTCATTAAGTTGTCTTTCGACCAACGCCCCAACAAGTTTGTTCATATAATTGAAATCGTTGTGTTTAACATAAACCATAGCATTCGTTTTAGAAAACTCGAAATAGTTTAGCACATATGAATCACCCCAAAACATTTCAAAACGGTAAAAGAGGGGAACTATGTACTCAGATTAAATTGCAAGGTATCCTCGATTAAATGAACTTAACAAAGCTCGGGCAAACCAAGGAAATCATGTGGTACCTAGTAATCGGATTGCGAAGTTAATAAATCGACACCTAAATCGGGAGATCGGGCAGAATAAGGTCTTGTAAACCAAATGAGTATTAAACTCATGTGATATGGTTTAACAAAGCCTACATTCTAAATCAAAACCTATCCTAAGTGCTTAGGACCCGTTACGACCCGTTAAGGTAGTCTACGCTACTTTAACGCGTCATTCGCGTGATTGCGCTTTCGAGACGCCTAACTAGTCCTATGACAAGTATTATATGCCCTAACATGTTTAAATATCTTGCATAATCAGTTTAAGTGACAAATGTTAGGTTACATATGCTTAAATTCAAATTATGCATGAAAAGGGCATTTTGGTCATTTTCCTAAGGCATATAAACTACCTATCATACAACTAATTAAACTAAGTGACCATAAGGTATAACCTCGGATGGTTATTCCCTATACAACTATGGTCCCAAAATATGCTTGGTCGGATCCTAACGTTCGACCAAACGGGTCGGGTTCGAAAGTCTAAGCGATTGTCAAGACCGCTTGACTTACGACCCTATACAAGCACTAGACTAAAAGTGACGAGTTAAACATGTTAAAACATATTTAACTAAGTTAGAAAACAGGTTTGATATCAAAACAAAGTGTTTTGATACCCGAAAATAGCTTCGTTGCAAAATACGCATAAATACGCATTTTGACCGAAACTTTGACTCGTCACTTAGACTAATCGACGTGGTAGTCAGTCGGTATAGAGACATGGGACTATAACCATCGTGATTACGCTCACGTTGCAAAGTTCGATCGAACTTTGACTTGAACAATTCATGGTCAAAGCATAAAGTCAAACACTGTTTGACTTTCATGCTTGAAAAGTATAAACAAGCATGAAAGAAGCTTACAAAAGGTCCAAGCTAGGAAGAATTGAACTAAAATACTCAGGTATGAAGCCTTCAACAATGTGAGAGCTTCAACTTAGAGCAAATCAGATCAATGAACAAGGAACAATGGCAAACTTGATGGGTATCTATAGGAAACCTTGAATTAACAAGATCATTACATGCGTTTTTGCAAGGATCAAGGCATGATCTTGGCCATACACATGTGGCCCATAGTTTCTAATACAAGGGGAGTTTAAAAACAAGCTCATGGTATGCCAAATAAGTGGAAACAGGCTGTTTAAACAGATTCAATGTTTCTGCCAGCACCAGTCCTCGCGGGCCGTGAAGACAGAGACATAAGTCTTCTCCCCAGGCGAGGACATCTGATCAGCAACTTTCAAAAACTGGTAGAACAGGCCCCTACAGCTTAAAACTTGATTTTTACGCGTTTAAGCCCCGTTAACTCAATTTCAAGGCTCTACAAGGATGTTCAAATATAGGGGGCATGAAATATGCTTGAAAATATCATGGATTTCGGTTCGTTTGGTCTTACGGTCTCGTTGTTCGGTTAATTACGACGAAACTCGAACGGACGCGAAAAACGATCCAAATTACGCGACGAATGGTATTTTAGCATTCCAATCACTAAATAAAATATTTTAATGATTAAAAAAATTTTGGATGTCCGGATATGTTCAGAACGTAAGATATCCGCGTAAATTCAAACTTATGCACTTTTTGACGCTTTTAGTCCCTATTTATCAAATAAGCGTATTTTCGCATACCGAACCTCTCAATGCCAATTTCTAAGCTATGTAAAGGATATTTAGGGTATGTTTAGCTTATGATCAAGTTTCGGAATATTCATTACAGTATGAATCGGCATACTTTCACAATTTGTCGTAAATAGTCCCTGCGATCGAATAAACTTGTTTTTGGCACACCAAACCCTCCAAAACTTATTTCTAAGTTATGTAAAGGTTATTTAAGGTATGTTAAGCCTATGTCACTGCTCCGGAGTGTTGTTGCATTAAACTGATTACGTTTACGCATCAGTTTGCGTATAACTTTCTTGAAAGCGATTTAAAGCTTGAAATCGAACAAGAATTGACCTGTGCAAATGTCTCATGTATTTATACAAATCCCAAGTATGAAACACAAGATTTCATTGGTTTTGTATTTGTATGATGGTCGTAGAGGCACAGATGTCATAGCTTTTCTGACAGTCGCACGCTGCCGCCATACGATCTTTGATCTGGACAATATTCTCTGAAGTTTCAAGTAGAAGTTCCGGACCTGTGATCTGGCTGTCACCCACCTCAGCCCAACAGATAGGAGAATGGCATTTCCGGCCATACAATGCTTCGAACGGGGCTTCCTAGATGCTGGAATGGTAACTGTTTTTATAAGAGAACTCTATCAAAGGAAAGTGTTTCTCCCAACCCTTACCAAAATCGATCACAGATGCTCGCAGCATGTCTTCAAGTGTCTGGATGGTTCGTTCACTTTGACCATCCGTCTGGGGGTGATAAGCCGTACTCATGTCGAGACGTGAGCTGAATGATTTATGCATCGACTGCCATAAATCGGATATGAAACGCGGGTCACGATCAGAGATAATAGAGGTTGGCACCCCGTGCCTAGAAACCACCTCCTTCAGATAAACAGCAGCAAGTTATGAGAACTTATCTATTTCCTTGATTGCTAGGAAGTGCGCTGATTTTGTGAGACGATCAACGATCACCCAGATGGTATCATTTCCTTTTTGGGTTCTTGGCAAACCAGTGACGAAATCCATAGCAATTTTCTCCCATTTCCACATGGGTATTTCTGGTTGCTGAAGCAGACTAGATGGTTTCTGATATTCCATCTTGACTTTTGCGAAAGTCAAACACTTACTCACATACGTCGCGATGTGGGCCTTCATATTCGGCCACCAATACAAGACTTTTAGATCCTGATACATCTTATCAGAACCTGGGTGAACAAAGTAGTGAGACTTGTGTGCTTCGCCCATCATAAGTTCTCTAAGGTTTCTGTATAAAGGGACCCATATTCGCTCCATGAAATAGCGAATACCATCTGATCTTTCAACAAGTTTCTTCTCCAAGCCTCGCATATCTTCGGCTTTAAGGTTCTTGTCTTTCAATGCTTCAGTTTTAGCAGAACGAATCTGGTCGGGTAGATTAGAATGGATGGTGAGCTGCAAAGCGCGGACACGTTTGGGTTTTGTTTCCTTTCAACTAAGGGCATCAGCTACCACGTTAATTTTACCTGGATGGTACTTAATGGCACAATCATAATCGTTCAAGAGTTCCACCCTGCGACGCTGTCGCATGTTCAACTCCTTCTGATCAAAGATGTGCTGAAGGCTCTTGTGGTCGGTATAAATAGTGCATTTGGTACCGTACAAGTAATGCCTCCATATTTTGAACGCGAAAACCACGGCCCCCAACTCTAAGTCGTGAGTCGTGTAATTCCTCTCATGAACCTTCAACTGTCGAGAAGCATAAGCTATCACCTTCTCGCGTTGCATCAGCACGCAACCGAGACCCTGAATAGAAGCATCACAGCATACCACGAAATCCTCGGTACCCTCAGGTAAAGACAAGATTGGTGTACTGCAAAGTTTTTGTTTCAACAATAGAAAAGCGTCTTCCTGCTTCGTTCCCCAAGAGTATATAACCCCTTTCTGTGTCAACGAGGTGAGAGGTTGAGCGATCCTCGAGAAGTCTTTGATAAATCTGCGGTAGTATCCAGCGAGACCAAGAAATTGTCGCACCTCCGAAGGATTCTTTGGTGCCGCCCAATTCCTGATAGCATCGATCTTGGCGGGATCCATGTGTATTCCCAATTCATTAACAATGTGGCCAAGCAAGTGTACTTCCTGAATCCAGAAGTCGTACTTAGAGAACTTTGCGTAGAGTTGCTCCTTTCTCAGAAGCTCTAAGATAAGACGCAAGTGCCGCTCGTGGTCCTCCTTTCTCTTAGAGTAGATCAAGATGACATCGATAAACACAATGACGAAATCATCGAGATACGGTTTGCACACGTGGTTCACGAGGTCTAGAAACGCTGGTGCATTTGTCAACTCGAATGGCATAACCAGAAACTCATAATGGCCGCGTTCGAAAAGCTGTTTTAGGAACATCCTCCTCTCTGGCTCTCATCTGATGATAGCCCGATCTTAAGTCAATTTTCGAGAAAAAACTTGACCCTTGCAACTGGTCAAACAGGTCTTTGATACGTGGCAAAGGATAGCGGTTCTTGATGGTCACCTTGTTGAGTTCCCGATAGTCAATACACATACGAAAGGATCCGTCTTTCTTCTTCACGAATAAGACCGGGGCTCCCCAAGGCGAAGAACTGGGTCAGATGAAGCCCCTATCCAACAGTTCTTGGAGTTGATTAGATAATTCTAGCAACTCACCTGGTGCAAGATGATAAGGATGTGACAACTGCCAAATTTGCATGCATCCGTACAATTGATTAATCTTGATTAACGTTTAATGACTGTGCTGAATTACAATTAATGGCTTAAACTGCTTTCTGATTATTGCTTTACACACATGTGCATCACATATTGCAAATGACATATCATTGACTGCATGCAAACATATAGACATAAATGATGCACAAAGCACAGTTAGCACAGTTAACAGACAAACCGAGAAGATGCTGATAGGAGTTTAGAACATAGACAGACGTTGTTTTGAGACACAGTATGAGCCAGAAACTAAATACTACACTAGTTTAGAGTGTAGGGAAGTAAGGATCACAAAACTGCATCCTTAAGTGATAGGTTAAGTGCCGAAAAGTGCCTAAAACTCACCCAAAGTGCTGATTTCAGCATAATTCAGCAAAAATCAGCATTTTAACAAGCTAGTATCATGCAAAAATATGACTAAATGGTCTTGAATGCTTTCCTAAGTGTCGGGAATTAAAAAGGATACGTAAAGAACACTAAACGGTATAGTTTAGTACTTTAACGAACCAGTATACGACCGAACAACCGGACACTACCCGAAACACCAAAATTAAATTAGAAGCATTATTTTAACATTACTGAGCTAGTTATGATCCCCGAACATCATAACACCTACTAAAATATCTACTAACTAATGTAAGTAACTAATAATTGAAATTTAAACTAGATTGTAACTTAATGGTTTAAACCTATACTAGACCCCCCCCCCCCCCGCACCTATCTTACGGCCCACATGGCCTATTTGGGAGATTTTATTTGATCTTGCTTGATCTTATGAAGATTTGCTTAGTAGATTTGCCATGTACTTATGAAACATATTATCCCATGGTTAAACCCTTAAGATGGATATAAGAATAAGTTGATGGATTAAACTCTCATTATCTTCACCCACACAACACACACTTTCTTTCTCCTTCCTCCCTTCTCCTTCTCGGCCAAAAACACCCATCACACCACCACCATTGTCAAGCTTTGTTTAACCATTTAAAGGTGATCACAAGGTGTTGGAAGCTAAGTTAAGAAGTTTGGAGCTTGTGGATCTTCAAGGACCTTTTCCATTTGCTATTATCCATCACATACATCCTCTTCATCTTCAAGAGTTCATCCTTAGCCTTGAGCTAGTAGTAAGATCTTCTACACACCATTTTACTTCTTATTTAGTTGGTTAAAAGATGATATGTGATGAAAATCATGAAGAACATCTAGAACACTGATGAACAAGAAGATAACTCTTTAACATAAGCTTAATAACATAGGAATACATATTGTTTAGTGTTGTTTTGCTTATTGGTGATTGTTTATCTGTGTTTATGATGTTAGACACCATATGGAACTTACTAGATTGTGATTAAACACATGATCTAGTAAGTTAAGGTGATGATCTTATGAGAGACCAAGATGATCATACCTTATGAATACATGAACTTGAATAATAAAAATTGTTTTCATATGTGATGGTGATTTAAACACAATACAAGTCTTATAAGTGGATGATTTCTAAAATAGTTTTCTCAAGAAACCAAGTTAAAAATATAAGTTTTACTAAATCTTGATTCTTACATAAACAAACCGTATTTTTGGTGGTTAAACAAGTGTATAAACACTTGTGTAACAAGAAGAATTCATAAAGAAACATTTTTAGAAATTGTGATTGCAAGTTGTAAACATCTAAATCATACAAGAATGAGGCTTTTAAATAAACAACCACACTTTAAAGGGTAACTGAAATTACTAAACACACTACCAAGTTACTACAAATTTTCATAAACTTTCAAGTTCATGAAGAGGTAGAAAATGCATGTTTTGGTAAGATCGGTAAGAGTAAGTTGTTTAGAGTTGATGGTAAGTTGATTGTGATGATTTTTACAAAAGAAAATGATATGCTTGAAAGCATGGAAACCTCCATTTTTAGGGGAAACTATGGCAAAAATTTTTAAAAATATTAACACTTAGAAAAATATTTATAAACCTACACTTACAAGTGTATTTTCAACAATAAATGGTTACATAAACTTTGCCATAATATTTGGTTACAAAAATACAAATATTGGAGGTTGGTTTTTATAAATAAAAGTGGCCAAATATATATATTTAGAATATATATACATTGAAGACACACATGTGTGATTACTTGTATATTATGTGTAATAGTTATATTTTTTTGGTGCTTGAAATAATATAACACATTAAAACACCAAGAAATTACAAACCAAAATACTACCAAAGATCTCAAGGAATAAATACACACGTTACACATAATATTGGAAAACCGAACGGTAGAATGTAACTTACAAAATATTCCGGAAAATATGTTCACAAAGTATACTTTGGTAAATAATATTTTGGACACAAAGAAATGAAAATATGATTTTTATGATTATTACAAAGTTATATCATATTTTTGACAAGAAGAAAATATATTATTTTTGGGAAGTAAAAATATATTTTCTTGGAAATTTTAGAAGATATATAATTTTTGGGAAAGATATTATTTTCTTAAGAACACTTGAAGTACATTATTTTTGATAAAGATGAGTTTATGTATATCTTTCAAGTGAGACTTGAAAATATATTACTTTTGGGCTTATGAGAAGTTACAAATATTTTTGCCCAAAGAAAAATTGTAAATAATTTTTCTAAGCAATATTTCTTATATATATATATATTGGAAATATATATATATTGGTGGACTTTTATTAAAGATAATATTCCGGAATAATTAATGTGAAGTTAAGATGAGAATACTTAATGAATACAATAAAATACGTATTTTCATACGTATGAATACACACCGGAATACGACACCAATACATGGCAAGTTATACAAATATAAGAATACGAGTATAAATACTTGAGAAGTATCATTACAAAATACTGTTTTAACAATTATTCCAAAAATTCAATAAATGTAATTTAAGTTAAAATAATTATTATTTTAACAAATAATTATATAACTTGGAATAATGATCACGACACTTGGAAACGCAACTCAAAGGCACTAATTAATACTAAGTCAAGGCACGGCCCGCTCGTTTAATAAGACCATCGTACATTGTAGTTAGTCGTGTACACTAGAGGACACTTTGAGTTACAGGCGGATTCAAAGGACGCAAAACTGTGAGTTCATGTCCCCCTTTTCTTTAAACAGTTTTGTTTATTAACTTCGGGGGTGAAGTACATGTTTCAAATGATTACAAAATGCTTACATACAAATACAATTGGTATTGTTAGCTAAGGAAAGTACAGTAGATCATGTGAATGGGTAGGCGCATACTTAAGGCCATTAATCCTCGTAGTAGGACCGAGGGATAAGAGTGATAGATCTATTTGGGTGTAGCGAGCCCCATCCATGAGTCCGCCGAATGGGCCATGTGGTGACTATGTCTTATAGCCGGAGGCCCGGTACAAAGTCTGCTAGGTTACAGTTTTCCTGCACCATGTCACGTATATTAATGTATTAGCTACACATTAATCGATCCGTTTCCTTGTTGCTTTCATACCGGGATTTCAAGTACATACAAACATACTTACAAATGCTTCAAAGGTTTATCCACAAACACACACATGAACTCGCTCAACTTTTGTTGATGTTTTCAAACTACATGTATTTCAGGAAATTAAGTATGGATCTGGCGGGCGTTGGAGTTTCAAGGCATGTTGAGAATAAAAGATGTCATTCATGTCGTAGAGTTTGGTTAGTGTGTCTTATCCTGGACGAGACACATCTTTTAAAACCTGGTTTTAACTAAAGTCTTTCGATGAGTTCTTATGAAACTCTAAACAATTCATAGGGTTTATAACTCGGATTTTAAGTCTATGTTTCAAGACGATGATGATGTAATGTTTTAAACTTGTTCAATAGATGACGAATCTATGATTTTAAGTCACACCATAATCACGCTTCCGCAAAAGTCAGGGTGTGACAGCTTGGTATCAGAGCTTCGATTGTAGCGAACTAGGATTCTTTCTCGAGTCTAGACTACAATCATTAGGGCTCTCACGAAAACGTTTTCACAAACATGTTTTCATTGCATACACAAAACGCCTAGATCCAGGAAAACAAACATTTTTACAAATAAAACACACGAAACACATTTCAAAGTTAATGTTTATAATTCAGTCTGAGAGACTAGGTAGTTAGTCTGAGAGACTAGTTGGGACAGTTTGAGAAACTGGGTAGTTCAGTCTGAGAGACTGGGTGTTTCAGTCTGAGAGACTTGGTGTTTCAGTCTAAGAGACTGGGTGGTTCAGTCTGAGAGGCTGGGTGTTTTAGTCTGAGAGACTAGGTGGTTCAGTCTGAGAGGCTGGGTGTTTCAGTCTAAGAGAATGGGCGGTTCGGTCTGGGAGACTGGTTAGTTTAGCCTGAGAGACTAGGTGATTAGTCTGGGAGACTAGGAAGGATAGAAAATTTCATGAAAAATAATGTGAATACATGATTACATGATGAATTGTCTTTGCTTGCAATACACTAAGTGTTAGTGGTTACTATGGATATACATGTTATGATTATTATGTACCGACACACATGTCACCTTCTTCAGAAAGCGAGTTGTCAGACGTTGATCACCCTATGGCCAACGCCACAAATAATGAGATTGCACCTGCGCCGGAGATGTTTACGTCAGACACTGAGAGTGACCCTGACATACTGACCAAGGAAAAGGACGACTTCCAACCGTCCGCGCTACTAGACTTTGGTAATGATTTACCCTTGCTGATGGCTTCCCCGACAAGGATCTTTTTGTCATCCCTGTTTCAGTCCATGACCACCTCATCACTGGTCATCCCGATGGTGAGCGCACCATGGCTCCGATCCTCGATGATGCGCCTCCTGTGGACATTCCTTCCGAAGGTTGGCTACTTGACGAGTAGTTGGTGATAACGTTGACATGTTTATTGATGGTCCTCCTGATGACGCCCATGATGATGAAAAGTTAGACGAGAACATTGTTACTAATTTCACTTCTTGAGACCCCTGTTATCAAGCCATCCTCTGATTCTAGTACGCACTCGAGTTCAGACTCCTTTGAGTCTGTGACATCTGCAGCCTTACAGACGGCCGGATTGCAGCTTTCTACTACTGACTCAGACGACGAGACCACTAGGACTGCTGCACTATCACCTGCTCGAGATCCCACACCTTCACACGACCCAGAGCCTGCTCCTGAGCCAGCTCCTGTTTCTTTTGGGTCAGTTTGATGTTGCACCTACTAATCTTGAGCCGATTCCTGATCCTGACCATGTTTCTTTTGGTTTACCAAACATTGCACCCCTTATACCTGACCCGGTACCTGCACCTGATGGTCTTCTCTTTTGTTGAGACATTTGTTCCGGCACCCGCTGATGTTGCTCCTTTTCCCCCTATGGAGACCGACGTCCATTGCACCGACATGCCAATCGCTTTCTTCCAGGACATACACGCACCCCGGGAAGGTACTCCAGGACAGCACTCGCATAACGATCCCTTTTATATCAGCAGCATTTCCTCCGACCTCACAGGCTGCACCGTTTACTCCTCTCATTTCTTCACCGCGGACCAAGCCATTCCGATGGCCCCTACCATACCCTATGCCGATTTCGGACCCCGATCATTCTTCGCATTATAGAGGCTACACACGGAATGAGTTGCCCCTACCACATCAGCTACAGCTTGAGGATATGAGTCGCGGAGTTTTGGAGCTTGAGCTGACACCACGTCCTCCACTCTGTCTACGCCAGTATACTTTGATCCTCCACGTTCATCACCGTCTCCTTCTGCACTCTCACCTGCTGCTCTTACACCTTTCTTAGGTGTTGACGCTCGTTTCCTTACTATCAAGCAACAGACCAGTTAATTACTTCGACGTGAATACAAGCTCGAGGAGGAGCTCGCACATGTTAGCAATTTGCTTTTCTTCCCTTCTCCACCTCAGTCACCAGTGTAGTTGGTTTCTGGATTTATGCGGATTACATTACTCTTGGGTAAAGACACTACAAATGAGCTGAGATTGTGGAGACTTTTTAAAGAATACCTTTGACCACGTGATTTTGATACACTGACAGACTTATTAGGCAAGGGTAGGGTGATCCTGTGTCCCAATTGATGTGATACACTTTGTAAACAATGTGATTATGGACGGAAAGTAATGGAAGCCCAATCGTCATATTCCCCATTAAACATGTAACAATACTTTATGGACAATGACTAATGAAAGCTCAGTCGCTATGTCCTCACTAAGCACATTGTTGATCTGCGTATGTGTGCTATAAGTGTGATGCTACGTGCTTGCTTGTTATGTTCTCATTAAATATGTTAACACCTACCCGTTTGTGCTATAATTGTGATGTTATGTGAATGATTGTTATAACGATTGCTTATATATGCATATGTACACACCTCCTAGGTCTCATTCGTTAAGTAGATGCTTATGTGCTTATGTCTTTAATGAGACCTGACCTATCCAATCTTCTTCTTAGAAGATGTCGCTTCAAGGGAACACCGATACCAACAACCCTCTGCCGACAACAGAGGCAGAATTACAAGAGCGCATCTCACGGGTCATCGCACAGCACGAGGCCCTTCGCTCCAAACGCAGCGGAGGTACCTCAGGAAATAACCCACCCAACGGTAATGATTAGTCACTTAAGACACATTACAAAATGTTCGGACATTTCCAAGTGTGCCTTGCTAATACCTTACATGAATGATGTTGCTTATGTCGCAGGATGCACCTTCAAGCAGTTCTTGAGCTGCAAACCCCGAGAATTCGACGGCACTGGGGTGCTGTAGCTTTTGTGCGTTGGGTTGAGAAGACGGATTCTGTTTTGAGTTTGAGCAATTGTACCCCAGAGCAACAAGTCATGTACATATCTGGATTGTTTCTAGATGGGGCTCTGTCATGGTGGAACCTTCAGGTTCGGACGTTGGGTAAGACTGTTGCGTATGCTTTGACGTGGGACGAACTGAAAGAACTGATGCGTAAGAGATATTGCTCGAGGGCAGAAGTCCAGAAGTTGGAGACTGAACTGTGGAACTTTAAAATGGAAGGTTCAAAGATAGCTGAGTATGTACAGAGATTTCACGATTTATCACAAGTTGCTTCGCGTCTGGTGGAACCAGAGTTTAAGAGGATCGAATGCTTCATCGGGGGATTGGCACCTCAGATTCTAAGCCTGTTGACAACATCGAAACCCTCAACGATCACCGATGCTATCGACTTAAGTGTGGCGCTCACTGAAGAAGCGGATAGACTAGGGAAATTTTCCACTTCGGAAGAGAAAGAGGAGACTCCTGTAGAGCCATCTTGAGATAACAAGAGAAAGTTCGCAAACTTCAAGAAGGGTACTCAGGCGAATAACAAGAAGAAGGCTAAAAAGGGAAAAGAGTATATGGGTTTCCTACCTAAGTGCGACAATTGTCTACATTACCATGTCGGGCGATGTAAATATGGAAAATGTGATAACTGTGGCAAGAGGGGGCATCCCAAGGAGACTTGTAGGCAAGGTACTGAACCTATAAATGGAGGCCAAGATGGTAGCGAGAATCATGGAGGAAACAACGACAACTATCAAGGCAGGATGAGTGACAAACAAAAACGTGCTCAAAGTTGTCTTAACTGTGGGAGCAAAAAGCATTTCAGAAAATACTGCCCTAAGAAGAATCAGGCACAAGGATGAAAGCTCAATAGCGGAGCTAGGGAAGCACGCCAGAGTCCAAACAAGGTTATCCATACGTTCCATATTAGTCAACATTATGCATCTGTGCTACTTGATATTATTACAAATTTTAGCTTCGCATCTCCAGAGTTTGAGAGTATAGTTGGTTTAGTAGCAAGTAAGTTAGATAACCCGTACTAGCTAAAGGGAAACTTCGACGACGTATTTGGAATGGATTAGTTGTCAAGCAATCGAGCGGATATTGTTATCCGCATCCCGATGACGAACGACGAAACGATCATGGTTCATGAAGCAGGATACGCCCCTATGGATTATCCGTTGTTGAAGACTGATACGTGGTTGAAAACCGGTGCTTGTAATCGTGTAACTTTATGTTTTTGTATGAGTTTTAATCTTGAACGGCCTACTTTTAATTAGATTTGTGTTTATGCAGGTTTGATGGAGTTTAAGGGCTTTTCGGGAGCGTTACAAGCCACCGGGTCGAAAACCGGAGCTCCGGGACGCGTTACGGATCAACCGGGAGCGGAAAATGGAAAATCAAAGAATGAAGAAATGAGAGCCCGTCGCCGACGGCTTTGGCCCCGTCGGCGACGCCTTCCAGAAATACCCGTCGCCACCTTTTGGCCGTATCCAGACGAATAAGCCATCGGAGGAAACGAGCAAACCAAAGCCCGTCGCCGACGGGTTGAGGGCCGTCGGCGACGGCTTGTCAAAACAGGAAACGTGAATTCTTGTGCTTTGGGGATCAAGATCGATTTCTATTGGCTGGGGGTCATTAAAGTCGGAGGTTACACAACATTTGGAGTTTGAAAGTTGTTCTTGGAGCCAGAATTGACCTATCATTCACGACCCCAATCCATCTATCATCTCTACATCACTACATCATCAAGAATCATCATCACCATCTACACAATCAATCATTCCACAAACCCTAATCCTTCTACCACTATCATCCTTCACCAAACCTTCATCATTCACCATTCACCATTCATACACTTTTCAAGCTTCAAGATGACTTCCTTCGCATTCCAATCATCCGGTGATCAAGCTTCTTCAACCATGAGCGGCTAATCATCTCGGTTTCACCCCGGTGTAGGTAGTTGTTGATTTTAGTGTTTCGAATTGTTCTTGTTTCATCTTAGTGACAATTTGTGTTTGGTTTTTGAAACTTTTGACAATAGTATTACATTTGTTACGAATTCGTGAATTGTCGAACGATGTTAAAAGTTATGACTTTGCGAAACGGTGATATGTGATTGGACATTGTCGTTGTTAGGATTTACTTGTGTTGATTACAAAGTGTCTTTTTGTCTGTTCTTCGGGACGTTGATAGCTAGTAGCACCTAAGTCACGGTACACTAAATCCGTTAATCGAATGCATTTGAGTTGAAACTAAAACTTGTAGAAATCCTAGGTTAACAATTACCGAAACCGGGTGTGATTCCTTTTTATCATTATTGTTCTAGTAACCATTTTTTCTTGCAATCGTTAAGTAGTAGTCGTTAATCATTCTCATCAATTCATTTAGTTAAAAATCATATCTCTCAATTAAACGAAAACACAAAATTATTCTAGCAAGCTTCATATATCGTCACAATTGTTTTAATTCATTCGAATCCATACACAAATCACATACTCTTCGTGGTTCGACCCCTTACTACCACTAACACATTGTTAAGGGTAATTTGGGCTTATAAATATTATCTTTGATCGGAGCACGACACTCCGATCAAATTTTGGCGCCGTTGCCGGGGAGTGCGTGCGCTTTGTGTTTGGATTATTGTTTGAATTTCGTGATTATCTGTTTAAATTGTTTAGCTTTCTTTTTGCATTTTGTCTTTTTCCTTGTTACGTGGGTGTGTTACTTGTGCAGGTTATAGGTTGTGCATGCATACGCGGAACTCCGGGAGGACTTCACCTTTAGTCTACGAACCGGAAATCGAAAGGGTAGCCAAAAGAAACCTAGCAAGTCGGTTAGAAGCAACACTTGCTTCTAATCAAACCAACCAAACACCACAACACACACCGTCCATTGAAACCAATTCAATGGCGAACCAAAACTCTAACCAAAACTTCAACCAAAACCAAAACCCAAACCAATTCCACTACCGAAGCAACTTCAATCCCGCCCCAAATGCTCAACCTTTACCTCAAGATCGACCGGGTGGTAATAACAACAATACCGGACCACCCACACCACCTTTCCAAAACCAAAATCCCAACAACAATCAAAGAACACCTCAACAACAAAACCTTCATCGACAAACCTCTTTACCTATCAACCTAGATGACCGGAATGTCAATTCCGATCGTAGGGGAAATCGTGATCGCGGCAATCCCGCAAATGAAGACCCATTCTTCAACATCGATGACTTGAGGAATGCAATCCCCGATGATGAACCGTATAGTGTTCCCGGATATCAATCGCCGGAACATGTGAGTGTTCATACGGAAAATTTGGATGACGGGGGATACTATGATGATAGGGCCAACGATGATGAAGATTGGGGCTACGTGAATAGGGGAAACATTTACAACGCTAGAAGGTATGATGATGAGGAAGTTGGCTATCAACATGCCAATTACGTTGGGGACGACGAATACGGTTACGGAGGTGGAAGAAATGATGGTTATGGGAACAACCGTCAACCACGAAACAATGACCAACGGAACCGGAATGATGGGTTTTATAACAACAACAATGCAAACCCTAACCGGATTCCTCGTTTCGTGGGAGGTGGTAACCCAAGGGATAATAGAAGAGATGATCGAAGAGGTGAAAGACGGGATAATAGAAGACCGGTCGATCAAGAAGTTAATGGTCCCCATCGTCGTCAACGACCTCCCCGGGGAGTGAATGATCGTTTTAGGCCGGTTGTCACCGAGAACGACTCACCAATCGTTTGTGAGAGGAGGATGTTTGATTGTAAACCACATTACATCAACATACTTCCTCATTTTAATGGAAGATCTAATGACGAACCGTACACGCATTTGACAGAGTTTTCTTCCATTTGCGGCACTATCGGGGGGCATAACTTTGCACTAGATGAGGTTAAACTTCGGTTGTTCCAATTCTCATTGAAAGACAAAGCGAAGCAATGGTTCCTTACACTCCCGGCCAATAGCATCCGCACATGGGGAGAAATGCAACAAGCTTTTCTAGATGAATACTATTCTATGGCGAAGACCGATGATGCTCGTGATGAAATTAGGTCTTTTCGCCAATTATCGGGCGAGCCGTTGCATGAAGCCTTTACAAGATTTAAAGAAATGATGCGAAGATGCCCACATCATCAAATAGAAAAGTGGGAATTGGTCAAGTTCTTTGTACGAGGTTTAGATGACAACACATGGAACCGACTTGAATCAATGAGCAATGGGACCCTTCTAAGCAACCATGAAGATGATGATTGGGAATTTTTGGAGCGAATGAGTAAACGTTCGAAAGAGAAAGAATCGGCCGATCGAGCTAAGAAGCATCCCATTTCACGGTCACTTCCCGATCTTGACTCTAAAGATCGGATTTCCACCTTAGAGCGTGAAATGACTTGAATGAAGAAAAAGGAAGTAAATGCGGTTCAATTCGAGGTATGTGAAGGTTGTGGGGATATTGGGCATACCACCGAGCAATGTCCAACAGGGTCAAGTGGCTACACCGAAGAAGTCAACCAAGTGTATGGAGATAGGAAGCAATATGATATGAACTCCAACACTTACCATCCGGGGTTGAGAAATCACCCTAATTTCCGATATGGTAATGCCTCAAATCAAATGAACCCGAATTTCCAATCGGGGAATCAAGGTGGTCAAGGAGGATCTTCATATAACAATCGACAAGGTGGTAATCAAGGTGGTTACCAAAGGAATTACAACCAAGGTGGTAACCAAGGCTATCAAAATCGTGAAGGTAATTACCAACGTGGTTACAACCAAAGTGGAAATGGGGGCAATTCTTCTAACTCTCAAGGTGACGACCCGTTCAATTCTAAAATGGATGCTCTCATGAATGCTATGACCACCCTTACAACCGAAGTAAGGAAATAATTTGAAGTGCGGGATAAATCTCATAAAGCATTGGAGAAGCAAGTGGGGCAACTTGCTCAAGAGATGGCTCAAATTCGGGGAAGTGGAGGAGGACTTCCAAGCGATACCACGGTGAACCCTAAGCATCAAGGGTCGAACTCGAAAAATACACGTGAGGTACCAATAAATAAAATTTCTTTACGTAGTGGTCGAGTCATAGATAATGGTATTGAGCCACCACCACCCGAGTTTGTTGAAGGGGTGGTGGAAGATGCGAGTGATGATGAAGGTAAAAATGGTCAAATGGGTCAAAAGAAAAATGATACTACACCCGTTGTGACCGTTCCCGTCCCAAAGGCTAAGGAAAAGGGTGTGGAGGTTAATACCGCCCCTTATCCCGAAGCTTTGTTGGGACCATCTAAGAAAGTGGTAAACAAACGAGGCCCACAACAAGAAGAGATGTGGGAAATTTTTAAACAAGTAAAAATCAATTTACCGCTCTTAGATGCAATTAAGCAAGTACCTTCATATGCTAAATACTTGAAAGATTTATGCACCCAAAAGCGAACTCACAAGTTTCCTAAGAAACTTGATTTAACCGAAAATGTGAGTTCGATTCTTTCGGGTGCACTTCCACCAAAACTTCAAGATCCGGGGGCGCCCATTATTTCAATACAAGTTGGGGAATTCAAAATGACACGGGCACTTTTGGATCTTGGGGAAAGTGTGAGTATCTTGCCGGGTAGTTTATATGACCAATATGATTTTGGTCCACTTCAAGTGTCGAACACCACCATGGTGTTAGCCGACTTAACCCCTAAACTACCCCGTGGGATAGTCACGGATGTAATAGTCAAGGTCGAGGACTTTTACTATCCGGTGGACTTTCTTGTATTCGATTATGTCTCTTTGGACCGAACCAAGCAACCAACGGTGATCCTCGGTCGACCATTTTTGGCAACATCTAATGCCCAAATTAATTGCAAATCGGGCACGGTCGACATGACTTTTGGTAACCGTCGGTTGCGGTTAAATGTATTTTCGGGATTAACGGATCCTCTAGTTAGCGATGAATGCTACATGGCGGACATTGTTGACGAGTGTATACCTCTATGTGACCCTAGTGTCGAAGAGGAAAACACAATAGAGGAATGTTTCATGTTTGACAGGTTGCAAGGAGAAACAAATCGGAGCATGGATGAAGAGATGAAAGAATTGGAGGTTATGGCGGCAAAAGAAGGAAGGCCCACTTGGACGCATCAAGTGGAAAGTCTTCCGGAAAGCATCGACACGAAGTTGAAGCCGTCATTGGAAGAACCTCCGGTACTAGAGTTGAAGGTGCTACCCAAGCATCTTAAATATGCTTATGTGGGTGAAGGTAGCACGCTCCCGGTAATTATTGCATCCAATTTGACTGGGGAGCAAGAAGAGAAGTTGATGAAAATTTTGGTCACTCATAGAGCCGCTATCGGGTGGACCATTGCAGATTTGAAGGGAATTAGTCCCTCGGTAGTGATGCACAAGATCATCACGGAAGATGGTATGAATCCTTCTCGCGACACACAAAGAAGATTAAATACGAATATGCGAGAAGTTGTCAAGAAGGAGGTATTAAAGTGGCTAGATGCGGGTATTATATACCCTATCTCGGATAGCCAATGGGTGAGCCCGACACAAACAGTTCCGAAGAAGGCGGGTATTCAAGTCGTCACAAATGACGCAGGTGAAGAGGTCGCCACTCGGCCGGTAACCGGGTGGCGTATTTGTATTGACTATAGGAAGTTAAATGCTGCAACTTCCAAAGATCATTTCCCTTTACCATTTATTGACCAAATTGTTGAGAAATTAGCCGGACAAAATTTTTATTGTTTTCTGGATGGTTATTCCGGATACAATCAAATTGCTATACATCCGGAAGACCAAGCAAAGACTACTTTTACTTGTCCATATGGTACCTTCGCATTTAGGCGAATGCCCTTTGGACTTTGTAATGCCCCCGCCACCTTTCAAAGGTGTATGACGAGTATCTTTTCAGATATGGTGGGGGAGTCTTTGGAAATCTTCATGGATGATTTCTCGATATTTGGGTCATCATTTGATGCATGCCTTGGCCAACTCGAAAAAGTTTTGCAAAGATGTGTTGAGAAAAATTTGGTTATGAGTTCGGAAAAGAGCCATTTTATGGTTCAAGAAGGGATTGTGTTAGGGCATGTTGTTTCGAGTCGGGGGATTGAGGTGGATAGAGCAAAGGTACAAGTCATATCTACTTTACCATATCCCACGACTGTTAAAGGTGTTAGGTCTTTTCTAGGTCACGCGGGGTTTTATCGGCGATTTATTAAGGGTTTTAGTGATATAACCAAGCCTTTATGTAATTTGTTGTTAAAAGACCAACCGTTTGATTTTAATGAAAATTGCCAAAATGCTTTTAACAATTTGAAAGAGAAGTTAGTTGAGGCCCCAATCTTGCAATCGCCAAATTGGTCTTTACCTTTTGAAATTATGTGCGATGCAAGTGATTATGCGGTGGGGGCCGTCTTGGGACAAAGGGTTGAAAAGAAACCCGTTGCCATATACTACGCGAGTAAGACTCTTTCGGATGCACAATTAAATTACACCACTACCGAAAAAGAGCTACTTGCGGTGGTATATGCGTTGGATAAATTTCGTGCTTATATATGGGGTACTAAGGTCATTGTTTATTCTGACCATTCTGCAGTTAGGTATCTCATGGACAAGAAGGATGCAAAGCCGAGATTAATCCGATGGGTTCTTTTGTTACAAGAGTTCGATTTGGAGACACGGGACAAAAAGGGTACCGAGAATGTTGTGGCGGACCATTTGTCCCGGTTGATGGTTGAAGAGGATCCGAAGTCTTTAGATATCAATGAGTCTTTCCCAGATGAGCACATAATGAAATTAGATAAATTGCCATGGTATGCTAACATTGTCAATTATCTTGTTACAGGTGATATGCCGGCACATTGGGATAGACGGAAGAGGCAACACTTCATGTCTCAAATCAAGTACTATCGGTTGGAAGAACCGCATTTGTGGAAGGAGTGTGCGGATCAAGTGATAAGAAGATGCATAGATGACGAAGAGATTCCAAGCGTGTTGCAACATCTACACTCGTTTGCATGTGGTGGTCATTTTAGTGGCCACAAAACGGGTCATAAAGTGTTAAACAGTGGTCTTTATTGGCCCACTATTTTTAAAGATGCTAACGAATTTTCAAAGAATTGCATAGAGTGCTAGAAAATAGGGGGTATTTCAAAAAGGGATGAGATGCCCATGCAACCAATCCTTGTAGTCGATGTTTTCGATGTGTGGGGTATTGATTTCATGGGCCCATTCCCCAATTCTTATGGCAACTTGTACATCTTGGTGGCCGTTGACTATTTGTCAAAGTGGGTCGAAGCAATAGCCACCAAGACGAACGACCATTCCGTAGTGTGTAATTTTGTTTAAACCAATATTTTCTCAAGGTTTGGGATTCCTCGTGTCATCATAAGTGATGGAGGATCTCATTTTAAAAATTTTTGGTTTGGGAAACTTCTTAAACGGTTTGGTGTTGACCATAGGATTGCTACCCCCTATCACCCGCAAACAAGCGGGCAAGTCGAGGTGTCAAATAGGCAAATCAAAGAGATTTTGCAAAAGACCGTACGGGCGGACCGTAAGGATTGGTCAATTAAGTTGAACGATGCTTTATGGGCCTACCGTACGACACATAAAACACCCATAGGCACCACACCTTACCGGTTGGTTTACGGTAAAAATTGTCATTTACCGGTTGAACTTGTGCACAAATCGTTATGGGCTATTAAAGAGGTTAATGTTCAATATGATGACGCAGGTAAGGAACGTAAGCTCAAGTTGTGCGAGTTGGAGGAGCTAAGGGATATGGCATATGAATGCGCATCTAAGTACAAAAATGGGATGAAAAGAGCGCATGATGCCAAGTTGAGAAAGAAAGAGTTCGAGGTGGGTCAAAAGGTGTGGCTTTACAATTCGAAGCTCAAGTTCTTTCCCGGAAAGCTCCGGAGTAAATGGATGGGACCTTATATTATCACCCGGGTCGGACAATTGGGTGATGTTACTATCGAGGACCCGAAGGATGGGGTACGGCAAACGGTAAATGGTCATCGACTAAAACTGTTTCTCGATGGTAACGAGAAGGTAGATGAAAGCAAGGAATTGGTGAGCTTTGTGGTAAGCACACCGATTTACGAGGTCGACTAATAAGGACCGGTAACATTCTATGTAAAGTTATGTATAATTTTTAATTGTTTGAGTGCTTTAGATATAATCGTTATCGTTTCGTACTAATCCCGTTTGATTGTGTGAAGTCCGGATATCCCGAACGAGTTTGAAGACGTAAGGTATGTTTTTAGACTTCGTATTGTGCATTGAGGACAATGCACGGCTTTTTGGGGGGTGGTAGGGCCGTTAACGGTTTTAGCGTTTGAAAACTTAACTTATAAAAATTTACAAAAAGAATTTTAATTATTTTTAGGATTTTTTAGTGTACATAGTCTCTTTATTAAAAAGTCATAATTTTCCTCCTAGTTTTCAAAAAAAAAAAAAAAAAATTTAAAGAAAATAAAGCCCGTCGGCTACGGGGTGGCGGCCGTCGCCGACGGCTTCAAAATCAAGCCCGTCGGCACATAATTTCCATAGACAGGAGCTTAAGCCGTCGCCCCCATCACCTTAAACCCTTGCCCGTCGGCGACGGGTTCACCACCGTCGGCGACGGGTTGTCAATTGCTGCTCCGACCCAACTCATTGTTATGCATTAAAACCGAACCTAACCTTTCTAAACCTTCACCAAACACAATCCAAACTCCATCTTGACCATCTAATCGACCCATATTCACCTGGCATTGAATTTTAACCCTTCAAAACAACCGATATACCTGTTCATCTCTCTCTCTCATCGTTACCTTTACTTCATCTTCTTCACCAAGACCTCCAAAACCCTAATCCTTCAAGCTCTTATAACTCTCTCAATTCTCCACCAAATCAACTGATTTTAGAGTCTATCTTGAGTGATTTTTCGAGAGGAACAAAACCCCCAACACGGTTTTCATCAATTCTTGCTATTTTGCAAAATTTCTGGACGTGTTACCTAGGGTTTTTGAAAGGGTGTTCATCAAGTTGCTTGCTTTCCATCTTTTCTTAGTTCTTCTTGTTTAACAACATCAAAGGTATGGATTCTCCTTAAATTTATGCTTGATTATCATATGTTAGTGTCTTTCTTCTGAAATTTTAAACTTTTTAGTTTAAGAGTAGGTTGTTTAGACAATGTATGTTGTTCTAGCATGATTTTGAGTAAAATTAGTTGCTTTGGATGGAATTTGAGCATGTTATAACTTTAGTGATGTGATTACACTTGTTATGAACATGATTGAACATGAAGGTGATGTTGAATATATTGTTGAATTTATGAGAAATTGTAAGATTAACAAGAAATTGAGTAGTTTATGATAAAGTGAGCGACTTTGGAAGTTTAAAGAGGCGATTTTACATTCACTTGTTAATTAAAATGTCAACATCATACATCATGTTCAAATTTTGAGAGTTTAGTAAAGGCTTGGGGTTATATTGATGTTTTGCTTGTTTGTGATTGTAGTTATGGCCGGTGGTAAAAGACAAAAGACTACAGGGCAACCTTCATCATCAGGAGTCGGTTCTTCTTCCGGTTTAATACCGAGGAAGTGGGAGCAATTAAGCTCCATTGCAGAGGGTGATGCAAGACTGTACAGACAAGATTGGGAGTGGGCAAAGTTTAGGGATAGCAAAAGCGCCGAAGTTTGGGATGAGGAGAAGAGAAAACCTTTATCGGAATATCAAGATAGGAAGTTAGAGGCCAAGCTATGGAAATGGAAAATGGTCAATAACGTGAGTACCTCAGTTCCGGAAAGGAGTTTATGTGAAAGAGTGGTGAATGTTGAAGAGTTCAAACAATTCGGAATAACACAAATGTTTGAACGCCAAGGTTGGGAAAGAGTGCTTGATTGGTGCGAAGATAACACTTCGCGGATATATTTGTCGGAGGTATGTGAATGGTTGTCGACACTGAGGTTTATGAATAAGGATAGCCCTCCCGCGGAATGGAAATTGGTCAGGAAAACAGGCCGGGGGGTAATGACGATGTCTTTCGAAACCATTAACCGCATTGCACGCTTTGATTCCTTGGGGGTACAAGCATATGACTATCCAACCATGCAACAATTTTTGGATAGTCATGCGAATAATGGTGATCCGGATCAGATGACCGCGGTTGTTTTACCTTATCATGATGGGGGAGAGGCAAAGAGAAAGCACATGACGATTGAGGGAAAGATTCTCCAAGGGATTAATGTTGAGAACATTTTGGTGAGGTTTGGTGATCGTGGAAGTGTTAAAGCGGGTGACTGTAGGGTGGTGCATTCTTTGCTATATGGGACCCCGACATTGTCATGGAGACACATAGTTATGATGAATACGTGGGTTACTCGGGAGTCGTTCCAGAGGCATTTTATTCCATACGCACGCCTCATTAGTGCCCTGATTGTTCAACAAAGTTGCCTACCTCCGGAATCACTATGGGTAACTAAACCGTTGGAGGAACTTAACAAGGCCTCCATGAAGAAGAAATGGAATATAGAAGTTAAACTCTCGGGGAACAAGTATGTTGTGACCGACAGGCTGGGTCATAAGTATGAGTTCCTTACTTCAGGGGCACCACCGGAATCGGAAGAAGATGAAGAGATGGGGGATGAAGAGGAGGAAGCTGGACCCTCCGGTCCACAAAGACCACGACAAAGATACATGAGGCCGCATAGAGAAATTAATGCAGATGTGGCGGGCTTTGTGACCACTAGACGGGTGCCCTCCTACAAAAATTTTGATCGGGGACAGCAAGAGATATATGACAATGTCTCTGCATGCATAGGTGAAGGAAGAGAGTATAACCGAAGGAGGGAAGCTTATGAGGAGGCACAGGGACCTCCAATGCAGGAGTTTTGGGCAGCTCAAGCAGCCCATCGGGAGAGAATGGATAAGTTTGTGGAAGAGCAACAACTGTTCCAAGCAATGCAGAGGTCACACATGGAACAGTTGGCGAAGATGCAAGAGGATGAGGCAGCCCGAAGACGGGCATGGGAAGAAGAGGAGGCTAGGCGCCGGGAGTTAGAACAACGCCGATGGAGAGCTTTGGCTATCTCTCACCAAATGGCGATTAACAACACCTAGATACTCCACGATCAGGAGCGTCATCAAAGAGACCTTCAAGCCGGTCTCCCGTACGCCGAACACTCGGGGTGGACCGATTACCCCAACATTCCTCATCCGCTAGGCCTATCCGATCCCACCCCTCATTGGCCCGAGGCAGTCGGTTCTAGTTTCATTCCGATTCCTTACCAACCACCGCCACAAGGAGAGTCCAACCCACTCGATGACTATAGGGAGATGTTCGAGGCCCTCACTGGTTATCAATACCAGCCCAACCCGCCAGTTGATCCCAACGAGCGATATCAGCGGTAGAGGCGAGGTATGTTTTGTTGTTGTTGTTGTATATTATTTTGTTTCCGTTATTTTTACTTCATGTTATTTATTTTCGCCTAGTTAAATGAACGTTGTGGGTGTGTTCCCTATATAACCCTCACGAGACCTCTCGTCCTCCCAAGCTATTGGGGGGTTTAAAAGGGCTTGTTGCATAAGCTAAATGCAACCGTTATTCCTACGAAAGTGAGTTAGGTTTATTGTTGTTGTAAATTATTGTCCACATAAATCGAAGTGAAATAACACATGGCTTGGTAATATGTTTCATAAAAAGGGTAGAACTAGGTAACTAACAAATTTTGATGGTTGTGAGAAGCATGCTTCTACACAAGGATTAGAATTTGTAGGTACAACATGTTCGCGGGATAACCGTTTTTTATGAAGAGGCGAAGGAGATATGAGTATCAAGCGACACAAATCAGGTGCATGTGTTTCCTTTTACTTTGATTCTTAGTTAGTAATAAGTGGAATGTATCTTGTATATTATTTTCCGGGGTGAAATGTTGGAAAGGGTAGTCGTGTCACATCCCTTGTGCGTTTTAAAAACTCTAGTTCTTACACATTGAGGACAATATGTACATCAAGTGTGGGGATGGGGGAGTAGTAAAAGTTTTCGATTTTGACCCGTTCATTTAAATTCTATACATTGAGGACAATGTTTACCTCAAGTGTGGGGATGGGGGAAAATTTCAAAAATTTTTCAAAATTTCTTGTTTCAAAAGCGATCTTAAAAGCACAAGTAACCAAGTCAACGAGGGATGTCACAACCCATTTGGTCTTTTGTCATGGTCAAGTTCAAATTAATAAGCATAACGGGTATTTAGCGGGTGGTTATTTGGGAATAATTCGCCTAAGGAACTAGCAATTTATGCATATCACATATCATACCCTTATACGTGAGGTTTGAGCCACTTCTCTATCATAGATTTACATTTACATGTTTCTTTGTTTGAGTGGACCATTAGTCGCGTATTGTAGAACTTGCAACTTTTGATACGTTTGAGACTATAAACCGAATACAAGCACGAGAATGATTAAGGCATTAGGTAAACCTTTTCTCTTAAAACCATTTATCTATCCTTACCCGAAAAAATTCCCTAGTCGCCCATTTTGAGCCTAAACCTTTCGTTTGACCACCCTCTAGCCCATAACCCTTAAACCCTTTTCTTTTAAACCCGTGTGATGGAAATTCGATTATAGGAGTCATTTTTGTATAGTTATTCTTGATTGAAAAAAAAATCAGAAAATATTATGAAAAAGAATTGAAAATCGTTGAAGAAAAACACAAAAAGAAGTGTTAATAGTTGTTGAGTAAAAGGCGAATGTTGTTGCCTCATATTTGGTGTTTTTAGTGAGTTTGGTTAGAATAGTCATTTGTAATAAAAATCGAATTTTCATCACCTTAGCCACTTTAAAATATCCTAATTCCTACCCTTAGCCTAGCCCCGTTACAACCCTCATAAAGACCTTATGACTTGTGCTTAGTGTTTGTGATCAATAGTGGAGAATGATTGAGTTGCAAGCCTATGCGGGTACGTGTTCTAATCGGTTAGAGTGATTACTTAAAAAGTGCTAATGCATCATTTATTAGCCAATTTTCGAGCCGAGTGGAGAGAACATTGTGAGGGATATGCATGATTTGTTAGTTTTGCGGGCGGGTTAATCTTGGATAATCATTATTATATGTGATTATTCACTTTACCGGTAAATATGTGGAAATTGTAAAGAATGTGAACTTTTGTATGACAATAGACCTTAACCTTTGTCTCGGGAATAGGAAGTGTATTCGTTGTTCGACCCACGTGAAAGTGAAAAACAGATTTGCTTGAGGGCAAGCAAAAGACAAGTGTGGGGATGTGATACGTGGTTGAAAACCGGTGCTTGCAATCATGTAACTTTATGTTTTTGTATGAGTTTTAATCTTGAACGGCCTACTTTTAATTAGATTTGTGTTTATGCAGGTTTGATGGAGTTTAAGGGCTTTTCGGGAGCGTTACAAGCCACCGGGTCGAAAACCGGAGCACCGGGACGCGTTACGGATCAACCGGGAGCGGAAAATGGAAAATCAAAGAATGAAGAAATGAGAGCCCATCGCCGACGGCTTTGGCCCCGTCGGCGACGCCTTCCAGAAATACCCGTCGCCACCTTTTGGCCGTATCCAGACGAATAAGCCGTCGGAGGAAACGAGCAAACCAAAGCCCGTCGCCGACGGGTTGAGGGCCGTCGGCGACGGCTTGTCAAAACAGGAAACGCGAATTCTTGTGTTTTGGGGATCAAGATCGATTTCTATTGGCTGGGGGTCATTAAAGTCGGAGGTTACACAACATTTGGAGTTTGAAAGTTGTTCTTGGAGCCAGAATTGACCTATCATTCACGACCCCAATCCATCTATCATCTCTACATCACAACATCATCAAGAATCATCATCACCATCTACACAATCAATCATTCCACAAACCCTAATCCTTCTACCACTATCATCCTTCACCAAACCTTCATCATTCACCATTCAAACACTTTTCAAGCTTCAAGATGACTTCCTTCGCATTCCAATCATCCGGTGATTAAGCTTCTTCAACCATGAGCGGCTAATCATCTCGGTTTCACCCCGGTGTAGGTAGTTGTTGATTTTAGTGTTTCGAATTGTTCTTGTTTCATCTTAGTGACAATTTGTGTTTGGTTTTTGAAACTTTTGATAATAGTATTACATTTGTTACGAATTCGTGAATTGTCGAACGATGTTAAAAGTTATGACTTTGCGAAACGGTGATATGTGATTGGACATTGTCGTTGTTAGGATTTACTTGTGTTGATTACCAAGTGTCTTTTTGTCCGTTCTTCGGGACGTTGATAGCTAGTAGCACCTAAGTCACGGTACACTAAATCCGTTAATCGAATGCATTTGAGTTGAAACTAAAACTTGTAGAAATCCTAGGTTAACAATTACCGAAACCGGGTGTGATTCCTTTTTATCATTATTGTTCTAGTAACCATTTTTTCTTGCAATCGTTAAGTAGTAGTCGTTAATCATTCTCATCAATTCATTTAGTTAAAAATCATATCTCTCAATTAAACGAAAACACAAAATTATTCTAGCAAGCTTCATATATCGTGACAATTGTTTTAATTCATTCGAATCCATACACAAACCACATACTCTTCGTGGTTCGACCCCTTACTACCACTAACACATTGTTAAGGGTAATTTGGGCTTATAAATATTATCTTTGATCGGAGCGCAACACTCCGATCAAAGACACGGAATTTTCGCGCGAAGGATGTGTTGCCTTCTTGGCTCATGTCGTGGACAAAAGAGCCGAAGAACCTAAGCTCGAAGATATCCCTGTGATAAAGGAACATCCTGAAGTCTTCCTCGAAGACTTGCCAAGACTACCGCCCCAACGACAAGTCGAATTCCACATCGACTTGGTTCCGGGCGCCGCGCCTACAGTCAGTGCACCTTAGCGACTTACACCTCCAGAGATGCAAGGATTGTCAGTGTAGTTTCAGTAGTGGATAGAGAAGGAAGATAACAGACCAAGTTTCCCGTTTTGGGTAACCCCAGTTCTGCTCGTCAAGAGAAATGACGATAGCTTCCGTACGAGTATCAACTACCAGGAGCCGAACGAGCTAACCAACAAGAGTGGGCAACTCTTGCCAAGGATTAACAAATTATTTATTTAACTAATTGTGAGGATCCAATTACTATTTCACAACTGATCGATGATCGAGTGTCATTAGCTGCGAATTCAGGAAGAAAGTATACCGGGGAAATTGTGGGACAATAACTTGTTTTAAACATACACAAAAATTGTGTTTCCTACACAATGCACAAAACAGTTTTACATGGAATACAAAACTTTGAGAATCCAGAAAACATGTACTTAGGACCTTTGGGAACCCAGGTCCAAACTCGTAAAGGTTGTTGCTTAGGAACCACACCTGTTGACTCAAGCAAACCCCACTATCCTGACATATATGCTATTTCAGTTAACCAAACAGAAAGTACTCAAATTTCTTTTATTTGAAATTTCCACTTTTGCTTCTAGCAAGTAGATGTTTGCATCTCTACTCCCCATGATGGTAGTTGCATCGCGTTAATTTTCTTCGTTGAGAGCGAACACACATTTGCTTCGATACTTGGTCATTTCTTCATTTTAGCAAATACTCATTGTTTCATTACTTGGAAACTTATATGTCACGCATGCACCATTTGCTACGCATGTGGTTTCGTTCCGAATAAACGCTTCATTGAAGTACAAATAATATTTTGCTAAAGCTAACTATTGGTTTATGATTTGAATAACCTACGTTATTGTAATTGTTGGCTCCTTTGCTATCAGGTCAACACACTTTCTTGAAACTTCTTTTCTTTCAAGTTACATTCATGGTTTATCTTCGTGACCATGCTGAAATTCCCTTGTTGATACATACGTTTATTGTCGGGATACGCTGAAACCAAGTTCAATTGCTTTAACTTATCCATTTCGCATATTCAATTTAAGATGCTATATGATATATTGAGAGCATCATATTCAAATATTTTTGCAAAGGTTCTTTGTGTCGAATCATAGTAGACTTGTTTGGTCTACAATTTCACTAAATCGTTTGTTGGTTTCGACACCTTGCGGTGATGCTTTCACAAAAACTGAAGCTTGCGCTGATTTCGTTACGCACCTCATACACGGATTTAATTGTTTACTTATTGACTTGCTCTGAATCCGGTTGGTTTTTATCATGATTAAAACGGTCTCAACACAGTTGTGTGTTAAGACAATGGTACTTAGAATCATTTCATATCACGGTGTACCTCCTAACGATTCTTTCGTTATAAATTGAATACCTTACAGTGTTTATTGCTTTCCATCTTCAATCAGAAACAATAGTTAGTTCTTTAATGTTCCATATTCGATTAAAAACCCCATGACGCAGTTTAAATCAAATTTTCAGAGTTGTTTCAGTACACCTTCCTTTGATTTCAAGCACGGTTAACTTGTTCGGTCATCGCTATTGTTGAAGTATGTCAATTACGACACCTTATGGTGTCATTACAAATTTGTATCTTGTGCTAATCATGGTCAACCGTTTCACACAAAACTACACATACTCTTGTTTGACTTGTCATTTAAACATTCCTAATGCAGCTATGAATTAAGACAATGATACACCAGATTCGCTTGTATTTCATTCGGTGTATTTTCGCAATTCAAGAATGTCAACACACTAATCCTTACCATTTATTTATTCGAAAGTTGACAGATCATTTTCATATTCAAGTTGTTGATTTTGAGTTCATATAGGGGATGCTATGGTTTGTGAAAACTCGTTTGCATATTGTGACCGATTGTTTGGGAATCCATTGGTTAAACCTCCTTTGTTACACCTTTGTTAACTAAGTTACGCTAGATTATACATCTATACATCTCGTGCCCAACGACATCAAATGCTAGAACACATACCTTTTAACCATTGGGTTCTTGTTGTTGAAATATATCCTTGGATTCACCTGATGTGAATAAGATTTGATTCGGTTCTGTAGTTATCTACCCCATTATTATTCATATACATACACACTTAATGTAACCCTAAGGAGTTAAGGTAGTGTAATTTTCGAGGACGAAATTTTCTTAACAGGGGGAGAATGTGACAACTGCCAAATTTGCATGCATCTGTACAATTGATTAATCTTGATTAACGTTTAATGACTGTGCTGAATTACAATTAATGGCTTGAACTGCTTTCTGATTATTGCTTTACACACATGTGCATCACATATTGCAAATGACATATCATTGACTGCATGCAAACATATAGACATAAATGATGCACAAAGCACAGTTAGCACAGTTAACAGACAAACCGGGAAGATGCTGACAGGAGTTTAGAACATAGACAGATGTTGTTTTGAGACACAGTATGAGCCAGAAACTAAATACTACACTAGTTTAGAGTGTAGGAGAGTAAGGATCACAAAACTGCATCCTTAAGTGATAGTTTAAGTGCAGGAAAGTGCCTAAAACTCACCCAAAGTGCTGAATTCAGCATAATTCAGCAAAAATCAGCATTTTAACAAGCTAGTATCATGCAAAAATATGACTAAATGGTCCTGAATGCTTTCCTAAGTGTCGGGAATTAAAAGGGATACGTAAAGAACACTAAACGGTATCGTTTAGCACTTTAACGAACCAGTATACAACCGAACAACCGGACACTACCCGAAACACCAAAATTACATTAGAAGCATTGTTTTAACATTACTGAGCTTGTTATGATCCCCGAACATCATAACACCTACTAAAATATCTACTAACTAATGTAAGTAACTAATACTTGAAATTTAAACTAGATTGTAACTTAATGGTTTAAACCTATACTAGACCCCCCACCCCCTACACCTATCTCACGTCCCACATGGCCTATTTGGGAGATTTTATTTGATCTTGCTTTATCTTATGAAGATTTGCTTAGTAGATTTGCCATGTACTTATGAAACATATTATCCCATGGTTAAACCCTTAAGATGGATGTAAGAATAAGTTGATGGATTAAACTCTCATTATCTTCACCCACACAACACACACTTTCTTTCTCCTTCCTCCCTTCTCCTTCTCGGCCAAAAACACCCATCACACCACCACCATTGTCAAGCTTTGTTCAACCATTTCAAGGTGATCACAAGGTGTTGGAAGCTAAGTTAAGAAGTTTGGAGCTTGTGGATCTTCAAGGACCTTTTCCATTTGCTATTATCCATCACATACATCCTCTTCATCTTCAAGAGTTCATCCCTAGCCTTGAGCTAGTAGTAAGATCTTCTACACACCATTTTACTTCTTATTTAGTTGGTTAAAAGATGATATGTAATGAAAATCATGAAGAACATCTAGAACACTAATGAACAAGAAGATAACTCTTTAACATAAGCTTAATAACATAAGAATACATATTGTTTAGTGTTGTTTTGCTTCTTGGTGATTGATTATTTGTGTTTATGATGTTAGACACAATATGGAACTTACTAGATTGTGATTAAACACATGATCTAGTAAGTTAAGGTGATGATCTTATGAGAGACCAAGATGATCATACCTTATGAATACATGAACTTGAATAATAAAAATTGTTTTCATATGTGATGGTGATTTAAACACAATACAAGTCTTATAAGTGGATGATTTCCAAAATAGTTTTCTCAAGAAACCAAGTTAAAAATATAAGTTTTACTAAATCTTGGTTCTTACATAAACAAACCGTATTTTTGGTGGTTAAACAAGTGTATAAACACTTGTGTAACAAGAAGAATTCATAAAGAAACATTTTTAGAAATTGTGATTGCAAGTTGTAAACATCTTAATCATACAAGAATGAGGTTTTTAAATAAACAACCACACTTTAAAGGGTAACTAAACTTACTAAACACACTACCAAGTTACTACAAATTTTCATAAACTTTCAAGTTCATGAAGAGGTAGAAAATGCATGTTTTGGCAAGATTGGTAAGAGTAAGTTGTTTAGAGTTGATCGTAAGTTGATTGTGATGATTTTTACAAAAGAAAATGATATGCTTGAAAGCATGGAAACCTCCATTTTTAGGGGAAACTATGGCAAAATTTTCTAAAAATATTAACACTTAGAAAAATATTTATAAACCTACACTTACAAGTGTATTTTCAACAATAAATGGTTACATAAACTTTGCCATAATTTTTGGTTACAAAAATACAAATATTGGAGGTTGGTTTTTATAAATAAAAGTGGCCAAATATATATTTAGAATATATATACATTGAAGACACACATGTGTGATTACTTGTATATTATGTGTAGTAGTTATATTATTTTGGTGCTTGAAATAATATAACACATTAAAACACCAAGAAATTACAAACCAAAATATTACCAAAGATCTCAAGGAATAAATACACACGTTACACATAATATTGGAAAATCGAACGGTAGAATGTAACTTACAAAATATTCCGGAAAATATGTTCACAAAGTATACTTTGGTAAATAATATTTTGGACACAAAGAAATGAAAATATGATTTTTATGATTATTGCAAAGTTATATCATATTTTTGAAAAGAAGAAAATATATTATTTTTGGGAAGTAAAAATATATTTTCTTGGAAATTTTAGAAGATATATAATTTTTGGGAAAGATATATATTTTCTTGAGAACACTTGAAGTACATTATTTTTTATAAAGATGAGTTTATGTATATCTTTCAAGTGAGACTTGAAAATATATTATTTTTGGGACTTATGAGAATTTACAAATATTTTTTCCCAAAGAAAAATTGTAAATAATTTTTCTAAGCAATATTTCTTATATATATATTTTGGAAATATATATATATTGGTGGACTTTTATTAAAGATAATATTCCGGAATAATTAATGTGAAGTTAAGATGAGAATACTTAATGAATACAATAAAATACGTATTTTCATACGTATGAATACACACCGGAATACGACACCAATACATGACAAGTTATACAAATATAAGAATACGAGTACAAATACTTGAGAAGTATCATTACAAAATATTGTTTTAACAATTATTCCAAAAATTCAATAAATGTAATTTAAGTTAAAATAATTATTATTTTAACAAATAATTATATAACTTGGAATAATGATGACGACACTTGGAAACGCAACTCAAAGGCACTAATTAATACTAAGTCAAGGCACGACCCGCTCGTCTAATAAGACCATAGTACATTGTAGGTAGTCGTGTACACCAGAGGACACTTTGAGTTACAGGCGGATTCGAAGGACGCAAAACTGTGAGTTCATGTCCCCCTTTTCTTTAAACTGTTTTGTTTATTAACTTCGGGGGTGAAGTACATGTCTCAAATGATTACAAAATGCTTACAGACAAATACAATTGGTATGGTTAGCTAAGGAAAGTACAGTAGATCATGTGAATGGGTAGGCGCACACTTAAGGCCATTAATCCTCGTAGTAGGACCGAGGGACAGGAGTGATAGATCTATTTGGGTGTAGCGAGCCCCATCCATGAGTCCGCCGAATGGGCCATGTGGTGACTATGTCTTACAGCCGGAGGCCCGGTACAAAGTCTGCTAGGTTTGAGTTTTCCTGCACCATGTCACGTATATTAATGTATTAGCTACACATTAATCGATCTGTTTCCTTGTTGCTTTCATACCTGGATTTCAAGTACATACAAACATACTTACAAATGCTTCAAAGGTTTATTCACAAACACACACATGAACTCGCTCAACTTTTGTTGATGTTTTCAAACTACATGTATTTCAGGAAATTAAGTGTGGATCTGGCGGGCGTTGGAGTTTCAAGGCATGTTGAGAATAAAAGATGTCATCCGTGTCATAGAGTTTGGTTAGTGTGTCTTATCTTGGACGAGACACATCTTTTAAAACCTGGTTTTAACTAAAGTCTTTTGATGAGTTCGTATGGAACTCTAAACAATTCATAGGGTTTGTAACTAGGATTTTAAGTCTATGTTTCAAGACGATGATGATGTAATTTTTAAACTTGTTCAATAGATGACGAATCTATGATTTTATCATATAGTTGTTGTTATGATTGAATGCAATGGTATTAAGAAAGTCACACCATAATCACGCTTCCGCAAAAGTCAGGGTGTGATAAAGGAGCTTGAGCAACCGGGGCTGCTCCTGGCGTAAGGTCGATCTGAAATTCCACCTGACGATGAGGAGGTAAACCAGGGAGTTCATCAGGAAATACATCGGGAAACTCACGAACAACCGGTAGGTCTTTGATTTTCCTTTCTTCAGGCTGTGTATCAGTAATGAGTGATAAAATAGCAGGATAGCCATTTCGTATACACTTCTGGGCTTTCATAGCTGAGATGATGCCAACATTGCACCACTTTGATGATCTTGGACCGACAAAGATTCTCCACTGGGGAGAGGAATACGTACGATTTTCTCTTTACAGAGAATTTCCGCTTGATGCTTAGACAACCAATCCATACCAACGACCACATCAAAACTTCCAAGAGTAATGGGGAGTAGGTCAATGTCGAACACTTGACCCCTAAGATCGAGTTTACACCAAAAAAAACATGTGAGGCTTCAATTGACTTGCCATCGGCTAACTCTAGTACGTGTTTGTTTACAAGAGGTGTTGGAGTCAATCCTAACAGACGACTGAACTCCAAGGACACATAACTCCAATCGGCACCCGAGTCGAATAAAACAGAAGCAAAAAAATCGTTCACAGAAAACGTACTGGTCCCAACATTGCCATCATTCTTAGCTTCCCCAGCACCAATAGTAAACACTCTTCCACGCGCACCATTCCCACCATTGTTTCCGTTGTTGTTGTTCCCAGTGTTGTTGTTATTACCAGCATTCTGATTCAGTTGAGGGCAATCCCACCTAAAATGTCCCTCATCCCCACACTAGAAACATCCCTTACGATTACCCTGATTCTGTTGAGGCTACTGCCTTTCCTGTTACTGCGGCTGCTGCTGCTGCTGTGTGGGTTGCTGTTGCTGTTGTTTTAGAAATGGGGCCCTGCAATCCCTTGCCATATGACCCACTTTATTGCACCTGTGACAGATTCTGGTGCACGGTCCACGATGGTTGTAGTTGCACTTGCTACACTTTGGTTATTTCACTGCGTAAGATCCCTGATTCGAGTTGTTGCTCTGATTCTGATTAACAGAAGATGACTGGCTAAAACTGCGGTTGCTGCTGTTTTCTGGCTTCTTCTGTGACTAATTCGAGTTGGACACCTTGTCAATATCGTTCCACTTTCATTTGTTATCCATAGCAAGAGTAGTAGCTGTAGCGGTAGTGGTAGTAGTAGAAACACGTGGTGGTAGCGAGCCATGCTCCACTTCCTGATCAGTGATCTTGTGAGCTAGGCGAATGATTCGAGGCAAGTTATCAAGATTCGATGCAGTGACCAAACCCTTGACCTGTGGTACTAGACCATTGATGTACAGCTTAATCCTACGGTGGGGTGATCGTGATAAGTTAGGACACATTTTCAGGAGCTCATGAGACCATTTCGTGTACTCGTTTTCCAACTTTTGGATCTCATCACGAGGGCAGTACTCTTCTCTCATCAGTTCTTTAAAATCATCCAAAGTAGTTGCATTCGCCATTTCAATGCCCAGCATTTGGACTTGGGCTTTCCACCAAGTCAAGGCACCGTCCTCCAGCGTGCCCGTAGCATACTTCACTCTGTCCCTAGCAGGACAGTTACACATAGCAAAAACCGACTCTGCTTTCTCAAACCAACGAAGTAGTACCACGGCTCCTTCAGTCCCACTGAATGTCTGTGGCTTACAATCCATGAACGTTTTAAATGTACAAGCAAGCGGATTGTTCTGATTCTGGTTCGCATTTTGACCTAAAGATGAAAGAAGATATAACGCACAAGTAAGAGTCAAGTACATGACACAAGGATAAAGTGTGTTTGGCACGTAACGTACCAGCTTTCTGAGCTGCTAGAGCTTCAGCCACACGAGTATTGATCAAGTCGGTTAATTCTGCCTGGGACATAACAATGTTGCCACGTCCACCGCCGCGGCCTCCACCACGTCCACCGTTTCGTCCGCTCATATTATACATAAGAAGAGTTGAAAAGGTTAAGGGTCGGATTTGAGTAGGAGTCAAACATCACTATGATTTCTACAGATTAACGAGTTCTATCATTATGTCAGATAGTGGAACATAACCTCCTTCACACTCATTAAGACTCACTGGGACTCACATGCACCCCACATTATCATTATGTGTGCACCCATAATAATAATGCGATTTGCATGTTTATCTCAACTCCTTTTAACTCGCTTTGAAAGGTTCCTCAATTTTGAGTAACAGGACAAAAGACATCACAAAAATGGGTCACGAAAATCTAGAGGGAAGGTCACACTATTATTCACATAACATGAGTAAATAACTCAGGAATTCGTACTATAATGCTAAGCGTGCAATCATATGCAATGTCATATCTGGGTGTACACTAGTTATGCTATGCAATAAGTAAACGAGAGACGAACCTTGCAATCTGGAGTTGAGTATCATGGTCGATTTCAGAACTGTTCGGTTATAGTCTGGTTTTATAAAAAGAAACGTTTTAAAACCAAGTTCACTATAACCAGTGGCTCTGATACCAAACTGTCACACCCCCCAAAATACCACATGCGGAAACCCCGCTAGACGTGTGACAAACCAGGATCCAGCCACCAATCACATTGAACTAATGTCAAGATATTAAATAAAGTTTCCATTTATTAAGATAAAACATTCATAAACATAACCCAAGTTTAACATGTTCAGCGGAAGCATAAGATAAGTCATCATTCAATGTTTCAAAACCAAATATATGAAAACCAAATGTATTGTCATGTGTTCTCTAAAGGCTCGACCCACGACTACTCCAGCACACCCAGACTACAAGTTCCTTGTCCATAAAATCTAACGACCTGCGAGCATGCAACAAGTATATTAGACAATGCTGGTGAGTTCGTAGTTTTATGAAAACGTTAATTGCCAAGTGTTTAGTTCAGTTTAATAGTAATGTTGATAATAACTTGAGTACCGTACAAGATGGCTTCAGATTGTTTTGCTAGTCCCTAATGCCCCCTATCTAAGCATTGGTTGTGATTTAAGGTCATTAGTTCACGCTCGTCCTCTCAGGTACGGTGTGAGGTTACCAAGCCTAATAGCGCTATCAACTAATACCCCGTTACATCTCAGGTAACTATTCGGTAGAAGATTGGACTTAAGGTGATAGGAAATGAGTGAATTATCTAACATTCCAGTTTTTACCCGAAAGACTTATTCCTCTCAGGAATACCCATTTGATTGTCCCACCCACCAGGACGCATGCTCAAGAGAAATGAACCCACCTTAGTTTTGCTCGGTATGTTAAGTTACCCGTTCCAAGTTGGTCAACCAAACCCTACTGTGGTTACCAATTAAAATCAGTTTCATTAATCAATTAAATCACGTATTTTCCCAAACTGCATTTACCACAATGATCACCGTATAACACATAGCAAGTACTCAAATTTCATACAAGTCCTCATCTCACGTGTATGTCACATAACAAATACTTAACAGCTGAGTCTGCTACTCACACGAGCCAAATCTGGTTCCTCATTCCTAATTAACACGCATCAAATAAAGCTTTATAACATAAACATTCATAATCCTACACATCATAAACTATTCAGAACCTTATGTTTTGTGAACACATTTGCTGTTTAAACTGTTCTGTTTGATTGTTCACTTGCAACATCTTCACGAAGAACCCGTTCTTCGTGTGATGCCCGCATGGCGAAGAACCCTAATGACGAAGAACCATTCTTCGTCGAGAATGAGTGTGACGAAGAACCCTAGTGGTTCGTCAAAATCCAGTCAACAAAGAACCAGGTTCTTCGTCGAGTTATGTTCTTCGGGGGGGGGGGGGAGTCTCTCATCGCTGCCCTCAGCAGACGGTTAAAATTTCCTTAATTTCAGCCGTAACAGTTGCTAACAAGTTTGACAGTTTTCCAATCAGATTAATCGACACTTTATAACCATGATCATGCACCCTAATTATGAACAATCATCAACCACTCAAAACCATTCGAAACATAACAGTTCCCACTCATCATACAAATCATAAACTAACAACTTATCATGTGAATCATTATGCTAATCGAACAAATCATCAGTTTGTTAATCCCAAGTTTCTAATCACTAAATCCAACATAGTTTATTACCATAATCAGTCACATATTCTAGATTTACAATCTTATAGATGAAACCCTAGTTTTACATAAAGTCACAACATCAAGATTTTAGCCACAAACAATGATAGACACTAACCGTGATATCGAAGTGATTAGTTTGTTCTACATGAAGGGATTCGAGACCCAAAACTGGCGTCGCACATGGAGGAGATGGAGAGAGAACTTTAGGGTTTGATGTTTAAGTTTTGTAGGTTATGCAAAATAAATAACAGGCGGGCCCATTTTGGGCCACGAATGGACCTGGGCCGAGAGCCCTCTTGGCGAAAAACCTTCCTGGCGAAGAAACTTCTTCGTCAAGGAGTGGTTGTGACGAAGAACCCTAGTTTTTCGTCAAAGATAGTCAACGAAGAACCAGTTCTTCATCGACTTGAGTTCTTCGTCAACTTGAGTGTGGTGTGCGGCCGAAAGTTAAGAAACATGAACACGTTATGTCTAAACATTAAACGACTCCTAAGTTTTCATGCAACAACCAAACATAACAATACTTTAAACATTCATATATCGTGCACATGATATAACGTAAAATGAATTGTGAAAACAGGATTGTGAAACAAGTGATGCGTAGAGGAACGACCTTGAGATCTCAGGTTGTCACACAATGTGGCTTGTCAACTGCTCGAAGAAAGATATTGAATGTCTTTTCTTCAACAAGATCATTTACTACGAAGTAGATAAAGAGCAGGCACACAAATTTCAGAAGCTTGTGAATGTTTGTTTTAAGAAAGACATCAACTCTGGACGCTATTGGGAATCCAAATGGCGAGATTAGAGTTGGAGGAGTTTCTGAAAGAAGAGTGCTGCAATGAAAGAATTGAGAAGCAAATTGGTGATGCTGCAAGACGAGCAAAGTGGAAATTGGAATGGCCAGTAACCGATCAAACACCAATAGAGTCTGAAGAGAGAAAGATACCAAAATTGTCAAAGACTATGGATGGGATTAAAGAGAAACGTGAATGGTGGATCAAGGTTGGAAGACATAAGCATCAACAAATGCTAGCTGAACGAGCGGCGGAACGCAAGAGAAAGAACAAGGAGAAAAGAGATAGCAGGAAGCACTAATCAAGACTATACGAGACGACTACAGCTACATCCAAGGGGGAGTCTGTAGAAGCATATGTCCGTAAACTTCGTCAAAGTATTGAGTCTTATATGTAATAGTTTGAACATGTTTGGTTTGAGTATGTTTTGTATGCCTTCGTACGAAGGGAGGTAGTATAGCATAGTTGGTTCGAAGTGAGCATTTCCCTGGCTTCGTACGAAGCTACCATGGCTTCGTACGAAGGCCCTTGAGGTCTATATATAGGGGCAGTGGGTTCTTACCAATTGTAACTTTTGGCATTCTGATCCGAAGTGCTACCAAATTTCTCTTGGCTCTGTATTTTGCTAAATCATCAATGCGAATGTACTTTAACTGTCACACCCCAACGGGTGGCGGAAACAACGGAGTGAGATGAAAACGAGATTGCAAGAGACTTCATACCACTATTTGTGACAATATTTAAATCAATAGTTTTCATTTGATAAATCAAATTGTCAAACATTATAAGGAAATTCAAATAATAACAAGTTCAATGAAAATACATAACAACATGAACAAAATTGATACAACATATTAAACCTAAAGCGTCTGTATGTGTATCTAAGCATCAACACTACTTCATTTTATAGCATCGTCATCCTCAACCTGTAACATGTTTAAAATAGAGTTCAATGCAAAAACAAAGGCGAGTATACAAGTTTGATATATACATAGCATAAAAATTATGTTTAAACAATTCCTCATGGTAAGCTAATGATACAAGATAAACATTAAAATCGGCATGTGTCTAACAAATAAAACCAATGATGAAACACAATAAGCTCATCACATAACCTCAAGTCTACGGGTGGTGCGTTAATCCTATAGCCATATATATGTCAAGGATAGGCTCGATCGAAGCTAATGATAACTCTAACACAAAACGAATAACCCCAAGTTCAATGTATCAAGTAATCAAGTATGCAAGCATGCTATAGGAATGTTTGTGCATTTACGAATAAAGTTCATGTGTGAGTTTCATAAGTAAACATGTTACACCCCAAAAAGTGGTAAACGTAAAGAGGGGGTTCGAGTATACTCACGGTTTTGCAAGCTTTCCACTTGTTAATCCGCGAGAGTTGGTGGTAGATTAGTTTGGAGCACCTTGTCCTTCTACACAAAAAAACATAGGTGGATGAGTATGGAGATTTTAACGGAAGATTATAGATTCGGAGATTTAAATTACATGAAAATAACATATGGAAAACTAATCATCTAATCATATAATATTTGTTTAACACTATGAAACCCCAAGGGTTAGAATGTTTTCATGGGTAAAATATCCATTAGAATCATAACAAGTTATTAAGTCTTAGATGATGTAATCTAGTACTTTGACAGATGAACACTAATTCATCATCAAAAGTTCAATAATTTGGATAATATATAAGTATTATATAATGTTCATTATGTCATATAGGTCAAGCATGAGGTAGGAGGATGAATCCCCCATTTAGGAACCTCTTTGTATCATATAAGTCATGTAGGAGGTAGGAAGAACAAGTCTTATATATAGGTACCTCTTAGTGTTCACCACTACACTTGTTGTTGTAAACAATCAAGGAGGGTCTTGAACATACAATGTGAAAGGAATTAACTACAACTAATCTAAGAAACCATCAAGTAATGTGTGGATTTTTAGTAGGATAGCCCAAGCTAGTCCTATAATCACACAAACATCAAGCTTTGAACTTGTTCAGTACTTGTGGGTTAAACCCTAACCAAAACAGAAAGTTTATGAGGTTTTAACCTCTGATTTTTAGTGACACATCCTTGTTTTTAAGCCCAACTAACCATAGAAGTGATTATGAGCATAAGGACATAGGAATGTGTATGAGATAACTCAAGTTCAAGCTAGTTTAGTGAAGTTTAATCCAAACAGAAAGTTTGGAGCCTTATTTGGTGATGTTCTAGCCTTGGTTTTCCATGGAAAACCTATTGGAAACATACCTAAGGTTGTTCCAAGAAAGTAGGAAAAAGAATCAAGGAAAAAGGTTAAGAAATGAGTGAGTTATGCTCACTTTTGTAAGATGGTATGAATTTGTCTTGTTCTTGGATTCAGCTGCGATTTTAGTGAGTTTGAGAGTGATTAGAGAGTGTTTGCAAAGTGGAAAATGCTTGGAGGAGGCTTGGGTTATATAGGGGATGGATTAGGGTTGGGTTGGTGAGGTTTTAATGCAAGAAACACACTTAAAACCAATCAAAACCCATCAAAGAGTGACCAACCAGCAAGCTGGTTGTGCTGTTTCCGGATTCGGCTGGCTCACGGTCAGCGAAGCCCCTTGCTAGGCGAGTCGCGGCCCGCCAGGCCTTGGCCTGGTGAGGTTTGTGTTTTAGTTTTTGTCATAATTGGCCCCTCATGTTTCTTACTTAGGGTTTTTAGGTGTTTTAAGGGTTGTTTATGATATAAAGGCATATTATAAGGATGTAACAAGTATAATAAACATAAAAAAAGTATAAGGAAGTATGGTTAAGCATACGAATGTCATAATTAAGTATCGTATGCATCCAGAAGACGTATGATTAGCGTGTTTCACGCATTTGCAAGTTTAACGCAAAGATTCCAAGAATTACGAATAATGTAGCAATTGTTTCACGATATTAAACATATGAACAAGTATGAAGTATGTATAACATAAATTTAAAGAAATATGAGTTTTATTTATGATTCAAGTTTCGGATTTTACAACGATTACAACGAAAGAACGATTACAAGAACACAAGACTTCCAAAAATAGAAATACAAGCAAGTCCTTCTAATTATGGAAAGTTCGAAGAAGCAGGGCGTTACAGTCTCCCCTCCTTTAGGAAATTTCATCCCGAAATTTAGGAAGAAGTAACGAAAAGTTGTGGATACTTCGTCTTCATATCACTCTCAAGTTCCCAAGTGAATTCAGCGCCACGCTTTCCTTCCCATCGAAGCTTAACAATAGGAATTTGACTGCGCCTTAATTTCTTGACTCATCGGTCCATGATTTCGATGGGTTTTTCCACGAAATGTAAAGTCTCATTGATTTTAAGATGTTCTAGTGGAAACGTGGAAGACAGGATGAACGTTGTTGAGTTCTTCAGGTAGGTCCAGTCTATACGCAACCTTACCAATCCTTTCGAGAATTTTGAAAGGACCAATGTAGCGAGCTGAGAGTTTTCCTTTCTTACCAAATCGAACTACACCCTTCCAAGGGGATACCTTGAGAAGTATGAAGTCACCTATCTCGAATTCCAAAGTCTTGCGACGCTTGTCGGCGTAACTCTTTTGTCAGCTTCTAGCTTTCAGTAAGTTGTCTCGAACCTGTAAAATCTTGTCCGTTGTCTCTTGTATGAGCTCGGGACCAGTGATTTGAACTTCACCAATCTCGTGCCAATAAATAGGTGAAGGACACTTTTCTGCAGACTTCAGCATGGGCCGTGCTCAGCCAGACACAGGGCCGTGTCCATCATCGTTACTGGTAATCCTGTTTTAAGTCAGATAGTAGCTGACCACGGAGCCGTGCCCACTCCCCACGCCCCTATGTCCACCCCCATTTGCTGAAAACAGAACCGTAAGATCCCGACGGTTGGTAAATTCTGTTTGATCGTTTCACTAACTATTACATTATCAGCATAAAAATAAAACTAATCTATTCGAACAGCATCGGACACACAAACTGTACCAACAAATTCCCCCTTGTCTGTTGTTGTCGAATGCTGAAAATGCAACTACAATCGATCTTCAGTCAAGTATTTGTTGATGTCATCTTCTTTGTGCTAACAAATTCCCCCTTGACCGAAGATCCAGGTAAGTAGTATCTTCACTTGAATCTTCATACCAAAACCTTTAAGCTTCTCGTATAACATTTCCCCCTCAAAGTACGCGTATCTGGTTGGGTGTTGTGCAATTTCCTCGCAAGGCTAAATTGACCAATCTTCTGTTGATCTTCCAACACCCCAACCGGCATCTGATAAGGGTTCCATTCTTTAAAAACTGCATCAAGTCTTGATATTGTCATAAGAACTCCATTTCATTCAAGCAAACTTGACGTGATGTCGTGGTCACACTCAAATTTAATCCAATTACTACTAAATAGTTAGTGGCAAGTGGGTATCGAATGTCACGGCCCCCGACCCGGTTTGACCCGTTTCAGGAGTCGCGGGACAGAAAATCCCGTGGTATTTATTTAATTGAGTTAACATCGGAAGTTTTCTTCAGGATCTTTTTAAAACTGCAATTTCCCGATTATTTTATTTCACAACTCGGGATAAAATCCCGGTAATTTACAATCATATGATTTCACTGAGAAATCTTTATTTTACAAAACATGTTTCTTTATTTTATATTGAGCCACTTCCTTAAGCTTGTAGTGCTTCGCGGCACTTTTCCTAGATCACAACAGATCACCTAAAACATGTTTGAAAAAGGTTTTATCAGCGGGAAATACTGGTGAATCATTCTTTTTACTAAAACGACGCGTTTGTTATAAATTACAGTATTAAGAGCGATTACAATGTTTCCATATATCAACCAACTACCCACAGTATTTGTCACTCGAACATCCATTGGTAACTTCATAGTCCAACGGTGTCTGTGACTATGGTCATATCACCCCTTGGCTAACTCGTTGTCCAATGGTGAAGTTTATCAAGTAATGTATACAAAACCCCACATACCGGCTGTAATTTGGAGATTACAAAGACTTAATCCCTGTAATTGTAACCTTGAAAATAAACATGCTTTTGTAAACAAATTTGATAAAAAGAGACTGACTCACATTGCAGATTTTATATGAGCAGAGCTTAGCCTACTGATTAGCCTTTTAACCTAAAGTTAATAACATGCACACGAACTCGGTTAGTAACTAATACAGCATTTACGATTACTCACGAGATTAAACCTTCTCAACGAATGACAAAGTTCGATACTTAAACATCCATCGTATTCATGACGAATGACAAAGCATAAACCCTAATGTGGGCAGCACTTAAACATCCATTGGATAGTTTCAATCGATCGGACATTGAATCGTAGCAGCGATCGAGTTAATACCCGGTATCGGAGCAGCACCTTGCTAAATTGAAAGTAATTTCGACTTCAGAGTAACAAGAATTCGTTTTTGAACTTTGTTTTCGACACCAACAGACTGTGCATGCAACAAGCTATTTATAGCTGATTTTTAGGGTTCACGCGGCCCGCGTAAACCACCCCCCATACTTTACGCGGCCCGCGAGGCTGCCTAGTCTACGAATAAGGTTGATTGGTCACGAGTAGGCTAGCCAGGTGGACACCACGTGGATCCGGAACACTTATCCAGTCAAACATGTCTTGACGCGGCCCGCGTAAGACATGTCTTGTCTTTTACGCGGCCCGCTTGGGAACCAGAATTTTGTTTTTCTTGATTTTAAATATGCTTTAGGGTTTCAGGGGTCCTGGTTTTTACTTACGGGTATTTTTAGGAAAATTTTGAGAGTCCTTTCATCCTCCCCACCTTATTTAAAATCCCGTCCTCGAGATTCATGGGAATAAGTGAGGATACTTTCGCTTCATCTCCGATTCCAGCTCCCAAGTGTATTCGGGTCCTCTCTTTGAATCCCACTTGACCTTAACTAGCACCAATCTTTTGTGTTTGAGAAATTTGATCTTTCGATCTTCGATTTGAAGAGGTTTCTCAACAAATTTCAATTTCTCATTTACCTTTATATCTTGGAGAGGTATTACCAAAGATTCGTCTGATAGGCATTTCTTGAGGTTGGATACATGAAATACATCATGTACTCCAGCTAACTCCTCTGGTAATTGTAAGCGATAAGCAACTGGTCCTATACGTTGGATCACTGGAAATGGTCCTACGTATCTGGGACTTAACTTTCCTTTCTTACCGAATCGAACTATTCCTTTCCAAAGAAACTTTTAAGAGTACTCTGTCTCCAACTTGGAATTCTAACGGCTTGGGTCGATTATTTGCATAACTCTTTTGGCGATCTCGAGCAGTCTTTAGTCTTTCCTTGATTTGAGTAATCTTGTCAGTGGTTTCTTGTACTATTTCAGGACCTGATAATTGACTTTCTCCTATTTCTGCCCAACAAACTGGAGTTCTGCACTTTCGTCCGTACAGTGCTTCGAATGGGGCAGCTTCAATGCTTGAATGATAACTATTGTTATAGGAGAATTCAATTAAGGGTAAATGGTTGTCCCAATTTCCCCCAAAATCTATCACACATGCTCTAAGCATGTCTTCCAGAGTTTGGATCGTCCTTTCACTTTGTCCATCTGTTTGAGGGAGATATGCCGTACTTAAATTTAGTCGGGTTCCCATTGCTTCTTGGAAACTTTTCCAGAAATGGGAAGTGAAACGACTATCCCTATCCGATAGAATGGAGAGTGGAACTCCATGTAAAGATACTACTTCATCTACATACAACTTTGCCAACCTTTCCATACTAAAGGTTTCTTTCATAGGTAGAAAATGAGCTGACTTGGTTAATCGATCCACAATTACCCAAATCGCATCATTCCCTTTTCTGGTTTTGGGTAACTTAGTAACAAAATCCATTGTTATAAGCTCCCATTTCCATACAGGCATTTCTAGTTGTTGTAGAAGACGTGAAGGTTTCTGGTGTTCTGCCTTAACTTGCGAATAAGTAAGACATTTAGAAACATATCGAGCTATATCCTTTTTCATTCTTATCCACCAAAAGTTATTTCTTAAATCTTGGTACATTTTATTGTTTCCAGGGTGCATGGTATACCCAGATTTATGGGCTTCTTCTAAAATTTTATTTCTTAATTCTCCTTGTTTAGGTACCCAAATCCTTCTTTTGTGGAATCTCCAAATTCTATCAGCTCCTTGTTCTAATTCTTTCGTTCGTCCTTTCATTCCTTCAGCATCATCCTTGATTGCTGTTTCTTGAACATTCTGTAATTGTCTTCCCATGGTGGGTTACTGTCTAGTTTCTGGGTTTCCTGATTAACCCTCATTCTTTTTAGTTGTGATTTCTTTATTTTCTCATGACTTTTCCTAATAATCAAACTTCTTTTATTAGGAGAAAGTGGTTCCTCATATTGTGCCTTTCGAACAAATATTCCTTCATCAGTATATGTTGGGTATTTTGAGGATGAAGTTCCTATTTCTTTCGGTGAAATATCTAATTTATGGTAGATATCCGAAAGTCTTTCTTTACCCATACTGTAAACAAATATTCAAATAATAAAACACATAATCACAAAATGGCAATCAGAAAAATTAAGTATATTTCTTAATACTTAATTGGCTTAAATCAGTGGCTCTGATACCACCTTTTTCTGTCACGGCCCCCGACCCGGTTTGACCCGTTTCAGGAGCCGCAGGACAGAAAATCCCGTGGTATTTATTTAACTGAGTTAACAGCGGAAGTTTTCTTTAGGATCTTTTTAAAACTACAATTTCCCGATTATTTTATTTCACAACTCGGGATAAAATCCCGGTAATTTACAATCATATGATTTCACTGAGAAATCTTTATTTTACAAAACATGTTTCTTTATTTTATATTGAGCCACTTCCTTAAGCTTGTAGTGCTTCGCGGCACTTTTCCTAGATCACAACAGATCACCTGAAACATGTTTGAAAAAGGTTTTGTCAGCGGGAAATACTGGTGAATCATTCATTTTACTAAAACGACGCGTTTGTTATAAATAACAGTATTAAGAGCGATTACAATGTTTCCATATATCAACCAACTACCCACAGTATTTGTCACTCGAACATCCATTGGTAACCTCATAGTCCAATGGTGTCTGTGACTATGGTCATATCACCCCTTGGCTAACTCGTTGTCCAATGGTGAAGTTTATCAAGTAATGTATACAAAACCCCACATACCGGCTGTAATTTGGAGATTACAAAGACTTAATCCCTGTAATTATAACCTTGAAAATAAACATGCTTTTGTAAACAAATTTGATAAAAAGAGAATGACTCACATTGCAGATTTTATATGAGCAGAGCTTAGCCTACTAGTTAGCCTTTTAACCTAAAGTTAATAACATGCACACAAACTCGGTTAGTGACTAATACAGCATTTACGATAACTCACGAGATTAAACCTTCTCAACGAATGACAAAGTGCGATACTTAAACATCCATCGTATTCACGACGAATGACAAAGCATAAACCCTAATGTGGGCAGCACTTAAACATCCATTGGATAGTTTCAATCAATCGGACATTGAATCGTAGCAACGATCGAGTTAATACCCGGTATCGGAGCAGCACCTTGCTAAATTGAAAGTGATTTCGACTTCAGAGTAACAGGAATTCGTTTTTGAACTTTGTTTTCGACACCAACAGACTGTGCATGCAACAAGCTATTTATAGCTGATTTTTAGGGTTCACGCTGCCCGCTTAAACCACCCCCCATACTTTACGCGGCCCGCGAGGCTGCCTAGTCTACGAATAGGGTTGATTGGTCACGAGTAGGCTAGCCAGGTGGACACCACGTGGATCCGGAACACTTATCCGGTCAAACATGTCTTGACGCGGCCCGCGTAAGACATGTCTTGTCTTTTACGCGGCCCACCTGGGAACCAAAATTTTGTTTTTCTTGATTTTAAATATGGTTTAGGGTTTCAGGGGTCCGGGTTTTTACTTACGGGTATTTTTAGGAAAATTTTGAGAGTCCTTACATCGAACACAGGGAATTTGTGGAATATGTGTTATTTAATGGTTTATCTAAGTTAACTAAAATTAAACTAATTGCAATAAAAATAAATTCAAGAGTTGGATTGATTGATTTGAGTTTTAAAACTAAGATTACTAGCCTAATTGCAAAATGAAAGTTTTGGTTTGTAAACAATTTAGAGACAAATGACCATCATTAGTATCCGGTTTGCTTCGACATTTATGCTATCATTCACTAGAAAGAACTACATAGACATAGTTCATGTGTGATTACTTGTTGTGATAAAAGGGAACTAAGTACTTAGATTCCTAGAATGTGAGGTTGTTACCCGATGACCAATTAACCCTTACCCAATGCTAATTCTACCCATGATATCTCGAATGCCAACGACACCAAGAACGTATGGTTTCAAACTAGATTAACATAAGAATCAACAATTTACAAGCAAATAAACACACACCATAATAAACAAAACATAGATTAAGTTTATCATTCTAGAAATACAAAATCAAAGCACAAACGTCTCAAACAAACCTTCAACTAAAGATGACCACCATAAGTTTAGCTGCACATGGCTTGGACAATCGTCATCACAAAAGTCTTAATGTTCAAGCAAACTAAAAACATAAAACACAATGTTTAACAAGTGTCTTCAAGCTCCAAGAACAAGCAAATTCTTCTCCAAAGTGACAGGTAACCGAAATACCATGATAGGACACATAAAAATCTCATAAACATGTCAATTAATGCGTGAGTTACAATATCACTCTAGTCCGCGCCGTAAGCTAGGCCAAGCACCGTAGCTTACGGCGGTCAACAAGTCAGCGGGTCAAGCACCGAGCCGTAACCTACGGTCCTCACCGTAGGCTACGGCGACCATTGGAACATTACGCCATTAAAAGGCTGGGCTACAATGAACATTATGCAAAACCGCAGGCACCGTAACCTACGGCGCCGTATCTTCCTTTTTCCTTGTTTCTTTATCAAATCTTGATTTCTTCCAATCTTGATTCCGCCACTTCCAACTTCCATCTGTCTTCATAAAGTTGCTCCTTATGCCCGTTTAGCACCTGCAAAACCAATGATCTAGTAGTTACCAAGTTCTAACAATTAACCGTGTAAAGCATGGAATGTGTATGATATTAAACCTTTTAAGGGTTGTCCTACGGGCCACCCGTCACATCCCCACACTTACCCGTTGCTTGTCCCAAGCAACCCGCTCAAAAACTATTTCAAAACCACAAGCGATCAACATGTAAACCAAGCTAAAATGTTTTGTCCTTTTACTAACCTTTTATCACACCACAAGACACACCCCACACAATAACTCTCGGTGACAAGAAATATTAGCACATTATGCTAAAACACTCAATGCATGTGTGTGATTGTGCGACAATAAGCTTGTATAAAAATCAAGTTTCCTCCTATCGAACATTTAGCATGCTTAGGAATCAAAAGGACTTATGGGTTATAACGAGGCTATGTGTAAAGGTAGGAAAATAGTGGGATATATATGCAATGAGCTAATTGATTCGACCTGGTTTTTATTTCTACTACTACGCAACACAAACATTAACTATATACACAACTTCATCAACTTTTCAACTACTATTGCAACTAAATACTTCTTTTTGTATTTTTCTCATATTTTTCTCTTTTTTTTTCTTTCTTCTTTTTTTTTAAGGATAAAACATAAAACTCAACAATATATACAAGACATCAACAATCACAAACTAAACTCCTAAACCGGGTCATCTCAATAGGTAAAGTTTTGTAAGAAGTAGGTTTGGGTCACAGCCGAATAGTATAAGGCTCAAACATGGCTTTCTAAAGGCCAAACCCCCACCCCTCACAATACCAAGCTCATATATGTAACGTATTAGGTCCAACCCCCAATTCCCAGACTCTCACACATCTAGACGAGGCTACCTAAAAGTCCCTATCATTTTCACAAGCATGCTAATCCTAGGCTTCAACAAGAATTCGTACACAAGTTCTATTAACACAATACACACACTGCCACTCAAAACAAAGAAAGCATCTTTAATAATCATGTGTGGCGCAAAAACTCGCCAATAAATGACTAGAAAGGGGTGTCAGTGTGTCATGCGGAACAATATCAAGTGTTTAAATTTCAACAATTTTTCGCTTGGTTTCACAATTTTTTTAAAAATTCTCAAAAATTCCCCCCATCCCCACACTTGGGATACATTGTCCCAATCTATGGTTTTGAGGGGAAGATCGTTATCAACAAAAACACTAACTTTTTGCTTATACTCTCAACCCACAAATTTCTTTTTGTATTTTTTTTATGAAAATTAAAAACACACCACCGACTAGCACATCCCATAAATCACATAAAACAAAGAAACACCACCCGACCTCCCAGCCATAAACATAAGACATGAAATATACATAAATATACAAGATGGAGCGCAACACGACCTGGTTAATAGTAATGTGGCTGAGGAGGCCCAAAAATGGAAGTCATCATGTCATTCCATTCTCCAAAAGAAAACGAACCGCTACCACTTTCACTTCCGCTTTGTTGCGAGGCTCCATGTTGTTGATCTCGACGGGGGTCCACCCATTGCGAATGATGAAGCGGCGGTGTCGGATACGAAACACTACCATCATAAGGTGGTAGAGACGCATAATCCACCGCAGGTGGATCCACAACCACCGGCCGCCCCGCATGCCAATCCGCATGCATTCGCCGAGCATGATCATCGTTGTACCTGTTGTTCATCTCTTGCTCGAAGGAATAAGCATGTGCACGGTTCCATGACTCCTGTCTATCATAGCTCTGTTTAAGAGCTTTCTCCATGCTAGCTCCCATATATGTCTGTTGGTCTTAAAGCATTTGATTAGGTTCGGACCAATCACCAAAAGTAGGCGGTCGCCTTTGCTTAATAACCAGCCCCATGTTCCCCGTGTGAGCCCAATAAGGATCATAAGGCTGTTGTGCATAATCAAATGCAGTACCCACATACCCCGACTATACTCCTGCTCCATGAACACCACTTGGGCCAGCGCTCCCCATCTCAACATCAACCATGAATGTGTCCTCACGGTAGTCATCATCTCCACTAACCTCCTCATCACTCGTCTCGGGCTCATCGGCCTCACCCGGTCTTAATGGACGAGCATCCACCTTCAACGCTCTCCACCTCTTCCCATTTGTCTTCAACTTGTGGTACCTTTCCGACTCTTTATACTCCCATCCCGACCCTAAATGTTGAATATCAAATGGCTTGAACCTTGTATACGAGCCTTTATCTTCGGCTCCAATCGCCCCATACTTCTTCAACAATGCCGTAATCAATCGGCAATGGGTTATAATTTTTCTCTCACCACTATTTCGACTGAGCCAAATATTGTTCAACACTAAGAACTGAAAGGGAACCATGGGCGACCCGTGCATTAACATGTATAGAACCGGCACCTCCTGAAATCTAACCTCCATCTTATCACCCCATCACGGAATAACGTTGTGCGTGCACAACACTAGCATCAACTTTGCTTCAATCCTCAAATTTCTCCTAAACAACTTCCCGTGTGTGGTCCCCGGGACAAAGAGGTAATCGAGCATGTGTTGCCATTGGGGGTACTTTTCGGGCTCGTGGTAAAGATCTTTTAGGCTTGGGTAGATGTATTGATTAGATGGTTGGCTATCTAACTTTGCTATGTGGCGTAAGGAATCATATGACATCTCGACCTTCACCCCGTTACACGTTCCAATAAGTTTCATCTTATTTGGGGCCTTGAATGGAGGGCATTCAAGCATGGCCATCCATTCTTGAACTTGTTGATCATACATGGTCTTAACTTCATTATCATAACACTTAAGCGCCGCCTCCCAACCTAAAGCCTTGAACTTGTCTGTTATCCCAAAAGGCCCGAAATCTGCTTCCCGAATCTCTTTCTCACATATGAATGCTTCTTTTCGTTGTTGCAACTTATTCATTTGTTCATGAAACAAATTAGCCCGCCATTCTTCGGGTTGATCAAGTAGAGAACCGGATGTCCAATCCGGTTTTGGACCCCTTGGAGGCGCATCTTCTTCCGAGTCTGGGTCACCAACCCGAACCAATCTCCTCTTTTTCTGTTGTGCTTTCCCTTGCGGTTGACTAGAGGAACTTGCTCCCGCTTTCTCCTTTGTTCTCACCATATCCTACACATATTCACAAACCACACACAAAAATCGTATAAGTTCAACTTCATAAACTTCCCCACACTTGCTTTATATTATGGGTATAGATGTACAAACACCAAAGATTTATCCATTCAAACAAAATTCAGCATGATGTCTCTACAAATTAGGGTTTCCCAAAAGTTTTAAATCAAGACATCATATACATCTATAACCATACATCCAATAACTCAACAAAATCCTATCATCTATCTTCTACAAACAAGTGTGTAAGCAAAAACAAGAATGGAAACTTACAAACCGCAATGTACTTCAAAGAATGAAAGGAAATTGCATACCTTGACCTTGTGGAGGATGAAAATAACAAGCACTTCAAGTTTAAACAAAAACCCACAAAAAACCCCAAAATTTTCAGGCCCCTTATGCTCAAATCAGACCACCAAACAAAGGAATCTTTGAAATATAAGTAAAAATCTGAATTCCTTGTGAAATTTTACCCAAGATGGACTCAAGAATCACTGGATTTGGTTAAGATTTGAAGGAGATATGAAAGTTTGAAGGTGATGGTGGGTTAGGGTTCTTGAGTGAGAAGATGAAGAAGGAGATGAAAGAAAAGTTATGGTTGGGGAATGAGGAAGGAAACGTATGGATGGGGATTAATTTCAGATTTATTATTTATTATTATTATTATTAATTTTCAATTTTTTTTATATATACATGCCGACACAAACAACCAACTCACTTAACTCCGTGCCATAGCCTACGGTACTCACCATAGGTTACGGCAAGACCTGGGCAACTTTTCTTCGCCGTAAGGCAGTTAATTGGTCGCGTAGGCTTTTATTTTTTTACTTGCCACCGTAAGCTACGCCACCCACCGTAGCTTACGGGGGCATCTGGGGGTTTGTGGGTGGCCATTTCTCAACTTTTCAACTTTTTATGCTTGCTTTTTTTTTAGCTTTTATAATTTTATGATTTTTATGGTTTTTATAATTTTTCAAAAACCTGAAAATTATACCCTACCCCCCCCCCCCCCATTAAAAACCCGTGTTGTCCTCAACACTATGTTAGAGAAATTCGTACGAATTTCCCCACACTTGTCTCGAACACAAGTTTTAAACGGAGATGGTAATTATTCAAAAACAAAACAAACTAAACTACATATGTACATAACCAAACCTGGGCCTCTTTCAAGCTTCCTCGTCATCCAGTGGGCGTAGAATGTAACCCACTTTATCGAGCTCGAGATTGTTGATGTCGTTGCCTTCCAAGTACGGTTTAAGCCGATGCCCGTTCACCGTTTTTTGCTTGTTGGTTTGCTCATCTTGTATACCGACATAACCAAATCTTCCCACTCTTTGGATGACATACGGACCCATCCATTTGCTCTTGAGTTTGCCCGCAAACATCTTCAACCTCGAATTGTACAACCACACCTTTTGACCCACTTCAAAGTTCTTTTCTCTTAACTTTGCATCATGAACTTTCTTAAGTTTGTCTTTATATGCGGATGCACATTCGTATGCTTCATCTCGAATCTCTTCAATTTTACTCAATTGAAGCTTCCTTACTCGACCCGCTTCGTCATAATCCGCATTCACCGTTTTGATCGCCCAATGTGCTCGATGTGCTAACTCCATTGGTAAATGACATCCCTTCCCATACACCATCCGGTAAGGGGTGGTACGAATTGGAGTTTTGTAGGCCGTCCGATATGCCCACAACGCATCGTCAAGTTTACTTGACCAATCCTTCATATCCGTTCGCACCATCTTCATGAGAATTTCTTTAATTTGATGGTTGGACACTTCGACTTGTCCACTTGTTTGCGGATGGTATGGTGTAGTAACTCAGTGGTTCACGTTATATCTCTTCAATAATTTCCCAAAATTAAAGTTTTTAAAGTGTGAACCACCATCACTAATTATAACTCTTGGCACACCAAAACGAGCGAAAATGTTTGATTACACGAACTTGCACACAACGGAATGATCATTGGTTCTTGTGGCGATAGCTTCAATCCATTTCGAGACATAATCAACCACAACTAAGATACACAAAAACCCGTTTGAATTTGGAAAAGGACCCATTAAGTCTATTCCCCAAACATCAAACACCTCAACCACCAAGATTGGTTGTAAAGGCATTTTATCCAGCTTCGAAATGCTTCCCACTTTTTGACAATTTATGCAATTTCGAGCAAATTCACAAGCATACTTAAAGATTGTAGGCCAATAAAACCCACATGACAACACCCGATATCCCGTTTTGTTCCCACTAAAATGCCCTCCACACGTCGACGAATGAGCATGGGTCAAAATCTCTAATACTTCGGTCTCAGGAACACATCTTCTTATCATTTGATCGGGTCCAATCTTAAATAGATCCGATTCATCCCAAATGTATTTTTTGACTTGACTCAAAAATTGTTGTCTTCGCTTCTTGGTCCAATGACTTGGAATTGCACCCTTAGCCAAATAGTTCACATAGTGGGCATACCAAGGTGCAACAAAAGTGGAGACGACCAATAATTGCTCATCAGGAAACCGTTCATTAATCTCGCTCGGATCATCAACACCTTCTAATGGGATTCAGGACAAGTGATCCGCAACAACATTTTCACAACCCTTTTTGTCCCGAATTTCCAAGTCGAATTCTTGCAACAAAAGCACCCAACGAATCAACCGGGGCTTTGCATCCTTCTTTTCCATCAAATATCGGACCGCACTATGATTCAAATACACAATCACCTTGCTCCCCTAAATGTAAGATCTAAACTTGTCCAAGGCATACACCATCGCTAATAATTCTTTTTCGGTTGTAGTGTAAATCAGTTACGCCTCGGACAAAGTTTTACTTGCATAATAAATCACCACCGGCTTCTTATCAAAACTTTAACCCAAAACCGCTCCAATGGCCGTGTTGCTAGCATCACACATAATTTCAAACGGCTTCATCCAATTCGGTGGTTGCAAGATAGGAGCTTTAACCAACTGTTCCTTCAAAACATTAAACGCTTGCAAACATTCGTCAGTAAAATCAAAAGGGACATCTTTCAATAACAAATTACATAAAGGTTTTGTAATCACACTAAAACCTTTAATAAACCTTCTATAAAACCCCGCGTGTCCCAAAAATGATCTCACCCCCTTAACATTCTTTGGTGGGGGTAGAGATGAAATTACCCGAATCTTTGTTTTATCTACCTCCATCCCCCAGTCCGAAATCACATGACCCAACACAATACCCTCTTGAACCATAAAGTGGCTTTTTTCCCAACTTAACAACAAGTTCGTCTCAACACACATTTTTAAAACTTTTTCTAATTCATCAAGACAAGACTCAAAACTTGGGCCAAAGATGGAAAAGTCATCCATAAACACTTCAAGAGACTCCCCGACCATGTCCGAAAATATACTCATCATACATCTTTGGAATGTGGCCGGGGCGTTACATAGTCCAAACGGCATTCTCCGAAAGGCAAATGTGCCATATGGACATGTAAACGTGGTTTTGTGTTGGTCGTCCGGGTGAATAGGAATTTAGTTATAACCCGAATACCCATCCAAAAAACAATAGTATTTTTGACCCGAAAGTTTTTCAATTATTTGGTCAATGAAGGGTAACAGGAAATGGTCCTTTGAGGTAGCAGCGTTTAATTTTCTATAGTCAATCCAAACTCGCCACCCGCTGACTAGGCGGGTGGCAATTTGCTCGCCTTCTTCATCTTTGATTACCTGGATACCGGCCTTTTTAGGCACTACCTGAGTCGGACTTACCCATGCACTGTCCGAAATGGGATAGATAATCCCCGCATCCAACCACTTTATAACTTCTTTCTTGACCACCTCTCTTAAATTCGGGTTCAACCTTCTTTGTGTTTCACGGGTTGGCTTTGCATCTTCACTTGTAATAATTTTATGCATGACAATTGATGGACTAATACCTTTCAATTCGGATATCGTCCATCCAATTGCTGCCTTATTAGCCTTCAACACCCGCAACAATTCCTCCTCTTGAGCTACCTCCAAGTTAGAAGCAATGATCACCGGTAAGGTGTCATTCTCCCCCAAAAATGCATATTTCAAATGTTTTGGTAGCTCCTTCAACTCCACATTTGGTGGACATTCTAGAGAAGGCTTTGTACCCGAATCGATTCCCACCGGTAAATTCTTCGTTTGGTGGGTCCATGGCGGTCTTCCTTCCTTCACCGCTAGAGCCTCTTGCTCCCTCTCTTCCACTTCCAATGCACAAGCATGAACCTGCAAACAAACATCACACATACACGATTCCAAAATCTCTTCTTCGTATTCCTGCGGGTCGTATACATCGATGAAATCTGCTAGAAAACACTCATCACCACTAAAAGTATTAGCACCGTTAGTAAAAACATTTAATCTCATTTTTCTATTACCGAATGTCATGTCGACCGTACCATATCGACAATCAATTACGGCATGTGCGGTATTCAAAAATGGCCGACCCAAAATAACATTTTGTTGTTGAATTGGGTCCATAGACGAGTAATCTAACACAAGAAAATCAACGGGATAATAAAATTCATCAACTTTTACTATAACATCCTGCACTATACCCCGAGGAAGTTTATGAGACAAATCGGCTAATACCACCGTTGTCTAAACCCGTTTCAATGGACCAAAATCATATTGGTCATATAACCCCCCCCCCCCCACCGGTAGAATACTTACTCCAGCCCCAAGATCTAGTAACGCCCTTGTAGTTTGAAAATTCGCAACTTGAATGTTAATAAGAGGCGTTCCCGGATCTTGTAGCTTAGGAGGAAGATCTCCTTTCAAAACCGCGCTTACCCGCTCAGTCAAATCAACCAATTTAGGCACTTTTTGTTGCCTCTTTTGACTACACAATTCTTTTAAAAATTTGGTGTAAGAGGGTACTTGTTTGATTTCTTCAAGCAAAGGAAGATTAATTTTAACTTGCTTGAAAACCTCCCACATCTCTTCCTTTTGAGGACCCCGTTTTGAAATAAAGTTCTTTTTACCTGGATCTAACAAAGCCGAGGGAAATGGTACTTGACTAGATCCCCCTTCCTCATTTTTATTTTTTATTTCTTCATTATTAACGGGTTTTTCAAAATTGGGTTTTTTAGAAGAAATTATAGGTGTTTCATTTTCTTCCTCACTTTCTTGACCCGTTATGTCCTCAACCAACCCATCAACCAAATCCGGTGAAGGATTGGTTTTGTACTCTTTCTCACTTCTCAAAACACTTACATGATTAATATTAGTATTATTACCTCGAGAAGAATTATGAGATGGGTTTACCTTAGTGTCGCTTGGTAATTGACCTTTACCTTTTTTCAAGTCCGCCACTTCGGTTGCGAGTTGACCCATTTGGGTGGTCAAAGTTTGAATCGCTTTATCACGGGCTTCGTCCTTTTGAATGCGAGCATCATCCATTTGGTATCTGTTTTGCATTTCCGCTTGCATTGTCATTAACATCTCCATCATCTCATTTCCACCCGAAGACCCCCTTGCTCTTGACCCGTTTGATATTGCCTTTGGTACCCTTGATTGTTCCCACCTCGATATCCACTTTGATTATTGAAAGGTTGACGTGAACCAAAGTTACCTTGAGTTCCTTGAAAATTTGGGTTGGCTTGATTTGAGGGATTCCCGTATCGAAAGTTTGGGTGGTTTCTCAAACCGGGGTGGTAAATGTTAGAATTCATTGTAATTTCTACCACCCCCTCCTTGCCCTTGCAAAGCATTCACCTCCTCATATTGCCCCTCCACTCCTTGGCAATTTTCAGCCGCATGTCCTAACTCATTACAAAGCGCACAAACATTATAAATTTGATTAGAAGTTTGAACATTACCATCGTTTACCGCATGCACTTGAGTCCGGGTAATGGCCGGTCATGCTCTCCTTGATGCTTGAGCTTTTCTTTTTGATGTAACCGCCATTTGCTCCAAAAATTCCCAATCGTCATGCTCGCAATTTGTGCCAAAGTGCCATTTGTAATAGACATCAAGTCACGAGCATCTTCGGCACATAACCCCTCATGAAAAGCATTTATCAACTCTCATAGTTCTATCCCATGATGAGGGCAATTCTTGATCATCATGTTAAACCGTTCGAATGCTTCATGAAACATCTCACCCGATTGTTGTTGAAAACTTCTCAACCCTTTCCTAGCATCATTTGTCTTTTGAGCGGTATAAAATTCATCCAAGAAGATTTGTTGCATTTCCGCCCATGTATAGATAGATGCCGAAGGTAAAGTATAAAACCACTTTTTCGCCTTGTCTTCCAAGAAGAATTGGAATAGCACCAATTTGACATCATCAGCCGAAAATCCTTGACTCCCAAGAGTGTTGCAAATCGAATCATAAGCCTCCAAATGAAAATAAGGCTCCTCCGTTGCTAGACCCTTATACTTTGGCAAACTTTGTAATGAAATGGTTCGCACTTCAAACGTCCTCCCTTAATCATTGCGAGGAATAACTACTGGTGAAGGATTATGAGTGATCACCAGTCTAAAATGTACTTCTATACCTCTCGCATGTTTTCGAAGATGCCTTCTTGGTACACCCAAACGGACTCTTGGACGTATAGGACCCATTGGTCTTTGCATAGGCCCTTGGGGTGCAAATGGTGGCTGAAATTGATGTTGCATCGGTTGTTATTGAATTGGCCTTTGGAATTGAGGTTGTGCATTTTGTGGACGAATTTGTTGTAACGGTGTAGGACGTTGCAATTGTAACCCTTGTGGCCGAACATGTTGTACCCCAACCGGTAGCCTACCCATGTCTTGAATTCGTTGCAATGGTTGACTTTGTTGACCCACTCCTCCTTGAGGTCCCAAATTACCTCCATCATCCCCATAGTAAAATCCATCATCTTCATATCCCCCATACTCTTCTTCATACCCCTCATCGTATCCATCTCCTCCTATACCCGAAGATTGCACAAATGGAAAAGATGAATATGGAAAACCCGTTTGGTTTGGTGGTCTATATGTAGAAGTAGCATGAACGACAGTTGAACTTTGTGGTAGTGAATAAGTTGAAGATGATTTACCCGAAGCTGGGAAGAAGTGGGGAAATGGTGGAATTGTAATAGAAGGGTTAAAGGAAAGTGTAGGTTTAACTTGGGTAGTAATAGGTGGTGTAGTGTTGGTTGGTGTAACATCATGTGGTGAAGTAAAATTGGTAGTGGTGTTAGGCATGGTGGTATTTGGTGAAGGTTGTGTTGATGATGGTATGAAAGGTGGTGTAAGCTCACCCGTAGTGGGTGGTGGTGGTGGATCCATGTATCTAGTTGGTGTAATTGGTGTAGTAGGTGTTGTTGGTGAACTGCTGATTTTGTTTTCTCTTAGCAAGATTCTGTTTCTTCTCAAAGTCCATTCAATTTATGGATCAAATGCCAATGGTGACAGCTTATGAGAGCTCCTAGTACGCATGCACCTGTAAATACCTGCACACTAACACACCCAGCGTAAACCAGAAAAATAATAAACTTAAAAAGATAAAAAATAACCCACGTTGGGCACTACTCCCCGGCAACGGCGCTAAAATTTGACGTCATGTCGTGGTCACACTCAAATTTAATCTAATTACTACTAAATAGTTAGTGGCAAGTGGGTATCGAACACAGGGAGTTTGTGGAATATGTTTTATTTAAAGGTTTATCTAAGTTAACTAAAATTAAACTAATTGCAACAAAAATAAATTCAAGAGTTGGATTGATTGATTTGAGTTTTAAACTAAGATTACTAGCCTAATTGCAAAATGAAAGTTTTGGTTTGTAAATAATCTAGAGACAAATGACCATCTTTAGTTTCCGGTTTGCTTCGACATTTATGCTATCATTCACTAGAAAGAACTACATAGACATAGTTCATGTGTGATTACTTGTTGTGATAAAAGGGAACTAAGTACTCAGATTCCTAGAACGTGAGGTTATTACCCGATGACCAATTAACCCTTACCCAATGCTAATTCTACCCATGATATCTTGATTGCCAACGGCACCAAGAACGTATGGTTTCAAACTAGAATAATATAAGAATCAACAATTTACAAGCAAATAAACACACACCATAATAAACAAAACATAGATTAAGTTTATCATTCTAGAAATACGAAATCAAAGCACAAACGTCTCAAATAAACCTTCAACTAAAGATGACCACCATAAGTTTAGCCGCACATGGCTTGGACAATCATCATCACAAAAGTCTTAATGTTCAAGCAAATTAAAAACATAAAACACAATATTTAACAAGTGTCTTCAAGCTCCAAGAACAAGCAAATTCGTCTCCAAAGTGATAGGTAACCGAAATACCATGATAGGACACATAAAAACCTCATAAACATGTCAATTAATGCGTGAGTTACAATACCACTCCAGTCGGCGCCGTAAGCTACGCTAAGCACCGTAGCTTACGGCGGTCAACAAGTCAGCGGGTCAAGCACAGGGCCGTAACCTACGGTCCTCACCGTAGGCTACGGCAACCATTGGAACATTACGCCATTAAAAGACTGGGCTACGGTGAACATTATGCAAAACCCCAGGCACAGTAACCTACGGCGCCAGCCGTAGGCTACGGCGCCGTATGTTCCTTTTTCCTTGTTTCTTTATCAAATCTTGATTTCTTCCAATCTTGATTCCGCCACATCCAACTTCCATCTATCTTCATAAAACCTGCTCCTTATGCCCGTTTAGCACCTGCAAAACCAATGATCTAGTAGTTACCAAGTTCTAACAATTAACCGTGTAAAGCATGGAATGTGCGTGATATTAAACCTTTTAAGGGTTGTCCTACGGACCACCCGTCAATACTACCTTGGTAGAGTTTTCTGGTGAACTGTCTTCTATAAACCATCTTTGTGGAATCGACCAAGTAATGCACTTTGATCTTCAGCATCAACACTCAGGAAGTCAACTAGACTGAGTATATCACTTACAAGCTCAACCAACATGCTTAGTTGAACTACATCCAGATCTCATTGTCTCGCCTTTGTGAAGTTGACCAAGTAATGCACTACGGATCTTCAGCATCAATACTCAGGATGTCAGCTTGACCAAGTACATCGCTTGCGAACTCAACGAATTGAATTACACCCAGATCCCTGTAAAATCTCATAAAGATTCCTCTAGGTCTTCAATGAACAGCGCTTTGAAACTACTATAGTCTTTAGATACCTGTATGTTTCCGTGCAAAACCCTTCACGCTGGCTGGAGAATTAATTAAAATCCTCAAATATGTGTCTGTGCAAAACATTCCATGCTGAACCTTTGGTATCACCAGAAAAACACAAACTCCACCACCTGTGATTGCGTTTAGAAATTTACCGAAGAAATTCCAAAACATATGAAAATTTTTATCCCCCCATTTCTTTGGTAAGATCTCAAAACCTTAACAAATTCCCTCCACTGAGCAGAACTATCGTCAACTACACTGAGCAGATTCTCTCCACTGAGCAGAATCTTTCAAACATTCTCGGTTTTTCTAAAAATCACGAAAGAAACTTTCTTCTTTGCATATTCTAGTTGATAATGAAAGTCCCCTAGCCCCGTAGGATCCGACTTGTATCCCCCAAAGTTCTGCTAACACCTAATCCGAAAGCTTCCATCATAGGCATAACTCTTCAACTTTGTGAACTCGTTAGGACCGGTCTTGGCTCTCTAGGTTCCTCCAATCGTTACCAAATGCGATAAAATGATAATAAACAAAATTCTTTAGAACATATACGAACACCGATAACAAATTTTCCCGTGCGGAAGCAAAATATACCGTTTTTGGCCCATAATAGTCACGTCACCAATTTTGACATTTGCACCGGTAACCGTAACTACCCCACGTTTAATAAAAATCAAGTTTTCATCATCTCTCATCATCCCAAACTTAACCTGACGTTCCCCCGAAGATGTACGAATTTGACGTTAAAAATTAACTCAAAAATCTTTCGCGAACACCCAACCCCATTTTGCAACTCACGAGTAGAAACGAGTTAATGACTCCATGTCTTATCTTCCCCATCAGATGCAGATCCAATAAAACATATGGGCTCATGATAGAAAATCATGTAGGCCCTTGAGAAATTCTGCCATCATTATGTCAATGGCCCAACTCAAGCCCATGCATCATGTGAATACACACCTGCTAAACCCCTACCCCAACATAATTTTCAGCCGAAAATACCTTTCTTTCTCTTTGATACACCTTCCGCCAACCTTATCTTCCTCATCCAACTTCATCCGACAAACATTAGACATCATTATCTTCGATTAACTACTACACTCACAACTCATCATGGATCATCTGTGCTAATTTCTGCTGTTGATCTTCTCAATTTCTCTAATTTCGGATCGGTTGTTCATCGTTATCTTCAGATCTTCACATTACAGGTTCTTTGAAGAGGTGAAAGCAACCACATAAACGAAAATAATTCTTGCACTATTGTTGTTGCTGGAAAAGATGCAGAATCATGATGAGATCCCTGTGGAATCTGAATCAGAGTCCTCTGCATTCATCATAGATTATGAAGCTGATGATGCCGCCATCACCGGAAATTATTCACTGAAAACCTGAAGTTTTGAAAGTCCACGAAGACCTGAAAGTCCACGAAGACTGATGGTTCGTCAGCCCAGTCTTCGACGGCCCATGGACTTTGGTTCTGATAACAAAGGATTTTTCTTGGTATGACGAAGAGTTGTAAGGTTGTTCGTTGCTGTTTTCATCGACGTTGAAAAAGAATCTTTATCACGAAGTCTTCGTCAACATCATATTCAATGACGAATGGTGGAGTATTCATGTGGAGAGACTCTTCACCATAATGAGTCTTCATCCACAAGCAGAGAGACACTTCGCCATAATGATTCTACTTCGTTGACCATGAAGACTTTACAACCCACAAACAATGATTGTTCATCGGTAAGAGGCTTCGTGGCCAGGAGATCGACGAACTTTGGAGTCTTCGTGCCTTCTTATTCTTCGTCGCAAAGTAAGTGTTTGTCATATGGAGGTGTTCGGCATTGAGTGGCCGACGAACAATAGAGGCTTCGTGGAGAGAGACTCTTCGTCCAATACGGAGTCTTCGTGAGGGGCAGCAAGTCTTCGTCGGCAAGGAGAGTCTTCGACGACATCAGATTCCATGATAACCTTCATCACATGGAGTCTTCGTCCAAACATGGAGTGTTTGTTGGGGACTCTTCGCCAAGGAGGGGTCCTCGCTGGTCACTTTTGGGTCCAGATCTGAAGAAACCTATCTTCTCTCAACAGCCGCCACCAGACATCAAGAACACAGCGAACTGTTTACTTGCAGATCTGATGAAAAACCTTTAAATGATGATGAAAAAATTGATTTTGTGGTGTGAAATACAAAACCCAACTCTTTTGTACAGTCCGATTCATCTCAGACCCCCATATAGTTCCAAATCTGGGTTTTTCTTCTATATACCTTTTACATCTCGAACAAAAAATCACAAAAATCACAAATCTAGAGCACATGTGACTTAGCAAACTGTTAGATTCACTGTATCGGGCACCATGGCTCTGATACCAATTGTAGATTCGTGATTTCGGGACCGAAACCGTGCTTAGTGAGTGATTATGTTCAAGACGGGAGAGATTAGAGACAAACAAACAACTTCTTTGTATTAATCTGGTAGTATAACATTACAAAGTGGCCCGATTACAAGATAACCGAACAATACCAAAGGAGTATACATCCGGGGAGAGACCAAGTCGTGATCTCTCCCCCAAACACTAAAACTTTCCATAAAACTCTCTATGAACTCTCTCAAACAGCTCTCTCTATCTCTCTTTTGCAAATGAACCAAAGGGTTGCTATTTATAGCCACACCCCTTTGTCTTGCAAACACACACGGTCAAACACATAACTCTCTCGTTTGACCACTTCAAACGAGCTGGTCAATACACATTCGTTTGACCGTTTCACGAACTATTACATTATCAGCATAAAAATAAAACTAATCTATTCAAACAACATCGGTCACACAAACTGTACCAACACTTTTTAGAAAAAAAGGTTATATAAGATTAATGTATATTTTTATTATATTATTATATGTATCATGAGTTTTAAGAATTTTTTCGTTTACATTGTTGATTGCCAGATTCACAATGTTATGTTTTATGAACACTGTTTTTTTATGGTGCGCGTTGCGGCGAAACCGAGCAAATGATTTAAAAATAAAGTATGTTGTTTTGAAAGCCAAACCATTAGAACGGTTTAGTTTATCATTGTACCGTATTATAATATCAAATAAATACTTTATTTTGATTAAAACTTTGTTTTTGACATACTTATAACGGAATGTCGAGGGAAAACAATATATTTTCTTCATTTAAATATACTAATTTGTTTTTCATTAGAGTTCCATTTGATTTTTGTAAAGATAGTTTGATTGATAATTAATTACTAGTAAAACAGTATATTTTCTTCAACCCATCCATTTTACCACTTCTACATCACCCAAAAGTATGTATATTTATTATAACATTATGATTCAGGCGATAACATTGAACACGAATTCATGGACAAATGTTGGACATGCAATAAATCATATATATGATATACTATACATGATGGGGCTAGATGATATTTGTGACACCTGTGTCACTTCAACCATCAAACAAATACCAAACCAATGAAATATTGTATTTCATACTTGGGATTTGTAAAAATATGTGTATCATTTGCACATATCAATTCTTGTTCGATTTCGAGCTCTAAATCGCTTTCTGGAAGGTTATACGCAAACTAATGCGTAAATATAACCAGTTTAATGCAACAAACACTCCGTAACAGTGACATAGGCTTAACATACCTTAAATAACCTTTACATAACTTAGAAATAAGTTTTGGATGGTTTGGTATGACGAAATCAAGTTTATTCGCTTATAGGGACTAATTTTGACAAACTGCGAAAGTATGCCAATTCGTAGTGTAACGAACATTCTGGAACTTGATCATAAGTTAAATATGCCCTAAATATCCTTTACATAGCTTATAAATAGGCTTTGAGGTGTTTGGTGTGCAAAAATAAACTTTCTTGATCAATAGGGACTAAAAACGTCAAAAAGTGCATAAGTTTGCATTTTCGCGCATATCTTACGTTCTGAATATATCCGGACATCCAAAAATTTATGTAAGCATTAAAATATTTTATTTTAGTGTTTGGCATGATAAAATTCCATTCGTCGCGTAATTTGGATCGTTATTTGCATCCGTTCGTGTTTCGTCGTAATTAACCAAACAACGCAACCGTACGGCCAAACGAACCGACATCCGAGATATTTTTGAGCATATTTTAAGTTCCCTATACTTTAACATCATTTTAGAGCCTTGAAATGAGGTTAACGAGGCTTAAACGTGCCAAAAATGCATCAAAATGCATGTTTTTCAAGTGCAGGGACCTGTTTTGACATTTATGCCAAAGTTTGTTAGGCCTGGGGCATAAACCTTGATCAATTCTTATGCGGCCGGTGAGAGCTCATCAGACAGAAACTTCATTTTCAGCATTCTGGTCATATTTCAGGGGTTTTAATGCAAAATTCTCAATACCTTGGGCTGAAAATTGATGGTTTTTAGCATCCTATTGTATTCTATTACCTTGGGCCCAAGTGTAAGGCCAAGATTCAAGCTCGTTTTTCGATGAACGATCCTAACGGTTCTTGGTTTTTGTTTTGGTCAAAAATTACCGAAGCAATTAAGTGATCAAATTAGTTAAGTGAGGTAGTGTGCTAGAAATGTGTGTTGAAAATATTCTAGTTAAGTTATTTGCAAAAACTGTTTCAGGATACGGCTCAGGATATAGAGCTGTATCTATGATCAAACAATGAGCGAAAATGTAAAGGGTGACACATGATGTACGAGGAAAGCCCTTGATCAATCTAGATCGCCGGCACAAAACCTCGGGTGCTGACAATCGCAGCTGCCTTGTTCTTCTATTTCTTCAAATATCAGGATATAGTGCAGGATATGATGCGGATCAACTAGGTGTTACAATGTAATTCGAGTACAAGTGTTTGTGTGTAGTGATTGTTTGCAACAGGTAAGAAAAAGTGTGCGTCAGAGTGTGTCCCTTAATTTGATCCGATCAATATATTTATAGTAAAAGAAAACTAACTAAATATCCTATTATTCCGGGATTCATCGGATATTCCCCATACGAACGTTGCAGTCCTGGTCTTCCGGGTCCAACATCTATAACTCAACTGATTTGCCCGAGTCTTGAGGGGAAGAAGTCCATTTGAACGTTGGAGATTTGCACCTTCTAATCTGCACATGGTAAAATCACTTACTACCAGGATATCGTATCAGGATGTCACCAATAAACAATCAAAACCAAAATATTAATCAGGATATATGTGCAGAAAATGACCCATAACAATTGTCCCCAAATATATCTGTTGGTATACCAATCCAACGGATATATTTTAAAACTTTATCTCGTAAACCGAGGCAATTAAAATGAAATGACGATTGAAGTGACATTGTGTAACTTCTAATGCGACATTTACTCTTTACCCCCTATACCCATTCTATATTAGTCGAGGGATTCTTCATTATGATCAGCTCTATCTTCAAGCGAATTTCAGGTATTTTCTCTATTTTCCTTCCCTGTTTTTCTTGTTTAAATCACTTATTCTTTGGTCGAGATTCTCCATGGCTACCAGCATAAGATCCCAAACGGCGGATTCCGTTCCCCCCTTTCACAAGCAAAACCTTCTTAAAGAACCCTCGAAAGAGGTGTGTTCATTTGATGATGCCGATATCACGGCTTTACAGGCTTCCGGTGCCTTTCCTGCCAGAACAATCTTCCGTCCATTCGACCGAGAGGTCCAATCGGACTTTTGTTCCGACGAGTGGTTATGCTTTCTTGCTTATCCTTTCTCCATAGGGCTTCAGTATCCATTTTCAGCCTTCATATCTCGTTTCTTCGAGCTTACTGGCCTTAGCTTCGCCCAAACCATGCCCATGGTTTGGCGCGTATTAGTTACCTTGGAACGGATTAAGACTTGTCACATGCCTGACTTGTGTATTGAAGATCTTCCGATGGCCTATCGTTTAAAATCCCATGGTTCCAGCCGGTTCCTTCTATTTTCTATCTCCAAAGATCCTCTCATTCTTACGGCTACCAAGAACGAGGATAAATGGAGAAGAAATTTTTTTTTTGTTAAAAGGGACTCCATTGACAGGGGTTTTGACCTTCCTAACAGATGGTTGACTTACGGTAGAATTTAGGGTTTTAGGAATATCCCCACTCATATTCCAAGACTACATCTTGAACTGATATCCTGCTATGTTTATTTTGTTGCAGCAAACTTCGAGGAATTAGCTCCCCCAAGTGCCGAGTCGGAAGGAAGAATTAAAGAAATCTACAAGCTTCCGGAAAGTGAGAGGACTTTCACCCTGCTACTTACAAATTCAAGTCAAAGATCAAGTTCCAACATATCTGGTAAGCATATTTTCAGAAGTTATTGTTATTATTATTATTATTATTTATCAAACCAATTATATTTTAAGGGTATAACAAGATTGAACGTATCTTCCCTTAAGCAGTGCCGGTTGTCAATCTTGAAGGCTTCCAACTCGACGAGTTAGATAGTTACTCTAACCTCGCACCTACCAAGCAAGAATCCAACCCGAAGCCAGCTGCCACACCAAAGCCTTCCGGTTCAAAAACCGCTCCTGCTCCTAAAGGTCCCCCAGCATCCCAGACCCGGGCCTCCAGCTCCCGGAAGAGGAAGGAAGCAGATTACCCTGCTACCCCCCACGTGTTCCCATTTGAAAATTACGGGTTCACAGAATCCAGCAAATTCATGACCGGCTTCCTCAACCAGGTTAGTATCCTTGACCTATATCCTGCACCATATGCTTGGTTATAAATGCTTATTAGGGCTAATACTTGTTCTCTTATTTTGCAGGGTCTCGAACGTCTGGTATTCCTTTATGAAGACGCATGTGGCACAAACGTCATGCTAGAGAGTAAGCTGAAAATGGCTGAAGCCACCATTGCGGACCAAGCAGCGGTCACCACCGCTAAATCAGAGCATTACGAAGCTAAATACAAGGCAATGGTCCAAGAGCACCAGTCTGCCATCCAGAAGGTCACTCACGAGGCCCAAGCCAAGTCCGATGCAGCCCAAGTTCAACATGAGTAGGACATGGCTTCATACCGGGAAAGCCTCAAGAATTCCATTATCATCTCCCTCCTCCAGGCCAGACTGAAGCTGGCTTACGAAGCTATGGCTATGGGATTTGAGTGTCCTTCATGGAACATCAAGGCTTGGGAGAAGAAACTGAAAGATCTTGGCGGTACCCCTGTGGAGCCCCCTTCAAAGCCTGCTGCAGAGGAGCCCGCTAAAGTGACCGAGAAGGTGGATGATGCTGGTGCTTCAAAGGATGCTGGTGGTGATGCCGGGACAAATGCTGGAGAGGATGTTGGAATGGATGCCGAAGAAGATTTTGCTGATGAAGTCATGATGGAAGAGGGTGCTGCCCCTTAAAAGCAGTGAAGTAGGCGATGATGGATGTATGTGCCTAGGCCAGAGCCCACTTTTTTAATTCTGATGGTTGTGATCTGCTTGAACAATTTACTTTTCCTGTCTTTGAACAATTTACATTTCCTGCAATAGAACAATCTGATGACCAAAGGTAGATGGGTCCTGGGTTTCAGGATGAAGCCCTTGGTCATCAATTAGTATAATCTGTTTTGAATGATGCAACGGTTGGAGGCGGATGGGTCTCGTTTTGAGATGAAACCTTCAACCGTTGCGTAAATATGGTAAAAACTAATCGTGCTTTTGGCGGATGGGCCTCGGTTTGAGGTGAAACCAAAAGCACAACTTTTGACATGTTAATAATATAACCACCTTTTGACTTATTTGCTGTTGACTTTTAATTTTCTGTCGTGCATTGTTCAGTTTAGATTTCAACTTTGCAAAATTATTTTTTCTTTTTGAAAATATCCTGATCAACATACTCGGTGGTATCCAACGAAGACTTTCATCAAATAGGGTTTTTCAAAATTCAAACAAGTTAGATAAAGTCTTTAAAGAATAAAGGATAGTTTATTTTTCAAAATCCGTTTTGATAATACTTGTTTGACCAGAGTATTAGTTTTCAACTCAAATATTCCAATCAAATATCCCGAAACATATCCCGAAAACACATTTTGAGAATATATCCTAAGGATATATCCTAATTAGGATATTTAAGCCTTAAACATAGTTTCAAAAGTTCAAACAACTTATGTAAAGTTCACAAAGGAAAGATCATACCAGGAATAGAGTATAACCCTAGTATCGAACTTCACTCCTTTTGCAACTTCTTCCACTAAGATGTCCCCAGTCCGAGATACTTAGTACACTAGGTCCAAATTTGATCTTTTGAGCTCCACACAATCGCCTTAGGAGGAATGTCCCCTGTGCATGAAGTCTTCGAACACTTAGAAAATTTTTGAATTCAAGTTCTAACTGTTTGGACAGTTCTTGTGTTATTGACATACTGGAGATAAATCCTTAGTATCCTAGGGAAAATCCCATAAGTATCCTGGGGAAAATCCCACATTTTCATGTGCTACAGGCGGGAGTGTATAAACTCCAAGACTTAGAAAGGTGATAACCTTTAAACCTTAGAGGGTATGAAAATACCCTTTCATGAGAGAGGGTGATCAATCCTCTCATACCTTTAGGATCCAGGATATAGCCAACAATAACGAAATTGTCAGCCACTTTTACATGGACTGGTCCCGCTATCTTGAACTATCCCTGGATAACTTGCGCTCCAGGCGGGGTGTTTAAACCCAATTCGAACGAAAGGTGAATACCTTTAAACCTGTGAAGGGACCAGGATCCCTTAAACTTGAGAGAGAGGGAAATCCCCTAATCTTTCGAAGTATCCAGAATGTGTATCCTGGAGCTATATCCCGAATCATATACTGAAAAACAACTGTAAGCTAAGGTGGGTGTTAGCCTGGCTAACACCCCTCCGATGCTTAAGTCAGTAATGGGTTCAAAACAATAAATAATATTAAAACATATTAAAAGAGATAGAATCCATACCATCCTGAGTTAGAATTTAAATTCCAAACTCACTTGAAATAGAGCTTTAGATGTATAGCATTCCAGGATCTTGGTAGCATATCCCCCTCCATATTCTTGAGTCGGTATGCTCCTTTTCATGATTCTGATTCAATCTCATATGGTCCTTCCCATTTTGGAGCCAACTTTCCATCAGCAGGATTAGTAGTACTCTGGAAAGCCTTTCTCAATACCCAATATCCAACCTAGAATCTTCTAGTTGTTATATTCTTGTTATATACTTTAGATATCCTCTGTTGATACGCTGCCATCCTTAGCCTTGCTGCATCTCTTGTCTCATCAATAGTATCTAATTCCTGGCATAGGACTACAGGATTCTGCTCAGGATCCCGGAGGTTGGATCTTGCTGTAGGTATTACCATTTCTGTCGGGATCACCGCTTCTGCTCCGAATACCTAGGAAAACAGGGTTTAGCCAGTTGCACTTCTAGGTCTACTTCATTTTGAATATCACTACTGAAATCAGCCACAAAGTCAGCTAAAGCCTGAGACATTATGGCATTTCTAGGTTCATACACTAGATCATATGCACTTAATTTCACTGACCACTTAGCCATCCTACCTGACATTTCTGGTTTCCTAAGCACGTTTTTTTATAGGATAGTTGGTTTTAACATGAATCCTATGTGTTTCAAAATAATGTCTAAGTTTTGTTGATGCCATAACTAGGGCTAAAATTAATCTCTCTAAATGAGAATACCTAGTTTCAGCATCTAATAAACTTTTACTAACATAATAAACAGGATACTGCTGACCTTCATGGCCCTTTACAAGGACAGCACTTACTGCATTCCCTGATACTGCAAGATACAGGGATAATGGTTCACCATCCTCAGGCTTCATCAATAGGGGTGCAGTTGAAAGATACTGCTTCAAATCCTGCAAGGCTGCTTCATGTTTTACTTCCCATTCGAACTTCTTGTTCTTCTTCAGGATATCATAAAATTCCTTGCATTTTTCTGAGGATCTTGAGATAAACCTATTCAATGCAGCTACTCGTCCTGTCAGTCTTTGAACATCTTTCATGTTAGAAGGTGATTTGATATCCAAGATGGCTTTGATCTGTTCTGGGCTTGCTTCTTTCCCTCTTTTAGTTACCATATATCCTAGAAACTTTCCTGCCCCCACTCCAAAATGGCACCTAGCAGAATTTAGCTTCATGTTATACTGATCCAGGATATCAAATGCTCCCTTAATATCCCGGAGGTGATCCTCAGCCTTTTTAGATTTTACTACCATGTCATCGATATACACCTTTATAGTGTCCCTCAGCTTGTCTTTGAACATCATGTTCACATTCGTTTGACCGTTTCACGAACTATTACATTATCAGCATAAAAATAAAACTAATCTATTCAATCAACATCGGTCACACAAACTGTACCAACACTTTTTAGAAAAAAGGTTATATAAGATTAATGTATATTTTTATTATATTATTATATGTATCATGAGTTTTAAGAATTTTTTCGTTTACATTGTTGATTTCCAGATTCACAATGTTATGTTTTATGAACACTGTTTTTTATGGTGCGCGTTGCGGCGAAACCGAGCAAATGATTTAAAAATAAAGTATGTTGTTTCGAAAGCCAAACCATTAGAACGGTTTAGTTTATCATTGTACCGTATTATAATATCAAATAAATACTTTATTTTGATTAAAACTTTGTTTTTGACATACTTATAACGGAATGTCGAGGGAAAACAATATATTTTCTTCATTTAAATATACTAATTTGTTTTTCATTAGAGTTCCATTTGATTTTTGTAAAGATAGTTTGATTAATAATTAATTACTAGTAAAACAATATATTTTCTTCAACCCATCCATTTTACCACTTCTACATCACCCAAAAGTATGTATATTTATTATAACATTATGATTCAGGCGATAACATTGAACACGAATTCATGGACAAATGTTGGACATGCAATAAATCATATATATGATATACTATACATGATGGGGCGAGATGATATTTGTGACACCTGTGTCACTTCAACCATCAAACAAATACCAAACCAATGAAATATTGTATTTCATACTTGGGATTTGTAAAAATATGTGTATCATTTGCACATATCAATTCTTGTTCGATTTCGAGCTCTAAATCGCTTTCTGGAAGGTTATACGCAAACTAATGCGTAAATATAACCAGTTTAATGCAACAAACACTCCGTAACAGTGACATAGGCTTAACATACCTTAAATAACCTTTACATAACTTAGAAATAAGTTTTGGATGGTTTGGTATGACGAAATCAAGTTTATTCGCTTATAGGGACTAATTTTGACAAACTGCGAAAGTATGCCAATTCGTAGTGTAACGAACATTCTGGAACTTGATCATAAGTTAAATATGCCCTAAATATCCTTTACATAGCTTATAAATAGGCTTTGAGGTGTTTGGTGTGCAAAAATAAACTTTCTTGATCAATAGGGACTAAAAACGTCAAAAAGTGCATAAGTTTGCATTTTCGCGCATATCTTACGTTCTGAATATATCCGGACATCCAAAAATTTATGTAAGCATTAAAATATTTTATTTTAGTGTTTGGCATGATAAAATTCCATTCGTCGCGTAATTTGGATCGTTATTTGCATCCGTTCGTGTTTCGTCGTAATTAACCAAACAACGCAACCGTACGGCCAAACGAACCGACATACGAGATATTTTTGAGCATATTTTAAGTTCCCTATACTTTAACATCATTTTAGAGCCTTGAAATGAGGTTAACGAGGCTTAAACGTGCCAAAAATGCATCAAAATGCATGTTTTTCAAGTGCAGGGACCTGTTTTGACATTTCTGCCAAAGTTTGTTAGGCCTGGGGCGTAAGCCTTGATCAATTCTTATGCGGCCGGTGAGAGCTCATCAGACAGAAACTTCATTTTCAGCATTCTGGTCATATTTCAGGGGTTTTAATGCAAAATTCTCAATACCTTGGGCTGAAAATTGATGGTTTTTAGCATCCCATTGTATTCTAATACCTTGGGCCCAAGTGTAAGGCCAAGATTCAAGCTCATTTTTCGATGAACGATCCTAACGGTTCTTGGTTTTTGTTTTGGTCAAAAATTACCGAAGCAATTAAGTGATCAAATTAGTTAAGTGAGGTAGTGTGCTAGAAATGTGTGTTGAAAATATTCTAGTTAAGTTATTTGCAAAAACTGTTTCAGGATACGGCTCAGGATATAGAGCTGTATCTATGATCAAACAATGAGCGAAAATGTAAAGGGTGACACATGATGTACGAGGAAAGCCCTTGATCAATCTAGATCGTCGGCACAAAACCTCGGGTGCTGACAATCGCAGCTGCCTTGTTCTTCTATTTCTTCAAATATCAGGATATAGTGCAGGATATGATGCGGATCAACTAGGTGTTACAATGTAATTCGAGTACAAGTGTTTGTGTGTAGTGATTGTTTGCAACAGGTAAGAAAAAGTGTGCGTCAAAGTGTGTCCCTTAATTTGATCCGATCAATATATTTATAGTAAAAGAAAACTAACAAAATATCCTATTATTCCGGGATTCATCGGATATTCCCCATACGAACGTTGCAGTCCTGGTCTTCCGGGTCCAACATCTATAACTCAACTGATTTGCCCGAGTCTTGAGGGGAAGAAGTCCATTTGAACGTTGGAGACTTGCACCTTCTAATCTGCACATGGTAAAATCACTTACTACCAGGATATCGTATCAGGATGTCACCAATATCTTGATCCGGTATCCTGATCACAAATAAACAATCAAAACCAAAATATTAATCAGGATATATGTGCAGAAAATGACCCATAACAATTGTCCCCAAATATATCTGTTGGTATACCAATCCAACGGATATATTTTAAAACTTTATCTCGTAAACCGAGGAAATTAAAATGAAATGACGATTGAAGTGACATTGTGTAAGTTCCAATGCGACATTTACTCTTTACCCCCTATACCCAGCCTATATTAGTCGAGGGATTCTTCATTATGATCATCTCTATCTTCAAGCGAATTTCAGGTATTTTCTCTATTTTCCTTCCCTGTTTTTCTTGTTTAAATCACTTATTCTTTGGTCGAGATTCTCCATGGCTACCTGCACAAGATCCCAAACGGCGGATTCTGTTCCCCCATTTCACAAGCAAAACCTTCTTAAGGAACCCTCGAAAGAGGTGTGTTCATTTGATGATGCCGATATCGCGGCTTTACAGGCTTCCGGTGCCTTTCCTGCCAGAACAATCTTCCGTCCATTTGACCGAGAGGTCCGATCGGACTTTTGTTACGACGAGTGGTTATGCTTTCTTGCTTATCCTTTCTCCATAGGGCTTCAGTATCCATTTTCAGCCTTCATATCTCATTTCTTCGAGCTTACTGGGCTTAGCTTCGCCCAAACCATGCCCATGGTTTGGCGCGTATTAGTTACCTTGGAATGGATTAAGACTCGTCACATGCCTGAGTTGTGTATTGAAGATCTTCCGATGGCCTATCGTTTAAAATCCCATGGTTCCAGCCGGTTCCTTCTATTTTCTATCTCCAGAGATTCTCTCATTCTTACGGCTACCAAGAACGAGGATAAATGGAGAAGAAAATTTTTTTTTGTGAAAAGGGACTCCATTGACAGGGGTATTGACCTTCCTAACAGATGGTTGACTTACGGTAGAATTTAGGGTTTTAGGAATATCCCCACTCATATTCCAAGACTACATCTTGAACTGATATCCTGCTATGTTTATTTTTTTGCAGCAAACTTCAAGGAATTAGCTCCCCCAAGTGCCGAGTCGGAAGGAAGAATTAAAGAAATCTACAAGCTTCCGGAAAGTGAGAGGACTTTCACCCTGCTACTTACAAATTCAAGTCAAAGATCAAGTTCCAACATATCTGGTAAGCATATTTTCAGAAGGTATTGTTATTATTATTATTATTTATCAAACCAATTATATTTTAAGGGTATAACAAGATTGAACGTATCTTCCCTTAAGCAGTGCCGGTTGTCAATCTTGAAGGCTTCCAACTCGACGAGTTAGATAGTTACTCTAGCCTCGCACCTACCAAGCAAGAATCCAACCCGAAGCCAGCTGCCACACCAAAGCCTTCCGGTTCAAAAACCGCTCCTGCTCCTAAAGGTCCCCCAGCATCCAGGACCCGGGCCTCCACCTCCCGGAAGAGGAAGGAAGCAGATTACCCTGCTACCCCCCACGTGTTCCCATTTGAAAATTACGGGTTCACAGAATCCAGCAAATTCATGACCGGCTTCCTCAACCAGGTTTGTATCCTTGACCTATATCCTGCACCATATGCTTGGTTATAAATGCTTATTAGGGCTAATACTTGTTCTCTTATTTTGCAGGGTCTCGAACGTCTGGTATTCCTTTATGAAGACGCATGTGGCACAAACGTCATGCTAGAGAGTAAGCTGAAAATGGCTGAAGCCACCATTGCGGACCAAGCAGCGGCCACCACCGCTAAATCAGAGCATTACGAAGCTAAATACAAGGCAATGGTCCAAGAGCACAAGTCTGCCATCCAGAAGGTCACTCACGAGGCCCAAGCCAAGTCCGATGCAGCCCAAGTTCAACATGAGCAGGACATGGCTTCATACCGGGAAAGCCTCAAGAATTCCGTTATCATCTCCCTCCTCCAGGCCAGACTGAAGATGGCTTACGAAGCTATGGCTATGGGATTTGAGTGTCCTTCATGGAACATCAAGGCTTGGGAGATGAAACTGAAAGATCTTGGCGGTAACCCTGTGGAGCCCCCTTCAAAGCTTGCTACAGAGGAGCCCGCTAAAGTGACCGAGAAGGTAGATGATGCTGGTGCTTCAAAGGATGCTGGTGGTGATGTCGGGACAAATGCTGGAGAGGATGTTGGAAGGGATGCCGAAGAAGATTTTGCTGATGAAGTCATGATGGAAGAGGGTGCTGCCCCTTAAAAGCAGTGAAGTAGGCGATGATGGATGTATGTGCCTAGGCCAGAGCCCACTTTTTTAATTCTGATGGTTGTGATCTGCTTGAACAATTTACTTTTCCTGTCTTTGAACAATTTACATTTCCTGCACTAGAACAATCTGATGACCAAAGGTAGATGGGTCCTGGGTTTCAAGATGAAGCCCTTGGTCATCAATTAGTATAATCTGTTTTGAATGATGCAACGGTTGTTGGCGGATGGGTCTCGTTTTGAGATGAAACCTTCAACCGTTGCGTAAATATGGTAAAAACTAATCGTGCTTTTGGCGGATGGGCCTCGGTTTGAGGTGAAACCAAAAGCACAACTTTTGACATGTTAATAATATAACCACCTTTTGACTTATTTGCTGTTGACTTTTAATTTTCTGTCGTGCATTGTTCAGTTTAGATTTCAACATTGCAAAATTATTTTTTCTTTTTGAAAATATCCTGATCAACATACTCGGTGGTATCCTACGAAGACTTTCATCAAATAGGGTTTTTCGAAATTCAAACAAGTTAGATAAAGTCTTTAAAGAATAAAGGATAGTTTATTTTTCAAAATCCGTTTTGATAATACTTGTTTGACCAGAGTATTAGTTTTCAACTCAAATATTCCAATCAAATATCCCGAAACATATCCCGAAAACACATTTTGAGAATATATCCTAAGGATATATCCTAATTAGGATATTTAAGCCTTAAACATAGTTTCAAAAGTTCAAACAACTTATGTAAAGTTCACAAAGGAAAGATCATACCAGGAATAGAGTATAACCCTAGTATCGAACTTCACTCCTTTTGCAACTTCTTCCACTAAGATGTCCCCAGTCCGAGATACTTAGTACACTAGGTCCAAATTTGATCTTTTGAGCTCCACACAATCGCCTTAGGAGGAATGTCCCCTGTGCATGAAGTCTTCGAACACTTAGAAAATTTTTGAATTCAAGTTCTAACTGTTTGGACAGTTCTTGTGTTATTGACATACTGGAGATAAATCCTTAGTATCCTAGGGAAAATCCCATAAGTATCCTGGGGAAAATCCCACATTTTCATGTGCTACAGGCGGGAGTGTATAAACTCCAAGACTTAGAAAGGTGATAACCTTTAAACCTTAGAGGGTATGAAAATACCCTTTCGTGAGAGAGGGTGATCAATCCTCATATACCTTTAGGATCCAGGATATAGCCAACAATAACGAAATTGTCAGCCACTTTTACATGGACTGGTCCCGCTATCTTGAACTATCCCTGGATAACTTGCGCTCCAGGCGGGGTGTTTAAACCCAATTCGAACGAAAGGTGAATACCTTTAAACCTGTGAAGGGACCAGGATCCCTTAAACTTGAGAGAGGGGGAAATCCTCTAATCTTTCGAAGTATCCTGAATGTGTATCCTGGAGCTATATCCCGAAGCATATACTGAAAAACAACTGTAAGCTAAGGTGGGTGTTAGCCTGGCTAACACCCTTCCGATGCTTAAGTCAGTAATGGGTTCAAAACAATAAATAATATTAAAACATATTAAAAGAGATACAATCCATACCATCCTGAGTTGGAATTTAAATTCCAAACTCACTTGAAATAGAGCTTTAGATGTATAGCATTCTAGGATCTTGGTAGCATATCCCCCTCCAAATTCTTGAGTCGGTATGCTCCTTTTCATGATTCTGATTCAATCTCATATGGTCCTTCCCATTTTGGAGCCAACTTTCCATCAGCAGGATTAGTAGTACTCTGGAAAGCCTTTCTCAATACCCAATATCCAACCTGGAATCTTCTAGTTGTTATATTCTTGTTATATACTTTAGATATCCTCTGTTGATACGCTGCCATCCTTAGCCTTGCTGCATCTCTTGTCTCATCAATAGTATCCAATTCCTGGCATAGGACTACAGGATTCTGCTCAGGATCCTGGAGGTTGGATCTTGCTGTAGGTATTACCATTTCTGTCGGGATCACCGCTTCTGCTCCGAATACCAAGGAAAACAGGGTTTAGCCAGTTGCACTTCTAGGTCTACTTCATTTTGAATATCACTACTGAAATCAGCCACAAAGTCAGCTAAAGCCTGAGACTTTATGGCATTTCTAGGTTCATATACTAGATCATATGCACTTAATTTCACTGACCACTTAGCCATCCTACCTAACATTTCTGGTTTCCTAAGCACGTTTTTTATAGGATAGTTGGTTTTAACATGAATCCTATGTGTTTCAAAATAATGTCTAAGTTTTGTTGATGCCATAACTAGGGCTAAAATTAATCTCTCTAAATGAGAATACCTAGTTTCAGCATCTAATAAACTTTTACTAACATAATAAACAGGATACTGCTGACCTTCATGGCCCTTTACAAGGACAGCACTTACTGCATTCCCTGATACTGCAAGATACAGGGATAATGGTTCACCATCCTCAGGCTTCATCAATAGGGGTGCAGTTGAAAGATACTGCTTCAAATCCTGCAAGGCTGCTTCATGCTTTACTTCCCATTCGAACTTCTTGTTCTTCTTCAGGATATCATAAAATTCCTTGCATTTTTCTGAGGATCTTGAGATAAACCTATTCAATGCAGCTATTCGTCCTGTCAGTCTTTGAACATCTTTCATGTTAGAAGGTGATTTGATATCCAAGATGGCTTTGATCTGTTCTGGGCTTGCTTCTATCCCTCTTTTAGTTACCATATATCCTAGAAACTTTCCTGCCCCCACTCCAAAATGGCACTTAGCAGGATTTAGCTTTATGTTATACTGATCCAGGATATCAAATGCTCCCTTAATATCCCGGAGGTGATCCTCAGCCTTTTTAGATTTTACTACCATGTCATCGATATACACCTCCATAGTGTCCCCCAGCTTGTCTTTGAACATCATGTTCACCAATCTTTGATATGTTGCACCTGCATTTTTCAAACCAAAGGGCATAGCATTGTAGCAATAAATACCGGTTGGTGTCATGAAGGCAGTATCCTCCTCGTCTGAAGGTTCCATTTGGATCTGCAGGAATCCTGAGGATGCATCCATGAAGGTTAACATCTCACGGCCGGCAGTAGCATCCACCATTGAGTCGATATAAGGAAGAGGAAATGGGTCTTTGGGACAAGCTTTGTTCAAGTCTGTGTAATCTACACAAACTCTCCATTTCCCATTCTTCTTCTGCACCACCACTACATTTGCTAGCCATCTTGGAAACTTGACTTCTCTGATCATTTTGGACTTCAATAACCTCTCTACTTCTTCCTGAATAATCATATTTCGCTCCGGAGCAAACTTCCTTCTCTTTTGTTGGACAAGCTTGAATGACCTGTCAATACCGAGCTTATGTGTTATAACATCCTTGGAAATACCTGTCATATCCTCGTGCTTCCACGCGAATGTTGACCTCCTGCATTTCAAAAAATTAGTCAATCAATGTTCAATATCGTGAGGGATATTGGTTCCCACGAGCACCGAGATATCCGGATTATCCTGATCCAGGATAATTTTCTTTACATCCTGTTCTGAAGCCTCCATGATATCCTGGCCTCGCATATTTAATTGCTATGCTGCACTAGGTTTTGTTGAGGATTTCATTGAAGAAGAATAATACTCTTTTGCTTCCTGTTGATCACTTTCCACCTTGACAACTCCCCAAGGAGTAGGGATCTTGATACATTAATGGTAGGTTGACGGAACAGCTTTCATATTGTGACACCTGTGTCACTTCAACCATCAAACAAATTCCAAACCAATGAAATATTGTATTTCATACTTGAAAATTTTATAAATATGTGTATCATTTGCACGTATCAATTCTTGTTTGATTTCAAGCTTTAAATCGCTTTCTGGAAGGTTATACGCGCAATGATGCGTAAATATAACCAGTTTAATGCAACGAACACTCCGGAATACTGAAATAGGCTTAACATACCTTAAATAACCTCCACATAACTTAGAAATAAGTTTTGGATGGTTTGGTGTGTTGAAATCAAGTTTGTTCGATCGCAGGGACTAATTATGTCAAACTGCGAAACTATACCGATTTGTATAGTAACGAACCTTCCGGAACTTGATCATAAGTTAAAAATACCCTAAATATCCTTTACATAGCTTAGAAATAGGCTTTGAGGGGTTCGGTATGCTAAAAGAAACTTTATTGATCAATAGGGACTAAAAGCGTCAAAATGTGCACAAGTTTGAATTTTCGCGCATATCTTACGTTCTGAATATATCCGGACACCCAAAAATTTATGTAATCATTAAAATATTTTATTTTAGTGATTGGCATGATAAAATTCCATTCGTCGCTTAATTTGGATCGTTTTTGCGTTCGTTACGACTTCCGTCGTAATTAACCGAACAACGCAATCGTACGACCAAACGAACCGACATCCGAGATGTTTTTGAGCATGTTTTGAGTTCCCAATACTTTAACATCATTTTAGAGCCTTGAAATGGGGTTAACGGGGCTTAGACGTGCCAAAAATGCATCAAAATGCAAGTTATACAAGTTCAGGGGCTAAAACTGACATTCTGCCAAAGATGGCCCAGGCTGCCCGCGTAAGAGTGTGTATGGGGCTACGCGGCCCGCGTCAGTGTTGCAGATCAGAAACATTGAATCTGGTCATTTAGCTCGATTTTGATGGTTTTGATCTATGGTTTTCAATGCTATGGGCTGGTTTGTGTGGAGAACAAGTCCCCCAATCATTCTCTAACACTTGTATGGCCAAGATCATTCCCTCCTTGCCAAGAAATGATCCTAACGGTTTGTGAAAAACTATATAAGGCCATGCTCCCATTCCATTTTCCTCACATTTGATCTGAGATTTCTCTAAGTGGTTGTGATTATTCACTACCTACCTGAGAATACTTAGAATCAAATCTATTTGGACCCTTTGTAAGTCCTCTTTCGTTCTTTTATCGCTTTCTAGCATAAAAGTCAAACAATGTTTGACTTTCAGCTTTGAACACGAGATGGTCAACGAGAAGTTCGTTTGAACTTCGCAACGTGAGCGTAAACACGATGGTTATAGTCCCTTGTGACTATACCTACTGATTACCACGTTGACGAGGCATAGTGACGAGTCGTAGTTTCGGTCAAAATGCGCATTTAAGCGTATTTTGCAACCAAACTACTCTTGGTATCAAAACACTTTGTTTTGATATCAAAACTTGTTTTCTAACTTAGTTAAGCATGTTTTAGCATGCTTAGCTCGTCACTTTTAGATTAGTGCTTATGTAGAGTCGTAAGTCAAGCAGTCTAATCAACCGCTTAGACTTTCAAACTAGACCTGTTTGGTCGATCATTAGGATCCGAACAAACATGTTTAGTGACCATAGTTGTATAGGGAATAACCTTCCGAGGTTATACCTTATGGTCACTTCGTTTAAGTAGTTGTATGATATGTAGTTTATATGCCTTAGGTAAATTACCAAAATACCCTTTTTATGCATAATTGATATTTAAGCATATGTAACCCAAACTTTTGTCACTTAACAGATTATGCAACAAAATTAAACATGTTTAGGTATATAGTACTTGTCATAGGGCTAGTTAGGAGGTCCGAACGCGTTTTACGCGAATGACGCGTTAAAGTAGCGTGAGCTACCTAAACGGGTCGTAATGGGTCGTAAGCACTTAGGTTAGTCTTCCCTTTAGTATGTAGGCCTTGTTAAACCATATCATATGAGTTCCTACACTCATTTGGTTTACGAGACCTCATCCTATCCGATCTTCCGATTTAGGTCCGGTTTATTTATGTAGTTATCAATATTAGGCGCCGTTTGATTCCGTGCTCCCTCTAGCTTGCTTGGTAGTTGTTCAAGACTCCTAAGCACTCTCAAGTGAGTACATAGTCCCCTCTTTTACTATTTTCAAACATTTTGGGGTGAAACATGTGTACCTATCTGTTATTTTTATGATTTCAATGTATAATTGATTATACATGATAGTACTTATCTTTTGACAAACTGAATGATTATTTATGGCCTAAACACTGATTTTTCAAAGATTATAAAAATTAATTGTTGGAATAGTACTTATTTTTGTTCACCAGACCGGTTGGTAGTATGATATAGCGCTATAGGATTTGACACCCCAATCCCTGTTGTCATGGAATGTCTGAAACCAATTTGTTTCTCCATCCAAATAGGAATTGCCTTTGTGGTATTTCTATAGTCTCAAAGGTGTATTTTGATGCACTAGGTCTGAATGAATTCTTAAATCACATTATTTTTGTATATTAAGTTATACTCCCAAAAGTATAGTTCGATATGCTCTCATATGTGATACTGTACAAAACCATCATTAAAACATAGTTTGATATGTTATTTTAAAAAACCAAAACATAGTTTAAATATGCTATTTATAAATCCAAAGTATACTTTTGATATACTACTGAAAATTATTATTTTTAACAACTAAAGTATATTTAATATACTATATGTTTAACAATTGGGTTTTGGATAGTGTTTAGAAAACGGGACGGGTGTAGTGTGATGAATACATGGTAGATACGCCGCTGGTACTTCTTATATATAAGTGTTTTCATCACATTACATACCGTGGCATTATTTAGTACACCTGGGTTAATGATTTTGATCTAAAATATATTTTAATATATTACTTATTCGACTTTTTTAAAACCAAAGTATATTTTGTATATGTTACAAACCTTTTATCAAAACAAATGCATTTTTGGAAACAAAACTTTTTACAAGGATCATAACTACTTTTATTAAAACATTTTCCTTAAACTTATAAGTCATGAATCCTAAATCAATAAAACCTATGTATCTCACATGCATTTTTATGCTGACGTACCTATTTTTACACATGTTTCAGGTGCAGTTATGTGATGATTGTTGATACATGCTTTACATAGGATGGACTCGTGCCTTAGCGACTTTAAAACTTGAAAGATAATAGTTGTACCTATTTGATTGTATTAAAACAATAAGTTCATTTATTAAATAAAAAAAATTATTTATTCCATGGTTGTGAAACAATGATTCTGTTGCAACACTCCCCGACGTTTCCGCCACGTTTTGTTGTTTTACGTGGTCGGGGTGTGACACATATCATGGATCCAAGGCCTACCTAATATGATATTATAGCAGGATACAGAGTCCATGACACAAAAGCGCGGAATTAAGTTGACCCCTTGAATATACACGGGCAATTTTATTTCTCCTACGGTATTCCTAGCTTCTCCACTGAAACCAACGAGCACAGTGGACTTCGAAGTAATATCCATCGGGGATACATTCATCCTCTTCAACGTTTCCAGCTGACTTATGTTGACTGAGCTGCCATTATCCACCAATATCTTGCGCACAAAAAGGTTAGCAACATATAACGTTATTACTAGAGCATCATGATGAGGATCCTGGATAGTATCCCTGTCATCATTATCGAACGTGATCACTTTGTCAGTCGTGAGGGTTGACATCCTGGTTGGCTTATCTCCCCTCTCTGCTTTGGCTTCCTTCCGCTGCAGAATATGATGTACCGCAGATGTCGGATCCTCCTGAAATAAAGTTAATTATTTTTGCATCCGCAGGAGGTGATGCTGCACGTTCAGGATCCTTCTTAGGATCCTGATCCTTATTCTTCTTTCTTCCCAAGAGGTCCTTCAGATATCCCTTACTTAAGAGATAGCTTATTTATTTTCTTAAAGTGATGCAATCTTCAGTAACATGTCCGAAATCCTCATGGAATGCACACCACTTGGACTTGTCCTTCCAATCAGCCTTTTGTTGATTCTTTCGGGGCCATCTTGCTTTGTCTCCTAAACCCTGCATAGCATACATCAGTTCAGGTATGTTAACAGAAAAACAATATTCAGACAACTCAGGATACTCCTCAGGATCCTCGTCTTCAACAACATTCATTTTTTTGCTATCATTTCTGCCATATGGCTTTGAGCGATAAGGTTTATACGAGGACTCCGATTTCCTGTTGGTTGACTCATAGGTCGTGGACGAATTCATCCTCTCTTGCATCTTTTTATCATCCTCCAGCCGAATGTATCTTAAAGCCCTGTTACGAGCTTCGTCTAGATTCTTGCAGGGATTCATTACAAGATCCTGATAAAATTGAGAATCCTTTTGCAACCCCATCTTGAAGGCTTGCACGGCCGTTGCAACATCAAGATGTGGGATATCCAAGGATTCCCGACTGAACTTGTTCACATAATCCCTCAAGGATTCCTGAGGTCCTTGAGTTATCCTGTAAAGGTCACTGGTTAGTTTCTCAAAACTCCGGCTGCAAGAAAATTGACTATTAAATAAATTAACTAAATGAGCAAATGAAGTAATTGAGTGAGGGGGAACGTTTAAGAGCCATTTTAAGGCTGATCCTGTTAAGGTAGAATCAAAACCCTTGCACAAGCATGCTTCTTTGAGATCTGGAGGGATAGGATTGATTTCCATCCTTTCCCTATACTGGGCAATATGCTCCTCAGGATCCGTAGTTCCGTCATAAAGTTTCATGTTGGGGGTTTGAAATCTCTTTGGGATTTCAGCATCACAAATGGGATACACAAACCGGGATATCTTGTGGCTGTCCTGGGATACTTCAGGAATTGGCTGAACCATCCCAGGTACACTGGATATCATGTCCTTCAGTTTTTGAAGCTCCCTGGAAAATGCTGATGCCACACCTGCATCCTGCAAAGATCCAACACCATTAGTAGTAAGAGTATTATTATTATTAGATACATTACCGGCTTGGGGATTCTAGCCATATCCTGAAGCATATCCTGAGCTTCTCACAGTTGATACTCTTACTGAAGAGGGTATCTCAGGAGTATGATTCTGGGAATGGCTAGGCACAATATTCCCCTGGTTATCCTCAGTATAAACTGCAGAACTGAAGTTCAAAGCCCTGGGTTGCAAGGGAGTGACAGTATCTTCAGCAGGCCTACTTGGGCCGGATTTCAAGAGTTGTATCTCTCTCATCAGCATCTGATTAGTTTCCTGATGCTGCCTCATCTGTTCATGTACACTGCCAAACAAATTTAGAATTTCTTCGTTAGAAGCCAAAACAGGACCAGATCCCTGGATATTGCGAACGGGGATAACATCCCGAGCCACATGACTTTCAGTTCCCTGTGAAGAGGCTTGCATTCTCGGAGGAGGTTGTGGAAGCACCGAACCAATTGTTGCAGAGGTTGTAGCAGACACGGTAGAAGAACTCATGTTTGATCTCGAGGCCATTGAAAATATTGTAGCAAAAAGTTTTGAAAATAGAAAACCAAGTAACGATTTTGCAAAAGCTTTTAGTAGAAATAGCACCACTTGCCCCACGGTGGGCGCCAAATTGTTTTGGTCAAAAATTACCGAAGCAATTAAGTGATCAAATTAGTTAAGTGAGGTAGTGTGCTAGAAATGTGTGTTGAAAATATTCTAGTTAAGTTATTTGCAAAAACTGTTTCAGGATATGGCTCAGGATATAGAGTTGTATCTATGATCAAACAATGAGCGAAAATGTAAAGGGTGACACAGGATGTACGAGGAAAGCCCTTGATCAATCTAGATCGCCGGCACAAAACCTCGGGAGATGACAATCGCAGAGTGTGTAATTCGAGTACAAGTGTTTGTGTGTAGTGATTATTTGCAACAGGAAAGAAAAAGTGTGCGTCAGAGTGTGTCCCTTAATTTGATCCGATCAATCTATTTATAGTAAAAGAAAACTAACTAAATATCCTATTATTCCGGGATTCATCGGATATTCCCCATACGAACGTTGCAGTCCTGGTCTTCCGGGTCCAACGTCTATAACTCAACTGATTTGCCCGAGTCTTGAGGGGAAGAAGTCCATTTGAACGTTGGAGACTTGCACCTTCTAATCTGCACGTGGTAGAATCAGTTACTACCAGGATATCGTATCAGGATGTCACCAATATCTTGTTCCGGTATCCTGATCACAAATAAACAATCAAAACCAGAATATTAATCAGGATATATGTGCAGAAAATGACCCATAACAGTTTTCTATAAATACCCACCTCCACTCATTCGATTCTTCACACCTTGATCTGATTTGTTCTCTAAGTTGGGGTTCTAACACTCCATACCTGAGAATAATTGGATCGAACTTCCATTCTTGCACCTCTTGTAAGTATTCTTTCGTTCTTTTTCGCGTTTTTAGCGTGAAAGTCAAACATGTGTTTGACTTTCAGCTTTGACCAGTTTATGGTCAACACGAAGTTCGTTGAACTTCGCAACGTGAGCGTAATCACGATGGTTATAGTCCCTTGTGACTATACCTACTGATTACCACATTGATTAGGCGTAGTGACGAGTCGTAGTTTCGGCCAAAATGCGTATTCATGCGTATTTTGTAACCAAACTATTCTTGGGTATCAAAACCGTTTGTTTTGATACCAAACCTGTTTTCAAACTTAGTTAAACATGTTTTAAATATGTTTAGCTCGTCACTTTTAGATTAGTGCTTATGTAGAGTCGTAAGTCAAGTGTTCTAAACAACCGCTTAGACTTTCAAACTAGACCCGTTTGGTTGATCATTAGGATCCGACCAAACACATTAGGTGACCATAGTTGCATAGAGAATAACCTTCCGAGGTTATACCTTATGGTCACTTCGTTTAGTTAGTTGTATGATAGGTAGTTTATATGCCTTAGGAAAATGACCAAAATGCCCTTTTTATGCATAATTGATATTTAAGCATATGTAACCCAAACTTTTGTCACTTATGCAACATAATTAAATATGTTTAGGCATATAATACTTGTCATAGGACTAGTTAGGCGTTCCAAACTCGTTTTACGCGAACGACGCGTTAAAGTAGCGTAAGCTACCTAAACGGGACGTAATGGGTCGTAAGCACATAGGTTAGGTTTCGTTTTAGTATGTAGGCTTTGTTAAACCATATCATATGAGTTCCCACACTCATTTGGTTTACGAAACCTCATCCTATCCGATCTTCCGATTTAGGTCCGGTTTATTTATGTAGTTACCTATATTAGGTTCCGTTTGATTTCCGTGATCCCTCTAGCTTGCTTGGTAGTTGTTCAAGACTTCTAAGCACACTCAAGTGAGTATATAGTCCCCTCTTTTATTGTTTTCAATGTGTTGGGGTGAAGCATGTGTATCTATTTGTTATGTTCAAGATTTCAAAGTATAATTGATTATACATATTAGTACTTATCTTTTGACAAACTGAATGATTATTTATGGTTTAAACACTGATTTTTCAAAGATTATAAAATTAATTGTTGAATTGTACTTATTTTATGTTCACCAGACTGATTGTTAGTACGATATAGCGCTATAGGATTTGACACCCCATTCCTGTTGTCATGGAATGTCAAAAACTGATATTTTATCCAAACAGGGATTGCCTTCGTGGTATTTCTATAGTCTCCTAGGTGTATTTTGATGCACTAGGTTTAGTTGAATTCTTAAATCACATTATTATTGTATATTTTATTATACTCCCAAAAGTATAGTTTGATATGCTCTCATATGTGATATTGTACAAAACCAACATATATTTTGTTAATTGTTAAAACATAGTTTGATATGTTATTTATAAAGCCAAAACATAGTTTAATATGTTATTTATAAAACCAAAACATAGTTTAATATGTTATTTATAAAACCAAAACATAGTTTTATATGTTATTTATAACCAAAACATAGTTTAATATGTTATTTATAAAACCAAAACATAGTTTAATATGTTATTTATAAACCAAAGCATAGTTTAATATGTTAATAATAAAACCAAAGTATACTTTTGATATACTACTAAAAATTTTTATTTTGACGACTAAAGTATATTTAATATACCATCTATTCAATTATTTTGGAACTGAAATATATTTTAATATATTACTTATTCGACTTTCTTAAAACCAAAGTATATTTATATATACTATAAACTTTTTTATCAAAATATTGTTTTACAAACTATATATTTTATACAAACTCATTTTACTAAATTATTTTTCTTTATATCATCTGATTTTCTTATTACTTATTATATGATTTATAAAAGAAAACATTTTTAAGGTTCATGACTATTTTTGATTAAACATTCTTTTTTTAAACTTATAAGTCATGAATCCTATTAAAATAAAACCTATGTATCTCACAGGCATTTTTATGCTGACGTACCTATTTTTACACATGTTTCAGGTGCTGTTATGTGATGATTGATGACATATGCTATACATAGGATGGACTCGTGCCTTAGTGACTTTAAAACTTGAAAGATAATATTTGTATTTATCTGATTTGTAATAAAACAATGAGTTCAATAATTCAATAAAACGAAATTATTTAATCCATGGTTGTGAAACAATGATTCTGTTACAACACTCCCCGACGTTTCCGCCACGTTTTGTTGTTTTACGTGGTCGGGGTGTGACAATATTGATGTTGGTGTAGGGACACCCTGCCCAGTCGGCATCGGTATACGCACGTAAAGAGAAGTCCGCGAATGCACCTGTAGTGAGCCCATGCGAGGATGTACCTTAAAGGTATCGAATGATACGTTTAAGAGCATTCTGGTGATCCACTTTAGGGGGATGCATGTACATGCAAACCTGCTGAACAGGGTAGCAAATGTCTGGTCGCGTGAATGTTAAATATTGAAGGGCGCCCGCAAGACTACGATATAAGGTGGGATCATCGAAATCAGTACCCAAGTTTGAACCAAGCTTTGGTTTGGTATCGACCGTGTGGCGACGGGTTTGCACGAAGACATGCGAGCTCGATCGATGATTTCTTTCGCGTAAACTAGTTGAGAGAGGAACATTTTGGCACCTTGCCGTTGAACATGAACACCCAAAAAATGACTTAGCGGCCCGAGATCTTTCATTGCAAATTCAGCGGCAAGTCGGGACATAAGGTGCACGCGAAGAGAGTCTGTCGATGTCATGAGGATGATGTCGTCGACGTAAATAAGAAGATAAGCAGTGGTGCCATCATGATGAAAAGTGAAAAGGGAGTTATCACATTTACTTTGTTGAAACCCCAGTGAGAGAACGAAGTCTGTAAATCGTTGGTACCACGCACGAGGAGCCTGTTTCAAACCATAGAGCGATTTCTTTAGTAAGCACACATGGTCTGGATATTTTTGTTGACGGAACCCCATAGGTTGATACATGTACACTGTCTCGTTGAGGTTGCCGTGAAGGAACGCATTAGTATCATCCAGTTGATGGATCGGCAAATATTGTGACAACGCAAGCGATAACATGGTACGTATAGTAGTGGGTTTCACAACAGGACTAAACGTTTCACCACAGTCCACCCCAATCTGTTGATTGCTCCCATCACATACAAGACGTGCTTTATATCATTCCAATGTACCATCCGACCGAAATTTGTGGCGAAAGAGCCACATACTACGTAACACATGCATATGAGGTTGCCTCAGAACTAGAACCCAGGTCTTATTTTTAATAAGAGCATTAAATTCGGCGGTCATGGCGTTATGCCATTCCGTGCTAGACAAGGCGTCATTTGGGTTTTTGGGAATAGGGGTGACGGTCGAAGAGTGAAGGTTAAAAATGTGTTTTGGTTTGATAATACCATCCATGGAGCGAGTACGGATGGTTCGAGTGGGGGGTGGGGGGAGGCGGAGGTGAAGGAGAATTGGTGGTGGACTGAGAAGAAGAGTTTGAGGGAGGAGTGGATGTTAGGCTAGAGGGTGAGTTGGGTAGCAGGTTGGTGGTATTCGAGTGTGGGCCGAAAGGTAAAGTGGGAGGTGGGCATGGGGGGTTTGAGTGTGGGCCATGAGAAGGTGTGGGTAGTGGACTTGGGGGTCGATATATTGGGGGATGAGCTGTGGGAGTGGGTCGAGATGGGTGGAGTAGAGGTATTAGGTTGGGCAGGGGCGTCAGTTGAAGGGGTAGGAGAAGTAGGAGGGGTGCTCGGGTGAGGTCCAAGATGATGTAGATGTAGGGGATGGAGCGTGTCAGAGAGAAAGTCATAAGATTGTGGAGAGGGCTTTGGGTGATTGGCAAATGGGAAGATGGTTTCGTCAAACTGTGACACCCGGCTTTTCAGGCCGTACCGTACAATTGTAACACGTGATGTGAATAGGTAACAGGGCTGTATTTGACTGGTTATGATGTTTATATGTGAAACTTAATGAGTTGGTAAAATTAAACTTCGATAAAAATTATGTTGGCAAAGGGAAGATAAACGCTTATCGCGTAACGGTTAAAATGCGAAACGAACGTCGGTGACCACCCGATTAGTGTTAAAATCCTAAAAATAGTCTGTTATGATTAGAATAATAAGTTTAATCATAATCGTGAGGAAAAATAAATTAAAACGCTAAAAAAACTCTATTTTTCGAGTTTAAGCGCGTACCGCGCGATGCAGCGCGTGTACCGATAAATTACTGTCAACATAGCCTGTCAAGGCAACTGACAATCATTTAATAATAATTTGATGAGTTTATTACTATAGAATGATAAAAATAAATAAAAACACTTAAGTTCCTATTTTTGCGATTTTAAGCGCGTACCGTGCAGCACAGCGCACATACTGCCAAATACCGACAACGTAGCCAGTCCAGGCAAACAAAATATTGTTCAATAATATTTTGGTAAGTTTATTTTTATAGAGTGCTAAAAATAATTTAAAACGCACTAAAACGGGATTAAAACGCTAGGTAAAATACCCGGTATCCAGTTAAATACCTGTTTTTAACACACACACACACACACACACACATATATATATATATATATATGTACTAGCCATTTACCCGCACGATGCGGCGGGAGTGGCGATTTACAATAGGATACTCGTTTTCCGTTAGTTTATGAGTTGTCTCGTGATATTACGGTATTGGTGTGGTACCAACAGTCGGTATAGAAATCCAAAAAAACAAATAGCATGGAAAAGTTTAAAATACACGAATCTCGTGTCAATATGGTCAAAATTTTGCTACTATGGGGCTAGCCTAATCTAGGGAGCGAATCAATTTAGATTTATCCATATAAAGAGGAGTTACATGTAGTAAAAATATGGTCAATGCTAATATTATCGGAAGTCAAAATGCATGTAATACTTTTAGTCAAAAGACTATTTTTCTGAAAATGGTTGGTCAAAATGGGTAGAGAAGTGATTTTCCGTTTTTTCCTTTCAAATGACCGGCCTTAGGAAGGCAATGGTAATTGTTTTTTACTCCAACTATAAAGGCCATTTACATATAATGCATATATAAACCAAAATATATTTTTATAACTTAATAAACTATAAATATTTTAGTTTATTGTTGTCATCAAGAGGGTTTTTAGCTATACATTTGTTTTTATTTAGACCCTAAAAATTGGTTAAGTAAGCCCTATGATATCATATGACACTATGATTACAAAGACAAATTTATGAGCTATGAATGACCAAAATGATTTAAGTCAAAAACTACCGTAGACAAAATGAACTTTAGAAAATGAAAAACAAAAAATATAAATCTTCATGAAATGTACACATTCATTATATTCTCAAATCATGTTCAATTCGTAGGGTTGTAAAACACATTCTTCAATCGTTTTTTATAAATTCATTATAGTAAACGAAAAAGAAAACCCAAAAAACATATATAGTCATTATATTCTCAATTCATGTTCAATTCATAGGGTTTTTCTTTATTAATTTTAGTTAGATAATAAACGGAAAAAACACTTTAAAATACTAAAAGTTATTTAGTAATGTGTCAATGAATCTGCTATATATAAACAAATTGTGTTGATATAATTATATAAGTCATGCGTAGCTCTTGCATGCAGTTGTTTTGTGGAGCCATTATTTTTTTCGGTTTACTGACAAAATATGTATAACTTGTAGTTAAATATAATATGTGAATAATATCCTCTAGTAACCACAAATGTGCAAACTTATGATAAGCATAAAATTTGCTGACAAAAATAGTTCTAAATGCACCACAATCTATATAGGTCTCTTTTGATCTATAACTGTTTCCGTATCATCAGTAAGAAAGTCTAAAAGCGCTATAGAAACAACATTTTTTATACATTTAAACCACATTTATAAAAAAGTAGAACCAAGACCTAGGCTGGTTACTTTCATTGCATTGTTGGGTATAACTGTTATTTCACAAATGAAGTTAATAAAAATTGTGGATTTAAGCTTGGATTATACAGTATCATAAACCATGGCTTTGCTTTTACCTTACAAATGCAAAGAAACCAAAATAACCAAAAGTTAAAGCATACGATTTCCATTGAAGCTAGGACCAAAAGTTTGTGCCTTCCGCCTTCTTTTTACCAGGTTAGGCTACTTTTTATTTCTGAAAAAATCGAAAAGATATCAGGACTATATCCATATAGCTGGCAGATTACACTTTGGGCACCTTGTTGTCAGTGACAGTACTTCACATATGCCTGTGGACACAAAATTAAATAAGCATGTCAAATATGTATTCAAGGGTTTTAGATATGTTTTAGGCTTATTTAAGGCTAGTTTAGGATGTTTTAGGGGTTTAAGACGACTTTAGCCTGACTATGCGCCTGAGCGCTTAGAAGCACGCCTCACCAGTCGCATCCTACTTACGGCGCCCCGTTGCACCTCAGTGCGCGCCTCACATGCTTTTGAGAGAGGCCTTTAACTCTGCTTACAATTTCAAAGTCAACAACTTTGATAATCCAATCTGAAACAATTATTACAATATAGTTTATAAAAAAAATCCAAGCTGAAAAACAAATTTGATAATCATATCCAAAATTCAAAAGCATTTCATAACCATAATCATAATTCATAAGTTCATAACAGAAAATTCGTAAAACAAAAGCAGTTCATAAGCTTAATTCATAGCATAATCCATTAAAAAGGTGGGAAAAGTGTCTAAACATGTTTGCAATTCGTGCATCTATAGACTGGTACGCGAATCGAATCGTTCCGAAACGGTGAATTTTTCAATCGGAAACACGTTTTTCAGTGATTCGGAACAAGTATTGTGATAATCGGGTACGACCTTTTTTCCGATCTGGTTCGCGAACCCAGGCCGAATGGTTCGATTCTGTACCCGATTCTGGTACGGCCGAACCGATTCGGGATTCGAGGGGGGGGGGTCTGCGTTTCCTGTGATTATGATTAGAACATTGGTAACGGTAAACTAAATATTCATTTTAAGGCTGAGGTGAAATATATTTGGTTCTCAGTTGAGCTTCCACAGTCGAATCTTTGCAGTTTCCAAGTGTTAGCAGCCTTTCTGTTAAAAGCTTCTTTACATTGACCGATTCATTAGAGTTGATGCTGCTATGTAACTCCAAAATGGAAAATAGAAATGTTCTATATATAGTAGATCTATCGTTATTTGTAAGTATTAGACAAACTTCACAATCGAAGAAACCAATCCGTGTCGGTGAACCAGTTATCTCAGCAAACCCTATGAGAGAAATGCAAAGTTCACATAAGAACCAACAAGACAAACTTCTATATGTTTCCAGCATATGTGAACAATCCAAAATTCAGAGGGGCAAGAAACAAACAGATTTAAACTACAAAAAAATAAATCAGACACTAACTTTGTTTTATCTTTTAGTCCAGTTCCAATATATGTAATGAAAAAGACAAGGTCAGATAATACCACAACGGAGATGTGTTTTATCGCTTTCGTCTGAATAATCCTTCCTACTAACCACTAAAATCAGTCATAAGTATCTATCGTTAAAGAAGAAAGGGGCACCCAAAAGAGATTAAAAACCAAATCAATACTTTTTCTTTGTGGAAGCCACAAGGCAATACCAAATTAAGAAATGTGGCTAAACCAGAAACACATCTTAGTACCTTCATAACACAGGCTATTTTCAACCACCGAAATCGTTGTGACCCATTTCATCTTGCCGTCTAGGGTTGGCAAATGAGAAGCAGACCTGAAGTGTACCATGGTCTATTCAAGTACCGGTGCTCCTATAGTTGAAAATATTCATAAGTAAACATCAAATCAGCATGACCCGTTTAGACCCACATCCAAAAATTACCCAATTTGATCTCCGCCACCACTAGATCTGAACTCAGGAAAAAGTACCTGAACACAAGGCTACCTCCCATCTTCATCAATATGTCATTGCCACCACCAGATGTGCTTGTGCTGTCAAGACCATGTTGATCAGTTCTGTTTAAACATAATGGCAAACATGAAAACATACCTTTGATTGCATCAGCACAGGGTAGCAGAGAATCCAGATGGAGACACAGCAACAGTGTTTGACATGATTGTCAGCTTGGTCTGGTTCCTCCTTAGGGTTCAATCTAATGATGGTGATTATGAAAACCGAATAAGGGAGTTCGGCTATGGAGATGGAGGTCGATATTGATGTTATGATTATTAGGTTATGTGTCTAAGTGTGTAACCTTTTAACCTCTACATAATTCTCCTTATATAAGCACCCAAGAGGAAACCCTAATTAGTTAATAAGGGTAATATGGTCCATCAACAATTACCAACTAATTATTTAATAGGTTATTATATATTTTGATCTATATAATGTAAATGATTATAATGGCTACTAGATTAAATATAACATAAAATATATTTAATCTTACATTCTCCCACTTAGCCGAGTAATCATTTACTATGAGTATTAGATAAGCCTGATCAGGAGTTAACACTCATTTTAGCCTTAAACAAGAACTATAGCAGAGAAATACAGCCGTTGAATCATTATGCGACTCAGGACCCCCATTAGTCATATTATAGCCTTAATTTAAAACCTAATCGTTATGATCAAAATATGCATAAGCCCTTTGTTTGATTTGTAACGTTATTTGTCTATATGCCATTATGTCGACTTGACATATTCTTAGATACATACAAAATCAAACTGATGAGGAAAATTAACTAATACTTAGTCATTCATAGTACGATATGCAATTGCGCATAGCTATTAATTAATACCCGTCTATGAGCTCTCTTAATAAGACTTATGGGTAATAGCCCTTCAGTTATAGGATCCTTAAGCATATCATGAATGTATTCGATACAAAACTTAGTTTCCTCAATTCGTTCATAAACGAATAATTAATTGTGTATCGAAATTTAATGCAGCACCTCTTGAACTGTTACTGTTCAAGGAGTCATGGTAGCTGACTTTATCACACTAAGTCTTCAAAACATTAATTATATGGAGTTAATAAACTTATGAGTCCACTGATATATTTTCAACAATATTTAGTGAATATATTATGTCGTTATAACTTAGGTTGTTAATATCAGTGCATTATGACTCCTCCATGAGATAGGTTTTGTCTGCTGACATAAAGATATACCCGACATTACATTTTGTCATCTTTGAACAACACAAAGTAAGAGTAATAAACCGGTTTTAATTCTCACTTCTTCTTCAAATTTTAGCCTCTCGTTTCTTTTAAAGATATTGTAATACTCCATTAGATGCTTCACATTAATCTAGACAAATCTAGTGTGTTGCAATGTGAGTAATATCTAAATGAGTATAGACTTGAACTTACATAAGGCTTCTAATTAATGAAGCTTAAATAAATAATCTCATTTACCATGTTATCCTCTAAAGGAGAGCAGTATTGTTTGTTACATATGTAAGGACCCATTTAAGGTTAAACTTATGGAACGTAACTAATGTCCTATTGGGTCTATCTCGGTATGTTATGATATCAATCACGTAAGAGATATCTCTGAGATTTATTATATCAAAGTTTGTGTTAACAATGCTTTGACTTATGTAACATATACCTGTCAAAAGAATATCATCTATATAGACAAGTTTATCTTAGTTGCTCCCACTCATCTTGAGGTAGGTACATTAATCCACTTGATTCTTGATGAAAATAATTACGTTAAGCTTTCATCACATTATGATGTTTGAATTAACCCATACATGGATTTTATTGGCTTACAAATAAAGTGTTCTTTAACCTTCAGTTTAGAACTTTCAGGTTGTTTTATGAACATGTAAATATGTCAGCCATTTGTTAAGGAAAATTGTTTTTAATGTTCATCTAATGTAGCTTTAAACTATTATAAGCTACTAGAACAGTGATGATCCTCAAAGAAATCTTTGATAATTTATCTCTTTCTAAGTATAACATTTTGACAATCAATCATGCCTCTTTGTGTCTTAACGCTTATATTAGGATTTGATTTAGTTATGAACACTCTTAGGTAATTCAATCAAATCCCAAACGTTATACGAACATATAAAATCAGTTTTACTAGAAAACTGTTTTATTCCATTTAGAAGATTGATTGACACTAATAGCTTAATTTGAAGAGATAGGATCGGTAAACTTTTCCAAAATCCATTTCAACTTCAGTTAGGGAGGTTATGTAATCATCAAAGTTAGTAGGCTTCTAAACCTAGATGACCTCCTGAGTTGATTATTGGGTTCATTAGAAGTTTCAGTTTTATGGATTAGCTCTTGCTTAGGTTGCTATCATTTTCAGGATTCTAAGTTTGTAAGAGTTGGTGCAGTATGGTGTACAACAGGTGTAATCGGAGTTAAATTCGGAGTGAATTTTAATGACACTCTTCCCCCCGCCTCTTGTATTCCATGCAAGTCATAATAAGGACTTTGACTGCTCCCACTGACCTTAGAAATCTTTAGGAACTCAGCATGCTTAGGGTCAATTTTTAACGACCAACAGATTCTAATAGAGAAACAAGTTAATGACGTTAGTCGTTGTGATTTCTCTTGTTGAGGATTATGTTAGTTTAGGTAAGAAATATAAGTGTGCCCACAATTAAGCAACAATGAAACTTTTGTAAGAGTAGCTTTAGATTTAAGGAGACAAGTTTTGATAGAACAGTGTCGTGATGGAGCGGTGTCTTGTACAAGAGGTGCAAATAGAGGTAATGTGAAATTTTCACTCCCCCACCTCTTGCAACTACTGCAAGTTTTTACTAAAAGACACTTAATGCTCCCACTGATCTTTAATATCTCTATAAATGCTACAAGAGAAGTTTCAATGAGCTACTTGACGTGGGAACCTATCACATATATGTTAGACTTTATTTGATTTCTTTAATGTCCAGATATCATAAGAAACTTTAGGGACATATTTAATAGAAATCTTAGTAAGTACATATATGAATAGATTTCTTCTAAGACCGTGAGCCATATGAGACAAAATTTAGATACAAGTAGATAGTCTTTAAATGATAAATGAATTATGTCTGAATATTCCTTTTGGAATAAGTTCCACGAATGTCAATGAATGACTTATGATGGACCCATACTTATTCCTTAAGCCAAGTCATATTTTAGGGCTTTAACGTCATGATTTAAAATCACTTAGAATGAGATTAGATGAAAAAATCATCCTCATTAACCATGCCATGATTTCTCATGAATTTTGGTTATAATGGATGAAATTTATAAGTCTCATTTTCCTTTTGTCAAATTCTCATTTACATGATAACAAAAGTCGTGAAAGTGTAAGGTATCATCTAGTTTTATCTTAGTAATGTTTCAATCCAGATATTTAGAACAAATAGGCTGAGAGTTTAAGATAAGTATGACTTTATGTTGACTATGCAAACCTCACAATCTTCATAACATTGCTTAATTATGATACTATATTCTGATTAATCTTCAGAATATATAAGGTGTCGCAAAGCGTTGTTAGAAGATTGCTTATTATGGTTCCTATAGTCTTAACATTTAATTTTGTCACTAACTCTCGTGTTAGTTATTTGTCGAGTTCTGGTAAGGAAACGTATGGAACTAGAGTCAACTAATCATGTGTTAATTGGAATATTAAAAATTATCAGACTTAAATATCATTAGTAAGTGACTATCTAATTATTTATCCAACTGTTCTTTAGAATAATGGAAAGTCTCGTTGCTTATGCCTAGTCTAATGACATAATTATGCATTGAGATTTTCCCTTTAAGAACCTTAAAGTTGGAATTAGCACTTGTAATTTGTCTATGGACCTTAGAACAATCCTCTTTTAAACTATTAGTGGTCATAAGGTGAATAACATCTTATTTTCCAGTTTCAAACATTTATTTCTATGTACATATATTGCTTATCAACACACTCATTATACTTTGGTACTTTTGAGTGTTATAGTTGATTTATAAGGCATCAAATTGTACAAGTGAAAATCTTAGTATGTAATGTACTGGAAAAAATGTACTTATTTCCATGCGTAAGCCCTTAACTTTATGGGTCATGGTATTGTACATTATTATGTATTCACATATACCACTTAGCTTTATAGTTTATAATTTTAAATGAAGGCATGCATCTTAGGAGTTCTAGTGATTATTCCACAATTATAGATTAGTCTTAGGAAAGACTTAATCTGGAATAACCTTTTAGTGACAGCACTTATTCTTGATTATCATAAGAGACATCATGTTCGATTTATCCTAATCATCATGCTCTACTTTTCTTCTGTAGTGCTTTATCAGAAGAGAGCAATAGGATTATCGTGTCTTAAGAGATAATCAAGGATTTCATTCAAGAGCTAATCTTATAGAAACTTTAAATAAAGCAAAACATATTAGGTTTAGGAATTAGAGTGGATGAGATACAGATTTATAGAAGAAAATTATAGTGAGTAGAATTATGGGTACTAAGAATAAGGCAGACGAAATGATCATAAAATTAATTAAGGATCATTAATGTAAGGATCATTATATGAAGAGGTTGTGATATGTCTATTACTAACATCAAAATAATAGACTATTTAAAGTTCTACTTAAACGAAGACAAATCAGCTTTGGCCAGAAGTGTAATCATTTAAGCATGTGTGCAAAGTGGTTGTAACAAATCAGCTTTGGCCAGAAATTGAGACAATCACTTTAGTTATGCACTTGTTAAGTATGCCATCTATGAAGGAATTAAATCAGCTTTGGCCAGATATTAAGACATTCATGTTTATGATGCACACTTAACATAGCTTTCGTAATACTTGAACGATAAGTAGATGTATCAAATCAGCTTTGGCCAGAAATGGTACATCAGAAGCTCATTCAAGTTAAGCCATTTTGGTTTTGTAAAACATTATTTTATCCTTATTAATTAACTAAGTAATTACAAAACCAATTATTTAGTAGCAAACCACCTGCTAAATTTTAGTTCACATTAAACAGCCTAAAATAATGAGGTTTCGAGTCAGGTCTCGACTGAGTTATGAGATCTCGAGTTAGTTATGAGGTCTCGAGTGAGATCTCGAGTCAAGTCTCAACTCAGCTTATAACATTATGAGGTCTCGACTCATTAATGGTCTCGAGTCGCAAACTTAGTGTCTCGAGTTGTAATCATGGTCTCGACTGCTGTGAATTATGAGATCTCGACTCCTTATGAGGTCTCGAGTCGCAACCATGGTCTCGAGTTGTGACCTTTATGGTCTCGAGTCGCAACCTTATGGTCTCGAGTTATGACCTTATGGTCTCGAGTCGAGACCTTTGTCTCGAGTTGTAAAGATTTAAGCCCTTAGTCGAAACCTCAGTGTCTCGAGTCGAGACCTTATGATCTCGAGTCGAAATCGTTGTCTCGAGTTATAAACATTTGAGAACACTTATGATTTCGAGTCGAGTTCTTGTGGTCTCGAGTCGAGACCTTGGTCTCGAGTGGTTAAAACTTATCTCGAAACTTCTGTTACAGCTATTAATGTGAAAACATAACCGAAAATTCGAATTGTTAGGGATTTTAAGATATGGTTTCCTGTTTTAGTGATGATCTAATTTTATCATAATATTTCGAAAGTTATAACTGTATATCTTTTAACAGTTTTCGAATAAACTTAACAGATTAAATTGGATCAAACAGGGAAAAAACACTCATCAATCCTAATTACATTCCAAAACATAAAGGAATTTTCGAATTTTCCTAAGAACACATGATGAACCCTAAAAAATAAAACATGATTCTGGAACCCGAAATCTGAAAAATTAAGGTTTTAAACAGATTTTGGTATAATTAAGATTTACCATTATGATTCCGAGTCATTTAAAAACATTCTTTTCCCGAAAAACATTGATCTCGGCACATATGACCCGAAATCAGCCGTGAGTTTTATTGAGTTTTCAAAACTTCTGTTTTCCAGATTTTAATCCCAGAATAATGGATACGAAAACAGAACTGATTAATCAACATATGCTCTGATACCACATGTTGATCAGTTCTGTTTAAACATAATGGAAAACATGAAAACATACCTTTGATTGCATCAGCACAGGCCAGCAGAGAATCCAGATGGAGACACAGCAACAGTGTTTGACATGATTGTCAGCTTGGTCTGGTTCCTCCTTAGGGTGCAATCTAATGATGGTGATTATGAAAACCGAATAAGGGAGTTCGGCTATGGAGATGGAGGTCGATATTGATGTTATGATTATTAGGTTATGTGTCTAAGTGTGTAACCTTTTAACCTCTACATAATTCTCCTTATATAAGCACCCAAGAGGAAACCCTAATTAGTTAATAAGGGTAAAATGGTCCATCAACAATTACCAACGAATTATTTAATAGGTTATTATATATTTTGATCTATATAATGTAAATGATTATAATGGCTACTAGATTAAATATAACATAAAATATATTTAATCTTACAGACCACCGCTAGACCTCAGTCGATGGATTCATGACTACATTAATTTGGGAAAAAAGAACAGATTTTTTAGTTCTTACCGCGTTGCTATACATTGTCGGAGCCCTAGTTTGCCTGAAATCGAATATGAGTCGCGAATCCAAACCAAAACCTCATCGAGACCCTGCCCGAACTGCTCCACCATCGTGCCACAGATCTATGCGGTTATACGTACGCTGGATATAATGTTGTTGCTGACTGAACTTGCAGCACCCATTATTAATGACTGTGGCTCAAAATCTTGTAATGGAGGGATTCTGCAAGAAGAGCAATGGAGAAATTTGTTGCTTCTAGGGTTGATGTTTGCAGAGAAAAAGGTAAGAGCATGAGATCCAAATTTGAATAGACATTGTGGCAGGGATATGTAGATAGGGGATATAGTGGTGATTCAAATTCAAAACTCTAGTTCTCTCCGGCAAATGAGAAGGATAATGAGAGTTTGGGGATGAGGAGCGCTGATTTGAATTTTGAAAATGATTTAGGGTTTTCAAATGAATTGACAGAATGATGTATGGGGAAGCGGGGATGAGCGGGAAGTGAAAAAACTGAAACTACATTTGGCCGCCCAAAATGCCCTTTGAAGTTGAGGGTATAACGGGAAATGTAAATGAATATTGTGCTTAAAAGACTTGTACATCATGCTTTAGGGGTGTTTTAAGGGAATAGCAAATGACCTTAAAAATTCCTTCTAATATTGCATGCATCCTTGAAACCTCCATATATTACACATTCCAACACAAGATCTTCCCATAACCAAGACACAACTCTCTCTCATCAAAACTCGGCTGAACACCGCTCTTCTCTCACTATTTTTCGAAATTCTTAACTTGTTCATGGAGATTCAAGCTCATTCCAAGGTGATTTCAAGGCCATTTCAAGGTTTGAAGGTGATTTCAAGGAGTTTCAAGCAAGAACCAAGCTTCATATCATCTTTTTAATCAAAAACCCACTTGAATCTTGAGGGTATAAATCTATTATTTTTAAAAGTGTTCTTGATTATTAGTGTTGAAAATAATAGTGAAAGGTTTCTCTTGATTCTTAGAATATTACACAAACTTGAATTCTTAAACAAATGGGTTTTCAAAGAAAATAAAATGGATGAACTAGTATATATATGTATGTGTATATATATATATATGTATGGAGTTTGAGTTTTAATTTTCTTGATGTTCTTGATTGATAAAAAACAAAAAGATGAATGCATGCATGTTTAAAAGGTGTCATATGAAAGCTTTTTGATTTGCAATGAGTTTATATGAAAAATGATGATTTGAACATGATTTAATAAAAATGATATTTGATCAGATTATAAACATTAAAATATGATTATTTTGAAGTATTTAATGATATAAAACTTTGTCATAAGGTTTACTAGCTTTGCATGTTATACATGAGGCTTAGAAACTTGTAAAATAGGTGAAATAATGTGTTTTGTGTATGATTTAGTAAAAATCAATTTTGAGCAGATTATAAACACTAAAATAAAGTTATTTTAAAGTGTTTAGTGACATATAACCTTGTCCTAATGTTTACTAGCTTTGCATGTTGTACTTGGTGCATTAAAAGCTGTGAAATACGTGAAATCACATGATTTATATGATTTGCACAAAAACTGCACTAATCCGATTATAACCACTATTTTAATCGGTAAATAACATGTATTGTGTTAAAATATCAAGTCGTTTCGAGTTGGGATGGTTATAGTAACGTTTAACGCAAAATTATGCGCTAAAACGGTCAAAAATCGGCTTTTCAAGTGATTTTTATAAAACTGATTTAGATCAGTAAGTAAACTGATATTTTTAGTTTAAAAATAAATATTTTAACTAATTTTAAGTTTACTTGGTGTTTGGTTGGTCATACGTGACTTCCGACGCCAGAAAACGTTACCGAATCGCTAAAATACGTATTTTTCGATGAACACTAGTATGGGTAAATTTTGAGTGAACCTTATTGTAACACCTCGAAAATTTTTGCCCAATGATGTATTAACACGTGTCATAAGCTTTAAACGTGTAAAGGATTTAGTTTGAAGGACTAAAGTTGACAAACAAGGAAACTATGTGAATATAAGGGTCCAAAGTGTCAACAATGGATAAATATATTTTAAAATAGCCCTACAAGATGTTTATACCTTCAAACGAATAAATCATGGATCATACGAAGCTAAATATGAAAGAAAGTGAGAGATTTCAAACTACAGGGGTTAAATGTGTCAACATGTTTAAAGTATACCTCTGAGTGACCTTTTAGCAAACCCAAAGCTTTGTAACGGTAAATTATGCTCACTAGAATGTGTGATATAAATTTCATAAAGTTTCGTTATCGTATGAGAAAGTTATGATCAAATTCGTATACGAGGGGTTAAAAGCGTCTACGATAAAATTTAAGGCTTTCCGGGTGATCGCAGAGTTAACCAAGGACTTAACGATGTTGGGTTATGTCTTAAGGCCCTTAAAAGTCAAGTTAGAGGGCCCAAAGTGCAAGAAATAAAGGTAAAATCAAGTTTGGAAGTCCAGGGGCCAAAACTGTCAACATTTGAAAGGTTCATTGTGCTGGCAAAGGCTTGCGCACCTCAAGCCCCAGAACCTTACGGTGCGCAAGGCCTGCATCTGGGCAAAATTTTTGACAGCTGCCTGTTAAAACGGTTACACCGCCTCATTTAAGTGGTATTCGAAAATTAGGGACTCTCTAGGTGGTTTTTAGCATCTTAGGTACACCTGGGATGATCTGACAACACCCATAGACTAATTTGGCATGATCTTATGCAATTGGGTTTACTATATATATGAACTTGAAGTTGCAACATTTTGTTCATCACTTCAAGGACTTCTCTGGAGCTCCCCTGATCAGCAACAAGTTTCCTAGTGGTCCCTAATCATAATTAGGACTCTTGTAAGTATGCTTAACCTCCTTTAATTCAGTTTAGCTTAGTTTTTAGCGTAAAGTCAAACCGTCGTAATTAAGATTTGACTTCGTCATTAATCTTAATCCCTTCAGTCAAAATTCAAATTAAAAGTACCTACGAGTTGGTAATTATGTGGGCAATAAACCCTTAAAAAGGTACCCTCTGTTTCCCTTTCTAACTAGGTCAAATGTCGGGTCAAACGTAATCCGAAAAAGTCAACAGAAATGCATTTTTCGAATTAATACATAATTAACATTGTAGAAGGCGTGTAACCTGATTTAACACTCATATAACTTAGTAATCAATGTAAGAACATGTCTAAACATGTTTGATCCGACAATTTTCAGCTTAGGATCGATTCGGAACCGAAAGGCGCATAGTTTGACTTTTGCTTTGACTTCAGTTCTGACCCGATTTAGATAAGTTTGGAAATGCCTTAGAGCTTCCTTAGGACCAGGTCACATGATGGTATAACCCTCTGTGATTGGTTCGTTGTTTGTCCGATTCGTTTACACGTTTCCGTTAAATGCCTAATGTTGACCATAATGCCCTTTTAACCTTAAAACGAGAATTTTGGAAATGTAAAAGAATAGAAACCTTAGTTGCTGATTTATAAACTTGTACCTAAAGTTTCACATCAATTGGAGGTCTAGATTAAGAGTTATGCTCAATAGCGTAATTAGAACGCTTCTTATAAATTAAACGGCGTAATTAGCGTATATCAATTGGAGGTCTAGATTAAGAGTTATGCTCAATAGCGTAATTAGAACGCTTCTTATAAATTAAACGGCGTAATTAGCGTATAGCCTATCTAAACCAAATCTTTGATACCAAACTTTTTACCCACTGATATAATATAATATTTTGAGATTTTTGAAGATTTTAATTAATTTTAGGCTGAGCATAACATAGGGTTGTAGCTTTATTTCGGTTAATGCCGGTTTTGCCCTTTTAAGCCATAAAATGAGTTTTACAAATCCTTTTGACCCCAAACCTTTTTCTACTGATTCTATTTGATAAATAAAATATTTTGAGCCTTCTGGAATTATAAAAATATCAGCTTTCCTTTGAAAACCAGGAAATGGCTCCAAATCGCCTTTTTAAGCGTTTTTAACGCATAATATGTACTAAAACCATATTAAACATATAAGGTCGATACCTACTGATATTTTTAGTATATTTTTATATATTAACAGTAAGTAAAAGTTTTTAAACTCAGGTTTCCAGTTTTGACCTTTTAAGCCCAAGTGAAATTACCAAAATACCCCTGGGATGCATAGTTTGGTTTTTAAATGATAAATTTCACATATAGGTCATACCCTATTGTTATAACTTATTAAATTAAGTAAATTTACTGAATAAATCAGACCTGTAACTCAGATTACAAATTAAACCCTTTATAACCTTTTAAATGACCAAATGCCCCTACGGGGCATAGTTTAAGTTTAAATTCGTTTTGGGCATAATGGAAGGTATTCTACTGATATCACAACATATTTAAGGCTTATTAACTTAGGAAACCTGTATATAATTCTTATGGTTACCCGTTACGCCTCTTGCGCGTTCGGTTCGGTTTATGTAACTAGTTTGCATAAATTAGCCAGAACGGGTCAAACCTTATCGGTTTTATCTCAAAATCCAGAATGTGTTTAGATTACCCATATTATACAAGTCTTTAAACTTGTCGGGTCTAAATCACGTTCTATTCCGGTTTTCGCCTTATCATGCGTTTGAACCGTATCTTCCTTTTGAAAACTAACCGGTCTAAGTCAAGACTTAATTAGAGACCCGTTAGGATTCTAATAGGTTATTAAAAACCTTCGTTCTAGATTAGGAGCCCAGTAAAAGATATCTGTACCTGCTGAATTGATATACGGCTGGGATTGAATTTATATTTAGCTCAGGTAAATACTCTTAACTTATTTTCCCTATACGGGCTTGGGATACGGTATTATAATAATACCGCTTGGTCGGGTATGTAATCATTTAAATCGAATTGTGATTAATGTATTTACATACTCGTTTAATATGTATTATTTGGTGTATGGCTTTTGGGGGTTAAATGACCATGTCCCGGATATCCTTGGCATCATTTTACGAAATGGCCATGACCAAAGCACGGGGTGTAGGCGTACACCTGACAGATGCATTATGTAAAAACTGGTAATCCACTTAAAGGATGATAGCCTGTGGGCATTATACCTGTGGCGTGTCAGTTAATATAGTCCGGCCCTACAAACCGGCCCTAATGGACGACAAATAAGTAAAACTGTATACATGATTATTTAATAATTATCCCAAGTTATAAAAGATATTTTTGCCGAAGTGCATTCAAATCAATTTTCAAACTCTTTTCAAAATGAGTCAGTTGAGTTGTATTTACCAGTGTAAACTGACGTATTTTCCAAAAAGGTTAAGTGCAGGTGCTACACGTAATAGGCTGGATACTCTAGACATCAATAATCAAGTTTTCGCAAAGCTCTAGGTGTCAAAGTCCGTTGAACAGTTTTCCTCTTTATTTTGATCCGCCTGTGGATCTGTTTCAACTACATTGTGATACTTTATATTACAATTTATTTGGTTGGAATAAATCTATCTTTTGCTTCCGCCGTGCATTTAAATATTGTGTTGTTTGACTATGATGAAATCAACTACGTCACGATACTCCCCACCGGGCCCACCGTTGACACGTTGAAATTCGGGGTGTGACAGGTTGGTATCAGAGCCAACACTGAGTGAATTAAACACTAACCTTTTATGTTTACTCTCAGTTACACAGTTGCACATTCTTGAGTCTAGACAAGAACTTAGGACTAATCCAAATTCGTTTTATTTTGTCTTTATTTGATTCTTTCTTTATTTTTTTTTAATTTTTTTAGCCCTTGCATGGGCGAGTCATTTCAGTTAGAAGACCCGTTTTGGGCAACCATGTATTTATTTAAATTTTAGTGGAACGGTTAGGTTCCTTCTATAAGATCTACCATTATAATAAAATGGCAAAATCTAAAAAGGACAAGACCTAGCCATATGTCACCTTAAGACAGGGCCAAGATGGTAGTTCCATAATTAGATTCAGATCCTTGTTAACATCTCAATTTAGGATTGCTCTGCGTTAAATATTAAAAAGAATCTTAAAGGTAAAACCTAGCCTAAATGTCGTTGCAGACATGGCCAAGATGGTAAAACCTATTTCAAAGATTCAAATCCTCGTTAAACATCTGAGAGCATATTAATATGCTTGACAAATGTGATTCGATAAAATCACATAAGTCATTATTAAATTGGGTTATTCTAAATTCCCTTATTTATATAATCATCCCTTAAGGATGAAGTGCCACGGGCTATAATTAACGTCCTCTGGGACTAAAGACAGTGGTAGCCTACAACTCCCTGTCAAGAAAAGGTAATGAACTTTGATTCAAGCCTAAATGACTCGATTCTGTAAAATCTTGGCTTATAATTTTGTCCTGGTGACTTGGCTTTTTGTGCCATAATTATAATTATAATTTAATTAAATTGAGGATGATTATAATGAAAACCCCGAATAAAATAAATATCTTTCCTTTTCTGACCGTTTACATGATAAAAAGAATCTTAAAAGTACGACCTAGCCTATATGTCATTCCAGGCGAGGCCAAGATGGTAGAATCTATACAAAGGATTCAAATCTTCGTAACATTGTAAATATGTTAACACTCCTGGCAACAGTGATGCGACAAAATCACACTTGTCATCTTCATATTAGGAATTTCTAAACCCCTTATTTAGCGTAAATGATCAAGAGGGATCATGACTAATAAACGTCGAACAGGATGAACACATCAAAACATCCATTAGGATGAATACCTCGGGCAAAGATGTATACATGAAAAAGATAGTTTTATTTCATAACTTCTTGTTAAGGCAAAGAACTATGAAATTTATCCGACCCAAAGGATCATTGATTATGTTTTAAAATTTCCCTAGTGACAAGGCCTCTGTGCCTTCAAAAAGTCCTTTGGAACAAGCCCTTGTGCTATATATGAAATGTCGGTACGACATTGACAGTCGTGACTTATGTCCCCTGTCTAATAAATATGAAGGATTATATTCCGTTTAAACGCCAAGGATGGTTTGTTTAAAAAACTCAGGCAAAACATAATCAAATAAATTAAATACTATCTATTGGCCTATATGGTTATTTGTACCATGGCTATTTAATCATCAAATTCGACAATTCACTATATAATTAAACCAATTATTACTACTTGGTTTGTAGCCTTCAAAGTTTCACCATGGCTGACTCATCTAAAGCTCGCGATCATCCAGTTGATCAGAATGATGATGCAAGACTGAGCTTAACAAGCACCGAGTTACAGGCTATGATAGATACAGCCGTAGACAACGCTGTGGATCGTGTGCTGAAGGATCATAAGCGAAAGTGCGATAATACCCCAAGTAAAGGTCATAAAAAGGGTAAGACCGGTTCAAGCTATAACCAGTCCAAACCAAAGGAGGCAAAACCCGAATGTAAAACCTGCGGGAAGAAGCACTTCGGAAAATGTTTCTATGATCAGATCATGGGATGTGTCATCTGTAAGGAGACAGATCACAAGACCCATCAATGCAAGGATTTGAAAGACAACCAGCTGACCGGTGAAAAGACCAGATGCAAAACCTGTAGGAAATACCACCTCGGGAAATACAGATTTGAACCTCAGCCTCTATACTGTGGAATCTGCAAGTCCAGGGAGCATAAGACCTTGGATTGCAAGAAGATAGAAGACGCAACCTGCTATGGTTGCAATGAGAAAGGGCACATCAAGACGAATTGCCCAAATAAAACCAAGAGGCCTAGGGAGGCTAAGAAGACAGAAGCTGGAAGCTCTCAAATGAATGCTCAAGAGGCCGTTCAGGAGGGCAATGGCACAACAGGTACTTTCTTTATCAATAACGCTCATGCTAGAGTATTATTTGATTCAGGTTCAGATAAGTCTTTCGTAGACAATAGATTTTGTAAATCATTAAATCTGCCTGTTAAAACTCTAAGCGTTAAGTATAAAGTAGAATTGGCCGATACTACCTCAGAGACTGCTTCTACGATATTAGATGGATGTTTTATATCCATTAGGGATCATTCTTTTCCGATGTCCTTGTTTCCATTAGAATAAAGGGACTCGATATTGTGATAGGAATGGATTGGTCGTCTTGTAACCAAGCCCGTATTGTGGGTAATAAGAAGCGAGTAGTTATCAAGACTCCTTATGGTAGGCCTTTAACAATTTAAGGAGACATATGGTATGGATTGCCTCTGTACTTGCTGAATTTGGTATTTAATACCAAAGCTCCGAGTATGGAAAAATCAGAAGAGACAGACAACAGTCGCAATGCAAGAGATGCGACAAATGTTAATGATGCATCAAATGTGAACCTCAATATTAATGGAGTTAATCTCCAGAACTGTAATTAACGCGGCTGTTAGAAAAGTCATGAAAAAGGGTTTAAGAATCCGGATACTGCTTACTCTAAAAACTCACGTCGCTGCTCATAAGAAGAGCTTTATTCATAATTAAAATGCGAAGAATAACCCAAACAGAATCATATGTGGTAAGGAGCCCATTCTTTTTAGGATGTACTTAAAGGTACTTCGTCTCTTGGAAGTCAAGAGACTTCAATAGTAAAAAGGGGCCATCAATTACAGGAAATTGTTGGATGAAGTAAAAACCATTAGGTGGATCAGCAGTTAAGACTGGAAAGGACATGGTGAGGTACGTATCACAGTCATTCGATGGCAATACCCTTAATTAGGGAGGACATTAATGAAGTCCACAAGAAGGATCCTCTTATATATATGGGATGGTCCAAGTTTTAAAGACCTTATTAGAAAAACCTATTACCCGCATCACGAAATGGAAAAAGATGGAATAAGAATTTTCCGACTCCCCCATAAGAATTATAAACCATCAGCAGTATGTTGTAAACCTTGGCTCATTGATTGAAACAAGTGTCCTTATTCGGTTAACCTAGAATTTAAGCATAATGCGATATATAGATTGATGACTTAGCATCGGCAATAAGAGGGCACATTAAGATTTCTAGGCCTGCTCATTGTAAATCTATCATGGATCTACCTCAGCTGCTCACGTTTATTAGATTAAGGAATAACCAGTCAAAGCTGAGACTGCCCTAAAGTTTGTCAAAGATTTTATAGCTAAATTTAAAAGGATTAAGAATGGGGGCGTTTAAACCTCCTAATGAATGATTAAAGGTAATTCGCGTTAAATAACACCATATAAATCCCTTATAGTGATTTTATGGCTAGGAGTTACGTTTGGTTTTAGGTGCTGCTAAGTCTCTCATAAGACCATAAGTTTAGCAAACTTTTAGAAATTCTCCCGTGAGGACCCTAGATATTAAGTGTAAGGTAAAACTTACAGGCGAAATCATAAAGAACCATTTCTTCTGTTCCTGTCAGAAACCTTCAGTCGTAAAATTTTAGAAGTATCCTCTCTCTAAGAGGAAGTGCGTCAGCATGCATAGTTGATATCTCTATCGATTACGAATACCAGACAGTATGATAAAGCGCCATATGAGGATTGAAGTATCTTAATAAATTCCATAGATTACTTCCATGCCTGATCAGTATGGAGGTTTAATGCATGGGACCACAAAGATATTCCGATGGTCATATAGTACTAAAGTCAGCTAATGGTATTCAAAGAAGATATCCAGAATGGAAGTTTCCAAGCAAATGTTCCCGATTAAGAAATTCGTGGACTTGTAACATAAATGTGTCACTTATTTGACACAAGCAATGATGGATGAACTGGAGCCGGAGATCTGGAAAATCTCTGTAACATCCTTGTATCTTGATCATCTTCTCCTAAGATTACCCTGTTTACCTCTTGAGAGGCAAGTAGAGTTAAGATTTATATCCTATTTAGGGTTGTATTATTAGGAAATCCCCAAGACGGCTAGTACCATCATTGGAAGAATCGAAACCTTGATTAAGTAAGTTTTGAAATAGAAAATTTATATAGCCTAACTCAATACTCCGAGGATTCGGTATAGTTAATTAAGAAAGACGGTTCATTTTACTTATGCATTGATTACCGCAACCCTAATTTGGGAACAATTGAGAAATTCCATCAGCTGCCCAGGATCGTCGATTTGTTCGACTGACTGTGAGGATTAACTATCCCTTAAGATTAGTTTTAAGCAGTGATTGGAATGACCATCTCACCTTAAGATAAGCTTTTCTATAATAGTTGATATATAAGTATCAAGGCTGCTCCTTTGGAGACCTTGCATAGATGGAATGTTAAACATCTATTGTTAGACAGAAGATTGGTAAGTCCAATTATCAGGATCTGAAAGTTGCCTTGGAAACAACGAATAAGATCAAATAAATCCATAAACATCTGTAAATTGCCATTGTTTGGCGGAAAATCAAGATTAATGGAAATAGCAAACCTCCTAAGTTCTTGTTAAGGAATAAAGTTCAACAAAGATATCACTCTGAAAGGGTGTGCCAATCTGTTAATTATCAGGCTAGTTAAGCTCGGAATATATAGAATCATTCGAAGGAATCGAATGTGGCAAGATCAAATAGCTTAAAAGCTAAAACCTATTTAAGGGACTTGACGGATCTCGCAATGCATTACACATTAAGGGTTTAAGGATATGTTTCTCCAATATGTAGAGAAGCATTATCACATAGTGATATGCAGATTTATGATATGATGAGGAACCTGTATCGATTGAGGATCGACAGGTTAAGAAGCTACGAAAAGGATACATGTACCTATTATAGGAGTCATTTTGGGAGCTTGGAAACACACCAGATATGCTATAGAAGTTAAGTCCGTTATGCGACAAAAAGAACTTCCGGCATTTTAGCAATTCTCGAGGTCGAGATTTCTTTTAAGGGGGTGAGGATGTAACACCTCGAAAATTTATGCCCAATGATGTATTGACACGTGTCATAAGCTTTAAACGTGTAGAGGATTTAGTTTGAAGGACTAAAGTTGACAAACAAGGAAACTATGTGAATATAAGGGTCCAAAGTGTCAACAATGGATAAATATATTTTAAAATAGCCCTACAAGATGTTTATACCTTCAAACGAATAAATCATGGATCATACGAAGCTAAATATGAAAGAAAGTGAGAGATTTCAAACTACAGGGGTTAAATGTGTCAACATGTTTAAAGTATACCTCTGAGTGACCTTTTAGCAAACCCAAAGCTTTGTAACGGTAAATTATGTTCACTAGAATGTGTGATAAAAATTTCATAAAGTTTCGTTATCGTATGAGAAAGTTATGATCAAATTCGTATACGAGGGGTTAAAAGCGTCTACGATAAAATTTAAGGCTTTCCGGGTGATCGCAGAGTTAACCAAGGACTTAACGATGTTGGGTTATGTCTTAAGGCCCTTAAAAGTCAAGTTAGAGGGCCCAAAGTGCAAGAAATAAAGGTAAAATCAAGTTTGGAAGTCCAGGGGCCAAAACTGTCAACATTTGAAAGGTTCATTGTGCTGGCAAAGGCTTGCGCACCTCAAGCCCCAGAACCTTACGGTGCGCAAGGCCTGCATCTGGGCAAAATTTTTGACAGCTGCCTGTTAAAACGGTTACACCGCCTCATTTAAGTGGTATTCGAAAATCAGGGACTCTCTAGGTGGTTTTTAGCATCTTAGGTACACCTGGATGATCTTACAACACCCATAGACTAATTTGGCATGATCTTATGCAATTGGGTTTACTATATATATGAACTTGAAGTTGCAACATTTTGTTCATCACTTCAAGGACTTCTCTGGAGCTCCCCTGATCAGCAACAAGTTTCCTAGTGGCCCCTAATCATAATTAGGACTCTTGTAAGTATGCTTAACCTCCTTTAATTCAGTTTAGCTTAGTTTTTAGCGTAAAGTCAAACCGTCGTAATTAAGATTTGACTTCGTCATTAATCTTAATCCCTTCAGTCAAAATTCAAATTGAAAGTACCTACGAGTTGGTAATTATGTGGGCAATAAACCCTTAAAAGGGTACCCTCTGTTTTCCTTTCTAACTAGGTCAAATGTCGGGTCAAACGTAATCCGAAAAAGTCAACAGAAATGCATTTTTCAAATTAATACATAATTAACATTGTAGAAGGCGTGTAACCTGATTTAACACTCATATAACTTAGTAATCAATGTAAGAACATGTCTAAGCATGTTTGATCCGACAATTTTCAGCTTAGGATCGATTCGGAACCGAAAGGCGCATAGTTTGACTTTTGCTTTGACTTCAGTTCTGACCCGATTTAGATAAGTTTGGAAATTCCTTAGAGCTTCCTTAGGACCAGGTCACATGATGGTATAACCCTCTGTGATTGATTCGTTGTTTGTCCGATTCGTTTACACGTTTCCGTTAAATGCCTAATGTTGACCATAATGCCCTTTTGACCTTAAAACGAGAATTTTGGAAATGTAAAAGAATAGAAACCTTAGTTGCTGATTTATAAACTTGTACCTAAAGTTTCACATCAATTGGAGCTCTAGATTAAGAGTTATGCTCAATAGCGTAATTAGAACGCTTCTTATAAATTAAACGGCATAATTAGCGTATAGCCTATCTAAACCCAATCATTGATACCAAACTTTTTACCCACTGATATAATATAATATTTTGAGATTTTTGAAGATTTTAATTAATTTTAGGCTGAGCATAACATAGGGTTGTAGCTTTATTTCGGTTAATGCCGGTTTTGCCCTTTTAAGCCATAAAATGAGTTTTACAAATCCTTTTGATGCCAAACCTTTTTCTACTGATTCTATTTGATAAATAAAATATTTTGAGCCTTCTGGAATTATAAAAATATCAGCTTTCCTTTGAAAACCCGGAAATGGCTCCAAATCGCCTTTTTAAGCGTTTTTAACGCATAATATGTACTAAAACCATATTAAACATATAAGGTCGATACCTACTGATATTTTTAGTATATTTTTATATATTAACAGTAAGTAAAAGTTTTTAAACTCAGGTTTCTAGTTTTGACCTTTTAAGCCCAAGTGAAATTACCAAAATACCCCTAGGATGCATAGTTTGGTTTTTAAATGATAAATTTCACATATAGGTCATACCCTACTGTTATAACTTATTAAATTAAGTAAATTTACTGAATAAATCAGACCTGTAACTCAGATTACAAATTAAACCCTTTATAACCTTTTAAATGACCAAAATGCCCCTACGGGGCATAGTTTAAGTTTAAATTCGTTTTGGGCATAATGGAAGGTATCCTACTGATATCACAACATATTTAAGGCATATTAACTTAGGAAACCTGTATATAATTCTTATGGTTACCCGTTACGCCTCTTGCGCGTTCGGTTCGTTTTATGTAACTAGTTTGCATAAATTAGCCGAAACGGGTCAAACCTTATCGGTTTTATCTCAAAATCCAGAATGTGTTTAGATTACCCATATTATACAAGTCTTTAAACTTGTCGGGTCTAAATCACGTTCTATTCCGGTCTTCGCCTTATCATGCGTTTGAACCGTATCTTCCTTTTGAAAACTAACCGGTCTAAGTCAAGACTTAATTAGAGACTCGTTAGGATTCTAATAGGTTATTAAAAACCTTTGTTCCAGATTAGGAGCCCAGTAAAAGATATATGTACTTGCTGAATTGATATACGGCTGGGATTGAATTTATATTTAGCTCAGGTAAATACTCTTAACTTATTTTCCCTATAAGGGCTTGGGATACGGTATTATAATAATACCGCTTGGTCGGGTATGTAATCGTTTAAATCGAATTGTGATTAATGTATTTACATACTCGTTTAATATGTATTATTTGGTGTATGGCTTTTGGTGGTTAAATGACCATGTCCCGGATATCCTTGGCATCATATCCTTGGTGGTCAAAGTCCGTTGAACAGTTTTCCTCTTTATTTTGATCCGCCTGTGGATCTGTTTCAACTACATTGTGATACTTTATATTACAATTTATTTGGTTGGAATAAATCTATCTTTTGCTTCCGCTGTGCATTTAAATATTGTGTTGTTTGACTATGATGATATCAACTACGTCACGATACTCCCCACCGGGCCCACCGGTGACACGTTGAAATTCGGGGTGTGACACTTATGTGATAAAATGTGTTAAGTGATTTAAACATGTAAATGTGATAATATGTTAAGTGTTAACTTGATAGTGGGAAATTTAGACTATGCATGTATACTTGTGCGTTTTGTGCGGTAGAAACGGTAAAAATTGCGTTAAATGTGTAATTTGTTTGTCGAGCATGAAATTTGATACATATAAGATATTTTATATATATTTCTTTTAAAAATGACAAAATAGATAAGTTAACAAGATTTCGCGTGTTCCGGTGTTAAATTATGTGAACGTTTATGTATATATATTACGACGGGCAAATCGTAGATATATTGCGTATAAAAGGGGAGAGTTAATGGACTTACACAATAATGGTCACCAATAAATCGTTAAAGTCGCAAAATCATAAATATATATATATAGGTAGAGGATCCTGTAAAAAGTGCTCAAAGTGTGAGAAGTGTATTATAACACTATATATAATACTATATAAGAGCATTCTCATCCAGTCCATCATATTCAGTGTGTAGAGTTTTTATAATATACAGAGTATAAAAAGTGGTTGTGAGTGGAGGAGAGAGAAAATGTTACTGTTCATCTGTATATTTGGAGGGACACTGTTCACCCACTATAATTTTTTAATATATATTGAAAGTGGTTGTGAGTGAATGAGAGAGAAAAATGTAATATATATTAAAAAGGAGAGAGAAAAAGTATTTGTTTTTAGTGGAAATATATTCATATAGGAGTTGTTTTTAGTGGAATGTATGTATATTTTTAGTGTATTGGATGTGAATGCTCTAACACCATATAAACACCGTACAACAATATGTAACACCATATAATACCATATAACACTATGTAACACTATATATCATTATATAACAAATATAACACTATAGGTTGTCTGATAGCATGTCTATGATAGATGTATAGTGTTATATTTGTTATATAATGATATATAGTGTTACATAGTGTTATATGGTATTATATGGTGTTACATATTGTTATACGGTGTTTATATGGTGTTATATAGTATTATATATAGTGTTATAATACACTTCTCACACTTCTCACACTTTAGGCCCTTTTTACACTATCCTTACCCTATATATATATATATATATTAACGTGCCAACATAATCAAAAATGATAACTTTTCGAGAAAATCTCAAAGTTATGTGACAAGTCTAAGAAACAGAGAAACTTAGGATTTTTGTTTATGTATATTGATTTAAAATCGTTCCTATATATATATAATAGGACGTGCAGAAATCAATTTCTAGATTGCGCTATTTAAAATACGCACCCAAAGGTGAGTGTCACTAAACCCCTCTTTTTACTGCTTTATATATATTTTGGTGGTAGAACACGCCAATAAAAGGGTTTAATAATGTTTTGGAATAAAACGTACCTTTTAATATAAATTATATATTTTCATTGAAAATATATGGAGTTGATAAATTATACGTTTCGAGATAAAATGTTTTTGATGAATACATGTTTGGGGGCAAACAACTGTATAGCTGGTACGAATATTGCTTGGTCTCAAGAGAGTAAGTAACAGCATAGGCTTACATTTCGGTGGGGATTTCAGGGGATTCATACGATTACGTGTATTAAATTGTCATATTAGTAGGATATATATATTGTACGTGTAACACCTCAAAAATTTGTGTCCAATGAAATAACGACACGTGTCGTGCAAGACAAAAGTGTTATAAACCCGGATCTAGTCAAAGATGTATGGTAGGATTTAAAAGCGTCGACATGTTAATTAAATACCTCTGAACGACCGAGTTATGAATCCCAAGACCCTAATCTATATTATAAACATCTGATATATACTCAAATCCGGTAAATACTAGTAATAATTTATTCAAAGTGCAAGAAATGGGATCCTATGAGAATGTGTTTGACAAACCTTCATTTATGGCTTTTTCAAAAGAATCCAAGGCAACTTTAAACATAGCAAGGTGGTCTAAACTATTCAAGACATGTTCAAGTGGCCCATACTGATAATAGAGGCCCAAATTCGTAATATCTAAGTTTCTTGTTCTTAGCTTGAAAGGTTACAAATTTTTGCCTTCTGGTAAAGGCTTACGGACCGCAAAGACTTGGTCTTACGGTCCGTAAGAGGTCTTACGGACCGCAAGACCCTCAGCTTACGGTCCGTAAGACAGTCCCAGTAACAGAAAACTTGACAACTGCCTGTTAAACGTGTTAACCGACTTATATTGCCATTTTTCACTCCCATGTGCAACACAAACTAGTTCTTAGGCACTAGGGACACTTGTTATTGATCAGGGGTCAATCCTAGAGTTGTTTGTCATGATCATGAGCAATCAAAAGCACTATATAAAGTCCCACATTGTTGCAACTTTGATCATTCATTCCAAACTCAACTTCTGATCATTTCTGGAGCTCAAGGCCATTCCCTAAGCATCACTAGTCATGCATAGGACCTTGGTAAGTTTCCTTACCCTTCCTTAATCGTGTTTTACTTAGTTAATTAGCTTAAAGTCAAACCGTCGTAATTAAGGTTTGACTTATCGATTAATCACTATTGGTTCAGTATTTAGCCAAATTGAAAGTTGTTATAAGTTGGTAATTATGTGGGCATTAAACCCTTAAAAGGGCACCCTCTGATTCCCGCTCTAACTAGGACGAATGTCGGGTCAAACTTAATCTGAAAAAGTCAACAGAAACTTAATTTTCAAGTTAACGCATAATTAGCAATGTAGGAGACGTGTAACCTGTTTTACCACTCATATAACTTAGTAATAAATGTAAGAACATGTCTAAGCATGTTCGACCCGACAATTTTCAGTTTAGGACCAGTTCGGAACCGAAAGTCGCATACTTTGACTTATGCTTTGACTTTCAGTTCTGACCCGTAGTAGCATGATTTAAAAGTACCTTAGAGCTTCATTTGGATCAGGGTATATGATAGTATAAACCTCTGTGGTTGGTTCACTGATTGTCCAATTCGTTCACGCGTTTCCGTTAATTGCTTAAGGTTGACCGTAATGCCTTTTGACCATAAAACGAGAATCTTGGAAATGTGAGAGGACAATAATATTGGTTACTGATTTATAAACATGTCCCTAAAATTTCATATCAGTTAGAGGTCTAGATTAGGAGTTATGCTCAATAGCGCACTTAAAAAGCTTTTTGTTAATTAAACGGCGCAAGTAGCATAAAGCCTACCTAAACCCAATTTTTGACACCAAACCTTTTACCCACTGATGTAATATAATATTTTGGGATTTTTAAAGATTTTTAATTATTTTTAAACTGATCATAACATATGGTTACCGCCTTGATTCGGTTATTACCGATTATACCCTTTTTGTTCATAAAATGAGTTTTACACGACAATTTGATACCAAACTTTTAGCCACTGATTTTATATGATAAATGAAGTATTTTGAACTTTATAACTTGATCAGAAAACTCAGATTTCCTGTTAAACCCGAAAATCGCTTAAAACAGCTTTTTACTCGTATTAAATACATAGTATGGGTTTAAAACCATTTTGTCATATAAGACTTATCACCAACTGATATGACCTGTTAAATTAAGTTGTTTTACTGATTATTTCAGACCCGAGTCTCAGAATTATATTTAATCTCTTTTATAATCTTTAAAATTACCAAAATACCCCTACGGGGCATAAATTGAGATTAAACTCGTTTTGGGCATAATGGAAGGTATCTTACTGATATCACAACATATTCAAAGCATATTAACTTGGGAAACCTGTTCGTGACCCATTCGGTTAACTATTATGCGTTATTCGCGTTCGGTTCGGTTTATGTAACTGGTTTGCATAAATTAGCCGAAACGGGTCAAACCTTGTCATTTTTATCTCAAAATCCAGAATGTGTTTAGTTTACCCATACTATACAAGTCTTCAAACTTATTCGGTCTAAATCACATTCTATTCCAGTCTTCGCTTAATCATGCGTTCGAACCGTATCTTCCTTTAAAACTAACTGGTCTAAGTTTAGGCTTATTTAAAGACCCGTTAGGATTTTAATAGGTTATTATAAACCTTCGTTCCAGAATAGGAGACCCGGTAAAAGCTACGTGCACTTGCTTGTTGTGATTATTACTTGCAAAGGTAAATACTTTTAACTTATTTTCCCTATACGGGCTTGGGGTACGGTATGTAAAATACTGCTTGGTCGGGCATTATATCTTTAATCGTATGGTGGTTAATTTATTGAAATGACCCGTTTAAATTGTTTTGTTTGCTTAAAGCCTTTGGGGGGTTAATGACCATGTCCCGGATATCCTTGGCATCATTTTACAAAATGTCCACGACCTAAGCACGGGGTGTAGGCGTACACCCGTCAGTGCCTAAATAAATACTGTGGTGTGTCTATTGATCTTTAACCCGGCACGAACCGGGCTACTAAACGCATAAGAAACATATAATTCTTTTACAAGTTTATGTATAAATAATTATCCCAAGTTATAAAATGTTTGTGCCTTGTACATTCAAATCAATTTCCTAAACCTTTAAAAATGAGTCAGTTAATTGTATTTACCAGTGTAAACTAACGTATTTTCCTAAAAAGATTAAGTGCAGGTACTACTCGAAATAGGCTGGCTTTCTCCTAGCATCCACAATAAGTCTCGCAAGCTTGGATGACATAAAACTATTGAACAATGTTTCCTTTTTATTTGATCCACCTGTGGATTATTTTCAACTATTTTATGATACTTAATATTACAATTTTATTCGGTTGAAATATATCTATCTTTTGCTTCCGCTGTGCATTTATAAATTGTGTTGTTTGACTATGATGATATCAACTACGTCACGATACTCCCCACCGGGCCCACCGGTAATACGTGGAAATATCGGGGTGTGACAGGTTGGTATCAGAGCCAACATTGAGTGAACTAAACACTAGCCTTTTGTGTTTAATCTCAATGACACAATTACACATACTCGAGTCTAGACAAAGAACTTAGGACGATTCCTAATTTATTTTATTTTATTTTGTCCTTTATATTTTGTTGTATCTTTCAATTGTTTTTGACAGGAAATATGCCACCAAGATTCCGAAGAGGAGGACGAGGCAAGGGGCCAATCCACGCCCCCAAAGATCACGAAGCCGGGCCTTCACACCGGCGAACTCCTTCTACTACCATGAGCGCCGATCCTCAGGGTAACTGGAGGAACCAATTGGAGCCCGCTAGACGGTCTGTCTCGCACAACTCAATGCCTCCTTATCGTCATTCCTGTGGGCCGCACTCAGAAAATGAGCCCGAAGACTCCCGCCATTCCTTCTTGCCGTTGCAGCGGTCCGTTTCGCACCGTTCCTTTGGCGACCCCACTCCTGTCTTTCAGGGCCGGTTCAACCCGGCAAACTATATCGAAGAACCAGTGGGTTTTAACCCACTAGGACCTGAAGACCACTTCTCAGGAGACCATGCAATGGACATGGACGAGGACACGGATCCCGTCGAGCCTGCAACCAGGACCCCCAACCATCCCATCGAGATCTCTGATGGATCATCCTTCCACGGATCACCCTACGGTGGTCCAGACAGTTACCAAGCAAGGTTTAACCAGTATGAGTGGTATTTTACACCCTCTCATAACCCACAGCAACAACAGCAGCAGGATCCCTCCGAGGATTCACATTTCGTGGCAGTCACGCCACCGCCTCCACCACCGCCAGTTCATCAAGCACCTCCAGAACCACCAAGGCGTAGGAGAACAGGCGCAAGAATATCCGCGCGAGGAGGGGGTTTTCACTTTAGCACCCCTCAACACTCCAGTGGCAGTCACTACCCGCCACTACATGAAGACCCACAAATGGGTGGGCCCTCAAACCCAATTCCAGAGGTGAATTCTGCACCAGTTGCACCATCGCCGCCACCATTGGGTTTTGATAACCCGATTCCTACATACGCCGGTTCAACGGCGTACAATCCGTTTGAGCAGTCGACTCACACTCATTATAACTATGCTGAAGCCGACCCGTACCTTGTAGCGGAAAACTACAACGCCCTTCATCCCGAAGGACCATATGGAGCCCCTTGGGGAGTGGGATATCCAGCTCATGGGTATCAAATACCTGCTCGACCTCCGATTCGGCAGCAGTCGCAGCCACCACGATTTTCCCCACCGGAACAGGAGGAAATCCTCCAAAGACTAAGTCGGGTGGAACATGAATTTCAAAAAGAACGTAGGAACAACAGAGGATTTCTCAAGGGCTTAGCAAGCTTATTAAAAGGAAAAAAGAAGAGGGATCATTGAATTCCTATATGTATTGTTGTATTTCCTTATTTCAATTAAGTCCCTGCGTGGACATTTACGTATATATTTAGTCCCTGCGTGGACTTGTCTTTTTAGTCCCTGCGTGGACATCTATCTTAGTAATCAGTCCCTGCGAGGACTTGTATGTACAGTTTAGCCCCTGCGTGGGCAAGTTGTTTCTGTTAAAAGTCTCGTTAGGGCAATGTGTAATCCTTTTGATATTTAATGGAATGTTAAGTTTATGAATTTCATTTTTGTCATTATATACATAAATATATGAAATAAATAAATCAAAATCATTCCTTTTAAAAATTATCTGCCTATTAAATATCGAATAAGAATCTTAAAAGTATAACCTAGCCTGCATGTCATTATAAGACTCGGCCAAGATGGTAAGACCTGTTTAAAAAGATTCAAATCCTTGTTAACATCTGAAAACATGTTAACACTCCTGGCAGACGTGATTCGTTAAAATCACACACGTCATTCTTATATTAGGATTCTTCAAAAGATTCCTAACCTAACTTGATGATCTATAAATCATGGGTTTAAATCATCAATTAAGATGATCATATATTAAACATCCATTGGTAATGTAGTGCCTACGGGCCACAATAAATGTCAAATAAGACAAAAGACAGTTGTAGTCTACGACTCCCTGTCAGAAAGAGGTAAAGAACTATGTTCAAACCTTCATGCCTTGATTCTCTGAAATCATGGCTCATGATTTAAAAATGTCCTTGTGACTAAGCCTTTTGTGCTACCAATAATACTGCTATTGTTTTATAATTAGGATAAATTATAATAAAAATCGTAAATAAATATGACTAACAAATTAACCAAATATGGTCTGTGTTTACCATGGTTAATGAATTGCCATAAAAGACAATTCCATAATAAACTCCCAAATAAATTATTGTCAATATCTTATGTAACAATTCAAACTACATGGCTGACTCGGATGAGATCAACAGTCACCCAAGAGAGGATCATGATAATACCCGAATTAACATAGCGGGTGCAGAACTGCAAGCATTAATAGACAATGCTGTTACAAAAGCAATAGAGTGGTAGTATAATGAATATAGCGGGACTCGAAGTAGGACCCTATCCGCACCGCATTCCAAGCCTAAGACTCATTCTGAGGCTCACAGCAAGCCACCCTCCAAGAAGGAAGAGCCAAAGAAAGACGATGACGATCGTCACTCTTTGAATCAGCAAAGTGTTCCATCTCAAAGGATCGTACTGAATCAAGAACCCCGTAATAAGGGTTGCTCCTATAAGTATTTTGTTTCATGAAAACCCAGGGATTTCACTGGGGAAAAAGGAGTTGTCGACTGCATGACGTGGTTAGATGAAATGGACACTGTGGTTGATATCAGCGGGTGTGCTGATAAAGATGTGGTGAAGTTTGTATCTCAATCGTTCAAGGGCGATGCCTTAGCTTGGTGGAGATCGTTGATTCAAGCTACTGGGAAGATTACACTGTACAATATGACATGGGAACAATTTGTTACCCTCATCAAGGAGAACTACTGTCCTCAGCATGAGGTTGAAAAGATTGAGTCGGATTTTCTGTCATTGGTAATGAAAAACCTGGATTGCCAAGCTTACCTTACGAGCTTTAATACAATGTCAAGATTGGTTCCTTATCTTGTGACCCTGGAACCCAAAAGAATAGGTCGTTTCATTGGGGGTTTAGCCCCATAGATTAAGGAAAGTGTAAAGGCCTCTCGGCCAGCTACATTCAGGTCTGCAACTGATATATCCTTGTCCCTCACACTGGATGCGGTCAGGCAGAGAGCGCTGAGGAACACGGATGCCGAGAAAAGGAAGCGTGATGATGACAATTCACGACGGTCAGACAAGAAGCACAGAGGAAACAATGACCACAAGAAGAGTTCTGGATCTAAGAAAGATGGTCATCAGTCGGGTGATAAACCCAAATGTAAGATCTGCAAGAAACAGCACTTCAGGAAGTGCAGATATGAATCGAACTCACAGACACAGTCAAGGACTTTTGCATGTGGGATATGCAAGTCCAAGGAACACAAGACCTTGGATTGCAAAAAGTTGAAGGATGCGACCTGCTACAACTGTAATGAAAAGGGGCATATCAAGTCCAACTGGCCAAAACTTGCAAAGAAGACTGAGGATGGGAAAAAGACCAATGCAAGGGTCTTCAGGATGGATGCAAAGGAAGCCGTACAGGACGACAATGTGATCACAGGTACCTTCCTCATAAATGATGTCTATGCAAGAGTACTTTTTGATTCAGGCGCTGATAAGTCGTTCGTAGATAATAAGTTTTGTGAATTGTTGAAATTACCTGTTAAAACCTTAAGTGTGAAATATGAGGTGGAATTAGCTGATGGAACCATAGAAACCGCATCAACCGTGTTAGATGGATGTGTTATATCCATTAGGAACCACTCTTTTCCATTGTCTTTATTTCCTTTGAAATTAGCCGGTTTCGATGTAGTAATAGGCATGGATTGGTTGTCTCACAACCAAGCCCATATCGTTTGTGCTAAGAAGCAAGTGGTTGTCAGAGCTCCTCATGGCGAGCATTTGACAATTCAAGGAGATACAAAGTACGGAATGCCTGAGCAAGTGTCCATGCTCAAGGCATCAAGGTGTTCGATGAAGGGTTGTGTTATCTACATGGCACAAATAACTATTGATGAACCAAAGCCTAAGATCGAAGACATACCCATTATCTCTGAATACCCAGAAGTATTCCCTGAAGAACTACCTGGTTTACCCCCAGATAGGCAAGTGGAGTTCAGGATTGACATTTTTCCTGGAGCAGCACCTGTTGCAAGAGCGCCTTACAGATTGGCACCAACGGAGATGAAAAAGTTAAGGACCCGACTGGATGATTTGTTAGCCAAAGGATTTATTAGGCCTAGCTCATCTCCTTGGGGAGCACCAATCCTGTTTGTGAAGAAAAATGATGGGTCGATGCGTCTGTGCATCGATTATCGAGAGCTTAACAAAGTTACCATCAAGAATCGGTATCCATTACCCAGGATCGACGACTTGTTCGATCAGCTTCAAGGAGCAAGTTACTTTTCCAAGATCGACTTAAGGTCAGGATATCATCAACTGAAGGTCAAGGATGAAGATGTACATAAGACTGCATTTAGGACTCGTTATGGTCACTACGAGTTCTTAGTGATGCCTTTTGGACTCACTATTGCACCAGCGGCATTCATGGATCTCATGAACCGCGTCTGCAAGCCCTACATGGATAAATTTATCATCGTCTTCATCGATGATATTCTCATTTACTCGAAGAATCAAGCTGACCATGAGAAGCACCTCCATTGCATTCTGAAACTGCTTCATCAAGAAAAGCTCTACGCCAAATTCTCTAAGTGTGAATTTTGGCTTCGTGAAGTCCAATTTCTTGGACATGTGGTTAGTGAACGCGGAATCCAGGTAGATCCCGCTAAGGTTAAAGCTGTCATGAATTGGCAAGAGCCGAAGACGCCCACAGAGATTCGCAGCTTATTGGGATTGGCAGGATATTACAGGCGTTTTATTGAAAAATTTTCAAGGATTGCTGCACCCCTAACTTCTTTGACTAGGAAGAATATTAAGTTTAACTGGGGTCCTAAGCAGCATGAATCCTTTGATATCCTTAAGCAGAAGCTAAGCAATGCACCTGTGTTGATCTTTGCCTGATGGAATAGAAGAGTTTGTGGTATACTGTGATGCATCACACACCGGTATGGGGTGTGTGCTTATGCAGAAAGGCAAGGCTATTGCCTATGCTTCTCGACAGTTAAAGGTGCACGAAAAGAACTACACCACCCATGACTTGGAGTTAGGTGCCGTTGTATTTGCACTAAAACTTTGGAGGCACTACTTATACGGTATCAAGTGTGTGATCTATTCTGATCACAAGAGCCTCCAGCACCTGTTTAACCAAAAGGATTTGAACATGAGGCAACGACGTTGGATGGAAACTTTGAATGATTATGATTGTGAGATAAGATACCATCTTGGCAAAGCGAATGTAGTCGCCGATGCCTTGAGTTGAAAGGAAAGGGTGAAGCCTATAAGAATCAATGCTAAGAGCATTGAGATAAAGAATAGTTTGAATGAAAGGTTGTTAGTTGCGCAGAAGGAAGCTGTGCTGGAAGCTAACTATCCTGGTGAAAAGCTAGGAGTAACCGAAGAACAGTTATCCTATGGCAAGGACGGAATTCTGAGGTTGAATGGACGAATATGGGTTCCAGTTTATGGAGGACTTCGAGATGTTATCCTCCAGGAAGCCCACAGTTCCAAATACTCCGTTCATCCTGGAGCTGATAAGATGTACCAGGATCTGAAGGCAAATTTTTGGTGGATAGGCTTGAAGAAGTCTATAGCTACCTATGTAGCTAAATGTTTGACGTGTGCGCAAGTCAAAGCTGAACATCAGAAGCCATCAGGTTTGCTACAACAGCCTGAACTTCCCATGTGGAAGTGGGAAATGTTGACAATGGATTTCATCACCAAGTTGCCAAAGACAAAGAAAGGAAATGATACTATATGGGTGATAGTGGATAGACTGACTAAGTCAGCACATTTCCTACCCATTAAGGAGACTTATAGCTCCGACATGTTAGCCCAATTGTACGTAGATAAGATTGTATCTCTAGATGGCATACCAGTATCTATTATCTATGATAGAGATACTAGATACACATCACATTTTTGGAAAAGTTTCCAACAATCTTTGGGCACACGCTTAAATTTTAGTACAGCTTACCATCCTCATACGGACGGACAGAGTGAGCGTACAATCCAAACTTTGGAAGACATGCTTCGTGCATGTGTGGTTGACTTAGGTGGTAGTTGGGATAACCACCTGCCATTAGTCGAGTTTTCCTATAACAATAGATATCATACCAGCATTAAAGCTGCGCCCTTTGAGGCCTTGTACGGTAGAAAGTGCAGAACGCCCGTATGTTGGGCGGAGGTTGGGGATGTCCAACTAACAGGACCTGAAATAGTCCTGGAGACGACAGATAAGATTGTGCAGATACGCGATCATCTCAAAGCTGCCAGGGATAGGCAGAAAAGCTACGCGGACTTAAGGCGTAAACCTCTAAAGTTCGAGGTTGGTGATAAGGTACTACTTAAAGTATCACCCTGGAAAGGGGTAATGCGATTTGGTAAGAAAGGCAAGTTAAGCCCGAGATACATAGGACCATTCGAGATCATCGAATGTGTCAGATCAGTTGCTTATAAGTTAAACTTACCTGAAGAGCTCAGTGGTATTCATAATGTATTCCACATCTGCAATCTGAAGAAATGTCTAGCTGATGAATCACTAGTCATACCACATATAGATGTGCACATAGAAGAGAGCTTGAAGTTCGTTGAAAAACCTGTGTCGATCGAGGATCGACAGGTCAAGAAGCTTCGAAGGAAGCATGTACCGATCGTAAAAGTAAAATGGGATGCCCGTAGAGGTCCCGAGTACACGTGGGAGGTAGAGTCCACAATGAAAGAAAAGTACCCTCATTTATTTCAGTAAATCTCGAGGTCGAGATTTCTTTTAAGGGGGTGAGGATGTAACACCTCAAAAATTTGTGTCCAATGAAATAACGACACGTGTCATGCAAGACAAAAGTGTTATAAACCCGGATCTAGTCAAAGATGTATGGTAGGATTTAAAAGCGTCGACATGTTAATTAAATACCTCTGAACGACCTAGTTATGAATCCCAAGACCCTAATCTATATTATAAACATCTGATATATACTCAAATCCGGTAAATACTAGTAATAATTGATTCAAAGTGCAAGAAATGGGATCCTATGAGAATGTGTTTGACAAACCTTCGTTTATGGCTTTTTCAAAAGAATCCAAGGCAACTTTAAACATAGCAAGGTGGTCTAAACTGTTCAAGACATGTTCAAGTGGCCCATACTAATAATAGAGGCCCAAATTCGTAATATCTAAGTTTCCTGTTCGAAGCTTGAAAGGTTACAAATTTTTGCCTTCTGGTAAAGGCTTACGGACCGCAAAGACTTGGTCTTACGGTCCGTAAGAGGTCTTACGGATCGCAAGACCCTCAGCTTACGGTCCGTAAGACAGTCCCAGTAACAGAAAACTTGACAGCTGCCAGTTAAACGAGTTAACCGAATTATATTGCCATTTTTCACTCCCATGTGCAACACAAACTAGTTCTTAGGCACTAGGGACACTTGTTATTGATCAGGGATCAATCCTAGAGTTGTTTGTCATGATCATGAGCAATCAAAAGCACTATATAAAGTCCCACATTGTTGCAACTTTGATCATTCATTCCAAACTCAACTTCTGATCATTTCTGGAGCTCAAGGCCATTCCCTAAGCATCACTAGTCGTGCATAGGACCTTGGTAAGTTTCCTTGACCTTCCTTAATCGTGTTTTACTTAGTTAATTAGCTTAAAGTCAAACCGTCGTAATTAAGGTTTGACTTATCGATTAATCACTTTTGGTTCAGTGTTTAGCCAAATTGAAAGTTGTTATAAGTTGGTAATTATGTGGGCATTAAACCCTTAAAAGGGCACCCTCTGATTCCCGCTCTAACTAGGTCGAATGTCGGGTCAAACTTAATCCGAAAAAGTCAACAGAAACTTAATTTTCAAGTTAACGCATAATTAGTAATGTAGGAGACGTGCAAATTGTTTTACCACTCATATAACTTAGTAATAAATGTAAGAACATGTCTAACCATGTTCGACCCGACAATTTTCAGTTTAGGACCGGTTCGGAACCGAAAGTCGCATACTTTGACTTATGCTTTGACTTTCAGTTCTGACCCGTAGTAGCATGATTTAAAAGTACCTTAGAGCTTCATTTGGACCAGGGTATATGGTAGTATAAACCTCTGTGGTTGGTTCACTGATTGTCCAATTCGTTCACGCGTTTCCGTTAATTGCTTAATGTTGACCGTAATGCCTTTTGACCATAAAACAAGAATCTTGGAAATGTGAGAGGACAATAATCTTGGTTACTGATTTATAAACATGTCCCTAAAATTTCATATCAGTTAGAGGTCTAGATTAGGAGTTATGCTCAATAGCGCACTTAAAAAGCTTTTTGTTAATTAAACGGCGCAATTAGCATAAAGCCTACCTAAACCCAATTTTTGACACCAAACCTTTTAACCACTGATGTAATATAATATTTTGGGATTTTTGAAGATTTTTAATTATTTTTAAACTGATCATAACATAGGGTTACCGCCTTGATTCGGTTATTACCGATTATACCCTTTTTGTTCATAAAATGAGTTTTACATGACAATTTGATACCAAACTTTTGGCCACTGATTTTATATGATAAATGAAGTATTTTGAACTTTATAACTTGATCAGAAAACTCAGATTTCCTGTTAAACCCGGAAATCACTTAAAACGGCTTTTTACACGTATTAAATACATAGTATGGGTTTAAAACCATTTTGTCATATAAGACTTATCACCAACTGATATGACCTGTTAAATTAAGTTTTTTTACTGATTATTTCAGACCCGAGTCTCAGAATTATATTTAATCTCTTTTATAATCTTTAAAATGACCAAAATACCCCTACGGGGCATAAATTGAGATTAAACTCGTTTAGGGCATAATGGAAGGTATCTTACTGATATCACAACATATTCAAAGCATATTAACTTGGGAAACCTGTTCGTGACCCATTCGGTTAACTGTTATGCGTTATTCGCGTTCGGTTCAGTTTATGTAACTGGTTTGCATAAATTAGCCGAAACGGGTCAAACCTTGTCATTTTTATCTCAAAATCCAGAATGTGTTTAGTTTACCCATACTATACAAGTCTTCAAAATTTTCGGGTCTAAATCACATTCTATTCCGGTCTTCGCTTAATCATGCGTTCAAACCGTATCTTCCTTTAAAACTAACCGGTCTAAGTTTAGGCTTATTTAAAGACCCGTTGTGACACCTGTGTCACTTCAACCATCAAACAAATGCCAAACCAATGAAACATTGTATTTCATACTTGGGATTTGTAAAAATATGTGTATCGTTTGCACATATCAACTCTTGTTCGATTTCAAGCTTTAAATCGCTTTCTGGAGGGTTATACGCGCTCTGATGCGTAGATATAACCAGTTTAATGCAAGGAACACTCCGGAATAGTGAAATAGGCTTAACATACCTTAAATAACCTTTACATAACTTAGACGTAAGTTTTGGAAGGTTTGGTGTGGTGAAATCAAGTTTATTCGCTTACAGGGACTAAATTTGACAAACTGCGAAAGTATGCCAATTTGAACTGTAACAGACATTCTGTAACATGACCATAAGTTAAACACACCTTAAATATCCTTTATATAGCTTAGAAATAGGCTTTGAGGGGTTCGGTGTGCTAAAATAAACTTTTGGCTCATTCAGGGACTAAAAGTGTCAAAAAGTGCACAAGTTTGCATTTTCGCGCATAACTTACGTTCTGAATACATCCGGACTTCCAAAAATTTATGTAAGCACTAAAATATTTTATTTTAGTGTTTGGCATGAGAAAAATCCATTCGTCGCTTAATTTGGATCGTTTTTGCGTTCGTTACGACTCCCGTCGTAGTTAACCGAACATCACGATCGTACGGCCAAACGAACCGACATCCGAGATATTTTTTAGCACATTTTATGTTCCCTATACTTTAACTTCATTTTAGAGCTTTGAAATGGGGTTAACGGGGCTTAAACGTGTCAAAAACGCATCGAAAATCAAGTTTTGAGGCTGTAGGGACTGAAACTGTAAATCTGCCAAACTAGGTCCGTAAGCAAGGGTCAGATGCAGCAAATCGTTTTTAACAGCCTGTTTCAGCCTTTAAACACTCTCCAAAGGTCGAGTGCCACATGTTAATCACTTGTGGTGGCCAAAATCAGTTACCACAACATTCCGACAAGTGTACGGGCTAGATCATTCCCTCTTCTCCAAGAAACGATCCTAACGGTGAACCGAAATCTATAAATACCCATCACATTTTCACTCATTTCAAACAAGAATCTGATCTAATGTGCTCTAAGTTGAAACCTTTGTTTCATACCTGAGTTATTTTGATCTAGATTAGCATTCGGGGACCCTCTGTAAGTGTTCCTTCGTTCTTTTATTGCTTTCGAGTCCGAAAGTCAAACTTTGTTTGACTTTCTGCATTGACCAGTTTATGGTCAATGCAAAGTTCGTTTGAACTTCGCAACGTGATTGTAATCACGATGGTTATAGTCCCTTGTGACTATGCCTACTGATTACCACGTTGTCTAGGGTCGTAAGGGTAAGCGATCTAATAAATCGCTTATACCTTCGAACCCGACCCATTTGGTCGATCATTAGGATCCGACCAAACACATTAGGTGACCATAGCATATAGGGAATAACCTTCCGAGGTTATACCTTATGGTCGCTTCGTTTAAGTTGTTATATGATAGGTAGTTTATATGCCTTAGGTAAATTACCAGAATACCCTTTTCATGTATAATTGGTAATTAAGCATATGTAACCTAAAATTTTGTCACATAACTGATTATGTAACATGTTTAGGCATATAACACTTGTCATAGGGCTAGTTAGGCGGTCCGAACGCGTTTCACGCGAACGACGCGTTAAAGTAGCATAAGCTACCTAAACGGGTCGTAAGAACTTAGGTTAGGTTTCATTTAGTATGTAGACTTTTTTAAACCATATTACACGAGTCTCCATACTCGTTTGGTTTACGAACCCTCATTCTATCCGATCCTCCGATTTAGGTCCGGTTTATTAACATAGTTACCTATACTAGGTGCCGTTTGATTCCGTGATCTCTAGCATTGCTTGGTGGTTATCTTAGGACTTCTGAGCAATCTCAAGTGAGTACATAGACCCCTCTTTTACTGTTTTCCAAACATTTTGGGGTGAAACACATGTGCCTACTTGTTACTTTCATGCTTTCCTGTTTTCACATCATATACCTGCTATGTTTGTTAGTACATTATAGTACATGATTTCATTACATTTCATGCTATGTATGCCCATTGTGTGCGTACTTAGTACATCGTTTTACATTACATTTCATGCTATGTATGCCCATTGTGTTCATTACTTAGTACATTGTTTTACATTATACTTCATGCTATGTATGTCCACTGTGTGCGTACTTAGTACATTTGCTTACATTACATTATATGCTATGTATGCCCATTGTGTGCATACTTAGTACATTTGTTATTCATCACATGCTTACATTTTGATATTGATATACACAATTCATGATTTACATTAGACATAGACATTAGACATGGTTTTCACACAAACATTTTGACATTTGATTTTACATAAACATTTTACGTTGGTGGTTTGGTTTGTGTAAGTTAATTAAGTAACGAGGCGTGTGTAATATGATACAAGCATGGTGGATACGCTGCTGGTACTTCGTATATATAAGTGTTTGTATGGTATTACATATCGTAGCGTTATTTGCATCATTTCAATTTGAGACATATAACATTTTATACAAATAACATACTTTTCACAAGACATTGATTTACAAATAACTTATCTTATACAAACTCATTTTACATGGTTATTCATTTAACCATACATTATTCTTTTATTTATACATATCATCTTAACTTATTGTTTTTCAAACGATTTACAAAGCAAATCAATTTACAAGGTTCATGACTAAACTTTATTAAACATTTTCTTAAACTTACAAGTCATGAATCCTATTTTCACAAAACCTATGTATCTCACAGGCATTTTTATGCTGACGTACCTATTTTCACATGTGTTTTCAGGAGTTGATGCATAGGACTTTTCGAGACATACTTAGGCGGGACTGTGCCTTAGTGACTTAAAACGAGACAAGAACTAGTTAATTTATGTTATGTACTCTTTATTTCTTGTTTAAAGACAATGTAACTCGCTTGTTTGATGAATAAAACGAAACTTTAATTTCCATGGTTGTGAAACATTAATTCTGTTACAACACTCCCCGACGTTTCCGCCACGTTTCGTTGTTTTACGTGGTCGGGGTGTGACAGAAAAAATGGTATCAGAGCCCATGGTTATAGGGAATTTGGTTATTAGTAATGCTTTGACCTAGTCTATAACCTTCCTAGGACCCTAACGCGAGTTTACTTGCGTTTAGTCATAAAACAATACCGTCACCTATCCTTAGGCGACGGCCACAACAAGAACATAAATTTCAAAACCACTTTGAAAACTAATCATCTGTTCTAGGATGATTGATTACTAGGTTTTGAACCCTCTATTGTAAGGTTTTGAACCCTCTGTTATAAGGTTTTGAACTCCTTTGAGTTTTCAAAACTCTCATCAAAGTTTTGGGTCCTAAATAGTGTGAACACGTGCAAACTGGAAGAGTGGATGCCTGTACCCTGGGTTTTCTGTCTAAGGCTAGAGTGTTCGTACAAATCCACATAATCGGACCAGTCACTCTTACCTGGGAACTCTTGGGGTGAGTGTCCACTTATAGGCGAGCATGTCTTCGCGATACATTATGAGGATCTATTTGCTTTGACTCAGCCTTTGTGTTGTTTGTTTGCTTCGTGGTTCAAACAAATGACCATCACCCATGATTTTGGTCGGTAATTGTAACATCCTATTCTTACCCAATGCCATTTCATTTGTTTTCTCTCTTGTTTCCCCTTTTAGAATGCCTCCACGACGCGAAAATCCGGTATCTATTGAAGAGCTGGCAGCTGTCATTACACAGCAAATGACTGCTGCAATCCCGAACATCGTTGCTCAATGTCACCAAGCTCTCAACAACAATAATGCCCCCTGCAATTTCAAGACGTTCAACTCGGCCAAGCCATCAAAGTTTTCTGGGTCTCAAGGAGCGACTGCACTTCTGCAATGGTTCGAGAGTTTAGAGAGCACCTTCAGACATGTTCAATGTCCAAACGAGCGAAAGGTAGATTTCGCATCTAGTGTCTTTGAGAAACGAGCTCTGACATGGTGGAACGGTGTGATGAGAGATAGGGGCGCCGAAGTGGCACTAGCTCAAACGTGGGAAGAACTTAGAGCACTGATGATGAAAGAATTCTGTCCTCGTCACGAGATCAGAGCCTTGGAAAGGGAATTCGACGATCTTAAGCAAGACAGCGGTGAACATCGAGCATACACTGATCGATATGAGGAGCTGAGCCTGTTGTGTCCTACCATAGTTACGCCTTTGGATAAGGCGATCAAAAAATACATTGATGGTCTCCCTGACTCAGTTCAGGACATTGTTACTGGTAGTAACCCCACTACGGTTAGGCAGGCCATTGAGCTATCTGCAACCTTGACTGAATCTCAGATCAGGAAACGTAAACTTTTTCGAAAGGGTGACAAGAAGCCTATCGAGGAATCAAAGACCATGGATGAACAGACTGGATCCCCTAAGCGGTCAAAGAAGCGAGAGGCTTCTCAGAACTTCGCCATGGTTACTCACAATGATCAAGCCGCCCCAACCAACCTGCTCAACCCCCTGCTAGGAAACCATACAATGGAACTTCACCCTTGTGCAACCAATGTAACCTTCATCATCATGCTAGTGTGAAGTGCCGCGAATGCCAAATTTGTGGACGTAAAGGTCATACGGCAAAAGTTTGCGTAGCAGCAGTTGCACCAAATCAAGCTGACAACAATCCTGCTCAAGCTCGCTTTCCACCAGGTTCTTGCTACAATTGTGGCGAGATGGGTCATTTCCGAAGAAATTGCCCAAAGCTTGCTAATGCTAATCCAGCACAGGGATGAGCATCTAACCGACTGGAAGACAACACCCTTTAGAAGTAATCAAGTCTTATGTATTATTTTCTTTTGTTGTCAAGGTCCATGAAACAGTTGTTATCATTGTTTATAAATAAATTTTTTATTTACATTGCAATGTATTTATGTGGTTGTATGTATAAAAAACATATCCCTTACAATACCGACACTCAAGGAATCGTATTTCTTGAAAAGCAAACTACCCCCAAGATTTTTCTATTTTATGATCTCTTGCGTTGTCCACGAAATTCCTAAGTACCCGTTTCTCCCAAGGAAAACGAAGTACAAGGCGCAAGTTATAACACTGGACGAATACCCAAAGTACCTCTATAAATCATTAATAGGGTACCTAAGGGTGTTTCTGTAAATCCTAAAATTGTTGTGTTCCTTAAATTCGAATATTACGTTTCTTTGAAAACAAAATCGAAATTTTGGGAGATCTTCCTATCTTCTCAGATAGATCCCAGAGGACATTGAAGTCCATCGACTGGTTTCCATATCCATTTTCAATCGATAACAAGTTAATAACAAATTAATAACCAAGTTGAACAACTATGTGATTATGTGCTTATGTGTTCCCTTTTATGTTTTTTGGTGTAATCCAAGTTTTTGTTATCCAAGTCCGCGTAGAATCTTCCATATCATTCGTATAAGGGATTCATAGTAGGATATCCAAAGGTACTATATTAAATCCTCAATGGGCTTTTACGTGATAGTAAAGACCCTTGGATTATATTGTACTATTCCATAATTAGACCCCTTGAGTGGTCTAGTTAAACAGATTGATCCAAAAATCTGGTTAGGAATATCATGTGATGATATAGCTGAAAGGACTCCTTGGTGGCCTAATTAAAAGGATCATTAGTCGATCTAATTAAAAGGACCCTATGGTAGTCTAGTCACACTCATCACAGGTTTGATTTTCCTCCCCTAAACATTACAAGACAAACTGTGCGGACTATGCAAGGAATTACGTAACTATGGATGCATACATAATTATGGAATTCAGTGCACAGAAACCACAGTGAGTTTTGTCATGTGTCTAGAGTTGACTCGGTTCATTCGCGTTTCTGAAGAAATTGTGGAAAATGGCTCATTCCATTCATTTTCGTTTCTGAAGAAATTGTGGAAAAAGACTCATTCTGTTCATTTTCGTTTCTGAAGAAGTTGTGGAAAATGACTCGTTCCGTTCATTTTCGTTCCTGAAGAACTTGTGGAAAATGACTCGTTCCGTTCATTTTCGTTTCTGAAGAAATTGTGGAAAATGACTCATTCCGTTCATTTTCGTTTCTGAAGAAATTGTGGAAAAAGATTCATTCCGTTCATTTTCGTTTCTGAAAAAGTTGTGGAAAATGACTTGTTCCGTTCATTTTCGTTTCTGAAGAAGTTGTGGAAAATGACTCGTTCTGTTCATTTTCGTTCCTGAAGAAGTTGTGGAAAATGACTCGTTCCGTTCATTTTCGTTTCTGAAGAAATTGTGGAAAATGACTCATTCCGTTCATTTTCGTTTCTGAAGAAATTGTGGAAAAAGACACATTCCGTTCATTTTCGTTTCTGAAGAAGTTGTGGAAAATGACTCGTTCCGTTCATTTTCGTTTCTGAAGAAATTTTGGAAAAAGACTCCTTCCGTTCATTTTCGTTTCTGAAGAAATTGTGGTAAATGGCTCATTCCGTTCATTTTCGTTTCTGAAGAAATTGTGGAAAACGACTCATTCCGTTCATTTTCGTTCCTGAAGAAATTGTGGAAAACGACTCATTCCGTTCATTTTCGTTTCTGAAGAAATTGTGAAAAACGACTCATTCCGTTCATTTTCGTTTTTGAAGAAATTGTGGAAAATGTCTCATTCCGTTCATTTTCGTTTCTGAAGAAATTGTGGAAAAAGACTCATTCCGTTCATTTTCGTTTCTGAAGAAATTGTGGAAAAAGGCTCATTCCGTTCATTTTCGTTTCTGAAGAAATTGTGGAAAACGACTCATTCCGTTCATTTTCGTTCCTGAAGAAATTGTGGAAAACGACTCATTCCGTTCATTTTCGTTTCTGAAAAAATTGTGGAAAACGACTCATTCTGTTCATTTTCGTTTCTGAAGGAATTGTGGAAAATAACTCATTCCATTCATTGTCGTTTCTGAAAATTGTCCATCAAAGGGAAATGAATATCCCTGATTCTTCCTTTATTTCCATTTCTTAAAATGTCCGTTAAAGAGGAATATCAGGATATGCCTTATCCTTGATGGTTATTTAACACAAAGTCACAGACATGCTCCTACAAATAAATTTCGGGACGAAATTTCCTAAAGTAGGGGAGACTGTGACACCTGTGTCACTTCAACCATCAAACAAATGCCAAACCAATGAAACATTGTATTTCATACTTGGGATTTGTAAAAATATGTGTATCGTTTGCACATATCAACTCTTGTTCGATTTCAAGCTTTAAATCGCTTTCTGGAGGGTTATACGCGCTCTGATGCGTAGATATAACCTGTTTAATGCAAGGAACACTCCAGAATAGTGAAATAGGCTTAACATACCTTAAATAACCTTTACATAACTTAGACGTAAGTTTTGGAAGGTTTGGTGTGGTGAAATCAAGTTTATTCGCTTACAGGGACTAAATTTGACAAACTGTGAAAGTATGCCAATTTGAACTGTAACAGACATTCCGGAACATGACCATAAGTTAAACACACCTTAAATATCCTTTATATAGCTTAGAAATAGGCTTTGAGGGGTTCGGTGTGCTAAAATAAACTTTTGGCTCATTCAGGGACTAAAAGTGTCAAAAAGTGCACAAGTTTGCATTTTCGCGCATAACTTACGTTCTGAATACATCTGGACTTCCAAAAATTTATGTAAGCACTAAAATATTTTATTTTAGTGTTTGGCATGAGAAAAATCCATTCTTCGCTTAATTTAGATCGTTTTTGCGTTCGTTACGACTCCCGTCGTAGTTAACCGAACATCGCGATCGTACGGCCAAACGAACCGACATCCGAGATATTTTTGAGCACATTTTATGTTCCCTATACTTTAACTTCGAGATATTTTTAAACACACCTTAAATATCCTTTATATAGCTTAGAAATAGGCTTTGAGGGGTTCGGTGTGCTAAAATAAACTTTTGGCTCATTCAGGGACTAAAAGTGTCAAAAAGTGCACAAGTTTACATTTTCGCGCATAACGTACGTTCTGAATACATCCGGACTTCCAAAAATTTATGTAAGCACTAAAATATTTTATTTTAGTGTTTGGCATGAGAAAAATCCATTCGTCGCTTAATTTAGATCGTTTTTGCGTTCGTTACGACTCCCGTCGTAGATAACCGAACATCGCGATCGTACGGCCAAACGAACCGACATCCGAGATATTTTTGAGCACATTTTATGTTCCCTATACTTTAACTTCGTTTTAGAGCTTTGAAATGGGGTTAACGGGGCATAAACGTGTCAAAAACGCATCGAAAATCAAGTTTTGAGGCTGCAGGGACTGAAACTGTAAATCTGCCAAACTAGGTCCTTACGGACCTCAACATTGGGAGTGTTGAGGTCCGTAAGCAAGGGTCAGATGCAGCAAATCGTTTTTAACAGCCTGTTTCAGCCTTTAAACACTCTCCAAAGGTCGAGTGCCACATGTTAATCACTTGTGGTGGCCAAAATCAGTTACCACAACATTCCGACAAGTGTACGGGCTAGATCATTCCCTCTTCTCCAAGAAACGATCCTAACGGTGAACCGAAATCTATAAATACCCATCACATTTTCACTCATTTCTCACAAGAATCTGATCTAATGTGCTCTAAGTTGAAACCTTTGTTTCATACCTGAGCTATTTTGATCTAGATTAGCATTCGGGGACCCTCTGTAAGTGTTCCTTCGTTTTTTTATTGCTTTCGAGTCCGAAAGTCAAACTTTGTTTGACTTTCTGCATTGACCAGTTTATGGTCAATGCAAAGTTCGTTTGAACTTCGCAACGTGATTGTAATCACGATGGTTATAGTCCCTTGTGACTATGCCTACTGATTACCACGTTGTCTAGGGTCGTAAGGGTAAGCGATCTAATAAATCGCTTATACCTTCGAACCCGACCCATTTGGTCGATCATTAGGATCCGACCAAACACATTAGGTGACCATAGCATATAGGGAATAACCTTCCGAGGTTATACCTTATGGTCGCTTCGTTTAAGTTGTTATATGATAGGTAGTTTATATGCCTTAGGTAAATTACCAGAATACCCTTTTCATGTATAATTGGTAATTAAGCATATGTAACCTAAACTTTTGTCACATAACTGATTATGTAACATGTTTAGGCATATAACACTTGTCATAGGGCTAGTTAGGCGGTCCGAACGCGTTTCACGCGAACGACGCGTTAAAGTAGCATAAGCTACCTAAACGGGTCGTAAGAACTTAGGTTAGGTTTCATTTAGTATGTAGACTTTGTTAAACCATATTACACGAGTCTCCATACTCGTTTGGTTTACGAACCCTCATTCTATCCGATCCTCCGATTTAGGTCCGGTTTATTAACATAGTTACCTATACTAGGTGCCGTTTGATTCCGTGATCTCTAGCATTGCTTGGTGGTTATCTTAGGACTTCTGAGCAATCTCAAGTGAGTACATAGACCCCTCTTTTACTGTTTTACAAACATTTTGGGGTGAAACACATGTGCCTACTTGTTACTTTCATGCTTTCCTGTTTTCACATCATATACCTGCTATGTTTGTTAGTACATTATAGTACATGATTTCATTACATTTCATGCTATGTATGCCCATTGTGTGCGTACTTAGTACATCGTTTTACATTACATTTCATGCTATGTATGCCCATTGTGTGCATTACTTAGTACATTGTTTTACATTATACTTCATGCTATGTATGTCCACTGTGTGCGTACTTAGTACATTTGCTTACATTACATTACATTATATGCTATGTATGCCCATTGTGTGCATACTTAGTACATTTGTTATTCATCACATGCTTACATTTTGATATTGATATACATAATTCATGATTTACATTAGACATAGACATTAGACATGGTTTTCACACAAACATTTTGACATTTGATTTTACATAAACATTTTACGTTGGTGGTTTGGTTTGTGTAAGTGATTTAAGTAACGAGGCGTGTGTAATATGATACAAGCATGGTGGATACGCCGCTGGTACTTCGTATATATAAGTGTTTGTATGGTATTACATATCGTAGCGTTATTTGCATCATTTCAATTTGAGACATATAACATTTTATACAAATAACATACTTTTCACAAGACATTGATTTACAAATAACTTATCTTATACAAACTCATTTTACATGGTTATTCATTTAACCATACATTATTCTTTTATTTATACATATCATCTGAACTTATTGTTTTTCAAACGATTTACAAAGCAAATCAATTTACAAGGTTCATGACCAAACTTTATTAAACATTTTCTTAAACTTACAAGTCATGAATCCTATTTTCACAAAACCTATGTATCTCACAGGCATTTTTATTCTGACGTACCTATTTTCACATGTGTTTTCAGGAGTTGATGCATAGGACTTTTCGAGACATACTTAGGCGGGACTGTGCCTTAGTGACTTAAACGAGACAAGAACTAGTTAATTTATGTTATGTACTCTTTATTTCTTGTTTAAAGACAATGTAACTCGCTTGTTTGCTGAATAAAACGAAACTTTAATTTCCATGGTTGTGAAACATTAATTCTGTTACAACACTCCCCGACGTTTCCGCCACGTTTCGTTGTTTTACGTGGTCGGGGTAAAAGCTACGTGCACTTGCTTGTTGTGATTATTACTTGCAAAGGTAAATACTTTTAACTTATTTTCCCTATACGGGCTTGGGGTATGGTATATAAAATACCGCTTGGTCGGGCATTAAATCTTTAATCGTATGGTGGTTAATTTATTAAAATGACCCGTTTAAATTGTTTTGTTTGCTTAAAGCCTTTGGGGGGTTAATGACCATGTCCCGGATATCCTTGGCATCATTTTACGAAATGGCCACGACCTAAGCACGGGGTGTAGGCGTACACCCGTCAGTGCCTAAATAAATACTGTGGTGTGTCTATTGATCTTTAACCCGGCACGAACCAGGCTACTGAACGCATAAGAAACATATAATTCTTTTACAAGTTTATGCATAAATAATTATCCCAAGTTATAAAATGTTTGTGCCTTGTACATTCAAATCAATTTCCTAAACCTTTATAAATGAGTCAGTTAATTGTATTTACCAGTGTAAACTGACGTATTTTCCCAAAAAGATTAAGTGCAGGTACAACTCGAAATAGGCTGGCTTTCTCCTAGCATCCACAATAAGTCTCGCAAGCTTGGATGACATAAAACTGTTGAACAATGTTTCCTTTTTATTTGATCCACCTGTGGATTATTTTCAACTATTTTGTGATACTTAATATTACAATTTTATTCGGTTGAAATATATCTATCTTTTGCTTCCGCTGTGCATTTATAAATTGTGTTGTTTGACTATGATGATATCAACTACGTCACGATACTCCCCACCGGGCCCACCGGTAATACGTGGAAATATCAGGGTGTGACAGTACGTGCGGCAGACATCATATTGTTCTCAAAGAGAGAACCCTGCGCCCATGATGTCGTTTAATCATTTAAGTATTGTACGCGAGGAATTGTTGGTAGATCTATCGGGTTGACAACCCCGTCGTGACCGGTTGCCCCGTGTCAATTCAAGCGACGAATTTTGATTCTGCTTATTGTCTAGCCTTGATTATCACTACATGGTTAATATATAGTTCGTATCGTCTAGCTAACATACGAGTCCGAAAATTGACGCAATAATTTAATATACAAAACCTGGGCAATAGTACTGCTGTCGGATCAATGAACCGGCGGAGGGCCCATGGATTTTATTTAAGGAAGTAAAATGGACTTTCTAAAATTATATGGATGTTTTCAAATAAACACCGATTCAGAAAGTTTTCCTTTGGAATAATATTGTTTCTATGTGAATACGTGAACTCACCTTCCTTTGTGTTGACACTTGATTTTTAACATGTTCTACAGGTACTTAAGTTCGGCTTTGGGAATTATGGCGTATCTTGTGGTTGTTGATGCATGTTTTGTTACTTAAAATGTTGGACTGACTTTTAAACTTTCTGGGACTAAATATAATAAGATCCGTGAGGATCAAAAACAACTTTATCTTGTCATTGTTATGTCGTGTTTTGGGACGTCAAGTTTAAAATCTATGTTTTAAATAAATAACATTGACCAACAATATAATGCATCAAACATCAAGATAGAAATGGGCACCAGCTTCCGTCACCACTACGTTTAGTATTCCGCTGTGACATTTTTGGGGTGTGACAGAAGTTGGTATCAGAGCCAATGGTTGTTAGCGAACTAGATGTTTTCGGAGGAAAACACTAGACTTCAACCGAAGAATTTTGAGATTTAAAGTCCAAAATTCTCGAAGCCAAGATTTTTAAATAAATGTGGAAATTTTATCGTGTATGAAAACCCTTATGTGTTTATGTGCATACGTGATTTTCTGTTTATTTAGGCCTTATGTGTTATTATTCACGTTGATCACACACTTACTTTGTACGGTTACGATATGTCACGTCTCGACCTATAGAGCCATTAGTAGTTCTGCTCACTGATAATGTCGAACTTACACTTGAGATTCCTTCGCCCGTCGTTACAGAATCGTTTATTCTGCTACTCGAGTCACGTGTTTTGCTACACCTCTTTTAGTCTACACTCGTCATACGAAGAGGACTCGACCCATTAGAGAGATCGCATCAACTTCGAGAGTTGAGACAACGTCCACTTTGAAGAGGCAGAAAGGGGTTTAGGTCAATCGCTCTCACTGTGATCGTCAGTTCGCCACGGACACGGAGGCATGGAGAAGATGAAGGACTTAGAAGGACAGATGGACTGTTATGATGAGCTAGAAGAGCTTGTTAGGAAGATGTAGGACTTCCAGGGATTGAAGCGTTAGTTGTTGGTTGTTTCTGTTGTTTGTTTCGTATGTCTCATTTGATAAACCCTATTTATGGCTTGCATGCCAAATTCTCAGATATTTAGAAGGAAATTTCATATAGGCTTGTTGAGGGTGTTGATGTAGACATGCCGAATTCTGATTAGTCTTCGTACTAAAAACAAGTTTTGTAAATTTCTGGTATAAATCAAATGGGTTTCTTTTGGTTTAAGAATTGTTCTCATTAATATATGGACATTATACATGCGCAATGTTTGGTCCACTATCATTTAATGATTGAATTATTTTGGATATCGTCTTATGTTGATATTATGTTGTAATAATAGAAACGACGAAATGCCGCCAAAAGCGAGACAGGGTTCTGGACTACCTATTACCCCGAAAGAGTTGGCACAACTCATAGCCCAACACGTTAATACTGCCATGGAATAGTGCGTTGCTAACCAAAATAATGGCCAGGAATGTGGATGTTATACTCATAGGCATAGTTTTGGTGGGACACAGATCGGAAACCCTTCAGGTGATATAATGATCGGAAAGTTTTAGTAGTTCCTGTGTTATGATATAATCGGAGCGTAATTCTGATTTTTCATTAACTTTGTGAACAATACATAGATGTACACATGAAACAATCCAGGGTTGTAACCCAAGATCATTTGTTGGTACCCTATGCAATGACGTGGCAACGGTATGCGTGATGTCGGGCCGTCTTAGCAGATCGAACATTCAAATAATTCCGCATTCCGAGCCTAGATCTGGCAATTCGCGAAAGCGAAAGTCTGAGAGAGTTCGAGGAAGGCATATGTAGCCAGTTCTAGCCGTTCTAGAAAGGATAATTCTAGGGATGGCAGGAGTAGTTTGTAGAAGAAGACTCAAGAGGATGAGCGGAGAAAGTGTGCCAGATGTGGACAGACTAGATATATAACTCGCAAGTGCTCTACTAAGAATACATCGGAGGGAGGCACACTCGAGGGATGCTACAAGTGTGGTGAGCAAGGACATTTCGAGAGAGATTGTCTGAAAATGAAGGGCCAGGATGCCAGGGGTATAGCGTTCGAGCTAAACGCTGGGAGGGCACGAGACGATCTTACTATTGTTACCGGTATGTTTCGAATCAATAACCAATCTATGTTCATACTTTTAATACCAAAGCTGACTTGAGTTTTGTTCGAGAAACTTTGAACCATTTTTGTGTTCACCTACAAGTAAGCTAAGTATAAAGTGCCCGATAGAACTAGCAATTGGTAAGTTGATAGAAACTGGTGAGGTTATTCACGATTGTAATATTTAGTAGGTGATCGTAGTTCTAGAGTCGGTTTAGTTCCAGAATGGATTGATTTTCCGAGGATGAAGTGAGGACTATTGCTTGAAGAAGCTAGCTGGAATATCTCGTCCTGATGACGGTAGAAAGGTAGTAGTTGTTCGCGGAGACCGACTGAGTCGAGTGTCGAGTTTCGAGTATCGAGAGTTGAGGGTTGTTGGTTGAGAGTCGTCAGTGTTTTGAGGATGCTCAAGTTGTTGCGAAAAGGCTATCATACGTTCCTTGTTAACGTTGTGGATACGAAAGCCGAATGTAGGAATACTGGAGAGATTCCTATTGTTCGCAATTATCCAGAAGTTTTCCTAAAAAGACTCATCTGGATCCCCCCCTGCTAGACAGATCGAATTCCGAATCGGTCTGGCATCCGGTGCTGCACCCATTTGCACAATCTCCTTGTAGATTAAGCATCGTTTGGGATGAAGGAACTGTCGAATCAGCCTCAAGAGCTATTAGACAAGGATTTCATTCGATCAAGCTTTTCGCTTGAGGTGCATCTATTTTGTTGAAAAGGAAGAAGGATGGATCCTTCAGGATGTGAGAGGATTTCAGAGAGCTGAACAAGTTGACTATCAAGAATCGGTACCCTTTTACCGAGGATTGACGATTTGTTCGATCAAGCTACCGGGATCCAGCTGCTACACGAAGATCGACCTATGATTAGGATATCATCAGCTGAAGGTTGCTGACGAAGATATGCTGAGGACTGGTTTTCGAACACGATATGACCATTACAAGTTATTAGTCATGCCTTTTGAATAAATTAATGCGCCATTTATATTCATGGATCTCATGAACAGGGTATGGAAACCCTAATCGGATGAATTCGTGATAATATTCATCGACGACATACTTGCTTTCACGCGAGCCAAGGAATCTCATGAGAAACATTGAGGTTGACTATGGAGTTGTTAAGGAATAAGGAAGGTATGCATATAGATCCGTCTAAGATTGGAGCAATCAAATGATGAGAAGCACCAAAAACCCCGTTGGGAGTATGACGATTCATGAGACTAGCTGGGTACTACCGGAGATTTATTAAGAATTTCCCTAAATTAGTGCAGCCTTCGACACTGATAACCCCAAAAAGAAAAGGGAAATTGATTGGACAGCAAGATAGTAGGAAGCTTTTCGGACCCTTGAAAGAAAAGTTGGGAGCGTGTATGATGGACTCCGAAGGAAGTTAAGATACTCACATGCCTTTGGCAGAGTTATCTTATAAAAATAATTAACACGCTAGTATTCAGGTTGCTCCGTTTGAAGCCTTGCATGGATGGAAGCGTTGATCACTGTTAGTTGTCAATAGTTATAGGACTTAGTTGCAATTAACAACCGTTCACACCATATCCCTCATGTTTATAGCAACCGTTCACACCATATCATGTAATTATTTATTGCTAGTTAGTCCATGTTCCTCCCTATATATAGAGGGCTCATTTTCTTGTAATACTTGTACCTTACATTTAATACAATCAGATTTCCTTCCTCATTCTATACCATTATCATTTACATGGTATCAGAGCTAAAGGTCTCTTAGCTCACGAGTGTCTTTCGGGTGACCATTTCCGGCAAAATTTCCGGTCACCACCAGTTCGGTATTAGAAGGTTCATAGTATGCTCTGTGGTTGCAGCTTAGTCTGATCTTCCACATCAGAAACGGATTTTCTTGAAACTCAAACACCCAAAACCATCACAACCCGTCACCTCTATTTTTCTGTTCTCGGGTACTGTTCATCCGGTTACTGTTCATTGGGGTTACTGTTCATCCGGTTACTGTTCATCCGGTACCGTATTTTTCCAGTTTCTTCAGAATTTGTTTCCGATCATTTCCGTGCAGTAGGTTTTCCGATCTGAGCAACTTTGATTTTCTGCCTCGGTTTGCGTGTTCGCATTTCAGATCTACTTTTCAGCTTTTATATTTGAATACCATCATGTCAACGGAAGATAAGCAAGGTGTTGTAGCAAACCAGATTGCCCCGGGTATTATCAATTATACCTCGATTTTACGCATTCCCGTAAAATTGGACTCTAGTAACTGGAGTTCATGGAGCCTCTTTGTTCAAAAGGGTCTTGAAAGTGTGGACAAAGATGACCATCTAACAAAACTACCACCACCTGAGCCAATTCCCCGAGAATGGCGTATTAATGATAGTGGGATACAAATGGCTTTGTAGAACTCCATGGAGCCACAAATCCTCACAATCGCTCAAAACTTTTCTACAGTTAAGGCGATGTGGGATCACCTGTCCTCGTCATTCTCGGACACGGAATCATTGTCTCATGCTTATTCTGTTGTTCAAGCCTTCACTAGGGCCGAACAAGGTGACTCCACGTTCACCGATTACTTTACGTGTTTCTCAAAGCTTCAAGATGAGTTACGCATCCTTTTCCCACCAACTGCTGATTTAAAAACTCAGGAGGAGCGTAACAACAAGATGAATGTCATGATGTTCATTGCTGGATTATCACCCAAGTATGCCAATGCACGACCGTTATTACTAAGAAACTCTGCTGCTATTTCCTCTGTGGCGTCCACATATCATCTCTTGCGAGAGATGTATGGTTCGGATGCATCTCCTACTGATACATCCGCCATGGTCAGCAAAAGTACAGGGCGAAGTTCTTATATGAAGAAAGGCACTGGCAGAGGTAATGGTGGACAAGGCAGTGATATGGTCTGTCATTTGTGTCATGAGCCTGGACATACAAGGTATAACTACCCAAACAATTGTCATTACTGTAAGCTTCCATGACACACAAAGTACAATTGCCCAAACCGTGGCCCTGGATCGCAGCCGAAAGCCCGTTTTGCTGCTACTGGTGAGTCTTCTGACCCAATCACTGATACTGCTCCTAGCCACACACTGACTAAGGAGGATCTCAGTAAACTTCAACAATTATTGGCCTCACAGCCCTCTGCTCCTAGCCCACAAGCCAGCATGGTCAAATCAGGTATACTTTCTTATCTCGACTTATCCTGGATTATTGATTCTGGAGCTACTCATCACATGACTGGGATTCAGGATCTCCTTTCTAGCCTACGTGCTGGTTCTCACCCACCAGTTCGTCTTGCTGATGGATCCTCATGCCCAGTCCGTGGCATTGGGTCCGTTAGTAATTCGAAAGATTTAAACCTTTCTTCAGTTTTATTGGTTCCTAAATTCCCTGATAACCTTTGTTCAGTAAGTCAAATTACCAAACAAAATAACTGCTCTGTAACTTTTTATCCTACTCACTGCATTTTTCAGGAACTAGGGACGAACAAGCTGATTGGCACAGGTTTTGAATCAGGAGGCCTCTACCGTATGTCTTTACCATCACACCCTAAAGCCAACATATGTGATTCAAGTATCAGGGAGGCTCACTGCCAGCTAGGCCACCCTTCTGCAGCGGTTCTGAGGCAAATGAGACCAGATTTTCCATCTTCCTTTGATTTTCATTGCGAGTCATGTCAGCTTGGTAAACATACCAGGCGTCCCTATCCCCCTAGAGTGTCTAATCGTGTCAGTACTTTGTTTGAACTTGTCCATTCTGATGTCTGGGCCCATGTCCTACGAAATCACGTTTGGGTTTCGAATATTTTATTACCTTTATTGATGATTATTCCCGTGCTACTTGGGTTTATCTATTGAAATCTCGTGCTGAAGTATATTCAATCTTTTGTGAATTTCATGCTTATATCAAAACTCAATTTCAAACATCAATAAAAACTTTGCGTACAGACAATGCAAAAGAATATTTATCCACTGATTTTTCTTCTTACTTGAAATCAAATGGCATTATCCACGAGTGATCTTGCGTTTATACACCTCAACAAAATGGTGTCGCTGAACGCAAGAACCGACATTTACTAGATATCACTTGCACTCTCATGATTCATTCTCATGTTCCTCATCGCTTCTGGGCAGATGCTGTCCTTACTGCCTCTTACCTTATTAATCATATGCCCTCACCCGTCATTCATGGTCAAGCCCCGTTTTCTATTCTTTTTCCTAAAGGAACTATGTTTCCACTTCCACCTAAGATTTTTGGATGTCTTGCATATGTTCACGATTATCGTCCAGGGATCCCCAAACTTGATGCAAGAGCCATTCGTTGTATCTTTGTGGGTTACTCACGTGTCCAGAAAGGTTATCAGTGTTACAGTCCTTCTCTTCGTCGCTACTTTACTAGTGCCGACGTTACCTTCCATGAGGAATGTCCTTTCTTTCCCACATCCTCGACTCCTGTGTTCGATCCATTTCCAGAACCTGATATTCCCGAATCTTCTTTCATCCTTGTTGTTCCTTTGTCCTCTGTTTCGTCTACCCCTTCGGTCTCAGACACCACAGCTCCAACTACTGCAGATTTGGGGCTACCAACAGATCCTCCACCGTTACTCTTCACATATGCTAGGCGTGGTAAGGAATCGACAACAGAGACTCTTGATTCACAACCAGCCTCTACATCTGGTACATCCACAGTTCCAACACCTGACACTGAACCCGTTTCACCATTACCAGAAACTGTTACCTATGATCCTCCAGGTGCACCGTATCCTGATATACCTATTGCCTTTCGAAAAGAACCTAGACATGCCACCCGTTATCCCATCCAGGATTATTTTGCTTACGCTCACCTATCCACGGAGTCTCATGCCTTCACCACTTCCCTTGATTCCTATCTGATTCCCAAAAATGTGATGACAGCTCTCGCTCACCCAGGATGGTGTCATGCTATGGAAGAAGAACTTGGAGCTTTAATGACTAATCATACATGGGATCTTGTAATGCTTCCACCAGGTAAACGTGTTATTGGTTGTCACTGGGTTTTCACAGTTAAAGTTAACCCTGATGGTTCTCTGCATCATCTAAAAGCTCGTCTGGTAGCTAAGGGATACTCCCAATCTTATGGTATTGATTATGACGAAACTTTCTCCCCGGTAGCTAAGATGCCCTCTGTGCGTATTTGTATTGCTCTTGCTGCCATTCATCATTGGCCGCTCCACCAGCTTGATGTCAAGAACGCCTTTCTTAATGGTGTTCTTGAGGAGGAGGTTTATATGGAGCAGCCACCAGGGTTCATTGTTAAGGAGGAGGCATCCAAAGTATGCAAACTGCGTCGTTCTTTGTATGGTCTTAAACAATCTCCCAGAGCATGGTTTGGTCGTTTTTCTAGTGTCATGGAAGATTTTGGAATGGTTCGTAGTACATATGATCACTCTGTATTCTTCAAACATCATCAGGGACGAAGGATCATCTTAGTTGTCTATATGGATGATATCATAGTCACAGGGGATGATGAAGATGGGATTACCAAGCTCAAACAGTTCCTTCAGTCTCAGTTTCAGATTAGTGACTTAGGTCGGCTACGGTACTTCCTTGGCATAGAAGTATCACGTTCTCCACAGGGAATACTTCTCTGTCAACGAAAGTATGTTCTTGATATGCTAACTGAGTGTGGCTTGCTGGGTTGCAAACCTGTTGACAGTCCTATGCTTTCTACAAGGAAGCTTCTTCCAGAGGACGGAAGCCCAATGAAAGATCCTGAGCGATACAGACGATTGGTCGGAAAACTCAACTACTTAACTGTCACCCGACCAGATATCTCCTTTGCCGTTAGTGTCCTAAGTCAGTTTATGGCTACTCCGTACACGGGACACTGGGATGCTGCTTTTCATGTCTTAAGGTATCTCAAAACCACACCAGGTCTAGGGATCTTATATTCTGATCAAGGTCATTGCCGTGTGGGTGCTTTTACAGAAGAAGGAGATGGTCGTAAATCTGGATTTTCAGACGCAGACTGGGCGGGTTGTCCTATTTCTCGCCGATCCACCACTGGGTATTGTGTTTTCGTTGGAGGAAATCTTGTGTCCTGGAAGAGTAAGAAGCAACATACCATATCCAGATCAAGTGCCGAAGCAGAATACAGGGCCATGGCAGATGTAACATCAGAGATGATATGGGTTCGCCGTCTCCTTAGAGAACTCGGGGTTATCTCTGATGACTTGATGCGATTATATTGTGATAATCAATCAGCTATACATATAGCCAAAAATCAAGTATTCCACGAGAGAACTAAACACATTGAGGTTGATTGTCACCTAATTAGAGATCGGATAGTCGACACTCAAAAGGATCCTCCATCCATCCAGCCAATTCATGTTAAAACAGAATTCCAACTAGCGGATATCTTCACAAAACCACTCCGAAAGACTCAAATAGACTTCAAATGTAACAAGTTGGGCATGATTAACATCTATGCTCCAACTTGAGGAGGAGTGTTAGTTGTCAATAGTTATAGGACTTAGTTGCAATTAACAAGCATTCACACCATATCCCTCATGTTTATAGCAACCGTTCACACCATATCATGTAATTATTTATTGCTAGTTAGTCCATGTTCCTCCCTATATATAGAGGGCTCATTATCTTGTAATACTTGTACCTTACATTTAATACAATCAGATTTCTTTCCTTATTCTATACCATTATCATTTACAATCACCATTTTGTTAAGTTAACATGACAAAGGACAATTAACCAGACCTTAGTTTATCTAGGAAACCAGCGACAGGATTTTCCTGGATCGAGGGAAGGTTAAAAGTCGCCAATTGATCAACAGAAGGATTACATGGACAATTGAAGGAACTATTGCGATTCCAGATTGAAGATTTGGTTCAGTTAAAGGAGTTATCTTGTGAGAGATGCTATTAGGTTTAGTAGAGAAAAGAAGAGCTTAGCCACAATGATTAGGTCCTTTCAAGAGCCCATCTTGAGTTGGATCAGTCGCTTATAGGCTCAAGCTACCATAAGGATGGAGTAGTGTACATGATGTATTGTTTGGGTTCAGTTGAGAAAGTGTATAACGGATAATACACTGATTTTGTTCTTTATAGAGATTTGTTTGGAAGATAAACGGAAGTTTGTCGAAGCACCGTAGAAGCAGTACGTATAGCTAGAAGAGTTCTGCTAATAACCGGACAGGTGATTACAGCATTCTAGTCGTGTATGCGATTTACTTATTTGGCGATTTGTGGATATCTGAAATAAATGCAAGAAGGAAGGAAGACGAGTTTATGAGATTTGATTCTTTCGAGAGCCCATCTCGAGTTGGAACAATCGGGTGTAAACTCAGACTATCTTAGGTAAGGGGTAATGTATATGTAAATATACATATGTAGAACCCGAATTGGTGGAATTTTGACTTAATCTTCTTGATTTAGTGCTTGTAAACGTTCAACCTTGGAAAAGGTGGAGAGCGTTGAGATGTGAGATTAGGAATTGAGAGTGTATGTAATATAGGTTTATGAAGATTCTTTGTAAGAATCAAAGTTTCTCGCAGAAACTATAATACTATATTCATTAAACCTATTTTTGCTGTTTCCACCCAGCGCAAAAACAAAACCTGTAAAGTAAAATTTCGGGGACGAAATTTCCTAAACAGGGGGAGACTGTGACACCCGGCATTTCAGGCCGTACCGTACAATTGTAACACGTGATGTGAATAGGTAACAGGGATGTATTTAACTGGTTATGATGTTTATATGTGAAACTTAATGAGTTGGTAAAATTAAACTTTGATAAAAATTATGTTGGCAACGGGAAGATAAACGCTTATCGCGTAACGGTTAAAACGCGAAACGAATGTCGCTGACCACCCGATTAGTGTTAAAATCCTAAGAATAGTCTGTTATGATTAGAATAATAATTTTAATCATAATCTTGAGGAAAAATAAATTTAAACGCTAAAAAAACTCTATTTTTCGAGTTTCACCGCGTACCGCGCGATGCAGCGCGTGTACCGACAAATTACTGTCAACACAGCCGGTCAAGGCAACTAATAATCATTTAATAATAATTTGATGAGTTTATTACTATAGAATGATAAAAATAAATAATAACGCTTAAATTCCTATTTTTGCGATTTTAAGCGTGTACCGCGCAGCACAGCGCGCATACTGCCAAATACCGACAACGTAGCCAGTCTAGGCAAACAAAATATTGTTCAATGTTATTTTGGTAAGTTTATTTTTATATAGTGTTAAAAATAATTTAAAACGCACTAAAACGGGATTAAAACGCTAGGTAAAATACACGGTATCCAGTTAAATACCTGTTTTAACCTATATATATATATATGTATACGTATTATATGCACATAAATATGTGTGTTGTCTTGTGTTTATCAGAGATAGTGTCACCTCTCATGCATGCTTGCCACTTGTTGGCTATGCATGTTGCATGCATCCTTGAAACCTCCATATCTTACACATTCCAACACAAGATCTTCCCATAACCAAGACACAAATCTCACACCACTGTCTCTCATCAAAACTCGGCCGAACACCCCTCTTCTCTCACTATTTTCTAAATTCTTAACTTGTTCATGGAGATTCAAGCTCATTCCAAGGTGATTTCAAGGCCATTTGAAGGTTTGAAGGTGATTTCAAGGAGTTTCAAGCAAGAACCAAGCTTCATGTCATCTTTTTAATCAAAAACCCACTTGAATCTTGAGGGTATAAATCTATTATTTTTAAAAGTGTTCTTGATTCTTAGTGTTGAAAACAATAGTGAAAGGTTTCTCTTGATTCTTAGAATATTACACAAACTTGAATTCTTAAACAAATGGGTTTTCAAAGAAAATAAAATGGATGAACTAGTATATATATGTGTGGTCGTATGTGTATATATATATATATATGTAGGGAGTTTGAGTTTTAATTTTCTTGATGTTCTTGATTGATAAAAATTAAAAAGATGAATGCATGCATGTTTAAAAGGTGTCATATGAAAGCTTTTTGATTTGAAATGAGTTTATATGAAAAATGATGATTTGAACATGATTTAATAAAAATGATATTTGATCAGATTATAAACATTAAAATATGATTATTTTGAAGTATTTAATGATATAAAACTTTGTCATAAGGTTTACTAGCTTTGCATGTTATACATGAGGCTTAGAAACTTGTAAAATAGGTGAAATAATGTGTTTTGTGTATAATTTAGTAAAAATCAGTTTTGAGCAGATTATAAATACTAAAATAAATTTATTTTAAAGCTTTTAGTGACATATAATCTTGTCCTAATGTTTGCTAGCTTTGCATGTTGTACTTGGTGCATTAAAAGCTGTGAAATACGTGAAATCGCATAATTTATATAACTTGTATAAAAACTGCACTAATCTGATTATAACCACTATTTTAATCATTAAATAAAATGTATTGTGTTAAAATATCAAGTCGTTTCGAGTTGGGATGGTTATAGTAACGTTTAACGCAAAACTATGCGCTAAAACGGTCGAAAATCGGCTTTTCGAGTGATTTTTATAAAACTTATTTAGATCAGTAAGTAAATTGATATTTTTAGTTTAAAAATAAGTATTTTAACTAATTTTAAGTTTACTTAGTGTTTGGTTGGTCATACGTGACTTCCGACGCCCGAAAACGTTACCGAATCGCTAAAATACGCATTTTTCGATGAACACTAGTATGGGTAAATTTTGAGTGAACCTTATGTGATAAAATGTGTTAAGTGATTTAAACATGTAAATGTGATAATATGTTAAGTGTTAACTTGATAGTGGGAAATTTAGACTATGCATGTATACTTGTGCGTTTTGTGCGGTAGAAACGGTAAAAATTGCGTTAAATGTGTAACTTGTTTGTCGAGCATGAAATTTGATACATATAAGATATTTTATATATATTTGCTTTAAAAATGACAAAATAGATAAGTTAACAAGATTTCGCGTGTTTCGGTGTTAAATTATGTGAACGTTTATGTATATATATTACGACGCGCAAATCGTAGATATATTGTGTATAAACGGGAGAGTTAATGGATTTACACAATAATGGTTACCAATAAAATCGTTAAAGTCGCAAAATCATATATATATATATATATATATATATATATATATATATATATATATATATATTAACGTGCCAACATAATAAAAAATGATAACTTTTCGAGAAAATCTCAAAGTTATGTGACAATTCTAAGAAACGGAGAAACTTAGGATTTTTGTGTTATGTATATTGATTTAAAATAGTTTCTCTCTCTCTATATATATATAATAGGACGTGTAGAAATCGATCTCTGGGATTGCGCTATTTAAAATACGCACCCAAAGGTGAGTGTCACTAAACCCCTCTTTTTACTACTTTATATATATTTTGGGGGTAGAACACGCCAATAAAAGGGTTTAATAATGTTTTGGATTAAAACGTCCCTTTTTAATATAAATTATATATTTTCGTTGAAAATATATGGAGTTGATAAATTATACGTTTCGAGATAAAATGTTTTTGATGAATATATGTTTGGGGGAAAACAACTGTATAGCTGGTACGAATATTGCTTGGTCTCAAGAAAGTAAGTAACAGCATAGGCTTACATTTCGGTGGGGATTTCAGGGGATTCGTACGATTACGTGTATTAAATTGTCATCTTAGTAGGATATATATATTGTACGTGAGGCAGACATCATATTGTTCTCAAAGAGAGAACCATGTGCCCATGATGTCGTTTAATCATTTAAGTATTGTACGAGGAATTCTTGGTAGATCTATCGGTTTGACAACCCCGTCGTGACCGGTCGCCCCGTGTCAAGTCAAGCGACGAATTTTGATTCTGTTTATTGTCTAGCCTTGATTATCCCTACATGGTTAATATACAGTTCGTATCGTCTAGCTAACATACGAGTCCGAAAATTGACGCAATAATTTAATATACAAAACCTAGGCAATAGTACTGCTTTCGGATCGATGAACCGGCGGAGAGCCCATGGATTTTCTTTAAGGAAGTAAAATGGACTTTCTAAAATTATATGGATGTTTTCAAATAAACACCGATTCAGAAAGTTTTCCTTTGGAATAATATTGTTTCTATCTGAATACGTGAACTCACCTTCCTTTGTGTTGACACTTGATTTTTAACGTGTTCTACAAGTACTTAAGTTCGGCTTCGGTAATTATGGCGTATCTTGTGGTTGTTGATGCATGTTTTCTTACTTAAAATGTTGGACCGACTTTTAAACTTTCTGGGACTAAATGTAATAAGATCCGTGAGGATCAAAAACAACTTTATCTTGTCATGGTTATGTCGTGTTTTGGGACGTTAAGTTTAAAATCTATGTTTTAAATAAATAACATTGTCCAACAATATAATGCATCAAACATCAAGATAGAAATGGGCACCAACTTCCGTCACCACTACGTTTAATATTCCGCTGCGACGTTTTTGGCATGTGACACAAATATAACATAACGGTTGATTAGGATATGGCGGGTGTTAAGGTCGAGATATTTATAGCTGTGACAACTGTGCTCTGTAATCGATGAACAATGCAAAACAATGATAATTATTAATAAAACAATGTGTTTTGGTGTTATTATGTGTGTTTTTGTGTTTGATGATTTTACGATTTGATTCGAATCCGATTTCAAGCTTTAAATCGCTTTCTTGAAAGTTATACTCAAACTAGTGCGTAAACGCAGTCAGTTTAACGCAACAAACACTCCGGAATAGTGACATAGTCTTAACATACCCAAAATAACCTCCACATAACTTAGAAATAAGTTTTGAATGGTTTGGTGTGTTGAAAATAAGTCTATTCGATCGCAGGGACTATTTGTGTCAAACTGCGAAACTACACCGATTCGTATGATATCGAAGAGTCCGGAACTTGATCATAAGCTAAACATACCATAAATAACCTAAACATAGCTTAGATATAAGCTTTGAGTGGTTCGGTGTGCAAAAATATGCTTATTTGATCTTACAGGGACTAAAAGTGTCAAAAACGACGTAAGTTTGCATTTTCGCGCATATCTTACGTTCTGACCTCATCTGGACATCCAAAATTTTTGTACACACTAAAATATTTTTTATTTTAGTGATCGGCATGCAAAAATACCATTCGTCGCTTAATTTGGTTCGTTTTCGCGTCCGTTTGAGTTTCGTCGTAATTTAACGAACAACGCGACCGTACGACCACACGAGCCGACATCCGAGAGTGTTCCAAGCATATTTTAAGTCCTATAAACTTTATTGACCTAGTAGAGCCTTGAAAATGGCTTAACGGGGGTCAAAAGGGCCTGAAATGAGCTTAAACCAAGTGCAGGGACCTGAACTGTAATTATTCAAACTTGTGCTGAACTGGGGAGGCCAGGCGGGCCGCGTAAGCCTGCCCCTGTCTCTTACGTGGGCCGTGTGAAGTGCCCAGTGACCAGAAATTGATTTTCAGCAACTGTTTGATACTTCAGGGGCTGTTATGGCAATTCTTTTGTGTGATGGGCAAGTTTAAGTGATCACCAAGGTTACTAATCAGTTCATAACAATTGTATGGCTATGATCTAATGCTTGGAGGTTACACAAACATGTGTAATGATCTTGTGAATCTCCAACAAGTATAAATAGCCAAGGAATTTCACTCATTCATTGCTCATTTCCTTCTTATCTTCTCTACAATCTGGTTTGGGAGCTCTCTCAACTGATTGGAACCTTGTTCTTTGTAGAAAAGATAGCTAGGACCCTTTGTAAGTCTTCTTTCATGCTTATTCTTTATGTTTAAGCAGAAAGTCAAACAGTTTGGCCAACAGTTTTACTTTCGGTTTTGACCATCAATTGGTCAAGTCAAAGTTCAATTGAACTTTGCAACGTGATTGTAATCACGATGGTTATAATCCTTAGCGATTATACCTACTGATTACCACGTTAACTAGGCGTAGTGACGAGTCAAAGTTTCGGTCAAAATGCGTTTTAGCACGCATTTTGCAACGGAACTATTTTCGGGTATCAAAACCCATTGTTTTGATACCAAATCAGTTTTCTAACTAGGTTAAACATGTTTTGACATGTTTAACTCGTCACTATTAGTTTAGTGCTTGTTTAAGGTCGTAAGTTAAGCGGTCTAAACAACCGCTTAGACTTTCAAACCCGACCAGTTTGGTCGATCATTAGGATCCGATAAGCTTGATTAGTGATCATAGTTGCATAGGGAATAACCACTGAGGTTATACCTTATGATCACATAGAATTGGTTAGTTAATTGTTAAGTAGCTTGTATGCCCATAGAAAATGACCAAAACGCCCTTTTGAAGCTTAAATCCATATTGTACATATGTGAACAAGTTTTTGACATCTAAACTGATATGGTAACATAATTAGGCATAATTGGGCATATAAGACTTGACATAACACATAGTTAATCATCCGAACATAGTTTTGCGCGAACGACGCGTTAAAGTAGCATAAGCTACCTTAATGGGTCGTAACGGGTCGAAAGCACTCAGGCTAGGTTCCGATTTAGAATGTAGGCTTTGTTAAACCATATCACAAGAGTTCCACACTCATTGGTTTATAAGACCTCATTCTATCCGATCTTCCGATTTAGGTGTCGATTTATTTACTAGTGATCCGATTACTAGGTACTACTTGAAATTCCTTGGTTTGTCTGAGCTTCGCTAAGTTCTTTAGATCAAGGATACCCTATCATTCAATGTGAGTACATAGATCCCCTCTTTTTACATGTTTTGTGGTAACTATGTGAGTACATAGTTCCCCTATTTTACTGTTTTCAATTGTTTTGGGGTGATTCATATGTACAAAACGATTTCAAGGTTTAAACGATGGTTTCAAAAAGGATAAAGATGGTTTATATTAAACTAATAACGATTTCGATAATGTGAACGAACCCGATGGTTGTAATTACATAACGAATGACATTCATTAGCATTGATCAAGCCGACCAGTATTAGGTTATGGTACCATAGGATCTGACAAATCCCGTTATCAGACTACACCCATGGTTATGTGTGGGGGTTATGTAGGTAAAGACCGAATCTGATGATTGTTAACTTACCCTTTGGTGGTTTGTTAATACGAGAAACGAGGTAGTCGAGTCACGAAGGTTTGAATGTTATTAGCGAGACGACCAAAAGTAGTTTCACAATTAAAACGAATACGATTTTGGGACGAGTTGAAACGATTTGGAACGACTTAAACGAGATAAAACGATTTGAACGAACGATTGGTTTGGGTTGTGATTAGGTAATGGGATGGGTGTAACATGATAGAAGCATGGTAGATACGCCGCTGGTACATCTTATATATAAGTGCTTTTATCATATTACATTTCATGTCATTATTTAGTTCACTTGGGAAACGATTTGAAACGATGTCACACAACGAGGTTTTCGAAATGATATAAACCATACGAGTTTTATTAACGAGTTTTAACGAGATGTTTTACGAATTGGTTTACTAAAACAAATGTTTTCGGGTTAAGAACCATGGCTACGAGATTTTATAAACTATAACCAATTTGATTTGAGCGGGTTAATCATGTTGCAATATACTTTTCAAAACGAGTTTTTGTATTTTGACTCTTGTAGTCTAACAAGGTACTGCAACACATAAACGAGCCATGATTTCGACACTCTCACAAAACCTATGTGCTCGCCAGCATTTCTTTGCTGACTTTATTTTTACATATGTTTCAGGTGATGTTGCGAGATGATTGCTAGGAAGCATGTTCACTTAGGATCTAGACGTGGCCTTAGTGACATAAAAACAATAGTAGACGATGTTTAATTGTTTGTTTGGTTTTAAGACAATGTACATTACTTGAAAAACCAATAAAAACGAAACTTTTAATTACCATGGTTGTTGAAACGATGATTCTGTTACAACACTCCCCGACGTTTCTGCCACGGTTTTGTTGTTTTAATGTGGTCGGGGTGTGATAGAAGAGTTGGTATCAGAGCCAGTGGTTATAGGGAATTAGGTTATTAGTAATGCTTTAACCTAGACTATAACTTCTAGGACCCTAACGCGAGTTATCTTGCTTTTAGATTTTAAAACAATACCGTCACCTATCCTTAGGTGATAACCACAACGAGAACACAATAACAAATCCGCTTCGAAAATTAATTATCTGTTCTAGGATGATTGATTGCTAGGTTTTGAACCCTCTATTGTTAGGTTTTGAACCCTCTCAGTTTTCAAAATCTCGTCAAAGTTTGGGTCTAAATAATGTGAACACGTGCAAACTGGAAGAGTGAATGCCTGTACCCTGAGTTTTCTGTCTAAGGCTAGAGTGTTCGTACAAATCCGCAGTATCAGACCAGTCACTCTTACCTGGGAACTCTTGGGGTGAGTGTTCACTTATAGGCGAGCATGTCTTCGGTGATACATTATTATGACCTATTTACTTTGATTAGTCACTGCGTGTCGTTTGTTTGTTCGAGGTAACGAACAAATGATCGCACTCCTTGTGTTTTGTCGATGTTTTCAATACCTCTTTTGTTTTTCCAATTGTCAACCTCACTCGTTTTCATGTTTCCTTGTTAGACAATGCCTCCTCGACGTGATGCTCAAACTTTTACTGCTGAAGAAATCGCAGCCCTTGTCTCTCAGCAAATGGCTACTGTACTTCCAGGCATTGTGACCCAAATCCATGAGTTATACAACAATAATAATAACAACAACAATGCACAGTGTAATTTCAAGAATTTTAATTCTGCGAAGCCGCTTAATTTTTCTGGGTCACAAGGAGCAACTGCACTCCTGCAGTGGTTTGAGAGTATCGAGAGCACATTCAGACATGTGCAGTGTCCGAATGTGCGTAAAGTTGAGTTTGCTTCAAGCGTGTTTGAGAAGCGAGCTCTTACATGGTGGAACGGAGTGATGCGTGATAGGGGTGCTGAAGTGGCACTAGCGCAAACTTGGGAAGGGCTCCGAGCTCTCATGATGATAGAGTTATGTCCCCGTCACGAGATTCGAGCATTAGAATGAGAATTCGATGATTTGAAACAAGACGGGGGAGAACATTGTGCTTATACGGATCGATTCGAGGAGCTTAGTTTGTTGTGTCCTACGATGGTTACCCCACTGGAGAAAGCAATCGAGAGATATATCAATGGTTTACCCGATTCCATTCAGGATATAGTGACCGGTGTTAATCCTACTACCGTTCGTCACGCGATCGAGTGTCGGCTACCCTGACTGAGTCCCAAGTCAGGAAGGGTAAACTCACCCGCAAGGGTGATAAAAAGAAGTCAACCGATTCTGACAAGGAAAAGGGTAAAGGAAAGAAGCAGGGTGAGTCTTCTAAAAGGTCAAGGAAGCGCAAGGCTTCCCAGAACTTTGTTGTTACAGCACAAACTGCGCAGAACCCTAAGAACCCACCGACTCAACCTCCTGCAAAGAAAGCTTATGCTGGTACCGCACCACACTGTACTCGATGCAATGGTCACCATGTTGCCCAACAGGCCTGTAAACAGTGTGCTACATGTGGTAGACTTGGGCATCTGGCCAATATTTGTCGTTTTGGCCAAAATCAGGCTGCTCAGGTTCCAGCGCAAGTTCAGGGGAATGCTGCGAGATTCCCACCTGGTTTGTGTTTTAATTGCGGAGAAATGGGTCATTTCCGCAACAACTGCCAGAGATTGGTAAATCCGAATCCGAATGGTAACGCGATTGTGAATGTAAATCCCGCCCGTGGACGAGCATTCAATTTGAACGCGAACGAGGCGAGGGCAGACAACGAAGTTGTTAACGGTACATTCCTTGTTAACAATTAACTTGCATCTGTTCTTTTTGATTCTGGTGCCGATAGGAGTTTCGTTTCGTTATCCTTTGAGCCTTTACTTGCGATACCTAGAACTAAACTAAGGAAGCCCTTATCTGTCGAAGTTGCTACTGGTAAACCTCTCGTACTCGATTCTGTTCTTCATGGTTGTCAATTGGACCTCGATAACCATGTTTTTCCTATTGATCTCGTACCAATGCAATTTGGGAGTTTCGACATTATCGTGGGGATGGATTGGTTAACCAAACATCATGCTGAGGTGGTTTGCTTCGATAAAATCATTCGTATTCCTCTTTCGTCTGGTGATGTTCTGGAAGTACGTGGCGAGAAACCATCTGGTGGATTGAAACTCATGTCATGTACGAAAGCCCAACGTTACTTACGAAAAGGATATGTTGCCTTTCTGGCACATGTCACCGAGGAGAAAGGCAAGAGCAAGAGTATTCAGGATATTCCGATTGTTCGGGATTATCCAGAGGTGTTTCCTGATGAACTGCCTGGTTTGCCTCCAGTTCGTCAAGTCGAGTTTCATATTGACCTTGTACCCAATGCTAACCCGATTGCGAAAGCGCCTTATCGTCTTGCACCGTCTGAGATGCAAGAGTTATCGAAGCAGCTTCAAGAGTTATCTGATAAAGGATTCATCTGACCGAGTTATTCACCTTGGGGCGCTCCTGTCCTCTTTGTGAAAAAGAAAGACGGATCTTTTCGAATGTGTATCGATTATTGTGAGCTTAACAAGCTTACCATCAAGAATCGATATCCCCTACCCAGAATCGATGATCTCTTGGATCAGCTACAAGGTGCTACCTGTTTTTCCAAGATCGATCTGCGTTCTGGGTATCATCAACTTCGTGTATTCGAGGAAAATATTCCCAAAACTGCTTTCCGAACAAGATATGGGCATTACGAGTTTACTGTCATGCCTTTTGGTTTGACGAATGCCCCAGTTATCTTCATGGACTTAATGAATAGGGTCTGTAAGCCTTATTTAGACAAGTTCATCATTGTGTTCATCGACGATATTCTTATTTATTCGAAGTCTCGAGCCGATCACGAGCAACACCTTCGTTTGACACTAGAACTCCTGAAGAAGGAACAACTTTTTGCTAAATTCTCCAAGTGTGAATTTTGGCTTAAAGAAGTTCAGTTCTTGGGACATATAGTCAACGAACAGGGTATCCATGTGGATCCATCCAAAATTGTTGCTATTAAGGATTGGAATACACCAACAACGCCTACAGAGATTCGTTCTTTTCTTGGTCTTGCTGGTTATTATAGTCAATTTATTTCGAACTTCTCTAAGATCGCGGTTCCACTCATAGCTTTGACTCAAAAGAATAAGCCTTTTGAGTGGGGACCCAAGCAAGAAGAAGCATTCCAAATGCTGAAACAGAAGCTATGTGATGCTCATGTTTTATCTTTGCTCGAGGGAAACGATGATTTCGTTGTCTAGTGTGATGCGTCCAACTTAGGCCTTGGTTTTGTTCTTATGCAACGAGGCAAAGTTATTGCGTACGCGACTAGACAATTGAAAGTTCACGAGAAGAACTATATGACTCACGATCTTGAGTTTGGTGCTGTAGTTTTCGCCCTAAAAATCTGGAGACACTATCTTTATGGCACGAAGTGTGTGGTTTTCACAGACCACAAAAGTCTCCAGCATATTCTTAATCAGAAAGAGCTCAACATGAGGCAACGACGATGGGTTGAACTCTTGAACGACTATGATTGCGAGATTCGCTACCATCCTGGTAAGGCGAATGCCGTAGCCGATGCGCTTAGTCGAAAGGAGCGAGTCAAACTTCATTCTGTTCGAACTCTATCTGATCTCCAAACTCGTGTTCTTCAAGCTCAGCAATCTTGTGTTTCACAAGATTTGATAGGTAAGGAATTACCACATCAGCTTGAGCTTAAGCTCGAAGCGAAGGACGATGGTTTACTCTATTTCATGGATCATTTGTGGATTCCGAAACAAGACGATCTTCGCACTTTAGTGATGGACGAGTCTCACAAGTCTCGATATTCTATCCATCCTGGTGCTGATAAAATGTACAAGGATCTTCGTACTCAGTACTGGTGGCCTGGTATGAAGAAAGATGTTGCCTTGTATGTATCGAAATGCCTAACTTGTCTCAAATTCAAGGCAGAACATCAACGACCTTCTAGTTTGCTTGTACAACCAGAGATACCGGTTTGGAAGTGGGAGAACATTGCGATGGTTCTCATCACTAAATTACCGCGTACATCAAAAGGTCATGATGCTATTTGGGTTGTCATCGATCGATTAACGAAATCAGCTCACTTTATTCCGATTCGCGAGGATCTATCTGCTGATAAACTTGCAAAGATTTATGTTGATGAGATTGTATCTCGACATGGTGTTCCTTTGGACATCATATCCGATCGTGATGCTCGATTTTCATCTCATTTCTGGAAGAGCATGCAATCTGCTATGGGAACCCAACTAAATCTAAGCACTGCTTATCATCCCCAAACAGATGGTCAATCTGAGAGAACGATTCAAACTTTGGAGGATATGCTTAGAGCATGTGTGATAGACTTTGGTGGTAATTGGGATTCTCATCTGCCATTGATTGAGTTCTCTTACAACAATAGTTATCATGCTAGCATTAAAATGGCACCATTCGAAGCTCTTTACGGTCGAAAATGTCGTTCACCTGTTTGTTGGAACGAGACCGGTGAAGCTCAGCTTACTGGACCAGAGCTTGTTCTGGAAACAACAGACAAAATCAAGAAAATTCGCGATAATCTTGTGACAGCCAGATGCCGTCAAAAGAGTTATGCGGATTTAGGACGTAAGCCCTTAGAATTTCAAGTCGGAGACCATGTCCTACTCAAGGTGTCACCTTGGAAGGGAGTGGTGAGATTTGGAAAGAAAGGAAAACTTGCACCACGATATGTTGGACCATTTAGGATTGTTGAAAGGGTTGGAAAGGTTACCTATCGACTAGAGCTACCTCCAGAGCTTGGAAATATTCATCTGACTTTTCACGTGTCCAATCTGCGAAAGTGTTTAGCTGACGCTGATCTTCACATTCCTCTCGACGAGATCCAAATCGATGAAACGATGCACTTTGTCGAGAAACCTGTTGAGATAGTGGACCGTACTTAGAAACAGTTGAAGAACAAATGAATTCATTTGGTCAAGGTTCGCTGGGAATCCAAACGTGGCCCAGAGTTTACTTGGGAACGTAAGGACCAAATGAAGGCGAAATATCCGCAATTGTTCTCACAAGTTTCCTCTAGTTAAAATTTCGGGACGAAATTTCGTAAAATAGGGGAGACTGTGACAACTGTGCTCTATAATCGATGAACAATGCAAAACAATGATAATTATTAATAAAACAATGTGTTTTGGTGTTATTATGTGTGTTTTTATGTTTGATGATTTTACGATTTGATTCGAATCCGATTTCAAGCTTTAAATCGCTTTCTAGAAAGTTATACGCAAACTGGTGTGTAAACGCAGTCATTTTAACACAACAAACACTCCGGAATAGTGACATAGGCTTAACATACCCAAAATAACCTCCACATAACTTAGAAATAAGTTTTGAATGGTTTGGTGTGTTGAAAATAAGTCTATTCGATCGCAGGGACTATTTGTGTCAAACTGCGAAACTACACCGATTCGTATGATATCGAAGAGTCCAGAACTTGATCATAAGCTAAACATACCATAAATAACCTAAACATAGCTTAGAAATAAGCTTTGAGTGGTTCGGTGTGCAAAAATATGCTTGTTTGATCTTACAGGGACTAAAAGTGTCAAAAACGACGTAAGTTTGCATTTTCGCGCATATCTTACGTTCTGACCACATCTGGATATCCAAAATTTTTGTACATACTAAAATATTTTTTATTTTAGTGATCGGCATGCAAAAATACCATTCGTCGCTTAATTTGGTTCGTTTTCGCGTCCGTTTGAGTTTCGTCGTAATTTAACGAACAACGCGACCGTACGACCAAACGAGCCAACATCCGAGAGTGTTCCAAGCATATTTTGAGTCCTCTAAACTTTATTGACCTAGTAGAGCCTTGAAAATGGCTTAACGGGGTTCAAAAGGGCCTGAAATGAGCTTAAACCAAGTGCAGGGACCTGAACTGTAATTATTCAAACTTGTGCTGAACTGGGGAGGCCAGGCGGGCCGCGTAAGCCTGTCCCTGTCTCTTACGCGGGCCGTGTGAAGTGCCCAGTGACCAGAAATTGATTTTCAGCAACTGTTTGATACTTCAGGGGCTGTTATGGCAATTCTTTTGTGTGATGGGCAAGTTTAAGTGATCACCAAGGTTACTAATCAGTTCCTAACAATTGTATGGCTATGATCTAATGCTTGGAGGTTACACAAACATGTGTAATGATCTTGTGAATCTCCAACAAGTATAAATAGCCATGCAATTTCACTCATTCATTGCTCATTTCCTTCTTATCTTCTCTACAATCTGGTTTGGGAGCTCTCTCAACTGATTGGAACCTTGTTCTTTGTAGAAAAGATAGCTAGGACCCTTTGTAAGTCTTCTTTCATGCTTATTCTTTATGTTTAAGCAGAAAGTCAAATAGTTTGGCCAACAGTTTGACTTTCGGTTTTGACCATCAATTGGTCAAGTCAAAGTTCAATTGAACTTTGCAACGTGATTGTAATCACGATGGTTATAATCCTTAGCGATTATACCTACTGATTACCACGTTAACTAGGCGTAGTGACGAGTCAAAGTTTCGGTCAAAATGCGTTTTAGCACGCATTTTGCAACGGAACTATTTTCGGGTATCAAAACCCATTGTTTTGATACCAAATAAGTTTTCTAAGTAGGTTAAACATGTTTTGACATGTTTAACTCGTCACTATTAGTTTAGTGCTTGTTTAAGGTCGCAAGTTAAGCGGTCTAAACAACCGCTTAGACTTTCCAACCCGACCAGTGTGGTCGATCATTAGGATCCGATCAAGCTTGATTAGTGATCATAGTTGCATAGGGAATAACCACTGAGGTTATACCTTATGATCACATAGAATTGGTTAGTTAATTGTTAAGTAACTTGTATGCCCATAGAAAATGACCATAATGCCCTTTTGAAGCTTAAATCCATATTGTACATATGTGAACAAGTTTTTGACATCTAAACTGATATGGTAACATAATTAGGCATAATTGGGCATATAAGACTTGACATAACACATAGTTAACCATCCGAACATAGTTTTACGCGAACGACGCGTTAAAGTAGCATAAGCTACCTTAATGGGTCGTAACGGGTCGAAAGCACTCAGGCTAGGTTCCGATTTAGAATGTAGGCTTTGTTAAACCATATCACAAGAGTTCCACATTCAATGGTTTACAAGACCTCATTCTATCCGATCTTCCGATTTAGGTGTCGATTTATTTACTAGTGATCCGATTACTAGGTACTACTTGAAATTCCTTGGTTTGTCTGTGCTTCGCTAAGTTCTTTAGATCAAGGATACCCTATCATTCAATGTGAGTACATAGATCCCCTCTTTTTACATGTTTTGTGGTAACTATGTGAGTACATAGTTCCCCTATTTTACTGTTTTCAATTGTTTTGGGGTGATTCATATGTACAAAACGATTTCAAGGTTTAAACGATGGTTTCAAAAACGATAAAGATGGTTTATATTAAACTAATAACGATTTTGATAATGTGAACGAACTCGATGGTTGTAATTACATAACGAATGACATTCATTAGCATTGATCAAGCCGACCAGTATTAGGTTATGGTACCATAGGATCTGACAAATCCCGTTATCAGACTACACCCATGGTTATGTGTGGGGGTTATGTAGGTAACGACCGAATCTGATGATTGTTAACTTACCCTTTGGTGGTTTGTTAATACGAGAAACGAGGTAGTCGAGTCACGAAGGTTTGAATGTTATTAGCGAGACGACCAAAAGTAGTTTCACAATTTAAACGAATACGATTTTGGGACGAGTTGAAACGATTTGGAACGACTTAAACGAGATAAAACGATTTGAACGAACGATTGGTTTGGGTTGTGATTAGGTAATGGGATGGGTGTAACATGATAGAAGCATGGTAGATACGCCGCTGGTACATCTTATATATAAGTGCTTTTATCATATTACATTTCATGTCATTATTTAGTTCACTTTGGAAACGATTTGAAACGATGTCACACAACGAGGTTTTCGAAATGATATAAACCATACGAGTTTTATAAACGAGTTTTAACGAGATGTTTTACGAATTGGTTTACTAAAACAAATGTTTTCGGGTTAAGAACCATGGCTAGGAGATTTTATAAACTATAACCAACTTGATTTGAGCTGGTTAATCATGTTGCAATACACTTTTCAAAACGAGTTTTTGTATTTTGACTCTTGTAGTCTAACAAGGTACTGCAACACATAAACGAGCCATGATTTCGACACTCTCACAAAACCTATGTGCTCGCCAGCATTTCTTTGCTGACTTTATTTTTACATATGTTTCAGGTGATGTTGCGAGATGATTGCTAGGAAGCATGTTCACTTAAGATCTGGACGTGGCCTTAGTGACATAAAAACAATAGTAGACGATGTTTAATTGTTTGTTTGGTTTTAAGACAATGTACATTACTTGAAAAACCAATAAAAACGAAACTTTTAATTACCATGGTTGTTGAAACGATGATTCTGTTACAACACTCCCCGACGTTTCCGCCACGATTTTGTTGTTTTAACGTGGTCGGGGTGTGACAATTGCCTCGATGATTAGTGGGATAGCCAAGAAAAACGCATGGCATAGATCGATATTGAAGCTTGTGAATAGTGGTGTGAGGAATGAGAGGGTAACATAGACAACCAAAAACTCGTAGGTGCGAGTATGATGGTATGCGATAATATAGCTTTTGGGTAGGAGAAATGTTGTGAAGGATTTTGCTAGGTAAAATGTTTTGAAGGTAGGTTGCAACTTCCAAGGCATGATGCCAATATGTGTTTGGTAATGACGAATGGACTAAAAGAGTGCGAATGATGTTATTGATGGACCGTATTTTTCTTTCGGCTTTTCCATTTTGGGATGAGGTATATGGGCAGGAGAAACGAAAATGCATGCCATTTAGTTTGCAAAATTTTTGGAACATTTGATTGTTGTATTCTTTGCCGTTATCACATTGAAATTGTTTGATTTTACGTTCAAATTGGGTGTGAATCATGTTATAGAAGGTTGTGAAAATGGAGAAAACTTAAGATTTGTTTGTGAGAGGGTAAGTCCATAGAAAGTTGGAGAAATCATCAACAAAGAGAATGTAATAACGGTGACCCCCCGTACTAAGAATTGGGGAAGTCCAAAGATCAATATGGATGATTTCAAATGGCATTTTCGTAATATTATTAGAATCAAGAAAAGGTAGTCTAATATGTTTACCAAACACACACGATTGACAAACATTATTTTTCAATGGTCCACAATTAATAAAACTAGAATTTTTAAGAGAATGCAATAAAGAAGATCCCGGATGATCGAGATGTTGATGCCATGTGTCTTGAGAGATAGCGGTGAGAGCGGTGGGAGAAGTAATCTTGGTGACTTGGGATGGATCAAAAGTGTATAAATCTCTGGAGCTATTACATCGTAGGATAGGGGTCCGAGTCTTGAGGTCCTTCACCAAAAAACCATACGGGTCAAATTCAATAGATAATTGATTACCGGTAGTAAAACGACGAACAGAAAGTAAGTTTTTAATTAGAGATGGTGCGTAAAGGACTTGGTTCAATTTGAATGGTGGGAGGGGAGGGGGTAAGGTAAGGTCACCTTGTCTATGCACGGGGATGGTTTGACCATTTCCCACAATTATGTTTCGAATAACGCTGTTATTAAAAAGAGACGAGAGTTGAGAGTTAGAAGTCATGTGACCTGTGGCACCCGTATCCATAGCCCAAGAGGGGTCATTGAGTGACATCGCATACATTGCTTGATTGATATCAGTGGGCGTGTGACTAGCAGCGAAGGACTGAGTCGGGCGAGGGCCTAGGATGCTCATGGTAGAATTGTTTTGTTTGTTCACTGTGGGATATGGGCAAGGTGCATATGATTCCACGAAGCCCATTGAGACTGTTGAGTGGTGCTATTATGTGGGCCGGCCCATTGTGGGAAATAAGGCCATGGGTAATAACCGCCAAAAGGGGCATTTGCAGGAGAAGAACTATTGCCGCCGCTACCAAACAGAGAGCCATAACCGCCCCTGCCATGGCTGCCGCTATTCCGGCCTCGTCCGCGGCCCCATCCGCGGCCGCGACCACGACCTCGATCTGAATAATCCGTCCGCTGATCCCTCTATTCAGACCTGTCACGGTTGTCTTGGCGATGCGGTTCAACTGTGGCGGTAAGGGCCGTACCAGCCGAGTGAGCCGAGTGTCGGGCTTGACTAAGCTTTCTTGATTCGGCCATACACAACCGCGAACGAGTGTCATAGAAGTCTGGAAGAGGCTTCATTTGCTGGATGACGGAAGCGGTGTTCTTGTATTATCCGGTCAGCCCGAGAGAAGTTGCAACACAAGTTGTTCATCAGTGATAGGAGATCCCAGATTGGACAGTTGATCAAAAATTACCTTAAGAGCTTGACAATAAGCGGACATATTTGGAAATTGATCTAGGTGGGTGTTGGCGAACTTGTTGTTGAGGTCGATTGTGCGGGTGGCTTTATTGTCTTGAAAGATGTTTACAATGGTAGTCCATGCCTCGTATGCAGTGGTGTCGGGTTTTAGAACCGTGTGTAGAAGATCGGTTGAGATGGTGCTGTAATCCATTGTAGAACAATGCAATCGAGACGCTCTCATGTCTCGGTTGGTGCGGACTTTTCTTTCTCCTTGTCTTTGTTCGTGTCTGATGAGGAAGCAGTTTCCGTAGCCGGTTTGGGTTGTAGATGATCGAAAACGAGATGTGCCTACATTGGATTTTGAACATCTCTGACCACGTGGTATAGTGGCCGGTTTCAATGTCAAGAGTGACGGGTATGAGATTTTTTATGGAAGTGACGGTGACTGTAGGGTGTAAGGAAGAGGATGAAGAAGACATGTTTGAGAAGGGGAGATCGGTGCAGGGAGGAGATGGGGGGAGAACAGGATCGGCTAGGGTTTTAGGAGCTCTGATACCATGAAAGAATGTAAAACCTTGCCCTTCTCATTGGTAATTACAGAATATATAATGTACAATGAATCTCCTATCATAGAGGAGATATTTACATGACAAATATAACATATATGATTTCCTAATTTATACAATTGTCTATTAGTGAGGGTGGAATACTCGAAAATGGTACAATACTACCCAAGGGGAAGGATCCACTAAAAAGTGAATTTTGCCTAAGTAGCCTAAGAAGGATTGTGATGATGACATGTGGCACTCCTAATATATAGGAATGAAGGGCATTTTGGTCCTTATAAATAGGAGTGAAAATGACATGTGGCAACCCTTTTGTTTTTTAAAAATACAACAAAAAAAATCTAGTACAAAAAAATCTAGCACAAAAAATCTAGTACAAAAAATATAGCACAAAAAATGTAGTACAAAAAAATATAGCATGAAAAATTCAGCAAAAAATGTAGTACAAAAAAATCCAGCACAAAAAGTTGAGAAAAAAAATTAAGATAAAAAAATCTAGCACAAAAAATTTAGCAAAAAAATATAGTACAAAAATCCAGCACAAAAAAATGTTATACAACATAGAAATATAACACATTTTATTGGGTTTTTTTAGTCTTCATATTTTATATAGCAATATGGTACTCAAATTAAAGATAAAAAGACGCTCGATTTTACGGTGAAATTTTTATGAAAAAATAATGTCGTATAAAAAAGTTATGAACGTTTAAAAAATGGGGGTGGAATATGCATGTGCCTTGCATGTAGAGAGAGAAAGTCAATAAATAGGATTTTCCCAAGATACCCTTACAGTCCTCCTTTCTCCTACACTTTCATCTTAACCATTGATTTGAAAAATGAATGGTTAAGATTCCTTCTCATCCTACTTAGGCAAAATAAACTTTTTATTTGATCTTACCCCTACTACCCAATGTTGTTGGTTATCTTCCGATAATCGACCAGCAAAACGGCACTGCTGGACCTTGTAGATATAGACAAGCTATTCCGGTTGGAGGTAGAGGAAGACTGGATATCGATACAAATTTCGGCTTGCGAAGAAGCTTTCTTCCACAGGTATTTCAAGCATTTTTGTTATTGTTAGACCTTAGGGTCAGTGTTCATTAACTGTTGAAACCAATAAACCATGCACTTCGAAACAAGTGAATCGGATAAAGCCGGTTTGTTTATAAGGTTTGGTTATTGAGGGTTTGGAACCTGGAACCTGGAACCAACTCGTTAGCCTTTCCTATTTATTTTTTATTTTTTAAATATGAAGTTATGCATATGAAGTATTTCATAAAGCACAATTTTGATTATAAACTTTTTGGCACAAAATAACAATTTTGAGAAGAATAAAAATAGATTCAAACCATGAAACTGCTAAAACCGGTCGGCCCACAGACCTACGCAACCCCGGCTGGCTTGATTTGGTTTGTCGTTTTCCAGAACATTAGTTAGCGGTTTAGGCTATTTTTTGTCAACACTGCTTGCACATGAACCAGACACTAAATACCCCTACAATTGAAGTTATTTTTTTCTCATCGTGTTAATTAATTAATAGGGAAGTCGACGATACTCTCCTCTTCGACAACCGACTGCACAACAAATATTGATCAAGACAATATCCGAAGGCCCGGTTAGCCTACTCCTAGCAGGAGCACACACAAATTTAGGAATTTTTCTTATGACAAATCCGAGTTTAAAGAGAAATATCGATCATATCTACATCATGGGTGGTGTTGTGAGGTTGAATAATCCAACTAGCGACAATAGTAACATATTTACAGCCTATAGAAGTAATCCATACGACGAATTTAACATCTTTAGCGACCCTTTTGCTGCGTACCAGGTAACAAAAAAAAAAAAAAAATTGTCACTAAATGCCCGAATTTCGTCACTCTAATCCATGTTTGCAGGTTATTCATTCCGGGATTCCAATCACCCTTGTTCCATTAGATGCAACAAACACGATTCCCATTACCCACGAGTTCTTCGAAGCATTTGAGCAAAATCAGCATACATACGAAGCGCAATACGTTTTTAAGTCGTTAAAGATGGCCCTTCATACTTTGTCTCTTGACTCCTTCCAGGTATGTAAATATTTATTATCAGTGACGAACCCATGAATTATTTGCTTGCGGTGCGGACGAGAGGTTCAACCAAATTTTCAAAGGGTGTGGTTGTTGGTTACCGGCCCCTTAACCTTCACTCACAAACTCACGAATATTAATGAAATGATTTGAAAGCTTCTGTTGTTTATTCGAAGATGAAAGATGGTGTACAAACAACTACTAGAACTACTCCCTATTTATAACTAAAATAAGCACATGCAAAATAAAACCACTAGCTGAATTTTAGAGGTATATTCCAACTATCCCAAGCTCACACGATCTCATCCAACAAACCCGGTCAACCTTGACCAAGTTTTATTATTTAAGAAATTCCCACATAATATTAATCTTCATGCAATCTTCAGTTCACGTGACCCTTGTAGTTTTAGCTTATTCCCATGTAGAAACATGCAACTATATAATTTAGACTCATTTCTAACTTTACATGACCCTTAGCTACTGGATCATTTGACCCATGATCTGATAACGTGCTAACCGCGTGACCCATTAACCGTAAACAACTGATTAATCCAACAGTGGTCGGGTTTTTTGGGTAAAAAATACACGAATTTTTTTTTTCAAGTGGTGCGCCCTCCCGCCGCCCACCGACCAAGACACATAGGTCCGCCCCTATTTATTATTAACATTTTTGCTCATTGATGGGTTTATAAATGTTGATGTTTTCACAGAACTATTTTATGTGGGATTCGTTTATGTCGGGCGTTGCGACATCCGCTATACATAACATACACGAAAAAAAAAGAGGACAATGAATTTGCGGAAATGGTGTACATGAATATTACTGTGATTACATCGAACGAACCGTATGGGATATCTGATGGCTCGAAAACCCTCTTAATGACGATAAGATCCCGAAATTCAACTTGCTGAAAACTGGAGTTCATAGTGGTCATGTCCAAACAGGCATTCTAGATCCATTTTGTCTTCGTGAGAATCGGACAGGGATATGTAAGGTAATTAACTAGTTAATTGCAAAATGTTGTATCCACAAAACAACAAAATTTAATTTAATTATCGTCACAATTTTAGCATTGATAATTAGTGATAAAAATTATATCCGTTGTTAATATGTTACTACGCTAGCAACAAATATAGGTTTTGTCACGCTTTAGAGGCAAATTGCAACGAGAAATCAACAGTCACAAATGCATCACTATCTTGTGAGCTGTCGCAAAATTTGATCACAAATACCCTATTTTATATTAGTGATAGAAAGATAAATAGTTGGGGAGAAAAAAGGTACAAGAACACGAGAATAATGTTGGTGTGATCTTGTATGCATTCTAATGATGTTTTCTTTAAACTACATAGGATGGTTATACCGAAGAAGTCACCGGACCGGATTCAGTACGTGTACGAGTTGCTACACGAGCAAAACCTAATCACGACAATACGAGTTCCTTGGATAGAGAATATTTCGTTAGTTTTCTCGATGTAAGTGGATATGCAAGTGAAGCTCATCCTATGTATGACCTACGTTTTGAACTACTAAGTCGACGAGTTTTGGTATAATTTTAGGTACCAAATCACGCTCAACAAAAAGGGCGATTCAATTTCACATCTGAATTCCCTTATTACAAACATCTGAATTCGCTTGTAATGTAACAATTAAATGTTATAATTTCAACCCATTTACTTAATGCCAAGGTGTTCTTGGTCAACCCAACCAGAAATGGTTTGTTTTAATCCATCCTTGACCTAAACATTTTGCTTCAATTTCGTTATGTCCACCCACCCATATTGCCACCTCTAGTCGAACTTAAAATGTGACTTCATTTGTAGGTATACATCGCCGAGCTCCATTGAGTTTGTGTAGGATCGCGTATCGACCCGAACGAGTCTATCGGAGGTGTTCTAGTCCATTTCAGGTGCGGAATAACAAGAAATAAACATGAATAACAGCTTGTTCTACTAAATCTTGCCTTGTATTATGCTTTCACAGTGTTTACAGCTCAAACGGCACTTCGGCAGCAATTCTATACCGGAAACCAGAAGTTCTTAACTGGTTCGCTTATGTGACAGCTATTTATAGACCAAGGAGGTTCGCTTATGTGTCATATGTACATATGAGCGGACCTCATATGTTCATATAAGCGGACCTCTTCATGCATGTACGTAAAAGCGAACCTCTTGTGTGACAAACAAGCGGACCTATCAAGTACACAAAAGCGAACCTACTTCTAAGGACTCTATGATCGAAATTACAAAGTCAAACAATCTGCTTTCACGTGAATCATGCAATATTGATTTGTCTACTTGTGAGATGATGTCATTGATGATATCATATTGATGATGTCATCTTTATAGATGATGACATCATGTTGAATCATAACCGCAACGAACCCGAGACTCGATATAAGACGAAGTCGACAGATGAATGCACTAACAGACTCCCCCTCAGATGTTGACGAGTCTTAAGTGTCGAGTCTTCTCAATCTTCAGTCTTTATCAGTCTTTGGTCTTCCTTCAGGATCTCTATCTAGCTTTATCCTATCTCCAATTTTCTTCCAGGATCTCTAGCTCCTAGCTCTAGCATCTTCAGACTCTCTTTCTCTAACAGACTCCCCTCAACTTGTACTGGGATCGTAGTCTGACTTTCACATGTTCAGGTATCGCAACCTGACTTACCTGCATATTCTCTACCCAAAACATAAGTTTCATAAAAGATAAGATATAACAAATTTAGAAACTTTGCTAAACTCTTGAAGACACAATCCTGAATAGAAAGATTTATCATGTCAATTTCTGATGAACCACATGAATATATATCATTTTCATTTCACACATCTTCAAACACACTTTCCCAAACCTGTTCGTCATGTTCAGCACTAGGAATTTTGAAAATCAGCTTTTCAACATCAGTCGTCTAAAATCTTTTTTGAATTTTCAAAATTTATGCTAAAACACACCGAAAATCTTTTTGGACTTTTGAAATAACAGAAATGAAAAACAGAAATGAAATATTTACATACAATATTTTTGTGAGTTTGTGTAAGAGGATCATATCAGTTTTTGACAAGTCACAAGTACCGTTGAGCTTAGTTACACATTAAGAATTAAACAATTCACCTAGATTACTGATATACTGATCCACTTAAATTTTCACACAAATTTCAACTGATTCAGGATACGAATTAGGTGAATTAAGGACTTAAACTCATTCATGTGTCCCACCTCTTGAATATACTCCCGTATCCAGATCCCAATATTCAGTCTTACAGGTGAGTATACCACAGATGATATCTGTCAGGGGAATAAATTATAGTGCGAGGGCCGTGAGAGCTCAGGTCGATCTTTCGATACGCAGAGAGATGACGGCGTCGACTTTTGGTGGGTCCCCTTTAGAGGATCTTTTGATTACAACAGCAATGACTATCAATTTTATTGTTTCATCAATTTGCTGAGGGCGGCGCTTATATTTCAAAGCATATGCAGAAAGTATTCTCCGGGGACTAGGTCAGAAATTTCTTTCAGCAGAAGTCCCGGGATAATACTATCTCAGAAAGAGGGACCTTTCAATCGAGATTTCAGGGGTTACCTATATATCCAAGTAGTGTTCCCCACGAAATAAGCAAGTTTGAAATTTAGTTTATATCCCGAAAAAGCTTACTAAATGTGTAAAAACCTATCGGCATATCATCAGTGAGACTGTTTAACGCTATTTAATTATTACATTTCTTTAGCATACTGTGACTGTCTACTGATGTACTATCATTTCCTCTTCTAGACACAAAAACTCATTTTTCATTTTATCATGTTTTTGACTTTTTCAAATTTTCAAATGTTTTTGGATTTTCTGAAAATTTTCTACTCCCCCTAAAATGCAAACACATTTTAGGAAATTTGAAAATAAACTGTACAAAAACTTGACAACTGACATCGAATTGCATCAAATCGCCACCACTTGACATAAACAATCATAACTCCCCCTTTCACAAAACTATTTTCCCATTGTGATTTCAAAACACTTAAGTTTGTTTTAATCAAATGGTTTTTCCGGAAAATAAGTTTTGTTGATTTTCAAACCAATTGTAGGTTAGAAGTTCATCACATTGTTCTCCAAAATATCACTTGTAAGTATGGTCCAATCAAGTTCAACTTAATGACCTTGATTAACCACTTGTCAATGAAAACCTTCAACAATCACTAGCAGGTTCACTCACCAACCATAATCACTTGTAAAACAAAATATAACAATTTAAATATACCACCTGTACTTTACCAACTTTACCACATGTAGGATCAATTGCTAAGAAAGATGCCGATACCTGCTCCACTCTTACCAACCTGGGAGCTCCGGCAAGTCAGGAATTTATGGTGAAAATGCTGTCACCCAAGCCTGACCAGCCTTGGGTGATTTTGGCGGCAAACATCTGTCCCACCAACATTTTGATTTATAAAATTCTTTAGCATCTTTCACTTTCCTATCAACCATCTTTCCAAAAATATGTTTAACATTTCCATTGAAAGCCTTCTCAACATCAAATTCTCCATTATCAGCGAAGAATTGATTTGAGATCTCTACCTTTCCCACTTTCTTCATCAAAATTTCCTTTGACAATGGAGGAAAATTCTCATCGTTCACTTCTGGAACGGAATTCACAACCTTTTTCTCAACAGATGACTCATCTGATTTTATGGAATCAGATTCATTGTCAAAATTACCCTCAGATTTAACTACCCATTTTTGTTTACTTAAATCACCTTTTCTCTTGTAAAACCTTTTTGAACTTTCTCCTTCCTCAGAAGTAGAATTTTCAAACTTTTTAACATTTTTCACAGGTTGTTCTTTCTTATCAATACAAGTCTTTCTTAAAACAGAATTAGAAGAAACTTCCTGTTTTTGGTAGTTGGTCTTGGGACAATTCCAAGCTATGTGACCAATTTCTTGACATTTGAAACAGGTTCTTCTGTCAACTCTTTCAGCAAACTTTCTCACATTCTTCTTCACTTCAGCAAGAAATTCTTGATTTGACTGCTTCCAGAACGGTTTCTTCTGTTCATCCTCTGAACTTCCTCCTGAAACAAATTTTGTTTTTGGTTTATAAGTTTTCTGATTTTTATAATTTTCTGAAGAATTGAAGCCTAATCCATTCTTTTTGTAATTACGGTTATGGTTCGTTTTCTTTCGATAATCTGAACCAGAACTGTAACCCTTTTTCTTGTTCAATCTCTGTTGAACTCTTGAAGTGTATTTTTTAGGTTTTTCAGAAAGATTTAAACCTTTTATTTCAGAAATATTAATTTCTGTCAATTTGAAAACCTGTTTGATCATTTCAGTTTTTACACTTCTTATTGGAAATTCCTCATCAGAAAATAATTTGTCCGAATTATTCAAGGTATAAGCAACCTTAAACATTTCATCATTCAAATTATTCTTTGATAACAAGAATTCTTTATTATAAACCCTTTTAACTGGTGAACTCGGACTCTGTTCTGTCGAACTCTGACTTTCAGACTTAGACTCCGACTTTGACTCTTCATCCGTATCTAACACCTGATCGACAACTTTCTTAACTAACTCAGACTCATGATCAGTGTCAGACGCTGTGAATGTGACATCAATATTGTCTGGTAATTCATCAGTGATTTCAGACTTTAATTTGATGTTTAGAGCCTTGTCTACTCGTTCCTCATTTGGTTTCCTGGGGGAATAAGTCTCAAATATAGGAGGCGGACATCTGTTATACTTGACACTTTGTGGCTTACCAGTATCCTCTTCTTTGTCTTTCTTCTTCTTGAAAGCTTCCAAACCTGCAACAGTAGGATAAACACGATCAATCAGATAATCACAAGTAGTATAACTCAAAAGTAATCGGTTAATCCTTTCACTTTCAATCTTTCCAAGTTCGAGCTCCTTTTTCAGATTCGCACAATCTTCAATATAGTTATTGATTACACTTTGCTTCGTCATTAACGTTCCACTCATCTTTTCATTTGCTTTCTCAAACTCTGAGTTTGCCTTTTTCAAACTATCAACTGTCCTGTTCAACACATCATAAGATTCTTTCACGTACTTCACATCAGACAGTAAATCTTCCTTAATCTTCTCTAATTCAACAATCTTCATATCTTTCTCCTCACAAGCTTTACAAGATTCTGAACACTTCATACAAGGTTTTTCTACTTCAACTACTTTTTCAACTATCTTTTCAACTTCGACAATTTTCTCGATCTCGACAATCTTTTCAACTTCGACAAGTTTCTCAACCTCGACAATCTTTTCGATCTCAACAATCTTGTCAAAAACTTTCTCTACTTCAACGATCTTCTCAACTTCAACAATTTTCTCCATAACTTTCTCAGTCACTGGTTCAACATTTGCTTCTCCAGCTTCTGTCTTTGTCTTTTCATCAGCTAGCATTCTTTCTGCTTCCAGCTCATGTTCTTCGATCTTCTGAATAAATTTTGCCAGATTCATATTTTCCTTTTTTCTCATATGTTTTACAATCAACAGATAATTTTCCCATTTTTGCTGTGGTAATGCATTAGCAAGTTTATCAATACATTCATCATCATCATCTTTCTTAATTTTCAATCTTTCCATTTCTACTACCAACTGACAATATCTATCAATGGTCATCGTTGTTGTTTCGTCTTCAAAAGCTACAAATGTTTCAAATGATTTCTTTAACAAATCCTTTTTGTTCTTAATCATGTCTGCTTCCATGATTCAAAGTCAAAGCTTCACAAACTTTCTTGTTTCAAAAATACTAGTCTCAAACGAACTCGGTCACCTCGTAAAACACGGCGAATTACCTTGCAAACAATCAAACAAACGATCAGTTTAAACTAACTGAATATGTAAAAGTGTGTGTTGATGAAACCAATCTAAGACTCGTGTCGAAGATTTGTGGACTCGTTTAAATGTTTTTCGCAAATTGATCAAATGAACCAGAGAATGATTTGAGCTGAAGACACTTTAAACGATTGATTGAATCTCAAATTCTAATAACCCGACAACACTTTGGGCTGAGAACTTTATAATGTTGAAACTTGGGCCGTTGAATAACTTGGGCTGATAACGATTTGACCGTAAATGAGCTGACATACACTTTATTCTGATTTGACCAAACTTTTTAACCTTTGAATCCACTAATACCGACAATATAATCTTTCTTTTTAATAAAGAATCATATGCACACTTTAAACTGATTGGACCTCAAATAACCACCAAGCCGACAACTATTAGTGTGCTGACACCTTTTAATTTTTCAACACAAATTCACATGCATATATCTATATCCAACAAAAAGATTTGACCACACTAAACTTATCCCATGCAACCGACCAACTTTAAATCTTTAAAATCTGATTGGACCTCACTTTTGTAGAGACAATAGTCACATGCAACTCAATGACAATCACATGAAAATTTTAATGTCTGATATTGTTCTATGATAATGTCAACAACTCAAAATCACATGCAAACTGACACACAAGACATGATTTCTTTTCCAATTACTGACAACAATTCACGTGATTATCCTGTTCTATGTCTGACAAAAACTTTGATGATCACAAGAGCGAACCAGACTATGTCTTATAAGCGGACTTCAATTGTTTCAAAGAGCGGACCACTTGATAAAGTGTATCTATGAGCGGACCTCTTATTGTTCAAATGAGCGGACCACCTAATGTTCAAATGAGCGGATCACAATGTTCGAATAAGCGGATCAGAATGTTCAGATAAGCGGACCAGAAAGTTCAGATAAGCGGACCAGATGAGCGGAACCACTGAAAATGTGTCGTTGGAGCGGACCTACCTGCTGATGTCACTTTTTGAACATGTTCGAAAAAGCGAAACCCCAAAAATCCTACTTTCTAGGTCGATTTTAAATCTGAAACTTTCAAGGGTTTATTAATGCATGATTCTGAGCATACTGTGTGAATTTAAACCGATTCTGACCGTAAAAAGTTTTGATTTTCGTAAAAGAATGGTGTAGAAACAGAATTGGAGATGAAAACAAGCTGATATAAGCAGAACTCCTCGTCCTGAGCTCTGATACCAATTGTAGGATCGCGTATCGACCCGAACGAGTCTATCGGAGGTGTTCTAGTCCATTTCAGGTGCGGAATAACAAGAAATAAACATGAATAACAGCTTGTTCTACTAAATCTTGCCTTGTATTATGCTTTCACAGTGTTTACAGCTCAAACGGCACTTCGGCAGCAATTCTATACCGGAAACCAGAAGTTCTTAACTGGTTCGCTTATGTGACAGCTATTTATAGACCAAGGAGGTTCGCTTATGTGTCATATGTACATATGAGCGGACCTCATATGTTCGTATAAGCGGACCTCTTCATGCATGTACGTAAAAGCGGACCTCTTGTGTGACAAACAAGCGGACCTATCAAGTACACAAAAGCGAACCTACTTCTAAGGACTCTATGATCGAAATTACAAAGTCAAACAATCTGCTTTCACGTGAATCATGCAATATTGATTTGTCTACTTGTGAGATGATGTCATTGATGATATCATATTGATGATGTCATCTTTATAGATCATGACATCATGTTGAATCATAACCGCAACGAACCCGAGACTCGATATAAGACGAAGTCGACAGATGAATGCACTAACAGTTTGGAGCTCCTGGTAACACGGATTTCCCTCAGCTTAAACAACCATTAGCATTAGAAGTTTGGAGATCATTAGTGAAGTCTATTGATGATGGATCAAGAGTTACATTCTTGTCAAACGGACGGTTAACAAATTTACCAAACATCCTACTTTCCGACCTTAATTCTAGCTCGATCATACAGGAAGAGTTTATACTTGGAGGACATACCAACTACAAAAACAACCAAGAGAAAGGAAATGTGATCAATGTCCCTTCAAACAAATATGTGGAACTAAACATGTTTCTCGACCCTTTGTCTGCCAAGACAGTATTTGATTCATCACTAGAGATGACACTCATCCCTCTTCATATGCAACGCAAAGTTTACGCGTTTCCAGAGATGATAAAATGATTGCAATCAAATAGCACAACACCTGAGACAAGTTTCACTCGACGTTTGTTGATGAGGCTTCATCATTTACACCAAAAGCATCAACTATATCGACATGTGGTATGCCATTAGAACTACCTTAGTTTACTACCTCTAGAATTCATGTTACAAATTCATGTGGTCGCTACCAGCAATCAGAAAGTTTTGAATTCTACTTTCAAAATCAAGCATGTAAACATCTATACAAAAGGGAAGCTATCTAGAGATGGAGAAATAATATTTAACAAACGTAAAAAGAAAGGGATTAAAGTATTGCAGGGCTTTAGTCATGTATCATGCTATGATATTTTTGCAGATCCTCTTGTTAGAAGGAAACAGTCAACTGTGTTAGGGAGCTTTGAAGAACAAAAAAGATGTTGGACAACTTCATTGTAGAACCAGTGTTTTCAGAACCATATCGACAGTCCAGACCGAGAATCGGCAGCCGGCTCAGTTGAGTCTATTTGAACCAACTTCATTTTAACCGGTTGCTTACAGGGTTTTAATCTTATTTTATTTTTTTCCTTACAGAATCACATTTAGTGATTCTGTAACACCCCAGCCCGGATGGGCTGACATGTCACTTTTACGGAGTCAGATTAAAAACATAATTTCATTTATACTTAAATGTATTACAAGGCTTTACAATGTAATGGAAATAGGATATCTAATCCAGTACATTTATTTCTACAGTCTTTTCCAACCACTCGAACACTCCTCCATATCCCGTCCCAGTAATCTTGATAACCTGACGTAAAGAAGGAAAACACAAAAATGTACGTCTGAGCAAAATTTGAAAGTTTTGCCCAGTGCGCGGATAGAGGAAAACAAAAGCTTATTTTATTTGATATCCGGATGGAACTTTATGTTAAATTGATAAGATGCAAGTAACATAATTTCATAATCATATCATACGGATGTACCCATGAGCCAAACTTAAAATGTGACAATACACAGGTAGCTACTCCTGCATAATTATCACACGAAATGGCGAGTTGGCATACCCGTTATCCATCTCCTTAAACTTAAATCCTAGGATCGATCCATACGCCTCCTAATAGCCATATGTACCACACTTGTACTTAAGAGACGCCGTGAACTGATCTCTCCGTCACGGATGGAGCACATGATGTTGATGCCACAACAACATGCCCGTGGGACACTCCACGAGAAGCGACACTCAGGGTATCAGAGTACAAATGGTCTTATTCACATAACTTATCAAAAATATTTTCATAACAAGACGTAACATATATTGGAACATGCGATAATGAGTACAACTAACATAATACTATCGCATGACATAAAAGCTAAATCCAAGGTTATGATTAGAATAGGATCCAACGGACTGTCAAATGAATTGATAATCAAAGACGTGAGGAGTTTTAAAAGACATAGTAATTTATTTACTTGTAACTTGTAAGCCTTAAGATATTTAACTTGTAACTTGTAAATAATAATTTGATTGAAAATACGAATTTTTGGCGAGATTGAAAATCTAAGAGTGGAACCAGTCACCAAGGTGTGGATATCAATCCTATCTTGACAATTTCGTCCCCAAAATGTGGTTTATTGAACGAAACAAGATAAAACCTTGACTCGTTAATAAGGAACCACTAGAGTATGAAATGAAACTCGTATACATGTAAATACGAAAAGAATATTTTTCATAAACCATTTTCTAAATAACTGATGTAAAACAAAACCTTTTCAAAACGTTTGTAACTTCCAACACATATTTCATAACTTAATCTTAATACGGAATTTAAAATCAGGAATGATATACTTGTATCCAAATGACATAAATCGAAAGAAAGGATTCTATCCGTACCTTAAAAATTTCCAAGTGATGCTACCTTGTTTTCAATTGTAGATTTATACGGGCAGAGTTTAGCCTACTGATTATCCTCTTAACCTAATTTGCACACAAACTAGGTAATTAACTAATACAGCTTTTACGATAACTCACGAGATCAAACCTTCACAACAAATGACAAAGTGCGATACTTAAACATCCAGCGGATTCACAACTAAGGACAGAGTATAGTCCGTTTTCGGACAGCACTCAAACATCCCGTCGAAATCACGACGAATGACAAAGTATAAACCCAATTTGAGCAGCACTTAAACATCTATTGGATTGATTTCAATCAATCGGACATTGAATCGTAGCAGTGATCGAGTTATTACCCTGATTGCGGCGTCGATTAGTGATTCGTGTGTGTTAATTGTGATAAACAGAGCTTTTCTCAGTGTATGTTTCGACTTTGTTCGTCGTTCAAGCGCCCAGAATCAAGTGCCAATGTCCTCTATTTATACCCGAAATTTGAGGTTGCTTGCGCACCGTAACATTATAACCCTTACGGTGCGTAACACCTCTTGCGCACCGTAACACTCATTCCCTTACGGTGCGTAAGGGACACCTAAACACTATAGGTTTGCCACGTTTGGGACTAGCCTAGCTGAGTCGACATTTTCTTAAAATTCTAAACTGACAACGAATTATTTAGATAATCGTTAATAGAAAATACCCCCCCTGAGTTTTAGGGGACCTAATCCTGATTCTGATTGTTCTGAAAATCTTAGGGTTTCTATAGAATCTCTTGGGTTTCTCAATTAGGGTTTCCTATTGGACTATAAATCATAAGAAATAATAGTTTTTAATGAGGGTTGTTACATTTTTGTTTTAAAATTTTCGGGTGTTACAAATCTACCCCTCTTAAAAAATTTCGTCCTCGAAATTATTACATACATATATATATATATATTAATAATCATACTTGAACGCGGCCCACTATGATCAATAGTCATACTTGAAATAAAGCTAGAGTAAAAACAATGAAGATGACGAAATACTTGTGTTCGAGACTATCATGAAATGAAAAGAAAAGTTACTAACCGATGGGTGGAAAAAAAAAACGATTATTGTATCGACGACTGATTGGACATCGAAATCCTAACCCAATGTCTACCCATTACCTCACAGGTCTTAACTTATGTTTAAGTTTTCTACAGGAAAGAGCCTTTGCTCTGATACCATAGCTGTAACACCCCAGCCCGGAACGGGCTGACGTGTCACTTTTATAGAGTCAGATCAAAAACATAATTCCATTTATACTTAAATGTATTACAAGGCTTTACAACTTAATGAAGGATATCTAATCCAGTACAATTATTTCTACCGTCTTTTCCAATCACTCGATCACTCTTCCATATCCCGTCCCAGATTGTCTTTGATAACCTGACGTAAAGAAGAAAACACAAAAACGTACGTCTGAGCAAAATTTGAAAGTTTTGCCCGGTGCGCGGATAGAGGAAAACAAAAGCTTATTTTATTTGATATCCGGATGGAACTTTATGTTAAAATGATAGGATGCAAGTAACGAAATTTCATAATCATATCATACGGATGTACCCATGAGCCAAACTTAAAACGTGACAATACACAGGTAGCTACTCCTGCATAATTATCACACGAAATGGCGAGTTGGCATACCCGTTATCCATCTCCTTAAACTTAAATCCTAGGATCGATCCATACGCCTCCTAATAGCCATATGTACCACACTTGTACTTAAGAGACGCCGTGAACTGATCTCTCCGTCACGGATGGAGCACATGATGTTGATGCCACAACAACAAGCTCGTGGGACACTCCACGAGAAGCGACACTCAGGGTATCAGAGTACAAATGGTCTTATTCACATAACTTATCAAAAATATCTTCATAACAAGACGTAACATATATTGGAACATGCGATAATGAGTAAAATTAACATAATACTATCGCATGACATGAAAGCTAAAACCAATACGATGATTAGAATAGGAATCCAACTGACTGTCAAATGAATCAATAATCAAAGACGTGAGGAGGTTTTAAAAGACATAGTAATTTATTTACTTGTAACTTGTAAGCCTTAAGATATTTAACTTGTAACTTGTAAACAATAATTTGATTGAAAATACGAATCTTTGGCGAGATTGAAAATCTAAGAGTGGAACCAGTCACCAAGGTGTGGATATCAATCCTATCTTGACAATTTCGTCCCCAAAATGTGGTTTATTGAACGAAACAAGATAAAACCTTGACTCGTTAATAAGGAACCACTAGAGTATGAAATGAAACTCGTATACATGTAAATACGAAAAGAATATTTTTCATAAACCATTTTCTAAATAACTGATGTAAAACAAAACCTTTTCAAAACGTTTGTAACTTCCAACACATATTTCATAACTTAATCTTAATACGGAATTTAACATCAGGAATGATATACTTGTATCCAAATGACATAAATCGAAAGAAAGGATTCTATCCGTACCTTAAAAATTTCCAAGTGATGCTACCTTGTTTTCAATTGTAGATTTATACGGGCAGAGTTTAGCCTACTGATTATCCTCTTAACCTAATTTGCACACAAACTAGGTAATTAACTAATACAGCTTTTACGATAACTCACGAGATCAAACCTTCACAACAAATGACAAAGTGCGATACTTAAACATCCAGCGGATTCACAACTAAGGACAGAGTATAGTCCGTTTTCGGACAGCACTCAAACATCCCGTCGAAATCACGACGAATGACAAAGTATAAACCCAATTTGAGCAGCACTTAAACATCTATTGGATTGATTTCAATCAATCGGACATTGAATCGTAGCAGCGATCGAGTTATTACCCTGATTGCGGCGTCGATTAGTGATTCGTGTGTGTTAATTGTGATAAACAGAGCTTTTCTCAGTGTATGTTTCGACTTTGTTCGTCGTTCAAGCGCCCAGAATCAAGTGCCAATGTCCTCTATTTATACCCGAAATTTGAGGTTGCTTGCGCACCGTAACATTATAACCCTTACGGTGCGTAACACCTCTTGCGCACCGTAACACTTATTCCCTTACGGTGCGTAAGGGACACCTAAACACTATAGGTTTGCCACGTTTGGGACTAGCCTAGCTGAGTCGACATTTTCTTAAAATTCTAAACTGACAACGAATTATTTAGATAATCGTTAATAGAAAATACCCCCCCTAAGTTTTAGGGGACCTAATCCTGATTCTGATTGTTCTGAAAATCTTAGGGTTTCTATAGAATCTCTTGGGTTTCTCAATTAGGGTTTTCTATTGGAATATAAATCATAAGAAATAATAGTTTTTAATGAGGGTTGTTACATTTTTGTTTTAAAATTTTCGGGTGTTACAGATTCATTCACGGATTCAGACTCTGTTCTTATTTTGATTAAATTGTTTCATATCATGTTTCGAGTCAGTTGAATATATTTTTAATATTTATATTAGTTATTACTTTATCCGGTTTTAAAACTAGTCTGACTGACTGATGTGACAAGTAGACTCTTAGACACTACAAGAATGGACCACCTTTAGCGGCGACAGCTGTCGCCGGTATTGGTGGAAAGTGTCGCCAGTATTGACCTTTAGCGGCGACATGTCGCCTGGTAAATGGTTGCCGGTATTGATCGGCCGCTATTGGCCTCCTGTCGTCGCTAAAGGTCAACGTCGCCGGTATTGCTCTTAGACCTTTAGCGACGACACGTGTCGTCGCTAAATGGTCGCCGGTATTGACCTTGGTCGGTAAAGGGTTTAAGGCAATAGCGGCGACACGTGTCGCCGCTAAAAGTCTTTTTTTTTTAATACAGCTGCTGTATATACAGCACCCAGCCATTTTTTCGGCCAAAAAAACAGAACCTTCCTATTTCAAACAACGCAAACATACGCCATGAACATATACTAAAAGTAATATAATTAAAAACTACGTTTAAGTCGGACCGCGCATTTGGCGTGTCTTTGCTCTTATCGTTCATTAGAAGAGTACCGAGCAAGCTGTCGCACACATTTTTCTCTATATGTATTACATCTAAGTTATGTTTTAGCTGCAAAGAAGACCAATACTCAAGGTCAAAAAATATGCTTCTTTTGGACCAGTTCAACTCGAAATCTGACCGGGTTATCCTCCCACCTCCAAAAGCTGGATGCTTGCCTGGTAGACGATTAATTAAACGACCGAGTTGAGCTTCTATGTCAGCTGGGCTAAACTGTCTCGGAGGGTCTCGTGTCTCGGGTCTCCCGTTAAAGTCGAGACTTGTTCTCCAAGGATGGTTGGCATCTAAGAACCGGCGATGACCAACATAAGCACATTTACCAATTACACGTATTGAAGGAGTGTTTTGGTTACAAGTTGGGCATGCCATGTAGCCTTGTCCGCTCCAACCTGATAGACTACTACGGGCTGGAAAGTCATTTATGGTCCATAACAATGCCGCCTTCATTGTGAAGTATGTGTTTGTTGTTGCGTCTTTAGTACGTACACCTGTCTGCCACAATTGCTTAAGCTCATCCACTAACGGTCTAAGGAAAACGTCCATGTCTTTCCCAGGTGATTTAGGGCCAGGAATCAACAAGGTCAACATGAATGTGGACCCTCGCATGCATAGCCAGAGAGGCAGATTATATGTGGTGAGTATAACCGGCCACGTGCTATGAGTTGAGGATCCACTACCATCGTTAAAGGGATTAAAACCGTCAGCTGCAAGCCCTAAGCGAACATTTCGTGGCTCCATCGCGAAGTTTGGGTACTTTTTATCAAAGTCTTGCCATGCAGATCCATCAACTGGATGACGCATAGTCCCATCTTCCGATCGTCCGGTACTATGCCATATCATATCTTTCGTTGCGTGCCTTGAACAATACAAACGTCGTAGTCTAGGCGTCAAAGGAAAGTATCGTAACACCTTACGAGCCACCTTCGTGCCTTTTGTGTCTTTATCGACCCATCGACTCTCATTACAAACGGGACAATTTTGCAAGGACTCGTTTTCTTTCCAAAAGAGAGCACAATCATTTGTGCACACATCTATCATCTCGTATGCCAAACCAATCTTCTTAAATGTCTTCTTAGCTACACAATACGAAGGGGGAATCTTGTTGCCTTCTGGCGTTGACTCTCGCAACAACGAGAGGATTCGATCTACTGCTTCATTTTGCAAATGGTACGTATCCTTTATATTCAAAAGCTTTGCTAAAAAGTCGATAGAAGAATACTTGGTACAACCAGGATATAATTCTGTTTCAACTTCTTTTACCAGGTCTTCAAAATCATCAACAACACCGCTACTATCTCCATTTGAGTTCTCTTGGTTAAGGTATGTATCTTCTTCCATACGCTCCCCCCTAATGTCTTCAATAACGTTTCCCATACGGTCTTGTGGCGCAACATCGTTTACTTCTGCAATTGGAGTCGTGTCCCCGTGATAGGTCCACTTCATGTATTCCTTCCAAAAACTGTTAATACGCAAATGGTATTTCATTTCTGCCTTATTTTTTAAGCCGGAATTTTTACATTGGGTACACGGACATCTAACTTCATCGTGGTTTTTTATCACTCTTTCACACATCTCGATAAATGACTTGAGTCCTTGCTTGTAGTGAGGTGAATGAGGTGGGAAATCAATCCAACTTTTATCGATAGGCATTATGCAACTGAAAGAAAATCTAATTTAGGATTAACAAGACAAGGGTAGGCTGCTAAACCCACTTTTTGAACACTTTATCTCATATGTAAATGTATATTACATGATTGTTTGTTTAAGAAAAATTCGGCAGCATTTCCTCTTAGCTCCCAAGTATATATGTAATGATATATATACCCGAGGAGCAAAGAGAAAATGATAACCGAATCCTTCTTAAACAAACAATCATGTAATACACATTTACATTCATACTTACAAAGTTACATACTTTTTCAAACATGTACATACTTACACATACAAACCACTGGGGGTGTCCCAGTGGCCACCAGCCTCCATTCTAACCCGGAGGTGGTGGGTTCGAGTCTTGCTCAGCCCAATGCCCCTACGGTAGGAGATTTACCGTCAGGCATGGCCTTACTGGGTGGCTAGCTTGCGGAGTGAGAACACTCCGGCGGTTGGGAGGACCGTGCACTATCCCCCCTACATACTTACACATACACATTCATACTTACAAACACATATTTTGATCAAAACCACAAAATTTATACATACACATTTGCATATTTTATACAAACATACATACTAACATACACATTTTTCACCAATTGCAAACATTTACATGCACAATTATTCATCATTTACATACACAAAAACAAATACATACACCTACATATACTCATTTTCACCAATTACACCTACATTATACATTTTCACAAACATTTACATACAAATATACATCCTTACATACACCTACATACACATACATACACTTACATACAAAAATACATACACCTACATATACTAATTTTCACCAAATACACCCACATTATACATTTTCACAAACATTTACATACAAACATACATTCTTACATATACATTTACATAACTAAACAAAAAATTATACAATTTCTAAACTTTGAAAAAACTCATATAAAACTAACCGTAATTTCAAGCTTTCAAAGTAGATGTAGACCGCGGAGACGAGGTGGTGACCGGAGAAGTGATGGTGGTGACCGGAGAGGTGATGGTGGTGATCCGAATTTTCTTCCATAAACATAAATATACACAAAAACGAGCAAAAATTAAAGTCTATAACATGTAAATAACAAAATAGAGAAGAGATTTAACCAAAAATAAGTTAAACTAACCGATTTGGTGAAGAAGCTCGGTTCTCCGGCGGTAAGATGAAGAGTTTGGGGGGAAAAGTGGAGGAGGGAAGAAATGGCGCTGTATAGTCTGTTTATGGAAAGACTTTTACCGGCGACGGTCTGTCGCCGCTACCGGTTCCTTCGTCGCCGCTATTAGATTAACCAGGGTTAACCAGGATAAGATATGTGTCACTACTAGAAAATTGGGCAATCGTGACCAAAATTTGCTACCAAAAATATTGGTAGCAAATTTAGCTACCGATTTGTCACGAAAATGAAAATAAGTGTATTTATCATAATATGGTAGCAAAATGGTTGCAATTTTTGCCACCTTTTTATTTTCGGTGGCAATTTGTGGGAAAGATACGAAATAAACAATGTATTTGTTAATTATATACTTATATTCTCTACTCAATATACCAAAAAAACCCTAGTTCTTCATTCTGAATCCTCCCAACTACCACCTCCGACCTCCCACATCGTCCCACCACATCTGAATCCTCCAACCTCGCAAAACCCTTCAATATATGTTTAACAAAAAACCGATATATAAGACTTGTATTAATATATGTTTAACAAAAAAAATCCAAGAAAAAAAAACTGAAATCATTCATGTTCTTCATAAAATGTCCAAGGTTTGCATTGCTTTTGTCATGGATTGATACTATTCTTTATACCAAATTTACTGAATGTTGACAGCCGAAGCTAATCACTGTATCAAATACGATTGCTTTTGCAAACCCGAAGTCACCAAATTACCCCCTCCTTGCTCAAGGGAAGCTGTGGAATGTAGTAAGTATTTACACTCGTTTCTGATACTAATAGTTGTAAACTGATGCTGAAAAAAGAAGAAATTATACGTATAATCTCATGAATCATTTATAAGTAAAAGTAGCATAATCTCGTTTTTATTATTTTATTTTTGATTCATTATATAATAAATTTATGACATTATTCGCAGATTACTGTAACATGGACCAGTGGATATTCCATAAGGGAATCTGAACCATTTGTTGAATATGGAAGGGGCGAGAGCAGCCTGGAGGAAGATATACGAGCTTTATCCATGGAGGACCCTATGATGTAATTATTACTGGTATGTAGGAGTGAATTATCATACTTTAAACACTTGCACTTTAATTTTGACCATTTGAGATCGAGGATGAACTATTTTGCCCGATTACCCTAACCTGTTTGGAACTACGTATAGAAACAATTGATACAAAACTGGTGTTTCTGAGCATAATAAGCCTCCGTGTCATCAGGTATTTGCTTTTGAGTTTGCAACTTTACATGTATGCATTATGATAGACAACATAGATGGTTCCAAATACGACCTACGTTTATGACCGGGGAAGTGAGTGAATAAGATATAAGGTGAAATATAATACATGTTCGTTTAGAAAAACCATTTTTACGTGCATATTTTTATATATGTGTTTTTATTAATTCGAGTTGTTCTACGTTTCGGCGTAAATTTTTTTGGGAAACGAGTCAGGTCAAATATAATACATTTTCGTACTTATTTATGTACCTTTCATAAATTTTGTTCCGAAATGAGCGATTGTACAGTATAAACTCGATTTACTTTACGTTTTGATTCAATCTGAATGCTTATATAGGTTACATTGAGTTCAATCGGATACGTTGAAATGCACGTTCGTATGGTTAACGCATCACATAATGCTTAAACTAATTCATTCGATTTTGCGTTGTACCCGCGCCGCAACGCGCGCGGGCCTTTTTACTAGTATATCATAGTTGTCAAAGGCGCGAAGCGCACTCTAGGCGCATAGGCACCGATTAGGGCCTAGGCGATAGGCGCAAAAAAAGCGTGGGCCCGAGAAAAAAAAAGCGCACTTAAATATAAAAATGAAGTTCATTAAAAACCCCGATTTGATGAAGTTTGGCTCTAAAAATCCCACCTTTTGTCACTTTTTGGCAGAATTTACATGTGAAGTTCATTAAAAACCCCGAACAGTCCTGATATTAAGGACTGAATAATCTTGGTGATAATGTGATATACCAACTTAAACTTACAGCCCTATAAATACCGCAGAAAAAGTGGAAATTACCAATTAAAAAAAAATAAAAAGCATGAAGATGCTGGATACACATGGTCGCATGGGATGAACTGCAGAAAAAGTGGAAACTACCAATAAAAAAATAATAAAAAGCATTAAACAATGTATACGCATGGGATGAAAGTCTGCGCTACAATTACCTAGGAACCATAGGCGCACTTTATGCGAGTCGCCCAAGAAAAACGCCTAGGCGCCAAAAGCGCTCACTTTTGACAACTATGTAGTATATATATGTTGAACTCTTCACTTCGCCGTTGCTCATTTCACCATTGGTGCTTTGTCTTGCAGAGTTGTAGGTGATGCTCACTCTTGGCTTAACTCCGTTGAATGTCTGTCGGTAAAAGAAGTAAGCAAAGTTTTTGTCTTAGCTGTTTTCAGATTTGCAATGTGTGCTGGTGTTTTAGTTTTTGTAAAAGAAGTAAGCAAAGTGTAAATGGTTACCAATCCATTGTGGCTGCTTCTCATGCTTTGATCCCAACTTTCTATAAAAACAGAATAAGTACTATGGTACAGTTTGTTTCCATACAAACCAAAACTTCGTTGTCAATTTTACAGTAAAGGTATATTATTACAGTAAAGTACCCGTCCATTGGACGGGTATTAAACTAGTTTATTAGGTTTTTAACTCCGTCAACTATAGTTTTTTTAGTTTATTTTGCCGGTCCCAAGGATAAAGAAGATGGGTTTTTATCACATTATCTTATGTCATATATAAATTCTGAATAGGTTTCCGAACGATTCTGGATTTTGAACTGGTTTTCACTATGGTGTGGTGGTTAGAATTGTGACACTGCAACAGGTATATTTTCATTCTAAACTGGAAAACTAGAAGTAGAAAATTTTCACCCAGTTTGTTTGTTTCTTTTGTATTTTTTTTAAAGGCCTCGATTTTGTGATTGGTTTTTGGGCCACCAAAATGGTTGAGCTGGCCCTGGTCACAATTGGATATTGTTATCTTTGCAACCAACTTGACCCGTTATTAGTTTTTCGTCAATTCTAACTTATCGATTCAATTTATTGGTTGCTTTGTAGATTGAAAAGTTAAACTTAGTTATCGTGGGGCTCGTTAAGGAAAAGGATGAAGAAAAGAAAGATTAAATGGAATTATTGCGGGGTTGTTGGCTGAAAAAGAAAAAGGCAAGGTTAATAAAGATGCTATGCTCGATAGGATGTCACAAATTGAAGCTATGTTAACAAGTACAGTTCGAAGATAGGCTATAAACACTAGGTTCTGAATGTTACGATGTTTATCATATTAGGATAATTTTAGTTATTTGATGTTTTAGTTAACATTTCTATCCGAATGTTTTATATGCTTTTCAAACATAGATGTTTTATATAATTTTGGGTTTTCGTGAACTGATTAGACTATTTTATATAATTTTGTAATTTTATTGATTAGTAATTTTTATGAAAAAATCAAGCAATCACAAAATGGTAGCAAATAATGGTAGCAAATAATTCAACAAGTGTGCTAAATGCCACCGATTTTCAATGAAAAATGGTGGCAAATGGTTGGTGGTTAAATGGTGGCATAATCAAATGGTAGCAAAAAAACGTGGCAAAAATCCGTCACAACTCGGTAGCAAACAAGCCGGACCTTAGCAAAGAAGAAGCGGTGACAAATATTTGTGACCATTTTTGTTGTGGCAAAAATCTGGTAGCAAAATATAAAAATGGTGGCTATTTGGTGGCATTAGGGCAATTGACACGGGTGTTTTTGTCACCAAGTTTTCGGTGGCAAAATGGTGACAACAAGGAAATTGCTACCGTTTTGTGACCAAAAGTTTCATGACAAAAACCCTCTTTTCTAGTAGTGTGTGGCTGGGAATTAAAGTGGGACACCTACCTTTAGCGGAGAAAGGATGTCGCCGCTATTGACCCTAAGTCGTCGCCGGTATTGCCTCTTTAATCTCCAACCGTTAGATCAGAATAATGATCAACGGCTGGGGTTTGGGTTTGACGCGGATCGACCAATAGCGGCGACAGCTGGCATGTCGCCGCTAAAGGTGTCGCCGCTAATAGTGGTCTTTTCTTGTAGTGAGATGCGGTTACAAAAACAGTGGGCATAAATAATGGCGGCATATAATTTTAGCCTTGTTATAAATTTTCAAACAAATTAACGCTCATATCTTGACTAACACTTTATACTTGTAGAAAGTAAAAGATATGGAAAGAACATCATAATCATAATGTGAAGGGCGAATACGGATGGCGTCGGTTCGTTTTAAATGGGATGCGAGGTTTTGCCGATTGTTTCATTGTCGTGCCTTTGGGCGGGTGGAGTCGGGTTTCTGCGCATCTGAGAGAGCCAAGGGGCTAGCGGCGGTCGAGTAGTCGATCTTGGCCACAGCGCCCGGTGTCACGGTGGTTTACACGTCGTTCAATGCCGTTAGAAAAAAAAACGCACACTAGAACCCAAACTGATTTGACTCTATTTTTGTGTATATGACGGAAACTAATTACAAGAGCTTTAAATAAACAAACCTATCTTCTACTTGCATAAAAGAAGCGAAAAATAAACAGAAACAAACCCACTTAAACCCTAGCATATTCATTCCTCCATGATCTTATAATATTATATTCTTCAATAACCAACGTTTATTTCTCCAATTTACTCGGTCAAGCTCTTTACTGGTGCTTCAACTACGTATGGAAAACACGTGCTTAATGACCTCTTTACCCCTGATTTATTTGCTCACTTAATCAACATGCTGACCCGAATTGAACCATGACACCCGTGAACAAACTCCATTAACCCAACAAATTGTTAATCAACAACATAACTAACTAGCAGAGAAATTGTTGTTTTAAACAAAAATACGACTATCAACAAACTATTGTAAATGTCCTCTCAAGTTATATCATCATATCAATGTGTAGCTTGGCCAGGAGAGTATTAAATCAAGAGAAAGATAGCCTCTTGGTTAGGAGGTCAACAATCGAAACTGTAGTCGGAACATATCAAACACTACGAATATGTGCCAGCAGCATATCATGAATGAAATGTAAGTTAAACTCAAGATGTTTCATACATTGGTGAAACACAACAAAAGAGAACACGAAAAACGATTGCAAATCAAAAGAGAACAATGAAAACAACAAACAATGAATAATGAATAAGATATAAAAAGACTGGGTTGAAATAAGAGCTCACCACATAGTGTATTCATGAATACACTAAGGGGCTGTTTGTTTACCTCTTAATGAGCCTCTTATGGTTCAGACTGTTTGTTTCACGAGCAGATGTCTGAATGGATCAGACATTTGCCTATGAATGGTAAATTTTATACAAAGTCTGAATGGTTAAGACCTCTAATCTGAATTGGTCAGACATTTGCCTCTAAACGGTTAAGCATTATACATGCTCTTAATGGTTCAGACCTCTTACTGGTTCAGCACTTAATGGTTCATACCTCTTACTGGTTCAGCACTTAACCATTTAGAAGTCGCCAAACAGCCCCTAAGGGTGTCAAAATCCAGACAAAGTGTATGTACGAGTGAATACATTAAACTATGTGAATAATGCACATTCAACATATTTACAATATATGCACCAAATTTTGTTAAAAATCTAATATATTGTATTGAATACATTAAAGTAATAATTCAATATTGTATTCATCAGATGATCCACTAAACTATACTCATGATCTACATAATGTATTCATCAATAAATACACTAGACTATGCAGAGGGCTTGTGTTAGTACATTCACAAATGAATAAACAAGAATATGTCCATCATCCACTATATTCACCCGTTAATATATTAAACTATTAGCAAAATCTAGTACGAAGTGGATTCACATTTTATTATAAATTATAATAAAATAAATAATAACAATTCTGTCATTATTTGTATAGTATAAATACAGTAGTACAAAATATCGGTTACGAAACTACATGAAAATAAACATACAATTGCAATTTTCTATATACCGAGCTTGATTCAAAATGTGTCATCAGTGGTTGCTTCAAATGGCATTCTTCTAGTATCCTTGACTCTAGCATTCATCCCATTGAGTTTCAACCATGCTCCTTGACTGCAACAATTAGGACACTAAAGGTTGACATTTTGGTTGAGGATCGTGTTAGACACAGGTCACTTATAATAGATTTTGAGTCTAACATCTTTGTTTCCAGGGTACAATAACCGAAACAGTAGTTGTATTGTTGAAGAGGGCTCTTACGCTCAAGATTGCACCGGGTATAATGGTGTTTAGAAAAAGCAAAAAGAAGTTGTGTGAAAGAAACAATTTAGAGAATGTTCCTCTCTAATTTTTCATGGAACAAAAGAATCTGAATGAGTGTAGTTCTCTCTTATTTTCTATCTATAGAAACCATCTAATTTGATATATACACAATTATGCAAATTCAACCCGCTGCTCGGACTAAACAATTGGTCTAAACTGCTAACCAAGACAAATGACTGATCAAAAGCAAACATCTGATCAGGGCAAAATAGCCACGCACGAGACCCGAACCTCGCAATGACGCGAGTGTGCAAAGTGCGTAATCAAAGTGCTCGTCCCCCACACCATGTGCGCATGCATGTGCATGTTAGGGTGTTTCGTATCCTTTAGGATCCACATTAGTGTCTATTTTTAAGGAAATAACTTACAAGGAGTGTTCTTCCTTATATACCACTTCAAGTTTTGTCATCCCACATATGTGGGACAAGTTGACAAAGCTTAATCTATTTTTCTCTCTTTGGTTATTTTAACTATACAACTTCGAGCATTGGGATCTCATTCTTTTTAGCTCCATTTTGATAATAGTTTGGTTAGTTATGATACTCTTACAACATAGAACACAAATCCACAAATAATTATTTATACAACAAATATATTTAAACAGAATAATTAGTATCTATTAAATACACTAATGTTTCACTTTTACTGAATACAAGCTATCATCACAAACATAAATCATTAATCATAAACATATATTGTACCATGTAGCTTAATTTTGGGATACCTTGGAGTGGTTCTTGGGAAGTATACAAACATAACTAAGGATATGTATGGTAGGACTAAAACTAGTGTCCGTTTTCCTGTAAGTTTTCTTCATTGTGGAGGTGAGACTCCACCAAGGTTCTGTGTTGAGTAAGTTTCTTTCTTTTTTTTTTGGGGGGGTTCTGGATGAGATGTCAAAGTCGAATCAGGAGACAATTCCATGGTGCATGATTTTTGCAAATGATATTGTGTTAGCTGTGGAGACTAAACAGAGCCTAAATGTGAGGTTAGATGAGTGACGAATAGCTTTAGTAGACAAAGGTTAAAGCATTAGTTACTCTAAGATTGTGTCTCTTTAATGTGATTCGAGTTGGTGAAGGAACAACAAGGATCCTATGATCTCCATTGAGGGTCAAGTTGTTTCGCATGCAAAGAAGTTGATCATTTTTACTAAGGGATTGGGAGATAGATAGTAGCGTGACCCCCCACATTCAAGATGGCTAGTGTGGGTGGTGAAGAGTAGCCATTATGGTATTATGGGATTGGAGATTCCGAACTAAATTAAAGGGAATTTTTTTAGGGTTGTAATAAAACATATTATGTTATATGGGACATGCTACTAGGCATAAAAAAAAACACATATACACAAGATGGATGTAGCAGTGATGATGATCTTGAGGCGGATGTGTGGGAACACACAAGGTTAGACATGTCACACCCTCAAGTTATAGTTGTTAAAAGCCATCACCTCTTGCGCCTAGGTCCAATTTCCTAAAGAGGCGAGGCAATTGCGCCTTAAGTCAAGGCAAATGCTCTTTAATTCTCCAAGTGATGGTTCATGTGCAGGTTCCGGCGAGATTCCTAGATTCTTGAGAGATTTCGGCCAAATTCTCTAAATTCTGACAAGATTTAGCTAGATTTCTACTTTTAACTAACGAAACTACTTTTCTACACTAATAAACTAGCATTAATTTTCTATTATATAAAAATATCTTATGTTTTTTTTGTTGTACGCTTTTTTTTCTTAGGCCTGCGCTTTTTTTGCGCCTTGCACCTAGGCCCCAGGCGAGGCCTTTGCGCCTTGAGGGCGCTGCTTAAAGCTTTTAATAACTATGCTTCAAGTATATTTGAAGCATTTATGTTAGTAGTTTAGTGCATGTAATCCCAGATATGAAGTACTCTAATTCTTCCACTTCATGTTAAATTTGTAGGAATTAACCATTAAAACATGTGTGCATATACACAAACTAAAGTTGTTACAGCTGAAACAGGTTTTCTTGTATACTGGTTTCACATGTGTGTAAGAATTGTAAATACTCGTGCAGTTTATAGTTTATAACATAAAAGGGATGGTGTCTGCAGGAGAATAAGACCCTTTCGGACCCAACCATATTATAAAACTGTCAGTTCTAACCTGTTACCAGTCCCTAGGGCCGGCCCTCAGAATTTGTGTACACTGTTCGAGCTCGAAAAAAATGTCCTTAGGCCTTAACGAAATTGGATATTGGGCTCACTAAAGGTCTAAACCTAATGCCAATGGGCTAATAACTAATCTAAACCATAAAGTGAGCCTATGTCGGTGTTTGTATGGGTATACCCTATTAATTTTTTGTTTTACATATCCATATCAGGTTTTTTTTTTTTAAATTACGTGCCCTTCGATTCGGGTCGTGGCCGGTGGTCCTCCCGCACACCCACAAGGCCGCCCCTGCCAGTCCCGGCCATTTTTGCCAGGTATAGTTTCATCATAATCTGAAATAATGAATGCTAGACCAAAATCAGGTGAAGATCATGGTTATTAGAGTGTGTATGTGTATGTAGGAGAGGTGTATGTATTCTGTATTTTGAGTTAGTTATACTAGCTCTACTTGATTGTTACTTAGTTAGATGGTAGTTAGTATGGTTTGGACTCTATATATAGAGTCTGATTGTACATTTCATTTATGTTATGAAAACTGAGTTTGGATAGTCTGATACTACCTTTTAATGGTAAAGATTGTCGGTGACTCCAGCCATTGTTTCAGAAGATGAAAATACAGAGGCAACTTCTGTTCTTGTAGGAAGGTCTGTTTCTCTATGTCTTTCAATCTTTTTAACCTTAAATCTTTAATATTAAAATAAAAAAGAAGTAATGAAATAGTTGAGTTAAACCTACCAGCACCACTTGTGATAGTTAAACCTAGCTAAATTAGATTGCTAACATTATACTTCTTTAGTTTCTATTTGGATATGTATGTCTAGAAAACTAGTTATAATTTTTATAAGAATTGTATCAATTTAAACCATTTGAGGTACATGATATTATATCTTCTTTGTTGACTATATTATCATTGTTATGCAACTCATAATGTTGGAAGAATTGCTGTATAAGAACCCAATTATGCTTTTTTACAACTCAACATCAATTGCTATAAAATTGCAGCTCTGCAAAATGCTTAAACCTGTTTTCATGCTATTTTATTCTGGTTATCACTCATTCAAACATCAAATATATTTCTCAATAAGTGAAGTTTAATGTTCAGGTTCTGAGACGCCCTCGTGAAGCAGCTTGGAAAGCGGAAAAAGAATCGCAGTTGATATGATTACTTCACTTATTGTTTCATATCTGTAAATTATAAGTGTCGTGCTTGATCAAAATATTGGAAATTTGTTATATTACTAATAATGTTGCTGATGACAGAGTCATAGCATACCTAAATATCTGCTCATCCTAGATTAATTCAAGATTTAACGACTTATATTCATTATGTTGGGAATCAGTGGTTCAAAATAGCGGAAACGGTTTATATATAAAACTCACTAAGTCTGATTTTATATATAAAAACTCATAGTTAAATTTATTAACCCGGTTAATAAATATTCCCAATCAGGATCAAGATTACACACGTATAAACAAATAAATAAACAACCATAGAGAGTTTAGTAATCAACCTTTGACGACTACACCGGGATTGTAACACGCGGGTTACAACGAATCCTCGCTAGTAGGAAGTTCACGCAACCAAGCACTTGATACCCAAAGGTAGAACCGGCTAAGAGCTTGGTTTCCTTCTTAGATTGTCGGCCAAAAAGAAAGAAGATGTGAATGCTCGAGCAGAAATATATTGGAGGAGTAGGTGTATGTTTAGCTTCCTCACTTTCTTCTGTTGTTGGCATGTGCTTATAAAAGAATTTTTTTCTTTTCCAACAAGTGGCCAACATCATCATATAATTGGCAATTATCTTCTAGTGGACAATTATCAGTAGGCATTTACTATCTTATAGAATTGCCGACCTATGAAGCCATATTGATTTATTTGAGTTATAATATAACACTTATCAAATTATCTAATATTTGATACATTATATTTATAAAACTTAAACTTACACCAAACCCCGTGAGATTATATTCTTATAACCTTCTCAATAATAATCTAATTAATATTAAGTCTCTCGAGTTCAAATATTATTATTTCAGAAATAATAACACACCTATTTGTGAACATATACGATTCGTGTACCAACGTGTAACTCTTCGGATCGTACCGAGTTAGTTACATTGGCTTTTAATTACATCGGACATATATCTCCAACAATCTCCCACTTGGACGATTTTAATTAAAATGAGTCAACGTGTGCAGAGTTGGACGACTAGCTTCATCGCACTGCTCCTAACACGGTATGACACTTTACAGTCGTCAACTAGTTTTTGAGTTCAAGTAACACTTTACTTAACCAAATACTTTAGCCCTGATATTCCTATCAATAAGTCCCTTCTGTATAGAACATTCGTTGGTCATAAGACATGGATCATTCATTCTTATATAGTGATCAACCATTCTCTATTCTCGTCCTTAATTCAAAATGGTCTACCGAACTCTTTAGTCCGGGCGTGGCCACGCGTTTATTCCAGTTTGAGTTAACGAGGGCGCCAGAATGCCTAAACTTCTAATCACATAGAAGTACAGAATTCCATCAGCATCATACAACTCCCACTTAATCTTGGATTTTTCCCAATGCTACCCGGATTACTATCCGTGTTTCAGGACAGTGTTAGATAACATCAAAGATTGTCCTTGATTAATGTAGTTTGATATGTGCCTAAGGGAAAAAGGACAGATTGATCATATCAATATCAAAACATCTCATGACTTAGATCCATGGAGATCCTTTTGAAGCGAGTCACATCCAATATCATTCCCTAGTGATATCTGTGAATTCTGATTCTCAAACCTTTGAGTTATTCATCTCATGAATACAATCATCTCAATTCACAATAGTCTTACATTCAAATTCATTCCCATGTAATTTGATTGACTACGGATATTTTAGAATACGCTTATTCAAGGATTTAAACATACAAATAACGAACACAGTTATAGAATAATTAAACTTGCATTTAACCAATAAATCAAATAACGATTCAATATAATTGTTGTAGTTCAAATTTAAAACACCAATACTAACTACAGATCATTCCCATTGTCTAGCAAATCTAAGCCCTATCTTTTTAGCATGCTCCTCATGTTTAGCTTGAGGCAAAGGCTTAGTAAAGGGGTCAGCCAGATTTAGATCTGTATGAACTTTGCTTATTACGATGTCTCCACGCTCTATTATCTCTCTAATATAGTGGAATTTTCTGAGTATATGCCTTGTGGTTTGATGCGACCTTGGTTCCTTTGCAAGAGCAATGGCACTAATGTTGTCACACAGCATCTCGATTGGTTTCTCTATGCTAGGCACAACGTCAAGATCAGTAATGAATTTCTTCATCCAGGCAGCCTCCTTAGCAGCATCCGATGCAGCATTGTATTCTGATTCACAGGTGGATTGAGCAACCACACTTTGCTTTGAGCTCTTCCAAGTAATAGCCCCACCATTCAGAATGAAAACATATCCCGTCTGTGATCTTGAATCATCACGATCAGTCCCAAAACTTGCATCAGTATAACACTTAACTCACAACTCCTCATCCAGTCCTCCATATATTAAGAACATGTCCTTAGTCCTTCTTAAGTACTTAAGAATGTTCTTCACTGCAGCCCAGTGACTTTCTCCTGGATTCTGTTGGTATCTACTCGTTATGCTAATAGCATACGAGACATCAGGTCTAGTACATAACATGGCGTACATAATAGAACCAATGGCAGAAGCATATGGAACCTTTTCCATTTTCTTCTTTTCTTCATATGTCTTTGCACACTGCTTGCTGTCAAGAATGGTTCCATGTGCCATGGGCAAGATCCCCCTTTTCGAGTCTTGCATTGAAAAGCGTCGTATGACCTTTTCAATATATGTACTTTGACTTAGACCTAATAACCGCTTTGATCTATCTCTATAAATCTTTATTCCTAGAATATAAGCGGCTTCACCAAAATCTTTCATTGCGAAACATTTACTCAACCAAGTCTTAACTTCTTTTAGCATAGGGATATTGTTTCCAATGATTAGTATGTCGTCTACATACAGAATAAGAAAAGTGATATAGCTCCCACTAGATTTCTTGTAAACACATGGTTCATCTTCGTTTTTAATGAATCCAAACTCTTTGATTTTCTGATCAAAACAAAGATTCCAGCTGCGAGATGCTTGCTTTAGTCCATAGATGGATTTATTTAGCTTGCACACCTTATTAGGATTCTTTGGATCAACAAAACCTTCAGGTTGAACCATATAGACATCTTCAAGTAAGTGTCCATTAAGGAACGCGGTCTTGACATCCATTTGCCATATCTCATAGTCATAATATGCAGCAATAGCAAGCAGAATTCTAATAGACTTAAGCATGGCTACTGGCGAAAAGGTTTCCTCATAATCAATTCCTTGAGTTTGAGTGTACCCTTTTGCTACAAGCCTTGCTTTGTAGGTTTGCACATTTCCATCCATATCGGACTTCTTTTTGAAGATCCATTTGTTTCTGACAGTCCGACATTCAGTAGGAAGATCAACCAAATCCCATACCTAGTTATCATACATGGATTGCATCTCTGTATTCATGGCTTCTTGCCATTTCTTGGATTCTGAATCCAAAATTGCAGCTTTGTAAGTAGCAGGTTCAGCTTCATCAATCATGAAGATATCGTCATACCTTTCAGGTGCATGACGATCCCTAATACTTCTTCGAACACTTGGTGTTTCTGTTGTTTCTTTAGTCCTTTCAGGCTCAACTTCAACAACTGGACCAGTTACTTTTGGTTCTGACTCAACATTTGATTTAGTCACTTGTGATTCTCGAATTTCTTCAAGATCCACATGGTTTTCTCCAATCCCCCGCGCCAGAAGCTCTTCCTCCAAGAAAGTGCCTCTGCGTTTAGTGAAAACTTTATTTTCAGTGGGGTGGTAGAATAGGTAACCGATCTTTTTGGCGTATCCTACGAAAACCACTTTTTCACCTCTGGGATCTAGTTTCCGAAGATTCTAGAGTGACATATGCATCACATCCCCAGACCTTAAGATAGGATATTTTAGGTTTCTTTCCATGCCATATCTCATAAGGCGTTTGGTCAACCTTCTTTGTTGTAGCTATATTCAAAATTCTTGCGGCAGTTTCTAGAGCGTAACTCCAAAAGGAGCGTGGGAGGGTTGTTCGACACATTATAGATTGAATCATATCTAATAGAGTTCGATTTCTCCGCTCAGACACACCATTATGTTGTGGTATTCCAGGTGGAGTGAGTTGTGAAACTATTCCACAATCCTTTAGATGGTTGATGAATTCCTGACTAAGATATTCACCGCCTCGATCTGATCGAAGCATCTTAATAGTTCTATTTAGCTGATTCTCTACTTCGTTTTGGTATTCCTTGAACTTTTCAAATGTTTCATGTTTATGCTTCATAAGATAAACGTAACCATATCTACTGAAATCATCAGTAAATGTAACAAAGTGTCTTTCTCCATGTCTTGACATTGTTCTGAATTGGCCACATACATCTGTATGTACAAGTTCTAACAGATCATTAGATCTTTCTCCAACATTTGAAAAAGGTGCGTTTGTTAACTTTCCACTTAAGCAAGATTCGCATTTCCCAAACGACTCAAAACACTTTGAATCTAATATTCCTGCGGTTTTGAGTTGTTTAACACGGTCCTCGCTTATGTGACCAAGTCTACAATGCCACATATACATATCATTAAAGACTAACTTATTACGTTTATGAGAGATGTTGCATAATAAGTTATTGTCTTGGATTTCTATCTCATAGATTCCATTGTTTGGTTTTGCATTAAAGTAAAATATATCATTAAAATAAGCAGAAATAAATTCACCATTAAAACGATAATTAAAACCTTGTCCATGCAAAACAGAAACCGAAACAATATTTCTAGTAACACTAGGAATAAAATAAACATTGTTCAAAACAAGTTCTAAACCAGAAGGAAGTAAAAGAACATATTCTCCAATTGCCTTCACAGCAACTCTTTGTCCATTGCCAACATGGACCTCCAAGTCGCCCTGTTTCAGCTTCTTAATCTTTCTTAGCCCCTGCAAAGCATTACAAATGTGAAAACCACATCCTGTGTCAAACACCCATGTTTTGCCAGAAAAAGAAAAGATTTCAATAACAAATATACCTGAGGACTCTCCTCCTGAATCCTTGGCTTGCTTCAGTTCAGCCAAATACTTAGGACAATTTCTCTTCCAGTGCCCAATTTCATTACAATGAAAACATTTGGCATCCTTCTAAGACTTCTTGTTTGCAACAGATTTGCCATTGCCCTTCCCTTTGCCCTGATGGCCCTTTTTCTTGGTGTTAGGTTTCTTGACCTGACCCTCCTTGATCATCAGCACTGGTGCAGTCTTGCTGGGTATATTCACCTCAGCAGTTTTGAGCATCTGATGCAGCTCTGCAAGTGTCTTCTCCATCCCATTCATATTGTAGTTCATAGATCAGAAGGAAGTAAAAGAACATATTCTCCAATTGCCTTCACAACAACTCTTTGTCCATTGCCAACATGGACCTCCAAGTCGCCCTGTTTCAGCTTCTTAATCTTTCTTAGCCCCTGCAAAGCATTACAAATGTGAAAACCACATCCTGTGTCAAACACCCATGTTTTGCCAGAAAAAGAAAAGATTTCAATAACAAATATACCTGAGGACTCTTCTCTTGAAGCCTTGGCTTGCTTCAGTTCAGACAAATACTTAGGACAGTTTCTCTTCTAGTGCCCAATTTCATTACATTGAAAACATTTGGTATCCTTCTGAGACTTCTTGTTTGCAACAGATTTGCCCTTGCCCTTCCCTTTGCTCTGATGGCCCTTTTTCTTGGTGTTAGGTTTCTTGACCTGACCCTCCTTGATCATCAGCACTGGTGCAGTCTTGCTGGGTATATTCACCTCAGCAGTTTTGAGCATCTGATGCAGCTCTACAAGTGTCTTCTCCATCCCATTCATATGGTAGTTCATAGTGAACTGATCATACGACTTGGGCAATGAGTTGAGGATAATATCTCCAGCTAACTCATCACTCAAGGGGGATTCTAGACGAGCCAAGTGATCAACATATGCCTTCATTTTTAGCACATGAGCGCTAACTGATGTACCCTCTTGCATACGAGTGGTTATGAGTGATCTCATCACATCAAACCTTTCATGACGAGCCTTCTGTTGGAACATCTCTACCAGGTGCTCATTCATCTCGTATGCCATCATATCCTCCATGGACTTTTGAAGTTCAGGGATCATGGATGCCAGCATCAGACATGAGACTTTCATAGAGTCATCATAATGCTTTGCATAGCTTTTGTATGCAACAGTTTGCTGATTGATGGGTTCATCAGGGAGTGGCGTATCAAGAACGTACAGTTTGTTCTCCGCTTTGAGAACAATTTTCAAATTGCGGTGCCAGTCCATGAAGTTGGATTGGTTAAGTTTGTCCTTCTCTAAGATGGACTTGAGAGAGAATTGGGAGGAATTGTTTTCGTTTGACATCTTCAAAATTCAAAATTAATTAATTAGTATTTTATGTTTTAAATATCTTAATATAATTTTATGACCCAAAAACAAAAATTTTAATTAAGACGAGACCCCGATTCATCAAAACACAGTGAACTGTCTAAAGCACTATCCACTGGTATGATTATGTAGGTAAACAACGATTGTTAATTGTGTCCACTACACAACTCTCCATTTGGGGTTTTCGTTTAAAAGCGAAGTATGTTTAACCCCAACTATGCCCACTTGTCAAACAAGTGATGTTTTATCCTTTACTATTAACTGTAACACCGGCCTATGTTACACAGGAAACGCGATGATTACCTTCTTTCATGATGGACTCCCAGATGCAGGGTATGGCACTAACATTTGGGTTCGATTTAGAATGAAGTGTTAATTTGTTAGGGGTTGCATAAAACATCAATTTTAAAATTTGGGATTTATTTTAATATTTATCAAAAATATTTTGAATAACTTGTAGCATGAGGCGAGTTATACAATGGTTTATAAAATCCAATTTTATTTGATTCGTGATAATAGGAACACCTTTCCACACTCGACTCGATATAGTTTTAAATACCCTATTAAACTATGTTGGTCGTTATATCGCGAATAATCTTGTTTTAAATTTTAATAAAACTCTTTTATTAAATTTACTTTTCAGTTTTATAAAACTTGTTTTAATAAAACTGTTGTCTTGATTGTAAAATTATTTAATTTTGGGTTATCTATATTATTTACGATAAATAAAACACAACCACACAATAATAAATAATTGAATCGAGCCCCTAGTAGGTTGCCCGTTTCGTTTTAGCCAGAAACGAAACGAACTAGTCTAAAGGGTTTCAAAATCTAAAAATTGAAATCTCCTACTTGACCCGCGATCTCTATCTTCATGGTACATGTTCGTCATTTATCTTTATCTTGATATTTATCTTTATCTTGATCTTGTACTTTTGAGATTACAATAAGATTTGTAATTACAATAAAACAAATCTAATCTAATCCTATCTATTACATCGGATCCATTATCTGCCAAAAATACAAATAAAAAAAATAAAATTATTACATCGGATCCAAATATCCGCAAAATAATACAAACCAAAGATAAAATAAAATAATAAAATAAAACAAACACAACCATGACAAGGGTCATAACCTAGGGCTCGATTCACATCACAATCCAAAGACAACCAAAAGTTTTGATCTTTTGTCAAAAAAAACTTTTGACAAATAAAAGATAGATCAAAATTTATATCCTCTACCATCTATATGCGTGAAACCGTGGCTCTGATACCACTGTTGGGAATCAGTGGTTCAAAATAGCGGAACCCGTTTATATATAAAACTCATTAACTCCGATTTTATATATAAAAACTCATTGTTAAATTTATTAACCCGGTTAATAAATATTCCCAATCAGGATCAAGATTACACACGTATAAACAAATAAATAAACAACCATAGAGAGTTTAGTAATCAACCTTTGACGACTACACCGGGATTGTAACACGCGGGTTACAACGAATCCTCGCTAGTAGGAAGTTCACGCAACCAAGCACTTGATACCCAAAGGTAGAACCGGCTAAGAGCTTGGTTTCCTTCTTAGATTGTCGGCCAAAAAGAAAGAAGATGTGAATGCTCGAGCAGAAATATATTGGAGGAGTAGGTGTATGTTTAGCTTCCTCACTTTCTTCTGTTGTTGGCATGTGCTTATAAAAGATTTTTTTTTCTTTTCAAACAAGTGGCCAACATCATAATATAATTGGCAATTATCTTCTAGTGGACAATTATCAGTGGGCATTTACTATCTTATAGAATTGCCGACCTATGAAGCCATATTGATTTATTTGAGTTATATTATAACACTTATCAAATTATCTAATATTTGATACATTATATTTATAAAACTCAAACTTACACCAAACCCCTTGAGATTATACTCTTATAACCTTCTCAATAATAATCTAATTAATATTAAGTCTCTCGAGTTCAAATATTATTATTTCGGAAATAATAACACACCTATTTGTGAACATATACGATTCGTGTACCAACGTGTAACTCTTCGGATCGTACCGAGTTAGTTACGTTGACATTTAATTACATCGGACATATATCTCCAACACATTATAGTTATAGTAACTATCATCGAACAAATAAATAACATATTATTACGTAACAACCTAAGATGGGGATTGGTTTTTTCCTTCTAATTCTCTAGTTTTCCCTGAATTAATTAACCCAACATGTTTACATTAGCAATGCTTGAACCATTGTTTTCTTAGTATATATACGCTCTCGAGGAGTCAAGGGTTATTCATCGCATCTTTTTCAATCATTTCTCGTAAACTTTCTTCTACAAGTACTTTGGTTACATAGGACTTAGATCATATCTGTAAGTAATGGCGTCTTCAACTTCATCCACTCACAAGAGCTTCACATATGACATGTTTTTGAGTTTTCAAGGCGAAACCCGTAAAAGCTTCGTTGATCATCTCTATTTTGCTCTTCAACTTAGAAACATTCGAACTTACAAATATGATGACGAAATCAAGAAAGGAAGGAAGATCAGTTATGAGCACATCAAATCCATTAAAGACTCAAAGTTCTACATCATTGTTTTTTCCAAGAATTATGCGACTTCATCATGGTGCCTTGACGAGCTTGTGAATATTATGGAGTGCAATAAGACGAATGGCAAGCATGTAGTTTACCCTATCTTTTTTGATGTGGAACCCTCTGAAATCAGCAAACTAACTGGGTCAGTTGGAAAGGCCTTTGAAAAACATGGGGAGAATATCTTTGCTAAGAAATGGAAAGGAGCTCTAAAAGAAGCAACCAATGTGTCTGGATGGGACTTATGGAACACATGTGATGGGTAATTTCTCATATTCTTTTATTTTTAGTGTTTACAATCTGTTTTCGAACTTGATATGTATAGATTGAAACTAATCGCTCGTGGTTGATTTTAAGCAAGCTTACTAAATCTTCTCTTCTTAATTACACAGGTACGAAGCTAGATTCATCCAAAAAATTGTTGACCATATTTCATTAGAGTTACAAAAGTTGAAAAAGAATGACCGATCTAACCTTTGAAGGTTAAAACTTTGTTGAGGATGTAAGAATAGCTCACATCAAAAGTATATCGTATAAATATGGTGTAACTGAGTTGACACAAGTTCGACATGAGTAGAAACGGGACTTGTTAAGGAAAGGGGCATGACAGATTAAATGAGGGAGAAAATCAGGATGATGTGGTGTTAGGATGCGGGATACAGAGGAGGGAGAGCCATATTCGCATAGGAGGGAGAGCCAGATTCGCATGTGGAATAGAGAACGATCGACAATAGGAACCCTAAGGGATTGTGATGTTTGAAATTCTTATTGGAGCATGGTTCGAGTTTATGTAAAGTAAGAGAAAAATTCTTTATGTATTTTTTTCTAGCAATAGTCATAACTAGTTTTATAACCGTCCAAATATGGGTAGTGCAACGGGATTATACAAAAACATATAAACATATAATTCTTTCTTTTATTCACATGTACATTCACTATACAAAACAATAGTTTTATAAAAATTCTATATACACACACTCAAAGTTATTATATATGACACCAGACACCCCAATTGATAAAAAAAAGTAAATATATGACATCTGGATTCTAAATAGGGTGTGATTTTAAAAGCTCATTGTTGGTGCATACGTCTGTCGACTTCATCTTGTATCGAGTCTTGTATTGTATTAGTTAGATCAGGGCACGGAAAACGAGAAATGGTTTTATGGGAATTTCGCATGAAATGATACTTTGGTCATTTCATACGAAATTAGGTAATTCCGCACGGAATTATGATTTCGCTTGAACATAATTTCGTTTGAGTTAATTTCGTGCGAAATTAGATTTCGCTTGGGCTGTTTCAAGCGAAATCACCATCCCTATAAATACCTGATGTGCCTATTCATTTGTAACGATTCTGATTCCGGTAGCGAAGTTGTGCCGAAGTGTCTACAACATTGTAATCGATCTATTTTCAATATAAAGACAGTTTAAAGTGATTTCTCGTACAAATCAGCTGAAATAACACCGATACACTTGTTTCCACATTTTTGTATTGGTGAAGACCTCTTCTGAACGACTCGCTTGGGTTACAAAACGATCCTACAAGTGGTATCAGAGCTCTGGAGGAAGAGTTCTTACTTTTTCAGCTGCAAAATCTGTTTTCTACACCTTCTTTTCAAAATTAAACAAAATTTCACTGTTAAAATGGCTTGATTTTCAAATATGTTGTGCGCAACAGTGTTTTAACAAACCCTTGAAAGTTTCAGACATTAATTCGGCTTAAAACAGTTCGAAAGTTTAATTCCGCTTGAAAGTTGATATTATTTCGTTCGAACAATTGCTGTAATTTCGCACGGAATTAGTTTTGTTTGATCGATTCGAACGAAATCACTAATTTCGCTTGTAGCTAATTTCGCTTCAAGGGGTAATTTCGTGTGAGAGTTAATTTCGTGTGAAATTTCATAGTAATTTCGTTTGAGGGGTAATTTCGTTTGAAAGAGGCTTATTTCGTTTGAAAGATAATTCCGCGTGAAAAGTGATTTCGTGTGAGGAGGATATTTCGCTTGAAATTGACAGTTTGTGAACTTTTGAAAATAAATCATGGAGAAAGAGTTTTATAATGCTTTTGCTAGTCCGATGACTGTGGTTCAAAATACATTACTTGAAAATGAGACAGGAACAACACAAAAACCACCGAAGCTTATGGACATTGATGATTTTAGTGGATGGTCCGAACGTTTTGCTAATTGGGTTGAGGCTTATCACTTAGATGCATGGGAACATACTGAAGTTCAATATGCTAGACCAGTCGGGAACAATAATGTGAAAACACCGATTAGAGAATTAAGTGACGTGGAGAAAAAGAAATACAAAGATGAGAAATTGATGATTAGTTTCTTGCAACAAGCGATTAAAGAAGACATCTTGATCTTACTTCAACATAATGGAAGTGCTTTTTCGATTTGGACAGAGTTAGAAGCTAAGTTTCTTGGTAGTGATGATATGCTCAAGAACAAAAAGTCGCTTCTGAAAAAAGAATTTGATCTATTTCGTGGGTTGAGAACAGAGAACACCAAGCAGATTATTGAAAGATATTGCGACTTGGTGAAAAACATGAACAGATTGGGTATCAACAAAGATAAAGATGAGTTGATTGAGAAGCTGGCTGATGCGTTGCCACATGATGTTTTGGGAACGTATTTGATGATGTTGAAAAATAAACCCGATTTTAACAATATCACGCTAAGCGAGTTTATTAAACATCTTGAAGCTCAAGAGATGGAACAAAGAAAGATTGCTAGAATGAAGAACTACGATGGAGAACAAGACATTGGGTTGTATTTTAAAGGTGGTGTTAGTGACAAAACAAACTTTTCTCCAAAAGTTGAAACTGCTTTCAATGCGAAAAGTTCTTCTGAAAGTTCATCTCAAGGATCAAGCAGTAAAACAGGATTTATTTCATTTCCATCATTTGATCCACATTTTACAGCAACAAAGAGTGGCAAAGTTCTTCAATGCAACATTGCATTAAATCTGGAAAATGATCAAAATTATTCAGAGGAAGTAGCTAAGAGCCATATGTCTTTGTTAGTAACTGTGCTTGAATCTTATGGTAGTTTGGTTGCAGGAAGGATCGGGAATCCAATGCTTACAAAAGAGGATTACGATCAAGTTGATGCTGAGGAGATGGAATTGATGGATATAAAGTGGTGCTTGGCGAGCGTGTTGAAACGAGCTGAAAAGTTTAAACAAATTACAGGAAGAGATGATTTCCGTGATGCAAATGTTTCAACTTTAGGATTTGATAAATCTAAAGTCACTTGTTTTCGTTGCAGGGAAAAGGGACATTTCAAAAGAGAGTGCACAAATCGCGAAGCAAATGGAGCTCAAAATCCTTTCGGAAACAACGACTACTATCGAAAGGCGATTTATCATCAAGTTGCTCAACAGCCGTATCAACAAAAACAACCACAAATTGCTCATGCTAGGAAAGTGATTGAAGATTCAAAGAAAGCGTGTCTGGTCAATCAAAATGATGGAAGTTCATCAAAAAATTTCAGTTGGGATAAATATATTCCAGCTGATAATAAAGCATGTCTGATAAATCAAGATGATGAAAGATTACCAGAAGATTTTAGCTGGGAAAATTTTAGCTGGGATAAGTTTTGTCCTGACAAAGAGATTTTAAAAGCTAAAGTTGTTGTTGCTCAAGTTATCAATGATTATACTGATGACTATTGGGCATAAAAAGTCAGAAAACGTCTATATGGTGAAACTGAGAAAAAGAAGGAAGTTGAAGAAGAAATTCAAATAAGAGAAGTCAAAGAAGTTCCAGCATTTGAAATTAAAACAGATGCTGATGCAGTCAAGGTTTCTGAGAAGTATATGAATTGTGATTCTCTGATAAAGCAAAACAATGAATTGCTACACAACATAAAAAGGATGAAAGAATCATATGATGTCTTGAACAAAGCCATGAATCAATACAACGAGACAAGCAGTGAACAAGCTTTAGCAATGAATACACTTAAAGGAGCATATATGAGACAGCTTAACGATATCAATTATTTTACTGAGAAGTGTGCTGAACTTGAATTAAAGCTAGAAACACAGAGAATTGAAACTGAGAGAGTTAATAGATTGTTAAAAAGTTACTCATGTTCTACTTTTGTTATTGACAGGATTTACCCGATAGTGGAAGGATTGAACACGTTTAAAGAAGAAAAGACTTCTGAAGAGAAGAATTCAGAAACAAAAGAAGAAGATGATGAAGTGAAGATTTCTGGTAAGAAACCAAGTGTTGTCTATAACAAATGTCCACCCCCGGTCGAAAATGGATATTCTCCTCGAAATCCAAATTCAGAAACAGTCAAAAAGGCAACAAATTTACAGTGGGAGTCTGAGTCTTCAGATAATTTGCCAGAAAACATTGATGTCACGTTCACATCGTCCGACACTGATCATGAGTCCGAGTTAATAAAGAAAGTGGTTGATCAGGTGTTAGATAAGGATGAAACAGAGGAGTTCAAATCAGAGTCAAAGTCTGAGTCCAAACCATCAAAGTCAACAGTCAAAAAGGACAAACGGGTTTATAATAAAGAATTTTTGTTATCAAAATCTAATTTGAATGACGAACCGATCAAAGTGGCATATACTTTGAAAGATTCTGACAAATTATATTCTGATGAGTCATTTCCAATAAGAGGTGTTAAACCAGAAATGATAAAAAAAGGTTTTCAAATTAACAGAAATTAATATTTCTGAAATAAAAGATGAAAATCTTTCTAAAAAACCTAATTCTTACACCTCAAGAGTTCAACAAAGGTTAAACAAGAAAAAGGGTTACAATTCTGGTTCTGGTTTTCAAAAGAGACCAAACCATAATGGTAATTATATAAAGAAGGGTCTGGGTTTTATTTCACCGAAAAATCATAAAAATGAGAAAATTTATAAACCAAAAACTGTTTTTGTTTCAGGAAAAACATCTGAAGAAGAAAAAGAGCAAGTGTTCAGAAAGCAATCTAACAAAGAATTCCTTGCCAAGAAGCAAGAGGAAATGAAGAAAAGTGTTGCTCAGAAGAAGATAGAAACGATAACCTGTTTTCAATGTAAAACAGTTGGTCACATTGCCAGGAATTGTCCAAAGGCAATACAAATGAAACAGGAAGTCTCTGGTAAACTCAAAGAAAAAATGGTTGACTTTGAACCACCAATTGACAGATCTAAAATTTTCAAAAATTCAATTTTTGAGATTGGTGAATGTTCGAAAGATGTTTACAAAAGAAAGGAGAAACTTAACAACCAAAAATGGGTTGTTAAGAATTCAAGTGAACATTCTGGTGATGAATCTGATTCCACAAAATCAGAGGAGCCAAAAGTTGTTATGAAAGATGAGAAGTCAGTTCCGCCTTTGGATGATGCAAATTTTCCACTATTGCGGGCTGAGAATTTTAAGCAAAAAATTGGTAAAGTTGAAATTTCAAATCAATTTTTTCCTAAAAAGAAAGAATTTGATGTTGAAAAGGTTTTTAACCCCACAGTGCAAAACATTTTTGGAAAAATGATTAATCGAAAAGTCAAAGGGGTAAAAGAGTTCTATGAAAAGAAGATGGCAGGTAAGCAACCGAGTGTTGACAACTCGGAATCTCCCAAGGACCGTCAGGCTTGGGAGAATCTCTCTAACTGAAAAACCTAACTTGCCGGAGCTCCCAAGTTGGTAATCGCGGAGCATGAATCGGCATCATTCTTTGTTTATGAAAATTATTTTTGTAGAAGTATGACTTGCCGGAACTCCCAGGTTAGTAAGTGTGGAGTAGGAATCGGCATCTTGAGAATTCAACCTACAAATAGTAATAGTTGGTAAGCAAACCTACATGTGGTTGAAAAAGGGGATGTAATCTTACGAGTGGTTAATCATGGTCATTAGGTTGAACTTGATTGAACCATTTCTTCAAGTGGTATTTTGAAAAACAATGTGATGAACCTCTAACCTACAAGTGGTTTATGAAAACAACATAACTAATTTTCCTGAAAAACCATTTGGTTAAAACAAACTTAAGTGTTTTGAAATGATAATGGGAAAATAGTTTGTTGTAAGGGGGAGTTCTGATTGTTTATGCCAAGAGGATGGCGATTTGAAGTAATTCACAACAGTTGTCACTTTACTTGTACAGTTTGTTTTCAAATTTCTTTTAATGATTTTGAATTTTAGGGGGAGTAAGAATTTTCAGAAAATCCAAAAACATTTGTAAATTTGAAAATGCCAAAAACATGATAAAAGCAAAAATGAGTTTTGTTGTAGAAAAGAGGAAATGATAGTACATCAGTGGACGATCACAGCACGCTAAAGAATTGGAAATTCAAATGTGATAAACGATCTCACTGATGATGTGCCAGTAGGTTTTTGCACATTTAGTAGATTGTGTCAAGATATAAACCTAAATTTCAAACTTACTTATATCGTGGGGAACATCTCTCGGATATATGGGTAACCCCCGAAATCTTGTTTGAAAGGTCCCTCTTTCTGAGATACTAGGTCTTTATACTCAGTGATATCTGGGGTATTATCCCGGGACTTCTGATTTTGCGGAAGCAATGGCCTAGTCCCCGTATAATACTTTCTGCTTGCTTGAAATATAGCACTGCCCTCAGTACAAAAAATGATGAAACATTGCAAAATGCTAATCATGTGCTGTTGAAAAAAAAAAGATTCTCTAAAGGGAACACACCTAAAGTCGAAGCCGTCATCTCTCTGATTTTGCGGAAGCAATAGCCTGAGATCTCACGGCCCTCGCATTTTAACCCTTTACAGATATCATCTGTGGTATACTCACCTGTAAGACTAAATATTGGGATCTGGATACGGGAGTATATTCAAGAGGTGGGACACGTGAATAAGTTTAAGTCTCTAAAACACTAATATCGTATCTCGAAACAGTTGAAATTTAAGTGGATCAGTATACTGACAATCTATGTGAATCGTTTAGAACTTAAAATGTTTAAAGCTTAACGGTGTTGGTGATTTGTCTCAAAAACTGATATGATCCTCTTACATAAACTCACAAAAATATTGTCTGTAAATATTTCTTTATTGCATTTCATTCTAAATTCAAAAAATTCAAAAAGATTTTAGTGTGTTTTAGCATAATTTTTGAAAAAACCAAAAAGATTTTCGACAACTGATATTGGAAAGCTGATTTTCAAAATTCCAAGTGCTAAACATGATGAACAAAAGGTTTGGGAAAGTTTGTTTGAGATGTTTAGATGAAAAAGATATTTGAAAAGAAAAAGGATATTTTTACAAAGTGGTTCTTCAGAGATCAACATTGTAAAAACATTTATTGATTGATTGATATCTGCATGAGATTTCTAAATTTGACAAATTTTAAATTTGAGAAATTTATTGTGAGGTAGAGATTGTGCAGGTTAACCAGGTTTTGATCCTGAGCAAGAAGTGAGCCAGGTCATAATCTTGAACTTGTGGAAGCCAGACTGTGAACCCAATCACAATTTAAGGGGGAGTCTGAAGTTGTTTAGAGCCAAGTTCTGATCCTGGACCTGATGTTCATACAATCTGATAATGCTGATGAACTTAAAGAATCAAGAGACCTGATTAAGAGGAGTATAGAGCCAGTTTGAGATTCTAAGACAAAGAGAAAGAGATTGATTGAAGATGCTTACAATGGAGAATCTTTGGAGAGAACGTGAAGACTGATAAAGACTGAAGGTTTGACAACCGAAGACTCGACACTGAAGACTCATCAACATTCGAGGGGGAGTTTGTTGGTGCATACGTCTGTCGACTTCATCTTGTATCGAGTCTTGTATTGTATTAGTTAGATCAGGGCACGGAAAACGAGAAATGGTTTTATGGGAATTTCGCATGAAATGATACTTTGGTCATTTCATACGAAATTAGGTAATTCCGCACGGAATTATGATTTTGCTTGAACATAATTTCGTTTGAGTTAATTTCGTGCGAAATTAGATTTCGCTTGGGCTGTTTCAAGCGAAATCACCATCCCTATAAATACCTGATGTGCCTATTCATTTGTAACGATTCTGATTCCGGTAGCGAAACTCTGCCGAAGTGTCTACAGCATTGTAATCGATCTATTTTCAATATAAAGACAGTTTAAAGTGATTTCTCGTGCAAATCAGCTGAAATAACACCGATACACTTGTTTTCGCCTTTTGTATTGGTGAAGACCTCTTCTGAACGACTCGTTTGGGTCACAAAACGATCCTACACTCATTACTATCATCAAGAAGCTAAATAGCCTAATCAATAAGATGTAAATCGTACAAGCATATAGTTAACAGAATTAAAATATGCATTAGAGTTGGATTTTTCGTGGCCTACAAGGTACAAGGCATGTAGAGATGGGCATAATCGTGTACTCTGAATACCCAGAACCGGGTACTACACGTACCCGGGTACTACACGTACCCGGGTACTACACGTACCCGGGTACTACACGTACCCGGGTACTGACATTACTTAGTGGAACTGGGGTACACTTAGGAACCGGGTCCGGGTTGAACCCGGGTAGAAGTATAAAAAACGAAACCGATGTAACCGGTTACGGGTATTTTCGAACCGGGTTCGGGTACAGTTTGGAACCGGGTATTCCGGGTACTGACAGGAACCGATTCTGACGGGTACTTTCAAACCAAAAGCTGCTTATCACTGTTTGGAACCGGTTCCAACGGGTATATGACCGTTGGGACCGATCTTATATTAAAAAATTGTTTTTTTTTCCTGTAAAACCCCAAATTCTCACCCTTCACTCACATTATTACCCCAAGTTCTTCATTTCACCTTCAACTACTAGTTTACTACTCCAAAAACAAATCAAACGAAGAGAGGATGGCATGCAACGAAGAAGTGGTGATGGTTTTGGAAACCAAAAGAAACCCGACTATTTGGAAGCACTTCGACTTGTGTTTGATGACCGACAACCACGAAATGGCTAGGTGCAAGGGATGTGGAAAGTTTATGAAAGCGGCCGCCAACTCCACTCTAAAGAAGCACACCGAACGCCATTTCCCCGTGACGAAGGCGAAAAAGGAGAAGGGTGAAGGATCCGGTTCTTCTAATGTTTGAATCACCAACTTTGCCATCCTATCACGAGCTATCTTTTGTTTATAGCGAAATATTGTACCATCTTTTGAGAGTTGAACTTGACCGGGTGTCAAATCGTTTAAAGCTTTACAAAACTTTTTAGCATGCTTCGCTAAAGTCGAGTTAGAGTCCTTGCTTAACAAGGCGCCACAATGTTTACATTGGGCCTTTTGCGAACCGTCACTCATTTCGACCAAGTCTCAATTGCACCATACTTCCGCATTGCGATTATGTGATAATGTTCCAACAACATATGGAGCAGTTTGACTTGTAGGAACATTATTGACGGATGGGGAATTTGTGGTTTTAGAGGTCTTTGAAGCCATTGTAGAAAAGTATTAGAAGAATTAGAAGAAAATGATATAAGAAGAATAAGAGGATTGGTGAGTTAAAAAATTGAAATTTGAAAACATTATATAGGAATCGGTTCTAACGTCTAGTAACCGGGTACAACGGCTAGTAACCGGTTCCAACGGATAGAAACCGGTTCCAACGGATATATTAGGCATTTAATGAGCTTGCAACGGATAGAACTGGTTCTAACGGTAACAAAATACCGGGTATACTGGAGGAACCGGGTACTGATAGAACCGGGTACAGGGGAGGAACCGGGTACGGGTATAAACCGGGTAGGGTTCGGAACCGGGTACTACCCATTTATTATGAGAAAAAATGGAACCGGGTAGGAACTACCGGGTTTTTTGAACCTGGACCCGGTTCTCCTATATATGTACCGGGTACGAACTGGAACCGGTTCCGGGTCGATTCTACGGGTTCGGGTTTGGAACCGGGTATTATGCCTATCTCTAAAGGCAAGTAGAAAGATGGCCCAAAAGGTGGATATCAACCACTGGACTTTCAATAAACAAACCCATAAAAATTAACGTAGGCACACCCGTTAAAATAAAAACTCCTCAAGTAGTTGCCATCCCACCATTATATATCTGACCACTAAAGAACACATCAATTTGGACATCCACACAGCAACCCAACAACCAAATAGATTAAAAAAGGAGCTTGCGAACCAAGAACAAAAATAACCGAAAAACACAGAAAGAAAAGAGATGATTTTTGTATAGGTATGACACAACAACATACCTTCTCTTTTTAATTAAAAATTTGACCACATAATATCACCGATTTGTATTCCATCTTCATTTAAGAAATTATGTCACCTCATCAAAACATGTATATGATTAATGCTAAATAAAAGTTACCAAAACAGAAAGAATGAAAAAAAAAAAAAAAAAAGTTAGTAGTATAATTAGTATTTAGTTAATATGATTATTGCTTGAATTTAAATATTTATATTTCCCTGTACATAACATATATAATAAATATTATTAAATAGTTTTAATAGTACATATATGAAAAATTTTAAAATATTTTGCACTCCGAGGAAGGAGTTTGTGCTTCGTGTAATCTCGTAAGTATGGAAATAAACGACATCCAAAAACACGAAAGTTTGAGTATGATGGCGGATGATGAAATATTAGTTCAAATGGAGATTTGTTGTTTAATATGGGTGTAGGTAGACGGCTTATAATGTAGGTGGCGGAAGTGAATGCGTCTAGCCATAATTGAGATGGAACATTTGCGTTGAACATCATGGCTAAACCGGTTTCGGTAATGTGACGGTGTTTACGTTCGGCCCGTCCATTTTGTGTGAGGTGTATGTGGGCATGAAAGCCTATGAAAAATGCCATGTTGTTGGAAAAGATTTTGTACCCGATTATTTGTGAACTCGGTACCACCATCACTTTGGAAAACTTTTACTTTGCATGTGAATTGATTATGAACAAAGTTTAGAAAAGTCACAAGTATATTGTAAAAATCCGATTTGAGTTTTAGCGGGTAAAGCAGTGGCGGATCTAGGATTCCGACCAAGGGGTAACGTTTTATAAATAAGCCGTAACGAAATCGAAAAAACGTCAATTTTTTCCAAAATTTACACTAATTTTTCCAAATTTTTTCCGACCAAGGGGTAGCGGGAGTTACCCCTACCAAAGAGGTAGGTCCGCCCCTAGGGTAAAGCCATGTGAAACGGGAGAAATCGTCGATAAACACAACATAATATAAGTACCCATCCATAGAGGGTATTGGTGAGGGACCCCAAAGATCACAATGAATTAGGTCTAACACACGTGACGACCTTTATTATTCTCAACAAAAGGTAAACATTTTGCCTTAGAAAGTTCACACGACGAGCATAAACCCGGTGTAGGTAATAAGGACGTCACAAACACTTGTCCAAGTTTATTTAAAATTGAAATGACATCAAACGAGACATGGCCTAAACGGCTATGCCACTTATCAAAAGAAGCACGAAGATGAGGAGCAGCAAAGGTAGCAACGAGAGACTTGTCACTTTGGGAGAGGACATAAAAACCATTTTCACATGTACCTCTAGCAAGGACCGCAGCTGTTTTTCGGTCCTGGATATGAAAAAAGTGATTAGAAAATAAGACATCAACTGGGGAATCATTTGTTAACCTACTAATGGAAAGTAGCTTTCGTGTGATGTTTGGTACCACAAGAACGTTTTGTAATGGTATATTGTTAAGTTTAGAGTTACCAATTTTGGTGATCAGTAATGATTCTCCATTACCAAAAGTGACAAATGTATTACCCGCATCATTGTGTGCTTCATCGAGACCATCAGTGGATCGAAGCATGTGGGTTGTAGCACCAGAATCGGTTGTCCAATCTGGATTAACATTGCATTGTGCGTTAAAGGCTTGGGCTAGATGAGCATCCAGTAGAGTAGCCTGTTGGGCATAAGTAGCAAGATTTGGACATGCGTTTGCATAATGCCCATCCTTTCGGCATAGTTGACAGTGAGGTGGTCTCCTATTTTCTTGGAAGCGACCACGGTTCGAGGAAGATCCACGAAACCTGCCACGAGACGGGTCACGAGAGGAGTGAGTTGGGGTTCGGTTTGATTGGCGATTTGTGTGGGCTGAAAAAGCTGCTTGAGGAGTGGTTTGGGTGTTAATTGTTTGAAGAAAAATTTCATGATTTGCGGCTTGGTCAAGGATATCACGAAACGGAGGAGCCGGATGGACCATTATTTGGGCGGTGGAGAAGGTTTCGAAAGAAGAGCCTAATCCACATAAGGACCAATGCCGCTTATCTTCATCAGAAACCGGGTGGCCAATGGCGGCCAACTGGTCACACAACAACTTGAATTTCCAGCCATAGTCCGAAACAGGGGAACTACCTTTCTGGAGTTGTCGAATGTAGTCACGAAGAGTGTGCATCCTCTCCGTGGAATGATGGTTGTACGCATGTTCAAGCGCACGCCAAACCTGATGAGCCGAGGTGTGGCCGATAGACACGTTGGTCAGCCTCTTTCCAGGTTAAAATTTTGGGTTGGGTTCAGTCTTGCCATCATTCGTGATGGATTCTGGTGGGGCTTGAGAGGTACCATCGATGTGACTGACCAGGTTGAGGTAGGAGAGAACTGGGTGCACCTGGTTCTTCCAGAGTAGATAGTTTGTGGATGAGAGCTTGATTGTGATTAGGTGAAGAAGAGTGTGAAGGGGAGTGGTTGTTTGGTCTGAGGTGGATGAGATTGAGCGACTTGCCAGGGCTGAAAGAAGGAGGTGGGTGGAACAGGGAAGAAGATGTAGAAAAAGGGAAGGAGGTGTAAATGGTATTTTAGGTTTTTGTTTCTCTGGCTGATACCATGAGAAGGTCAAATGTTGTGTATTTCTCATTTACAATCATGAATCAATATTATCACTCGGTTTCTATCTTTGATCCTTTTTCTCCATTCGTCCTATCTTTTTATGTAATGCTTTCATACTCATAAACTGCCACTTTGTTAGGATCCATGGTTCGAGGTGACACTAAAACATAATAATCCAACAATAAACATACAAAAACTAATCCAAAAAATAAAAAATAAAAAGTTTGAAACTTTGCACTTCGATAATAAACTAAAAACTTACAAGAAACTGTTTAAGAAGTATTAGAAAAGGACTTAAGATCAACATGCTTCAGAGAGAAAAAATGAGTGAGGGAGAGAGAGAGACAGAGAGAGAGATCGAGAGAATGAGAGAGAACGAGCGAGTGAGAGAGAGGAAACAGGTGATGGAGAAGGAGATGGGGGCTGGGAGTTTCCCCGGCGCCGCAAAAGACCTCAACCGTGTATGCAGCCAAACCAGTACATCGAGAATGAGAAAACCACCACCTTCTTTGTCACCAATCTTCCTAGTTGGTGCTCATTGGAGGATTTGTGGAGAGTGTTCAAAGCTTTCGGACTTATGGTTGATGCATATCTTACAAGGAGAAAGGACAAGTTGGGAAGATATTTCGCATTCATAAGGTATGAAGACATTATCAATGGACAAGAAATGGCAAAACAGCTGAGTCAAGTCACTCTTGGAAGAAATCGCGTGGTAGCTAACATAGCTAAGTTTGGGAAGATGGACAAGAAAACACCACACCCACCGTCTGCCAACATTCCTCCTCCACCCTCCCACCCAGCTTCAACTCACCGTCATCCCCCTCCCCCTCCCCCACCCAGACCCATACATACATCCTGGTCACTCCATAATGGACCGTCGTTTCGAGCCGTAGCAACTAGTATCCCTGACCAAAACCTGGAATCTTTAACGATTCACCTCCCCACACGTCCTCCCCCGGAACCTTTTTCATGGAAAAAATGCTCCCTTATCGGTAAAGCCTTCGACCTTAACAAACTATCGTGCATGGAACAATTCTTGTCAATGGCAGATTCGGATAGAGTTACCCTCTGTTATGTGGGAGGTCTCTATGTTCTTTTGACCTTCCAAAGCTCCTTCGAAGTCAAAGAGTTCCTTGCCTCAAAAGTGGAGATATACAAATTATGGTTTTCTTCCCTAGAGATTTGGACTGGACAATCTATCGAATTTGAAAGAGTTGCATGGATTAAAATTATGGGTGTGCCAACACAATTCTGGGATAAACGAGTGTTGAACATGATCGGTGAAAAATTTGGTTCGGTTGTCCATGAATCCCAAGTGTCAATAAGAGATGGCAATCTTTCATATGATAACGTGGGAATTCTGATCCATCATGGTAATACGATCAAAGGAGAACTCCAGGTCAGATGTCAAGATCAAACTTTCATGGTCTGGATTCAGGAAGTAGATGAATTGTGGGTACCGGACTTCTGTTTATCAAAGGAGAACACCGCCAAAATCGCCTCCAGGGATCCTAACACATCGGAACCAGAGGTTGAAGAAGGTGAATTCATTCCGGTAAACACCGACGTAGAAGATCAGGAGACTAATGATAACAACATGAACGTGGATAATCAGGTGATCGGTGACGTTCCGGCAGCGGCGGATGATGCTCCGGCAATGATTGAGTCGGAACAGCCAATTGTGGTGGAGCAATCCAACAGTCATTCCTCGGAAGATGGAACATCAAACCCATTGGAAGAAACACCCCATAATTCGGCTGGCATGGGCACTGCTCCCCAAAACATTAATGGCTGCATGAATAATAACCCAAACATGGGTGGGTCCATGCTGGATACTTCCATCTTTTCGGCTGGGGTGTCCCCACCTAGGGCAAACGGTTTACCACCTAGGAAGAGGCCCAGATTAGCTTCACCCAACACTTTGGACTCTGGGGATTTTTCGGACCACTTTTTTGAGCCCAATCTTTTTTCCTCAGCCCAACATCCTATTCCACCCTTGGCCCCAAACAATCCTCCTCCTCCTCCCCATCTCTCACATTCTCGCAGACCAAAGATAGCCAAACGCTCTTCCAATTCCTCCCGTTGCTCCCTTGTTCCCCTTACCTCTGACCTTCCCCCTTACCCTTACCTTCCCCCCTTCCCCCTTCCCCCACCCTTAGCCATGTTTTCAACTTCTCTGCTGGCTCTGATGCCACTGTTCCATCCTCTAACCTATCGGAACCAAACGCTGGGTCCATGGTACAAACCGAAGCCCGTGAAACATCAGAGGTTGGAGAAGCCGTTGGGATCCAAACAGCCTGTTTCGAAGAGCTACTCGAAAAAACCATCCGGGAAGAAGGTGAATCCACTGTTCCTCAATGATTTTTCTTTCATATAATGTCCGTGGGGTAGGAGAGGACCACAAAATGCTCTCTATTGGGGATACGATCAGAGAACACAAGGCAAATTTCGTCGCAATCCAGGAAACAATGCGTAGTGAAGGATCAAGAATTCCGGTTTCTAAAATTTGGGGAAGAAGACCTATGCAAGCGGATTGGGTAAATGCCGAAGGCACCTCAGGTGGAATTCTAAGTGTCTGGGACCCAGGTTTTTTCCATTGTTCTAATTCTTTTAAACATCGAAATGTTTTGATTCTCACCGGTACAATCACACAATACGGGATACCTGTTCATATTGCTAATATATATGCTCCCCAAGGTTTAAATGCAAAAAAAGATCTCTGGAAATTAATTTCAGACCAGCTTGATGCTAGTCCCGGGTTTTGGGTATTAATGGGTGATTATAATGCGGTTCGACAACCGGATGAACGAATGAATTCAGTTTTTAACCCTGCTTGTGCGGAGGCTCTTAATAGTTTCATTGATGATAACGGACTTATTGAATACCCAATGGGGGGCCGTAAATTCACAAGAGCCTCAGGTGGCGGTGAAAAATTCAGCAAAATCGATAGAATTCTGGTTTCGCAAAGCTTTTGGGATAAATGGCCGAATGCCGCCTTGGTAGCACACCCTAGGAGAGACTCCGACCACAGCCCACTCACACTCTCCACCGATGCTGTATCATTTGGCCCCTCGTCCTTTCATTTTTACAACTCTTGGCTCACTGCCCCGGGATTTGATGATCTGGTCAATAATGCAATTGGCGGCATAACTCTCACGGGTAGAAGTGATGAGATTCTGGGGAAAAAACTAAAGCTAATCAAAGAAGCAATCAAAAATTGGTTAGTAGTGGAAAGGGACAAGAAAAAACAAAAGCAATTGGAGTGTATGAAAAACTTGAACTTCTTTGATGAAACGGCAGAGCAAGGGGTACTTTCAGATTCGGAAAAGAACTCGTGGAGTGAAACAAAAAAGGAATGGGAGACTTTAAAAATTGAGGAGGCAAAAGATCTTAAACAAAAATCAAGAACAAAATGGGCGTTAGACGGTGACGAGAACTCCAGTTTCTTTCACGCCATGGTCAACTTCAATAACAGCAGCAAACGTATTAATGGCTTCCTGGTTAATGGTGAATGGTGCTCTGATCCGGCCAAATTGAAGTGGGAAGCAAGGAAATTTTTTGCCAAAAAATTCAGTGAGCCTTTGTTGGTGCGGCCATCATTCTCATGTCCCAACATAAACCAAATTGATTCGGCGGTTTCCACTACATTAATTGAACCTTTCACTTTGGATGAAATCAAGTCTGCAATTTGGGACTGTGAGAGCGACAAAGCCCCCGGACCGGACGGGTTCAACTTTGGCTTCTTTAAACAATTATGGGACACTCTTAAAGGCGATATTCTCAAGGTGATGCAAGACTTCCATGAAACCGGTTACATCAGCCAAAGTTGCGCATCCTCATTCCTTGTCCTAATCCCAAAATGTGTTGACCCGGTCTCACTTAATGAATACCGGCCGATTAGTCTACTTGGGAGCATTCCCAAGATCATCTCAAAAGTCCTTGCGAACCGTTTAAGGCCTGTTCTGAAAAGCATTATTTCGGAGAACCAATCCGGCTTTCTTTCTCATCGCAACATCCTTGATGGCCCACTAATGGTTAATGAAATCCTTTGTTGGGCCAAGAAACATAAGAAACCCATGCTCATGCTCAAAGTGGATTTGGAAAAGGCCTTCGATAGCATTAGTTGGGGATTTATCTTGGAAGTGTTGTCACAAATGGGATTCCCAGACAGACAAATGGAGACAATGGATCAAAGGTATTTTAAGCTCCGCAAGGGCTTCAGTGCTTGCTTCTTAACGGCTCTCCAACTTGGGAATTTCAGTGCTACCGCGGGGTAAGACAAGGCGACCCTCTCTCACCCTATTTGTTCATTATTGCCATGGAGGCTTTATCTTGCTTCTTGAAAAAAGCCGAGTCACTGAGTCTCATCAAAGGTGTAACACTTCCGCATTCGGGCCCCTCCATCTCACATTTAATGTATGCGGACGATGTTGTCATACTAGGCGAATGGGAGGAATCAAAGATTAAAAACGTGGTCCGTTTATTTAGATGCTTCCATCTAATTTCCGGACTTAAATTAAATCTCCACATGTCAGATCTTTTTGGTATTGGTATAGCCGAAGAAATAATTGAGGGGATGGCCGAGAACATTAACGTGCATAAAGGAAACCTCCCTTGCAAGTATCTCGGGGTCCCCATCGGGGCGAACATGAACCAGGCAAAAAATTGGAAGTATGTGATAGACATTTGCAACTCAAGACTATCCAAATGGAAGGCCAAAAACCTTTCAATTGGTGGGCGAGTGGTGTTGCTAAAAGCAGTTTTGGATAGCCTCCCAATTTATCACTTCTCTCTTTTCCGAGCCCCGAATTGTGTTATTGACCATTTGGAGAAACTGAGAAGGAGGTTCTTTTGGGGAGGCTCGGATGAGAAAAATAAAACGTCTTGGGTTTCTTGGGAACGTGTAATCGGCCCCAAAGACAAAGGTGGTATAGGCCTCGGTTCTCTTCAACATATGAATATGAGCCTACTTCTAAAGTGGTGGTGGCGCTATAAATGTGAAGGCTCAGGTTTGTGGAAACAAGTCATCGAATCAATTCATCACAATGAGAGAGCGTGGACATTTTTGCCCATAAAAGCTTCTATACCCGGGGTTTGGAACTCAATCACCAAAGTTGGGAAAGACTTTGAGAAGGTAAATATCATGGTTGAGAACTTATTCAAATGGGTTATTGGTAACGGTTTGCATACACGGTTCTGGCTCGATTGCTGGCTTGGGGAAACACCGCTCAGGTACACCTTTCCAAATCTGTTTGCCTTAGAGTCTAACAAGGGCTGCACTGTTGCAGCCCGTTTATCTGCTCCTGGTAATTTTCAGGGTGGGGGTTGGGCATGGAAACGAGAACCATTGCAGGTACTGGAACGAGACTAACTTGCAGCTTGTAACAACTTGATTCGGACGTGTATGTTATCTTCAGCAAGCGACAGTTGGAAGTGGCTGGCTGACCCATCTGGAACTTTTACAACAGCTTCATGCCGTGACCTGTTGGCTGCAAATGCAGCTCCATTTTATCCTTTCAAGTGGTCATCTTGGGTGCCAAAGAAAGTAAACATATTAGCATGGCGAGCGGAACAAGATAGGCTGTCAACAATGGAAGGTCTTATCAAGAGAAACATCGTTAACTCCTCTCCATTGTGCAGCCTTTGTGGAGACTATCCTGAAAACGCTGATCATCTACTAATTCATTGTTATGTGGCTTCAAACATATGGCAAAAGGTGGCTGAATGGTGCAACATCTCCCCAATATTCGCTTTCAACTTCCGGGAACTTTTGGAAAGCAGCAAGATAAATGGACTCAAAAGATCAAAGAAAAAGGCTTTATACGCAATCATACCAACAACATGCTGGATCATCTGGAAAGGCAGAAATGACAAGATCTTTCGCGGGAAAAGAGTTAACTTGGAAGAACTACTAGGCGAAATCAAGGCACAATCGCATTTATGGATAACAAATAGAGCTAAAGAAATCACAAAAGATTGGGGAAAATGGTGCTCCTTTGACATTTGATTGAATAATGTATGCGGATTCTGAAAAGGGCGAACTGTAACATGGGTTGGGATTAGATCTAGTAATTGGGTTAAATGTAATAAGGGTTGGGGCGATTTATGGACATATCATCTAATGAGCACCTTGCTTATAGATGTGTTTTGTATATATTGGGTTATGAAATGAAGAGTTGTTTGCCATTCAAAAAAAAAGATCAACATGCTTCGCCCGGTTCACAGATGGTGAAATAATTAAAGCATGCTTGTCAGCCGAAATCCCATCATCCTGTAATAAACAAACATGATCATATTAACCAGCAATAAAAAACAAAGATCTTGACTTTGACCAGTGCACCATAAAGAAGATTTTTGTATAGGTGAGGTAATAAAGGAGTTTTAGACTTTTTCTATAAAATCCTAAACTAAAGAACCTGCTATTATTTTATAAAGAAAAAATATAATATAGATCATGTCTCTGTATCATCACCTGTAAACCATAAAATGTTATTAGTTTTGATTATTGGGAAATATAGATAGTTAGATAAAATGGTTACACACTTACTCTACCAATGTACATTTTGTCCTCGTAACTTGATATGAAATGGATTGTACAACGTATAACTATACTGATGTTAAACAAAAATAATTGAACTTAATGTCGTGATTTCATCATCTAAACATTAAAGCAACAAACAGGTAATCTAATCAACAACACAAAAGATAAAATTCTAACTACTCCAATTGATAGTATGATGATTTGGACTTGGATTTTTTAAGTAAATCAATCAGTTATTTATAAGTCAAGTTATCTTGAAATTGAAATTCGATGGTGATTTGGACAAACAAATTTGATAAAGTATGATAGTAGTTAAATCAAAGGGATTTGAGTAAATTGTCAAAATCGTCCCTCATATTTGAATATGTTTGTCATTTTCATTAAAAACAACTTTTTTTTACAATATAGTCTTTCACTTTTAGGATTTTTTGTCATTTTCATCCAAACATCAAATTTGTTTTATTTTTTCTATCAAACATTTGGATGAATATGGCAAAAAATCTCAAATCTCAGGGATGATTTTAGCAAAAAAAGTAAGATGTTTTGATGAAAATGACAAAAGATACCAAAAGTGAAGGACTATATTTTAAAAAAAATTGCTTTGGATGAAAATAACAAGAATACCCAAACTCAGGGACGATTTTGGCAATTTACTCAAGGGATTTTAAAATTTCAAGTTGAATTGAAATTAAAATTTAAATCCAGTATATAATTATAGATTAAGGAAATCATTGGTTTATTGAAATAAAAAATTAAATGATTTTTCAATGTTATAAGTAATAAATTTTAAATGAGTTTTTATTTTATAACCCATCGACATAATGGGGGAAAGTGAAATGGAAAAGGATATAAAACTCAAAGATCAAAACTTCAATATTAATTATTTTATTTTAATTGCGGTTATTAAAACAGTTTAAGGAAACTATTTCAAACAAAAACAAAAAGATTTCAATAAAAATCAAGAAACCTATATATTCAACCTCTCATCTAAGAGATTAATTGCAAAAATCATTGAAAGCTTAATTTGACCAATCATCAAAATTCTTAAAGATTTAAAATTTTTAACATACACACACAATCAAATCAAACCCTTTACAGTTCAGACTTAAACATCAAATTAAAAAAAAAAAAGTTTGTTTCTTTTTAACACATTTGGCTCTCTGACGCCAGAAGCTATCCAATTCCTAACTAGGGTTCAACGGGTCATCCACAACAATTGCTCAGCCTCGGTGGGACGAGGTTTTGTCTTTGTAGATTAGGGTTTGCAATTCAGAAACGGGTGGCGGCGCAGCTTATTACCCGTCTACCTTAAGTTTTGATTTAACTTGACAAGTATAAATAAAAATGTTATATTTGATTTAAAAGAAAAAGGGTAAATTACTTTTTGAGTTCTTGTGTTTTATAGGTTTTAACCACTTGAGTTCAAAATCAAAATGTTTAACGCCCTGAGTCCCTATAACCACTTTTTTTAACCATTTGAGTCTAAATTTCTAACTCTGGTTGAATTTTCTATTAACTTTTCATTAAAAGACTAAAATGCCCCTACATGTTATTATTATTATTAATAATAATGGTTAACCTGTGATTCTCCAAATTGGGGGTTTTCAATTAGATTCTGTTCATCTAAACCCTTCTAAAACCCTAACCCTTTTCTCTTCACAATTCTCATCACCTGTGATGCAATCATCACCAAAATCACATCAATTCAATCCACTCAAACTCAATTCATGCTCCATTGCATCCGGCACCAATATCTTCATCACTATCGTGGTAAATACTGCCACATCTTGTTCGCTCTAGCCTGAAATGCAGATGGATGAGGTGTCATAAATGCAGATGGATCACGTCGTTTTGCTCCATTTTTTCTTTTTTCTGCCTTTTAAACAAGTTTCTCTTCAAGAAGCTTGTCCTTCTCTGCCTGTGGTTTTGAAAAAAGAAAAGCATTTTTTAAAGATTTCTATAGAAACTTATTAAAACAAAAAGAAACCACTAAGCAACTTGATTTATTATCAATTATGTGTTTATGTGTATACGTATACGTACCTTCAGTGTCTTAATTTCTTTCAGTAGTTTCTCATTTAATTCTTTGTAATCATGTGATGCTCAGATAAAATCATCTCCACACATCTCCATCACCAAATCTGATATGGAGACAAAGCAAATGGGTCTCTGATATGGTTAGTAGCCATTGATTTAGATGATCGCTATTGACTAGTGTTATATATCCACCCAACCAATTTAAAGAATCACAGGTTAACAATTATTATTATTAATAACTAGTTGTAACACCCGTGTGAACACACGGGTATGTTTAATAACGATCGAAAACAAATACTAAAAAACATAGTATAATATATCATTTAAATTCTTTGCATTTAGTTACATATCTTTATAAAACAATGTTAATGACAGTATGTGTTAGTGTACATGTTTGATATAAAAATAAGCTAAGTAGTTGGTAATATGTTGTCTAAAATGAAAGCATTAACTAATTTTATGTTGTCTAATAACTTATTATATATGACATTAATTTTTTTTGGGTTAGTTTTGCCAAATAATAATCTGATTTGGAAGGTTTTAAGCAAGGCCCGTTCAACCCATTTGAGTCGATCTACTTATTTTGATCCATTTGAGCTTTAGTGAATACCTGGAGTGCCAAACTAAACTTATAACAGCAGGAAAGAATGCCTTAGATAAAATTCGAATTCCTATATTTAGCCACCACGCAAATGACAGTGAATTCTATTATGCAAAGTCGATTGATCCTAAATGATTAAATGAATGCATGTTCTTCAAATGTAATAAGCTACAAACATTTATGTTTACCAGTCAACTCAACCCGATTAGATATTAGACCCCTTTCGACCCGCTAAAGTTATATGAACACAATAAGGTAATACAGGATTACTCTTAGGATGATAGATATGATACTAATCTAACAAAAGATCACTAAATAAAGTTCATGTATTTAATTTGGCAATCAAAAGCCTTTAGAACTTAGTATACAATTACATGAGATTATAACATTATGAAAATCAGTTTGTCACTCAAATAATATGATACATGTATATATTTACACTAGCCGTCTACCCGCGCGATGCGGCGGGAAACATATCACTTAAGTTGGTGAGTTTAGGGCTACGTACGTGCTGGTTTGGTTTTCAGCCAAAACCAAACCAAATTCGTGATGCAACGGAAAACACAACACTTGTAAGTAATTCTAAGGGTGTGCATGAGTGCGCCTCGCGCCTTTAATAACTATGGTGGAAGCTAAATTTGTCTCGGTATCCAACTATCTCGGATGGTGAGAAAGGTATTACTTGTTTATGTTGACAGCTCCTAAATATGACCAGGTTAAACCAGCATATGCTACAATTCACTAAGTTTAGACACACCAACACATTGCAGGTGTAACCAAAATATTCAAAGTACAAATCACAAGTTTCAACAACAAATCTACTCTACACAAAGCTACATTACCTCAAATTTCAACTTTAACCCGGTCGATGAACTAAGACTTGTTGAAACTTGTACTCAAATTTCACAAAGCTACAAGTTTCAACAACAAATCTGCTCTACACAAAGCTACACTACCTCGATTACGTCAATCTAGTAGGAGACCCGCGCGATGAACCAAGACTTGTTGAAACTTGTCACTAAGCAGAGACTGTGTATAAATACGAATACGAATAAATACATTGCGGATCTATGTGTTACAGTTTCAGGTGGAAGGGGGGCCACTATCAAATTAACTGTTATAGTCTCTAGATATCAAAATAACCTCCATGTTCACAAACTTGTTGTAGTACGTCTTTTGCTATTCAATGGATGTAGTTATTAGGAATAGGTATCTTCATTATCTCATGTAATTATGCATGATTGTTTGGTTATGTTACAAAACTGAGGATATTTATTTGACCGGCCCGATTTGACCCGATAACCAAACCCGCTTATGTGATTAAATGAATAAAAAAATGATAGCATGAAATGTATGTCACAAGTCTTGGTAAATTTCATCTCAAAACTATTTACGCGCTTTGAACAATCACTTCGTAACATTTCAAAAATATTTTATGAGCATTCAACATGCAAAACTTACAAAAAAACGATAAACAGTATCTAATCATAATTCATACATCGGGATTATGTGTCAATGTAAAAGCGGAAAGTAATGTCGATCTGGGCAGGGGAAGTGCATCGGGAACCGTTCCGACAGTTTGTGAAATACCCAGAAGCCTTTGAATGCCATCGTAACACAATGCCTACACCAAGTGATAGACATTACATAACATCAGCAGTGAATATAATCTATAACTGTAAAAAAATACATTTACTTTGGATCCGGATGCGGCGGGAAATATATCACTTAGGTTGGTGAGCCAAGCGAGATAATATACTCCGATAGGGATCATTTTCTATTTTATCTTTTAAATAAGAAAGACAGCTCTCTACCTCTGTCTTCACCTCTAAATACAACTCATGTGCCTTCTCCCTATTTCTTAGCTCCTCTTGTCTCCCTGCAAACCAATCAAAATGCAATATTCATCTACACAAACATAAATGCCATCTGAAACAATTTATGAACATACCGTGTGTATCGATCGGCTATCCAAAAAGGTAGTAAAATTGCCCCGGAAGTTTGGGACTCTTCACTGGCAAGTGTACATCTTGATTTGCTACCTTTCCTTTAATGTCACTCCTGTAAAATTCCAATCCATTAGCAATATCAATGATGGTAAAATTTATACCAAAAGGGAAACTTTCTTGAATACCTTAGCTGTGTCGCCTCCCCGGTTATTTCCTGTATGAATCTTCTTAAATAAGGGATCTTCATTTGATCATCATAGTCGAAAACTAACAGAACAAACAATATTCATCAGTTATGTATAACTAAAGACAAGCTGCATAAAAAGGGACAGAACTGGGGGTGTCAATTTCTGACACGACACGAACCTAACACGAAATTTGCTGGTTTGGGGTTAGTCTAAATGGGTTCAGGTCAGTTTTAGGTTGAACACGTGAACTTGTTTAGCAAAACGGGTCGGGTTCATGTCAACCCGATCGGGTTGGCGGGTTGACCCGTTTAACCCATTTATGTTATATTTTTTTACAATATGTTTATGTCATAAATGAAATTGGGTGGGTGTTTTATGCCATAATTATAACTTAAAAAGAAAATGACATTAAATTTTAAAATGAAAATTTAATTGTATTATTAACATTTATATTTTTTTAGTAAAATTTTAATTTTAATCTATATTTTGCAAAAATAAAAAATAAAAAAAATTCCGTTGAATGGGTCGTGTTCGGGTCAACCCACAAATATTCGGGTCGTGTTCGGGTTCATATGTGTGACATGATTTTCGGGTTCGGGTTGTGTTTGGGTTCATATTTTTGCACCTTTCCATTTGAGCCACTAACAAAATAGAAGACTTACTTCACCAATATCATCTTCGCCAACACCGAAAGGTACGATTTTCGCACCAAACCTTGGAGCCATCCGGACAAACTCGGACTGCTCTGGCCAGAATAATTTGTACTCTTCACCCTGAAATATTCAATCATCCATTTGCATAACTTACAGTAACTGACAGTTAAGAATATAACTTTAAAAAGTACAAAAAAAACATAAAGTTAGTATGTTGCCTTTCTATGTAGCGCTTCACGCATGCCACCCGGACACCATATTGAGAATATAACCTAAGCCAGCATCGAGTTCCTTTGACATGGCGTCTAACATGGGTATCAAAGGGCACAACTGTGAGCCATCGAAAGATGTAGCTGCAAAGAAGATACGGTTAAGGATAGTGGAGACCTAAATGCACGTCACTGTTGCCGTGTTTGCTGCACTATTTTGGCGGCTCAATACTGATAATCTTCATCGTCATTTGGTCATTAAATGCAGCTTGCGAGACTCCCAAATCACAACCAGATCAGCCACCGCCTAGACACCAGTGTAGCCGCTAATTGCTATTATTGTTTGACTGGCTTCAGCCTCTTCTGGTCGCCATTCATCGCCACTGCCTAGTACATTGATTTGCAAATGTTGCCACCAGAATTCAAACTTTTTATGCTCCATTACAGCTGTTGTGTCATGTGTGATTAATTTGGGCACATGCACATGTGTCATCAAACAGTTTGCTCAACATGGTACCTGTAAATAAATGATTAGAAATGTACTTAGAATACATCAAACAAGTTGGGTAACGGGTCAAAATGGGTAAGGTTTAGTCCTGGTATATTCGGTACCGGTATCGGTACCCACTTTCCCCGTTTTTCGGTACCCTACCGGTACGGTACCGGTATTTACAGTGGGATACATTGGGATTACAAACACGATAACACCCACTTGGAGTAGAGTTTTTTTTTTAACCCAAAACAGTGCTTTTGATACAAATAATTACCAAAATGGGTTGTTTGAAAATTATTTACCAAAATACGTTTTTTAATCCTATTTCTCTTTTAATGCACTAACGTTTATTAAAAATAAGCGAAAAAGTGTTTCGGGTCAGCTCGACAAGCAATGGCCCGTTACTTAACCAGAATATTCATAAAAAGACTTGCAACTTATCAAAGCCAAATTTGTTAGCGGGCCATGTACAAGTATAGATACTTCACCAGGATATTCATAAACTTTATCAACTAAAAACTTCGCTACTTTCTTTGATTTAGGGGAGGGTAGATTTAAGTTTTATAATCCATCGACCCATGAATGAATCATGAATCTCTGGCTCTCCGTCCTATCATGGTTAAAAATATGTAATTTTTAATAAAAAAAACTTTTGCCAAAAAGAGATAACGAAAACGAGAGGAAAAACAATCACTTGGTGTACCTTTAGCCAATTACATGGCTCACCAGCAAAAACCACCTTGGGGGCTCAAAGATGCTTCAACCAACTGTGCAAGAACTAATTGACTATGTAGAATACACATTTACTCGTGCTTCATCTCCTCTGTATCTAGCCTTTGACAACTCCTCCAATGCACTCGCTTCAGAACCACACGACTTCAAACAATATTCCATTGATTCCCACACTGGTGCTAAGATAACTTCTGAACCTTTTGAGTTATAACAAGACTGTGTGTTATTTTTAAACATGATCTAATAATATATCAGTCATTTTATCAAACACCTAGCATGCATCAAATAAAAGCAAAAAAAAAAAGGATTCTACATTTCTATATACCTCAAAACCGAATCCGGTGAAGTCAAATCAAATTTCTACTGATACTGCTGTTGTTGCTTAACATATGCTAATTGAACCCTCTGCTCCGATCTCTCATCTTCCGATAACACACTATACAAATTATTCGAATTCTCCATAACCATAACCTTCGACACATAGGTAGCTCACATACCTGCGGGCGCCGGCGCTGGCACGGGAACCGGTGCTGACGTCTGAACTTTGGATATTAAAACAAATTACTAAATATTATTCTTGTTACATAAATACATCTTTAAAAATTATTAAAGTAGAGTTCAAATCAGAAACAGCTAGCATCAAATCATCATAAAACTTAAAACTTCAAATCCATCTATCACTTTAATTAACTGAAAAACCAATTGAATCACAAAAAATGAATATTGAATAAGTATATAATCATAGCTACAACTCAAGTAGAGTTCACTAAACTTTAATGCGAACACAACAATTACATATTACTGTTTATCATAAATTAAAGTCTAATATATATAACATTTACAAACCGTATGCAAAAATACATCACATATTAAATCAAATCACTCCTAAAACACTGTGAATAATTAGATAACATCACAACTGGTAACTTGAAATCACAAAAACCGAACCTGATGAGAGAAAATCAGCCGAATCTGAAAATGTTGCAAAGTTTCCCCCAAAGTGAAAACCCTAATTCATTGTCACACTAACTGCACAGAGTAAGACCAAACAATATGAAATACAAAAGCATAATCAGTTAGTTTGAACATATACGCACCTGTGATGGTATGAGGTGAAGAGAAAGGAGGTGAAAAAAAGATTTGGTAACCCTAGATCTGGCGATGTGCATCTTAAAAACCCTAAAATCGAATTCGAACCCTTCACCACCTTCAAACTTAGTCAATTGGGTGTCGTATAGAGAGAGATTCATTGATCTGGTGTCATTGAGAAAGCCAGATCTTGCTTCGCCAAGAGAAACCCTAGATCTCCTTTGAATCGCCTGGAGAGAAAGTAGCTCTATGGAGGCGGATAAAATGCTACGAGAATGAGAAACCCTAAAATTGATTTGTGTATCCGTGTGTATTTTTGAGTGAAGGGTATAATTGGAATTGTAAATTATATTGTGCTTTAGAGGGTAGTACATTTTGCTTTAAAAGTGTTTTAAGGAAATTTCAATGACCTTAAGAAGTCCTTTGGATATGTATATTATATATAGTATAGTATATATATATATAGTATAGATAGTATAGATAGATGTACATTTTGCTTTAAAAGTGTTTTAAGGAAATTTCAATGACCTTAAGAAGTCCTTTGGATATGTATATTATATATAGTATAGATAGTATAGATTTACAAGCGAACCGGAAGCTGTTAACCTAAATTACAAGAGTGCCATCCACTCCCATAAATCATACTTACAGTTTATGTATCATAAATGTTGATGCAGATTTTGTGTCCGATGCTTGTCGAATAGATTAGTTATTATTTTACGCTGAATTTGTAATAGTTAGTGAAACGGTCTATCGAACGTGTATAGACCCGCTCGTTTGAAGTGGTCAAACGAGAGGGTTATTCGTTTGACCGTGTGTGTTTGCTAGACAAATTATGGTTGTATAATGTTTGGTGTCGAAGGATAAAGCATCGAAGGATTGTGTATATCCTTCGATGAGCTCGAAAGATATCCATCGAAGGATGAAGATGGACCTCGAAGGATATGTCATCCTTCGAGGTATATGTGTATCTTTCGATAGCTGGATGATCGACAGATGATCTATCGATCAGTCAGTTAGATCCTTCGACCATACAACCTGTGTTGGGTATAAATACCAACACTTGGTCATTTGCAACACAAGAGAGTGAGAGGAGGTTTGAGACCTCACCCAGGGAGAGATCACCACTTGATCTCTCCCGGAATGTATACTCCTTTGGTATTAGTTCGGTTATCATGTAATCGGGCCGACTTGTAATGTTTTATTACCGGATTAATACAAAGTTGTTTGTTTATCATTGCTAATCTCTTCCGTCTTTGAACATAATCTCAAGAATCACGGTTTCGGTCCCCCAAACCCGGTCCTACAAGTGGTATCAGAGCCATGGTGCCCGATTTAGTAAAACTAACCGTTTACTAAGTCACATGTGCTCTAGATCTGTGATTTTTGTGCTTTTTGTTCAAGATGTAAAAATGGTGAAAAATGAGAAAAACTCAGATCTGGACCCGAATATTCAGATCTGTGCTAAAACGAGTGTTGGGTTTTATGTTTTTCTCTAAAATATTCAAGTTTTCTTCATCAAAAATAAAAAATACAATGTTTTTGTCAAATCTGCATAAGAACAGTCGCTGTGTTCTTGAGATGTTCTTGGCAGCTTCATATTTCGAAAGATGTAAGCTTCATATTTCGAAAGATGTAAGGGTACTCGAAAGATGAGACAGATTTCGAAGGACCTCAACAACTTCGAAAGATATATCTTTCGTTCTTGGCACGAAACAGATTTCGAAGGATCAGTCGAAGGATCCAGATCGAAGGATCCAGATCGAAGGATCCAGCATATTTCGAAGAAATTTGTTAACCGAAAGATCCAGATGTTTCGAAGGAGCCAGATGATGTGGAATGATGAAAACATTTTGTTAAAAAAAAAAAAAAAAAAAAAAGGATGAGAACTTGATTATTTTTGAAAAATGTGGGGTAGTCACGGTTACCGATGCAAATGTCAAAAATGGTGACACGACTATTATGGGCCAAAAACAGCACAGTATGTTCACTTCCGCACGTCAATGTTTATGATTGTTACCGGTTATTCGTAAATGTTCGAAAGCATTTTGTTTATTGTCATATTCTCGCATTTGAAGACGAACGTATGAACCTTGAACGCCAACACCGGTCCTAACGAGTTCACAAAGTCTTTGGAGGGATACAAGTCGGATCCGATGGGGTACTAGGCGACATTGCTTTATCAACTAGAATATGCAACGAAGAAATCCTTTTTGTTTATTGTCATATTCTCGCATTTGGTAACGAATGAATGAACCTAGAATGTCAATGTCAACACCGGTCCTAACGAGTTCACAAAGTCTTTGGAGGGATACAAGTCGGATCCTACGGGGTACTAGGGGACGTTCTTATTCAACTAGAATATGCAAAGAAGAAAGTCGTTTTCGTGAATTTTCGGAACCGAGAACATTCAATAAAGATTGACGACAGTTCCGCTCAGTGGAGGGAATTGGTGAACATTTGACGACAGTTTCTTTGAAGTGGAAAGAATCTGTTAAGGTTTAGAGATTTTACCAAAGAAATGGGGGGATAAAAATGTTGAATTTCTTCGGTAAATTTCTAAACGCAATCACAGGTGGTAGAGTTGTGATTTTCTGGTGATACAATCGGTTCGGCGTGGAATGTTTTGCACAGACACATATTTGAGAATTTTAATTAATTCTCCAGCCAGCGTGAAGGGTTTTGCACGGAAAAATACAGGTTTCTAAAGTCTACAGTAGTTACAAAAGCGCTGTTCACTGAAGACCTGGGGAATCTTAATGAAAGCTGATAGTTCAAGGCTGAAGACCTGCAGGATTCGGTTTTGGGTTTGATGTTTCTTTGGGATTTTACAGGGATCTGGGGGTAACTCAATTCGTTGAGTTTGCAAACGATGTACTTGGTCAAGCTGACTTCCTGAGTACTGATGCTGAAGATCCGTAGTGCATTACGTGGTCAACTTCACAAAGGCGAGACAATGAGATCTGGATGTAGTTCAACTAAGCATGCTGGTTGAGCTTGCAAGGGATACACTTGGTCTAGCTGACTTTCCTGAGTGTTGATGCTGAAGATTAAAGTGCATTACTTGGTCGATTCCACAAAGACGGTTTACAGAAGACAGTTCACCAGAAATCTCTATCAATGTAGTATGCTTGGATGAAATAGAGTTCTTATGACAAGATCAAGACTTGATGCAGTTCTTAAAGTTTGGAACCCTTATCAAATGCCGGTTGGAGTATTGGAAGATCAGCGGAAGATCGGTCAATTGAGGAAATTGCACAACACTCAACACGGATACGCGTACTTTAAGGGGGAATTTGTTAACACAGAGAAGATGAATACTTGACTGAAGATCGATTGCAGTTGCATTTTCAGCATTCGACAGCAACGGACAAGGGGGAATTTGTTGATGCAGATTTTGTGTCCGATGCTTGTCGAATAGATTAGTTATTATTTTACGCTGAATTTGTAATAGTTAGTGAAACGGTCTATCGAACGTGTATAGACCCGCTCGTTTGAAGTGGTCAAACGAGAGGGTTATTCGTTTGACCGTGTGTGTTTGCTAGACAAATTATGGTTGTATAATGTTTGGTGTCGAAGGATAAAGCATCGAAGGATTGTGTATATCCTTCGATGAGCTCGAAAGATATCCATCGAAGGATGAAGATGGACCTCGAAGGATATGTCATCCTTCGAGGTATATGTGTATCTTTCGATAGCTGGATGATCGACAGATGATCTATCGATCAGTCAGTTAGATCCTTCGACCATACAACCTGTGTTGGGTATAAATACCAACACTTGGTCATTTGCAACACAAGAGAGTGAGAGGAGGTTTGAGACCTCACCCAGGGAGAGATCACCACTTGATCTCTCCCGGAATGTATACTCCTTTGGTATTAGTTCGGTTATCATGTAATCGGGCCGACTTGTAATGTTTTATTACTGGATTAATACAAAGTTGTTTGTTTATCATTGCTAATCTCTTCCGTCTTTGAACATAATCTCAAGAATCACGGTTTCGGTCCCCCAAACCCGGTCCTACAATAAAGAAGAAAATCACCTCACATCTCCCATAAAAAGTTACTAATCTTTCGAAGCTCTTTTAGAGCTTCCATGGTGTTTGTTGACAAGTTCTGTACAGACTCGATCACCTGGGTTATATATACCGAGAATTTCAGAAGAAAATAAAAAATTTTGAATTATTTTATGTTAAAAAATGTAATACCTCAATATTTTCAAGCATGGATTGAGCAAGATTCTTCAGGTTGTTGTGATCAACAGCTTCTGGTTCGCTGGTCTCTTCTGCTATCGAAGATGACGGTACTGCAATTTTCTGATTAAATCCATTGACGTAAGATGTTGTAGGCTCAGATTTCTCTAACAAATCCTCAGGCTCGGTTTTTGAAAACATCCATAACCACGAAAACTTCCCCGATAAAGGCTTTCTTATAGTTTCGTCATTCTTTACCTCCTTGAAACCACTTGGCTCTCTTCTGTGCATTCGGGTCTTTCTTTTTTTCTTGGGCTTTTTCTTCTTCGACACATCATCTTCACCCCTTTTGGTTCTTTTCTGACTTGAAACAACCTTAGAAAAGTAGTAAGTTCTTTCTTTGGTTCCTTCTTTACAGGTGTCTGAAATATAATATGTTAGAAACTAAAAAGAAAGTTATAATATGATGTAAAAGAACCCCCAACTACTAACCTCCTTGTCACCTTCACTCAAACTACCATCAGAATCATCACTCCCCAAGTCATCAGTAGGTAACGCTCCATCTTCCTTGTCAGCAACAAAATCCTCATCCTACATAATTCAAACAAATTTAAGATAAAAAAAATGTAAAACATACAACAAAGTTAAGATTAGACTTTATTCTCATTGTCACTAACTCACCAACAACTTCATTCTTTATTCGCTCAAGATGCGGATCAACATTCTCATCGTCTTCATCTTTTAACACTGTTGCAACACCATCTGTGGTTTAGCATTTGTTATAGCATTAGTAGAAACCAATATGTAATTTTAGAAACCAAAATCAATACATATAAATATATAGAAAGATGAATTTTAAAACAAAAATCATAACGGATAAATTAAAAGGATGACTCAAAACCAAAGTGTTTTCCTTTAAACTGTGGTCGACATCCGAGCCGAGAACCAAAAATGGTTTTAAGCCAAATTACTTAGAACAAAAAAAACTAATTGTTTTTATGTGTTATTATATTATATACTTATCTGTTTATTTAATCTATTTACATATAAGCATATAAAAAGCACAAATTGTCATAGAAGTGTAGTTTGCAGCTAAGCCTAACTTACACAGTTGTTTAAAGTCAGCCAAAATGATTTTGTAATTATACTTCTTGGTCTCGTTGAGCACTCAGTTTTTTTTAATAGTGAACAAAAGTAATATCCCAAACTATAACTAATAAAGTTTGGTGTAAAAGAGTTTACAAACTAAAAGGGGCACTTATGTCAATTTAAGATGTTGAAGGTAGATAAGTAACTAAAGACAGGAAGATGGTCATGTGCATTTGCTGGACACAATAATTTTGCAAGCGTGCAAGCAAAGAAGATAGGTGGAGTGAGCAAGGGATCTTCCTTCTAAAATAAAAACCAATTAGACACAATCAAAATGAATAGAAATAGAGCAGAGAGTTACATGTCAACACCAACAACAGGGCCGACAAGCAGGAGGGCGTTGATCCAGTTTTAGGTGACCTTGTGAGGCTCATCGTGTTTGCTTACAAAAGAGGCATCAGTGATACTTAGTTGCATAAAAAACCAATACCTGCTATTGATAACATCAATTTCATGAAGTGTAACACAATGCACCACCTCTTTCCTCTTCTTCAGCTCCCTATGATCAAGACACTACACAAACTTTGTCTACGGCCTAATCGCATCATAATCTATAGACCTCGAAAACAACTTCCTGAGTTTCGTTATCTTCCCAAAAGCCTTATAAATCGTCACATCCCCACTCTTCACCCTTCAATCAAGGTCTGCCCCAAGATCATAAACTGTCTCCATCTACATTAACCAAACAACCCTTATTCACATAAGCCCTATTTTAACTTTAGTTTTCATTTTAACTATATCAATTACAAAATCTATCTGATATTAAAAAATAAAAGGTGAACACCTATTCTACATAAATAAACTTCCGAGTCTTATCAGCCAATAACGCTTGAACCGTAGAATCAAGCTCGTTTTGAACACAAGCTCTTTGTATAAGTAATGCAGAAAGTAATCAGACATAAAACAATGAAGTATTGAAGATTAATATTCAAATAGATATACCTGAATGGAGTTATTGGATTCAAAAAATTCTGTAAAAAAACCTCAATTGTTACGTTAGGCTTGCTTCATCTTGGTTCGTTTATCATAGACAAAAAAGAGTTAAATAATAGACCTAGCTGAACAATATGTTGAAACTGGGGCAGCCAAATAGATAAATAAATAAAAGATGATAAATTGGTGGGACTTGTTTAAAGACGGAAGCTTTACACAATACTGCAACAACATGGTGTTCACTTACAATGCCATCTATAAAGACGGAAGCCTTACACAAGGAGGCTTCTCTTCTACCATGGTAGTCCATCAAAAGTAAGCAAAAACCATATTAAGTACAGTATCTTGTATATAATCAAGGCTTAGTTTTAAAAGGCGCGCGTCACATGATGCGATGCGATGCGATGCGATGCGCTGCGATGTAATCGCATTGCTGCATTTAATGCGTGCATCACATAATGTGAACCAGTTTTTGAACAAATTACACCGCCAATTATCACGGGTCTGAGTTTTTAAAATCTACTTGAACAAATCTTAACATCAATTGAACAACGGGTTTGAGTATTTGAGCAATTCAGACCATCGATAGAACAAATCTAACCAAAGATGATGAGAATATCTTATATTTTAGTTTTAAAAAGTTAATAAAATATTATCCATGAATAACTTTTTAGTACTTTTAATAACGAACGCCTAGCATATGTGATGCCCGTACTTCAGGCATCGCGCATCAGTTTTTGGAATCAAAATGCATCGATGCGCCACACGCTTTTGAAAACTAAAACGTCAAAATATGATAAAAGAATAAAAACAAATCTGATAAACCCTTTGAAAACCTCTTACTTCTTTATAATTAGGTCTTGTAAACTCTTTGAAAACCTCTTACTTCTTTATTAGAAATGGACCTTTGTAAATTCCGTTTACGAAACGTAACTGCACCTGAAACAAATCAACAAATAAATAAAAAAACATTCAGATTCAAAACTCACAATCAGTCAAACAATCAACACGATCTACAACGATAAATATGGCGGGAGTTATGGCGGCTCTGTCACTCTGTTAGGAAACAAAAGAATGGATAGTAGCATAGAAGACAAAAACCTACTATTAAATGTGCTATGGGCCTCTATAATTTTAACTTGAGCCTAGTATTGAGTATTAAACTGACAAACTACAATAAGTAATTTTATCCTTCCTAAGCATCCTATTCTTAAATAAACAGCAAGCTATCACAACCCAGAATCAAGCACAATAATCTAACCATATGTGTCACACCCTGGCTTTTGCGGAAGCGTGGTTAATTTGGTGTGACTTCTTAATACCATAGCTTAATCACAACAAAGCTATATGAGTTAAAAACATGCAAGATCTTCCATTAAGTTTTGAAAACCAAATACAGTACCATTGTTTTAACGGGAACATACCCTAACAACCATAACCTTGTTCAACAGACATTACAAACTTAGAACATAACATAAACATGGTTCCAGGATTGTGTCTTGTCCAGGAAAGAGACACATCCCCTGAACCCCGGATGACCTCGGAAACTAGTGCAGCGGAAAACATGCCATACCGTGCCAGATCTCGTTAATTTCCTGAAATACATGTAAGTTGAAAAATCAACAATAATGTTGAGCGAGTTCATGTGTAAGTGAGTATGTAAAACACTTGTGAGTATAGAAATAATCGTGGTATGTAGCCAATAAGGGGACTTGTGATCACCAATGGTTTGCAAGGCCACTGATATATGTGAAGTGCAAATAGGGAGACTCAAACCTAGCAGATTTCGCCACGGCATTTGTATGTGGACAAAGTCACCCCAAGGTCCGTTTCTAGTTTGGCCTGGGGCTGGGCTCGCTACACCCAGATAGATCGACCGCTCCTGTCCCTCGGTCCCGACATGAGGACTAATGGCCTCATATTGCTCCTACCCACTCACATGATCGGAATAAAACACCTCCTTACGCTAACCATACCGTATATAAAGTACTTGTAAACAAAGTAACATGTATTTCACCCCCGCAGTTAAGAAAACTGAAAACAGTTAGAGAAAAGGGGGACATGAACTCACAGTGAAGCGTCTCTACCAAGTATCTCCAAATCAGAAAGCTGTGCGACGACCTACAAGTGCTAATTCTATTAGACGGACGGCCGTGCCTTAGCTTTATAGTTTAAGTTTTTGGGAAATAGTTAGACAACTATTTCGTGTTTACATTTTGTATATACTTGGTAGTTAATTTCCTTCCCAAGGATGGGGGATTCAATACATGTGCGTAAGTTACGTTTTAATAATCGAGTGGTAATATAATTACCGGTGTAACTTATATATTCATGTGAAAGCGTTTGTATTATTTTGGAATCGTTAACGTTTGTAAATATTATTTTTACTCTAAAAATAATATTTATGTATTTTCACAAAAATAATCATAAACAGTGTTGTGACAATATATATATATATTTATCACGTTAATTTTTGTGAAAATCCCACCTCCGAATATTTAGTAAATAAAGCCATGGCGAAATTTATATTTCGAAAACATGTCAAAAATAATTCTAACACTTGTTGTGCAAATATTTCTAAGTGTTAGGTATTTAGAAAAATTTCGCCAGAGTTTCCTCTGTAACTGGAGGTGGCCACGCTTTCAAGCGTATCATTTTCTTTTAACAAATCAATCAATCAATGTTCTCAACATTATCAAACAACTTTCCAACATTTTAACTAGTCAAAGATAGACATAATCGCAAAAATATACGAATTTGTGGTTTGTCTAAAATATGTAGTAAATCTCTTTACTTTTACTGGATCTTTTGTGTAAATAATCCGATTTCATAAAAACCTCGTTTTTCGAGAAAATCCATCTTTACAACTTCTAGTAACTTTTGACAAAACTAGTTCTTTGTCGGATCTTATCATTTCACAAGTGTTTACACACTTGTGGTTTATAAAATCATGCTTATTATTGTAAGATCCATCTTTCAAAATACATGGTTCCCTTGATATGTGGTCCTTTGAAAATGCCGGGTGTAGATACGTAGATCTACTAGTTTTAAACACCTTCGTACAAGTTAAAACATGTTTACACAAGTAAAGCATTTTTACACAAGTTCATGCTTCGTGTGTGGTAGAGTTTCACCTTTTAACCCTTGTACCATTCAAACCAAGCTTATGTTAAGATCAACGATCTTACCAAACCGGGTTAAACGATGATCCGAGCTACCACAACATAGATCGGGTCTAGATAACCATATATTTCAAATACTACAACTTTTACACAACTTAAATGCTATTAACCACCATTTTTCATGTTTTTAGTAGACTTTAGTTCATTATCTTGCATTTTAACGAGATTTAACCGATAAAAATTCTTTTAACCACTTTAGATAAGTTCAAAAACGAGTTTTAAGTGTTATACCTCTAGCTCAAGGCTAGTTAAGATTCTTGGCGAAAATGGCGTGGATAAAAGCAAAGTGGAGAGGTCCTTCGCGTTCCGTTTGTTCCAAGGCTCCTTATGCGTGACCCGTAAGACTTGTATGATGTTGGAATGGAATGATCAAGAGCCGACAAATGAAGTAGAGACAAGGGGGTGTTCGGCCGTAGCTCTTGGAGGGAGAGAGAGAGAGTTGGTTGGGTGAAATGTGAAGTGTATGAACTCTTGTGTTAAGTGTGGTTACTTATAGACAATTAGGAGAGTTTAGTCCAATGGATTCAATGTTCCCTAGATATTATGCACAACAATATTTTAATCAAGTCTTGTACTCTTGTTGTCCCCTCTAGTTAGGCCGATTACATGGGGGGGGGGTCCCTTGGTTCGATTTCAAGTAGATAGTTGGAGTTTAGTTACGTTAAACCAAGTTAGATTAGGGGTTAACTTATTTAGTCACATGTTGTGCTTTAACGCGGGTGTTAGGGTATTCAGGGACCCTAACTGGCTCAGAAAAATATAAATAAGGAAAATAATAATATTTTCATGTTCCGGGTAAAGTCCGGTTGTTCGGTTGGATAGTAATCCGTTAAAGCGTTACTAAAGCTTTAAAGTGTCGTTATTGTTATTTTTAGTGACACAATTTAATTCCAGCACTTTAGAAAGTGTCTAGTAGTATTTTCCCCATATTTTGGCACTTTACTAGTCAGCTAGAAGCTGGATTATTTTTGTAAAGTGCTGAGTTTTGTACTTAGAGTACGTTTTAGGCACATCCAATCAGTGTATCTTATTCCTAGAGACGCAGTTCCACAACCCTTATATCCCTACACTCACTGCTAGTGTAGCAAAACATTTCAGGCTCTTACAGGCCTTAGAGGCAGTGTTTTCCTGATGCTGGCTTTATCAGCATGTTTAATAGGTTATCCGTGTATCGGGCTACTGTGCTTTTTGTGCATCATGTTTGTCACTAAGGTGCCGTATGTAAATAATGTAGTGACAGCAAGCAAGTATGATGCAAGTAAGTACATGTATCAGTATTAAGTAGCAGTTCATCAGCTAGTTCAAGCAAGCACAGTAATTAAGCAGAAATTAATCATTAATTAAGTCGTACGGATACCTGGTTTAGTGCGGGTTGTCACATTCTCCCCCCGTTAAATAAATTTCGTCCCGAAATTTAAGTTCTGCTTGTAGAAGCAGGGTTCTTAGGAAAAAGGTGGGGGTATTTCTCTTTCATCCGATCCTCACGCTCCCAGGTGAACTCAGGACCATGTCTGGCATTCCAACGAACCTTGACGAGCTTGACACTGCTCCGGCGGGTCTTGTTAACTTTCCAATCCGTGACCTCGACAGGTTCTTCAACGAAGTGGAGCATGTCGTCAATATGAATCTCGTCGATGGGAATGGCAACGTCAACTTGAGTTGGACTTTTCTTTAGATTGGATACATGAAATGTATCGTGAACACCATTCAGTTCAGCAGGTAGGTCCAACTTGTATGCTACTAGTCCTATTCTTTCCAGAATTCTGAAGGGACCAATGTAGCGTGGATTTAACTTCCCACGCTTTCCGAAGCGTGCCACCCCCTTCCAGGGTGAAACTTTCAATAATACCATCTCTCCAACTTGAAAATCCACATGTTTCCGGTTTGGATCCGCATAGGCCTTTTGTCTGTGGCGAGCTGCTTCGATGCGTTTAAGAATTTGCGCGATCTTGTCTGTCGTCTCTTGGACGATTTCGGGACCAGCAAGCTGCCTATCACCTGCGTCAGACCAACATAGGGGTGATCGGCACTTGCGTCCGTAGAGGGCTTCAAATGGCGCGACACCAATACTGGTGTGGTAGCTGTTGTTGTATGAAAATTCAACCAAAGGTAAATGTTTGTCCCAGCTACCGCCCAAATCCATAACACATGCTCTCAGCATGTCTTCCAAAGTCTGTATCGTTCGCTCGCTCTGGCCGTCAGTTTGCGGATGAAACGCAGTGCTCAGATTCAACTGTGAGCCGAAGGCTTCTTGGAAGGATTGCCATATCCTTGACACAAACCTTCCGTCTCTATCAGAGATGATTGAGAGAGGCACTCCATGACGTGCGACAATCTCTCTCATGTAAATTTCCGCGAGTTTACTAGTGCTGTCTTTTTCTTTGATTGGCAGAAAGTGTGCGGATTTTGTTAGGCGGTCAACTATCACCCAAATCATATCATGGCCTCTTGGCGTTCTTGGCAATTTTGTAACAAAATCCATTGAGATTTGTTCCCATTTCCACTTGGGAATCTCAGGTTGTTGCAGCAGCCCTGAAGGCTTCTGGTATTCCGCCTTTACCTTAGCGCACGTTAAACATTTGCTCACGTAGACAGCAACATCTCCTTTCATCCTAGGCCACCAATAATAATCCTTGAGATCTTGGTACATCTTATCCGCTCCAGGATGGATAGAGTACCGTGATTTGTGAGCTTCATCGAAAATAACTTTCCTTAAATCACCAAACAGAGGAACCCAAATCCTTTTCTCAAAACATAATGTTCCTTCCTCGTTTGGTACCAAAATCTTCTCCATCCCACGGAGATATTCTTCTTCACGGTTTCCTTCCTTAAGGGCTTCTTTTTGTGCTGCACGAATGCGCAAGGAAAGATCGGTTCGAATAATCATTTCTAGAGCCCTAACCCTTATGGGCTTGATCCTTTCCTTTCGACTTAGGGCATCGGCGACCACATTCGCCTTCCCCGGATGATACTTTATCTCGCAGTCGTAATCGTTTAGCAACTCAACCCATCGTCTTTGCCTCATATTCAACTCCTTCTGGTTGAATATATGCTGTAGGCTCTTGTGATCTGTGAAGATTGTGCACTTCGTACCATAAAGGTAGTGTCTCCAGATCTTTAAAGCAAAAACCACTACGCCGAGCTCCAAATCATGTGTGGTATAGTTCTTTTCGTGCACTTTCAGTTGACGCGATGCGTAAGCAATAGCCTTTTGGCGTTGCATCAATACGCAACCCAGTCCTTGGCGCGATGCGTCGCAGTATACCACAAAATCATCAGTACCTTCTGGTAGAGCTAAGATAGGCGCGTTACAAAGTTTATCCTTTAGTACCTGAAATGCTTCATCCTGTTTGATTCCCCAATCAAACGTCTTATCTTTCTGCGTGAGTAGCGTCAATGGTTGTGTGACAACTCGAATTTCCGACATCCTTTATTCGCATTTAATGCACGTTGACTTTGACTATATGGTTGTGTTATGATAAAAAACTAGTGTGTTTGCATGGTTATGTGTGATTGTATAACATGTGTACTGTTGTAAAACTTAAACTGTTTAGAACCCGACGAAACACAAGGCTGTTTCGCCATAACCCATTTCGACGAAACAGGCTGTTTCGCCATGAACACTCCGACGAAACAGAAGTCTGTTTCGCCGGCCCAGTAGCCCAGTTAGGCCCAGAGCGTATTTTGGAGTATTTTACGTAAAAACAACATCACTTTACATTTTCTATCAACACAACCGAAACCCTAGAGCTCTCTCACTGTGACGGCGAACTAGAACCCACCGGAAACCCTTGTGCGATCAAACCATCATCTCGGTTAGTAGATTTATGTGTCTTGATTGATCGTCCATCTGTGAATATGTTTCTGTGCCATGTGATTCTGATATGTTGATGTATAATGGTAACTAATATATGTTAAATACTAGGGTTCTTGTTATGATAATGATGATATGGATTTCAATATGAATATTGTAGTCGGATATAAACGGTTTTATGCGAAACTTAATATGATTGAATACTCGGTTCTGGATGTTGTTATTTTGATCTGATTCTGGCTGCAAGTTAGCATCTTGATAGGGTTTGATGATGTGATGTTGTATGTTGTTATGTAAAAACGCATAAGCTAGGGTTCATGCTAGACGTTAAAGTGGTCCGATGATTATGCTGTGATGATGTTACAATGATTCTGTGAATGAATGTTCCTGCATGATTGCTGATGTTGATGACGGCTGTTAGCATGATTAGGGTTTTCATACGTGACTGATTATGCGACGTAACTGACTGCTTGACGAAACAGGTCTCTTGACGAAACAGAAGTGTTTCGCCAAGAGTCATCGACGAATCAGAATCCTGTTTCGCCAAACAAGGTTCCGACGAAACTGAATGTGTTTCGTCAATATGGTGTTTCGTCGACTAGTGTGTTTCGTCGACTATTGTGTTTCGCCATTAAGTGTGTTTCGCCGAACAGTTAATCTGTACAGTAACCTGAGTTAATTCTGTTAATTGTCCACTGGAATATTTAACTGCTGTTAAATGATAAACATGACTTGTATGATTTCGACTACGTGTTACATGCTTATATGTGAATGACTTGAACACAAACTGACTACGTATACATGCATACATTAGGACGTGATTGATTTTTACTTTGAGCACCTACTTAGCATACCGAGCAAACCAAGGTGAGTTCACACTCTTACCAAGGCATGGGATTCCCCAGGTGGGTTGGGAATGGGATTGATTGATTGCTTGTACACATTTCTACTAGACTACATACCACGGTCCTCGGATTGGGAAGGATGCCTGTGCCAAAAATCTACGTACTATCCTCGGATGGGAAGGATACTAGTGTTAACACATACAAAAATCCTAGGTACCAAATGTTCTCGGATGGGAAGAACACCAGCGCTAAACCTACGTACTTGATACGTACTATCCTCGGTTGGGCAGGATACTTATTATTATCCTCGGATTGGGAAGGATACTTATGAATACAACTAGTCTAGTAAATATACATTATGGGAAGCCCCCACCATTAGAACGTACTAACGGCCCAGCAGAGCCACATGTTACATACGAACTTACTATTACGCACTTACTCTCTGTGAACTCGCTCAACTAGTTGTTGATCCTCTGTTACATGCCTTGCAGGACCTTAGGTACTTATGGAGCTTGCACGGGAGGCGTAGTCGTTGTGGGCATGGATTTTGGATATTTGTTTAGACTTTATGACATTTCATACTTTATTATGATATGGGTTTAATCATACGCTTCCGCTATAATGTGATAACATACTTATGTTTTGGAACACCTTTCATATGGATTGTTGGAATTAAATTGCAATTACTTTTACTTTATACATTGTTCTATATGATTGGTGGCTTGATCCTGGTCAGTCACGCCTCCAAGCGGTGATACTCCGCGTGTGGATTTTGGGGGTGTGACAGATTGGTATCAGAGCCATTGGTTATAGAGAACTCGGTTTTAATATGGGGAAAACGATTTTATTAAAACCAGACTATAACCAGAACAGTGCTCTCAACGATCCACAACGACGCTTCGCTCCACGTGCAAGACTCGACATTCTAGGTAATAAGGTTTATGTTTATTGCCTACACATTAGAATTACATAGAACTTTGCTCGTGGTATGCTTAGATTACATTGCTCACTATTTGTTATTGCATGAGAACACTTGTGTGCTTACACTCTTCTGTCATCGCACTATTCGCGAACCTATCTCACATACGTTATCTTTCCTATGAAGATCATGTCTGGACGTATCAACATGACCCAGGACCAGTTGACGGCCCTCATTAACGAACGAGTTACCGCGGCGGTTGCAGCTGCACAAGCAGGAGGTATACCCTGCAGTTACAACTCACACTAGGATCCTTAGATCCTACAATTCCTAAATCAACTCTCGTGTTAAAACTTGTCCTAATCCTTTTACACAACAGGTCAAGCACCTGTTTGCACTTTCAAGACTTTCATGGACTGTCGTCCATCCACTTTCAGCGGCACTGAAGGAGCCGTAGGTCTCCTGCACTGGTTTGAAAAGATGGAGTCTGTGTTTGAAATATGTGAATGCCCTGAGGCACGCAGGGTGAAATATGCTACCGGTACCCTCGAGGGTTTAGCCCTCACATGGTGGAAAGCACAGGTCCAAATACTGGGGTTGGTTGCTGCTAACGCCACCCCATGGAACAATTTCAAAGAAATGATCAAAGAGGAGTACTGCAGTCGAGATGAGATTCATAAGCTGGAGGTCGAGTTTTTCAATCTCAAGATGACAGGGTCGGAAATTGAGGCGTATACAAAGAGATCGAATGAGCTTGCGTTACTGTGTCCTACTCTGGTGGACAAGCGTATTGAACTTTATCTTAAGGGTCTGGTGCCAGAGATCCAGAGTCATGTGACTTCAGCGAATCATGCCACTTACCAGCAGGTTGTTCAGCTGGCTCACCGTCTCACTGATCAAGCGGTGGAGCAAAACAGGTTGCCTAAACGCATCAACGCTACCCCTACAGCTACTACTTCGGTTACTCCTGCTACTCCCAGTGACAGCAAGCGAAAATGGGAGGGGGATTCCAGCAAGGGGTCAGCTTCAGTTCAGCCCCAAGTTCAGCAACGAAAGACTGACACCTACCAGAGCCCTAGTCAGCACTCTTCGGGCAGTCACAAGCAGGGTGGTTATCGAGGGAACCTCCCAAAGTGCAACATCTGCAACAAGCACCACAATGGCCAGTGTAACAGGGGTCGTTGTCAAAGGTGTTTTAGGACGGGCCATGAGGCCAAGGATTGTAGGAGCCCACAGCCTGTGAACCAGAATCAGCCGCAGCAGCAAGCACAGCAGAATCAACAACAGCGCAATAAGGGATGTTTTCAGTGTGGCGCCGAAGGTCACTTCAAAAGACACTGCCCTCAGCTAAACCGAAACCAGAACAACAATAACCACGGCCATGGGAACAACAACAACGGGGGTAACAACAATGATGGGAACAATGGTGCTAGGGGCCGTATGTTTGTGATCGGTCAGGGTGATGCCAGGAATGATCCCAACGTGGTCATGGGTAAGTTTCTTCTTGACGACTTTTATGTTACAGTACTATTTGATTCTGGTGCGGATACAAGTTACATGTCTCTAAAAGCTAGTGAAATGTTAAAACGTGCACCAACTCTCTTAAACATCAAACATGTTGTAGAATTAGCTAACGGTAAAAGTCTAGAGGCCACACACATAGTTAAAGGGTGTAATCTTATCCTCGCTGGTCAGACTTTCTCCATTGATCTCATTCCTATAACCTTGGGTAGCTTTGACGTCGTCATTGGTATGGATTGGTTATCTCAACAACAAGCGGAGATTTTATGCAAAGAAAAAGTTATTCGTATTCCCCGGTCGGGCAAGGAACCTCTCGAAGTTCAAGGCGACAAGAGTGGTGTCGTGAGTGGCATCATTTCCTTCTTGAAGGCTCAGAAGTGTCTGCGCAAGGGTCACACAGCTGTTCTAGCTCTCGTCACTGATACGTCGAAGAAAGAGAAGAAGATTGAGGATATTCCTGTAGTACGCGATTTTCCTCAAGTGTTTCCTGAGGAATTACCTGGGTTACCGCCTCATCGTCAAGTTGAATTTCAGATCGAGCTCGCTCCAGGAGCAGCACCCATAGCTCGAGCGCCTTATCGTCTAGCTCCAACTGAATTAGAAGAACTGTCAAAGCAGCTACAAGAACTCTTGGAAAAGGGTTTTATACGTCCTAGCTCTTCGCCTTGGGGAGCCCCAGTGTTATTCGTAAAGAAGAAAGACGGTACGTTCAGGATGTGTATAGACTACCGCGAACTCAACAAGGTGACGATCAAGAATCGTTATCCTCTTCCGCGTATAGATGATTTATTCGACCAGCTGCAAGGGTCGAGCTACTACTCCAAGATAGACTTAAGGTCAGGATACCACCAGCTGAGAGTCCGGGATGAGGACGTCTCCAAAACAGCGTTCAGAACACGCTACGGCCACTACGAGTTTATGGTCATGCCATTCGGGCTAACGAACGCGCCTGCCGTATTTATGGATCTTATGAACAGGGTGTGCAAACCCTATCTCGACAAGTTCGCCATTGTTTTCATCGACGACATCCTGATTTATTCGAAGAGTCAGGAGGAACACGAGCAGCACTTACGGCTTATACTGGAACTTCTACGAACGGAACAGCTATACGCTAAGTTTTCTAAATGTGACTTCTGGCTTTGTGAAGTCCACTTTTTAGGCCACGTGGTGAACAAGGATGGGATTCATGTCGATCCATCCAAGGTAGCTTCGATCAAGAATTGGCCTGCACCTCGCGCACCAACAGAAATACGCCAATTCTTGGGTTTGGCGGGTTACTACAGAAGGTTCATCAAAGACTTCTCAAAGATTGCTCAGCCGCTTACACTGTTGACGCAGAAGGGTGTTGTTTATCGTTGGGGTAACGCACAGGAAACAGCATTCCAACACTTAAAGGATAGACTCTGTAGCGCACCTATCCTTTCACTGCCTGAAGGCACGGACGATTTCGTAGTCTACTGCGACGCATCTATCCAAGGTCTTGGATGTGTATTGATGCAGAGGGATAAAGTTATTGCTTATGCTTCGCGCCAACTTAAGGTTCACGAACGGAATTACACGACACATGATCTAGAGCTGGGAGCGGTTGTTTTTGCACTTAAGATATGGCGACACTACTTGTACGGCACCAAATGTGCTATCTACACTGACCACAGAAGCCTCGAACATATATTCAAACAGAAGGAACTGAATATGCGACAGCGACGATGGGTCGAACTGCTAAACGACTACGAATGCTCAATCAGGTACCACCCGGGCAAAGCCAATGTTGTGGCTGACGCCCTCAGTCGAAAAGACACTGCGCCTAAGCGCGTTCGAGCCTTACAACTCACCATACAGTCTAGCCTTCCTTCCCAGATACGAGATGCTCAGATAGAAGCATTGAAACCAGAAAACGTTAGGGCTGAAGCCCTACGCGGCTCAAGGCAACGATTAGAACAAAGGGCAGACGGCGCTTACTACGTCACAGGACGCATTTGGGTCCCACTGTACGGCAACTTACGCGAGCTGGTAATGGATGAAGCTCACAAGTCTCGCTACTCGGTACACCCTGGTTCGGATAAAATGTACCACGATATTAAGACTACATACTGGTGGCCTAGCATGAAGGCCCACATAGCCACATACGTTAGCAAATGCTTGACTTGTGCGAGAGTCAAGGCAGAATATCAGAAACCGTCAGGTCCACTCCAACAACCTGAGATACCACAATGGAAATGGGAACAGATTTCCATGGATTTTGTTACTGGCTTACCTAAATCTCAGCGCGGAAATGATACTATTTGGGTGATCGTGGATCGACTCACAAAGTCTGCTCACTTCTTGGCTATCAAAGAAACAGACAAGTTCTCTACACTAGCAGACATCTACTTGAAAGAAGTGGTCTCGAGGCACGGAGTGCCAACCTCTATCATCTCTGATCGAGACGCACGTTTTACTTCAGAACTGTGGCAAGCAATGCATAAATCTTTTGGCTCTCGTTTAGACATGAGCACGGCGTATCATCCTCAGACGGATGGGCAGTCTGAGCGCACTATCCAGACTCTAGAAGACATGCTTCGGGCGTGCGTAATTGATTTTGGCAATGGTTGGGAGAAACATTTGCCACTTGTGGAATTTTCATACAATAACAGCTACCACACGAGCATTAAAGCCGCACCATTCGAGGCATTGTACGGGCGTAAATGCCGATCACCTCTCTGTTGGGCAGAGGTGGGGGAAAGTCAAATCACTGGTCCAGAAATGGTAGTCGATACTACAGAAAAGATTGCACAAATACGACAACGCATGGCGGCAGCTCGGGACCGTCAGAAAGCATACGCTGATTTAGACAGGAAACTACTCGAATTCCAAGTTGGGGATCGAGCGCTACTTAAAGTTTCACCCTGGAAGGGTGTGGTTCGTTTTGGCAAGCGCGGCAAACTAAATCCACGATATGTTGGACCTTTCGAGGTTATTGAGAAAATAGGCAAAGTGGCCTACAGATTGAACTTACCACCTGAACTCAGTGCAGTTCACAACGTCTTTCACGTGTCGAATCTAAAGAAATGTACGTCAGACGAGACCCACGTAGTTCCCTTGAAGGAACTCACTATTGACGAACGGTTGAACTTCGTCGAGGAACCTGTTGAAATCACGGACCGGGATGTTAAGGTCCTCAAGAACACGAGAATCCCTCTTGTACGAGTTCGTTGGAACTCCCGCCGCGGCCCAGAGTTCACCTGGGAGCGTGAAGATCAAATGGAACTCAAATATCCCCAGTTATTCGAAAACCAAGCAACTACTACTGAGGCTGAAGCTACCAATGCTGAATTTCGGGACGAAATTCCAAATCAACGGGGGGATAATGTGACACCCCAAGAAAACCAGTAATCTTCGCAAACCTGCTCGAGGAGCCGCGATACGACACAGGTAAACAACGTCACACTACTAGCTTCCTCAGTAACGGCATACTAAATTTCGGGACGAAATTTCTTTCAAGTTGGGGATAATGTGACAACTCGAATTTCCGACATCCTTTATTCGCATTTAATGCACGTTGACTTTGACTATATGGTTGTGTTATGATAAAAAACTAGTGTGTTTGCATGGTTATGTGTGATTGTATAACATGTGTACTGTTGTAAAACTTAAACTGTTTAGAACCCGACGAAACACAAGGCTGTTTCGCCATAACCCATTTCGACGAAACAGGCTGTTTCGCCATGAACACTCCGACGAAACAGAAGTCTGTTTCGCCGGCCCAGTAGCCCAGTTAGGCCCAGAGCGTATTTTGGAGTATTTTACGTAAAAACAACATCACTTTACATTTTCTATCAACACAACCGAAACCCTAGAGCTCTCTCACTGTGACGGCGAACTAGAACCCACCGGAAACCCTTGTGCGATCAAACCATCATCTCGGTTAGTAGATTTATGTGTCTTGATTGATCGTCCATCTGTGAATATGTTTCTGTGCCATGTGATTCTGATATGTTGATGTATAATGGTAACTAATATATGTTAAATACTAGGGTTCTTGTTATGATAATGATGATATGGATTTCAATATGAATATTGTAGTCGGATATAAACGGTTTTATGCGAAACTTAATATGATTGAATACTCGGTTCTGGATGTTGTTATTTTGATCTGATTCTGGCTGCAAGTTAGCATCTTGATAGGGTTTGATGATGTGATGTTGTATGTTGTTATGTAAAAACGCATAAGCTAGGGTTCATGCTAGACGTTAAAGTGGTCCGATGATTATGCTGTGATGATGTTACAATGATTCTGTGAATGAATGTTCCTGCATGATTGCTGATGTTGATGACGGCTGTTAGCATGATTAGGGTTTTCATACGTGACTGATTATGCGACGTAACTGACTGCTTGACGAAACAGGTCTCTTGACGAAACAGAAGTGTTTCGCCAAGAGTCATCGACGAATCAGAATCCTGTTTCGCCAAACAAGGTTCCGACGAAACTGAATGTGTTTCGTCAATATGGTGTTTCGTCGACTAGTGTGTTTCGTCGACTATTGTGTTTCGCCATTAAGTGTGTTTCGCCGAACAGTTAATCTGTACAGTAACCTGAGTTAATTCTGTTAATTGTCCACTGGAATATTTAACTGCTGTTAAATGATAAACATGACTTGTATGATTTCGACTACGTGTTACATGCTTATATGTGAATGACTTGAACACAAACTGACTACGTATACATGCATACATTAGGACGTGATTGATTTTTACTTTGAGCACCTACTTAGCATACCGAGCAAACCAAGGTGAGTTCACACTCTTACCAAGGCATGGGATTCCCCAGGTGGGTTGGGAATGGGATTGATTGATTGCTTGTACACATTTCTACTAGACTACATACCACGGTCCTCGGATTGGGAAGGATGCCTGTGCCAAAAATCTACGTACTATCCTCGGATGGGAAGGATACTAGTGTTAACACATACAAAAATCCTAGGTACCAAATGTTCTCGGATGGGAAGAACACCAGCGCTAAACCTACGTACTTGATACGTACTATCCTCGGTTGGGCAGGATACTTATTATTATCCTCGGATTGGGAAGGATACTTATGAATACAACTAGTCTAGTAAATATACATTATGGGAAGCCCCCACCATTAGAACGTACTAACGGCCCAGCAGAGCCACATGTTACATACGAACTTACTATTACGCACTTACTCTCTGTGAACTCGCTCAACTAGTTGTTGATCCTCTGTTACATGCCTTGCAGGACCTTAGGTACTTATGGAGCTTGCACGGGAGGCGTAGTCGTTGTGGGCATGGATTTTGGATATTTGTTTAGACTTTATGACATTTCATACTTTATTATGATATGGGTTTAATCATACGCTTCCGCTATAATGTGATAACATACTTATGTTTTGGAACACCTTTCATATGGATTGTTGGAATTAAATTGCAATTACTTTTACTTTATACATTGTTCTATATGATTGGTGGCTTGATCCTGGTCAGTCACGCCTCCAAGCGGTGATACTCCGCGTGTGGATTTTGGGGGTGTGACAGGTTGAGCGATCTTCGAAAAGTCCTCAATGAACCTTCGATAGTAGCCAGCCAAACCCAAGAATTGCCGAATCTCGATTGGCGTCTTTGGCGTTTCCCAATCCTTGATTGCCTCGATCTTTGTTGGGTCCACGTGGATTCCATCTCCATTTACCACGTGTCCAAGGAATTGGACTTCACGTAGCCAAAATTCGCACTTGGAGAATTTGGCATACAACTGTTCCTTCCTTAGTAGCTCCAAAATGGTTCTAAGATGTTGCTCGTGTTCAGCCTTCGTCTTTGAATAAATTAAAATGTCGTCGATGAATACAATCACGAACTTATCCAAGTACGGTTTGCAAACTCTATTCATTAGATCCATGAAGACTGCAGGTGCGTTTGTCAGACCAAACGGCATAACAAGGAACTCGTAGTGTCCATAACGAGTTCTGAAGGCTGTCTTCGGAATGCTTTCCTCTTGTATTCTTAGCTGATGGTATCCAGATCGAAGATCGATCTTTGAATAAAAGCTTGAACCTTGAAGTTGGTCAAACAGATCGTCGATTCTGGGCAGAGGATACCTATTCTTGATCGTTAGCTTGTTCAACTCCCGGTAGTCAATGCACATTCGAAAACTACCGTCCTTCTTCTTGACAAACAGGACCGGAGCTCCCCAAGGCGAGAAGCTTGGTCGGATAAAAACCCTTGTCTAACAACTCTTGAAGTTGCGTCGACAGTTCCTGCATCTCAGATGGAGCAAGTCTATAAGGTGCCTTAGCCACAGGCGCGGCGCCCGGAACTAAGTCGATGCGAAACTCTACTTGCCTCTGAGGTGGCAGTCCAGGCAAGTCTTCTGGGAAGACTTCTAGATACTCCCTTACGACAGGGATGTCTTCGATTCTTGGCTCAGCAGCCTTCTTATCCATAATGTGTGCCAGAAAGGCAACACACCCTTTCTGCAAACACTTCCTTGCTTTCAAGCAGCTGATAATCCTCAACGGCGTCTCACGCTTTTCTCCATGAACAACAATGGTCTCACCATCATCGGTTGGGATACGAACAACTTTCTCGTGACATACTATCTCAGCCTTGTTTCCTGATAACCAATCCATTCCTACCACCACGTCGAAGCTTCCCAACTGGACTGGTAGTAGATCTAGAGTGAACTCACGTTCTCCCAATTCAATCACACAACCTCTGATAACTTCGTTGGCTTCTACCAACTTCCCATTGGCCAATTCGATCGAGTAGGGAATATCTAACTTACTAGCGGCTAGACCAAGCATACTCTTAAACTCTAATAATACGAAGCTATAATCGGCACCAGTATCAAATAAAACGGATGCATAGCGTTGATTGATAGGGAACGTACCAGTAACAACATTGGGGTCCTGGCGTGCTTCCCTTGCTTCCAGTTGGAACACTCTTCCACGGGCTTGGTTTAAATCTGGGCAGTCCTTCTTAAAATGCCCAACATCACCGCAGTTAAAACATCCAAGTTTTCGACCGCTTCCAGCGCCATCCCCAACTTGCTGGTTGTGTTGGTTCGCATTGTTGACTCCGTTCCCTCCATTATTTCCTTGTGGGCGATTCCCAGTACCACCACGATTGTAGTTTCTGTTTCCATATCCTCCCTGGCCTCCCCGGCCAGCACTAGCCCAACAAGAATCTTTCGAGTGGCCCAGCTTTCCACATGCTTCACACATTTTCACATTACAATGCCCAGTATGGTGGCGTTGGCAGGTATTACACTTGGGCTGGGTGCCCTGGTATCCTTTTCCTTTCTTTCCATTACCAGTTGATCCTCCTTTCTTAACCGCCACACTGGCGCCCTGCTTGAAGTTTGAGAACTTTCGTTTGTTACCCCCTGAGGACTCGACGTGAGTCTCTGCCTTCTTCGTCTTGATTTCATCAAACTTGTTCAGGCGAATCGCCTCCCCAGTGAGGGCTATGCTCAAATCAATCGCCTCAGTAATAGTTGCAGGCTTGGATGAGGTCACCATGCTTATGATTTGAGGAGCTAATCCCCAAATGAAGCGCTCGATTCGCTTGTATTCTGGTGTGACCATGTAAGGAACCACTTGAGATAAGTCATGGAACCTTTGAACGTATTCTGCGACCTTTGGACCATCCATCTTCAAGTGCCAGAACTCGGTCTCCAACCTCTGGATTTCTGCGCGAGAGCAGTACTTTTTTGCGCATGAGTTCCTTTAGTTCGGTCCAGGTTAACGTGTAGGCAGCAGCTTCGCCTAGTGTCTGTACTTGTAGATTCCACCAAGAGAGGGCTCCATCTAGAAACAGCCCTGAGATATAGGTGACTTGCTGATCCAGCGCACACTTGCTCATGCGAAGTACAGATTCGGTTTTCTCAGCCCAGCGAACAAAGGCAACAGCACCTCCTGTGCCATCAAAGTTGACCGGTTTGCAGTCTAGAAACTGCTTGTAGGTGCACCCTGCACATACGTTATAACATATGATTGGTATTAGCATCCTTGCCAGAGATATCCAATTAGGTCACGGTATGTCTTAATGGCTTAGTATTACCGTGAGGTGGATTGTTATTGCCTTGGTTAATACTTCCGTTCGTTCCGGGCTGAGATGCTGCATACTGTGCTATGGCAGCAGCAATAATCTGCTGGAGTTCTGCCTCATTGGTAGGCATGTGTGTCTCACGTCTCGGTGGCATCTTCTAAAAGATGGTTTACGTTGGTCAGGTCATAGTAAGACGTACGTATATAGTAATAGTAATAGCACATAACATCTCATGTTATCAACACAAATATCAATCACACACATCCCATGTCATAAAAATGCAAATAAGTAATCAAGCGAATCAGATATGATGAGAATACTGCGATTGCCATATATCGAGACTACATAGTAAGTGTATCAGTACATCATAGTGTCATACAATCATCAATCAACTAGGGGCTACATCACCCCTGTACAAAAACCATAACAAATCAGTGTCAAATACATGTCAACAAAAGTCAGGATCATAAAGTAGTCTCCAAAAATACTGTGCAATCCAACAATCGCCGTCTTCTCATCCTCGTCTACCCAAACAGTACTGATGAGCTCTATACAGATGGTGGTGGAGGAGGGGGAAAGTGGGTGTAAAACAAACGACGTAACTGGAGCCAGTCCTCCTCCTGGGCTCGCTGAGTACGGATGATCGAAGCAATCTGCTGCTCTAGTGTAAAGAGACGGGCAGCATAATCTGGAGGTAAGGGTCGAAATGGCTGCAGAGGAGAGTGTGTCTGACCATGGCACGGACACGGTGGCAGCTGAGCTCTCTCAAGCTCCTGGATGCGCTGCGTGTGTGACTCGTGCTGAGCTACAAAAGACATCAAGACGTCCTCGATAGTGTACCCCCTGTGAAAAGAATGGTAGGGGTCAGTAGGTGGCATACCAGAGTCTAGTGCCCATAGAAACGGCTCACTAGTGGGGTCGAAAGGTGCCACGTGAAATGGAGCAACAGCGGGTGGAACAGATGACATCTGGGGCATGAAAGGGATAGGCATCGGTACATGCCCAACAGGATGGGCTGAAGAACCCTCTCCAGGCCTCGCTGGAGGTACAAACTGTGGAACCTGAAAGGAAAAATCAACATGTCGTGCAACAGGGATCTGAGGGGGAAAAGGCGGTACATCCTCATCAGCAGGTATCCAACCGTGCTGTGCATGCTCATCTGGTGGATCCATGCGTGCCGCGAACAGTGCATGCTTGGGCTCTAGTGGGATGGGATCAGGTGGGGGAGCAACAACAGGGTGAACAGGTGCAATGTGCTCAACGGGAGGGTCAACAGGTATAGCGACAACGGGTAAAGGATCAACAGGATCAACAATGACATGATCGCCCTCCATCAAAGGAACATCCACGGGGAGATCATCAGCAACAGGCTCAAAAGGGATGTCAGCATGTACGGGGTCATGCTCAGGTATGGGGTCTAGAGCGGCTGCCTGCTCTGGAGCAATGGCAGGCTCGAGGTCATCAAAAGCCATCTCTAAATCAAAATCTGGGTCAATAGGATCAAATAGGTCAACAGGGTCTACTGGATCCTCCATGAACTGATCCATCGGAATAAACTCTAAGTCACGATCTGGGTCGAATCCTGGGGGAAACATAGGATCGGAATCCCCCTCATCGTCATGGTCGAAAACAAAACTGGGGATAGGGGCAACAGAAGATGCCTGATCAGGATCTGATCCATGAGAGAAGTGCTGCGCACTCTGGACGTGTGAGGGTACAGAGGCCACAGACTCAAAAGAGTCTGGGACTGGGGAGTGAGCAGGTGACTCCGCGGCGGGAGCATCTGCGATCAACAAGGGACCATCAGCAGCAGGAAGGGCCTCGCCCTGAGCATCCTCCTCGAAAGGCTCCTCATCAAACATATCGACATCATCATCCTCGTCGTCGATAGGCAAATCATAAACAGGGTACGAAGCAAGCGGTATAGGGGCAGGGATCACTGCCAGTGGCAGATCCCCGGCCAAAGGACCATCTGCGAGCTCGCCAGCACCGTCAGGTAATGCGAAGGGCTGGAAATCGTCCTCATCTGTGCTCGTGACGTCGGACGTATGAACCTCGTGCTCCGATGACTCAAGGTCGTCTGATACGATAGGCCTAGGGCCTGTGGTGTCCGAACCACCAGTGTCTGTAGAATCCATGTGTCTGTAACATATACACAAACATGCACAAACAGTCAATCATATAATCAAATAATCACATAAGTCACCAAGTAAGCATTCAAATCATTCTCCTAGTCCCACTAGCCTCCCAGCCTCTCAGACTGCTCTTCCTAGTCCCACTAGCCAATTCTCCTAGTCTCACTAGCCAATTCTCCTAGTCCCACTAGCCAATTACCTCGTTCTCTCAGACCGAGCCTCGGCCTCTCAGACCGAGCCTCAGCCTCTCAGACTGAGCCTATAATAAAGAATAAAATGTGCTCAACATTTGTTTGTAAAAACGTTTTGGATCTGGACTTAAGTGGTATGCAGTAAAAATGTTTTCGTGAGAGCCCTAGTGATCATAGTCTAGACTCGAGAAAGAATCCTAGTTCGCTATGATCAGAGCTCTGATACCAAGCTGTCACACCCTGGCTTTTGCGGAAGCGTGGTTAATTTGGTGTGACTTCTTAATACCATAGCTTAATCACAACAAAGCTATATGAGTTAAAAACATGCAAGATCATCCATTAAGTTTTGAAAACCAAATACAGTACCATTGTTTTAACGGGAACATACCCTAACAACCATAACCTTGTTCAACAGACATTACAAACTTAGAACATAACATAAACATGGTTCCAGGATTGTGTCTTGTCCAGGAAAGAGACACATCCCCTGAACCCCGGATGACCTCGGAAACTAGTGCAGCGGAAAACATGCCATACCGTGCCAGATCTCGTTAATTTCCTGAAATACATGTAAGTTGAAAAATCAACAATAATGTTGAGCGAGTTCATGTGTAAGTGAGTATGTAAAACACTTGTGAGTATAGAAATAATCGTGGTATGTAGCCAATAAGGGGACTTGTGATCACCAATGGTTTGCAAGGCCACTGATATATGTGAAGTGCAAATAGGGAGACTCAAACCTAGCAGATTTCGCCACGGCATTTGTATGTGGACAAAGTCACCCCAAGGTCCGTTTCTAGTTTGGCCTGGGGCTGGGCTCGCTACACCCAGATAGATCTACCGCTCATGTCCCTCGGTCCCGACATGAGGACTAATGGCCTCATATTGCTCCTACCCACTCACATGATCGGAATAAAACACCTCCTTACGCTAACCATACCGTATATAAAGTACTTGTAAACAAAGTAACATGTATTTCACCCCCGCAGTTAAGAAAACTGAAAACAGTTAGAGAAAAGGGGGACATGAACTCACAGTGAAGCGTCTCTACCAAGTATCTCCAAATCAGAAAGCTGTGCGACGACCTACAAGTGCTAATTCTATTAGACGGACGGCCGTGCCTTAGCTTTATAGTTTAAGTTTTTGGGAAATAGTTAGACAACTATTTCGTGTTTACATTTTGTATATACTTGGTAGTTAATTTCCTTCCCAAGGATGGGGGATTCAATACATGTGCGTAAGTTACGTTTTAATAATCGAGTGGTAATATAATTACCGGTGTAACTTATATATTCATGTGAAAGCGTTTGTATTATTTTGGAATCGTTAACGTTTGTAAATATTATTTTTACTCTAAAAATAATATTTATGTTTTTTCACAAAAATAATCATAAACAGTGTTGTGACAATATATATATATTTATCACGTTAATTTTTGTGAAAATCCCACCTCCGAATATTTAGTAAATAAAGCCATGGCGAAATTTATATTTCGAAAACATGTCAAAAATAATTCTAACACTTGTTGTGCAAATATTTCTAAGTGTTAGGTATTTAGAAAAATTTCGCCAGAGTTTCCTCTGTAACTGGAGGTGGCCACGCTTTCAAGCGTATCATTTTCTTTTAACAAATCAATCAATCAATGTTCTCAACATTATCAAACAACTTTCCAACATTTTAACTAGTCAAAGATAGACATAATCGCAAAAATATACGAATTTGTGGTTTGTCTAAAATATGTAGTAAATCTCTTTACTTTTACTGGATCTTTTGTGTAAATAATCCGATTTCGTAAAAACCTCGCTTTTCGAGAAAATCCATCTTTACAACTTCTAGTAACTTTTGACAAAACTAGTTCTTTGTCGGATCTTATCATTTCACAAGTGTTTACACACTTGTGGTTTATAAAATCATGCTTATTATTGTAAGATCCATCTTTCAAAATACATGGTTCCCTTGATATGTGGTCCTTTGAAAATACCGGGTGTAGATACGTAGATCTACTAGTTTTAAACACCTTCGTACAAGTTAAAACATGTTTACACAAGTAAAGCATTTTTACACAAGTTCATGCTTCGTGTGTGGTAGAGTTTCACCTTTTAACCCTTGTACCATTCAAACCAAGCTTATGTTAAGATCAACGATCTTACCAAACCGGGTTAAACGATGATCCGAGCTACCACAACATAGATCGGGTCTAGATAACCATATATTTCAAATACTACAACTTTTACACAACTTAAATGCTATTAACCACCATTTTTCATGTTTTTAGTAGACTTTAGTTCATCATCTTGCATTTTAACGAGATTTAACCGATAAAAATTCTTTTAACCACTTTAGATAAGTTCAAAAACGAGTTTTAAGTGTTATACCTCTAGCTCAAGGCTAGTTAAGATTCTTGGCGAAAATGGCGTGGATAAAAGCAAAGTGGAGAGGTCCTTCGCGTTCCGTTTGTTCCAAGGCTCCTTATGCGTGACCCGTAAGACTTGTATGATGTTGGAATGGAATGATCAAGAGCCGACAAATGAAGTAGAGACAAGGGGGTGTTCGGCCGTAGCTCTTGGAGGGAGAGAGAGAGAGTTGGTTGGGTGAAATGTGAAGTGTATGAACTCTTGTGTTAAGTGTGGTTACTTATAGACAATTAGGAGAGTTTAGTCCAATGGATTCAATGTTCCCTAGATATTATGCACAACAATATTTTAATCAAGTCTTGTACTCTTGTTGTCCCCTCTAGTTAGGCCGATTACATGGGGGGGGGTCCCTTGGTTCGATTTCAAGTAGATAGTTGGAGTTTAGTTACGTTAAACCAAGTTAGATTAGGGGTTAACTTATTTAGTCACATGTTGTGCTTTAACGCGGGTGTTAGGGTATTCAGGGACCCTAACTGGCTCAGAAAAATTTAAATAAGGAAAATAATAATATTTTCATGTTCCGGGTAAAGTCCGGTTGTTCGGTTGGATAGTAATCCGTTAAAGCGTTACTAAAGCTTTAAAGTGTCGTTATTGTTATTTTTAGTGACACAATTTAATTCCAGCACTTTAGAAAGTGTCTAGTAGTATTTTCCCCATATTTTGGCACTTTACTAGTCAGCTAGAAGCTGGATTATTTTTGTAAAGTGCTGAGTTTTGTACTTAGAGTACGTTTTAGGCACATCCAATCAGTGTATCTTATTCCTAGAGACGCAGTTCCACAACCCTTATATCCCTACACTCACTGCTAGTGTAGCAAAACATTTCAGGCTCTTACAGGCCTTAGAGGCAGTGTTTGCCTGATGCTGGCTTTATCAGCATGTTTAATAGGTTATCCGTGTATCGTGCTACTGTGCTTTTTGTGCATCATGTTTGTCACTAAGGTGCCGTATGTAAATAATGTAGTGACAGCAAGCAAGTATGATGCAAGTAAGTACATGTATCAGTATTAAGTAGCAGTTCATCAGCTAGTTCAAGCAAGCACAGTAATTAAGCAGAAATTAATCATTAATTAAGTCGTACGGATACCTGGTTTAGTGCGGGTTGTCACAATATGTCCATTCACGAATCATATTCAGATGTATATATACATATTTATTTTTGTATGTATGTGTGAGAGAGAAGGAGAGAGAACATACAACTCCGTTGGCGGCATAGGTAGTGAGAGCGAACTTATGGTCACTTTGGTAATCCTTGTATAGAAGATCTGCAATCACCAGTTTCATAATCAACACACACTTGTAGGATGCAGCTGATACGAACAGATACAAAACCGAAAACAACATAACACCATGTAAATTCAATAAACTTATGATTGGTTTAGCAGTCCTTACACAGAAGATCTAAAATCACTAATTCTATAATCAATACACAATCTCTCTTTCTCTCGCTCTCTCTCTCTCACACACTTGCAACACATACAAACATATGTAAAATCGAAAACAGACTTAACCCTAAAATCAACAACCGTAACAACGCAACCACATATAATCAGTAATCATACCTGAAGTCGTCAGTTGAACCCTTTGGGTATAAGCGTAGATGACTGCTCCGCCATCAAATTTAGGTTTGTGTAAACCAACACAACCTTGCGACCTATGTCCAAACATGACGCAACAACTGGCTGCCTCCAAAATCCGACCCACGATCAACAACCGTAATGAAAAACCTACCACCTGCATCACTTAAAACAACAAAATTCACCTACTTCACGACTCGCCCTTATCATCACAACATTTTTCCATCTCCTATATTCGACTAATCCAACTCTACCCTGATCATTCAAACACATCCTACTCCCTTTTATCACAATTTCATAATCAAACCAAGTCAAGTATCGACCAACTCAAACATAAACTTCCTCGCAATTTCAACATCACAGCAGACCCAATCTCTGTACAAAAAAAAACATCTTTTTCAATACCCAACTCACTACCCACATAACAATCTTCAGAATTTCAGTCAAACAAAAATAATCATCTTCATTTAACAACTTAAATACAAGCTTTCATACCTGGGTTCTCACTTGAAACTGAAAAAGATAAAGAACTTATGAAGCCTTTCTTGTTAATCCGCAGTAACTTATGGTTAATCGAAAGTGAAGAACTAAGTGGTCGGTGATCACCGGCGTCGTCAACAGAAATTGATAGTGAACAATTGGGTGGTGGCAGGAGGTAGAAGTGGTTATCGGAGGTGAATCAGCGGTATCGGTGGTCGACCGACGGCCGGCGTCTATGTTTATCAGAGATGGTGGTCTCCAACGGTGGTAAAAGAGGTGGTGGTTGTGAGAAGTTGAAGAGAGAGAGAGAGGTCTGATGAATATGTTTTGAATTTTAAAAATGAAGGGTGGACTATATTTGATTGAGAGAGAGGAGGATTAAAATTACAATTTGAATTTTGAATTTGATTTTGAAGTTCCCTCCTAAAAAAATCAGTAATTTATCTTAATAAAAATCGGATTTATGACATCACCTTGGACTATGTGGCATAGCTGAATGGTTGGCACGTAGGCAAAATTACATCAGCGTCTAAGCTCTTTTAATAGATAGTATAGATAATATGAAGGGGTATTTTAGTCTTTTAATGAAAAACTAACAGAAAATTCAAAAAGAGTTAGAAATTTGGACTCAAATAGTTAAAAAAAGTGGTTATAGGGACTCAGGGCGTTAAACATTTTGTTTTTGGACTCAAGTAGTTAAAACTTATAAAACACAGGGACTCAAAAAGTAAATTACCCAAAGAAAAATAATGGGATTAATGAAAAACATTAAAAAAAGATTGAAGCTTTACCTTTCTGAGTTGAATCAGAGTTCAGGTGAATCTCTGAAACGGAAATGAAGTAAGAGGATCCGAATTAATGAGAATAAAAAAGAAGGATCTGATGGATTTACCAACATAATCATGATGATCATGTTGTAATCGAATGAATAATTAAATGATAAACATACCTTTGTTTTGGATTTCTCTGGTATTGTTCTGCAAAATCGATTTAGATAACATAACATAGTTTGACATTAGCATCACTACTACAAAATGTAGCATTAGACGGTGTCAAGGATTTGTTTTAGACGGTGTTAAAGTTATAACACCGTCTTAAAACCAATACCAATACCAATATGAACGTTGAACACTGTCTAATGCTTAAACACCGTCTTATACTAATTTCTCCAACCTTTAGACGGTGTTGTCTCTGAACATCGTCTTATAAATATTCAATAAAATTCAAAAGAACCCCGTCTAATGCTTAAACACCATCTTATACTAATTTCTGCACCCTTTAGACGGAACACCGTCTTATAAACTGTCTTATAAACTGAAAAAGATCGCTGCACATAACCACCACCAAAACCTTATCTCTTTCAATTCCTTTCATCTTCCTCATTCAACTTCTTCATCTTCTTCATTCAATTTCACCATTAACAACCTTACAAAGTTTCAAGGTTAGTTTTTTTTCTCTTTACTAATGTTATTTAATGTTTTTTAGTTTTATAAATAGTACTTATATCATGTTTAATTATATATTTTCTTGTTAAAAATTCAAATTTGATTTTTTCTTGCTTTGTTTTTATAAATCACTAGTACATTGTATATAAAAATTAGCTTATATATAGTAATAAAGTATGTTTAAGTTTTAACCGTGTTGTAATATGTTTTTAGCGAAATATAAAATTTCATACATCTCGTTAAGCCTTAAACCTTTGTTTTATAAATCTTTGTTCACTATACATAAAGTTCTCAAATATATATTAGTGAACTGAATATTAAATACACACGTCGTTCAAAACCAAAAACAAATAACGATAATCTTAACAACAAATTTACTAATCGAAGTGCTTATATTCGATTGCGCGGATACTTGTTGATGATCTTCAACAAGGTTCTTAAAATCGCCTGCAACAATATTTGAGAGGAGAGATGTCAGATGTAAATGAGGTCATGGTAATAATTTAGGATATTATTAAGTGCAAATCAGTTTTAGAAAAAATATATTAAAATCGGGTCGTGTCATCCTATTTTAAAATGATGGAGCTCCAAATAAGAAAACTCTAGGAGATTAATGATGGTGTGAAAATGGAGGAAAACGATTAAGGTGCAACCATGGAGTGTCATGTGTCATTCAATGATTTCCTTTATTATATCTATAATAATACATTATTAAGGAGATTGGATAGGCATAAGGGTAATTTCCAACAAATTTTAAGATGGCACAACAAGAGTCACATTGTCACACCCTCAATTTCCATACGTGGAGTATTATCGCGAGGCGTGTGACTGAACAGGATCAAGCCACCAATCATGTTGAACAATCAAAAATAATAAAACAATTTTTGTCACAACCAATATGATTAGTGACTATTAAAGTCTAAGTCCAAAGTTTAAGTTCAAAACAACGTTTAAAGATAACAGCGGAAGCATAGGTTAGACAGTTCAAACAAAAGTTCAAAGTTCATAATTATTATAGAAAACCAACACGGGTTCACGAGACCACTACACTCACCGCTGCAAGCTCCTGTTATTAATGAGTACATGCAAAGCATGTAGTAGATTATCAACATAAAGTGGGCTAGTTCACGAGTTGTCAAGTTTTAATTTCATAAAAATTATGTCTGTGTTAAGTTACTCATTTATACCATGCCATGGGGAGCTACCCCATATGTAAGCTACTAAACTGCGTAATACCGAATACTAACGACCTGTTGTATCGTTGTTTTTGCCCCGTTTGTCAATGTCTATCATCATTGATGGTTTGCCAAGGCCTATTAGTTCACGACCGATCTTCTCGAGGAACGGTGTAAGGTTGGTGAAACCTAAATAGCGTTCTCAACTAATAACCCCGTTCGCCAGGCACCGATGACTAACCGGTATAGTAAGTAGGGACTTCGTGATAGAGTTTCGTTTAGTACACTTGTTGCATCTAATATAAATAGTAATTAACCGTATTCCAAACCAGGAATAGTAAGCAATCCCAAACCTGGGAAAGTGTCGCTTGTTTTGTTTTCCCAACCACTGGGAACGCCTGTTTTTAGTAAAGTGTGTGAACTCACCTTGGTTTGCTCGGCAGATAGTTTACTTGTTTTAAGAGTTGGTCAACCACGTCCTAATATGGTTACCAATTATTGGTCAAGTTTTGGTATGCAAAACATTCCACGTATTTGTACACATAGCTAACAAGTAGCATACAAGTAACACGTATATCATAACTCACTACGGGTGAATAGTAACAGGAACAATCCAAAATAGATAGTGTACGGTCCAGTAACTTTATGGCCCATTAAAGTTTGTACATGTGTGTGTGATGCGTGTGAAGTGTGTATATAAGTTTAAGTATATTTTAAGCCCTTTTACACTTTTTAGCCAAGTTTTAAATTTATAAAACACGATATTTACTAACACTAAACACACATATGGGCAAGTGCACCCATCGTGAGCATAGTATAGTGTTGGTAAGATACCGAGGTCGTCCAAGGACACAAGAGCTTTTAGTACCAGTTTATCCTCAACGTCTAATCAAATCAAAAGTTTAGAAAAATGTTTTAAACTAGAAACTAAAAGCTAATTAAAATGCTGAAAAATAAAATAAAAGTAAAAACAGATAGACAAGATGAATCACTTGGCTCCGACTCGTGTTTAGTGTAACCTTTGATTATTTCCGCACTTTTGCACTATTTAAGAGATTATCTTAGTTATTGTAGTAGGCCCCTCTTTTGAAGGTGACGTTACCCTCAACCCAGTAGTTTGAGTCAGCAAGGATACAATCCTAACGGGTCGGATTATTGAAAGATAATTAATTAAGTTATTAATGCGTATTGTGGTAGGCCCCTCTTGTGAAGGTGACGTTACCCTCGGCTAAGTAGTCTGAGTCAGCAGGGATACAGTCCTAAGTAGCCGGGTTAAAGTACTAATAGTAGCTTACATATGAGGGGATCAAAGAGTTTGGACCCCCGCCATCCAATACCGGTGGGTATTGAAGGAGGTCCTACTAAATTTGACCCAGGTCCTTGCAGGATCTATACACAGAACAAGGCAAGACTCTTACCAAACCGTTCCCTTAACCCCCGACCAGGTAGCCAACATACCTCCATATAGACCGTGAAGATATGAATGGTGAAAATCTTTTATTTTATATAGACAGTAAAATAATGCCAAGACACCACCGACAAACGATAAGGAAGAATCACCTTCAACATAAGAAACTAGTTATTAAAGTCATTAATACATAACCAAGTAAAAAGTGCGAAAAGATTAAAAATAAAAAGTAGTACACTAGACACTTGTCTACTTAGGCAAACATGGCCTTTGATTGTCAAGAACTCTTACGATCAATCTTGGATCCCGAGACGACTCACACACTCTATGATGGACAATGGATGATGGTGGTGGATGATGGTGTTGTGATGGTGGTGGGTGGTAGGTGAAGTGTGAGAGAGGTGGTGTGCCAAGGGATGGTTTGCGAATGAGCCAAGCACCCCTATTTATAGCCTGAACAGTAGCTCGGGCACGGCCCCGTGTCCAGTGGGCATGGCCCCGTGTCCATCCTCTTCTCTGTCTTCATTAATTGCAGTTTGTTTGCACTAGTTGACCACGCCCCCGTGTCCACTGGGCACGCCCCCGTGTGCAGAAGCGTATCTGTACTATCAAGATTTGCCTGGATTCTGCGAATCTTATAGTTGACCACGGCCCCGTGTCCGCTGAGCACGGCCCCGTGGTAGGCGATAGAAGCTTCTATAGCTTTGTCTTTTATGCTGGCACTTGGGCACGCCCCCGTGTTCACTGAGCACGGGGCGTGTTCAGTCTTCTGTTCTCTTGTTTTGCTTGGGAAGATGCTGTCGGGGAGGTCGAGCATGCCACGTTTGTTCCTTTTCTTATATTTATGTTAGATTTAGCTGCCTTTTTGCTTCTTTTGTTAATTTGAGCTCATTTAATCCTGAAAATACAAAAGGAAGACAAAAACACACTTTTTCCAACATTAGTACTAAAAAGGGTTAGTTTTATGCCACAATTGATGTAATTTATATGTTGCATTTTGTGCACATCAGTGTGCGACCCAATAAGTTATATGGTCTAGATAAAGAGTGTGCGGCCCACATTGGACAGCCCACACAGAGTGTGCGGCCTGTCTCTAAGTGTGTGGTCATGCATTATGTTATTGTACCGTGTGTATTAGAGGTTGTGCGTTTTTAGTGTGCGGTTTTCAAGGGTTTGCGGACATGCTTTGGTAGGTAGTACCTTGTGCTTTCAACACTTGTACAGTAAGAGTGTAAGGTCACCCAAGTGTGCGACCTGTTGTGTCCTACTTGTACAAAGTGCAGATCATGTTGTACATTAGATTGGTGTGTGGTATGCATGGCACACTAGTGTGCGACCTGTTGCGTGTTTGTACGGTACGCAGATTTAGTTGTACATTCTTAGTTTGTAGGGTTTTTAACATAATTCATTTATGACTATCAATCCTCAATAGATCAAATGCACAGATTCAGACACAATCATCATGTTCCTCAAAATAATAATCAAAATGTCCATTATTATCTAACCCGGTCCTAAACATTTATGCACCTAATTCGGCTCAGACATTATAATTTATCACAATCATTCCAGCTTTTAACAAATCTTATAACAGGTTTCAACAAGAATGATCCTAAATATTCATCATGTTCTAAGCTTTGGTTGCATAACAACTCCTAATCTCATCTTAATCAAACCTTAACATATTATTATAGATGTTAACATCACATTCACCTTCATTATACAGAATCATCATCATTCGAACATCAATCAACTTGGGTTCATTATTCATTTAACATTAAAAAAAGCATCACTCATGTATAACCACTTAACATACAAATCATTAATCAAGTTAGCACCTTTACCATGTATTATCATCAATTATAAAGATAGGGAAAAAGGAAGCTCCTAATCAACAACCACTAGCTGCCCTTGAACGATGAAATTGTTGCCGTCAGACCCGAAGAAGAAGAAGAAGGAGATTAGGTGAATTCTTAGGGTTTTTCTAGAGAGAGAAAGTGGATGAGGAGAGAGTGAGAGAGAATGATTTTAGGGATTGATACCACAATGATTTGCTGCCAACATTCTCCATGTCGGCTGAAGGGGCCTTTTTATACTCATGAGGATGTCGAACACCTTTGAGTGTGCACTCCTCATGTGTGCGACATTTTAGGGCTTTTCGTGAATGGGCCTTGGGCCTGATGTTGGTACACGAATGTCTAAAGCCTGCGTCTTAGTCTTAGTTAATCAATGTATAGGGTCTAGATGCATTAATTATGTATTGTATAGGGGTTGAATAGGTAAATTTGGGTTGTTAATGTAGAGGTTCCGCTTATATGGACATGTGCCATAAAAGCGAAACCCCAACTTGAAGGTTTCGCTCATACGGACATGTTCACATAAGCGAAACCTCCTCCCCTATAAATACCCAAGTTGTTTTCTCATTTTGTACGTTCATGTTTACTGTGTAGCCGAACTGCTGCTCGACTATTTTCAGAAATTTTAATGAGAAAACCGTATTAAAGTGATCCGCATCTGTTTCTACTCATTTCTTCTACGTTTTTACTTTGATTCATACTGATTGTGTATTTCCGCTGCATAATCAGTAGTTGCTAGCTCTGATTGACTCACGCGACTGTCAAATACGGTCCTACAATTGGTATCAGAGCCAGTTGTGAGCTAGTTGACCCGAATCAAAGCCGTTTTCAAGCACATTTTGAGTTTCTGGACTTTCCGACGGACAAAATGGACTGAAATTTGAGTATATAGTGTAAAATTGACTAATAACAAACCCTTGAGATTTTCAGAACTAAAATCGGCCTAAAAATGACCTAAATTTGCTCGTGAATAGGCTTTTGTGTCATCTTAAGAGGTTTCGCTTTTTCGGCATTAGATTTGAGAGGTTTCGCTCATAGGTTTCGCTCCAAGTGTCACTAAGTGGTTTCACTCTTAAGGTCATTGAATGGTTTCGCTTATGTGGTTTCGCTCTTGTGACACTTAGTGATTTCGCTTATTAGTCAAGTTACAGGTTCCGCTCTTAAGGACATTAAGTGGTTTCGCTTTTAAGGACAATAAGTGGTTTCGCTTTTAAGGACATTAAGTGGTTTCGCTTATACATACATTCTGATTTCGCTTGTTAGGTCATTACCAGTTTTCGCTTATACATACACATAGAGTCTGGTTTTGTTTTTTTTTTTTTTTGACCTGTTTTAGTGTAAAATCATGTTTTGAGCGTTTAGTCCATTTCGTACGTGATCGAGTGTTGGAAACTCAGTTTGTGTTAAAAGTTTTCGATAAAAACAACCTGTTAATCAAAAAGTTAAACAATTTTGGAAATTTATCACTAAAAATGGAAAATCAAGATTTTTACAACTTCTTCGCGGGCAGTGGTATGGCAGCAGGACAAACCTCGGGTAGTGTTATACAAAACGTCAACATGGAGAACGAATTGGGAACAATGCAAAAGCCTCCCAAGTTGATGAACGTAGATGAATATGCGGGATGGTCAAGCAGATTTAAGAACTGGGTTCAGGCTAACCATTTTGAATGCTGGATGAAGATAGAGAGAAAATATGTTCCACTAGTTGATGGTTTAAATATTAAGAAGAATATTGTAAGCCTGACAGAATCAGAACAGAATGATTTTAAAGCAGAGAAAAAGATGATTAGTATTCTCCAGCAGGCTATCAAAGAAGATATTTTAGTATTGTTGCAATATGAAGATAATGCTCAATCTATGTGGAATGCATTGAAAGCAAAGTTTAACGGTAGTGATTCCATGATCAAGAACAAGAAGGCTCTGCCCAAGAAGGAGTTTGATATTTTTACCGGTATGAAGGGTGAAACTACAAGGCAACTAATTGAAAGATATTGCCATTTGGTACTTGAGATGAATAGATTAAAAATTGAAAAGACCGATGAAGAATGGATTGACAAATTGTCTGATGCGTTACCTTATGACGAGTGGGGTACATACCTGATGATGCTAAAGAACAATTCAGACTTTGCCAATTACAATCTTAGTTTGTTCATAGAAAAGATTGAAGCTCATGAGTTAGAATTGTTGAAGATCAAAAAGATGAACTCAGCTAATGTTCAACAAGATGTATCGTTGTATTACAAAAACAACCCTACAGTTTCAACCAATCAAAGCCCAAAAATACAAACAGGGTTCATTGCTGATAACACATCAAGTGTTTCTTCAAACACTCCGCAATCCGGAAATTCTTCACCATTTGTGAACTATGATCCAAACTTCAAAGCTCAAGAGCAGTCTTCACCTCAAAGCTCTACAAGTTCCAATAATCAGGCTTATGTTTCTGGGGTGCAGTGCAACATCGCGGTGAATATTAAGAATGGGAATGAAATTACTGAAACAGCCGCGAAACGACACATTGCGTTACTTGCTTCCGTTCTAGAGGCTTATGAAGGTTTAGTGGCGGGTAGGATTGGTAATCCTGATATGACAAAAGAAGATTACGACCAGATCGACCCGGAAGAGCTTGAGTTGATTGATATAAAATGGGGCATGGCAAGTTTGGTTAGAAGAGCACAACGCTTTATGGAGATCACAGGCAGAAACAGTCTCTCAGGTCCTGATCAGAAGTTAGGGTTCGACAAATCGAAAGTTACGTGCCTCAAGTGTAAAGAACGTGGTCATTTCAAGAGGGAATGCCCGAACCATGAAGTGAACAACCATCAGAACCCTTTCACAAACGATTATTATAAGCAGGCAATTTATCATCGACCAATTCAACAGTCAACTGTTCAAAGACCACAAATTGAGAATAAACCGGAAAAAGCGCTGATCGTGAATCAAGACGATGAGAAGGTAGCTGCAGGTTTCAGCTGGGATAAGTATATCCCCGGTAGCGATGGACAGGCCATGATGGCTGAAGTTGTTGAAATTTCTGAGACGGTGTCTGAGCCGGAAATAGTGGCTGAAGAGGTTTCTGTGATTGTTGAAGAGGTTTCTGCTGATAATGCGGTTGATATTGAAGAAATAGCTGCTGAAGTGTATTATTATCAGTCTGAGCAGGAGGTTTTGGGAAGTTTAATGAAATCTGTATTGTCTCCTAACATTTCTGAATCTTTTGTAGGTTACTTTGAAGAACCAAAGACCGGATCATGTCCAAGGTTTGAAGAGAAGAAAGAAATCATTGAAGAGTTGATAGATGTGACAAAGGAAATGACCGAAGATACTTTGAAAGAAATTGCTGACAAGGCTCTCATGGCAAAACTGAGAGAGGTAGACACAGAACTTGTGAAACCCGAGTTTGTTGGTACTGAGTCAGTTCAAAAGGAGTCGGATAAGGAGTCGGGAATTGAGGAGGTCAAATCTGAGAAAGTGTCTGAGTCAGAGTCTAAAAATGTCGGTAAACAGGAAGTGAAAACTGCTCATGAAGCAGAAATTGTTGAGAAAGTGGATTCAATGTCTGAAACTCCATGCCAAAAGTGTTTAAAATTGTGCATGGAGTGTCTTGAAAAAGACACTAAGTTTCAGGAATTGAAACAACATGCTGACATGTTAAAATTTGATCTAGGACAAGTCAAAGAAGCATATGATACATTAGCCAGATCAGTTAAAATGATTAAAAAGGAAAGTGTCGAAAATAATAAAGCAACAAAACTTACGAAAGCAACACTTTTTGATAAACAAGTGGAAGTCAATTTTTATATTGACACAATCGCATCATTAAAGAAAGAATTGGAATTGACTAAAATTGAAAATGAGCGAATTGATAAGAAATTGATGAGTTATGTTGCATCATCCTATGTTCTTGAACAAATTGTTCCACAACAGCCCAATGCTGCACCGGTCTTTAACAGTGTTCCACCCCCAATGTGGAATCATTATACTCAAAAGTATCTAGATGGGGTGGAAGCTGCATTGAATCTCAAGTTGAAAACAATTGAGGATGAATTGCCAGAGAGCATTGATGTTACATTCTCTCCGTCCGACACTGACAATGAGTCACAAGTTATAAAAACCGTTGTTGACCAAGTGTTAGGCGAAGAGAGTGATAACTCAGATTTTGAAACTGTGAAAACACATTTGGAAAGTTCCAGTTCTGAATGTGAAGATGATGGTAATTTTTTGGGCAAATTTATACCAAAATCAGAAAAGGTTGCGAATGATGATCCGATCATGGTGGTTTACACAATGATTGGAATTGACAAACTCTGTTCTGATTTTGAGTATCCGATCTAAAACGCGAACATGAAAAATGTTGAAAAGGTGTTTAAACTTGTCGAGATAGATATTTCTGAGGTAAACAACAATGAATTCTTTTCAAAACCTAAAAGATCTTTTGTGAAACAAAACAACTTTGGGAAGAAAGATTGGGTAGGTAACAATGGGTATAACAAGAAAAATGGAAACAACCTTAAAAACAAAGGAATTGGTTTTGAAAAGAGAATGGCTAAGAATGTTAAACCAAAGGAAACAATGAGTGATGTTTTTGTTGTTGGTCCAAGTGTTGATGCTGAAAAGGAGTATATTTTCAGTCAAAAAGCCATTGATGATTTTAATGCAGCGAAAAAGATGAGAGAAGAGACCTACAAATCAACTTTTGTCGAATATGACAAAAGAGTTTGTTATCGCTGCAATGAGATTGGTCATATGGCAAAGCAATGTACCAAAAGGATTGAAAAACCCGTTTTCAAGAAACATGTTTTGCAAAAACCAAAACCTAAATCTCCAACTGATACAAAGGGCAAAAAGCCGATGGTTGATCAGATCCGTATTTTGAAGAGAGGTGAATCTTTGAAGTCGGAGGATAAGCCAAAATCGACTTTCGAGATTGGCGAATCTTCTAAGACTCGAAAGACTTCAAAAATTTACCCTAAGACAAAAATTTTCGAAAACCAATCTTGGATCGCAAAATCAAAATCATCGGTCGAGGAGAAAAAGATGGAAAATGTTTTGAAAAATGAAAGTGATTTGAAATCTGAATCAAAAGTTTTTGAGAATGATGTTAAGGAGTATGAATTTGAATTAGACAAGTTCCTTGATGAATTTCCACCAATCAAAGAGAAAATTTTAAAATCAATGGCTGAACCTGTTGTACCAAATGTCATCTTCAGTATTCCAAAAGTTGATGTGAAATGTGATTTAGTATTTGGTAGTGTTTCACAGGAAAAGAAGTCATGGGTCTCATTGTTTGAATAATTTGATGTGATGTTTGCAGGGGCTGCCCAAGTCTATACTGTCAAAGTGGATTATGGATAGTGGCGCTTCAAGGCATATGACTGGGACACTTGCTCTGCTTTATGATGTCAAATCAGTAAACGGAAGCTATGTTGGATTTGCTGGGAACCAAGGTGGAAGGATCGTTGGTCAAGGAACGCTGTCAAATGGCGTAATTTCGTTCGATGAAGTGAACTACATAGTAGAGTTAACAAACAATTTACTCAGTATTTCACAAATCTGTGATAAAGAGTTTAGTGTACATTTTACAAAAACTGAATGTGTGGTTTTGAAACCAGGGTTTAAAATCCCTGATGAGATGGTGCTGTTGCGGGCTCCGCGGGAGAATGATCTTTATTATCTAGATATGAGAGTCGCAACGACAACATCCCATCAGAAACAGTGTTTTGTGTCTAAAACTAAAGCGACAGAAAAGGATTCGATAATGTGGCATCGAAAGATGGGCCACATTCATGTTCGCAAAATGAACTTTTTAGTACACAATGATTTGGTTGATGGTGTTAATTTGAAGAATTTTCACTTAAATGATGATTGTGTAACGTGTAAGAAAGGAAAGCAGACTAGGAAGTCACACCCATTGAAGATGATGAATACAATCAGGTTACCTCTTGAGAGATTGCACATGGATCTCTTCGGGCCTGTCAACGTAAAGAGCATCAGCGGAGACTTATATTGTTTGGTGGTGACTGATGACTTTACGAGATTTTCTTGGGTAGTGTGCTTGGAACGAAAAGATCAAACTTTTGAGTCTTTGATGGTGCTTTTCAAGAAGATGGAAACGGTGTATAAACTGCCAATCCGGAGGATTCGGAGCGACAACGGAACGGAATTCAAGAACAACAAGATGTACGAGTTCTGCAATGAGAAGGCTTTTCTTCATGAATTCAGTGCGCCGTACACACCACAGCAAAACGGTGTAGCTGAACGAAAGAATCGGACCCTGATTGAGACAGCACGTACAATGTTAGCCGATTCCAAGCTACCAATCTTTTTCTGGAGTGAAGCAGTATCAGCAGCTTGTTACACATTGAATAGAGTTCTCACTGTCAAGAAGTATAAAAAGACTTGCTTTGAGCTGTTGCACCGTTATAAGCCGAATCTTGAGTTTTTGGAGCCATTTGGGTCTCCTTGCACTTTTATTGATGAAAATGGTAAATTTGGCGCTAAAGCTAATGAGGGTTTCTTTGTAGGTTACGCTAGCCCACTCAAGAGGGTATTCGTACCATGCCTGAGTAATGTGATTCAAGTCCAACACGTGGATTGTCAGAAGCATACTCCATCATCACAACTTCCCGGACAAAGATTCCTGTTCGACTACGATAAGCTCTGGGAGTCGTTTCATCTGTCGGTCGAGCCGAGTGAGGAGGAACTAGCTTTTATGTACCTGTATCAGCAAAATGCATCACAGGAGCAAGTATCTAGACCGCTAGACGTTTCTCAACCCATCGTGGGTACTCACGATGATGAAGCAGGACCAAGTGGAACAGCTCACGAACCACCAGAGGAACCGGTTCCATCGTTTGACGAATCTGACGACTCAGAAGCGGAACCCGCTCTGACTTTTGACGAGGATCCAACGGAAGCTGAGGATCAAACTGTTGATCTTGACATATCGAGCTTGGAATCGGAAGTGAATGTGCCTGACAATGCTATGCCACGGACATTGTCTTATCATCCCTCAGAACAGATTATTGGTGACCTGCAAAGTGGTGTTAAAACCCGACATCAAATAGATCAAGCTCTTACATGTTTCTATTCATCTATTGCTGATATGCAGAAAGAAGTCTCATTAAAATGTTTTATTTCGCAGATAGAGCCCAGGACCTACAAAGAGGCATTGACTGAGGATAGCTGGGTGAATGCAATGCAGGAGGAGCTGCTACAGTTCGAAAAATTGGGCGTCTGGAGACTTGTTGATCTGCCTAAGAATCAAAAGCTAATCAAGACGAAATGGGTTTTAAATGTAAGCGTGATGACAGAGGTGTTGTGGTGAGAAACAAAGCGCGACTTGTGGTTCAAGGTTTCAGTCAACAGGAAGGAATAGATTATGATGAAGTTTATGCGTCGGTTGCCAGACTTGAGGCAATTCGGATTTTTCTAGCCTTCGCGTCATGGAAAGATTTTAAAGTATATCAACTTGACGTCAAATCTGCCTTTATTTACGGAACTATCAAAGAAGAAGTGTACGTGGGGCAACCACTGGGGTTCACAGATCCACTGCACAAAAACAAGGTGTATCTACTGGACAAAGCGTTGTACGGACTTCACCAGGCCCCGAGAGCCTGGTACGAGACGCTTTCTCAATACTTGTTGGACAACGGGTTCACAAGAGGCACAGTAGACAGCACTTTGTTCACAAAGGAAGAAGCAAGCCACTTGTTGATCGTGCAGATATATGTTGACGATATCATTTTTGGATCCACCAATGACGACTTGTGTAAAGAATTTGAGTGGGTGATGAAAAAGAAATTCGAAATGAGTTCGATGGGGGAGATGAAGTTCTTCCTCGGGCTGCAGGTAGAGCAAATGCCCGATGGAATCTTCATTCACCAAACGAAGTATGTGAAGGATGTGCTAGACAAGTTTGACATGACAGATTGCAGTCCTGCATCCACCCCCCTCGCGCAGAATCATGGAATTTGTCCAGACGAAAATGGTGTGAAGATGGACGAGACATTGTACCGATCTATTATTGGCTCTCTGATGTATCTCACGGCTTCCCGCCCAGACATCGTGTACCCGACGTGTCTCTGTGCCAGATATCAGTCGAATCCAAAGCAGACACACATGACCATCGTGAAACGTATCTTACGGTATTTGAAAGGCTGCCCAAGCATCGGCTTGTGGTATCCTCGATCGGGTGACTTTACTTTATCTGGTTTTGCTGATTCTGACTTTGGAAGCTGCAAGCAAAACACAAAGTCCACCACTGCTGGGTGTCAGTTCTTCGGAACTCGACTCGTTACCTGGCAGTGTAAGAAACAAACAGCGGTAGCGCTCTCTACATGCGAGGCTGAATACGTTTCAGCTTCCAGCTGTTGCTCGCAGATCCTTTGGATCCAACAGCAGATGCGCGACTTCGGTTTGCAGTTCTTAGATACTCCAATCTATGTGGACAATGAAGCAGCTATTAACATCACTAAAAATCCGGTTCACCATTCAAAAATGAAACACATTGAGATCCGTCACCATTTTATCCGTGATTGTCACGAGAAAAAGTTAATTCGGATTGAACACGTGCACACCGATGATCAGAAAGCGGATTTCTATACTAAACCTTTTGACAAAAAGAGATTTTATTATCTTTTGAAATTGAACGGGATGAAAAATCTGCAATCTGGGAGGGTTATTGAATGTGAAGCCGAGTTGGGCGGCGATCTGACGTGAACCATGTCGTGTTGTCAAATTTGTTTGTACAGTTTGTTTTCTGCTTTTCGATAAAAACAATAACACAAAAATATGTTTTAGTTTTAGGGGGAGAAATTCGCAGAAAAATACAAAAACATGATAAAAACTACAAAAACCAAAAACATTTGAAAAAGTATAAAATGAGTTTGTGTAAAAAGGGGAAATGATAGTACATCAGCTAGACAGGTGCAGTACGCTAAAGAAATGTAATGTATAAATATGTTAAGAAGTCTTGTAGATGATATGCCGATAGGTTTTTACACATTCAGTAAATTTGTTCGGGATATAAACATAAATATTACTTGCTTTTGTGTGGGGAACATCTCTCGGATATATGGGTAACCCCCGAAATCTTGTTTGAAAGATTCCTTTTTCTGATATACTAGGTTTGTTTACTCAGTGATATCTGGGGTATTATTCCGGGACTTCTGCTGAACGGTGGTTCTGACCTAGTCCTCGAATAATACTTTCCGCAAATGCTTGAAACATAGCACCACCCTCAGCATATATGATAAGACAATAAAATTGCTTAGCAATGCTGTTGTAAAAAAGATCCTCTAAAGGGGACACATCCAAAAGTAGAGTCATGATCTCTCTGCTGAACGGTAGTTCTGACCTGAGCTCTCATGATTCTTCATAATTTATTAACCCCTTACAGATATCATTTGTGTTTAAAACTCACCTGTAAGACTGAATATTGGGATCTGGATACGGGAGTATATTCTGAGGTGGGACACATATAAAAGTTAAGTCTTAAAACATTAAATTCGTATCCTGAACAGATTGAACTCTGTGTGAGAATTTAAAATGGACCAGTATATCGGCAATCAATGCAAACTGTTTAATATTGGTAATGTAATCCAGCTTAACGGTACTTGTATCTCGTCGGCAGCTGATATGATCCTCTAACACGCTCACAAAAAGATTGTGTGTACAGTTTTCAGTTTATTCAGTTAAAAATCCAAAAAGATTTTTGTTTCTCTTTTATTTTCGAAAAACTGACATTGGGAATCGGACGATCAAAGCTTAGTGCAGATCATGTCAGTGTATGATGAGGTTTGGGTAAGCTGGTGATGCAGAACAATGATTGGTACAGTGTTGAATGGTTAAAAAGTGTTTGAAAGTTCAAAACATTCAAAAGTTCATTCACTTGAACTATTTCCAGAATAAAATGATTGTGTACTTCATAATTAGGTCAACCAAGGCCATTAACTTGGACTTGGTGGGTCAAGCAGTTAACCAAGGTCATTGATTTGGACTTGATTAACTGGGTGTGTCGGTGGTTAATCTGAAAAATGTTAAAAAGTTAAATTTTTGAAAATCACAACATGGTTTCGCTCTTATGGCTGCTTATTGTGAGGTTTTGCTTGTATGCCAATGTGGTTTCGCTTTTATGTCATTGGTCACAAGAGCGAAACCATACCAACTATATAAGTCAGCAGGTTTCGCTTATTCGTCACTCTTACCCTTTCGCTCATACGATCATCTTCTCCGGCGACTAAGAAGCGAAACCCTAAATCCTCCATTTACAGAAGAAGTGCTGCCCAATTTTTCACAGATCTTGTTGATTATTATAATAACCAATCATGGGAAAGGTAGTTTGAAGCTTAATTTGATTCGTATCATGCTAATTTTGAACTGTCGGCAAGAACTGTTGAACGAAACATAGTTTTAGGTCTTTAACAGTTAAATCTGAACTTCAATTTAAACTTGTGTTGTCGTCTGAGTGAGTAGATCATGATAGTGTGTGTTGATTGTTTCAAAACTGTTGTTTGTTGATGTTTGTCAATGTACGAGTATTGCAGGTTTAGATCTAGAGGGTTTAATAGATCAAAAGTGAAATTAAAACATATCCCTTGTCTCGGTTTTATCAGATTAACAAGAAAATAGGTTCAATTTTGGGATTTGATGAACTTTGAATGTCTGATGATGATTCCGCTTATTTGTACATTCTGTGGTTTCGCTCATCTGTACATAATGATATTCCACTTTTGTGTACATCAAAGGTTCCGCTCATAAGTGCAGACTTGTGATTTCGCTCATTGTGCTTAGTGTGTTTTCACTTGTAAAATTTCTAAATAATTCTGATTAAGTGTGTATGATTGTGATGTGCAGGGTTCCATTGTTGTTTTTGATCCTCTTCACAACAGCTGTTCTGATTTGGATATTCAGAAATATCCAGAATTGGTCAAGTTCAGCGGTATATTGGAATTCATGAGTCGTATTCCCATTCAGAAGGCATTAACTGATCAACGACCACTGTACAGATCTCACATAGATCGTTTCTGGAAGAATGCAAGCTATGATGATCAGAACAAAGTTATATCTTCAATTGTTGAAGTGCATGGCTAGATGGAGAAGATTCTAGTCACCGAAGCTCTTATTCGTGAAGTTATTGACTTTCCTGATGAAGCAGATTCACCAATAAGATTTCCAGAACGAATGGTGAAAGGTTGCATGTTAAGAATGGGATATCAAGGAGCTTTGAATGCTGGAAATTATCTGAAGTCAAAGTTTACAAAGCCATACAAGTTCCTGATTCATTGTGTATTGATGTCTTTAAGTCACACAAAAGGAGGGTATGATGCGATGCGTGACTATCAAATGAACATGGTCACTGCGTTAGTACTAAATAAGAAATACAACTTTTCGCATATTGTGTTTCATTACATGGCAGAGAACATTACATCAAAGAGAAAGACCTTGACATATCCGAGGTTTGTGCAGATGTTAATTGATCAAGCTTATCCTGAAATTGACAGAAATATAAAAGATGATTTATTGGTGCAATCCCACATGAACGAAGTTACAATTCAACAGCTTGTGAGATATCATCAGAACCACCCTGAACCAAAAGTTGTTGCTGAATTCTTCGGTTTCATAAAAAATGCAAATTACGTTGATCCCGATCCAGTTAATCATCAGAATTGGAGAAATGAAGCTGAAATGAAAGAGGCAGAGTATGCTGAAGAGTTAAAAATTCTTGAAGACTTCAAAAACACTAAGAATGAATGGTATGTGAAAGAAACTGGGAGACGACGCAGAAAGGCCACTCTTATTGTTCAAAATGTTGAGGAATCTTCTTCACAACCAAAGAAGAAGCAAAAGAAGGCTGCTAAAACGTCGTTGATTGATGAGCCGGAAGAAGATAATCCAGTGGTCATTGTAGAAAAGGAACCAGTAGTAACTGCTGAAGATGATCCATTTAATGTTGATGATTTGTTTAATACTGATGTCTTAGAGACAGGGCCACCAGTGGTTGTTGATGTTGATAAAGTTGTAAATGTTGAATTTCAGAAAGGGAAAGAAAAGGTTATTGATGATGTTGAAGGAGATGATGTGAATAAAGACACTACAAGCTCCTCTAGTTCTTCAGAAGAGGAAGTTGATGAAGCTGAACGTTTACAAAAAATTCAGGAAGCAACAGAACAAGAGAAGTTATTAAGGAAGAGAAAGAGACAGGAAAAGGACGATGATGATGTTTATGTTCCTTCTCCAGAACATGTCTCCGAGTCACAATCTCCTCCTAGTGGTAAAAAGAGAGGTGGAGCACGAATGAAAGTCGTATCTCCAAAGATTCGTAAGGTTACACCGAAGATTAAAATACCGAAGATTGTGCTCAAGAAGAAACCAACAAAAGAAACCAAGAAACCACCTACACCACCACATGAACCAACATCACCACAATCTCCAATTCAATCAACACCCCGACAACCTACTCCACCACAACAATCTTCACCACCTAAACAACCAACACCACCAAGACAATTTTCACTATTACATTCTTCACCACCTCATCAAGAACCACCAATTACTTATTCGAATCAAATATTTCAAACACCACCACCTTCACAACCTATCATCCATACAACACCAGGTTCTTCAGGATCAAAAAGTTTTCCATCTATTCCTTCAAATATGAATGTTGGACTTGAAAATATTGAAGATTTAGATTTTGTGGATAATTTTCAATTGAAGAGTGTTAATGAAAAAGTTGAAGCAGTAATTACTGAAAACAAGAGATTGGCAGCTGAAAATAAAATAGTAGCTGATCGTGGTAAAATTCTTGAAATGAGAGTAAAGAGGTTGGAGAATGATAACAAAGAGTTGGTGAAAAAGATTGATTCTGATCAGTCAGAGATTGATATTTTGAAAGTAAGAGTTGCGGAGCTTGAAAAAGAGAAAGTTCGACGTGATGAACAGAATGAATACTTCAAGTTAAAGAACAAAGAGCTTAAAGCAGCTAAAGCGTTCATAGATCATGAATTTTATATGCTGAATAAAGTAGTTGAAAGTATGCTCGGTACGTCTGTAGAGCAAAGGTTTGAAGAGCTGCAACTTGAAGAGCTTAGAGCACAACGTCAAGCAGAGATTAATAAGCAAATGAAAGTCAAAGGCAAAGGCGTTGAAGGAAGTTCTGCTGTGACAGAAAGATCGATTGTTCCTACTATGGTTGTTGATAATCCCGAGCCTATTTCTGCTGTTTGTGGTATTTTTGAGGATTATACACCTCTTGAAGAATTAATGAGTGTCAGTAGTGATGAAAATGATGAAGAAGAGGAGGAAGAAAAGAAAGATGATAAAGATGAGAAAGTATTTTCTGCGAGCAGTCATGGATCTGGTAAAGACGATGATGACGATGATGCTCATGGTGGTACAGGATTGAAAGTTACTGAGGCTTCTTCTGAACAGAATGTTGATGATTTGATGAACGATTCAGTAAATGAAGAATCAAGGGAAGCAGTTGGTAAGGGGGAGTCTAGTGATACACAAAATGTTCAACAAGAAATTTTGAGACTAGATACTTATCGTGAAGAAGGAGAGCATTTCCATACTTACACGTTGAAAACAATTAAGGAAATGACTCGTATGGAAAATCCTGATTTCAAATTCGATTTTGAAGAAGAAATGAATGCTGAGTTTGAAAAAGAGTTGAATGCTTTTGATATTAATCAGCAGCCTGAATATGAGTATCGATATGTTGAAGAGGCTGATTTGTATGATAGAGTTGAAGTTGAAGACTGGACAGATGATGAAAGCGTCAGTGAAGATACTTCACAGTTACCAACGTTGATGGAATTCTTTATGGAAGAGAATCGTGATGAATTACGAAGAAAAGTTTCTGAGATTTTGAAAGATGTGAACTTTGATGGAACTCAAAAAGATATGGCAAAGGAAGAATGAAAGAAATGGTTCAGAGTTAGTCAAGAGAGAAAATTTAAAAGGCCACTAAAGTATTATCAATGTGATAGAAGCATATCTCTCGGTGATATTATCAACTGGGGTTTTCTGCCACAGATTAATGCGTATGAGATAAGAAGAGAATGTGGTGTGCAATATTTTGAAAAGTTATATGATATTATGTCACTTCCATGGTGGGATGTGGATGAGTTATCTAAAGTCAGAACTTTGGGTTATTCTGTTAGGAAGATTGATGTCGGCATGTGGGGATTGATAAAGTTTGAGGCTTTGAGAGATTTTAGACACTGGAAGCCACATCGTCCGAAGAAAGTTAGTAGAGTTAATCCAGAAACGGGAGTTGAAGAGATGATACTGAATGTAAAAAAGCCTAGAACGATGAAAACTATACCAGTGCCACCGATGGAACAAGAGTTTTACAAAGGATTCGTGGACTGGGTTTATAGTTGTATTTCTACTGAAGCAGTGATTACTTATCGAGTTGGTGGAGAAATTAGAGAAATACATGTGTATGATCCTATGTGGCTTGTGAATTGCTCTGCAAAGGATATCGATTGTCTTTTCATAAACAAAATTCATTATCAGCCAGAGGATAAAGAACAGGCTATACAGTTTCAGAGAGTTGTTACTCTTTGTTTTCAGAAGAGCATAAACTCTGAAACTAAATGGAAGTCTTCATGGTGGTCACTGGATGAGAAGATGAAAAGAAAAGCTAAGCGTGAATGTCAAAAGCTTGAAGAAAAGAAAGGAATGTTTATGAAGATTCAAGCAAAAGAGGAAAAGGCAAGACAGAAACATAATGATATGGTAAGGAATGCGCTCAGAAGAAAGCCAAAGCCAAGGGAAGAAACGTTCCGAGCAATTTGAAGACCTGAAGACAAAGACTGAAGACTGCGGCTGTATCCAAGGGGGAGTTTGTTGGTACACGAATGTCTAAAGCCTGCGTCTTAGTCTTAGTTAATCAATGTCTAGGGTCTAGATGCATTAATTATGTATTGTATAGGGGTTGAATAGGTAAATTTGGGTTGTTAATGTAGAGGTTCCGCTTATATGGACATGTGCCATAAAAGCGAAACCCCAACTTGAAGGTTTCGCTCATACGGACATGTTCACATAAGCGAAACCTCCTCCCCTATAAATACCCAAGTTGTTTTCTCATTTTGTACGTTCATGTTTACTGTGTAGCCGAACTGCTGCTCGACTATTTTCAGAAATTTTAATGAGAAAACCGTATTAAAGTGATCCGCATCTGTTTCTACTCATTTCTTATACGTTTTTACTTTGATTCATACTGATTGTGTATTTCCGCTGCATAATCAGTAGTTGCTAGCTCTAATTGACTCACACGACTGTCAAATACGGTCCTACACCTGACCCAATGTACTAGCGGTGTGCAGTGGCCCAAGTAGATCAAAGAATAGTGTACGGATTGGGGGTTTGTGTGCGGCTGTACACTTGTTGTCGCATAGTCATTATATATATATATATATATGGTAAGGTTCATGCGAGAGCCACCCTTATTGCGAGAACTGCGAGAACCAATGTGAACACAAAATAAAATCTAAAAAAAATCAAAAAAGCACTCAAAATTTTTTTTTTATTTTTTTTAATATTTTTTTAAAAAAAAATCGCTATATTTCGTTACCATAAAAAAAACTTTTTTTTTTCGAGTAACAAGTATCTATGCACATGTGCATATGTATCATTACTTCAACAAATTCGGTAATACGTTATCAGGAATAGACAATTGCACTTTAATTTACAATACCATTAGTAATATACTACTTTTTACATTACCAATATTCAAAATGCACATGTGCATCATTAGGTATAACCATGATATAACGTGTTTTGGTAGAAAAAGTTTGTGATATTGAATGGAGAAGTAGGCCCATATACATGTTTTTTGGTTAGTTATATCTAGTGGTTGATGCTTTGGTTATAGTTGTCAATTTTTGATGTAATATGTTGATTGGATGGTATAAATGGTGTTTAAATACATGTAATAAAGTGAAAATATTGTTAATGGTATTGTATTATGGATGGTAGGAGGTAATGGTATTGTATTATGGATGGTAGGAGGTAATGGTAGTGTATTATGGATGGTATGATAGATGAAAGGGAAAGTGTATTCAAAGTGGTGTACCAAAACACCTTATTTCATGTTGATACATATAAATGCACATGTTCATTTCTAATATTGGTAATGTAAAAAGTAGTGTATTACATATGGTAGTGTAAATGAAAGTGGAATTGTCTAATATGTGTAATGAATTACGGAATTTGTCAAAGAAATGACAAAAATGCACATGTTCATGCTTGTGTATTATGGATGGAATGATAGATGAAAGAAAAAGTATTGTACCAAAACACCTTATTCCCTGTTAATACATATAAATGCACATGTGCATTTCTAACATTGTTAACGTAAAAAGTAGTGTATTACACGTGGTAGTGTAAATGAAAGTGCAATTGACTATTATTTGTAATGAATTACGGAATTTGACAAAGAAACGATACATATGCACATGTGCATGGATAACGGTTACTCGAAATTTTTAATTTTTTTTTGAAATTTTTTTTTTTTTTTTTTATTAACAAAATATTGCGATTTTAAAAAAAATTGTAAAAAAAATAAAAAAAAATTTGGGTGTTTTTTAGATTTTTTTAGGAATTACTGTTTGTGTTCACACTGGTTCTCGCGGTTCTCGCAATAAAGGGTGGTTCCTAACGGATCTTTGTCCTATATATATATATATATATATATATATATATATACATATATGTATATATACATATATGTATATATGTATATATATATATATGTATATATATATATGTATATATGTATATATATATACTTATACATTCCCACATTAAACAACAATCATATCATAGATTTTCATTCATTATATTCACATAATAATTTTACATATTTCTAACATAAAACGAAGTATGCAGGAAAACCCGAAGTGTCACATTATCCCCAAGTTCAAAGAAATTTCGTCCCGAAATTTAGCGCGCAACCACTGACAAACTAGTGTGTTTAAACTTTTTCGCGGGGTGTCACATCATCCCCCTATCGGTTTGGAATTTCGTCCCGAAATTCAGTAGTAACCTTAGTGCTGGAAGTATTGTTTGTAAACAAATGGGGATACTTGCGCATCATCTGGTCTTCCCATTCCCAGGTGAACTCTGGGCGACGGCGTGAGTTCCAACGAACTCAGACTATTGGTATCTTGCTACGTTTGAGGGTTTTGATTTCTCGATCCATGATCTCAACCGGTTCCTCAACAAAGTGTAGTTGATCGCCGATCGTGAGTTCCTTAAAAGGAACGATAAGCATTTCATCTGACAGACACTTCTTCAGATTTGACACATGAAAAACATTGTGTGCCGCACTCAGCTCTTCAGGTAGGTTTAGTCTGTAAGCTACCTTACCGATCCTTTCGGTAATTTCAAAAGATCCAACGTATCGCCGATTAAGCTTGCCCCTTTTGCTAAAACGTACCACACCTTTCCAAGGTGAGACTTTTAGTAGAGCCCGGTCCCCGACCTGGAATTCTAGCGATTTCCTACGCTTATCAGCGTAGCTTTTCTAACGGCCACGAGTTGTCGCCATGCGTTGTCTAATCTAGGCAATCTTTTCCGTGGTATAAAGTACAAGTACCTGGGCCGGTGATTTGGCTTTCTCCAACTTCCGCCCAACACAATGGTGACTGACATTTACGACCGTACAATACCTCAAATGGTGCTGCCTGAATGCTAGCGTGGTAGCTGTTGTTATAGGAGAATTCTACTAGAGGTAAGTGTCGCTCCCAGCCGTCGATGACACATGCTCTCAACATGTCTTCAAGTGTTTGGATAGTTCGTTCAGTCTAACCATCAGTCTGTGGGTGATAAGCGGTACTCATGTCTAAACGTGAGCCAAAGGATTTGTGCATTGCTTGCCACAAATCGGATCTAAAACGTGGGTCACGATCAGAGATAATAGAGGTTGGCACCTCGTGCCTAGCAACTACTTCTTTCAAGTAGATGGTTGCAAGTCTCGAAAACTTGTCGGTTTCCTTGATAGCGAGAAAGTATGCAGACTTGGTTAAACGGTCTACGATCACCCAAATGGTATCGTTTCCGCTTTGAGACCTTGGTAAGCCGGTAACAAAATCTACGGAAATCTGTTCCCATTTCCACATTGGCAACTCTGGTTGCTGCAGTAATCCCGACGGCTTTTAATACTCGATCTTGACTTTGGCACAGGTCAAGCATTTGCTAACATACTTCGCAATGATAGCTTTCCTGTTAGGCCACAAGTACAAGGCCTTAAGGTGGTGATACATCTTGGCTGAACCGGGATGTATCGAGTAGCGAGACTTGTGTGCTTCGTCCATCGCAAGCTCTTGGAGATTTCCGTAAGAAGGAACCCAGATACGTTCCATGAAATAGTGTATACCGTCGTCTGTGAGTTTGAGCTACCTTTCCATGCCCCACATGGATTCAGCTAGGAGGTTTTCTTCCTTCAACGCCTCATCCTGAGCGTTTCGGATTTGGTTAGGAAGGTTCGAATGAATTGTAAGTTGAAACGCATGAACACGTTTAGATTTGGTTTCCTTTCGGCTAAGGGCGTCAGCCACAACGTTTGCCTTGCCCGGATGATATTTAATCGCGCACTCGTAGTCGTTTAGGAGTTCGACCCACCGGCGTTGCCGTATGTTCAACTCCTTTTGATCCAAAATGTGCCGGAGACTCTTGTGATCGGTGTAAATAGTGCACTTGGTACCGTACAAGTAATGTCTCCGTATCTTAAGTGTGAAGACTACTGCTCCCAGTTCCAAGTCATGTGTTGTGCAGTTCTTCTCGTGAACCTTGAGTTTTCGAGAGGCGTAAGCAATAACTTTTTTGCATTACATCAACACGCAACCGAGTCCTTGGATTGACGCATCGCAATAGACAATAAAATCGTCAGTACCCTTAGGTAAATCAAGAATAGGAGCACTACAAAGCTTCTCCTTTAGTTTCTGAAACGCGGACTCCAAAGCATCATTCCACTTATAAGCGATACCCTTTTGGGTTAGAGTTGTGAAGGGTTGAGCAATCTTCGAAAATCTCTCGATAAACCTACGATAGTAACCCGCTTATCCCAAGAATTGACGGATCTCAGTTGGAGTCTTAGGTGTAGGACAGTTCCTGATAGAGTCAATCTTAGCTGGATCAACGTGAATCCTCGCTTCATTGATTATGTGCCCCTGGAAATGGACTTCTCGAAGCCAGAAGTCACATTTAAAAAACTTGGAATAAAGTTGTTCGTTGCGTCGAAGCTCCAGAATAAGGAGTAAATGTTGCTTGAGTTCTTCTCGATTCTTCAAGTAAATCAGGATGTCGTCGATGAATACAATCATGAATTTGTCAAGATACGGTTTGCATACTCGGTTCGTGAGTTCCATGAAAACCGCAGGTGCGTTTGTTATTCCGAAAGGCATAACCAGAAACTCGTAATGGCCGTAACGAGTTCTGAAGGCTATTTTAGAGATGTCCTCATCCCAGACTCTCAACTGATGATATCCTGATCTTAGGTCGATCTTGGAATCGTAACTCGACCCTTGCAACTGGTCGAACAGATCGTCGATGCATGGGAGTGGGTAACGATTCTTGATAGTTACTTTGTTTAGTTCATGATAGTCGATGCACATACGAAAAGTGCCATCTTTCTTCTTGACAAAAAGTATTGGGGCTCCCCTAGGTAACGAGCTAGGACGACTAAAACCTTTATCCAATAGCACCTGCAATTGCGTGGACAACTCTTCTAGTTCGGTTGGGGCTAATCGGTAGGGTGCACAAGCTATGGGTGCCGTTCCAGGGGTTAGCTCGATTTGAAATTCAACTTGACGATGAGGTGGGAGGCAAGGTAATTCCTCAAGGAATACCTCAGGAAAATCACGTATAATGGGAATATCTTCAACCTTATTTTCTTTCGTTTGTGTATCGGTGATAAGAGCTAGAATAACAGTATGACCCTTTCGTAAACACTTCTAGGCCTTTAAGGATGAGACGATGCCTGTGACAGCACCACTTCTATCGCCTTGAACAGTAAGAGGTTCGCCAAAAGAACGAGAAATACGGACAATTTTCTCTTGACTGAGTATCACCGCTTGATTTTGGGATAACCAATCCATTCCGATAACAACATCGAAGTTTTCAAGAATGATGGGGAAAAGATTGATGAGGAAGGTTTGACCGGATAGTACGATTTTACAATCTTTGATAACGTGAGTGGCCTCGATGTTTCTGCCGTTAGCTAATTCGACGAGGTGCTTAGTGTCTATAGGAGTTGGTGTAGGCTTAAGCATCTTACTACTTAGGGATACATAACTAGCATCAGCTCTAGAATCAAATAGTACAGAAACATAACGATCATCAACTAGGAACTCACCCGTCACAACATTAGGGTCATTCCTTACTTCACCAGCACCTACCACAAAGGATCTCCCCCCCGCGCCATTGTTTCCATTGTTGTTGTTGTTGTTCCCAGCACCTTGGTTGTTGTTGTTGTTTTGATTTAGTTGAAGGCAATTCTTCTTCATGTGCCCCACTGCCCCACACTAATAGCATCCTCGGTTGTTTCCCTATTGCTGCTGCTATTATTGTGGCTTGTTCTGCCTTGCTGGGTACGGGCTTCTACATTCCTTAGCCTCATGCCCCAGTTAATTGCATCGCTGGCAGCGGTTCTTTTCACACGGCCCATTGTGATGCCGATTGGACTTGTTGCATTTGGGTCAGTTCCCTTGGTAGCCACCCTGTTGTTGAGGACCCTTGTTGTTCTCGAACTTTCAATGCTGAGCTGGAGTTTGTGTGGGATTAGCATCTTTGCCCTGGTTGCCATCCCATTTGGGCAGCTTGCCCTGTTCCACAGCTTGTTCAGTGAGACAGTGTGCTAGATGAATAAATTGCTAGATCGTGGGGAGATTAGCTAAAGTCACCATTGAGATAAAGCTCGATCCTTCTGTAAGGAGGCTGAGACATGTTGGGACACAGAGCAGCATACTCGTTGGATTGTTTGGTGTACGCCTCAATTTCAGATCCAACCATTTTCAACTTGTAGTACTCGGTCTCGAGTTTGTGGATGTCATCCCTGTGAAAGTACTCCTCCTTGATCAAATTCTTGAAGTCGTTCCAAGGAGTGGCATTGGATGTCTCCAATCCAAGCATCTGAACCTACGCATTCCACCAAGAAAGCGCGTTTCCTTCGAGTGTACAAGTAGTAAACTTCACCCAGTTGGTTGCAGAGCATTCACACACAACAAATACATATTCGACCTTCTTGATCCAGTGCAGAAGGCCTATGGCTCCTTCAGTGCCATTGAAAGTGAGAGCTTTGCAATCCATAAAAGTTTTGAAAGTGCAAACGTGAGGTTGAGTGGGTACAGGTTGACCTGTTGCGTAAAACGAGGCGAACAAGGTTAAGAGTGATAAGACGATACGAGAGTAGAATCTAAACATCCTTGAACGTCAAGTTTACCTCCGGGATGGGCTGCCAAAGCCTCAGCCATGACGTTTATCAGGTTTGTCAGTTGATCCTGAGTCATGTTGATGTTACCTCTTCGGTGTCCGCTCATTGTCTTCATATCTAGAAAACACAGTATGAGAATGACGCCGTAGTGTCATAAGAAATAGTAGAGGGAAGATTGACCATAGCACATAAGTACACACACATATATATACATATATATATATATATATATAGCTAAGTATACTTGTCACACCCCAACCAATGGTGGAATCATCAGAGTGGGACTTGTTCAAGATTGCAAGAGACTTCATAACGCTATTTGTGACAATATTTAATTCAATCGTTTTCATTTCATAGATAAATTGCCAAAACATTACAAGAAATTCAAATAACAACATTTTTCAAACATAACATAACAAAATTGATACAACACTTTAAACCTAAACGTCTAAGTGATTATCTAGGCATCTTTGCTACTCCATTTTCATAGCATCATCAATCCTCAACATGTAACATGTTTAAAACACAATTCAATGCAAAAGCAAAGGCGAGTATATAAGTTTACGAATAAGTATAAGTATAAAAGTTTAAAAAACGAATCCACATGGCAACTTAGTTTATACAAGATCAACCTAACATGGCATGCAATATTTCTAGCCAATCCTCTGTTTACGCAACTATGATATGATTCAACATGACCACTAGTCTACGAGCGGTGCGTTACTCCTATAGCGCTATACATGTCAAATGGAGGCTCGTGAAAGCTAATGACTAAAACATATCACATAAGTATGGTCCACGTAAGCATCAAGTATCATAACATAGTATTCATGTATAAGGGTTGTTTTCGTGCATTGCATAAAGAATAAGTTTAAGTGTGTTTAAATAAGGTAACATGGTACACCCCAAAAAGTGGTAAACATAAAAAGGGGGTTGCGAGTATACTCACATTATTGCAAATGCTTCCGATTATCCAAGTGTTGACAAGTGTACGAGTTTGGGAGGATGGAACACCGCGGTCACCCTATATGGGCAAATGATGGTGCATGAGTAAACGGATTACGACGGAGGATTTGAAGCGGAATATAAAGTATAACTAGTTGATATATATGTATTTGTATATATAAATACAAATACGTATATTTTATATAGTTTAAGTAATAATCTAAATTAAGTCTATCGAAAAATATTATGGAAGTATCGTCAAAACTAAATATACATTTATACCTATTTTATAAAGTTTAATAGAATTTGATAGATTTCGATTTATAAAACTATCGCGTTTCGTTCTACGGGATTTTACAAAAAACGGGCAGAGTTTCCTCTGTTTTTGGATGATCCCGACAACTAAAGTGTCGAAATAATTTTCAAAATTCAACAATTTATCTCATTATGTATAAAATTATCGTCAATGTCAAACGTGAACAAATCACTACATATAACGTTTTGAATGCGTTTTCGAAACAATAAATATATCTATTTAATTTAAACTAACTTTGTGTCAACAATGTATGTAAATGTATAATTTGTCAATAACGTATAAATATGAAATTTTCTTCGACAATGAATAGGTATGAACGATACGAATTAGTATATTTTCTTCGATAAAATTTACCGAACATCGAATTAGACCGATTAGACTGTTTGACTTATGTTGACCAGAGTTGACTGCTGTTGACTGCACTAATACTGAACCGTAATGTGAACTCGATTAGAAAGATACCCGAATTTTGTAACTTAAATAAACATCTCCCAACTCAAATTCTAACCTGAACCGAATAGTGACTGGATTCGGCTGAACCGAGACTCGAACCGGAATCGATTGGAACTGAGCCATGAGCCGCGACTCATGCTAATCTTGAAACTAAGCTGGCTATGTTGCTAGACCCAAACCAGAGTCCATCTCGAGGCCCGTTGCTGCTGCCGTCGTACGACTCGGCTACTTCACCGTAAAAACAAAAGAACGACACTTCTGGTCGGTTATTTTGAGATCAAAGGAGGTTATTCAAAGAAGCGAGAAGGTAACAAAGAGTTTACCTGAAAAGTTCGTCGGAGAAAGGTCTATGCCGTCGCTGGTGTCCACTGTCGTCACCGACATTCCCCTCTTTCTTCCCCTCTCTCTCTGCATCTCTTTCTCTCTCTCGTCTTGTGTAGTCGCTGCCATACGCCACCATCGAAATGGTGGTGGCCGGTGGTTCGTTGAACATCGATGGAGGAGAAACAGAAGGATTTCAGGGGTGGCGGTTGTCGGATTACGAACCGAAGAAGACGAGGGACAAGTGGTGCGGCTGGCTTGAGTTGTTTCTGGAAAACAAAGCACCGGAGCTCGACCGGAGCTCCGATCTCTGATCATCGAGGCAGGGAGGTGAATGTTGGAGCGGTTGTGTGCGTAGAGAAGTAAAGGGGGAGTGTTTAGGGTTTTATTTATTTATTTATTTTGTTTTAAGATCATTACAGTTTCAGTTATAAGCACAATTAGTCCCTAGAAGTTCAAGATTCAGCAAAATACTCACAATCCCTTTAATTTAACTAAGTTATACTGTTTTTAAAAGGAAGCAAACTTTATAAATCAAACTAACTAGGTAATTTGTTATTTTACTAACTTTAAAAGCTAACAAGACTAACTTAGATTTATTATAAAAATAAACTTTTTAAATTGTAAAATCAATTAATTTAATTGATTAAACCATGAATAAATAACCATTTTTATCACGAACTAGATTAAAGATAAAGATTTTTCGACAATTAATTAATTGAATTAACGAAACGATGAAAACTAGGATACAAAGTTTCCTAAAATAGGAATAGGAACAATGGTTTCTAAATATGGAAAATTATGAAAACGCAGAGCGTTACAGTCTCCCCTCTTTTAGGAAATTTTGTCCCGAAATTTATTCAGAAGGAAGGCTTGAAAGGGTTTTGGCAACCAGAAGATGATTGTTTAAAATTGAGGCTTTGGAGTTTGAGACAACAAAGAATAATTGAGGTATAAGGGTGAACGATTGATCTACTAACGATTATGAGTATAAGAATAACATAAGTATTGGATAGGCAAAAGTAGCATGCTAAGGATGAAGTCTCGTCGTGGATAATCGGATATAATGCGTTTGTGAGCTGTTTAAAGTTTGTATTAGGTCTAAAAAGTCTGCAAAACACTGAATTTCTCATGACACGTTTTACGAAAGTTTGGTAACATGACGAAAACACTTATATATAGGATGTACCAGCGGCGTATCCACCATGTTTTGACCATATTACGTTCGTCTCGTATTCGGTGTCATGTTACATTCCGTGTCTTACCATACGCAGTAGTACACTCTATGATTCTCATACGCCCATTACTATAATCTCGTGTGCACCCGCGATTATACCAATCGTCGCATGATCTGCATAGCTTGTACTAGTTGCGTATGAATTATGGTATACATAAATCTTGAAAATAAGATCGCGTGTGCATAAAAATGTAACATATAAGTATGTTTGCGTTCCAAATAGTATAAGACCAACGTAAGCGAATCCATCAGGTTTCGCTGGCGTACAGGTGCGAATGTATAAATTTTTAAGTAAAAAGCATGAGCAGAGTATAAGTTTAAATATGAACACGTACGTGAGCATAAACACAAAACGCATGTCAGGAGTATGACTAAAAGTATAAGCATAACGTGTATGAAAAATGAGTATAAATGTGAGTACAAACATGAGTATAAGCATAAACACAAAGCGTGTGAGTATGAATACGAGTATAAGTGTGAACACAAGATGTGTGAGCATAGATATGAATGTGAATATGGGTGTAAAACATGAAGGTTTAAGTATGAATAAAATACATGTGTATGAATATAAGTGTAAACAAAGTTGTACAAGCGTAAATGAAAACATAAATCGTATGAATATGAATATGAATACGAATGTAGTATAGACATGAATGTAAGGACAATGTAAGTGTATAATTGTGAGTGTATGTATAAACGTAGAACGTATGAATTTTGAATCATGAGTATAACATAAATGTGTAAGTGTGAACATAAGTGAAGGCATAAAATGTATAAGTATGGATGTAGGAAATAATGATTTTGTTTATAGTATAAATCGAACTACACGAGTTTATGCGCGTAAACGATTAAAAGTTTTGAGTATGAAAGAAAAGGGGATGAGTGACACGCATGAGATTGTTGTGAAATATTGACTAAAACGTGTAAAATGATATGCGTGTATAGTTTGTGAATGTAAATAGATCGAGTTGTCACGAAATATAGACTCTAGTTTGTGAATGTAAAGAGAGTATAAAACGTTTATTGGTCATGAAAAAAGGCACTTTGTAAAGGAACGGAAATGCTACTATGGTTTTAAAAGAATTTACATAGTTGAAAATTTGTCGTCCTTATGAAGTTTCCTTGCCAACGTGTTTTGAATTTAATTGACGTATCGAGCGAGGTTTTGAAAAGTTATTGGGATTAACAAGTTTGCATCGTTTAAGTAACTTTGTATTAGAAAGTTTTGAAGTTTATAGCTTCTTGTGAAAAGGTTCATCCTTAGGAAAAGGATCTTGGTATATGAACTTTGTGTTTTGCTGGAAAAGCATCGTTTAATAAAAATGTGTTATTGATTTTAAAAGAAGTTTTAGTAAACGACTGAATAATATTTGTAAAATTTTGTATGAAAAGCTGGTTTGATTCTCAATTGAAAAATAGTATTCTTTAGTATAGTGATGTGAGACGAGCGTGTTTTAGTAATCACGTGAAATATGAAATTTTGTGGGCAATGATTTTATTAGACCGCCTAGGTTGATAAGTAGCATTTCGTGAAATTTTGAAAGTCGAGGAATAGCGTTTATGGTATAAGTTAAGAATTTTGTGTGTGTGAGCTACATGAAAATAGATTGTAGGATAGGATATTCATTTATATAACAATGCATTTTGAAATAATTAGGGACTTGACTAATGATAAATGATTTATATATAAACATGATCGTATTACATAATATAGTCTTTTAAAAGAGAGCATTGGAAACGATCACCTAGGTAAGGGAATCACCCCAAATCCGTTGGTGAGGTCGTTGTAAGATGAGAAAAGAAGCGGAGTTAATCGTCAAGGTAAGGAAATCACTCCTATCTCGATGATATGTCTCTGCTCGTTGTTACAAAAGCGTAAATAAAATTACGTGAAATCATGCATGCTAATAATGTATAATCGTATGAAAAGTAAGAGTATGATGTTGCGCAAAAATGAAATCTTGAAAAATTGTTCAAAATTGACAAAAGATCGAAAATAATAAAGCGTAAGCTCGAATAAAACTTGGATGGTTCCAAACAGAACATTGTCTAACCAAAGTGGTCGAAAGATCTTTTGAAATTGAGAAACATGCTTTGGCCTAATAGGTGGAATACTCTCGTCGATATCTCGGCTAACGGTACTCCCCTTCCAGTTACTACACGTTCCCAATCCATTGAAGATTCGAGGCTTTGCGGGACATTTGAAAATCAAGGAGCGGAACTAGTCGACAAGGTGCGGGTTTCACCCCTAACTTGACGATTTCGTAACCTAAGTGTGGTTGGCATTCGTCAAGTCAAAATTTAATTTCGACACTTTGACGAGGGTCCACTGGAATTTGAAATGGAAATTCTCCATCAAGGTGGGGGTTTCACTCCTAACTTGGTGGCGAATTTCTCGTAAAAAGAATAGATGGATTGAGAGTCGTTCACCAAATTGTGGGTTTCACGCCTATTTTGGTGAAGTCATCTCGTTTGTGTATCACGAGTGATTTTGAGTTTAGTATAGACGAGTAAAATGCCTTAGGAAGGCGTATGTTTGAAATATTAAATTAAGTATAACACATAATGCATTTCAAAAAAATTTAACACATAGGATACGTTTTCAAGAAGTTAACTCATAAGCAACATTTCAAGAATAGCACGTAAAGATGTTTCATTCAAGTAGCATGTGAAGCAAATATGGTCGAATCTGGTGCTTAACTATAGACTAGGTCAAAAGCATGGCAATTTTCCTAATTCCCTATAGTTATGGCTCTGATACCAATCTGTCACACCCCAATCAATGTCGGAATCATCGGAGTGGGACTTGTTCAAGATTGCAAGAGACTTCATAACGCTATTTGTGACAATATTTAATTCAACCGTTTTCATTTCATAGATAAATTGCCAAAACATTACAAGAAATTCAAATAACAACATTTTTCAAACATAACATAACAAAATTGATACAACACTTTAAACCTAAACGTCTAAGTGAGTATCTAGTCATCTTTGCTAGTCCATTTTCATAGCATCATCAATCCTCAACCTGTAACATGTTTAAAATACAATTCAATGAAAAAGCAAAGACGAGTATACAAGTTTAAGAATAAGTATAAGTATAAAAGTTTAAAAAACAAATCCACATGGCAACTTAGTTTATACAAGATCAACCTAACATGGCATGCAATATTTCTAGCCAATCCTCTGTTTACGCAACAATGATATGATTCAACATGACCACTAGTCTACGGGCGGTGCGTTACTCCTATAGCGCTATACATGTCAAATGGAGGCTCGTGAAAGCTAATGACTAAAACATATCACATAAGTATGGTCCACGTAAGCATCAAGTATCATAACATAGTATTCATGTATAAGGATTGTTTTCGTGCATTGTATAAAGAATAAGTTTAAGTGTGTTAAGGGGGTTGTGAGTATACTCACAATATTGCAAATGCTTCTGATTATCCAAGTGTTGACGAGTGTACGAGTTTGGGAGGATGGAACACCGCGGTCACCCTATATGGGCAAATGATGGTGCATGAGTAAACGGGATTACGACGGAGGATTTGAAGTAGAATATAAAGTATAACTAGTTGATATATATGTATTTGTATATATAAATACAAATACGTATATTTTATATAGTTTAAGTAATAATCTAAATTAAGTCTATCGAAAAATATTATGGAAGTATCGTCAAAAATAAATATACATTTATACCTATTTTATAAAGTTTAATAGAATTTGATAGATTTCGATTTATAAAACTATCGCATTTCGTTCTACGGGATTTTACGAAAAACGGGCAGAATTTCCTCTGTTTTTAGATGATCCCGACAACTAAAGTGTCGATACAATTTTCAAAATTCAACAATTTATCTCATTATATATAAAATTATCGTCAATGTCAAACGTAAACAAATTACTACATATAACATTTTGAATGCGTTTTCGAAACAATAAATATATCTAATTAATTTAAACTAACTTTTCGTCAACAATGTATGTAAATGTATAATTTGTCAACAACGTATAAATATGAAATTTTCTTCGACAATGAATAGGTATGAACGATACGAATTAGTATATTTTCTTCGATAAAATATCATTAACATAAATAATATGACAATTTTCAAGACGTTAGAATTTACCGAACATCGAATCAGACCGATTAGACTGTTTGACTTATGTTGACCAAAGTTGACTGTTGTTGACTGCACTAATACTGAACCGTAACGTGAACTCGATTAGAAAGATGCCCGAATTTTGTAACTTAAATAAACATCTCCCAACTCAAATTCTAACCTGAAACGAATAGAGACTGGATTCGGCTGAACCGAGACTCAAACCGGAATCGATTGGAACTGAGCCATGAGCCGCGACTCGTGCTAATCTTGAAACGAAGCTGACTATGTTGCTAGACCCAAACCAGAGTCCATCTCGAGGCCCGTTGCTGCTGCCGTCGTACGACTCGGCTACTTCACCGGAAAAACAAAAGAACGACACTTCTGGTCGGTTATTTTGAGATCAAAGGAGGTTGTTCAAAGAAGCGAGAAGGTAACAAAGAGTTTACCGGAAAAGTTCGTCCGAGAAAGGTCTATGCCGTCGCTGGTGTCCACTGTCGTCGCCGACATTCCCCCTCTTTCTTCCCCTCTCTCTCTGCGTCTCTCTCTCTCTCTCTCTCGTCTTGTGCAGTTGTCACCATCGAAATGGTGGTGGCCGGTGGTTCGTTGAACATCTATGGAGGAGAAACAGAAGGATTTCAGGGGTGGCGGTTGCCGGATTACGAACCGGAGAAGACGAGGGGACAAGGGGTGCGGCTGGCTTGAGTTGTTGCCGGAAAACAAAGCACCGGAGCTCGGCCGGAGCTCCGATCTCTGATCATCGAGGCAGGGAGGTGAATGTTGGAGCGGTTGTGTGCGCAGAGAAGTAAAGGGGGAGTGTTTAGAGGTTTTTTTTTTGTTTTAAGATCATTACAGTTTCAGTTATAAGCACAATTAGTCCCTAGAAGTTCAAGATTCAACAAAATACTCACAATCTCTTTAATTTAACTAAGTTATACTATTTTTAAAAGGAAGCAAACTTTATAAATCAAACTAACTAGGTTAGTTTGTTATTTTACTAACTTTAAAAGCTAACGAGACTAACTTAGATTTATTATAAAAATAAACTTTTTAAATTGTAAAATCAATTAATTTAATTGATTAAACCATGAATAAATAACCATTTTTATCACGAAGTAGATTAAAGATAAAGATTTTTCGACGATTAATTAATTGAATTAACGAAACGATGAATACTAGGATACAAAGTTTCCAAAAATAGGAATAGGAACAATGGTTTCTAAATAAGGAAAATTATGAAAACGCAGAGCGTTACAATACTAGTACATATATCATCACAGTATGCTCTAAATAAGCAACAAGTAAACACATGTCCAAGCTATGAAGTATACATTGAGCCTTGCACTTGGAGTGTAGTGTCATTGTGAGTTGCATAGTACATAACGGGTTACAGTCTGGTTTTTCTCAAAAAGACTTTTCTTTTTAAAACCAAGTTCACTATAACTAATGGCTCTGATACCAATCTGTCACACCCTCAATTTCCACACGCGGAGTACTACCGCAAGGCGTGTGACTAACCAGGGTCAAGCCACCAATCATATTGAACAATAAAAAAAAAACAATTTCTGTCACAACCAATATGATTATTGACTATTAAAGTCGAAGTACAAAGTTTAAGTTCAAAACAACGTTTAAACATAACAACGGAAGAATAGGTTAATGATGTGTTCAAAATGCAACATATAAATTACATCAAATGAGGCCTAAAATCAACCCTTCTTTAGTACTAATGTTGGATAAAGCTTGTGTTTTTGTTCCTTTTGAATAAACAAGGTTAAATGAGCTTAAAAGAACAAAAGAAGCAAAAAGACAGCAAAAACCAACACAAAAGTCTATAAAGAAGGATTGACCAACTTGCCGAGCCCTCATCCACATCCCAACCCAAGAAATAACAAAGACAGAAGCTCTGGCACGGGGCCGTGCTCACCTAGCACGGGCCGTGCCCGGTGGGAATTCACTACAGCAGAAAGAGACAACAACAAAAGACAAATTTCAAGCTTAACACAGGGCCGTGCTAAAGCAACACGGGGCGTGGTCAACTCTTGGATTTCTAGAATCTGATAAGTACAGCAAGTACAATGGCCACAGGCCGTGTCCTTGACACACGGGGCCGTGTTAGTACAAGTCCGATGCTGCAGTTAATGTAGAAGAGAGAGACTGATGACCACGGGGCCGTGCCAGGCAGGCACGGGCCGTATTGGATATTCTGTTTCCAGCTATAAATAGGGATGCTAGGCTTCACTTCAACTCATCCCTTGGCAAACCACTTCTCTCTCACTTTCCACCACTCTACCACCACTACAACACCATCATCCATTTTTCAATCTTTAAAGTGTGTGTGTGTAGTCTCGGGATCCAAGATTGATTGTAAGAATCTTTATCAAACAAAGGCCACGCTTGGCTAAATTCTTACATCACTTGGTGAAGACATATCTTTTATGTATTTCTTATATGATTTCCAAACTTTGGCTACTTTTTAATTGGGTATGTATTAATGACGTTAATAATTAGTTTTTTTATATTGAAGGCAAATTTACTCAATCATTCTTCATATATTCGTTGACTCAACATATTCATGTCTTACGGTCTATATAAAGCATGTTAATTGCCTGGAAGGGGGTTAGAAGGGTGGTTTGAGTAATTCTATGTCTCGTTCAGTGTATAGATCCTACGAGAACATGGTTCAAGTCTAGTAACACCTCACGATTCGGAGCGGGCATTACCCACCACGGGAGAGATGCAAAAAGCTTGAATCCCTTATTCTTAAACTTTTATTAAAACATTAAACCAACCTCGCGAGGACTGTATCCCTACTGACTCAGACCAACGGGTTAAGGGTGGTCGCCGCCTCGGAAGAGGGGTCCACCACATTTTGCATTAATAACTTACTTAATTATCTTTCAATAATCCGACTTAGTGGGATTGTATCCTTGCTGACTCAAACCACTAGGTTGAGGGTAACGTCGCCTCGGAAGTGGGACCTACTACTATAACTAAAATAAACTCTTAAAATGCCCAAAGTGTGAAAATCATCAAAGTGATTCTTTCTTGTCTATCATTTTTATCTTATTTTTATTTTCTGTTTTTATCTTTTTATTAGTTTAAAAAGAAAATCTTTTCTCAAAAGTTGGTTCGATTAGACATTGACGATAAGCCGGTACTAAAAGCTCTTGTGTCCTTGGACGACCTCGGTATCTTGTCATCACAATACTACATCCGCGATGGGTATACCTGCCCTAGCGTGTGTGTAGAGTGATAGTAGAATAATATCGTATTTTATAAATTTAAAACTTGAAATCGGAGAGTAAAAAGAGCTAAAAAATAACTAAAGTTATATAACTCACCACGCATATTAAGTTTTTGGCGCCGTTGTCGGGGACACGAGGATTTTAAGGAAGCTTAAAATTAATGGCCTAATCAAATTCTAACATTTTTTCAAAACTGCGCACTCGTTTTTAAACTTTTTTTTCTGTTTAGGTTAACACGGGGTCGTGCTGCTGGGACACGCCCCCGTACTGCAAATTTTTCTAAAACCTTTTTAAAAACACCTAGATACAGAACTGAACACGGGGCCGTGCCGACATAGCAATCTAATCTTTTAGCAAACTTGAAAGTTGTTAAGTTTTGAAGGTTTTGCTGTTTGGTCGAGACGGTATGACCTCGTGCTAAACAATAGTAACCCCATCATGACCCAAGTGATCTGATCGATCAGGAATCACCCTAATCCGATCTGTTAACTGTTTGAGATGGTTGTTCATGTTTAACCCAAGATTGATTGTCTCCGTGATAGAAACCAGATCTTGAACCAACACATCACAAAGAAAGAGTTGAAGGCCTGTACAAGCTCCGATTCTATCGGTTTTGAGTGCATTGAGTGTAAAAGAGTTGAAAGAAAGTTGGAAAAGTTTCTTTCAATCCTTTTAACCATGAAAATGTTTAGATTTATGCAAAATTATTGTTTATTCATGTGGAAATCCTTCAGATCTGAGTTGTTCTTGGTGGAATGAGGCTAAAACTTGAAGTTCATAACAACTCCATGATGACATTATCCTAGAACACCTCAGATCCACCTATTTCACGGTTAAAAGTTACGATTCAAAGGTGGAAAAGATGAAGAAGTGTCTGTAGATCATAGAAGTACAAGATTTGAGTTGGAAACTTATAAGAATCGCGAGAAATCGAGAGAAAGAAGGTCTTGAGTGCGGCTGGTCGAATGAGGGAGCTGTCACATCAAATGATGTGACAGGAGGGGTATTTATAGGTTGCCAATAAGGGAAAGGAAGGCAAGTGTCGAATAGGATGTCACCGATCGGATGACACTCCGATCGGATGGCAATCCGATCGGATAACAATCTGATCGGTTGGCCATCCGATCGAGCGGTCACTCGATCGAGTGGCTCCGACGAGTTGTGTTCCGGCGTTTCGTTTCGCGTGTTGAGCGTTGCGATGCGTTGAAGCGTTCGTGCGATGCGATAGTATTAAAAATTTATTAGAGATAACTTAACCGATACTCGCTATATCTAACATACAATCATCATGTCACTTAGGATGATTACACTTGCGTTTAACGTTTGCGATTTAAGTTACGATGCGATACAGTTGTGATTGCGCTTTGATTAATCACCACAACCATTTAAAGTAAATATGCACAAGTAACACATAAATAGCACACACACACATAAAACAATATCCAGAACGCATAAATCGAGTTGCGAATGCGATAGCGAGGCGATGAGCGATTAAGCGACAAACCATGCGATAAACATCGATTAAACCTCGATTATTCACAGATACTCCACATAATACAACTAAAGCGAACAAAATAAAGATTCGACTACAAGTCAAAGAAGTCAAATCAGTAATTAAGCAAGGAGTGACAGATCGCAATTAGCAATCTTTTCTTCCTTTGACTTCAATCTTGACTTTGACTTTGACTTTCGTAACACGGGGTGTTACAGCCTCCCCCACTTAGGGAATTTCATCCCGAAATTAGGCTTTAGCCGTAACAAACAACTGCGGGTACTTCGCCTTCATGTCGCTTTCAAGTTCCTAGGTGAACTATGCGCCACGTTTACCTTCCCAGCGAACCTTACGATGGGAATGCGTGAGCGCCTGAGCTTCTTGGTTTCTCGGTCCATGATCTTGACAAGCTTCTCCACGAAGTGTAATGTTTCGTCCACTTGTAGATCCTCGAGTGGAACTTGTAAATCATGCTCAGCCAGACACTTTCTTAGGTTCGAAATGTGGAAAGTCGGGTGGACGTTGCTAAGTTTCTCCGGTAGTTCGAGTCTGTAGGCCACTTTGCCGATCCTTTCTAGATTCTTAAAGGGTCCAACATATCGAGGCGTGAGCTTTCCCTTCTTGCTGAATCGGATCACACCCTTCCAAGGTGATACCTTTAGGAGTACGTGATCGCCAACGTCAAATTCAAGGGGCTTGCGACGTCTATCGGCGTAACTTTTCTGACGACTCCGAGCTTTCAGCAGGTTGTCTCATAACAGCTCAGGACCGGTTATTTGCGAGTCTCCGATCTCGTGCCATACAATAGGCGATCGACATCTTCTTCCGTATAATGCCTCAAACGGTGCCATTTGAATGCTAGAATGATAACTGTTATTTTACGGTAATTCGACTAAAGGTAAGTATGCGTCCCAATTACCACCGAAATCTATGACACACGAGCGAAGCATGTCTTCAAGGGTACGAATCGTTCTCTCAGTCTGACCGTCGGTTTGGGGATGGAAAGCGGTACTTAGATTAAGCGTATTACCGAGAGCAGATTGAAATGTTTCCCAAAGACGCGAGGTGAACCGACCATCGCGGTCAGAGATGATGTCGCGAGGCGTCCCATGTCGACAAATGATCTCATCGGTGTAGATTTGGGCTAATTTTTCTACCTTATAGTCTTCTCATATCGGCAGAAAGTGAGCAGATTTAGTCAAATGGTCAACGACAACCCACATGCTGTCGTGACTTGATGGCGTGCGCGGAAGTTTCGTTATGAAGTCCATAGCTATACTCTCCCATTTCCACATGAGAATCTCTGGTTGGACGAGTAAGTCAGAGGGTCTTTGGTGCTCGGCCATGACTTTCGAGCAAGTCAGGCACTTCGAAACATAGAGAGCGATATCTTTCTTCATGCCCGGCCACCAGTACTTGTAGCGAAGGTCCTGGTACATTTTATCGGCACCGAGATGAATAGAATATCGAGATTTGTGGGCTTCGTCCATCAGGATCTGTCGTAAGTCGATGCGCTTGGGAATCCAAATTTGGTCTAGATAATGGAATATCCAATTTGACTTATTCACTAGCTGGGCTCCATCGTTCAGAATCCTTTCCTTATTGAAAGTGCGTTCAGTAAAACAGGCATGTTGGGCTTCGCGGATAAGAGCTTCGAGATTATGCTGGGCTTGGACATCACGAATGCTATGCAAATAGCTTCGTCGGCTTAGAGCGTCGGCAACGACATTTTCTTTGCCAGGATGATAACGAATCTCGCAGTCGTAATCATAAAGAAGTTCAACCCAGCGGTGTTGGCGCATATTCAGTTCCTTCTGGCTGAGGATGTGTTGTAGGCTCTTGTGATCTGTGAAGATCGTACACTTGGTACATTAAAGGTAGTGTCGCCAAATCTTCAATGCAAAAACAACTGCACCAAGCTCGAGATCGTGGGTTGTGTAGTTCTTCTCGTGGATCTTGAGCTGACAAGACGCGTAAGCGATAACCTTGTCCCGTTGCATGAGAACACAACCAAGACCAAGGTTCGAGGCATCACAGTAGACAACGAAATCGTCGTTTCCGTTGGGTAAAGCGAGAACGGGAGCATTGCAGAGCATATGCTTGAGAGTTTGAAAGGCAATCTCTAGTTTAGTTCCCCAAATAAAAGGCTTGTCCTTATGCATGAGGGTAGTAAGCCGGCACGGCGATTTTAGAGAATCCTTCAATAAATCGGCGATAATAGCCCGCTAATCCGAGAAAAGAACGGACTTCAGACGGGTTCTTAGGTGTAACCCAACTTTTAACAGCTTCGATCTTCGTGGGGTCGACATGAATACCTTGACTATTGACAATGTGACCGAGGAATTGAACCTCCTCCAGCCAAAATTCACACTTGGAGAATTTGGCATAGAGTCGATTCCCCTGGAGTAGCTCGAGAACCAAACGTAGATGTTGCGCGTGTTCAGTTTTTTACTTGGAATAGATCAGGATATCATCGATGAACACGATGAGGAAGCGGTCGAGGAAAGGATTACACACGCGATTCATCAGATCCATGAAAACCGCAGGTGCGTTTGTCAAACCAAAGGGCATAACAACGAACTCATAGTGACTGTATCGAGTGCGAAAAGCGGTTTTGGGTATATCCTCCTGTTGAATGCGTAGTTGGTGATAGCCTGAGCGTAGATCGATCTTCGAGAAACACGTAGCACCTTGTAACTGGTGAAACATATCATCGATTCGAGGCAGGGGATAGCCATTCTTGATCGTCAACTTATTCAACTCCCTGTAGTCGATGCACATCCGGAACGACCCGTCCTTCTTTTTGACGAAAAGAATTGGTGCGCCCCAAGGAGAGGTGCTAGGGCGAATGAAGCCTTTATCAAGCAATTCCTGGAGCTGACTCGAGAGTTCGCGCATTTCGGACGGAGCGAGTCGATAAGGAGCTTTAGCAACAGGGTTTGCACCAAGAATGAGGTCGAACGAAAGTCGATATCACGACTCGGAGGTAAACTAGGTAACTCATCAAGAAACACGTTAGGGTATTCACAAACAACGGGAACATCGTTCACTCCTGTCTTTCCTTTCTTTTCCTTCTCCGCTACTACGATGTTAGCCAAGAAAGCTATGTATTCCTTGCGGAGATACTTGCTCACTTGGGTACATGACATAAGTTTGAGACCTTTCGAAGGAGTTTCGCCATACACACAAAATTGATCACCATTAGCGAGCGAGAAACGAATCATCTTATCAAAGCAAACAACTTTAGCATGGTTTTCACGAAGAAAGTCCATGCCTACTATGACGTTAAAACTACCGAGCTGCATCGGGATAAAATCGATAGGAAAAACGTTATTGTTGAGTTCGAGAGTACAATCACGAAGGACAGAATTGACAGCGACGGTTCTTCCGGTGGCAACTTCAACATCGAACGTTGAGGGGAAATGGGTGCGCTTACGATTAAGGAGCTTTTCGAATTCAAACGATACGAAAGAGTTATCGGCTCCAGTATCAAACAAACACGAAGCATATATACCATTCACAAGGAACGTACCATTAACCACGTTGTTGTCTGCTTCAGCCTGGCGGACGTTGATGTTGAAAGTACGTACGCGGGCTGCTGGCTACTACTGGTGCTGGGGCTGGGGCTGTTGCTGGGGCTGCTGCTGTTGTGGCTCTTGCTTCACCACTCGATTCGGGCACATGTTTGCGAAGTGGTTGAGATCACCACATGCAAAGCAAGCTCTAGCGTGGATCGCGAGTGCAGGAGCCACTTGTTGGCCTTGAGGAGCAGGAAGTAGAGCTTGTTGAGCAGGAGCTTGACCTTGGGCTGGAGCAGGAGCTTGACGTGGACCTGTACGGCAGTTGGCGGTGAAATGGCAGTACATATTGCAATGCACACAGTATATGCATACGATTCCCACTAGGTGGTGATAAGTACAAGTAGGGCAAGCCGGGTGAGGACCAGTGTACGCACGCTTAGCGGGCGGTGCGTTGGTAACCGGTGACGCTACTTGGCGGTGTTGAGGCTGCGGTGGGGCAGGTACGGCTTGGAGAGGAGTGACAGCTGTGACAGCGTAATTCTTGCTACTGTTGTTGTTGTTCTTCCTCTTGCGACGGTAGGACTTTGAATACTGTGGTGCGGCGGCGGTTTCAGCGGTTGGAACAGCGGTAGCTTGATGCAGATTCTTGGAGGCTTTATCCCAGTAACCAGACTTGACTCGCTTGTCGTTGATCTTAGCAGCGAGTAAGTAGGTCTCCTCAATAGTTGTTGTCTTTGCAGCTTGAACGAAATCAGCCACGCAATCCGGAAGAGCACGGATATACTTCTTGATGGTGATTTCGGGCGTCGTAACTTAGCCTGGACAGATTACGCCCAGCTGCTTCAAGCGAGCCGTTAAACCAGCGTTGTGACCATCCTTTTGCTTGATATGCCAGAACTCGTCCTCCAGCTTTTGGCGCTCATGGGGAGTGCAGAACTCTTGCATCATAACGTCCTTCAACTCATCCCACGTCAGCCCGTAAGCTGCATCATTTTCGCGCTTGTTTCTCTCGGCCGTCCACTAATATAGAGCTCGGGATTGGAAGACGCCTGTGGCGTTAAGAGTACGGAGATTATCAGGACAGCCACTTTGGCACAGGGTGACCTCGATCGAATCAAACCATTGGAACATGGCCGTAGGCCCATCTTCGCCGGTAAATTCTTTCGGGCCGCAGGCTTTGAACTGCTTGAAGCTAAAAGTAGCTTTGGGCGAATCAGTCCGGGACTCTTTAGACGACTTGCTGCCGTTTTCATTCAGCTCACTAACGATCTGGGGGATAACTTTCGCTATTTGCTTAGTGACGAGTGAAGCGATACACTTGTCTTCATGATTGTCGCGAGCGGAGCGCGAGTGAAACGATTCAAATGACGACATTGTCTGTAATAGACATCGCCATAGGACTCAGACACTATATAATCGAATCTCACCTCACACTCACTTAATACTACTAAAGCTCAGGAACACAATCAATCATATAAACACGTAGTCACGTAGGCACATAAATCACAGAAGCATAGAAGCACATAGAGCACAGAAGCAAGTAATCCACTATATTTTGCACATATTCACCTACACATATTCCACGTATTCACCTATCCTTCAAAGTTGCGTAAAGCGTTCGAGAGCTGTGAGTGCGAAAAGCGAGATAGCGAGTAACATAGCATGCGATCATCCACAAGTAGTATCAATTTGTTAGCGATTTGAGATAGATGTGCAGCGCGAGTAGTGTGTGTCGATCAAAGCGAAAGCGAAAAGCGAATAAATCACCAGAAATCAAAACACATAAACGGGTAAAATCACATAAACCATGAAAAATCCATATAAAAGCGACGAATATCAGAGTCAGCAATTGCGGGCTCAGAATCGAAACACATAAAATCAGCGATTGTGAGCTTGAAATTGAGGATAGATTGTCTAAGGCTTGATAGACGTCGACTACCCAAAGTGATCCGACTATTCACAAGGACTTTTAGTACACACTTTGACTTTCGGGACTGTGCTCTCGCCTTAATCTGGGCGATTGTCACGCATCCTTCCAGTTATAGTGTGACTTCAAGTCATTGGAGTCCATCGAGACTTTGGTGAGAGTTTTGTAAAACCAAAATAAAGAACGGAACAAGTCGTCAAGGTTCGGGTTTCACCCCTGGCTTAACAACTTCTTTCCTGTGTTGATGAAATAGAAGGGAAAATTTGCGTTAAAGTACGGATGTCACTCCTGATTCAACGCAAATTCTCCTGTTTATAGATAAAAATGCGGGTCGAACAAGTGACTGGATTGAGAGTTTATGGTTTTCACACCTAATCTTGATCTAATCACTCATTCCTTTTCGAAAAATAGTGTGAAGTGATAGTGTTCAGCGAGTGCGAGCGAGAATAGCAAGTAAGCTCGTACAAAACCCCTACAGGGTATTGCACAAGTTGGTCCATTGGTACTTAGACTATAGAATAGGTCGTTTCTAAGACATCGACCCAGACTAGCTCGAGTCTTGCCTAATTCCCTATAGTTATGGCTCTGATACCAATCTGTCACACCCCAACCGATGACGGAAACATCGGGGCATGGCACTGAGCGAAACAGATTGTCCAAGAGAAATCCATAACAACAAATATTACCGAATATTTAACGTTAAGTCCCATACCAAAACATATCCAGTAAAATAATTATTACAGACATATTATCTCAAAAACAAATAAAACTGTTCCGACAACTCAGATTTAAATTGTTTGTTTCTAGACTCCACCCTAAGCTTGATTCCAGTAAATAACAAGCAAAAGCATCCTAAGCACCTGTCACATACATTAAAATAAAGTCAATACACATAGTGTAAAGGTGAGCATACAAGTTTAATAGTATAATAGAGTTCGAGATCGTTTACACATAACCAGCATGTAACATGTAACAAAGTGAAGGCTAGTAGGTTTTCGACAGAGAAATATGCACAGACGTGACTGCGAGTTGTAGAATGTGCAACACATATCCTCACTGGGACACGTGAAGTAAAGCCCTTAACAACCCCTGTCCACGACAGGTGCTGAGTCCAAACTATAGTTCCATCGTTGCTAAGGTGTCAGGCAACAATCACTGTGTTAACATAACATACAAGCATTCATCAAATAACACGTAACATGCAATATCGGTCAAGGTATAAATAGTGTTTGCGTTATGTGATCGATGTGATTTGAATATAGGTAACGTATGTAACACCCAAAAGTGCGTAAAGCAAAAAGGGCTCGAGTATACTCACAGATTGTGTTTAAGTAAATAAACACTCTCTTGGATTGAAGGGAGCGCTAAGAGATTAGCCTGAACAGTTAACGATATCATAAGCGAAGAACGGCGCGTAAAATGGTGCAAAGGAACCAAGTGTCGAACGGTAATCCGATCGGATGGCAATCCGATCGGATGGTCATTCGATCGGATGTCAATCCGTTCGGATGGTCATCAGATCGGATGGCCATTCGGTCGGATTGACATTCGTTTGGTAAGGATGTGTTTGTGTATGATGGCTTTGATGTTTTCGTTGTATCATTTTCAAATCAGAGAAGTATCTCTACCTTTCAGGTCGTTCGAACGAAAGGTAGTTCGATCGGATGGCGATCCGTCTGGCGAGGTATTCCTCAGAGAACAAGTTCACAGCAGGATTGTCATCCAATCGGATGGTCTATCGATTAGGTGGCAATCCGTTAGAATTGACTTATGCATTGAACATGTTGAAAATTGTTAAGTGTTGAATCTCAAGTGTAATCCGATCGGACGGCGATCTGTCCTGCGATCTGATCTTTTTGCAAACTTGAAAGTTGTTAAGTTTTGATGGTTTTGCGGTTTGGTCGAGATGGTATGACCTCATGCTAAACAACAGTAACTCCATCATGACCCAAGTGATCCGATCAAACAGGAATGACCCTAGTCCGATCAGTTAACTGTTCAAGACGGTTGTTCATGTTTAACCTAAGATCGGTTGTCTCCGTGATAGAAACCAGATCTTGAACCAACACATCACCAAGAAAGAGTAGAATGTCTGTACAAGCTCCGATTCTATCAGTTTTGAGTGCATTGAGTGTAAAAGAGTTGAAAGAAAGTTGAAAAAGTTTCTTTCAATCCTTTTAACCTTGAAAATGTTTAGATTTAGGCAAAATCATTGTTTATTCATGTGGAAATTCTTCAGATCTGAGTTTTTCTTGGTGGAATGAGGCCAAAACTTGAAGTTCATAAGAACTACATGATGACATTATCCTAGAACACCTCAAATCCGCCGATTTCACGGTTAAAAGTTAAGATTCAAAGGTAGAAAAGATGAAGAAGTATGTGTAGATCATAAAAGTACAAGATTTAAGTTGGAAACTTACAAGAATCGCGAGAAATCGAGAGAAAGAAGGTCTTGAGTGCGGCTGGTCAAATGAGGGAGCTGTCACATCAAATGATGTGACAGGAGGGGTATTTATAGGTTGCCAAAAAGGGAAAGGAGGGCAAGTATCGAATAGGATGTCACCGATCGGATGACACTCCGATCGGATGGCAATCCAATCGCATGGCTATCCGATCGGTTGGCCATCCGATCGAGCGGTCACTCGATCGAGTGACTCCGACGAGTTGTGTTCCGGCGTTTCGTTTCGCGTGTTGAGCGTTGCGATGCGTTGAAGCGTTCGTGCGATGCGATAGTATTAAACATTTATTACAGATAACTTAACCGATACTCGCTATATCTAACATATAATCATCATGTCACTTAGGATGATTACACTTGCGTTTAACGTTTGCGATTTAAGTTGTGATGTGATTGCGTTTTGATTAATCACCACTAACATTTAAAGTAAACATGCACAAGTAACACATAAATAGCACACACACACGTAAAACAATATCCAGAACGCATAAATCGAGTTGCGAATGCGATGGCGAGGCGATAAGCGATTAAGCGAGAAACCATGCGATAAACATCGATTAAACCTCGATTATTCACAGATACTCCACATAATACAACTAAAGCGAACAAAATAAAGATTCGACTACAAGTCAAATCAGTAATTAAGCAAGGAGTGACAGATCGCAATTAGCAATCTTTTCTTCCTTTGACTTCAATCTTGACTTTGACTTTGACTTACGTAACACGGGGTGTTACAGTAGCCAAGTACCGGTATAGTGGTGCCATTTCCAACAATAATATTTTCATTCATGCAAGTATTAAAAATAGTACCGAAATTACCTGAATTGGGATCCATGCTGATTGTCGCACCCTTATCCATCATGTTATAATTGTAATCTGGAGGGTTAAGGCACATGGTGTATAGGGCTTGTTGGATATCAGTCAGGGTGTATGAAGCCTGATGTGCCTGGTTCGGTCTGGGTCCCAATATTCCTTATCCAGAGTTAGGGTTTGTGGTTGAGCTGGTGGTGGGATAAGGGCATGGTGGGGGCGGCGGGGACCATTGAAGCCATTGTTGCTGAGGAGCGGCAGCCGGCTGTTGATGAGGCCACGGTTGGGGTATTGTCCAAGTGTAGGTAGTCGGGCTCGACCAAGAACCATGGGGCTGCTGTCCACACCCGCGAGACCAGTTGGTCCGACCCGTCCCCTTCCGCGGTTGCGACCGCGCCCACGAGTTCGGTCAGAAGAATCAGATGCGGTTGGGGAAGATGCTTTGGTTGTGTTTGCTGTGAAAGCCTGGGTCGCCACCTATGATGCATACAACGCCTTTTCGGCCTTTTGACCTTCAATCATAATAAGTTGTGATCTCACCTCGTAAAAGGATGGAGTGGGGTCTTTTTGTTGGAGTATGGTTGAGATGCTCTCATAGGGTTCGGTTAAGCCGACAAGAAGTTGATGAACCAGTCGCTTGTTGTCAACGGGGGCATCGACATTGGCGAGTTGATCCGCCAAAGATTTAAGAGCCTGACAATAAGCCGACATGTTGGGGAAGCCATTTAACCTGGTATTAGAGAACTTGTGGGTGAGTTAAAGGGCTCTAGCGGTTTTGTTGTCATGAAATAGACCTTCCAAAGTAGTCCATGCATCGTAGGCTGTCATACCCGGGGTCACAATGGTATTGAGAAGGTCATTAGAGATTATGCTATAGATCCATTGGAGTACAATGGCATCCAACCAATCCCATAGGTCATCGGCCTGTTTCGCGGGTGCTTTGTCTTTGTCTCTGTCAGAAGGAGGAGGAGGAGGAGGAGGAGGAGGAGGAGAAGAGGGTTTTGGGTAGAGGTGTTGGATTACTTGATAGGCTCGACAAATGACGCGAAAAGTTCGTTCCATGTCGAATATTGGCTGGTCTCCATCTCTAGGGTGATGGGGATTAGGTTCTTGATGTTGGTTACAGTGATTGCAAGGTGTATTTTCTGATCCATGAGGACAGGAGATGGCTGTCGATTGATCGGCAAAAAGACAGTAGGGAAAAAAAGAGATGCGGTAGTGGTGGGAAAAGAAAGAAAGGGGTAGGTTAAACTCTTGATACCATGAAAGAGTTTATAATTGAATGGATGGTCCTCTTCTTCTCATTCATTGGCAATTTATAATTACAATATGAGATCAATTAAGATCTCGTAAATATGGAATACAATAATCACAATAATATACAAGGGAATATGTTATAATATTCTATTAATAACAATTGTTAATATTATATGTACACTCAAAAGTTAATATATATGACACCTCAATTGATAAAAAAAAAGTAAATATATGACACCTCGCTTCTCAATAGGGTATGATTCTAAAAGCCCATTACTATCATCAAGAAACTGAGTCCACATTTTCCATTACGAGAACGTCATCAGTAGCTAAATAGTTTACTTAATTTACAATAAGATGTAAATCATACAAGCATATAGTTAACAGAATTAAAATATGCATTAGATTTGGATTTTTCGGAGCCCATAAGGCAAGTATAATTGTAACACCCGAAAATTTTAAAACAAAAATATAACAACCCTCATTAAAAATTATTATTTATTATGATTTATAGTCCAATAGGAAACCCTAATTAAGACACCCAAGTGATTCTGCACAAACCCTAAGATTTCCAGAACAATCAGAATCAGGATCAGGACCCCTAAAACTCAGGGGGGGTATTTTCTATTGACGTTTATCCAATTATCTCGCTGTCTAAATTGAATATTCTAGAATTGTCGACTCAGCTAGGCTAGTCCCACGCGTGGCAACTCTATGAGCAATAGGTGTCCCTTACGGACCGTAACATTGATAAGCTTACGGTCCGTAAGCACCCTTATGGACCGCAACATTGTAAGGCTTACGGTCCGTAAGCAAAGTGAAAATTCAGCTATAAATAGCAGACATGGGCATTCGATTCTGGGTGTTCAAACGACGAAGAAATTCTCTTCAGGCACCGAGAAATCGTCCAATTACTCTTCCAAACACACACGAAACACTAATTAGTATAGCGGGGTGCTGCCGCAATCAGGGTATTAACTCAATCGCTGCTACGATTCAATGTCCGATCGATTGGAACTATCCGATAGATGTTTAAGTGCTGCTCAAATTGGGCTTATACTTTGTCATTCGTCGTGATTTCGACGGGATGTTTGAGTGCTGTCCAAAAACGGACTATACTTCGTCCTTAGTTGTGAATCCGCTGGATGTTTAAGTATCGCACTTTGTCATTTGTTGTGAAGGTTTAATCTCGTGAGTTATCGTAAAAGCTGTATTAGTTAATTACCTAGTTTGTGTGCAAATTAGGTTAAGAGGATAATCAGTAAGCTAAACTCTGCCCGTATGAATCTACAATTGGAAACAAGGTAGCATCACTTGGAAATTTTAAGGTACGGATAGAATCCCTTTCTTTTGATTTATGTCGTTCCTGATTTTAAGTTCCGTATTAAGATTAAGTTATGAAATAAGTTATAAATTCCGTACAGATAGAATCCTTTCTTTCGATTTATGTCCGTTGGGTACGGATAGACTCCTTTCTTTCGATTTATGTCGTTTTGATACAAGTATATCATTCCTGATTTTAAGTTCCGTATTAAGATTAAGTTATGAAATAAGTTATAAATTCCGTACGGGTAGACTCCTTTCTTTCGATTTATGTCATTTTCATTCCTGATTTTAAGTTCCGTATTAAGATTAAGTTATGAAATAAGTTATAAATTCCGTACGGGTGGACTCCTTTCTTTCGATTTATGTCATTTTCATTCCTGATTTTAAGTTCCGTATTAAGATTAAGTTATGAAATAAGTTATAAATTCCGTACGGGTAGACTCCTTTCTTTCGATTTATGTCATTTTCATTCCTGATTTTAAGTTCCGTATTAAGATTAAGTTATGAAATAAGTTATAAATTCCGTACGGGTAGAATCCTTTCTTCCGATTTATATTCGTTGGGTACAGATAAAATCCTTTCTTACGATTTATGTCCGTTGGGTACGGATAGAATCCTTTCTTTCGATTTATGTCGTTTGGATACAAGTATATCATTCCTGATTTTAAGTTCCGTATTAAGATTAAGTTATGAAATATGTGTTGGAAGTTACAAACGTTTTGAAAAGGGTTTTGTTTTACATCAGTTATTTAGAAAATGGTTTATGAAAATATTCTTTTCGTATTTACAAATATACATGTTTGTGAATTATTTGTTTATGAATTTACAAATCAACGAACTTACATGTATACGAGTTCCATTTCATACTCTAGTGGTTCCTTATTAACGAGTCAAGGTTTCATCTTGTTCGTTCAATAAACTACATTTTGGGGACGAAATTGTCAAGATAGGATTGATATCCACACCTTGGTGACTGGTTCCACTCTTAAATTTTCAATCTCGCCAAAGATTCGTATTTTCAATTAAATTATTGTTTACAAGTTACAAGTTAAATATCTTAAGGCTTACAAGTTATAAGTAAATAAATTACAAGCTTATACAAGTATTATGTTACTCAAGTCAAATTGTTATAATACCATTATATTATTATGTCCTTTTAAAACTCCTCACGTCTTTGATTATTGATTCATTTGACAGTCCGTTGAATTCCTATTCTAAACTTTGGATTTAGCTTTCATGTCATGCGATAGTTTTCTGTTAAGTTGTACTCATTATCGCATGTTCCAATATACGTTACGTTTTGTTATGAAAAATATTTTGATAAGATATGTGAATAAGACCATTTGTACTCTGATACCCTGAGTGTCGCTTCCCGTGGAGTGTCCCACGGGCATGTTGTTATGGCATCAACCTCATGTGCTCCATCCGTGACGGAGAGATTAGTTCACGGCGTCTCTTAAGTACAAGTGTGGTACATATATTAGGAGGCGTATGGATCGATCCTAGGATTTAAATTTAAGGAGATGGATAACGGGTATGCCAACTCGCCATTTCGTGTGATAATTATGCAGGAGTAGCTACCTGTGTATTGTCACGTTTTAAGTTTGGCTCATGGGTACATCCGTATGATATAATTATGAAATTATGTTACTTGCCTCATATCATTTTGATATAAAGTTTCAGCTTTTGTTTTCCGCTATCCGCGCATTGGACAAAACTTTCAAATTTTGCTCAGACGTACGTTTTTGGTGTTTTCTTCTTTACGTCAGGTTATCAAGACAATCTGGGACGGATTATGGAAGAGTGCTCGAGTGTTTGGAAAAGACGGTAGAAATAATTGTACTGGATTAGATATCCTTCATTAGCTTGTAAAGTCTTGTAATACATTTAAGTATAAATGGAATTATGTTTTTGATCTGACTACTGTTATTGTGACACGCCGGCCCGTTCCGGGACGGGGTGCTACAGCTATGGTATCAGAGCAAAGGCTCTTTCCTGTAGAAAACTTAAACATAAGTTAAGACCTGTGAGGTAATGGGTAGACATTGGGTTAGGATTTCGATGTCCAATCAGTCGATACAATAATCGTTTTTTTATTTTCTACCCATCGGTTAGTAACTTTTCTTTTCACTTCATGATAGTCTCGAACACAAGTATTTCGTCATCTTCATTGTTTTTACTCTAGCTTTATTTCAAGTATGACTATTGATCATAGTGGGCCGCGTTCAAGTAAGATTATTAATATATATATATATGTATGTAATAATTTCGAGGACGAAATTTTTTTTTAAGAGGGGTAGATTTGTAACACCCGAAAATTTTAAAACAAAAATATAACAACCCTCATTAAAAATTATTATTTATTATGATTTATAGTCCAATAGGAAACCCTAATTAAGACACCCAAGTGATTCTGCACAAACCCTAAGATTTCCAGAACAATCAGAATCAGGATCAGGACCCCAAAAACTCAGGGGGGGTATTTTCTATTGACGTTTATCCAATTATCTCGCTGTCTAAATTGAATATTCTAGAATTGTCGACTCAGCTAGGCTAGTCCCACGCGTGGCAACTCTATGAGCAATAGGTGTCCCTTACGGACCGTAACATTGATAAGCTTACGGTCCGTAAGCACCCTTACAGACCGCAACATTGTAAGGCTTACGGTCCGTAAGCAAAGTGAAAATTCAGCTATAAATAGCAGACATTGGCATTCGATTCTGGGTGTTCAAACGACGAAGAAATTCTCTTCAGGCACCGAGAAATCGTCCAATTACTCTTCCAAACACACACGAAACACTAATTAGTATAGCGGGGTGCTGCCGCAATCAGGGTATTAACTCAATCGCTGCTACGATTCAATGTCCGATCGATTGGAACTATCCGATAGATGTTTAAGTGCTGCTCAAATTGGGCTTATACTTTGTCATTCGTCGTGATTTCGACGGGATGTTTGAGTGCTGTCCAAAAACGGACTATACTCCGTCTTTAGTTGTAAATCCGCTGGATGTTTAAGTATCGCACTTTATCATTTGTTGTGAAGGTTTAATCTCGTGAGTTATCGTAAAAGCTGTATTAGTTAATTACCTAGTTTGTGTGCAAATTAGGTTAAGAGGATAATCAATAAGCTAAACTCTGCACGTATGAATCTACAATTGGAAACAAGGTAGCATCACTTGGAAATTTTAAGGTACGGATAGAATCCCTTTCTTTTGATTTATGTCGTTCCTGATTTTAAGTTCCGTATTAAGATTAAGTTATGAAATAAGTTATAAATTCCGTACAGATAGAATCCTTTCTTTCGATTTATGTCCCTTGGGTACGGATAGACTCCTTTCTTTCGATTTATGTCGTTTTGATACAAGTATATCATTCCTGATTTTAAGTTCCGTATTAAGATTAAGTTATGAAATAAGTTATAAATTCCGTACGGGTAGACTCCTTTCTTTCGATTTATGTCATTTTCATTCCTGATTTTAAGTTCCGTATTAAGATTAAGTTATGAAATAAGTTATAAATTTCGTACGGGTAGACTCCTTTCTTTCGATTTATGTCATTTTCATTCCTGATTTTAAGTTCCGTATTAAGATTAAGTTATGAAATAAGTTATAAATTCCGTACGGGTAGACTCCTTTCTTTCGATTTATGTCATTTTCATTCCTGATTTTAAGTTCCGTATTAAGATTAAGTTATGAAATAAGTTATAATTCCGTACGGGTAGAATCCTTTCTTCCGATTTATATTCGTTGGGTACAGATAAAATCCTTTCTTACGATTTATGTCCGTTGGGTACGGATAGAATCCTTTCTTTCGATTTATGTCGTTTGGATACAAGTATATCATTCCTGATTTTAAGTTCCGTATTAAGATTAAGTTATGAAATATGTGTTGGAAGTTACAAACGTTTTGAAAAAGGTTTTGTTTTACATCAGTTATTTAGAAAATGGTTTATGAAAATATTCTTTTCGTATTAACAAATATACATGTTTGTGAATTATTTGTTTATGAATTTACAAATCAACGAACTTACATGTATACGAGTTCCATTTCATACTCTAGTGGTTCCTTATTAACGAGTCAAGGTTTCATCTTGTTCGTTCAATAAACCACATTTTGGGGACGAAATTGTCAAGATAGGATTGATATCCACACCTTGGTGACTGGTTCCACTCTTAAATTTTCAATCTCGCCAAAGATTCGTATTTTCAATTAAATTATTGTTTACAAGTTACAAGTTAAATATCTTAAGGCTTACAAGTTATAAGTAAATAAATTACAAGCTTATACAAGTATTATGTTACTCAAGTCAAATTGTTATAATACCATTATATTATTATGTCCTTTTAAAACTCCTCACGTCTTTGATTATTGATTCATTTGACAGTCCGTTGAATTCCTATTCTAAACTTTGGATTTAGCTTTCATGTCATGCGATAGTTTTCTGTTAAGTTGTACTCATTATCGCATGTTCCAATATACGTTACGTTTTGTTATGAAAAATATTTTGATAAGATATGTGAATAAGACCATTTGTACTCTGATACCCTGAGTGTCGCTTCCCGTGGAGTGTCCCACGGGCATGTTGTTGTGGCATCAACCTCATGTGCTCCATCCGTGACGGAGAGATTAGTTCACGGCGTCTCTTAAGTACAAGTGTGGTACATATATTAGGAGGCGTATGGATCGATCCTAGGATTTAAGTTTAAGGAGATGGATAACGGGTATGCCAACTCGCCATTTCGTGTGATAATTATGCAGGAGTAGCTACCTGTGTATTGTCACGTTTTAAGTTTGGCTCATGGGTACATCCGTATGATATAATTATGAAATTATGTTACTTGCCTCCTATCATTTTGATATAAAGTTTCAGCTTTTGTTTTCCGCTATCCGCGCACTGGGCAAAACTTTCAAATTTTGCTCAGACGTACGTTTTTGGTGTTTTCTTCTTTACATCAGGTTATCAAGACAATCTGGAACGGATTATGGAAGAGTGCTCGAGTGTTTGGAAAAGACGGTAGAAATAATTGTACTGGATTAGATATCCTTCATTAGGTTGTAAAGTCTTGTAATACATTTAAGTATAAATGGAATTATGTTTTTGATCTGACTACTGTTATTGTGACACGCCGGCCCGTTCCGGGACGGGGTGCTACAATAATGATGGCCCAAATGGTGGATATCTACCCGGTGGACTTTCAATAAACAAAGCGGACCGATAAAACCACTAACAACTTCGTTTCTTTGTTCAACTGATCATGTTTTGAATTGATGCACACTTTCGAATTTATTTAGCATGTCTGATTTGGCGGGAGACCTCTTGCAAAGTATCAATGGGCTGGGACTAATTACCAATAGGAAGAAGGCTATACATGCAGTTTTTTTTAGTAATGTTGTGGAGTATTTGGAAAGCGAATAAAAGAGAAAGTGTAAATGGCAGAAACATCTACATCTATAACTATAAGCTGTTTGAAGAGATAAAGTAAGCATCTTTCGAATTGATTTAGCATAGATCAAGATTCCTATGAGTAACATGGAGTGATTGACGTATATTAGATTTACAATCTAAAATTTTGTATGCTTGTTGTACAACACTATTTGCTACTTTTGTTATATGTTTTAGTAGCAACTTGACTCATGAAGTTGTCAAAAGAGGAAAGAATATTTGTGCATTTATGTATTTTTTTTTCTCATAAGATCTTCATGTTTTTTACCACAAGATTTATATATTTATTCACCAGAATGGTTTGAACATTTGTGAGTTTTTTTAATCAATGCTACAAATATCTGAGAAGAAGCTGAGGTGTTTGAAACAATCAGCGTAGACGCCTCATGTACAGATTGGCGTCGGAGGGGAAGTGAAGATTGAGGCAGCAGACCATTGGTCTCATGTTCGATCACAACCGGGTTTTACCGCAATGGGCTTTCGGGCGGCCGATTTGATGGTGGGCTTGGGCTACTTAACACTGTCTGCGATCGTGGACGTATGAGGTCGCCTTTTGTCATTGGGTTAACCAGGGTAACCAGACTTTTATTCGTTGGTCATTCAAATAAGTTTACACCAATTGTATGAACCACTTGAACTCGTTTGTGTTGATGTGGAAAAGATTATTAAAAACCTATGGAAGGAATGGCAATGAAAATTAAATGTAGGAACAAATCATCATTGATTTAAGTACCCGTATAGCATATGGGTACTTAAACTAGCACAAGCATATAACCTAATTAAAATATGCATTAGAGTTGGATTTTTCGGAGTCCACAAGGCAAGTAGAAAGACGGCCCAAAAAGTGGATATCTACCGAGTGGACTTTCAATAAACAAACCCATGAAATCCTACTAACAAAATAACAAACATCCAAAAAAATAACATAGGCCCACCTCTTAAAATAAAAAGAGTAAATTGCTATTTTAATTCTAAGGTTTTTCCAAATTTAACATTTTAGTCAAAAATAACGTAGGCTCACCTCTTAAAATAAAAAGGTGTCTCCTTTGGTCTATTACTTTCCCTTTTGTTGTCAATTTGATCACGTTGCCTAACTCCGTTCAAAAACCTAATTTTTAAACGGGTATTTTAGAGTTTTTCAATTTAAATCTTTCAAATTGCCATTTTAATTCATTCTTTTTTTACATTAAAAAAATAAAAGAAAAATATATTATTAGTGGGACCCATTCCTACCCTCACCTTCTTCATCAAACCTGTTCTCTCTCTCTCTCTCTTTACAACCATGTCGTTACAACCATGTCGTTATCAAACATATTATTTTCCAAAATGAACAACTGACATCGGTAATTTCCAATTCCTTGTAAGTTACTAACTTTTGACACAGAAACTAAAACTTGAGAAATGAAAAATCAACTGCTAGTTCTAGAATCACTAAAATCACGAATCAATATCAACAAATAACTCTAAAATCACATACCATGATTAATACCTTTCTGGTGTCGAAAGGACCGTACAGCAGCAATCCACGAGGCCACTACAGATAAACAAGATGAACGGTGATATAGGCGAATACAGTTGAGTATAGTGTGTGTTTTGAGTGTGTGTACCTTAAGGCCGAGTTTTTTGGCTTGGTGAGAGTAGAGAAGAGGATATGTTATGAGTTCTCCTAGAGCTTGAAGAGCTTCTACATATCCAGCTATGGCTTCCTCTGCACGCCACTTTACAACGTCGTTCGTGCTGCAACTACTCTCCATTCTCCTGGTTACTGATGGTTGCAGTTGACGATGTGGCGGAGTGAGGGTTATTTTGAAGGAGCGAGGGTTTTTCTCGGTTCATTTTTTTATAGGCTCATTCTATACGTACCCCCCTATTACTTTCTACACCCCCCTTGTGAGAGGAAAACTGTCGGTCCCACGTAGGCCCCACCTGTAAGTATGTGAGAGGAGGGGGGTGTAGAAAGTAATAGGGGGGTGTGTATAGTAACACCCTTTTTTATATTGAGAGAGAGAAGGTTTGATTAAGAAGGGGATGGTAGGGGTGGGTCCCACTAGTTAGATATTTTTCCTTTATTTTTTTAATATAAAAAAAGAATGGATCAAAATGGAAATTTGGAAGATTTAAATCAAAAATCCCCAAAATACCCTTACTTAAAAATTGGGTTTTTGGACGAAGATAGGCAAAGTGATTAAAATGACAACAAAAACGAAAAGTCAGGGGCCCTGAGGAGAAAAAAACTATTTAAACTAAAATGGCAAATTTGAACAAACCTCAAGACTAAAATGACAATTTACTAAAATAAAAACTCCTCAAGTAGTTGCCATCCCACCATTATATATCTGACAACTAAAGAACATCAATTTGGACAATTTGGACATCCAAACAGCAACCGAAAAACCAAATAAAATCAAACAGAAGGTCCCGAACAGAAGGAGCTTCCGAAGAGAACAAAAACAACCGATAAACACATAAAAATAAAAGAGAACCCCACAGAACTGGATGGGACTACACATAATTATTTTTTGGGTTTAGGGGGTTTGTTAACCATAGGATTAAAAAATTTACCCGACTTTTGCGGATGAGTGAAATATTGAGCTATACCGCTAATGTCTTTCTCAATATTTTCAACACAATAATCAGGGTCCAAACCAAAATCATACACTTATCCCTAAAGAAGTTCCCTTCACCATTTGCTTTAACCGCTCCGGCGTCACTCATAAGGCAAGGCAATCAAGGATTTTTTTTTTCTTTTTGTGCATCCGTGGTCCCATAATGTATCTCTTCCCATTCTGAACCATTAATAGACGAGTCATCAGCTGGGTTTCTATTTGCTTGCACTACAGTATCAACACCCGTATGATTTGGTGGGTAAAAGTCCATGGGCACTGAGACAAGGTTGTTACATTTGTTGCCTTGGACGGTGTCAAAATAACAGGTATACACTGAATCAACTTTATTTATCAACCCTACGAATCAAATGGAAGAAAACAACATTCAACTAATACTTTTCTCGCGAGCAGATCATCAACACGATGATCTGTAACACTCTAACTCAGATCTGTTATAGTACTACTAGATCTCAACATGAGGTCAAGAACTAACTAACAAGATCTAACCAAAAAAGGAAAACCCTAGGAGAGAGAACTGAGGGGCTGTTTGGCTAAGCTTATTGGAATGACTTATTTACTTATTTGCTTATTTGAAAAGCAAATAAGTCATAATGGAATGACTTATTTACTTATTCCTCTCACATAATAAGCTAACCCAAACACCTTTTAACTTTTCAAAAAGTAAATAAGTCACTAAAATAAGCTTAGCCAAACAGCCCCTGAGAGATATAAAATATCTGAATATGTGGTAAAACTAAAATTCTGATGAGATAAGCTTCCTTTTATACAAGTATCACACCGCCTCTTCATATCTGATCAACAAAGCCCATCCACCCTTCACTTTAGCCCAACAACTCATTAAGCCCAATGAAACTCCAAGCCCAGTCCGTCACATTATAACATGTCCAAGACAAATAACCCGTGTTACAAAATTACCAAACAAAAGTAATAAAAGTGAACTAAGAGAGAAAGTTATGATATTATTATGATATTTCAACACCCCCTCACTATTATTACTAAAAACATCCAATTTATGTTATGTAATTAACAAACCCTTGGTAAAAATATCATCCACTTGTTTATCAGTTTTGACACCCACAGTCTTTACACAACCAGACAGAATTTTCTCTCTCAGGAAAAAATATCCAATTCAAATTTTTTGTCCTATAATGAAATAAAGGATTAGCTGCAATAGAAATTGCAACGCTGTTATCACAAAACAAGGAAACCGGAAACTGAAACTTAACATTCAGCTCATTCAACAAGTTTGTAAGCCAAATAATTTCGCATGTCGCATTACACATCTCGGTACTCAGGTTCGGCTGTAGACCGAGAAATTGTTAACTGCTTTTTACTTTTCCAAGTAATTAAAGATGTACCCAGAAAAACACAATAGCTAATAACTGACTTTCTTTAAACTAAACACTTACCCCAATCTGAGTCTGCAAATGCATTTAACTCAGGGTTTAAGTTTTTAACAAAAAAAAAAATGCCTTTACCAGAAGACCCTTGAGATACCTCAAAACACTCATGGCTAACAACAAATGTGCTCTAGTCGGTTTATGCATAATCTGACTCAACAAATGTACTGAATTGAAAATGTCCGGCCTGATATATGAAAAATATATTAATCTACCTACTAAACGTTGATACCCAGTGAAATTTACAAAGTTTTCATTTTGTTTTTCACACAACGTAGTCACAACATGGTTATGTTCAATAGGATTATTTACAGGCTTACAACCAGACATACCATATTCCGCGAGAAGTTCTAAAAAGTATTTTCTCTAAGAAAGACACAAACCATTGTTAACTTTTAAAACCTCAATACCTAAAAAATATTTCAATGTACCTAAATCTTTAATCTTAAACTTGTTTTGTACAAACTGCTTAACTTTTACAATTTCTTGTTCATTATTGCTAGTAATGAGAATATCATCAACATATACCAACGATAAAACAAATACATAATTAGATGATTTAACAAACATTGAGTTATCACATCTGCTTTGAACAAACCCTAACTCAATTAAGACATTAACAAGTTTAGCATTCCACATCCTTGGATCTTGTTTTAGCCCATACAAGGATTTATTAAGCTTACAAACTCTAATATCATCTTTAGAAAAATAGCCCTCACTTAATTTCGTATAAACATCCTCAACAAGATCACCATATAGAAAAGCATTATTAACAATATCACATTACCACCGAAAGAAGAAAAACATACCAAAAACACAATATCTTCTCCAATAAATTTTAAGAACGAAGGAGGTATCTTCGTTGAATCCATTTCTGCACCCAATTTAAGTAGTTATATTTTCATAATCAAGCAGAGTGAGAATCAGTAAAAAATTGTTTAATTAGACAATTGATGGTCATGACTTGCATATATAATCAGCGGCTAGCCGGACAAGTGTAACACAATAACTTCAAATTTTGTAAAGTTATATATACATATAAACATGAGAACCAAGGCAAGAACATATGATATGAATATTTCCCCTGTTTAATAATTAAACGCAGTAATAATTCTATACATAATTAGACAAAAAATCAATGATATTATCAATGAAAAGAAGTATTTGTATTTCTGTACCAAAATAGAATGAAAATAAACTATTGGCATTTCATCAAACATCTTATACACATGCCCAAACCAAGCCGAACACACTAAACATTCAATTCAGTGAACATATTCAAGTTGTACAATCTCATTCTCTATTAATAACCATTCAAGTATGCATTATAAGGTTGTTCATAGAAACATTACCATGAAAAATCAGTATAAAAACATCACCATTATCAAGCATAATCCTAAAAAATATCATTCTAACAAGAAATGTTACATCAAATACCAAACAGTGGCAAAATTCTAAAAAACCAGCGCATTAATCAAGCACAAGCATTCAAAATCTCCGTTTTAGGGTTTCAAATGAATATCAACAGAAACAATTGAAGTTCCGGTCATCATTATTTTGTTTTCCGACATTTAGATTCTGATTATTTAACATTATTAAACAAATAAAAGTATGAAATCTGTGAAAAACAAGAAATCAGTTTAAAAAAAGGTTACCGAATGCAGAGATTTCTGATACTTGTTAGTTGATAACCGTTTCTTGAGTGTAATCTTTGTCGCGTATGTTGAAGAAGGTACCGAATCCAGAGATTCTCGGGTTTGAGTTTGGTTGTGGTTAGTGTATTTTGAGAGAGTTGAAGAAGCGTATGGGGGAAGCCAGTAAGTCTCCAGCGTGTTTTGGGAGTGTTGTGTGGGACTTGGATCATCCAAACAAATAAAAACCCACCCACGGATCCTTTTTTTTTATCTTCCCCCAACAAAAATCAATTCATATAATAAATCATATAAAAAATTTTATTTTGCAAATTTAAATTTTTAAAAATCAATTCATATCCCATAAAGTTCATTGGTATATACAAAAAATGAAAATTCATTGTGTGAGTTAGTTTATACCTTTTAAATGGAATTTTATTTTCAATTGTCTTTTTTGAGGTTACATATATAATGTTGTTGGTTCGGTCTATTTGACGACCAAATCGTTTTCATACTATTTTATCTTAAATATATTTTAAAAGTATATGACATATATGAATATATTTCGCTACCCATATGTCTTCAAGCTATGATCAAAGTTGATTTTTGTTACTCAAGCACAAGTTACAAATTTGCCTCGACACGTCTATATAAAATCATACCAAAAAAAGTACTTTTATAAATATAGATTTTTTTTTAGCACAACCCATAACCTGTGAAAGTCACGGGTATAAAACATTAAGTGTGGGAGGGTATAAATAGGTGATATTAAGAGTGACGTAGCAGTCACGTTAGCAAGGCGGTATGTTAAGAAAAACTCGTGGTAGAAAGGACGTTAAAGTGGTGTTAGTATGAAGAGGTTATCCAATTATAAGAAATCAAATATATAAAATTATTCTGTAAATATAAATTTTTATAAAACAACCCATAACCCGTGAAATCACGGGTATATAACCTAGTGTAAGTATATAATGCAACACCCTTTCATACGTATATTTTAGTTTCCCTTTATTTACGTGAATTAGTTATAGTTTAAATCTTCATATTAACTTAATAACATATTATAAATTTAAAAAAAAAATTCATAGTATTTTTATTTGTTAACTGCGTATACACACCGATAATAACCTAGTATATGTCTATTTTGCTTGCTTTCCCCTAAAATCACTTGTAGAACGTGATAGTGATGTGACACGTCATACAATATTGGCCATTTTACTTTCAAAATATGTCACTCCGCCAGCATTCTATAAAGCCAGAACTCTATCATCATGGATATTCTGAATGGAATCGTTGGACGTTGGTATTTACAACGTATCGTTTGAATTTATGAATCTCCGTCTAGGCTAGTTATATATATATTAAAACAGGGAAAATCACTTTGTATGTTGACAAATAAATGCTTAAAATACTAAATCAACCAACGTATTGGACTGGTTAGTATATGTTGACAAAAAAAAGAAGCCGGCTCAATTGGCAGTATACCCTGTGCTCCATATATAGTATTGCATCTAAGGCTTTTTCGTCTTCTTCTAAACCTTTCTCTAATATTTTTGGTTGTTGAAATAGAGTCCAGTAACCATCCCTTTGACCCTTTACTCTCATGCATGCCACGCAGGTACCCATCGACCATCAAGCATATCCGTATAGACCAAAGGGCTTTGGCCAGGCGGTATGGTTGCCCCCTCTATCCAAATGGACGAAGGTTCGTTTCCCACAATTGGGTTTTAGTTGGATTAAATACGCATAGATCATGAGTTGTTCGAAAAAGAAAATTAAGCATCTCCGAAGTGTACCTATATTCGAGCCTTCATCTCATCAGATAAAAATGCACATGCATCCCGCATAAAGTCCAATTTCGTCACTGCAGTACAAGATTATGGCAAAAGTCGAGCCTTTTTACCAAATGTGTAGCATTTTTTTTTTGGGTGAATTACGAAAATGTCGGTTAACCAAACCTATTTTCAAATTTGTCACGCTCCTGCGTCCTTGGAGCGTCGCATCATGCGCGGGATGCGTCCTTCAAGCACGGGGTGCGTCCTTAGAGCAAAACTCAATAAAAAATGGACACGTGGCTACGGGATGCGTCCTTGAAGCACGGGATGCGTACTTGAAGCACGGGATGCGACCTTGAAGCACCGGAAGCGTCCGGCGATTTTCTGAAGCGTCCGGCGAGGTTTCCGGCGAGTTGCAGGTTTCCGGCGAGGTTTCCGACATGTGAGAATCGTGTGAACAGTGGAGGTATAACACCCGGCCTTAGAATCGTGTGAGAAGTCCGTTTTACTCTTTTAACTAATTAAAAAATAAAAATAAATAAATAAAAACATAAATCCATCCTAACTAACAACAAATAGCACCCACTTTCTTGTTCGTTAGTTTCTCTAGCACTACTAAGGTTAATCTCTTCGTTGACCGCCCTACAGTTAAACCACATCACTAATAATAATCTACTCCCGTTTCATTACCCAAATGTGTTGATTCAGGCCCCACTAGCACACACCTCTCACTGTTCACACGATTCTCACATGTCGGAAACCTCGCCGGAAACCTGCAACTCGCCGGAAACCTCGCCGGACGCTTCCCGTGCTTTAAGGACGCATCCCGTGCTTCAAGGACGCATCCCGTGCTCCAAGGACGCATCCCGTGCTTGAAGGACGCATCCCGTGGCCACATGTCCATTTTTTATTGGGTTTTGCTCTAAGGACGCATCCCGTGCTTGAAAGACGCATCCCGCGCATGATGCGACACTCCAAGGACGCACGAGCGTGACAAATTTGAAAATAGGTTTGGTCAAACGGCATTTTCGTAATTTTCCCCTTTTTTTTTTTGTCTAGATGTCAGATTTTTATTGCATATCGGACGAAAAACCGCCATCTTAACTGGCCAACATTTTGATTAAAAACAATTTCCCTGATAAATGTGATTTTAATTTTTGAGAAAAAGTTTTCTAGTTTGTGTAAGGGTTAAATTAAGAGTAAAATGCACGGATAGTCCCTGTGTTTTGGTGAAATTTCACCTTTAGTCCTCAATTTTTCAAAATTACACTCTTATTCTCTGTGGTTTGACAAGTTGTTACTCGGATAGTCCCCAAAGCGGATGGAAGTTAGTTTTTCTGGTTAAGTGGGTGTGAAATGACAAGGACTATCCGAGTAACAACTTGTCAAACCACAGGGACTATCCGAGTAACCTTCATCCGCTTTAGGGACTATCCAAGTAACAACTTGTCAAACCACAGGGACTAAGAGTGTAATTCTGAAAAGTTGGGGACTAAAGGTGAAATTTAACCAAACTACAGGGACTATCCGTGTATTTTACTCTTAAATTAATTTAAGTTTATGCTAATCAACCTAAGTCATAATTAATACGATAAGTTGATATTAATGTGATGCATGTATCATAAATTATTAGTTAGCGTTATTTTTATCATTAACTATGTCTATGTATGCAGCTAGCTTAAAACATCTTTAATGCATGTTTATCTTTTTATCGAAGAAATCCTTGGTTTGGCTTGCATGTTGCATGTATGGACAGTGACGGAGCTAGCCCATTAACTTAGAGGTATCCTAATTTTTTTTACCGTGCACTCGGTCAACGACGACAATTTCAGCAGGGACAATCAGCGCTGGCTTCTATTCAGCTTCTGTTCAATGTTTGGTTTCCAATTGCCGCCCATAATTAAAAGGTTTATTTTATTGTTTTGGACATTGGGCTAAGATTTGTTATTTACAAATTGGTCTCCTTTTAATTATTCTACAAGTTTTGGGTTGTAAATGGTTTGGGCTTATAAAAAAATTGGAATTTTAATAATATCAGACATCCTATTTTTGGTCAAGGATATCCTCATTTATGTTTAGGGGTATTCTTTGTATAAAACCGGAAAAAATTACACTACGATACGGGGTTGAGCTATAGCCCGTGTTACCTCTTTTATAATACTAGTTCCGCCCCTGTGTAAGAATGTTGTGATAGGCGTGTAAGAATGTTGTGATAGGCGAAGGAAAATTCATGAAAAGAAGAGAGAGAAGAGAGTCGGTCATCATGTGGCATCTAAGGAAGTAATCAATCCAGGCGAGCTTCTAGAGACAAACGATGCGAAGACCACATGTTATTTCTATAAGTTGTTTCGACCTATAGAGACGACATGTCGTCACCTATAGTTCAAAAAATTTAGTCCCCGTAGATATATTTTCTTGTAGTGTGAGAAGGAATTTAATAATTGTAATATAATTTATCAGTTGTTAATGTTGAATAAAAACCAATGATTGTTAAAATTGGTAATTAAATATACAAATAATCACAGCTAGTTCATATTTATTAACGTAGAACTTGTCGAAAGCTATATGGTCGTTATCATCTAACTTTGAATAAACAACATTTATATCGATTCAACAGGTACCCAAACTAATTGATCATTATTTACATTACCGATGTTGGAAACATTGTCTTTTACTGGCAAAAAAAAACCCTCGTCACTTCCCTTCATTGTCTTCTTTCTACGTGTATTTTGATATTTATACCTGGAGGATATTGCCCAGTTACCCTTTTCTATTTCAACTTTATCCACTCACAAGAGCTTAAAGCTCTGAATATGATACGTTTTCTGAGAGGTGATGATACCACCCACATTCTTGCTCGATGTTGTTGGTTATATGCAAATCAGATAATCTACCTCTCGAGCGTAAGTTATGCTCGAATTAGTTGTTCAACGGTTAAATTTATGGAGGGTTTAAATCCGATCTTGACATCTAACCATCTTGTTCAATCTTCTCATGAACCATGGTGCTTTGTTAGCCTAATCAATTCATTCAATTTTGTCATGAATCTTGGTATTTGTTCTCAATAGTAGGGGTGTGCACGGTTCGGTTCGGTTTTTTGTTTTTAAAAACCGTTCGGTTTCGGTTTTTTCGGTTTCGGTTATTTCGGTTTTAGCAACGGTTCGGTTCGGTTTTTCGTTTTTTTCGGTTTTTTAAACAAATTATATAAGATTCAAAACTTAAAAGTATAATTCAAAGTTTAAGAATCTTTCTTAAATGTTTACATTTAAGTTAATATATTTAGTCTTTTAAATTAATATTATTCACATAAACCTAACTTTCTAATCTATTTTAATGTTTCTCCAAAGTTTTTGTTAAGACGTTTTCTTTTATAATACTTTGAAAACCATTTAATTTTTATATTAAACTTTGTTAGTTCTTGTAAACAATGGATAATTTTAATGATTAATAAACATGGTAATATTCTTATTATAGATATTTTACAAACAAGAATAAAATTAATAATTCTTAGTAGCATGGGTAAACACTTAAACAACTTAAAAATAAAAATATATAGATTTGGTATACTATTAAAACTTATCGGTTCGGTTCGGTTATTTTCGGTTATTGAAATTGATTATCCAAAACCGAACCGAAATTTTTTGTTATTAAAAATCCCAAAACCAAACCGTCGGTTTTTGTTTCGGTATTCGGTTATTTTGGTTACGGTTCGGTTATTTCAGTTTTCTACTCACCCCTACTCAATAGCTTGGTTCCTTTTGATCCCTACGTCTAAAGTTGAGTTCCGCTCATGAGTAATTATATAAGAGCTTGGCTTGGGGCTTGGGCTCAAGATTGAGCTTGTTTATTAAATCAGCTTTAATTTAGGGCCAAGCTCGTTTGATTTTGGCGATCCAAAATGGTTTACGAGTGGCTTGACTCGTTTAGACCCCTAACTAAGAGTCGTCAACATAGTATTGAAATTGTATGGTGGTGATCCATATTCCTTTAATTCCATTTGGAATTTATTGTAGCATCCAGTTTGGAAGAGTGGTCCAACCAATGAATCGAAAACAATCAACATTGAAACAGTTCTTTCTGATTATTTATTTTGAAATAATGGATTTAAATAATTCAAACTATTGTTAATTGGCTGCCACTGGTCCCAACTACAAAAACCACTACTGTCAGTCTCAACTATTAACATAGTGTCCTCCAATAGACCTTGACTAACGGAACCTTAACGACTTTAGTCATCGGTCGCCAGAAAAACGTTTTTGGCCGGAAAACACAACTTTTCTGTCCCAAACCTCATTTTAACCTTAGATTGGACCTTTAGGAACCTTTTTCTAGTAAAATCCCCAATTATTACGGTCACCGGAAAAAAAACGCGGTCGAAACACTCCTTTTTGGGCAGAAAACTCAACCTTTTCGTCCCAAACCTCTTTGTAACCTTAAATTGGGCCTTTAGTAACCTTTTTTTTCTAGAAAAAAATACTCTAATTATTGAGGTCGCCAGAAAACTCATTTTTGGCTGAAAAACTCAACATTTTCGTCTCAACCCTCTTTCCAACCTTAGATCGGACCTTTATGAACCTTTTTTCTGGCTAAAAATGTTTATTCGGCAACCGGCAACTAACGGCGTTAGGGTTCCTTTAGTCAAAGGTCCATTGGAGGCAAATATGTTAATAGTTCGGACTGCTAGTGGTGAGCTTTGAAGTTGAGACTGGTAACGGCCAATTAACAATAGTTGGGATTGTTTAAATTTATTATTCCATTTATTTTTAGAAGTGAACATGCCCGTTAAAGCTTTGGATTATCTTTATTAATTTCGCCTCTTGAAAAAAAATTATTCCTACTTACAAAGATGGTGACTAGAATCATGAAAGAGGATTAAGAAAAACACTTTTTGATTCTAGAAATGAATTTTTCATAACTTGTCCTATACATCTATGAAAACAAGGGTGTGGAAAAACCTAAATTTAATAAATTATAATATTACAATTATCACCGAACACATAATATAAACACATAGTTACGTTAAAAGCTAAGGGTATAAACACACAGTTACGTTAAAAGCTAAGGGGTGAATTAGTTTCTCCTCCTAATTTCACCATTTTCCCCAAATAAACCAGTATAACCATTGTTTTCTTATTATAAGCTCTAGAGGGCAATTCATCACTAACAAGGATTCTTTCAATCATTTCTTATAAATTTCCAAAGACAAAATTTTTGATTTTATAGTATTTCTTTTCACTAAACAAAAGAAGTAGTTTGCTTTGTGCTCACTTCGTTGCTTCGTACTTCAACTATATAACTTAATGGCCTCTTCTTCAACTTCGTTCATTCAAAAGAGCTTCACATATGATGTGTTTTTAAGTTTTAGAGGTAAAGATACACGTAAAAACTTCGTTGATCATCTTTACTTTGCTCTTCAACAGAAAAACATTCGTACTTTCAAAGATGATAAAATCAAGAAAGGGAAAATGATAAATGATGAGCTCATCAAATCCATTAAAGACTCAAAGTTCTACATTATAATATTCTCCAAGAAGTATGCGTTTTCATCTTGGTGTTTGGATGAACTAGTGAAAATTATGGAGTGCCATAGGAACGCAGATCATGTTGTTTACCCGATCTTCTATGATGTAGAACCCTTTGAAGTCCGCAAACTAAGTGGGGTAGTTGGAAAAGCCTTTGCCAAACATGAAAAGGAAAATCGTGTAGGCAAATGGAGAGAGGCTCTAAAAGAAGCAGCCAATCTGGTTGGATGGGAATTGAAGAACACTTTTGATGGGTATTTCATATGTCCCTAGTATTGAAGATTAAACATTAAATATAAATTGAGTAATTAAAACAAACTCCTCTTGTGAGATTATAAAATCATGCTAACCGAATCTTCTTTAATATACAGGCATGAAGCTAAACTCATCCAAGAAGTTGTTGCTGAGATTTCATTAGAATTATGTAAATCAAACAATGATGGACAATTAATAGGCGTGGAGATTGAGAAAGAGGATGCTCTTTCATCTTTAAAATATGGCTTTGATGATATTTCCATAAGTATGGTTAAGAGAATGGGAGGTGGTGTGAAGAAAACTTTAACAAGAGTTGCTTTTGATCAAATATTTTCCCGGTTAAGGGTAGTTCAAAAGTCCAACACTGAGTCACATCAGCATGGTGTTATTGAGTTAACACAAAACAACTCCAAAAAGAAAAGAGACCGTTGAGAAAATTAATGTTTTAGAGATTAACATGTTTATGGCTCAACCTATGTAAATATGAGAAGAGTTCTTTGTATATTTGATTCTCAATCGACTTTGTTATTCACATTGTTTCCCCTCAACAATATAGTAAAAAAAAATTAGTAAAATTATACCTAAAAAGTAACATAATATATATTTATTCCCGTGCTTTTAAATATTGTGAAGAAAGATGCTCATATATATCTGTAAGTGTTATCTAGCAATATAATTTTTCAGCAAAGATAGATGCTCATACCTGTAAATGTAATCTAGCAATATAAATTTTCTGCTTTTTTTTCAAATTGTTTTATTGATCGACTATATATATAACTTAATTGCATTTTTAAACCTGCAGAAATTAAGTTTTTCTATGATTTTAAAATATGAGGAATTTAATACACTACAATCACATATATATAGATATTTCAAAAAACAAATTTTGTTGTATGATTCTTGTGAGATTTGGTATTCGATGTAAGATATGAAAGAATACAAGAGTTTAAACACAAGAAGTGGTTCTCCTATAATTGTGGAGAGAAGAAGCTACTCTAGAAATATGCAGTGGCAAATCTTGAGATTTCCAACCGAGGGGGCGGAAGTCACCGGACCTAAGAATTTCTATAAAACCGAAGGTCGAAAACGTATATACCCAAAATTACTATACAAAAACAGTTAGGGCATAGGTTTTAATAATTGTGGATCATGTGTCATGAGATGTTTCCTGGATCACTTATCCTTAGCGAATGGTGCAAGGAGCCTGAGGATTAAGGATCCTTATTATTACTTATGTTATCTAACAGTTGTTCTCTATGTTTTATAATGTTTATATGTAGGTTATGGACGACGTAGACTAAGTCTTAGCTGGAATCTCGGGCATTATTCGTTGGAGATGTTGCACGTGTTGAATTCCACTAACGTTCATGGAGCTTGGACGTGGTATTCTAAGAAAATCGGACTTAGTTGTTAGCTTATTTCCAAAGGAGTTGATCAAGTGTTTCTAGGCACATTCTCGCTTTTCGCACACACACTCGCATACATTGCAAACCAGAGCTCTTATACACTTAGCATTCGATTGTACCACACTTGATCAACATCCAAAGTTATAGTTTTTATTGTTCAATATAGTTGATAGTGATAGTTTTCACTATCCGAGGTTTTTATGCCGGCGATCTACTAGTGATCAAGGGCTTTCTCGTACAAATCGTTGTGTTCATCATTTCATTCATGAAGCATTCGTATTTTTCATTGTTCATCACCTAAGACCTCTACCTCACTATACATATTTGATTACATTATCCTTAATCAGATTTTTGACCAAAACAATATGGCGCTCACCATGGGGCAAGTGATGCTTCATTTATAAAGATTTTCGTTCATTTCTGTTCATTCTCACCAATTCCATGGCCTCTCAGGGGAAATCTACTTCAACTGCCATGCTAGTGGTTACCTCATCTAAAACCACTATACTGTTGCCTCCTATTCTCCCACCATTCTAGAAGAATGTTGAAAATGCTCAGAAGAAGACATCATCTATCTTCCAAGGATCCAAAACTTCTGCTACTTCTTATTCTACTAATACTAACAATGAACTTTCTGTTTTGTATTCGTAGATGAAAAGCTACATGGAACAGCAGAACAAGGCCAACCAAAAGATCCTGCGTGAGATTGAAGATATCAAGAAACAAAAGAGACAACAGAGGCTCATTCACCATTGATGCCTAGGGTGTTGGATTTTGTCACTCCAGCATCACCAGCTCAGCAATCTAGAGGATCCATTATACAACCTCAAGGATCCTCTATCCACCACCAAGGATCAATGGCGATGACTTAGCCTCAGGGATCCTTCCCCCATTCAGAAGGATACCTGGAGATGTTCTAGTCTCAAGGATCCTATTTCAATCAACAAGGATCCTCAGCTCGAGTTCAAGGATCCATGGACTATCCACCAAGACCTTCAACACGGACCTTTCCTGGATCCAATGTGTTTCAGGATCAAGGATCATCAAGGCGACAACCACTAAGAAACTCTGAAATCCATGAAGAGGATTTCACCCCCATGCAGACTATTGCTTCCTCAGGCCCTACTATAACAGCATACATATCTTACCCTAGATTCTTGAATACCATCTTCAAGTCAACCAGGAGGTAACAATTAACATAATACATATTTGGATACTAACTATGGTTTTATGCAGGATGCAAGGATCAAATAGGCTATGGCGAGAGAGTTGTAAAGGCTCAAGGATATGATATCCAACGTCCCAGGAGTAGTCAAGTCTATTCTTGAAATTCCAGGGGGAAGTCATCGGATATCTCATTTTGCACCATTAATATGCAATGCAGAGATACCCAAGCGCTTCCAAACCCCCAACATGAAGTTGTATGATGGTACAATCGATCTAGAGGAGCATGTGGCACAATACAGGGAAGGAATGGAGATAGACCCCATTCATGAAAGGTTGAAAGAGACTTGCCTATGTAAAGGCTTTGGATCCACACTCACTGGAAAAGCGTTAAAATGGCTGCTAAGTCTTCCTCCTTATTCTATAACTTCATTTTCACATTTAGTTAACCTGTTTAATAACCAGTTCCTGTTGTAGAACATTTGAGAGGTTAACTAGTGACCTGTATAGAATTACCCAAGCTCGTGATGAATCCCTTAGGGATTATGTTACTAAGTTTGGGAGAGAATCCTTAGGGATCCTGAATATTGATATTGCAACTGTTGTTGAAGCATTTAAGATGGGATTGCAAAAGGATTCTCACTTTTATGATGACCTTGTTATGACCCCATACAGGAATTTGGACGAAGTTAGAAATAGGGCATTGAGATTCATCAGACTAGAGGATGATAAAAGAATTCAAGACAGGCTTGGTGATTCTACCAAGCATGAGTATAATGACAAGAAACAAGGATCTGTCTATAAGAATAACAAATCCACACGGTGGAACAAGATGAAGACAAGGAAGCAACCCTTTTTTAGTAGTAATGTTGGAAAAAGCTCGTGTTTTCGTTCCTTTTAGATTTTCAGGGATAAAAGAGCTTAAATTTGCAAAAGGAGCAAAAAGACAACAAAATCCAACATAAATGTAAAGAAGAAGTAATTGCCGCAGATCGCCAAGCCCCAATTCACATCCAAACCTCAAAATAACAAGAACAGAAGGCTGACACGGGCTGTGTCCACCAGACACAGGCCGTGTCCGAAGTTGGATACTGGGCAGAAGAAAAAGACAACTACAAAAGTCAAATATGGCAACCAACACGGGGCCGTGTTAAGCCAATACGAGGCGTGGTCAACTCAAAGATCTTCAAAATCTGCGATAGTATAGCAAGTACTTTGGCCACGGGCCGTGCCGTTGACACACGGGGCCGTGTTAGTACAACATCTGACAAGTAGTTAATGAGGAAGAGAGAGAGAGAGAGAGAGAGATGGGCACGGGGCCGTGCCAGCCGGGCACGGGCCGTGCTAAAGCTTCCGAAGACAACTATAAATTGAAGTGCTTGGTTCCACTTCAACTCATCCTATGGAAAACCACTTCTCTCTCACTTGCCACCACTCCACCACCACTACAACACCATTATCCACCACCATCATCCATTTTTCCATCTTTAGAGTGTGTGTGTAGTCTCAGGATCCAAGATTGATCGTAAGAATCTTTGTCAAACAAAGGCCATGCTTGACTAAATTCTTACATCACTTGGTGAAGACATATCTTTTTATGTATTTCTTTTATGATTTCCAATCTTTGGCTACTTTTTAATTGGGTTAGTATTAATAACTTTAATAATTAGTTTTTTATATTGAAGGCGAATTTATTCACCCATTCTTCAAATGTTCGTTTACTTAACATATTCATGTCTTTACGGTCTATATAAACATGTTAATTGTCTGTAAGGGGGTTAGAAGGGTGGATTGGGTAATTCTATGTCTCGTTCAGTGTATAGATCATGCGAGAACTTGGTGCAAGTTTAGTACTACTCCATGGATTGGCCGAGAATGACTGGCCCGACTGAGAGTAGGAAAACGCTTGCACCCCTTATTCATAAACTACTATTAAAACTTTAAACCCACCTCGTGAGGACTGTATCCCTGTTGACTCAGACCAACGGGTTGAGGGTGATCGCCGCCTCGTAAGGGGGGTCCACCACATTTTGCTTTAATAACTTACTTAATTGTCTTTCAATATTCTGACATGGTGGGATTGTATCCTTGCTGACTCAAACCACTATGTTGAGGGTAACGTCGCTTCCAAAAGAGGGGCCTACTACTATAACTAAGATAATCTCTTAAAATACCCAAAGTGCGGAAATCATCAAAAGGGTACATGAAAGATAAGTCGGATCCAAGTGATTCTTTCTTGTCTATCATTTTTATTTTATTTTTATTTTCTGTTTTTATCTTTTTATTAGTTTAAAAATATTTTCTAAAAAATTGGTTCGATTAGACGTTGATGATAAGCCGGTATTAAAAGCTCTTGTGTCCTTGGACGATCTCGGTATCTTGCCATCACTATACTATGTCTGTGATGGGTGCACTTGCCCTAACGGTGTGTAGAGTGATAGTAAAATATCATGTTTTATGAACTTAATACTTGAAAATCGACGAGTTAAAATAGAGCTAAAATATAACTAAAAATATACTCACACCGACACACGTCAAGTTTTTGGCGCCGTTGCAAGGGACACAACAATTTTATGAAAGCTTAAAATTAACTGCCTGGTCATTTTCTTCCTTTTCTTTTTAGGTTTTTCTTCCTTTTCTTTTATTTTTCTTCTTTCTGCATAATTGACATGGGGTCGTGCTGCTCCAACACGGGGCCGTGTCAACTCTCCAGAATCTTAAAACTATTTTCTCCCAGATATACAGAGTGCAGCACGGGGCCGTGTTGTTCCAACATGGGGCCATGCCAAACTCTCTGTTTGTAAGAAAATAGTGACCGCCTAATCCCGACATATATATATATATATAGAGGGAGAGAGAGAGTATAATGTACAAAAGGGCTTAACGTACGTTAACGTACGTGACAGAAAAACAACTTGCGTGATTAATATATAACGTGCGTGATTTGTAGGATAGGGGCTCCCATGTGTGATTATTAGGGCTCCCATGCATGATTTTTGACTCTCATGCGTGATTATTAGGCTCCCATGCGTGATTATCACAAAACCAACGGTTCCATGCGTTATTTACTGTCCCATGCGTGATTATAGCCCTGATCTGATGGTTATCAGTGTCGCGTACGTGAAGTACGATAAGGCCTTTTGTATGTTAACCGCTCCCTATATATATATATATATACATATAGGGGACAGCTAAAATGAAAACCACCTCCAGTTGTAAGAACCATGAGAACTTTTTGATCCGGGGCGAGGTGGACCAAATTTTTTTTTTCATAAACGTAGATGCGTGTATTATAAACACATTTGTAAAAAAAATTCAAAAAAAAATGTAGTGTGTGTAGTTTTGAGCACCACAAGTTTGTGTTTACGGGTACCGTAAATTTTAAACAAAATTTACGGTACCCGTAAACGCAAACTTGTGGTGCTCAAAACTACACACACGACATTTTTTTTTTTGAAATTTTTTTACACATGTGTTTATAATACACGCATCTACGTTTATGAAAAAAAAATTTGGTCCACCTCGCCCCGTACGGTGTAGTTCTCACGGTTCTTACAACTAGATGTGGTTTTCATTTTAGCGGTCCCCTATATATATAGTGTGAGGCTCATTGGGGAACACTAAAAAAGTGGGGAACCGAGTCAAACGAACTCCGATTGGACTCATTCCAGCGGCGTTAGAACCGTCTCGTCGAACCCTAACTAGGATCTCTTAACCCTAAACCCTAAATCATAACCCCTAAACCCTAAATATATTAGGGTTTGGCTTTTAGGGTTTAGCTTTAAGGTTTAGCTTTTGGGTTTAGAGTTTAGCTTTAGGGTTTAGGGTTTAGCTTTAGGGTTTAACTATAGGGTTTAGCTTTAGATTTAGCCTTTAGGGTTTAGCTTTTAGGGTTTATAGTTTAGATTTTACAGTTTAGCTTAGGTTTTAACCTTATTTTTTAGCTTTAGGGTTTAGAGTTTAGGAGTTAGGATTTAGAGTTTAGGGTTAAGAGATCTTAGTTAGGTTCGACGAGCCGGTTCCAACGCCGCTGGAATGAGTCCAATCAGAGTTCGTTTGAGCCGGTTCCCCGCTGTTCCCTACTTTTTTAGTGGTCCCCAATGAACTTTCCCCTATATATATATATATGCGGGACCGCTAAAATGAGAACCACCTCGAGTTGTAAGAACCGTGAGAACTACACCGTACGGGGCGAGGTGGACCAAATTTTTTTTTCATAAACGTAGATGCGTGTATTATAAACACATTTGTAAAAAAAATTCAAAAAAAAAATGTCGTGTGTGTAGTTTTGAGCACCACAAGTTTGTGTTTACGGGTACCGTAAATCCTACCGGAAAATTTACGGTACCCGTAAACACACACTTGTGGTGCTCAAAAACTTTTTTTTTTACAAATGTATTTATAATACACGCATCTACGTTTGTGAAAAAAAAATTTGGTCCACCTCGCCTCGTACGGTGTAGTTCTCACGGTTCATACAACTCGAGGTGGTTCTCAATTTAGCGTGATCCTATATATATATATATATATATATATATATATAAATGGATATCTTTGATTATTTCTACCCCCGCCACTCTTACGGATTATGGTGCGATTTTTGGGGGGAGGATGATGAAGAAGCGGAATGTCGCGTTCTAAACTTCACTCCCCACTATTTAGCCCCATCGTTTTCCTGTAATGAAACCCCCGAAACAAGCGGGGGTGGAAATAACGAGGATATCCCTTCGCCTGAACCCCATCGATCCTCTTTCCTAGACGACCTAAGGAGAACCGATGGAGGAAAAAACAGGCATACATGACAACACCGAGGTCAAACAAACCTCTACCATATACGACCGTGAAAATGAAAGCGATAGTCGTCCCTGTATCGATTCAGCCGTGACGGTCCCCCTTATCGTGTGTGAATCTCACACCAACAGCATGGGCAGGAGAGAATCGACACACAACTTCTTTAACAAGAGCCCGGAAAAGGTAAATTAGGGAAGACCCCATTTTCCCATTTTTAAAGAAATCTTCTACCTTTCCGACAACCTCTTGCTTTTTCGTATCCCTCGCCTAAGTCTGCGGTATATCCGACAGTACGGTGTTGTTCCAACCAGTAAGGAACCACCCAACATCGGATAATTCCTTAAAAATTTAGATAACATTATTAAAAACTCTGACACGGGGCCATGTTCCTTGAACACGAGGACGTGCTCCTTGAACACGGGGCCGTGCCCACTCTCTTCAGGAACATGGGGCGTGTCAAACTAACACGGGGCCATGCCACTCGTATTTTTTCAACACGGGGTTGTGTCGACAATGACATAGGCCGTGTTCAACTAACAGACAACATTCTTTGACACATGCATCCGGAACGGGGCCGTGCTGGCCAGGCACGGGGACGTGCCTGCGTGCTGTCACTGTCTATAAAGTCAGCCTTTGGGAGAATGTTTGGAACCATTCTCAAAAGGCAAGATCTCTAAGATTCTTCACACATACCAGAAGAGGTATGTTCTTAAAAAAGTTCTCAATTGAGCTTCTTGTCTTTTTCTCTTTTGTGCATTTCCTCTTCTTCATTCTCCATGAACTTCATTGAAGCTTGAAGCTTGAAGCTTCAAAAGCTTCAGTAGGAGGCTCATACTCTTGATTTTTAGCTCAAGGTTTTGCAAATTCATGTTAGTAAAACATTATTTTAAGTTATTTACGTTCAGAAATTAACAATCAGTCAAAACTAACTTGAAATAAAAATTTTAGAGCTAAAAATCTGGAACAGATGGAGCAGCACGAGGTCGTGCTGAATGTTCTGATCTTTTATTTCTTTCTAACGGTTGGTCATTTTCTCTCAAGATGGCGAGCCAACAGAGTGGAACATCGTCGATAAGCTCCAGAAGTCAGAGAAGAGGAAGAAGGCTCTCAATCGAGGATACTCTCGTAAGATACGTGAGTGCCTTAAGAGAGAGCCTTGATGAGATGACAATGGTGGAGGAGGTTCTCATAGACGGATGAACTACCTTACCATGGGGCTGGAGGATTGTTTCAGAGAAATCAACCTTTTCCATTAAAGGTTGGATATCTTGGCTTTACTTCTCATGGAGCCAATCTTCCCACAAGAAGATTGGAACCTAGCCAACGAGATCATACAACCTACGGGTTGGGATGTCGAGATTCCGGAACCTCCTCCTATTGACGTCACTTTTGAGGCCCCGATCAATCCCGCACCCACTCAAGAGGAGGCGGAAGAGGAGCCCTTTATCTTCCTACCAAGGGAGATTGACGAAATGCTCAACGACCTCTAGCTTGAGTATTTCCCATAAAAGCTATTTGTCCTCCATTTTCTAACATTCATAAATTTAGGAATGTAGCTTTTAGGTTGTTAAAAATTGATCTCGGAAAGGTATATCCAAGATTTTATCTATCTAGCTTTAGTTTAAGTAGGTTTGTAATTTTTCATTTCCTTGTAATATTTTTATTTTCAATGAAAAATGGATGTTTGGATGGAGGTATTTCAAATAAATGTGTTAGAGACTGCGGAAACACTAGAAGGATGATAAAATGAAACCCTTGCACATAAAACAGAAGCCTCCCGACTCCTTTTTTTGCAAAAAAAGTGGCTGCAGCACGGGCCGTGCTCACCCAGCACTCCCCTGTGCCCGTCTTACTGTTGTCAAACATTTTCTGCCCAGAAGGTGGCACGGGTCGTACTCACCCAGCACGCCCCCGTGGCCACCCCATTGTAAGTCTTCTGACTTCATTTGTTGTTACTGGCACTTTGGACACATGGTCGTGTCCCCATAGCACGGGGCCGTGCTGCAAGTGCCAGTAACCAAAAAATTTTGTTCTTTTCATAATTTTTTACACATTTTTCCAAGATAAATCATGTTGGTCCATGTAATCCTTTCTTGAAGAACAGATGATACAAAAGCCAAAACTGGTTCTCAACAGGTGATCCACAATAACTAGTGTTTGAAATTAATTCCCTCCAATGGCAGTGACTTTTAACAACTGATGATCCTAAAGACTGTTATGCACAAAGACTGTTCTATCAAAGCCCTGTTGATCATAAAGACTGTTAAGGCCTATCAACTGCTAATTGTCAAAGTGTTGTTGAAGACAAAGTACTGCTGGAATCAAAGGCCTGATCAACCTAGAGGAAAGCACTGCTCAGACTCATCAGTGATTAAAGCATCATCAGTGGATTGCTTCATCAGTACTTAGTATAGTTTTTTTTATCAATGTAACAGTGTTTATGTAGCATCAGTGTTTAGAGGTTGCTATAACTGTTAGCTGTCACTGTCTAGGTGACGTCAGCTTAGATGCTCAATGGTTAGGATTTATACTATAAATAGACAGTGCCTGTACTGTTCTATTTATTTCTTTTGCACACACACTCATCTTGTACGAACATCCATAGTGAGCTCAGGCTGAGGGGGAGTTAGTGTTCATGCATGCATAAGTCTGAATATTATAATCTTTCAATATTTTGACTATGAAAGCATTATATGATCAAAGCTAATCTTTCCTTAATTATGTTACAAAGATTTACATTCATTTCCGCTGCAATTATTCTCTGTTTTAACTTCTTTCATTACCATCTTAATTAAAATAACACAATCAAGTCAAACTCAGATCCTAACAATTGGTATCATAGCATAGGACAGTCAAATTCAATCTAACAATCAATTTGACGTAAAAGTTCAGCTCAATTTCATTGATACTAAGTTGTTTGTATCAGTTGAAAAATAGATTACAAGTGTAATCACGTCTAAAGTTGATTATTTCGAAAACTTCTGTAAAACGACCAGGATGACTTCACACTCACAAGACCCTCACAACACTGGAACACTATTCAAGCCACCTATGCTTGTCATATCTGAATCCAATATCTGGCAAAGTAGGATGGGCCATGTGTTAGAACAACAAAACACCGGCTGCTGGAAGTCTGTCATCTTTGGACCTCATGTTCCAATGGTACCAAGCACAGAAGATCCCAAGGCCCAAGTGCCTAAAAGCCTTGAAAATTACTCAGATCAGAATTTTCAAAAAATTGAATTAGATGCAAAGGCTTTTAGCATTGTGGCCTCGGCTCTTCAAAATGACATATATGTTGGACTGTTACATTATAACAGTGCCAAAGAGCTTTGGGATGCACTGAAAGAGCAGTTTGGTGGGATAGAAAAGGTCATAGAAAACAACAGGGAGGTTTTAAACCAGAAAAAGAGTGAAGTCTGACCCAACTTAATGGTAGGCTTCTCACCTATGAGAGAGAGCTGAACCAGAAAAAGAAGTTGTAGGAATCTGGAAAAGTTGCTGATGATTACACTTTTGGTAACACAACAAGTTTGGGTCAAGAAGAGTCATCAGGTGGTAGTAAGGACCAGAGTTATGATCATTACATCGACGTAACTGCAGGTGGAGCCTTCAACTCTAAGCCTTACTCAACCAATTATGCTTTCACAGCTAATAGGGAAAACCACAACTCTGACAACTTATCCTTTGAACTCAATGACCCCCAACATTTTGATCCCATTGATCTGGAAGAAGTGGACATTTTGCACCAATTGAACTTGTTGAGTGTAAAAACCAACAAGTTTTACAAGAGAACAAGTAGAAAGTTTCCAGGACTGCATGGGAATTTAAAAGTGGGGTTGGATAAGTCCAAAATTAAGTGCTATAAGTGAAACAGGCTTGGTCACTTTGTTAGGGAATGTAGGAGTCAAAATAGTGGTCCAATCGTTACTCACCCTAGCCCAAGACCTCAAAACACTCAAAACACTATGCACTATTCCCAATATACCCCTGCTCCTCATATACAAAACACTACCCATTTTGCACATCTTTTAAACACTGTTCTAGTGCAATATGTTCAAACCACAGTTCCACAAATTCAGTATGTCCAAGCCCCTGTCTCTTAGTTCCAAGTGCAACAACCTGCACCATAACATACTACACAAACATCTGCCCCAGCAGAGGCTGGTCAACAGAGTTTCTTTACTCAGGGCTTTGTTGATTGGAGCAGTATGCATGATGATTTGACTGATGAAAATTTTGCTCTATTTGCTAATTCTAATGTTCCTTGTGATGAATTTTGTTTTATGGAATTAGAGTCAATACCAGAAGGGTAGGAATCTGATGAAGTGGAAGCCAGTGCTGAAACAGTGGATGAAGTTGCTGAAGCAGTGGTTACTACTGTTGTTGGTGAATAGATGTTAGAGTAGAAAGAACCTAAACCACTGTTGGAACCTCTTGCTGATCCATGGGATGGTAGAGTGTGTGAGGATGAATGTGACTGTGCCATGATAGCTACAGCTAAGGTATCACCTCAGGTCTTGAAAATTTTATGTTCGGATAAATGCATCATTGCATTTGCAAATATAAAAGAGGTGAATGAAAACTTAGTGATAACATTTTAAAAGATGAAGTACAATTTGAAAAAACTGCCAAAGAGTTGAAAAACAAATTGTATGAAAAAGAAAATGAAATCTGCAGTCTGAAACATGAACACAACATAACCAAAGACCAACTCCAAGTTATGGTAGAAAAATACCAAGTTTGTAAAAAGGAGCTTGAATCCACCCAAATCACTTGTGAGAAATGGGTGGAGTCTTGTAAAGGTTATGAGCTGATGTTAGAGAAGCAGATCAAGATCAATGTAAAGTTTGGCATAGGCTTTAGAAAACATGACCAAACTGAAAACACTGCTAAAATTGATTCTGGCTTAGTTGAAGTAATACCAACAAATTTGGCTGGTCAAGAGATTAAAGTCACAGATAAAAATGGAAACAAAATCATTTTAGAAAAACTAAAAGGGTCATCAACCTTTGAAGAGATAGAAAAATATCAATTCAAACCCACCTGGTGAGATGAATGTGACATCCTTGAAAATTTCAAGCCAATGGATTTTTCCACAGTTGAGGGTGTCAAAGCACCTAAGGCTAAGGTCATTCCTCTTAAAGACATCCCAAGAGAGGTTAAAAACTCTATTGAAAAGGAAGTTGAAAAGAGGAAGAGAAGAGAAAATGTTAAAAACTTGTTTTGTGATTTTTGTGAGAAAAGAAATCATTCCACAAAGGACTGTTTTCACTTGAAAGTTTTTTATATAAGGAAAATTGGTCTGTAATAATCCCACCTCAGAATATTCCTCCTACCAGTCCCACCTTTCACCTATTTTTCCTACAATGGTCCCTCGTTAAAAAAACTTAACAGAGTTAAGCTTTTTTTTTTTTTTTTTCCAAATATCATGCCTTTTTGTTGGCTTTCTATCACTCCATCAACCAGTCAAGTACCAAGAGGTACTGAAAGACAATAGTTGGGTAGAAGCTATGCAAGAAAACCTCCAACAGTTCAAAAGACAACAAGTATGGGAACTTGTACCACTGCCAAAGAATGTTGTAACGCCCAAAATTTTTCCTTTTAAATTATTTAAATAATGACATACTTTATCTAACGAAATTTGGGCATGACCCGTTCGTAATACGAGCAGTCCCCTGTTTTCCACATTTAAAATTCATTTTCAACACGACGCATTTCAAAAACCATAATATACACTATCAAACAAACCTTGACACACTACGAAAACCATTAAGTTTAAAATACATGCATCCTACTAAGATTTTCAAAAGACAAACATAATAAAAACTAGGATTAACTACTTGATATAGACAAAAGTGACAAAGTATTAAGCATTGTCTTCTTTACAAAAGTAGCGGAACATGAGACGGGCCTTGAAGCGTGTTCGAACCGGACGAAGCTTGATAGCTAATCTTGAGATTTACCTACATCGCCACAACAAAGTAAACTCATTAGAACTAAAATTCTTTCTTTTAACTCGAGAATTCCACTTTCGGATTTATAACCATTATGACATCCGCAAACTTGTAAATTGCTAAATACCTTCATTCTTGCACATAAGTATGTTCCGAATGGAACTTCATACCATTTCTTCCATTCTTACATTCTATTCCTTCGACCCATCCATAAAAAGGGTCCACACAATTACTTTTTCATAATCGATTCAATTCAACACATCTTATGTTAAAACAACAATATAATAAAATCATGAATTGTACAAGTAGCGTACCTCGATCTTGATTTCCTTGTAGCTTCGCTTAACTCAAAATTTCTTCCTTAACACCTATACATAACCATTCATACTTTAATTTAGGTCTTATACCCATTTACACACACCAATTGGTAAGACATCATACAATCCACACTTACTTCAAAAACACATTCAATTCACATAAAGTTTATAACTAACAAGGTTAACATCTTTATTAAAGCATTTCATCAAACACATGGTGTGCATAACATCAACGAAGCATAAGGTACAAGCGTTCAAAGCATAATCCTACTAGTTCATTCTTAGATTATCAAGATTAACCAAAATTTCCCACAACAATCACTCCAAATCAGTTTTTAACTATCATTGATTCATCAATAACAATTCTCATACTAACTATTACAATAATTTCACACATAATTTCATTCTTGTTCTTCATTACCTTCCTAATTCAAGTGGGTTTATGCTTCAAACCATCCGATTAACTAAAATCAAACAAATTCTCTTGTTCTATTGTGAAATCCTAACTCACAACTACACAATTATTGACATTACTACAAGATTGGGTTGAAACCCACTTTCTACAAATCATCCAAAACAGAATTTTCAACTTACCAATCGTTGAACAAGCTCAGATTAATTGAGTTTAGGGTTCATGCATCCATTAGAGCTCTTAATTTCCTTCTGATTTTGAGAATCTTAAGAAGTTAGGGTTTTTCTTGGCCCTCCTTTGGCTCTGGTCGATCCACAGAACACACACAAGGTGTGTGTTTTGTGTTTTACTTATTAAATTAAAACTTCTTTCCCTTTTTACAAGTTTACCTGTAACGCCCCGCGTTTTCATACTTTCTATATCTAGAAACCATCGTTTGAAAAACTATTTTTGGAAACTTCGTAGTCTTGTAATCATTCTTTCATTGAAAGCAATATAAATTCCGAGACTTGGATTATGGTTTACACTCGTATTTTGTTAATTACATGACACACATACTTTTTGTAGGCACACACACCCAATTTCGTGGAACAATTGATACTTATTCGTAATTTTTGGAAACAATGTGTTAAACTTCTAAATACATGAAACTTACGCATAAAACGCGTTTTGAACGTAAACGACACTTGCTTATGATACTTTTACACTCAATTATACTTGGGTTATACTCCTCATACTTGAATTTATCTTAAAATATGCTTTTATGGCAAGAATGGTCCTTAAAAGTCCTAAAAACATCAAAATAAACAAGTCTGGGGGCTAAAGTGTAATTTTTGAAACTTTTGTCAAATAAGCAACCCCCGGGAGGCCCGCTTCAGCTTACTTGATATCTAATGCGGGCCGCATGGCCTTCATGTTCGCGAAAAAAACACAGCAGCTTCAATCAGACGCGAATTAGCACGAATCCCACCATTCTAACACTCCCCAATCACCATTTAGCCACCTCTAAACACCTCCAATCACACTCAAACTCTTCCACTATAAATATACACCTTCTCCTCACCATTTTACACTTTCACAACTCCAATCATCTCACAATTTCACTCTCTAAATCTGTTGCAAACTCAGAATTCGGGCAGATTCATAACCTTGCACAAAAGTGAGCATAACTTGCTCATTTCTTAATGAAATCACTTGATTCTTCTTCCTATTTGCTTGGATAATCATGGGGTTTGATTCCTTGGTTTCTCCATGGGGAAATCAGACCTGGAATTGCTCCGAAATTGTCCATAAACTTTCTGTTTTGTTACATGTTCTTCAAAAGCTTGTTTAAACTCATCCAACTTGTGTCTAACACATCTCATGCCTATGTCCCAATGCTTACAACCTCTCTTATGGTTGGTTAAGCTTAAAAACAAGGTTGAGACACTATAAATCAGAGGTTAAAACCTCAAATACTTTCTGTTTTGTTAGGGTATTTGACCCACAAATCATGTCAAGCTTAGATCTTGATGAATGAGTGATTATGGAACAACTTGGGTTGTCCTACATACAATCCTCACATGATTTGATGATTTCTCTTTAGTTAGGTTGTTTATAGTGTTATACAAATCCTAGTTCGTGACCCTCCTTGGTTGTTTTTACATCAAGTGAAGTGGTGAACATTCAAGGGGTTCCTAAATGGAAGCATGTTCTTCCTACCCCATACATGACATCTATGATAACTCGAGGTGCCTAAATGAAGATCCTAATCTTCTACCTCCTACTTGAATTATTGGACTAAATAATATGTAATACTTAACCTAGATATATATATACACTCATTCGAACCTTTGATGTTGAACTTGTGTTTACATGTTAAAGTAGTAGAACATCATATAAGACCTAAACCTTGTTGTGATTCTTATGGGTGTTCAACTCATGAAAACATTATCATAACCCTTGTGGTTACCAAGTGTCATACAAGTGTTAAGTGTTGAAGATGATTATTTTCACATGTTATTCTCATATCTTATTTTTATGTTGTTTTAAATACCGAATCTCGACTCTAAGCATACTTGAACTTTAACCCTTACACATTCAATCTTTTAACCTCATCAACTCGTCAATAATTGGATAATTGGAAAGCATATGCAAACTTTGTGAGTATACTCGTATTTCCCCCTTTTACTTTTACCACTTTTGGGGTGTAACATGTTTATTTATCAACAACTTACACATGAACATTTTTGCTTAAACACATGAACATTCCTACTAACATGCTTGTATACGTGATGGCTTGATATTTAAACTTGGGTGAATCTTATGTGTTGAACTTATCATTAACTTCGTACGAGCCAAACCGTGACATATGTAGCGCTATAGGATTAACGACCCGCCACCCGTAACTTGTGGTAATGTCATGAGCCTGTTGCGTTTCCTTGGTTTGATATGTTAGACACATGCCATGTTTTTACGTTTATCTTGAATCACATGCTTGCTATGAGGAATTGTTCAAAACTTATCATTTGTTATGTACGTACCAAACTTGTATACTCGCCCTTGCTTTTGCATTGAACTTTATTTTAAACATGTTACAGGTTGAGGATGATGATGCTATGAAATGAAGTAGCGTTGATGCCTAGATACATATATAGACGTTTAGGTCAAATACATTGTATAAATGCCATATTTGTTGTCGTATTGTTTTTCTTGTATTTAACATGTTGTATTTCAAATTTCATGTATTGTAACATTTATTTACGAAAGAAATCAATTTATCTTTAATTCTATTGTCGCAATTAGCGTTATGTGTGATGAGCAATCTTTCTTCGTCTCACTCCGATGTTTCCGCCATCGGTTGGGGTGTGACATTGCCCCCTCTAGTTAGTATTGTTGTTTATTTGTCACATAACTTTCCTTCTAATTGAGTTACTAACATATGTATTTAACTAGGTTAAAAATAATCATAACTAGACATTTTAGGTAACAAAATTAATTGCATATTTTTGGGGTGTTACAAATCTACCCCCCTTAAAAGAGGTTTCGTCCCCGAAACCTTAATACGTACCAAATAATGACGGGTAATGCTTCCTCATATCATCTTCTAGTTCCCATGTAAGATCTGATCCTTTCCGATGTTGCCATTGCACCAAGACTTTCTTTATAGCTTTGTTCCGAAGGTGCGTTACCTTAGAATCCTTGATAGCTATCGGTTTTTTAATGTAATTCAATCTTTCGTCTAATACAATATCGTCGTGAGATACGTAAGCTGTTTCATCCGATAAACAATTCCTTAGTTGAGAAACATGGAACGTATTATGAATCCCTTCTAAAATTGGCGGTAAATCCAATTGATATGCTACCCTTCCAACTCGTGCTAGAACCTTAAAAGGTCCTATGTATCGCGGACCTAATTTCCCTCGCTTTCGAAAACGTATTACGCCTTTCCATGGGGATACTTTCAAATATACATAATCCCCAACTTGGAATTCAAGAAGACGTCTTCTTTGATTTGCATATGCTGCTTATCGATCCTGTGCCGCCTTTAATCTAGCCAGTATAAGATCAATCTTCTCGTTAGTTATAGCTACTACGTCGCTAGGTGCAATTTCTCTTTGTCCCACATCTTCCCAACATATGGGAGTCCGACATTTTCTTCCGTATAGCACTTCATATGGGGCCATTTGTATACCACTATGATAGCTATTATTATATGAAAATTCTACCAAGGGTAGATGATCATCCCAGCTTCCCCCAAAATCCATCACGCACGCTCTTAACATATCAACTAGCGTTTGGATGGTCCGTTCGGATTGACCATCTGTTTGTGGGTGGTAGGCGGTACTGAAATGTAATCTTGTACCCATCTCATCATGAAACCTTTTCCAAAAGCGAGATGTGAATCGGATATCTCGATCTGAAATAATGGATACGGGTACCCCATGACGAGATATAATCTCGTTCACACAGATTTCCGCCAATTTTTCTGAGGTAGCGGGTTCCCGGATGGGTAAAAAGTGAGCGCTTTTGGTGAGCCGATCTACGACCACCCATATGGCATTATGCCCTTTCTTTGTCTTTGGAAGTTTAGTCACAAGGTCCATAGTCACATTTTCCCACTTCCACACCGGAATTTCCAATGATTGAATCATACCACAGGGTTTCTGGTTTTCCGCCTTAACTTGGGAACAAGTTCAACATTTTGCAACATATTTTACAATATCCCGTTTCATTCCGGGCCACCAATAACTTTTCTTCAAATCCAAATACATTTTTGTAGCTCCTGGATGAACCGAAAATCGGGATTTTTGAGCTTCTTTGAGTATCACGTCTTTTACTGCACTAAACCGAGGTATCCATATCCGGCCATACATTGATTTAATTCCACTGGGTCTTTCTTCTAATTTATCAACAAACCCCTTTGTTCTTTCCTTTCTTGAATCCATTTCGCTCAGCGACTTGACTTGGGCTTCCTTAATCATTTCGAGAAATCGAGGTGTAACTACCATTTTCATGGATTTCACTTGAATTAGAGGCGGATAATCCTTTCGGCTCAGGGCATCGGCCACTACATTTGCCTTGCCCGGATGATAAAGGATTTCACAATCATAATCTTTAAGAAGTTCTAACCACCTTCGTTGCCTCATATTTAAATCTTTTTGCTCGAAAATATATTTAAGGCTTTTGTGGTCAGAATAAATTGTGCTTTTCGTACCGTATAGATAATGCCTCCATATCTTTAAAGCGAACACTACTGCTGCTAACTCCAAGTCATGGGTTGGATAATTACTTTCATGTGATTTCAATTTCCTTGAAGCATAAGCAATGACTCTACCCCTCTGCATCAAAACACATCCCAACCCTTGGTGTGATGCATCAGTAAACACCACAAAGTCTTCCGTTCCATCAGGTAAGGTTAATACCGGGGAGCTCGACAGCTTCTCTTTCAGAGTTTGAAACGCCTTTTCTTGATCTGTACCCCATGTAAACTTCTCATTCTTCTTGGTTAACTTGGTCAATGGCAGGGCCAATTTAGAAAAGTCTTGAATAAACCTCCTATAATAGCCTGCTAAGCCCAAAAAGCTTCTCACTTCACTTGGGTTCTTTGGAGGTACCCATTTCATAACAGCTTCCACCTTTGACGGATCTACTAAAATACCATCCGCATTAATCACATGACCGAGAAATTGTACTTCTCTAAGCCAAAAAGCACACTTAGAGAATTTCGCGTACAATTTCTCCTTGCGGAGCACTTCAAGAATTTCGCGCAAATGGCATGCATGTTCGGCTTCACTTTTGGAGTAAACCAAGATATCATCAATAAAAACTATAACAAATTTGTCTAACATGGCCCGAAAAACTCGATTCATATGATCCATGAACGCGGCGGGCACGTTCGTTAACCCAAAGGATATTACTAAGAACTCGTAATGTCCGTATCGCGTTCTAAATGCCGTCTTCACCACATCCTCATCCCGTACCCTTAATTGATGGTATCCGGACCGTAAATCAATTTTCGAAAACCAACTTGCCCCTTGTAACTGATCGAAGAGATCATCGATTCGGGGCAACGGGTATCGGTTTTTCACCGTTAGCTTATTCAATTCTCGATAGTCGATGCACATCCGCATCGAACCATCCTTCTTTTTGACAAAAAGAACAGGCGCTCCCCAAGGCGATACACTCGGGCGTATAAATCCTTTGTCGAGTAACTCTTGTATCTGAACCATTAACTCACGCATTTCAGTTGGGGCCAACCTATAAGGAGCTTTGGCTACGGGTTTGGCATCGGGATACAATTCAATCTTAAAATCTACTTCACGTTCTGGTGGAAGCCCCGACAAATCTTCCGGAAATACATCAAGAAACTCTTTCACAACTTCAACCTCCTCTATCTTGGGGGTATTCTGGTTAGTATCTATCACGTAAGTTAGAAACGCCTTACTTCCATTTCGCACATACTTGAATGCTTGGACTATAGAACAAAGCTTCGATTTAACATTCCTTTCCCCTTGTATACTCACTCGTTTTCCACCCGGTGTTAACACATGAATTACCTTTTTCTCGCATTGAATTTCGGCATGATGTTTGGCTAGCCAATCCATGCCAACTACAACCTTGAATTCTCCCAAAACCATGGGAATAAGGTCAATGGCAAACTTCTCATCTTCAACGATAATTTCACAATCTCTACAAACTTCCTGCAACAAATAACTCTTACTATCCGCTATCTCTACTTCTAATGGCATATGCATTCTTTCGATTCTAAAAGAGGGGTGTGACACTAATTCACTTGATACAAACGATCTACTGGCTCCAGTATCAAATAACATATATGTAGGCATCAAGTTCAATAAAAGTATACCTGACACAACATTTGGGTGGTCCTTTGCTTCTTCAGTCGAGATCTGAAACATCCTCCCCTTAGCTCTTGGGGCTTCCTTATCGGTTTTCTGTTGAAGCTTGGGACATTCAGCCTTAATATGACCCGGTTGGAAACAGTTATAGCACGTTCTGGTAGGATTAGGACATCTATAGTATGGATGTCCCTCTTGACCACAATTGTATCAGCCCTTCTTCCCCTTCAAGCACTCCCCCATGTGTAACTTTCCACAAGTCTTGCATTTCGGAATGCTACCTTTCGCCTTATCCTTCTTGCCATGATCTTGAAAATTCTGTTTCTTTGACGGGCTTGAGCTGGGAACATTCTCAGACACTATTTTCTCACCTCTTTCTGCTTGTCTTCTTAGTTCAATTTCCCTATCTCGCGAAAAATTAATGAGCTCGTTCAAGGTTTCACATTTAGCGGGAGTTGTGAACTCCCGATATTCGGCCTTCAACATACCATGATAGCGGTTTATCCTCATTCTTTCTGTTCCCGCTATTTCTTGACAGAATTTCAGCTTGTCAAGAAAAGTGTTGGTGATTTCATCAATGGTTTCGTCCTTCTGTCGAAGATGTAAGAAATCTTCTTGGATCCTGTCAATGGCAGATTGCGGACAATGGTACTTTAGGAAAGGTTCCTTAAACTCTGGCCATGTCAAGACTTAAACCTTATCTTCACCAATTTCTTTACTATAAGCATCCCACCAGTCTTTAGCTTGGAGTTGTAAACAACCGGTGGCAAACATTACTTGGTCTTTCTTTTCACAGTGGCTCCGTACAAACCGCCTCCATACTTGCGATCCACCTTTGACATGCTATAGGGTCAATCTCTCCTTTATATGGTAAAGGATTGCACGCCATAAATTCCTTGTATGTGCATTTACGAGCCCCCTTCTTTCCTTGTATTTCACCAATCATCCCTTTCAACTCGTCCATCTTACTTGTCATCATCGTTTCCACCACTTCTAACACTTGACTCTCCACTTCTTGGGCTAATCAAGGAATACTTGCCTGGATTGCCTTTCCAACCTCTTCCGAAATCATAGTTTTCAGTTGTTCTTGTTGTGTGGCTTCGTCCTCATTCGTATCCGCCATCTACACATAAACATCATTCTTTATTTCAAACTTTCATTCATCCTTTCTATCATGTAATCGTGCTAGTAGTACATAACTTTCATTCTTTTTAATGTGTAAAAGGAATTACACATGATTATTTCATACTTAAACTTCCTTTGAATGCTCAACGTTTCAGACAACCAATCATCATGGCATTCTTTCTTCCGTATATCTTGGTGTCATTCTTTTTATTCTTTAAAGTCTTATTATAATGTTTTCAATACTTCCCGTGTGATAAAAACATCTATCACACCCAACCGATGGCGGAAACATCGGAGTGAGACGAAAACGAGATTGCAAGAGGATTCATAACGCTATTGATGACAAGTATTCATTAATTGATTTTACATCACTTGAAATAATATACAACAAGTTTAAATCATTTACAACAAATAGTCAAATAATAAACCTTTATTTCATTTATGTAATGTAGTACATGATTTAGATACCAAATCCATCAAGTTTGGAAGTAAAATACAACATAATAAGCATTAAAATTTAAATGCGTTTCTAGGCAAATCCTACTAGATTCCGGGCATCTTTATTTATATCGTCAACCTGCAATACATGTTAAAGCATAGTTCAATACAAAAAGCATTGGCGAGCATACAAGTTTTGGATGTAAATATAGATAAGAAAGCATTTTAATCAACTTCGCATGCGTAACTAATATACTAGATTAATGTAAACATTACGCGCGATCTAAAATTTATAACACATATGATTTGCAAGCATAACCCGTAAGATTACAAGTAAAACGCATAAGACTACAAGTATAACACGTAAGTTGTGTAAATTTTTTTTAAGTACATGTATTGTCCCCAAAAATAGTAAAGCGTAAAAAGTGGATCGAGTATGCTCACATAATTACTATGTCTTCCGATTATCCAAATGTTGATGAGCGTAAGAGATTAGGAGGATGGAACACTGAGGTCACCCTATATGGGCAAACGATGGTGCATGAGTAAACGGAATTACGACGGAGGATTTGAATTGGAATTAAAGTATCTAGTTGATATAAATGTGTGTGTATATATATATATTATATAGTTTTAGTAATATTTCTAAATTAATTCTTTCAAAAGTATTATTGAAATGATGTCCAAAAATAAAAATAATTATGCCTTTATATCTATTTCATAAAAATTAGCCGAATTGATAGGTTTCGTTTTATAAAATTTACACGTTTTGTTTTACGGAATTTTACGAAAAACGGGCAGAGTTTCCTCTGTTTTTGGACGATCCCAACAACACATGTTGTCGATTTATTTGTCAAAATTCAACAATCAACGAAACATTATACACTTATACAAGTTTTATAACGAAAACATATATGAGTTTACATGAATTTTATACAAGTTTCACGTAACTAAACGAGTTCTATACGAGTTTTATACGAGTTTCAAGCAACTAAACATATATGTACAGTAATAAATAAACATATTGGCGTCGTTTAAGATCATATCGAGTCTTGGATCGACAGTTGACCAGCTTAACCAAGTTGACTCGGTTTGACCGAGTCAAAACTGAACCGAGCTAGCCCGTTGATGGAACCAGAATGAACATGAAACTGAACCGGACAAGTATGACTGTTGACAATCCGTGAACTTCTGTTGACCCGACGGAAACCCGACCAAATCTGGAAACGAAACTCGAACCAAAAAGAACCGAGTCGACTGATAACCAGATGGGAACCGAATCGAGACCCAAAGCTGAACCGATACCCAAACCAGCTGACCACTGCCGCTGTCGTGGCTCCGGCGGACAGCGCCGCCATCGACCACCACCATCACCTGGTTAACATCATCATTCGTCATCAATGTCGGTTTATAAAAGAACCAAAAAGGAAACGAGGGTTTGGAGAAAGATTACCGGGAACGCCAAAGGTCGCCGGAGCCGTCATCGGCCTGTCGAGCCGACGTCGCATCCGCCGCAGACGACGGTGCCGCTGCCGTTGTTGTTCCTCTGTCTCCGTGTCTTTCTCTCTACCTCTCTCTCTACCATCGCCGTCGTATACCACCAGCGAAGTGGTGGTTTAAGATGAAGGGGGCGGAGGGTTGTTGTGGTGTGTCGTTGGCTGGACTGCCGTTGGAGCAGAAGGGAGGGAGATAAGCGAGAGGTGGAGTGTGGGTGTTGCGTCGGAGAAGGAGAAGGGGGTTTACCGGAGTTCGGCCGGACCTCTGGCTCCGGTCATCGGAGAAGGTATTGAGCAGGGAGAGTCTTGAGGGGGGGGGGGGGGGGCTAGGGTTTTTAGGTTATGAAGAAGATGTGGGGGTATTTATAGGTAAGTTAAGTGTGTGGGTTGGGCCTAAAGCCCGTTAACGCGTTTCAAGCGTTTTTAAGCGGCCCGGTCGTGTTTACGAGATCAGTTTTCAAACCCGAGCATCGTATAATGTCGTAGAATAATATTTTAAGGTCAAATTACGTAGAATGTCATCGGCAGTTGTGTGACGCGTTCGTTCATCGTTTGCGGAAAATCGCGTAAAATGATTCGGTCGTCATTTATAATTAGTTTTTCGATCAGTTTTCAACTGAAAATATTAAAATAGGGGAACGGAACGTATTTTCCGAAAATATGAAAATACGGGAAAATACGGGGCGTTAGAGTCTCCCCTACTTTAGGAAATTTCGTCCCGAAATTTATTCGGGAGGAAGACTTTAGAAAATTGGCATTTCGTAGTACGCGTGGGTATAGAAGAGGAATGGGTTGGTGAATGATTAAAGTTTGTATATAATTATAGCAGGGAAACACCGAATTCCTCATGGCACGTTTTCACGAAAGTTGGGTAATATAGTAGGAACACTTATATATAGGAAGTACCATCGGCGTATCCACCATTTTCATACTATATTACGTCCGTTTCATTAATCGATGCCATGTTACGTCCCGTGTCACAAACAGGGTTTATTAACGTATTATGAATGAGAATGATAGCGTATAGTAATTTAAGTATGTAAGCATGATTGGTATTTAAGTATGAGAGAGGTCATAAGGTGTAAGTATATGTATGAGTATGATTAAATTCTTTGAATAGTCCACATGAGATATTTTAGTTAACTAGATTAACGCATTACTGGCATGTGATCTCACAGGTCAAACCATCGTGTCCGCAAGTATGTATGTATGTATGAATGTATGAATGTATGAATGACTTAACATGACCGCAAGTCCATGCAGCGGGCGTTACTCCTATAGCGCTACACAAGCGCTATATATGTTAAGGTGCGGCTTGATCAAAGTTAATGACAAAATGTCAACCCAACGTTTAACGCAAGCGTCATCTATTCATGGCACATGTCATCATTTCGTTGCCATGAAAAGATCCGTAATGTATAAAGCGTCATCTAATCATAGCACATGTCATCATTTCGTTGCTATGAAAAGATCCGTAATGTATAAAGCGTCATCTAATCGTAGCACATGTCATCATTTCGTTGCTATGAAAAGATCCGTAATGTATGAATGAATGTCTTGACATTACCACAAATCCATGCGGCGGTGCGCTACTCCTATAGTGCTTCACAAGCACTCTATATGTCAAGGGGTGGCTTCATCCGAAGTTAATGACCAGTTTATCACATAAAGAATGTCCAGTAATCCCGAATCAAGTATAACGTAATAGTAGGCGTGTATTAATTTATTGTGTAAAACGATGACTAGGTAACAAGTATTAAATCGCATAAAAGTCAAGTTAATATAAAAGAGAGGCTTGATAAGTATTAGAGTGCTTCGGGTTTAGAAGCTTCGACTATTTCAAAGTGAATCGCAAGTCCTTTCGAATTAGGGAGACATGCTTGGCCTAATAGGTATAATACTCTCGTCGCCAGGCGATTAACGGTATTTTACCCTTCCAGTTAGTACATGTCCCTAATTTGATCGAAAATACGAAACTTTGGCGAGATTGCAAATCGTAGAGCGCGACCAGTCACCAAGGTGTAGATGTCAATCCTAGCTTGACAATTTCATCCCCATAATGTGGTTTATTGAACGAAACAAGATAAAATCTCGACTCGTCAATAAGGAACCACTAGAGTTTGAGATGGAAATTCCCATCAAGATACAGATATCACTCCTGACTTGATGGTGAAATTTCGTGCAAAAAATAACATGTAAGGTGGATTGAAATTCGTCACCAAAGGCGGGAATCACCCCTATTTTAGTGAGTCGTTTCGATTGTGTAATATGAGTATCTTCAAGTATGTATTGTGTGAAATGTTTTAGAAAAGACACATTGTATATTTAGGGAAAAGAAGAGGTAGAAGCAAATAGGAAGAATTACATATTAAGCAAGAATCAGGAATGGTCAAGTTTTGGTACTTAGACTATAGACTAGGTCGAACATGGCAATTCTACCTAATTCCCTATAGTTATGGCTCTGATACCAATCTGTCACACCCCAACCGATGGCGGAAACATCGGAGTGAGACGAAAACGAGATTGCAAGAGGCTTCATAACGCTATTGATGACAAGTATTCATTTATTGATTTTACATCACTTGAAATAATATACAACAAGTTTAAATCATTTACAACAAATAGTCAAATAATAAACCTTTATTTCATTTATGTAATGTAGTACATGATTTAGATACCAAATCCATCAAGTTTGGAAGTAAAATACAACATAATAAGCATTAAAGTTTAAATGCGTTTCTAGGCAAATCCTACTAAATTCCGGGCATCTTTATTTATATTGTCAACCTGCAATACATGTTAAAGCATAGTTCAATACAAAAAGCATTGGCGAGCATACAAGTTTTGGATGTAAATATAGTTAAGAAATCATTTTAATCAACTTCGCATGCGTAACTAATATACTAGATTAATGTAAACATTACGCGCGATCTACAATTTATAACACATATGATTTGCAAGCATAACCCGTAAGATTACAAGTAAAACACATAAGACTACAAGTATTACACGTAAGTTGTATAAATGATTTTTAAGTACATGTATTGTCCCCAAAAATAGTAAAGCGTAAAAAGGGGATCGAGTATGCTCACATAATTGCTAAGTCTTCCGATTATCCAAATGTTGACGAACGTAAGAGATTAGGAGGATGGAACACCGAGGTCACCCTATATGGGCAAACGATGGTGCATGAATAAACAGAATTACGACGGAGGATTTGAATTGGAATTAAAGTATCTAGTTGATATAAATGTGTATACATATATATATATATATATATAAATTTATAGGGGAATGCTAAAATGAGAACCACCTCGAGTTGTAAGAACCGTGAGAACTACACCGTAGGGGGCGCGGTGGACCAAATTTTTTTTCATAAACGTAGATGCATGTATTATAACAACATTTGTAAAAAAAATTAAAAAAAAAAAATGCCGTGTGTGTAGTTTTGAGCGCCACAAGTTTGTGTTTACAGATACCGTAAATCTGGCCGGAAAATTTACGGTACCCGTAAACACAAACTTGTGGTGGTCAAAACTACACACACGATATTTTTTTTTATTTTTTTTTACAAATGTGCTTATAATACATGCATCTACGTTTCTGAAAAAAAAATTTGGTCCACCTCGCCCCGGATCAAAAAGTTCTCGCGGTTCTTACAACTTGAGGTGGTTCTCATTTTAGCGGATACTTAAATTTATATATATATATATATATATATATATATATATATATATATATATATTATATAGTTTTAGTAATATTTCTAAATTAATTCTTTCAAAAATATTGTTGAAATGATGTCCAAAAATAAAAATAATTATGCCTTTATATCTATTTCATAAAAATTAGCCGAATTGATAGGTTTCGTTTTATAAAATTTACACGTTTTGTTTTACTGAATTTTACGAAAAACGGGCAGAGTTTCCTCTGTTTTTGGACGATCCCAACAACACATGTTGTCGATTTATTTGTCAAAATTCAACAATCAACGAAACATTATATACCTATACAAGTTTTATAACGAAAACATATATGAGTTTACATGAGTTTTATACAAGTTTCACGTAACTAAACGAGTTCTATACGAGTTTTATATGAGTTTCAAGCAACTAAACATATATGAACAGTAATAATAAAAATATTGGCGTCGTTTAAGATCATACCGAGTCTTGGATCGACAGTTGACCAGCTTAACCAAGTTGACTCGGTTTGACCGAGTCAAAACTGAACCGGACAAGTATGACTATTGACCAGCCGTGGACTTCTGTTGACCGGACGGAAACCCGACCAAATCTGGAAACGAAACTCGAACCAAAAAGAACCGAGTCGACTGATAACCAGATGGTAACCGAATCGCGACCCAAAGCTGAACCGAGACCTGAACCAGCTGACCACTGCCGCTATCGTGGCTCCGGCGGACAGCGCCGCCGTTGACCACCACCATCACCTGGTTAACATCATCATTCGTCATCAATGTCGGTTTATAAAAGAACCAAAAAGGAAACGAGGGTTTGGAGAAAGATTATCGGGAACGCCAAAGGTCGCCGGAGCCGTCATCGGCCTGTCGAGCCGACGTCGCCGCCGCCGCAGACGACGGTGCCGCTGCCGTCGTTGTTCCTCTGTCTCCGCGTCTTTCTCTCTACCTCTCTCTCTACCATCGCCGCCGTATACCACCAGCGAAGTGGTGGTTTAAGATGAAGGGGGGCGGAGGGTTGTTGTGGTGTGTCATTGGCTGGACTGCCGTTGGAGCAGAAGGGAGGGAGATGAGCGAGAGGTGGAGTGTGGGTGTTGCGTCGGAGAAGGAGAAGGGGGTTTACCGGAGTTCGGCCGGACCTTTGGCTCCGGTCATCGGAGAAGGTAATGAGCAGGTAGAGTCTTGAGGGGGGGGGGGGGGGGGGGGGGCTAGGGTTTTTAGGTTATGAAGAAGATGTGGGGGGTATTTATAGGTAAGTTAAGTGTGTGGGTTGGGCCTAAAGCCCGTTAACGCGTTTCTAGCGTTTTTAAGCGGCCCGGTCATGTTTACGAGACCAGTTTTCGAATTCGAGCATCGTATAATGTCGTAGAATAATATTTTAAGGTCAAATTACGTAGAATGTCGTCGGCAGTTGTGTGACGCGTTCGTTCGTCGTTTGCGAAAAATCGCGTAAAATGATTCGGTCGTCATTTCTAATTAGTTTTTCGATCAGTTTTCAACTGAAAATATTAAAATAGGGGAACGGCACGTATTTTCCTAAAATATGAAAATACGGGAAAATACGGGGCGTTACAACATCAAACAGAACAACACATTGGAAATTGGCTGAAAATGGTCCCCACCGTAAGCTACGGTGGCTACCGAAGCTTACGGTGGCGTCTTTTTCCTTACGCCACTAAGCTACTGTCTTACGGTGGTAATTCTTTCTCTAGGTCTACCGTAAGCTACGGTAGCCACCGTAGCTTACGGTGACGCCCAACATACTATGGCTGATTTTTCATGTTTTTGCAGCCCTTTCCGACCCGTTCTACCCCAAACTGACCCGATTCATCCCACAACATCCCGTAACAATTCCATAACATTCCATAACTATTCCATAACATTCTGTAACTAAATTATTCGTAATGCAAAAATTGAAATTTTAAAGGTACTTGCTTCGCGCCGCGGAACGAACACACACTTCTCACGAGCTTTCGGTTTGAGTTCAAGCGTTTGATGCTTAAATCCCTCAAACCAAGGCTCTGATACCAACTTGTAACACCCAAAATTTTTCCTTTTAAATTATTTAAATAATGACATACTTTATCTAACTAAATTTGGGCATGACCCGTTCGTAATACGAGCGGTCCCCTGTTTTCCACATTCAAAATTCATTTTCAACATGACGCATTTCAAAAACCATAATATACACTGTCAAACAAACCTTGACACACTACGAAAACCATTAAGTTTAAAATACATGCATCCTACTAAGGTTTTCAAAAGACAAACATAATAAAAACTAGGATTAACTACTAGATATAGATAAAAGTGACAAAGTATTAAACATTGTCTTCTTTACAAAAGTATCAGAACATGAGACGGGCCTTGAAGCGTGTTCGAACTGGACGAAGCTTGATAGCTAAACTTGAGATTTACCTACATCGCCACAACAAAGTAAACTCATTAGAACTAAAATTCTTTCTTTTAACTCGAGAATTCCACTTTCAGATTTATAACCATTATGACATCCGCAAACTTGTAAATTGCTAAATACCTCTATTCTTGCACATAAGTATGTTCCAAATGGAACTTCATACCATTCCTTCCATTCTACCCCTTCGACCCGTTCATAAAAAGGGTCCACACAATTACTTTTTCATAATCGATTCAATTCAACACATCTTATGTTAAAACAACAATATAATAAAATCATGAATTGTACAAGTAGCGTACCTCGATCTTGATTTCCTTGTAGCTTCGCTTGACTCGAACTTTCTTCCTTAACACCTATACATAACCATTCATACTTTAATTTAGGTCTTATACCCGTTTACATACACCAATTTGTAAGACATCATACAATCCACACTTACTTCAAAAACACATTCAGTTCACATAAAGTTTATAACTAACAAGGCTAACATCTTCATTAAAGCATTTCATCAAACACATGGTGTGCATAACATCAATGAAGCATAAGGTACAAATGTTCAAAGCACAATCCTACTAGTTCATTCTTAGATTATCAAGATTAACCAAAATTTCCCACAACAATCACTCCAAATCAGTTTTTAACTATCATTAATTCATCAATAACAATTCTCATACTAACTATTACAATAATTTCACACATAATTTCATTCTTGTTCTTCATTACCTTCCTAATTCAAGTGGGTTTATGCTTCAAACCGTGACAACTGTGCTCTGTAATCCCCATTTCATTCACCTTTGATCTGAATTACACTCTAAGTTGGAGCCTTTGCTTCATACCTGAGTGATTTAGATCAAGTTCTCCCTAACAAGGACCTTTTTTAAGCTTCCTTCGTTCTTTTATCGCTTTTCGAGCGTGAAAGTCAAACAGTGTTTGACTTTCTGCTTTGACCACGAATTGGTCAACACAAAGTTCTTTTGAACTTTGCAACGTGAGCGTGAGCACGATGGTTATAGTCCCTTGTGACTATACCTACTGATTACCATGTTGACTAAGCGTAGTGACGACGCGTAGTTTCGGTCAAAATGCGCATTTATGCGTATTTTGTAACCAAACTACTCTTGGGTATCAAAACACTTTGTTTTGATATCAAAACCTGTTTTCTAACTTAGTTAAGCATGTTTTAACATGCTTAGCTCATTATCTTTAGTTTAGGGCTTGTTTAGAGTCGTAAGTCAAGCGGTCTAAACCACCGCTTAGACTTTCGAACTCGACCCGTTTGGTCGATCATTAGGATCCGACCAAGCATGTTTAGTGACCATAGTTGCATAGGGAATAACCTTCCGAGGTTATACCTTATGGTCACGTAGTTTAAGTAGTAGTATGATAGGTAGTTTATATGCCTTAGGTAAATGACCAAAATGCCCTTTTCATGCATAATTGGATTTTAAGCATATGTAACTTAACTTTTGTCACCTAAACTGATTATGAAACATAATTAAACATGTTTAGGCATATAATACTTGTCATAGGACTAGTTAGACGCCTCGAACGCGCTTTTGCGCGCACAACGCGTTTAAGTAGCGTAAGCTACCTAAACGGGTCGTAACGGGTCGAATGCACTTAGGTTAGGTTCCAATTTAGAATGTAGGCTTTGTTAAACCATATCACATGAGTTCCAACACTCATTTGGTTTACAAGACCTCATTCTATCCGATCTTCCGATTTAGGTGTCGGTTTATTTATTAGTGATCCGATTACTAGGTACTACTTGAATTTCCTTGGTTTGCCTGAGCTTCGCTAAGTTATTTAGATTAAGGATACCCTTCTATTCAATGTGAATACATAGTTCCCCTATTTTACTGTTTTCGATTGTTTTGTGGTGATTCATATATATTAAACGATTTCGATATTTAAACGATGGTTTCAAAAACGACTAAGATAGTTTATATTAAACTAATAACGATTTTGATAATGTGAACAAACTTGTTGGACGTATTTACATAACGAATGACATTCATTAGCATTGATCAAGCCGACCAGTATTAGGTTATGGTACCATAGGATCTGACAAATCCCGTTATCAGAGTACACCCATGGTTATGTGTGGGGGTTATGTAGGTAACGACCGAATCTGGTGATTGTTAACTTGCCCTTTCATGGTTTGTTAATACGAGTTTCGAGATAGCCGAGTCACGAAGGTTTGAATGTTATTAGCGAGACGACCAAAAGTAGTTCACAATTAAAACGAATACGATTTGGAGACAAGTTAAACGATTTGAAACGACTTAAACGAGATAAACGAATTAGATAAACGATTGGTTATGGGTAGTGATTAGATAATGGGATGGGTGTAGCATGATAAAAGCATGGTAGATACGCCGCTGGTACATCTTATATATAAGTGCTTTTATCATATTACATTTCATGACATTTTTTAGTTCACTTGGGAAACGATTTCGAAACGATGTCACATAACGAGGTTTTCATAATGATATAAACATACAAGTTTTATTAACGAGTTTTTACGAGATATTTTACGAGTTGGTTTACTAAAACAAATGTTTTTGGGGTTAAGAATCATGGCTACGAGATTTTATAAACTATAACCATCTTGGTTTGAGTTGGTTAATTTTGTAGTCTAATGAGGTACTGCAACATATAAACGAGCCATGAATCCGACAGTCTCATAAAACCTATGTGCTCGCCAGCATTTATTTGATGACTTTGTTTTTACACATGTTTCAGGTGGTATTGCTTGATGTAATTTGTTTGTTTGGTTTTAAGACAATGATAAACGATGTAATTTGTTTGTTTGGTTTTAAGACAATGTACATTACTTAATAAATCAATAAAACAAAACTTTTAATTACCATGGTTGTGAAACGGTGATTCTGTTACAACACTCCCTGACGTTTCCGCCGCGGTTTTGTTGTTTTGACGCGGTCGGGGTGTGACAGAAGAGTTGGTATCAGAGCCAATGGTTATAGGGAATTAGGTTATTAGTAATGCTTTGACATGGACTATAACTTTCTAGGACCTCAACGCAAGTGTTCTTGCATTTAGATTTTAAAACAATACCGTCACCTATCCTTAGGTGATAACAACAACAAGAACACAATAACAAATCCGCTTCGAAAATTAATCATCTATCCTTGGATGATTGATTACAAGGTTTTGATCCCTCTTAATTTTCAAAAATCTCATCAAAGTTTGGGTCTAAATAATGTGAACACGTGCAAACTGGAAGAGTGAATTCCTGTACCCTGAGTTTTCTGTCTAAGGCTAGAGTGTTCGTACAAATCCGCAGTATCGAACCAGTTGTGACAACTGGCACAAAACCGGTAATTTCCGTACACTTTAATTATTATTTAATGACTGCAATTATGTGCTTAATTGTCAGTAATGTCTGAACACATGATTAAACAAGTGAATTCATGCACGATGTACACTACAAAATATTGCTTTATGCATAAACGAGAGCGTTGCGTCAAAAATAATAGTAAACTCACCGGTAAGACACACTGTGTCAACAGAACTGCAGAAAGCAGTCAGACATTAGAATTGAGGCCTAGGTGTAGGTCCGACGACAAAAGTACATTAAAACCCAAGAGTACATGTAAGGGTTTAATTTATAGATATTGCGAAAGCAAAAATAAGCACTAAAAAGCACCCGAAACGCACTTTAAGTGCAGAATTTTGTATAATTCAGCAATAATTCAGATTTTAGCACACGAATATTATGCAGAAAATATAATTTTTCTGTCAGAATATTTACCCAAGTGTTGGGAATCGAAAGGGATACAAAAAGGTATTTAAAAGACACTAAAAAGTGTGATTTAGCACTTTAACGAACCGGTGTCTAACCGAACAACCGGATATTACCCGGAACACCAAAATAATGCTAGAAGCATTGTTTTTATTTTTCTAAGCTAGTTAGGGTCCCCGAACACCCTAACACCCTTTAAATTAATAAACACATCAATAACCTAACAAAGTGCCAATAGATTGCAACTAATTAATAACTAAACCCATTACAAACCTAACCCCCCTTACACCCCCCCTCATGGACGGTCACATGTGGGGTGGACACCCCCACATTCCATTTGATTATTAAATTGTGGTTGTTGAATATCTAGGGAGCATAATACATGGGGGTTAATAAGGAAGTTGGATTATAAGTAAACACCTTAGGTCTTGAGCTTTTCATTTTCACCATCAACACTTGCAAACTCTTCCCTTCTCCTCCCTAGAGCTCACGACTCCATCCACCACCATACCATCACCCTTTTTCATTCAACTTCCTTCCATTCTAAGGCTACTAGAAGGCGTAAGAAGGTCACTAACGAAGCTCGGTGCAAGCGGATCTTGAAGGACCTTCACCATTTGCTTTTATCCACTTCATTTACCCTCTTGAACTTCCCTAGCCTTGTGCTAGTAGTAAGTGCTTCAAATCTTCATCTTGATCTTGTTTAGAGTGGTTAATAAGAGATTTAACGGATAAAAATTGTGAACATGCGAAAACAAAACTAAAAGTCTTGTTAGAATGAGGAATATGGTGGTTAATGAGTAAATATTAGTGTAAAATTTATGAAACTTGTTTTGTTATGGTTATTTATTATTGTTGAATGCTAGTAGGGGAACGGATCGCCATCTAACCACGCTAGGTCATGTTCATGGAACATGAACTAGCACTATGTTTAGTGTAAAAATAACTAGATGACGAACCCTTCCACTCACAAACATGAACTTGTGTAAAAACGATTTTTCTTATGAAATGGAGTTCTAAACTAGTAGATCTAAAGATCTACAAGTGGTATTTTCGAAGGACCAAGTAAAATATATACAAGTCTTATTTTAAGTCGGATCTTTCATGAACTAGAGGTGTTTTTGTGAACAAACAAGTGTGTGGACACTTGTGTAACAAAAGTTTTAACAAAGAAATAAATTTCGTAAAAAAAACCGACTAGAAGTTGTAAAACTTCATATTCCTTAAAAATAAAGTTTTCGAGATAATGATTTTATTTTTAGAGATGGAAAGACTTACTAAATGTGCTAGTAAGTTACTACACATTTTTGTAAATATTCAAGTTCATGAAATGGAGAAATTAGTGATTATTGTTGATGATTATTGTTGATAATTGTTGTTGATGATTGTTGACGATTTAAAAGAAAATAAACACATGTTTTGAAAACATGGGAAACCTCCATTTTTAGGGGAAACTCTGTCAAAATTTTTGTAAATTTTGACACTTAGAAAAATATAAGTTTTTGAGAAACTTATTCCCTAAAAATGTATTTAAAAGTATTACCAAGGTTTCCCTAATTTTTGGTGATAAGAAATGAGGATTTCTTCAAGAATAAAAATGGATATAAGTATGTATATTTTGAGAGAAAAATATATATTATTTTATCACCAACTTGTGTGCTAAGTGTATATAGTATGTGTTATACGTGCTAGTGTATTAAGACTTAAAATACACTAAATACTCATGAGGAGTATAAACATAAAAATACACATACAACATACAAGATACATAATTCGGGTGCAAAGTGCAAAACACGAGATACTTATATTAATTTTAGAGAAAATAATATAAGTAAGATACTTAGTTAAAAATATAAAATATTTTTAACACAAGGATATATGCACCAAAGAGAGTGACTGTACTTGTGCGATACAAGTCTAGTGACTAACGATAAGAAAACGCGTATAGGTCACGGCGTTAATTAAGCAAAACCGGTGAAGTTTACGACGCTAGGAACGCAAAGTTGTGAGTTCATGCTCCCCCTTTTCTTTAACTGTTTTCAGTTTTTATAACTTCGGGGGTGAAATACATGTACAAATGTACAATATTTATAATTGGTATGATATAAATACAAGAAGTACACTTGGTGAGAACGAGAACCAAGTGTGACGAAATATAAGAATATGAGAAGCGCACTTGGTGAGAACGAGAACCAAGTATGAGGCGCTATGAGAAATGATAACAAGAAACGCGCTTGGTGAGGACGAGAACCAAGTAGGATGCGTTATGAGAAATAGTGTCACGAATAGGGTACAGAAGCACCATTAATCAACAATATACCTAGACCGCAGAACAAAAGGTTAGATCTAACGGGTGCCTGGCAGCCACACTCTCGGTGAGGGCGAGAATCGAGTAGTGCTTTTGTGTCTCAGAATATACCAATTAAATGCCTTAGGTTTGGTGACTTCCTATGTCGTGTCACATGTTAATGGCTTTGCAACCCATTAACAATCCTGATACTTACAGGAATACTTTATTTACATAAATGTCATACCATACTAAAAATTGATGAATACTTGAGTACGTGGGGTACTCAAGAAAAGATTGAATTATACTTGAAGTACGTGGGGTACTCAAGAAAATGGGAATTATACTTGAGTATGTGGGGTACTCAAGAAGAAATTGAATTATACATGAGTACGTGGTGTACACATGAAACTGGATTTATATATGAAAACTTGATTTATTCACAAACTATGTTTTCATACAAAGTATACAAACGTGAAATACAAAACTGTATGAATTCACACCAACATTATGTTGACGTTTTTCCAAAACTCACATGTATTTCAGGTAACTAGGATGGATGTGCGCGCGGTCTCGCTTATGCTTGTGGATGTCGCTTATGTTTATCTTTAAATAAAGTTGTAAACTCTTTAAGACAATGTTTTATGCGACTTAGCGATGTAAACGCTAAACTTATGTTTTCAAATTATGGTATTTGATGTTTTTACGAGCATATAGCATGTTTACCTTTCGTATGCAATGAGAACCTTTCATGATCACACCTCGTGCTTCCGCCGCAGAAAGGGGTGTGACAGATTGGTATCAGAGCTGCGATTGTAGTGAACCAGGATTCCTTCTCGAGTCTAGTCTACAATCTCTAGGATCCATTCACGAAAACAATTTTCAAAGAGTTTTCATTGCATAAAACGTCCCGCGACATCCACTGCCTGAAACTGTCTACATGAGTCTAGAAAAGACACTACGAGACTTAGAGTGCACTTGAGTAGCACTTGTCGTTGACTAGAAATTACTTGCAATTATATGTGATAATTAGCATGTACTAGAAGTAGAATGTCACAAGTATACGTGACTTTACCTGTAAGCGATGGCCTATCTGAAGGAAGAGATACGAGGATGAAACGAACTGTGCTGACTGTGCAAGGAGTTACGTAATTATGGATGCATACATAATTATGGAATTCAGTGCACAGAAACCACAGCAAGTCTTGTCATGTATAGATTCCCTCAGTGCAAGCCTACTAAGTACTCTGCTAGAGTAATAATTGTTTGATGTCACTTATGTGGTATATATACCTGTGAATATATATGATACTACTGGCTAGTGTGACGATATCAAACAAATGATTAACCCTGTTGTGTTATGTTCTGTCAGAACATGGCACCCAGGAAAGCTGTGAATGCTCGCAATGATGATCAATCTCCTCCTCCCCCACTGCCAAGAACGGCTGAAGAGCTGAACGCTCTACTGGAAGAAAGGATCTCCGCTGCCATCGCCCAATACGAGGCGAACCGTACTCAAGACAGTGGTGGCCCAAGCAACGCTAGGCGTAATGGGAACGGAGATTCATCTGGAGGCAGCGCAGCTCAAGGCTGCACTTTCAAGCAGTTTCTCGACTGCAAGCCGATGAACTATGACGGCACAGGAGGTGCAGTAGCATTTGTGCGCTGGACGGAGAAGACTGAAGCTACTATCCGCATGAGCAAGTGTACCGCGGATCAACAAGTCACCTTTGCTACTGGGTTGTTCGTCGATGAAGCTCTGACTTGGTGGAACCTGCAAGCCCAAACTTTGGGTGATGATGCCGCTTATGGCTTAACTTGGGAGGAACTGAAGGAAAGAATGAGAGAGAAGTATTGCTCTCGCGCTGAACTCCAAAGGCTGGAAACGGAGTTCTGGCACTTGACCATGGTAGGTGCTGACATTAATGGTTATACTCGAAGGTTCCACGATCTGTCAAGAGTGCTTCCCTACATGGTGACTCCGGAATTTAAGCGTGTTGAACGCTACATTTGGGGACTGGCCCCAGAGTTTCGTGGCATGGTGACGTCGGCCAAACCACAAACAATCACTGAGGCTGTAACTCTGGCTGTCAGTCTGACTGAAGATTGTGTTCGTATGAAGAAGTTATCACTAAACCCAACAGAGATGACCGAGACACATGCTGAGTCGTCCGGCGACAAAAAGAGAAAGCATAAAAGTTTGAACCAAGCAACTCGTAACAACAAGGGTTTCAGCAAGAAGCGTGACGCTAACCCGTCTCAGGAGACGAAAACCCATGCAACCAAAGCATACCAAGGCTCCATACCTAGATGCCAAAAATGTAAGTATCATCATGAAGGAGCTTGTCGCATTCCAAGGTGCGACAAATGTGGTAAATTGGGTCATCAAACAGAAGACTGTTGGGGAAAAGGAAAGAATCGAAATGGGAATGGTGCTGGTAACAAGAATGGTAACGGGAAAGGGTGGAACCAAGGATGCTTCAAGTGTGGAAGCAATGATCATTTCATGAAGGACTGCCCAGAGGGAAACAATGCTCAGGCTAGAGCATTTGTGATTGGAGCAAAGAACGCACACGAGGACCCTAACGTGGTCACCGGTACGTTTCTCATTAACAATCACTTTGCATCCATATTATTTGACACTGGCGCCGATTATAGCTTCATGTCTGTGGAATTTAAACGCATACTCGGAATAGAATCTAGTAGATTAGAAATTCCTTACTCCATAGAACTAGCCAATGGAAAACTCGTTGAATCGGGTGAAGTTGTTAGAGGCTGCACACTAGAACTTGGTGAACGAAGATTTAGCATCGACCTCCTACCTATTCAATTGGGTAGCTTCGATGTAGTAGTCGGGATGGACTGGTTGTCCAAGAACAAAGCTGAAGTTATTTGTCATGAGAAAATCGTTCGCATCCCTTTAGCGAATGGTGAAACTCTCATCGTGCATGGAGAAAGACGAAACGCGCCTCTTCGAATCATCAGTTGTATGAAGGCACAGAAGTGCTTGAGGAAAGGATGTGTCGCTTTCCTAGCACACGTTATAGACAAGAAGGCTAAGGAGCCAAAACTCGAAGACATTCCTGTGGTTAAGGAATTCCCGGATGTTTTTCCCGAAGATCTGCCAGGACTACCTCCGCAACGACAAGTCGAATTCCGTATAGACTTGGTTCCAGGAGCCGCTCCTGTGGCCAAGGCTCCCTATCGACTTGCTCCATCCGAAATGCAAGAATTATCTACACAACTCCAGGAGTTGTTGGATAAGGGATTCATAAGGCCAAGCTTCTCACCCTGGGGAGCTCCAGTATTATTCGTAAAGAAGAAGGATGGAACACTGCGGATGTGTATCGATTACAGGGAACTGAACAAGCTCACTATCAAGAATCGGTACCCGCTACCAAGGATTGATGACTTATTTGATCAACTGCAAGGATCAAGCTACTATTCCAAGATCGACCTTCGATCGGGATACCATCAGCTGAGAATCCAAGAAGAAAGCGTGCCAAAGACTGCATTCAGAACGCGATATGGACACTACGAATTTCTTGTGATGCCATTCGGTCTGACGAATGCACCAGCGGTCTTTATGGATCTAATGAACCGCGTATGCAAACCATATCTCGATAAATTCGTGATTATATTTATCGATGATATCCTGATTTACTCGCGAACGAAAGAAGAGCACGAGCAACATCTCAGAACCATCTTGGAACTACTGAAGAAAGAGAAGCTTTATGCAAAGTTCTCGAAATGCGAATTCTGGATTCGCGAAGTACAATTTCTTGGCCACGTTGTGAATGAGAAGGGCATTCATGTAGACCCGTCCAAGATAGAAGCAATAAAGAACTGGGAAGCTCCCAAGACCCCAACTGAAGTTCGACAATTTTTGGGCTTAGCGGGCTATTATCGGCGATTCATTGAGAATTTCTCAAAGATAGCTCAACCGCTAACGACCCTTACACAGAAAGACAAGAAATACGACTGGGGTCACAAACAGGAAGAAGCCTTTCAGCTACTTAAGAACAAGCTCTGCGATGCACCGATACTATCATTACCCGAAGGCACTGAAGACTTCGTGGTATACTGCGACGCCTCACGACAAGGATTGGGTTGCGTGCTTATGCAGCGCCAAAAAGTCATCGCTTACGCTTCAAGACAATTGAAAGTTCACGAGAGAAATTATACCACTCACGACTTGGAGCTGGGTGCAGTGGTATTCGCCTTGAAGATTTGGCGACATTATTTATATGGTACTCGATGTACAATTTTCACAGATCACAAAAGCTTACAACACATATTTGATCAGAAGGAATTGAATATGCGCCAGCGACGTTGGGTCGAGCTGCTAAATGATTATGACTGTGAGATTAAGTACCATCCTGGAAAGGCAAACGTTGTAGCGGACGTGTTGAGATGAAAAGAAAGGGTTAAGACTCTAAGGGTTCGAGCATTAGAAATGACCATTCGAACGAACCTTACTGCACGCATTCGAGATGCACAACAAGAAGCTCTTAAAGAAGAGAACCGTAAGGCTGAATACCTACGGGGTATGCTGAAATACATGGTGGCAAACGAAGAGGGAGCCTTATACTTCAAGAAGCGTATTTGGGTTCCACTCTATGGTGGCATACGAGAAGTCATCCTTAATGAAGCCCACAAATCGAGATATTCGATCCATCCAGGATCGGACAAAATGTATCAAGACTTGAAAGAATACTATTGGTGGCCGAGACTCAAAAGCGACGTTGCTGTTTATGTTGGAAAATGCCTAACCTGTGCCAAGGTTAATGCCGAATATCAGAAACCGTCCGGCCTACTACAACAACCAGAGATTCCCGTGTGGAAGTGGGAACAAATCTCGATGGACTTCATAACGAAATTACCCAGGACCCCGAGAGGGCACGATATGATATGGGTAATAGTTGATCGATTAACGAAATATGTGCATTTCCTACCAACCCGAGAGAAGGATAGCACTGGAAAGCTGGCAGAGATATACTTAAGAGAAATTGTGGCACGACATGGAGTGCCAATCTCAATTATTTCAGACAGAGATGGACGCTTTGTCTCAAGAATCTGGCAATCATTTCAGGAAGCCTTTGGATCTCAGTTAGATCTAAGCACGGCATTCCATCCACAAACTGACGGCCAGAGCGAACGGACTATACAAACATTGGAAGATATGCTTCGCGCATGTGTCATGGACCTTGGCAGCAGCTGGGATACTCATCTACCTTTAGTTGAGTTTTCCTACAATAACAGTTATCATACGAGCATAAAAGCCGCGCCGTTCGAAGCCCTGTATGGCCGCAAGTGCCGATCGCCCTTATGTTGGGCAGATGCCGGAGATAAACGTATGGTTGGTCCTGAACTTGTACAAGAGACAACTGACAAGATTGCGCAGATCCGAGGGCACATTAAGGCGGCTCGAGATCGACAAAAGAGCTACGCTGATCTGAAAATAAAATCAGTAGAATTCAAGGTGGGAGACAAAGTGTTGTTAAAAGTCTCACCATGGAAGGGCGTAGTCAGATTTGGAAAACGTGGAAAGCTGAATCCACGATACATCGGACCATTCAGAATATTGAAGAGAATTGGTACCGTGGCATACAAGTTGGAGTTACCGGAAGAACTTAATGGAGTACATGATACGTTTCATGTATCCAACCTGAAGAAGAGTCCAACACAAGAAAACGTGATCATCCCGATGGATGAAGTGCATATTGATGAAGCCCTCCGATTTACAGAACAACCCGTTGAGGTTACCGACTGGAAAGTCAACAGGACCAGGAGGAGCAGCGTAAAATTTGTCAAAGTACGTTGGAGCTCTAAGCACGGACCCGAGTACACATGGGAACGTGAAGACCAGTTCAAGGAAAAGTATCCCCACCTATTCAAGAAGACTCCAGCGAGAGTTAGCTCAGCCTGAATTTCGGGACGAAATTCTTTTAACGGGGGGAGACTGTGACAACTGGCACAAAACCGGTAATTTCCGTACACTTTAATTATTATTTAATGACTGCAATTATGTGCTTAATTGTCAGTAATGTCTGAACACATGATTAAACAAGTGAATTCATGCACGATGTATACTACAAAATATTGCTTTATGCATAAACGAGAGCGTTGCGTCAAAAATAATAGTAAACTCACCGGTAAGACACACTGTGTCAACAGAACTGCAGAAAGCAGTCAGACATTAGAATTGAGGCCTAGGTGTAGGTCCGACGACAAAAGTACATTAAAACCCAAGAGTACATGTAAGGGTTTAATTTATAGACATTGCGAAAGCAAAAATAAGCACTAAAAAGCACCCGAAACGCACTTTAAGTGCAAAATTTTGTATAATTCAGCAATAATTCAGATTTTAGCACACGAATATTATGCAGAAAATATAATTTTTCTGTCAGAATATTTCCCCAAGTGTTGGGAATCGAAAGGGATACAAAAAGGTATTTAAAAGACACTAAAAAGTGTGATTTAGCACTTTAACGAACCGGTGTCTAACCGAACAACCGGATATTACCCGGAACACCAAAATAATGCTAGAAGCATTGTTTTTATTTTTCTAAGCTAGTTAGGGTCCCCGAACACCCTAACACCCTTTAAATTAATAAACACATCAATAACCTAACAAAGTGCCATTAGATTGCAACTAATTAATAACTAAACCCATTACAAACCTAACCCCCCTTACACCCCCCCCTCATGGACGGTCACATGTGGGGTGGACACCCCCACATTCCATTTGATTATTAAATTGTGGTTGTTGAATATCTAGGGAGTATAATACATGGGGGTTAATAAGGAAGTTGGATTATAAGTAAACACCTTAGGTCTTGAGCTTTTCATTTTCACCATCAACACTTGCAAACTCTTCCCTTCTCCTCCCTAGAGCTCACGGCTCCATCCACCACCATACCATCACCCTTTTTCATTCAACTTCCTTCCATTCTAAGGCTACTAGAAGGCGTAAGAAGGTCACTAACGAAGCTCGGTGCAAGCGGATCTTGAAGGACCTTCACCATTTGCTTTTATCCACTTCATTTACCCTCTTGAACTTCCCTAGCCTTGTGCTAGTAGTAAGTGCTTCAAATCTTCATCTTGATCTTGTTTAGAGTGGTTAATAAGAGATTTAACGGATAAAAATTGTGAACATGCGAAAACAAAACTAAAAGTCTTGTTAGAATGAGGAATATGGTGGTTAATGAGCAAATATTAGTGTAAAATTTATGAAACTTGTTTTGTTATGGTTATTTATTATTGTTGAATGCTAGTAGGGGAACGGATCGCCATCTAACCACGCTAGGTCATGTTCATGGAACATGAACTAGCACTATGTTTAGTGTAAAAATAACTAGATGACGAACCCTTCCACTCACAAACATGAACTTGTGTAAAAACGATTTTTCTTATGAAATGGAGTTCTAAACTAGTAGATCTAAAGATCTACAAGTGGTATTTTCGAAGGACCAAGTAAAATATATACAAGTCTTATTTTAAGTCGGATCTTTCATGAACTAGAGGTGTTTTTGTGAACAAACAAGTGTGTGGACACTTGTGTAACAAAAGTTTTAACAAAGAAATAAATTTCGTAAAAAAAACCGACTAGAAGTTGTAAAACTTCATATTCCTTAAAAATAAAGTTTTCGAGATAATGATTTTATTTTTAGAGATGGAAAGACTTACTAAATGTGCTAGTAAGTTACTACACATTTTTGTAAATATTCAAGTTCATGAAATGGAGAAATTAGTGATTATTGTTGATGATTATTGTTGATAATTGTTGTTGATGATTGTTGACGATTTAAAAGAAAATAAACACATGTTTTGAAAACATGGGAAACCTCCATTTTTAGGGGAAACTCTGTCAAAATTTTTGTAAATTTTGACACTTAGAAAAATATAAGTTTTTGAGAAACTTATTCCCTAAAAATGTATTTAAAAGTATTACCAAGGTTTCCCTAATTTTTGGTGATAAGAAATGAGGATTTCTTCAAGAATAAAAATGGATATAAGTATGTATATTTTGAGAGAAAAATATATATTATTTTATCACCAACTTGTGTGCTAAGTGTATATAGTATGTGTTATACGTGCTAGTGTATTAAGACTTAAAATACACTAAATACTCATGAGGAGTATAAACATAAAAATACACATACAACATACAAGATACATAATTCGGGTGCAAAGTGCAAAACACGAGATACTTATATTAATTTTAGAGAAAATAATATAAGTAAGATACTTAGTTAAAAATATAAAATATTTTTAACACAAGGATATATGCACCAAAGAGAGTGACTGTACTTGTGCGATACAAGTCTAGTGACTAACGATAAGAAAACGCGTATAGGTCACGGCGTTAATTAAGCAAAACCGGTGAAGTTTACGACGCTAGGAACGCAAAGTTGTGAGTTCATGCTCCCCCTTTTCTTTAACTGTTTTCAGTTTTTATAACTTCGGGGGTGAAATACATGTACAAATGTACAATATTTATAATTGGTATGATATAAATACAAGAAGTACACTTGGTGAGAACGAGAACCAAGTGTGACGAAATATAAGAATATGAGAAGCGCACTTGGTGAGAACGAGAACCAAGTATGAGGCGCTATGAGAAATGATAACAAGAAACGCGCTTGGTGAGGACGAGAACCAAGTAGGATGCGTTATGAGAAATAGTGTCACGAATAGGGTACAGAAGCACCATTAATCAACAATATACCTAGACCGTAGAACAAAAGGTTAGATCTAACGGGTGCCTGGCAGCCACACTCTCGGTGAGGGCGAGAATCGAGTAGTGCTTTTGTGTCTCAGAATATACCAATTAAATGCCTTAGGTTTGGTGACTTCCTATGTCGTGTCACATGTTAATGGCTTTGCAACCCATTAACAATCCTGATACTTACAGGAATACTTTATTTACATAAAAGTCATACCATACTAAAAATTGATGAATACTTGAGTACGTGGGGTACTAAAGAAAAGATTGAATTATACTTGAAGTACGTGGGGTACTCAAGAAAATGGGAATTATACTTGAGTATGTGGGGTACTCAAGAAGAAATTGAATTATACATGAGTACGTGGTGTACACATGAAATTGAGTTATTCACCTTGGGGTGCTGCTGTCCTCTTTGTGAAAAAGAAAGATGGATCTTTTCGAATGTGTATCGATTATCGTGAGCTTAATAAGCTTACCATCAAGAATCAATATCCCCTATCCCGAATTGACGATCTCTTTGATCAGCTGCAAGGTGCTACCTGTTTTTCTAAGATCGATCTGCGTTCTGGGTATCATCAGCTTCGTGTATTCGAAGAAGATATTCCCAAAACTGCATTCCGCACGAGATCTGGTCATTATGAGTTCACTGTCATGCCTTTTGGTTTGACAAATGCTCCAGCCATTTTCATGGACTTAATGAATAGGGTCTGTAAACCTTATTTAGACAAGTTCATCATTGTGTTCATCGATGATATTCTCATTTATTCGAAGTCTCGAGCCGATCACGAGCAACAACTTCGTTTAACATTGGAACTCCTGAAGAAGGAATAACTTTTGCTAAATTCTCCAAGTGTGAATTTTGGCTTAAAGAAGTTCAGTTTTTGGGACATATTGTCAACGAGCAGGGTATTCATGTGGATCCATCCAAAATAGCAGCTATCAAGGATTGGAATACAGCAACGACACCTACAAAAATTCGTTCTTTTCTTGGTCTTGCTGGTTATTATCGTCGTTTCATTTCGAACTTCTCGAAGATTGCGGTTCCACTCACTGCTTTGACTCAAAAGAATAAGCCTTTTGAGTGGGAACCCAAGCAAGAAGAAGCATTTCAAACGCTGAAACGGAAGCTATGTGATGCTCCTATTATATCTTTGCCAGATGGGAACAATGATTTCGTTGTCTACTGCGATGCATCCAACTTAGGCCTTGGTTGTGTTCTTATGCAACGAGGCAAAGTTATAGCATATGCGTCTAGACAGATGAAAGTTCACGAAAAGAACTACACGACTCATGATCTTGAGTTGGAGCTGTGGTTTTCGCTCTCAAAATCTGGAGACACTATCTTTATGGCACGAAGTGTGTGGTTTTCACAGACCACAAAAGTCTCCAACACATTCTTAATCAGAAGGAGCTGAACATGAGGCAACGACGTTGGGTTGAACTCTTAAACGACTATGATTGCGAGATTCGCTACCATCCTGGTAAGGCGAATGTCGTAGCCGATGCGCTTAGTCGAAAGGAGCGAGTCAAGCTTCATTCTGTTCGAACTCTATCTGGTATTTAAACTCGTGTTCTTCAAGCTAACAATTTTGTGTTTCACAAAATTTGATGGGTAAGGAATTACCACGTCAACTTGAGCTTAAGCTCAAAGCGAAGGATGATGGTTTACTCTATTTCAAGGATCGTTTGTGGATTCCGAAACAAGACGATCTTCGCACTTTAGTGATGGACGAATCTCACAAGTCTCGATATTCTATCCATCCTGGTGCTGATAAAATGTACAAGGATCTTCGTACTCAGTATTGGTGGCCTGGTATAAAGAAGGATATCGCCTTGTATGTATCGAAATGCCTAACTTGTCTCAAAGTCAAGGCTGAACATCAACGACCATCTGGTTTGCTTGTACAACCAGAGATACCGGTTTGGAAGTGGGAGAACATTGTGATGGATCTCATCACTAAATTACCGCGTACATCTAAAGGTCACGATGCTATTTGGGTTGTTATCGATCAATTAACGAAGTCAGCTCATTTTATTCCGATTCGCGAGGATGTATCTGCTGATAAACTTGCAAAGATTTATGTTGATGAGATTGTATCTCGACATGGTGTTCCTTTGGACATCATATCTGATCGTGATGCTCGATTTTCATCTCATTTTTGGAAGACCATGCAATCTGCTATGGGAACCCAACTAAATCTAAGCACTGCTTATCATCCCCAAACAGATGGACAATCTGAGAGGACGATTCAAACTTTGGAGGATATGCTTAGAGCATGCGTGATTGACTTTGGTGGTAATTGGGATTCTCATCTGCCTTTGATCGAGTTCTCTTACAACAATAGTTATCATGCTAGCATCAATATGGCACCATTCGAAGCTCTCTACAGTCGAAAATGTCGTTCACCTGTCTGTTGGAATGAGATCGGTGAAGCTCAGCTTACTGGACCTGAGCTCATTCTGGAAACAACAGACAAAATCAAGAAAATTCGCGATAATCTTGTGACAGCTAGAAGCCGTCAAAAGAGTTATGCGGATATGCGACGCAAGCCCCTAGAATTTCAAGTCAGAGACCATGTCCTACTCAAGGTGTCACCTTGGAAGGGAGTGGTGAGATTTGGAAAGAACGGAAAACTTGCTCCATGATATGTTGGACCATTTAAGATTTTTGAAAGAGTTGGAAAGGTTGCATATCGACTAAAGATACCTCCAGAGCTTGGAAATATTCATCCGAATTTTCACGTGTCCAATTTGCGAAAGTGTTTAGCTGACGCTAATCTTCACATTCCACTCGACGAAATCCAAGTTGATGAAACGATGCACTTTGTCGAGAAACCTGTGGAGATAGTGGACCGTACATTCAAACAGTTGAAGAACAAATGGATTCGATTGGTTAAGGTTCGCTGGGAATCCAAACATGGCCCAGAGTTTACTTGGGAATGTGAGGACCAAATGAAGGCGAAATATCCGCAATTGTTCTCACAAGTTTCCTCTAGTTAAAATTTCGGGACGAAATTTCCTAAAGTAGGGGAGACTGTGACAACTGTGCTCTATAATCGATGTTCAACGTAAAAAAATGTTAATTATCAATAAAACAATGTGTTTTTGTGTTATTATGTGTGTATTTGTGTTTGATGATTTTACGATTTGATTCGATTCCGATTTCAAGCTTTAAATCGCTTTCTGGAAAGTTTTACGCAAACTGGTGCGTAAACGCAGTCAGTTTAACGCGACAAACACTCTGGAATAGTGACATAGGCTTAACATACCTTAAGTAACCTTTACATAACTTAGAAATAAGTTTTGGATGGGTTGGTGTGTTGAAAACAAGTTTATTCGCTCACAGGGACTATTTGCGTCAAACTGCAAAAGTCTGCCGTTTCGTAAGGCAACATACAGTCCAGAACTTTATCATAAGCTAAACATACCATAAATAACCTAAACATAGCTTATAAATAAGCTTTGAGTGGTTCGGTGTGCGAAAATATGCTTATTTGATCTTACAGGGACTAAAAGTGTCAAAAACGGCATAAGTTTGCATTTTCGCGCATATCTTTCGTTCTGACCATACCTGGACATCCAAAATTTTTGTACACACTAAAATATTTTTATTTTAGTGATCGGCATGCAAAAATTACATTCGTCGCTTAATTTGGATCGTTTTCACATCCGTTTGAGTTTCGTCGTAATTTGACGAATAACGTGAGCGTACGACCAAACGAGCCGACATCCGAGAGTTTTCCGAGCATATTTTGTGTCCTCTAAACTTTAATGACCTTGTAGAGCCTTGAAAATGGCTTAACGGAGGTTAAAAACATCAAAAACAAGTTTAAACACGTGTAGGGACCATTTCTACCAAACTTTGAAACTTCCAGCCTATACCCCGGCGTCGCGCGACGTCCATATGGCCTTGTGGTCGCACCACGCCACCATCACATCTGGGCAGAAACATTATTTTCCGCATCAGATTGATAATTCAAGGGACATTCTCGCAATTTCTTTGTGTGGTAGCCAAGTTAGCACATCCCCAAGCAAATTAGCTGGCCTCTAACACTTGTATGGCTGTGATCTAATGCTTGGTAATCACACAAACACTTGTTTTGATCTTGTGAACTTGCTACAAGTATAAATAGCCATGCCATCTTCTCATTTCATTCACCCTTGATCTGAATTACACTCTAAGTTGGAGCCTTTGCTTCATACCTGAGTGATTTAGATTAAGTTCTCCCTAGCAAGGACCCTTTGTAAGCTTCCTTCGTTCTTTTATCGCTTTTCGAGCGTGAAAGTCAAACAGTGTTTGACTTTCTGCTTTGACCACGAATTGGTCAACAAAAAGTTCTTTTGAACTTTGCAACGTGAGCGTGATCACGATGGTTATAGTCCCTTGTGACTATACCTACTGATTACCACGTTGACTAGACGTAGTGACGAGTCGTAGTTTCGGTCAAAATGCGCATTTATGCGTATTTTGAAACCAAACTACTCTTGGGTATCAAAACACTTTGTTTTGATATCAAAACATGTTTTCTAACTTTGTTAAGCATGTTTTAACATGCTTAGCTCGTCACCTTTAGTTTAGTGCTTGTTTAGAGTCGTAAGTCAAGCGGTCTAAACCACCGCTTAGACTTTCGAACTCGACCCGTTTGGTCGATCATTAGGATCCGACCAAGCATGTTTAGTGACCATAGTTGCATAGGGAATAACCTTCTGAGGTTATACCTTATGGTCACGTAGTTTAAGTAGTTGTATGATAGGTAGTTTATATGCCTTAGGTAAATAACCAAAATGCCCTTTTCATGCATAATTGGATTTTAAGCATATGTAACTTAACTTTTGTCACCTAAACTGATTATGCAACATAATTAAACATGTTTAGGCATATAATACTTGTCATAGGACTAGTTAGACGCCTCGAACACGCTTTTGCGTGCACGACACGTTAAAGTAGCGTAAGCTACCTAAACGGGTCGTAACAGGTCGAAGGCACTTAGGTTAGGTTCCAATTTAGAATGTAGGCTTTATTAAACCATATCACAGGAGTTCCAACACTCATTTGGTTTACAACACCTCATTCTATCCGATCTTCCGATTTAGGTGTCGATTTATTTACTAGTGATCCGATTACTAGGTACTACTTGAATTTCCTTGGTTTGCCTGAGCTTCGCTAAGTTCTTTAGATCAAGGATACCATTCTATTCAATGTGAGTACATAGTCCCCTATTTTACTGTTTTCGATTGTTTTGGGGTGATTCATATGTATTAAACGATTTCGATATTTAAACGATGGTTTCAAAAACGACTAAGATGGTTTATATTAAACTAATAACGATTTCGATAATGTGAACAAACTTGTTGGACGTATTTACATAACGAATGACATTCATTAGCATTGATCAAGCCGACCAGTATTAGGTTATGGTACCATAGGATCTGACAAATCCCGTTATCAGACTACACCTATGGTCATGTGTGGGGGTTATGTAGGTAACGACCGAATCTGATGATTGTTAACTTACCCTTTGGTGGTTTGTTAATACGAGTTTCGAGATAGTCGAGTCATGAAGGTTTGAATGTTATTAGCGAGATGACCAAAAGTAGTTTCACAATTAAAACGACTACGATTTGGAGACGAGTTAAACAAGATAAACGAATTGGATAAACGATTGGTTATGGGTAGTGATTAGATAATGGGATGGGTGTAGCATGACAAAAGCATGGTAGATACGCCGCTGGTACATCTTATATATAAGTGCTTTTATCATATTACATTTCATGACATTGTTTAGTTCACTTGGGAAACGATTTCAAAACAATGTCACATAACGAGGTTTTCGTAATGATATAAACCATACGAGTTTTATTAACGAGTTTTTATGAGATATTTTACGTGTTGGTTTACTAAAACAAATGTTTTGGGGTTAAGAATCATGGCTACGAGATTTTATAAACTATAACCATCTTGGTTTGAGTTGGTTAATTATGTTGCAATACACTTTTCAAAATGAGGTTTGTACTTTTGACTCTTGTACTCTAATGAGGTAGTGCAACATATAAACGAGCCATGAATCCGACACTCTCATAAAACCTATGTGCTCGCCAGCATTTGTTTGCTGACTTTGTTTTTACATATGTTTCAGGTGGTATTGCTTGATGTTGGTTGCTAGGATGCATGAGTCACATAGGATCTGGACGAGGCCTTAGTGACATAAAAACAATGATAAACTATGTAATTTGTTTGTTTGGTTTTAGGACAATGTACATTACTTAATAAATCAATAAAACGAAACTTTTAATTACCATGGTTGTGAAACGATGATTCTGTTACAACACTCCCCGACGTTTCCGCCGCGGTTTCGTTGTTTTGACGCGGTCGGGGTGTGACACAAACCATCCGATTAACTAAAATCAAACAAATTTCTTGTTCTATTATGAAATCCTAACTCACAACTACACAATTATTCACATTACTACAAGATTGGGTTGAAACCCACTTTCTACAAATCTTCAAAACAAAATTTTCGACTTACCAATCGTTGAACAAGCTCAGATTAATCGAGTTTAGGGTTCATGCATCCATTAGAGCTCTTAATTTCCTTCTGATTTTGAGAATCTTAAGAAGTTAGGGTTTCTCTTGGCCCTCCTTTGGCTCTGGTCGATCCACAGAACACACACAAGGTGTGTGTTTTGTGTTTTACTTATTAAATTAAAACTTCCTTCCCTTTTTACAAGTTTACCCCCTATAGTTAGCATTGTTGTTTATTTGTCACATAACTTTCCTTTTAATTGAGTTACTAACATATGTATTTAACTAGGTTAAAAATAATCATAACTAGACATTTTAGGTAACAAAATTAATTGCATATTTTTTGGGGTGTTACAAATGTAAGTCCAATTGGCACAAAGCTAGGCTTGTGGTTCAAGGTTATAGACAAGAAGAAGGCATTGATTATGATGAGACATTTACTCCTATAGCAAGACTTGAAGCCATCAGATTGTTCTTAGCCTTTGTTGTCAACCACAACATCAAGGTGTTTCAAATGGATATCAAGTGTGCATTCCTTTATGGAAAAATCCAAGAAGAGGTATATGTTTGCCAACCTCCTGGTTTTGAAGAATCTTTTATCCAGATCATGTCTACGAGCTAAATAAAGCTTTGTATGGCTTGAAACAAGCACCAAGGGCCTGGTATGAAATTCTTTCCACTTTTCTCATCTCTATTGGATTTACAAGAGGTAAAATTGATAAAACACTATTTCTAAAATGGAGAGGAAAATAGTTGATGGTTGTCCAAATTTATGTGGATGAAATCATTTTTGGAAAGACACGCAATGCAATCTGTGAAGAGTTCAGAAAACTCATGACAGTAGAGTTTGAAATGAGTGCAATAGGTGAACTACAATGCTTTCTTGGTCTCCAAGTTAAGCAATGGAAAAATGGTACTTTCATTCATCAAAGCAAATATGTAAAAGATCTTTTAAACAAATTTGAGATGAATGATTGTAAACCATGTAGTACACCCATGGCAACCACAAAGCTGGTCTTGTCTGAAGAAAAAGATGACTTGGTTGATCAGACCTTATATAGAAGCATGGTTGGGTGTTTATTGTACCTAAATGCATCAAGGCCAGACATCATGTTTGCAACATGTGTTTGTGCCAGATCCCAGTCAGTACCTAGGAAGTCTAACCTCATTGCTGTGAAAAGGATATTCAAATACATAAAAGGTGCTCTCACACTTGGTATTTGGTACCCTAATAATGGGAATGTTAAGCTTTCAGGTTTCTCAGATAGTGATTTTACTGGATGCAACACCACCAGGAAGTCTATATCGGGAGGGTGTCAATTCCTAGGCAATTGCGTAGTGTCTTGGCAAAGCAAAAAGCAAGCAGCTGTTTCCACATCCACTGCTGAGGCAGAATACATTGTTGCTGCAAGCTGTACAGCTCAACTGTTGTGGCATAAAAATCAGTTACTAGATTTCGGTATAAATGCTCTAAAGACTCCTCTCATGTTGGACAGTTAGGCAGCTGAAAATATCAACAAAAATCCAGTTTACCATTCAACCACAAAACACATTGATATCAGACATCACTTTGTGAGGGATTGCTATGAAAAAGGTTTGATTTCTCTGCATCATGTTCTAACTAAAGATCGGCTAGCAGATGTGCTAACAAAAGCATTAGACACATCCACCTTTGAAAGCTAGATCTCTAGGATTGGCATGCTTAACTTGGATTAGAAGGCTAAAACCTTCTTATCCTTGAATAAAAAGCATTAAAATTTTTACAAAAAATCAAAAATCCATTCTTAAAAATTGTTAAAATGAATTTTTTTCATAAATCCTTAAAAGTCTGTCCATATCCACTGTTTGTTTTAAACCTCTGATAGTTGAAAATTCACCCACAGCTGAAAGACAACCTCTGTTTCTTTAGTTCCTTGTTGACCACTATTGACTAAACATCAGTGTTTCAACCACTGATAGATAAAAATCAGCCACTGATATTTCATGCACTGTTGTCAACCACTGTTGTTGCCCATCAGTGGTTTCCAAACAACTGTCATCCACTTTGTTCATCAGAGGTTGCCACGTGGGCAGATGTTAACCGTCCGATCTTTGAAACCGCTGCGACGTCTGCATTCACTTTTTCCCCTTTACAAAACCCTGATAAATCCCCAAACAGAGCTTTTACTGTCGTATCGAATTCAAAAATTCTCCAAAGCAGTTACCATCTTCTTCTTCATTTCTCTTTCAACCATTCGCAAATTCTCAACTTCTGATTATGGCTCTTATCATCAAACACCCCCACAACTATCTCTGTACGTTTGAGAAAACAAACAAAAATACAGAGTTTCATTCCATAATCGACATTTTGTCCACCTCAAAATACAAAACCCTACTCACCTGTGATGCACCCATTTATCAAGACACCTTACGAGATTTCTAGGCAAATGCTGAAGTTCAAGAACAAGATAAAAAGGCTTGGGGAATCTCATCAAAAGTAGGAGGTGTCTTGGTCCCAATAACCCCAAAAATCATTTCAGAGGTATTTTAAATGAATGATCTTACAGGTAAAACTTCCTTTCCAAAGAGTGAGTATCAACTGGATTTGATCGAAAGAGGGTATGATAGACAATTAGAAAAAGCTACAATGCAAAAAGTAAATTTTCCACCACCTAAGAATTTTTTGTTCCATACCCTGCTCACTTGTCTTTCAAACAAAACAACTACTTTCAATGAAATACCGTTAAAAATCCAATACTTGGGGTATGCAATTATGTCAAAAACAGATTTTAACTACTCCCAAGCATTGTTTACTGATTTGGTCAATAACGTGAAAAACATCAAAGATGGGAAAAATTCAGCTTTTCTTATGTTCCCAAGGTTCTTAAGCTACTATTTGCAAAAGAAAATTCCACAAGATGCTTTTGAACAAGGAACAACTTTCAAAATAAACAGTCTTTCTTCTGAAATATTTACTCGCCTAATGGCAAAAGAGTCAAAAGTTTCAAAAACACAAGCAAAAAGGTCTGAGCAAATTTTAGATGAGTCCACATATGCCTCAAACCTCTGTTGCTGAGCCTACTGCTACTCATGGTGAACACAGCAGCACAACCACTGCAGTGCAACCCCCACCATCCAAATACAAAAAGACCAAAAAGAAATCCACAAAGCCCACCAAACCCACAAATAAGGGTCCTCTAGAAGATGAGATCCCATAGGTTAACCCTGTGACCACACAAATTTCACTAGAAACCACTGTTGCTACTTCCTCATAACAGATGGAAAGATCTCAACCAGAAAACACAACTCCTCATGATTCCTCCCAAAAGGAACATGTTGTAAGCACAAGGACACCACGTTATGAAGCATTACAATCATTTGAGAGTATGCTTACTAGCCCCTCTCTCTGGGCAAATTCTCTTTCAACACCACTCCCCTTATCTCAAATTCCACCTACCATTATACCTCTGTTTGAGGCCAATGAAATTCAGACTCAAAATAGCCCCTCTCACCAACACATTACTGAGAGTTTAATTTCAACAATTGTTGTGTCTGAACTAATTCAATTGGCTAACCCACAAACAACTGAGAAGGATACACCACTAGAATTTCCTGAAATTCTAGTTGGTAGTTCAAGTGGAGAAGCTACTAGAGATGTTGGATCCATTGATCTACATCTGGACAGTAGTTTCATAAGTCATACTCCCTTGAAGGCAACCACTGTTGTGGCTACCAAGGTAACCACTGATGTGTTCAAGTTAACCAGTGGTGTGCTCTCTAAGGAAGGTATCCACTATAGCATAGGGAAGTCCCCAGAACCAAGAAAAAAGGGCATATGATGATGAAAACTTGGAGACTCCTTCTACTTCAAAAACAGATACAACCACCACTGGTGGGAAATCAGATGATCCCATTAAGTTGGGTGATGGTTTAAAATAGCAGGATTTGACGGAGAGGTTATCTACAATTGAAACAACTGTTGCTGATATGATGAAGTAGTTGGTGGATGCTTCCAAAAGTCAACCATCTCATCAGTAGTTATCCCAAGAACTTTGGAACTCAGTTCAACCCATTCTTGCTACTCAAAGGGAACTTGCTGAGCTTAAACATAACTCACACATGGAACTTATTAGAGTTATGGTTGAAGCAAGATATAAAGATACACAGGCTGACATCAGGGGCATCAAAGAAGCCCTTGCCAAAATGACTGGCACTACCCCTGCACCAATCCTTGAAAAGGACGATGATGATGATGATGATGCCAAAAAGGGGGAGAAAGATTCAATGAAAAACTTTGGCAAACCTACACTAAGGAATCAGCCAAAATAAAAGCCAGAGCCTGCTAAGAAACCTTCTGCAAAATCTTCTGGAAAACATGAAACTGGCAAGAAAAAGGGAGTTGATGATACCCTTAGCAAACATACAGATAAGGAGATTAAAGCAAAGCAGAAGAGAAAAGATACTAAAGAAAGTAGACAAGATGTGTTGAGGCAAGAGTTAGAGAAAAAGGTGAAGAAAGAAAACAAAGTGCTTCAAATTGAAACTTCAAAAAAGGAAAAAATCCTTCAAACACAATAAACCACCCATTGCTACATTTCCTAAACCTCCTCCACCACCATAAAAACCAACCACACATCCCAAGCCTAAAACCACTGTTGATCCAAAAACCAATGATGGTTCTAAAAAGCCAAACACTAACATACCCAAATCAAAACCTTCACCACAAAAACCACCTCACAAAAAGCATTAACCAAATCCCTCATCAACACCACCAATCTCCATTGCAACTGATGTTGATGCAACAAATGCTTCAACAGATGTTAAGACAACAGCGGTTGAGACACCAGTTGTTTCAACAGTTGTTAGTCAATCCACTGATTCCACCCAATTCCAGTTTCCATCACAATCAACCCTTACACCCATAGCACATTCTTCTTCACAAACTCCTCCTACTCCAAAATCTGTTTACACAAGAAAAAGAAAATTCATGGTGCATGAAGAAGAAAAAGGATGAAAAAGATATACATGCACCGATTCCCTTATCATCTACACCATTCATTTAAACCAATCCTACTCCATTCATACCACCACCACCACCACCAAAAACCAACCCAACCAAACATCTACCCGCTGGTTACACTCCACGAAACATTCCATTGGTAGTAAATTTCCCTCTGGAACTGCTTGCAGTTTAAGATGAAATGAAACAATTTTACACAGAGGATGATCCATCGAAAAGAACCTTCCCATCTCTTCATGGATTCAGAACTCCAAAGAATATTGATGAATATCTGAAGCTAAAAGACAAGCAAGCAGAATAGCAGGCAAAAGAAGAGAGTAAAGGGCTAGGAGACAACAACCTACAAGATCGTATGCAACATGGGCTTAGTAAAGTCCGGAAGTTAGAAGACTTTGCTAGAGACCTTAGTAAGAAAATGTCAAATCTGCCACCAAATGCTGAGCTTCAAAATATATTGAAGGATGATTTGTTGAACATCATCATGGATACAAAGCCCTACAAAGCCTACAGGTCTGATTTCAAAGACTGGCCTCTTGAAGCTCTTAAGGAAGAAGTTGCTAGAATTGAAAAAAGGAAAAATGATCCGCAAATGCGAAAATATGCTCCCAACTGGAAACAATACAAGAAGGTTGATGTAAATGAAGCATTAAGGTATAAAAGAAAAAGTGTAGAACTTGTAGAAGCTAACTATGGGACTGCTAGGGCCATTACAAGATGGTCCAAGCAGAATGTTGATGTAACTTACAAAAAGTTTTAAGAACTAAGAAAGACAGATCCAACAGTGCCTTAGAAGCCAGTATACAATGATGAAACCACTATTAGACCTCAGCAGACCCTTCCCTCTAAAAAACTATTCTCATCAGCAGATGTATCAATCAGTGCCTTGAACCAAAGAAAAAGGGAACAGCTGATTGATCAGGAAGATGAAAAGAGAGAAGAAGAAATCAGAAAAGAGGATATCATAAATCAAATTAATTTTGGAATGGATAAGGCTTCCTTGCAACTTCAAGCTCAAGTTGCTGCAACTATTCAGAGGTTAGCAAGCAGACCTCAATCCCCTAACTCAACAAAAATAAAATGTCACACCCCAACCGATGGCGGAAACATCGGGGCGTGGCACTGAGCGAAACAGATTGTCCAGAAGTTTCCATAACAACTATAATTACCAATTATTTAAGCATCACGTCCCATACCATGACATAAAAAGTAACATAAGTATTACAGACAAAATCTAGTCAAATTGTTCTGTTCCGACAACTCAGATTTCAAATACAGACAATTCATTTATTTGTTTCTAGACCTTTCCTAGCCTCGATTTCACAGCAAGCCAAGCATCTAAACAACTTAAGCACCTGCCACATACGTTAAAGTAAAGGTCAATACACATAGTGTAAAGGTGAGCATACAAGTTTAATAGATATAATAGAGTTCGAATTCGTTTACACATAACCAGCACGTACACAGTGTGAAATGAAGCACGTTAGTTATCGACATGAACCTATCGATACCAATGGCTGCGAGTTGACTGCCCAAGGCAGTTCGTAATACACACTCACCACTGTGAGCGATGTAACAAATTGTCCTTAACAACCCCTGAGTGAACAGGTGCCGAGTCCAAACTATAGTACTATCGTTGCTAAGGCAGGTAGACAGCATTCCATGTGTAAACATAACAAACAAGCATTCATTAAGTCATGTATAACATGCGATACAGTTAGCGTTAAAGTATTGCGTAGTGTGTTCGATGTGATTTAGAATAAGTAACGTATGTAACACCTAAAACTGCGTAAAGCAAAAAGGGGTCGAGTATACTCATAGTGATGATGGATTGAAGGGAGTGCTAGAGAGTAAGGTTAGCCTGATTAGAATAATAACATAAACGATAAGCAGCGCGTAAAATGAAGCAAAGTGTCAGTGGATCGGACGGCAATCCGATCGGGTGGCCGGTCGATCGGATGACAATCCATTCGGGTGGTCGCCCGATCGGGTGGCCACTCGACTGGATTGTCATCTCGTTTGGAATGGATGTGTTTGTGTATAATGGCTTGTCTTTTGAAGTTTTCGTTGTAGCATTTTGTATACAGGGGAGTATCTCTACCTTTCAGGTCGGTCGATCGAACGGCCGTTCGATCGGACAACAATCCGATTGGCGAGGCTCCTCAGGTTGAAAACACGTTCACCGTAGGATAGTCACTCGATCAGATGGCTATCCGATCGGGTGGTAATCCGTTCGGATTGAACATGTTGAAAAATTGTTTAAGTGTTTGAAGTCAAGCATCACATGGTCGGGTGGTAATCCGATCGGGTGGCAGCTCGATCGGCTGGCCACTCGATTCGAGTGCATGGCGTGATGAATTTTGCGATTTCGATTCGAGTGTTGAGCGTTGCGATGCGATAGAGTTTCCTATTCAAATTACCTTTAATCCCAACTACTATATCAACATACAATCATCCTATTTAACTTTGAGTTTAGCATTTGCGATTGAGTTGCGATTGCGTTTCGATTAATCACCACATCATAAAACATAAATAACATGCACAAGTAACACATAAAGGGCACACACACATAAGAACAATAACCAGAACGCGTAATTCGAATTGCGAGTGCGATTGCGGTAATCGATAAGACATGCGATAAATATCGATAAATAGCGATTAAACCTCGATTATTAACAAATACTCCACATAATACAATTAACGTAAAAGCATAAGAAGTCTATCTACAAGTCAAAGAAGCCAAAACAGGAATTGAGCAAGGAGTGACAGATCGCAATTAGCAATCTTGTCTCCCTTTGACTTCAATCTTGACTTTGACTTTGACTTTCGAAACACGGGGTGTTACAGCCTCCCCTAGTTGAGGGAATTTCATCCTAAAATTAGGCCGAAGCCGTAACAAACAACTGCGGGTACTTCGCCTTCATGTCGCTTTCGAGTTCCCAAGTGAACTCTGCGCCTCGTTTGCCTTCCCATCGAACCTTCACAATGGGAATGCGCGAGCGTCTGAGCTGCTTGGTTTGGCGGTCTATGATCTCGACAGGCTTCTCCACGAAGTGTAGTGTTTCGTTTACTTGAAGATCTTCTAGAGGTACAATTAAATCATGCTCAGCCAGGCACTTTCTGAGGTTCGACACATGGAAAGTCGGGTAGACGTTGCTAAGTTCCTCCTTTAGTTCGGGTCTGTAGGCGACTTTTCCGATCCTTTCCAGAATCTTAAAAGGACCAACATATCGAGGCGCTAGTTTCCCTTTCTTGCCGAATCTGACCACACCCTTACAAGGTGATACCTTTAGGAGTACGTAGTCGCCGACGTCAAATTCATGGGGCTTGCGTCGTCTATCGGCGTAACTCTTCTTACGACTCCGAGCTTTCAACAGATTGTCTAGAACTTGGAGGACGTTGTCAGTCGTTTCTTGCAATAGCTCAGGACCGGTTAATTGCGAGTGCCCGATCTCGTGCCATACAATTGGCGATCGACATTTTCTTCCGTATAAAGCCTCAAACGGTGCTATTTGAATGCTGGAATGATAACTGTTATTATACGAGAATTCGACTAACGGCAGGTAAGCGTCCCAATTACCACCGAAATCTATGACACACGAACGGAGCATGTCTTCAAGGGTACGAATCGTTCTTTCAGTCTGACCGTCGGTTTGAGGGTGGAATACGGTACTTAGATTAAGCGTAGTACCGAGAGCCGTTTGAAATGTTTCCCATAGACGCGAGGTAAACCTGGCATCACGGTCAGAAATGATGTCGCGAGGCGTCCCATGTCGACAAATGATCTCATCAGTGTAGATTCGGGCTAATCTTTCTACCTTGTAGTCTTCTCGTATTGGCAGAAAATGAGCAGATTTGGTCAAACGGTCAACGACAACCCAGATGCTGTCGTGACTTGATGGCGTACGCGGAAGTTTCGTTATGAAGTCCATGGCTATACTCTCCCACTTCCACATAGGGATCGGGGGTTGTTCGAGTAAGCCAGAGGGTCTTTGGTGTTCAGCCTTGACTTTCGAGTAAGTCAGGCACTTCCCAACATAGAGGGCGATATCTCTCTTCATGCCCGGCCACTAGTACTTGTAGCGAAGGTCCTTGTACATTTTATCGGCATCGGGATGGATAGAATATCGAGACTTGTGGGCTTCGTCCATCAAAATCTGTCGTAAATCGGTCCGCTTAGGGATCCGAATTCGGTCCAGATAGTGGAATATCCCATTCGACTTATTCACAAACTGGGCTCCATCGTGATAGATCCTTTCCTTCTGCAAAGTCCGTTCATTAAAACAAGCATGCTGGGCTTCGCAGATGAGGGTTTCGAGATCGTATTGGGCTTGGATATTACGAATGCTGAGCAGATAGCTCCGTCTGCTGAGGGCGTCGGCAACGAAATTTGCTTTGCCTGGGTGATAACGGATCTCACAGTCATAATCGTTGAGAAGTTCTACCCATCGGCGTTGACGCATATTAAGTTCCTTCTGGTCACAGATATGTTGTAGGCTCCAATGATCGGTGAAGATCGTACACTTGGTACCATATAGGTAGTGTCGCCGAATCTTTAACGCAAAAACAACGGCGCCTAGCTCAAGGTCATGGGTTGTATAGTTCTTCTCGTGGATCTTGAGCTGACGAGATGCATAAGCGATAACCTTGTCTAGTTGCATGAGAACACAACGAAGACCAAGGTTCGAGGCATCGCAATAGACAATAAAGTCGTCGTTTCTGTCGGGTAGAGTGAGGACAGGAGCATTGCAAAGCATGTGCTTGAGGGTTTGGAAAGCAGACTCTTGTTCAGTTCCCCAAACGAAAGGTTTGTCTTTATGCGTGAGAGCGGTAAGCGGTAAGCGGCACAGCGATTTTAGAGAATCCTTCGATAAATCGACGATAATAGCCCGGTAGTCCGAGAAAAGAAGGGACTTCAGACGGGTTCTTTGGCGTAACCCAACTCTTAACTGCTTCAATCTTCGCGGGATCGACGTGAATACCTTGACTATTCACAATGTGACCGAGGAATTGAACCTCCTCTAGCAAAAATTAACACTTGGAGAACTTGGCAGAGAGTCGATTCCCTTGGAGTAGCTCGAGAACCAAACGTAGATGTTGCGCGTGTTCGGCTTTCGATTTCGAATAGATCAGGATATCATCAATGAACACGAGGACGAAGAGGTCGAGAAATGGTTTACACACCCGATTCATCAGATCCATGAAAACCGCGGGTGCGTTGGTTAGACCAAAAGGTATAACAACGAACTCATAATGGCCGTATCGAGTGCGAAAAGCGGTTTTGGGTATATCCTCCTCTTGGATGCGTAGTTGGTGATAGCCTGAGCGTAGATCGATCTTCGAGAAACACGTAGCACCTTGTAGCTGGTCGAACAAATCATCGATGCGAGGCAGGGGATAGCGATTCTTGATTGTCAACTTATTCAATTCCCGATAGTCGATGCACATCCTGAACGACCCATCCTTCTTTTTGATGAAAAGGACTGGTGTGCCCCATGGAGAAGTGCTCGGGCGAATGAAGCCTTTATCAAGCAATTCCTGGAGCTGACTTGAGAGTTCACGCATTTCGGACGGAGCGAGTCGATAAGGAGCTCTAGCAATAGGGTTTGCTCCAGGAATGAGGTCGATACGAAAGTCGATATCACGACTTGGCGGAAGGCCAGGAAGATCTTAAGGAAACACATTAGGAAATTCACGAACCACAAGAACGTCTTTCACTCCTGTCTTTCCTTTCTTTTCCTTCTCCGCTACTACAATATTAGCCAAGAAAGCTCTGTTTTCCTTGCGGAGATACTTGCTAGCTTGGACGCATGACACGAGTTTAAGACCTTTCGAGGGAGTTTCACCATAAACACATAATATATCACCATTCACGAGTGAGAATCGAATCATTTTATCGAAGCACACAACTTCAGCATGGTTTTCACGAAGAAAGTCCATGCCTACTATGATGTCAAAACTTCCGAGTTGCATCAGAATAAGGTCAATCGGAAAGATGTGATTGTTGAGCTCAAGAGTACAATCACGAAGAACAGAATTGACGGTGACGGTTCTTCCGGTGGCAACTTCGACATCGAACGTCGAAGGGAGATGGGAGCGCTTACGATTAAGGAACTTCTCGAATTCAAACGACACAAAACAGTTATCGGCTCCAGTATCAAACAAACACGAAGCATAAATACCATTCACAAGGAACGTACCATTGACCACATTGTTGTCAGCCTGGGCTTGGCGCGCATTGATGTTGAAAGTTCGGGCGCGGGCGGCTTGTTGTTGTTGCTGTTGAGGTTGTTGCTGCTGGTGCTGTTGCTGAGGCTGCTGCTATTGGGGCTCTTGTTTCACAACCCTGTTTGGGCACATGTTCGCGAAGTGGTTGGGATCACCACACGCGAAGCAGACTCTAGCATTGATCGCGGGTGCCTGAGCCGCTTGTTGGCCTTGAGGAGCTGGAAGTAGAGCTTGATGAGGAGTAGCTTGAGCTGGTGCTTGTCGGGGGCCAGTACGGCAGTTGGTGGTGAAGTAGCCGTACATGTTGCAATGCACGCAAAATCTGCAGGCAATACCTACCGGATGATGATTAGTACATGTCGGGCACGCAGGGTGAGGGCCAGTGTATGCACGCTTTGCAGGCGGTGCATAGGTAACTGGTGCTGGAGCTGATCGGTGCTAAGATTGCTGCTGAGTCGGTTCGGCTTGAAGCGGAGCAGCAATAGTAGTGACAACACAGTTCTTATTGCTGGAGTTGCTATTGTTGTTCTTCCTCTTGCGATGAGAGGGCTTCGATGACTGAGCGGTGGCGGTTTTGGCGGTTGATGCGGTGGTAGCTTGATGTAGGTTCTTGGTAGCTTTATCCCAAAATCCAGCTTTGACTCGTTTGTCGTTGATCTCAGCGGCAAGCAGGTAGGTTTCTTTGATTGTTGCTGGCTTTGAAGCATGCACAAAATCTGCAACACAATCCGGCAGAGCGCGGATATACTTCTAGATTGTCATGTCAGTAGTCTTCACTTGGTCAGGACAATAATACTGAGCTGCTTGAAGCGAGCAGTCAAAGCAGCGTTGTCACCATCCTTCTGCTTCAGATGCCAGAATTCATCCTCCAGCTTTTGGCGCTCATGGGGAGGGCAAAACTCTTCTAGCATGACGTTCTTCAACTCATCCCATGACAGACCATAAGCTGCGTCATTTCCGCGTTTGTTCCTCTCGGCTGTCCACCAGTCTAAAGCGCGGGACTGGAAGACGCCGATAGCATTTAGAGTGCAGAGATTGTCCGGACATCCACTCTGACGCAGGGTGACGTCGATTGAGTCGAACCATTGAAACAAAGCCGTAGGGCCATCTTCGCCAGTGAACTTTTCGGTCCACAAGCTTTGAACTGTTTGAAACTATAAGCAGCTTTAGGGGCTTCGGTCCTGGACTCTTCAGACGATTTGCTCACATTCTCGTATAGTTCACTCACGATCTGAAGAACCACCTTTGCTACTTGCTTAGCGACGAGAGCAGCAAGGCGTTTGTCTCTCTGTTCTTGACGAGTAACTCGTGGGTGATGGGGTCCAGATGAGGGTCCAGATGACGACATTGTCTGCAGCAGACATCGTCATGGGACTCAGACACAATATAATCGAATCTCACCTCACACGTCTAATACTACTAAAGCTCAGGTATACGATCATGTAAACACGTGGGCACATAATCACAGGTTCACATAAGCACAGAAGCATATAAACACGTAAGGCACAGAAACACAAAAGCATAGAAGCACAAAATCACAAGAGGCAGTCAGAATAGAGAAACCTATCATTCAAAGTCCATGAGCGTTCGAGAATAGCGATCGCGATTAACATAGCGTGTAGTACAGCATGAGCGAATAATATAGCAAGCAACATGGTGTAAAGTCGTTCCTCATGTAGTAGCGATTTTTCAGCGTTTTGTGGTGGATGAGCAGTGCGATTCATGTGTGTCGATCAAAGCGAAGAGCGAATAAATCACCAAAAATCGTAACACATAACAGATAAAATCACATAAAACACATAAAATCCACATAAAACGACATATATCAGAGTCGGCAGTAGCGAGCTTAGAATCGAAACACGTAAAAATCGAGAATAGATTGTCTGCGGCGATTTAGATGTCGACTAACCAAAGTGGTTCGACTATTCATAAGGACTTTTGGTACACACTTGGCCTTTGGGACTGTGCTCTCGCCTCGAATCTGGGTGAATGGCATGCATTCTTCTAGTCTCAGCGCGACCTCAAGTCATTGGAGTCCGTCGAGACTTTGGTGAGAGTTTTGCAAAATAAAATAGAGATCGGAACATGTCGTCGAGGTTCGGGTTTCACCCCTGACTTAACGACTTCGTTCCTGTTTTTGATAAAATAAAGGATAAATTATGCGTCAAAGTATGGATTTCATTCCTGATTCGGCGCAAATTCTCCTGTTTGTAGATAAAATGCGGGTCGAACAAGCAATTTTGTCGAGAGTTTGCGGTTTTCACACCTAATCTCGACCTAATTGCTCGTTCATTTCTGAAAACTAAAGTGTAGTGATAGTGTAGCGTAGGCGGGAGTAGCGAGCAATAGCAAGCAAGCTCGTACGTGACCCCTACAGGGTACGCACAAGTCGGTCTGTTGGTACCTAACTATAGACTAGGTCGTTTCTAAGACACCGACCCAGACTAGGTCGAGTCTTGCCTAATTCCCTATAGTTATGGCTCTGATACCAATCTGTCACACCCCAACCTATAGCGGAAACATCGGGGCGTGGCACTGAGCGAAACAGATTGTCCAGAAGTTTTCATTACAACTATAATTACCAATTATTTAAGCATCACGTCCCATACCATGACATAAAAAGTAAGATAATTATTACAGACAAAATCTAGTTAAATTGTTCTGTTCCGACAACTCAGATTTCAAATACAGACAATTCGTTTATTTGTTTCTAGACCTTTCCTAGCCTCGATTTCACAGCAAGCCAAGCATCTAAACATCTTAAGCACCTGCCACATACGTTAAAGTAAAGGTCAATACACATAGTGTAAAGGTGAGCATACAAGTTTAATAGATATAATAGAGTTCGAATTCGTTTACGCGTAACCAGCATGTACACAGTGTGAAATGAAGCATGTTAGTTATCGACATGAACCTATCGATACCAATGACTGCGAGTTGACTGCCCAAGGCAGTTCGTAATACACACTCACCACTGTGAGCGATGTAACAAATTGTCCTTAACAACCCCTGAGTGAACAGGTGCTGAGTCCAAACTATAGTACTATCGTTGCTAAGGCAGGTAGACAGCATTCCATGTGTAAACATAACAAACAAGCATTCATTAAGTCACGTATAACATGCGGTACGGTTAGCGTTAAAGTATTGCGTAGTGTGTTCGATGTGACTTAGAATAAGTAACGCATGTAACACCCAAATGTGCGTAAAGCAAAAAGGGTTCGAGTATACTCACAGTGATGATGGATTGAAGGGAGCACTAGAGAGTAAGGTTAGCCTGATTAGAATGATAGCATAAATGATAAGCAGTGCGTAAAATGAAGCAAAGTGTCAGTGGATCGGACGGCAATCCGATCGGGTGGCCGGTCGATCGGATGACAATCCGTTCGGGTGGTCGCCCTATCGGGTGGCCACTCGACTGGATTGTCATCTCGTTTGGAATGGATGTGTTTGTGTATGATGGCTTGTCTTTTGAAGTTTTCATTGTAGCATTTTGAATATAGGAGAGTATCTCTACCTTTCAGGTCGGTCAATCGAACGGCCGTTCGATCGAACAACAATCCGATTGGCGAGGCTCCTCAGGTTGAAAACAAGTTCACCGCAGGACAGTCACTCGATCGGATGGCTATCCGATCGGGTGGCAATTTATTCGGATTGAAAATGTTGAAAAATTGTTTAAGTGTTTGAAGTCAAACATCACATGGTCGGGTGGTAATCCGATCGGGTAGCAATCCGATCGGACAACAATCCGTTTAATGTTCAAAACCTCAAATGTTGAAATAAAAGTTAACTGTGGGACCCAAGGTGCAATCCGATCGGGTGGCAGTCCGGTCGGACGGCAATCCGATCGGACGACAATCCGTCCCAGATGACCTGGTCGTCTTCTTCCTTGGTTGTTTTGGTAGTTTGTCGTTTTCTCGAGGTCATATGATAACGTGTCAAACAACAGAAACCTCGTCAAGACTTAGTGACCCGATCGGACAGGAACCACCCTAGTCCGACCAGTTAACTGTTCGAGACGGTGTTCCATGTTTAACCCGAAATCAGTAACCTCGTGGATAGAATCCAGATCTTGAACCAACACATCCACAAGAAAGAGTAGAAGATTAGAAGAAGCTCCGATTCCATCGGTTTTAAGTGCATTGAGTGTAAAAGAGTTGAAAGAAAGTTGGAAAACCATCTTTCAATCCTTTTCACCATGAATATGTTGAGATCTATGAAAGATCTTTGTTTATTCATGTGGAATTCATTCAGATCTAAGTTGTTCTTGGTGGATTGAGGCCAAAACATGAAGTTCATAAGAACACCATGATGACATCATCCTAGAACACCTCAAATCTAGTGATTTCACGGTTAAAAGTTAAGATTCAAAAGATAGAAAGGTGTAGGAGTGCATGTAGATCAAGAAAGTACAAGATTTAGGTTGAAAACTTACAAGAATCGCGAGAAATCTGAAGAAATAGCGGCTGGAGCGAGTGGGGAGGAAGAGATCTGTCAACATCAAGTGAGGTTGACATATGGGGTATTTATAGGGTTTCCATAAATGGAAAGGGGAATAAGTGGTTGGTCGATCGAGTGGTAACCCGTTCGGGTGGCACCTCGATCGAGTGGCACTTCGATCGGGTGGCAGCCCGATCGGGTGGCAGCTCGATCGGCTGGCCACTCGATTCGAGTGCACGGCGCGATGAGTTTTGTGATTTCGATTTGAGTGTTGAGCGTTGCTATGCGATAGAGTTTCCTATTCAAATTACTTTTAATCCCAACTACTATATCAACATACAATCATCCTATTTAACTTTGCGTTTAGCGTTTGCGATTGAGTTGCGATTGCGTTTCGATTAATCACCACATCATAAAACATAAATAACATGCACAAGTAACACATAAAGGGCACACACACATAAGAACAATAACCATAATGCGTAATTCGAGTTGCGAGTGCGATTGCGATAAGCGATAAAGCGATAAGACATGCGATAAATATCGATAAATAACGATTAAACCTCGATTATTAACAAATACTCCACATAATACAACTAACTTAAAAGCCTAAAAAGTCTATCTACAAGTCAAAGAAGCCAAAACAGGAATTGAGCAAGGAGTGACAGATCGCAATTAGCAATCTTGTCTCCCTTTGACTTCAATCTTGACTTTGACTTTGACTTTTGAAACACGGGGTGTTACATAAAACTTCTCCGAAGAAACCCATTAGACGCAAAAATACTAAATTTAAAGTCTGGAAAAAAGACTCACATATTGACTATGCTCAAGTCTAATGGTAGAGTTGAATATATATCAAGGGAGGATGCACTAGGTCTGAGTGCAGGTGACCTCTAAGATCTTTTGAATCTAAACTTCAAAGGGATGAAGATGACACCGACTCCTTGGATTTTGAGCTCCAGTTTAAAGGGCAAATCAGGGAAAGATTGACGAGAGAATAAAGATCAAAATAAGGAAGTGTTTTGGCATCATCTATTCTAGGGGAGATTGTTAGCCCATGTAATCCTTTCTTGAAGAACAGATGATACAAAAGCCAAAACTGGTTCTCAGTAGTTGATCCACAATAAGCAGTGTTTGAACCTAATTCCCTTCAATGGTAGTGGCTTCTAACAACTGATGATCCTAAAGACTATTATGCACAAAGACTATTCTATCAAAGCCCTGTTGATCACAAAGACTGTTAAGGCCTATCAATTGCTGATTGTCAAAGTGCTGTTGAAGACAAAGTACCGCTGGAATCAAAGGCCTGATCAACCTAGAGGAAAGCACTACTCAGACTCATCAGTGATTAAAGCATCATCAGTGGATTGCTTCATCAATGCTTAGTATAGTTTGTTTATCAATGTAACAGTATTTATGTAGCATCAGTGTTTAGAGGTTGTTATAACTGTTAGCTGTCACTTTCTAAGTGACGTCAGCTTAGATGCTCAGTGGTTAAGATTTGTACTATAAATAGACAGTGCTTGTACTGTTCTATTTAGCTCTTTTGCACACACACACACTCATCTTGTACGAACAACCATAGTGAGCTCAGGCTGAGGGGGAGTTAGTGTTCATGCATGCATAAGTCTGAATATTGTAATCTTTCAATCTTTTGACTATGAAAGCATTATATGAACAAAGCTAATCTTTCCTTGATTGTGTTACAAAGTTTTACATTCATTTCCCTTGCAATTATTCTCTGGTTTAACTTCTTTCATTACCATCTTAATTAAAACAACACAATCAAGTCAAACTCCGATCCTAACAAATCATTTTTAGGACACATTGGCGACAATGTGTAATTTAAGTGTGGCGAGGGGATAATTTAAGTGTGGCGAGGGGATAATAAAACCTTGATCATTTTTCAAAAGTTTTTCTTTTCATTTTTTTACTTATCATAAGTTTAGTTGGGTAATCAAGTTCTAAAATTATGTTTTTACAAATTTACAACTGATAGCGTCGTGATAAAAAGAACCTATTTAGAAAATTACGAAAATGGGCATGATAAATCTTTGTAAAATTTGATTATATACATATTTTTACACTATAACCCTTTTTCCCACAAAAGTGAGTTTTGAGCCATTACCGAGAATAAAAATATATATCTTTACTAATTCCTCAATTTTCGTTTCTTGTGTGAATAGCCCGTTTGATTCTCACGAATCAAGAACTTGACAACCCTATGCATGCCAAGTCCTAACCGACAAAAATCCAAGTAAGTAAATGACAGAGGCATTAGGACAACCCATGTTTCAGAACAAAACCTTTATTTTCTTTGACTTATCTAAAAACAACCCCCCTAGTTAAATCCTTTGAACCTTTAAATTATTTTTTTCAAACCCACAAAAACTACCCTTTTCATTTTTCACCTTTCATTTTTGTAAAGTTATCGGTTATGAAGTTTTGATTTCGGCTCAGTTTCAACTTTGGCAAAAAAAATCAGAAAATTTTGAAAAATATGCCAAAGTATTTTTTGCTAAGCCAAAAAGATATACAAAAACCAATAGTTTACGATTTTCACTATTTTTCGAATAAAACCTTCCAAACCCGAACCACCACCTACCCTTCAAAGTCTTCTTGATACTTATAAGGATTTAACGTCAAAAGAAGGAGGCTTGATCGATTGTCAAGCCTATGGTAGGAGTGAGTTCCAATCGGGCACGAGCGTTTCACTTAATATTGGTCGAGTGTTGAGTGAATACTTGTGAGGTGTGTAAATTTGTATATAACTAAATAGAATTTTATAAAGGCATATTATGCCCAAAGTAAATAATTTTTCGTAAATTGAGTTTTAAATTAATCATGACGAATAGGATTATAAATAAAAAACAAAATAAATTTAAAACTTGGATACCCGACACTCTAAAGATAGGACCCAAACACCTTCTCTTCTACCTATTTCGTTTGGGTGTGTAAGCCACGTAATAGAGTTTTGCTTGAGGACAAACAAAGATTCAAGTGTGGGGGTATTTGATGTGATTAAAATACAACATATAAATTATGTCAAAAACGGCGTAAAACCACCACTTTTTTAGTACTAATGTTGGAAAAATCTCGTGTTTTCGTTCCTTTAAATTTTTAGGAATAAAAGAGCTTAAGTTTGCAAAAGGAGCAAAAAGACAACAAAATCCAACATAAATGTAAAGAAGAAGGGCAGCTCGCCAAGCCCCAATTCACATCCAAACCTCAAAAAAACAAGAACAGAAGGCTGACATAGGGCCGTGTCCGAAGATGGACACTGGGCAGGAGAAAAAAACAACTGCAAAAGAAAAAAATGGCAGCCAACACGGGGCCGTGTTAAGCCAACACGAGGCATGGTCAACTCAAAGATTTTCAGAATCTGCGATAGTACAGCAAGTACTATAGCCATGGGCCGTGTTGTTGACACACAGGGCTGTGTTAGTACAACATCTGACAAGCAATTAATGAGGAACAGAGAAAGAGATGGACACGGGGTTGTGCCAGCGGGGCACAGGCCGTGCTGAAGCTTCTGAAGATAGCTATAAATAGAAGTGATTGGTTTCACTTCAACTTATCCCTTGGCAAACCACTTCTCTCTCACTTGCCACCACTCCACCACCACTACAACACCATCATCCACCACCATCATCCATTTTTCTATCTTTAGGGTGTGTCTTAGGGGTGTGCACGGTTTGGTTTGGTTCGGTTCGGTTTTTGGGTAAAACAAAACCGTAACCGAAAGTTCGGTTTTTGGTTTTTAAAAACCGTTCGGTTTCAGTTTTTTTGCTTTCGGTTATTTTGGTTTTAGCAATGGTTCAGTTCGGTTTTACGTTTTTTTCAGTTTTTGAAATAAATTATGTAAGATTCAAAACTTAAAAGTATAATTCAAAGTTTAAGAATCTTTTTTAAATGTTTACATTTAAGTTAATATATTTAGTCTTTTAAATTAATATTATTCTCGTAAACCTAATCTTCTAATCTATTTTAATGTTTCTCCAAAGTTTTTGTTAAGACTTTTTCTTTTATAATACTTTGAAAACCATTTAATTTTTATATTAAACTTTGTAAGTTCTTGTAAACAATGGATAATTTTAATGATAAATAAACATGGTAATGTTCTTATTATAAATATTTAACAAACAATAATAAAATTAATAATTCTTACTAGGATGGTTAAATACTTAAACCACTTAAACATAAAAAGATATAGATTTGGTATATTATTAAAACCTATTGGTTCGGTTCGGTTATTTTCGGTTATTGAAAATGATTATCTGAAAACCGAACCGAAATTTTCGGTTATTAAAAATAAGAAAACCGAAACGTCGGTTTTTGTTTCGGTTCGGTTTTTTCGGTTCAGATTTTTCGGTTATTTCGGTTACGGTTCGGTTATTTCGGTTTTCTGCTCACCCCTAGTGTGTCTATAGTCTCGGGATCCCAGATTGATTGTAAGAATCTTTGTCAAACAAAGGCCATGCTTGGCTAAATTCTTACATCACTTGGTGAAGACATATCTTTTATGTATTTCTTTTATGATTTCCAATCTTTGGCTACTTTTTAATTGGGTTAGTATTAATGACTTTAATAATTAGTTTTTTATATTGAAGGCGAATTTTTTCACCCATTCTTCATATGTTCGTTTACTCAACATATTCATGTCTTTACGGTCTATATAAAGCATGTTAGTTGTCTGTAAGGGGGTTAGAAGGGTGAACAGGGTAATTATATGTCTTGTTCAGTGTATAGATCCTGCGAGAACCTGGTGCAAGTTTAGTACTACTCCATGGATTGGCCAACGGGTTGAGGGTGATCGCCGCGGGAATGTATCCCTGTTGACTCAGACCAACGGGTTGAGGGTGATCGCCGCCTCGTAAGGGGGTTCCACCACATTTTGCATTAATAACTTACTTAATTATCTTTCAATATTCCGACCTAGTGGGATTGTATCCTTGCTGACTCAAACCACTAGGTTGAGAGTAACGTCGCCTCCAAAAGAGGGGCCTACTACTTGTTATGGGTGAAATTCTGAGCCCATATCCTGACACTATATCTTGTTTTTATGTTAGCTGTTTATGATCAGGATACCGGACCAGGATATTGGTAACATCCCGAGGCAGTATCCTGGCAGTTACTAACGATTTGCTTGTAGCTTGTAGCTGAAGGTTGTTAACGTTCACAAAGACCAATTCCCCTGAAGACTCGCTCAAATTAGTTGGAAAAGAGACGTTGAGGCCGCAATACCTGGTCAATAACGTTCAAAAGAGAATATTCCAAAGTATCCCGGAATAATAGGATAGTTTTTATTTCTTTTACTATATAAAGGAGTGATCGGATCATAGGTAGACACAACTTTTTACACACACTCTTTCGCACACTTTTTCTCTCCTGTTGCAAGCAATCACTACACACAAACACTTGTACTCAAATTACATTGTAACACCTAGTTGATCCGCATCATATCCTGTACTGTATCCTGATATTTGAAGTAATAGAAGAACAAGGCAGCTGCAATTGTCAGCTCCCGAGGTTTTGTGCCGGCGATCTAGATTAATCAAGGGCTTTCCTCGTACATCACGTGTCAACCATTACATTTTTGCTCATTGTTTGATCATAGATACAGCTCGATATCCTGAGCCGTATCCTGAAACTGTTTTTGCAAACAACTTAATTAACATATTTTTGAACACATTCTCTTAGCACACTACCTCACTTAACTAATTTGATCACTTAATTGCTTCGGTAATTTTTGACCAAAACAATTTGGCGCCCACCATGGGACAAGTGGTGCTATCTCTATTAAAAACTTTTGCAAAATCGTTACTTGGTTTTCTATTTTCGAAACTTTTTGCCACACTATTTTCAATGGCCTCAAGATCAAACATGAGCTCTTCCACCGTGTCTGCTACAACCTCGGCAACAATTGGTTCGGTGCCTCCACCACCTCCTCCGAGAATGCAAGCCTCTTCGCAAGGAACCGAGACTCATGTGGCTCGAAATGTTATCCCTACTCGCAATGTCCAGGAATCCAGTCCTGTTTTAGCTTCTAACGAAGAGATTCTAGATTTGTAGTGTACAGGAACAGATGAGGCAGCAGCGGGAAACTAATCAGATTCTGATGAGAGAGATACAACACTTGAAGTCTGGCCCGAGTCGGCCTACTGAGAATACCGTCACTCCCTTGCAACCCAGGGCTTTGAACTTCAGTTCTGCAGTCTACACTGAGGATAACCGGGGGAATATTGTGCCCAGCCATTCTCAGAACCATACTCCTGAGATACCTTATTCAGTAAGGGTATCAACTGTGAGAAGCTTAGGATATGCTTCAGGATATGGCCATAACCCCCAAGCTGGTAATGTATCTAATAATAATAATACTCTTGCTACTAATGGTGTTGGATCTTTGCAGGATGCAGGTATGATGTCAGCATTTTCCAGGGAGCTTCAAAAACTGAAGGACATGATATCCAGTGTACCTGGGGTGGTTCAGCCAATTCCTGAAGTATCCCAGGACAGCCACAGGATATCCCGGTTTGCATATCCTATTTGTGATGCTGAAATCCCAAAAAGATTTCAAACCCCCAACATGAAACTTTATGACGGAACTACGGATCCAGAGGAGCATATTGCCCAATATAGGGAAAGGATGGAAATCAACCCTATCCCTCCAGACCTCAAAGAAGCATGCTTGTGCAAGGGTTTCGGTTCTACCTTAACAGGATCAGCCTTAAAATGGCTGTTAAACGTTCCTCCTCACTCAATTACTTCTTTTGCCCATTTAGTTAATTTATTTAATAGTCAATTTTCCTGCAGCCGAAGTTTTGAGAAACTAACCAGTGACCTTTACAGGATAACTCAAGGACCTCAGGAATCCTTGAGGGATTATGTGAATAAGTTTAGCCGGGAATCCTTAGATATCCCGCACCTTGATGTTGCAACAGCTGTGCAGGCTTTCAAGATGGGATTGCAAAAAGATTCCCAGTTTTACCAGGATCTTGTAATGAATCCCTGCAGGAATCTGGATGAAGCTCGTAACAGGGCATTAAGATACATTCGGCTAGAGGATGACAAAAAGATGCAAGAAAGAATGAATTCGTCCACAACCTATGAGTCAACCAACAGAAAATCAGAATCCTCGTATAAGCCATATCGCTCAAAGCCATATGGCAGAAATGATAGCAAAAAAGTCAACGCTGTTGAAGATGAGGATCCTGAGGAGTATCCTAAGTTGTCTGAATATTGTTTTTCCATTAATATACCTGAATTAATGTAAGCTATGCAGGGTTTAGGAGGCAAAGCCAGGTGGCCTCGCAAAAATCAACAAAAGGCTGATTGGAAGGACAAGTCTAAATGGTGTGCCTTCCATGAGGATTTTGGGCATATTACTGAAGATTGTATCGCTTTGAGAAAGGAAATAAGCTATCTCTTGAGTAAGAGATATTTGAAGGACCTCTTGGTAAGAAAGAAGAATAAGGGCCAGGATCCTAAGAAGGATCCTGAGTGTGCAGCATCACCTCCTGCGGATGCAAAAATAATTAACTTTATTTCAGGAGGATCCGACATTTGCGGCACATCGTATTCTGCAGCAAAAAGACACGCGAAGGAAGCTAAGGCAGAGAGGGGAGATAAGCCAACGAGAGTGTCAACCCTCACGACTGACAAAGTCATCACCTTCGACAATGATGACAGGGATACTGTCCAGGATCCCCATCATGATGCTTTAGTAATAACCTTATATGTTGCTAACCATTTTGTACGCAGGATATTGGTGGATAATGGCAGCTCAGTCAACATAATTCAGCTGGAAACATTGAAGAGGATGAATGTATCCCCAATGGATATCACTTCAAAGTCCACTGTGCTCGTTGGTTTCAGCGGAGAAGCTAGGAATACCGTGGGAGAAATAAAGTTGCCCGTATATATTCAAGTGGTTAACTCAATGCAGCGCTTTTGTGTCATGGACTCTCTATCCTGCTATAATATTATACTAGGTAGGCCTTGGATCCATGATATGAAAGCTGTTCCGTTAACCTACCATCAATGCATCAAGATCCCTACTCCTTGGGGAGTTGTCAAGGTGGAAAGTGATCAACAGGAAGCAAAGGAGTGTTATTCTTCTTCGATGAAATCCTCAACAAAGCCTAGTGCAGCATAGCAATTAAAGACTAGAGGCCAGGATATCATGGAGGCTTCAGAGTAGGATGTAAAGAAAGTGGTCCTGGATCAGAATAATACGGATATCTCGGTGCTCGTGGGAACCAATATCCCTCAGGATATTCAAGATCAATTGACTAATTTTTTGAGATGCAGGATGTCAACATTCGCGTGGAAGCACGAGGATATGACAGGTATTTCTAAGGATATTATAACACATAAACTCGGTATTGACAGGTCATTCAAGCCTGTCCAACAAAAGAGAAGGAAGTTTGCTCCGGAGCGAAATGTGATTATCCAAGAGGAAGTTGAAAGACTACTAAGGAGCAAGATGATTAGGGAAGTAAAGTTTCCTAAATGGCTGGCGAATGTAGTTGTGGTACAAAAGAAAAACGGGAAATGGAGAGTTTGTGTAGATTACACAGACTTAAACAAAGCTTGTCCCAAAGACCCATTTCCTCTTCCTCACATTGACTCAATGGTGGATGCTACCGCTGGCCATGAGATGTTAACCTTCATGGATGCCTCATCAGGATTCCAGCAAATCCAAATGGAACCCTCTGATCAGGAGGATACTGCGTTCACGACACCCACATGTATTTATTGTTATACTGCTATGCCCTTTGGTTTGAAAAATGCAGGTGCAACATACCAGAGATTGGTGAACATGATGTTCAAAGACAAACTGGGGGACACTATGGAGGTGTACATCGACGACATGGTAGTGAAATCTAAAAAGGCTGAGGATCACCTCCAGGATATTAAGGGAGCATTTGATATCCTGGATCAGTATAACATGAAGCTAAATCCTGCTAAGTGCCATTTCGGAGTGGGGGCAGGAAAGTTCCTAGGATATATGATAACTAAAAGAGGGATAGAGGCAAGCCCAGAGCAGATTAAAGCTATCTTGGATATCAAATCTCCTTCAAATATGAAGGATGTTCAACGATTAACAGGCCGAGTAGCAGCATTGAACAAATTTATTTCGAGATCCTCGGAAAAATGCAAGGAATTTTATGATATTCTGAAGAAAAATAAGAAATTCGAGTGGGATGAAAAGCATGAAGCAGCCTTGCAGGATCTGAAGAAGTATCTTTCAACTGCACCCCTGTTGATGAAGCCTGAGGATGGTGAACCATTATCCATGTATCTAGCAGTATCAGGAAATGCAGTAAGTGCTGTCCTTGTAAAGGATCATGAAGGTCGGCAGTATCCTGTTTACTATGTTAGTGAAAGTTTATTAGATGCTGAAACTAGGTATTCTCACTTAGAGAAACTGATATTAGCCCTAGTTATGGCGTCAACAAAACTTAGACATTATTTTGAAACACATAGGATTCATGTTAAAACCAACTATCCTGTAAAAAATGTGCTTAGGAAACCAGAGATGTCAGGTAGGATGGCTAAGTGGTCAGTAAAATTAAGTGCATATGATCTAGTGTATGAACCTATAAATGCCATAAAGTCTCAGGCTTTAGCTGACTTTGTGGTTGATTTCAGTAGTGATATCCAAAATAAAGTAGACCTAGAAGTACAACAGCTAGGAGAGAACTTAGAATCCTGGACGTTATATACTGATGGTGCATCTAATGTAAGAGGTGTAGGTTTGGGTATACTACTAAAATCGCCACAGGGGGACATATTACCCCAGGCTATTAGATGTGAATTTCCTGCCACTAATAATGAAGCAGAGTATGAAGCTTTAATTGCAGGATTAGAATTGGCTAAAAGTATGAATATCAGCAGTTTGCAAGTATATGTTGATTCTTTGTTGATTACTAACCATTTCAATGGATATTATGCAGTAAAAGGTGAAAAGTTAGCTGAATATCTTGAAATTGCTAAAAAATTAGCAGGATATTTTGAAAACTTAGGATCTACTGTCAGGATACCAGAGGGAACTCAGATACCAATAGTGCACATCTTGTATCCGGCAATGGAACATTTCAAATCTCAGGATAAAGAAGTAGCATGTATCCAGGATCCTGGTGATGGATATCCTGAGAAGGATCCTGAATCCAAGGAGGTACTTCAGGATATACACGAAGGAGACTGTGGCAACCCTAATGGGGGCAGATCTCTGTTCTCGAAGGTGTTAAGAACAGGATATTACTGGCTGACCATGAGAAAGGATGCCGCAGAGTATGCTCGGAAATGCGATGCATGTCAAAGACACGGCAACATCCTGCATCAGCCTGTAGAACCATTATATCCTATCGTATCCCCTCGGCCATTTATGAAATAGGGTATGGATATAGTGGGAAAGCTCTCAAAGGCTCCAGGAGGAAAGGTTTTCATGTTGGCAATGAAGGATTATTTCTCCAAGTGGGTTGAAGCAGAAGCCTTTGTCCAAGTTAGAGATCAAGAAGTGGTATCCGTCATAAAAAGGAATATCCTGACTAGGTTTGGAGTACCAGCTGAGATAATTTGTGACAATGGATCTCAGTTTATAAGTAAGAGGACTACTGACTTTTGTAAGAATTGGGCAATCAAGATGGTTACATCTACACCGGTGCATCCTCAAGCAAATGGACAAGCAGAGTCTTCAAACAAGATAATTGTTAACAACCTATAAAAGATAGGAGCTAAAAAAGGGAGATGGGCAGAAGAACTACCCTTTGTTTTGTGGGCTGATAGAACGACGATGAAAAATGAGACTGCCCAAACCCCGTTTTCCTTGTTATTTGGAGCAGAAGCGGTAATCCCAACGAAAATGGTGATACCAACAGCAAGATCCAACCTCCTGGATCCCGAGCAGAATCCCAAAGTCCTTTGTCAAGAATTGGATACTATTGATGAGACAAGGGATGCGGCAAAGTTAAGAATGGCCGCATGTCAACAGAGGATATCCAGAGCATATAACAAGAATCTAAGGATTGGAAGGTTTCAAGTTGGAGATTGGGTACTAAGGAAGGCTTTTTAGAATACTATTAATCCTGCTAATGGAAAGTTAGCTCCTAAGTGGGAAGGACCATATGTGATTGAATCGGAATCAGGGAAAGGAGCATACCGACTCAAGAATATGGAGGGGGATATGCTACCAAGATCCTGGAATGCTATACATCTAAAGCTCTATTTCAAGTGAGTTTAGAATTTAATTTCTAACTCAGAATGGTACAAATTCTATCTCTTTTAATATATTTGATATTGTTTATTCTATTGAACCCAATACTGACTTAAGCATCAGAGGGGTGTTAGCCAGGCTAACACCCACCTTAGTTTACGGTTGTTTTGCAGTATATGCTTCGGGATATAGCTCCAGGATACACACTCAGGATATTTCGAAAGATTAGAGGATTGGCCCCCTCTCTCACGTTTAAGGGATTCTGATCCCTTCACAGGTTTAAAGGTATTCACCTTTCTCATGAATTGGGTTTAAACACCCTGTCTGGAGCGCAAGTTATCCAGGGATAGTTCAAGGTGGCGGGACCAGTTCATGTAAAAGTGGCTGATAATTTCGTCACTATTGGCTATATCCTGGATCCTCAAGGTATATGAGGATTGATCACCCACTCTCGCGAAAGGGTATTTTCATACTCTCTAAGGTTTAATGGTTTTCACCTTTCTAAGTCTTGGAGTTTATACACTCCCGCCTGTAGCGCATGAAAATTTGGGATTTTCCCCAGGATACTTATGGGTTTATCCCCAGGATGCTAAGGATTTATCTCCAGTACATTTTAGGGTTTACCCCCTGTAACATAAGAACTGTTCAAATAGTTGGAACTGATGTTCAGAAAATTTCTAAGTGTTCGAAGAAATAATGCACAGTTGACATTCCTATTGAGGCGATTGTGCAAAGCTCAAAGGATCAAGCTCGGACCCAGTACACTAAGTGTCCCAGACTGGGGACATCTTCGTTGGAAAGGTTGAAGGATTGAAGTTTGAGAATAAGGTTGCACTCTACCTCTGGTAAGATCTTTCCTTTAAAAAACCTTGTCTAAGTCGGTTAAGTTCTTGAAACTATGTTTGACAAGAGCTTGAGCATCCTGATTGGGATATGCTCTCAAGATATATTTTCAAAATATATTTTTAGAATATGTTTCGGGATATTTGGTTGGAATATTTGGGGCATGATACTTGGATTAAAAACTAAAACTGTATTCTAGTCAAACAAGTGTTATCAAAACCCACTTTGTAAAATAAAAATGAACTGTCCTTTTTCTCTGAAAACTTTATTTGAATTGTTTGAGTTATAAAAACCCTATTTGAAGGAAGTCTTAATAGGATATTTGCGAGTATACTGATCAAGATATTTTCAAAAAAAAACTAATTGCACTAAGTTTGGAACATTGGAATTCAAACTAAGCAATGCACAACAGGAATCGAAAAACAACAATGAATAAGTCAAAAGAAGGTTATCTTATTAACATAGCAAAAGTTGTGCTTTTGGTTTCATCACAAACCGAGATCCATCCGCCAAAAGCACAGTTAGTTTTTATTTAACAGTTGAAGGCTTCATCTCAAACTGAGACCCATCCACCTCCAACTGTTATATTGTTCAAAACAAACCATACTAACTGATGACCAAGGGCTTCGTCTTGAAACTTAGGATCCCTCCACCTTTGGCCATCATATTGTTTTAGTGCAGGAAAGTAAATTGTTTGAAAGGCAGGAAACGAAATTGTTCGACAACCAACAGGCTTTAAAAAAGTGGGCTCCGGCCTTGGCACGAACATCCATCATTGCCCACTTCGATGCTCTCACACAACAGCATCAGCTCCAACCTCCACCTTCTCTGCAGCTTCAACCGCCACCTCAACCGCTTTTGAAGGCTTACCAGAACACATGTATCATTAATACTGCCTAATCGGGATACAGACTCAGCATATGTATGTAGAATACAGAGTCAAGATATTTACCTTGTTGAGGAACGAGGTTATGGGCCAAAGGAGTCGCCGGAAAATGATCTGGTATGTCTTGCCATTGGTGATCGGAGATAAAGAAGAAGAAGATGAAGGGAGTTAAAGATAAGAAGGAGGACATACCTTTTCGATTTCTCGGATGGCAATTAAAAAGAAGAAATTATGGAGAAGATATGGGCATGGGAAGTTGTTCCGTGTCACGTCATGTCATCAAATCAATTAAGGGCCTTGAAGAAATTAAAAAAATATTACCGTTAGATTAGGGATCCCCAACGACAATATTTTTGGGGACAATTGTTATGGGTGAAATTCTGAGCCTATATCCTGACACTATATCTTGATTTTATGTTAGTTGTTTATGATCAGGATACCGGACCAGGATATTGGTAACATCCTGAGGCAGTATCCTGGCAGTTACTAACGATTTGCTTGTAGCTTGTAGCTGAAGGTTGTTAACGTTCACAAAGACCAATTCCCCTGAAGACTCGCTCAAATTAGTTGGAAAAGAGACGTTGAGGCCGCAATACCTGGTCAATAACACATTCAAAAGAGAATATTCCAAAGTATCCTGGAATAATAGGATAGTTTGTTATTTCTTTTACTATATAAAGGAGTGATCGGATCATAGGTAGACACAACTTTTTACACACACTCTTTCGCACACTTTTTCTCTCCTGTTGCAAACAATCACTACACACAAACACTTGTACTCGAATTTCATTGTAACACCTAGTTGATCTGCATCATATCCTGCACTGTATCCTGATATTTGAAGTAATAGAAGAACAAGGCAGCTGTGATTGTCAGCTCCCGAGGTTTTATGCCGGCGATCTAGATTGATCAAGGGCTTTCCTCGTACATCACGTGTCAACCTTTACATTTTTGCTCATTGTTTGATCATAGATACAGCTCGATATCCTGAGCCGTATCCTGAAACTATTTTTGCAAACAACTTAATTAACATATTTTTGAACACATTCTCTTAGCACACTACCTCACTTAACTAATTTGATCACTTAATTGCTTCAGTAATTTTTGACCAAAACACTACTATAACTAAGATAATCTCTTAAAATGCCCAAAGTGCGGAAATCATCAAATGGGTGCATGAAAGATAAGTTAGATTCAAGTGATTCTTTCTTGTTTATCTTTTTTATTTTATTTTTATTTTCTGTTTTTATATTTTTATTTTTTTAAAATCTTTTCTAAATATTTGGTTCGATTAGACGTTGACGATAAGCCGGTATTAAAAGCTCTGGTGTCCTTGGACGACCTCGGTATCTTGCCATCACTATACTACGTCCGCGATGGGTGCACTTGCCCTAACGTGTGTAGAGTGATAGTAAAATATCGTGTTTTATAAATTTAAAACTTGAAAAAATATACTCAAACCGACACACGTCAGTTTCTCTGTTGATAATAGTGAACAAGTGCTTGCTTTGCAAAACTTAGGTAAGAAGGCAAGGTGGCCAAGGAAAAACGAGAAGTCAAACTCCTTCAAGGATAAGTCCAAGTGGTGTGCATACCATGAGGATTTTGTTCATTTGACAGACGAATGTATTAAGGAGAGAGAGAGGCTATCTTCTCAGCAAGGGGCATTTGAAAGAATTGCTAAGCAGAAAGAAATCAAGGATCCAGGATCCTGAAAATCTCCCAGAGAGAGCTGCTCCACCTCTAGCCGATGCCTAAGTGATCAACTTTATCTCAGGAGGATCAGACATTTGGGGCACTTCCTTCTCGGCAACTAAGAGACATGCAAAGGAAACTAAATTGAAGAATGGTGATAGACTCATCATGCCTTCCACGTTGACGGATTAGAAAATAATATCCTTTGACGAGGATGACAGGGTCAATATCCAGGATCCTCACAATGACGATCTAGTTATAACACTATTTATCGTTAACTATTTTGTTCACAACATTCTCATAGACGGAGGAAGCTCCGTGAATATTGTGCAGCTTGATGTGCTGAAGAAAACTAATATCCTAGAAACTAAGATCATCCCAAGATCCTTAGTACTTGTTGGTTTCAGTGGTGAAACCAAAAATACATTGGGGGACATCAAATTACCAATATATATAGAAGGATTAAACTCTATCCAAAAATTTTGTGTCGTTGACAGCTTGTCCTGTTGTAATGTGATTCTTGGCAGGCCCTGGATCCATGAGATGAAGGTTCTTCCCTTAACATACCACCAGTGTGTAAAACTCCCAACTCCTTGGGGGAGTAGTGAAGATATATAGCAACCAACAGGAAGCTAAGAATTGTTATACCTTTTCGATGCAGCCAGCTTCAAAGACTAGAGTGGCATAGCAATTAAAGAAACCTCCAAGGGACGTACTGGAGGCAAGGGAACATGATATCAAGGAAGTAATACTAGAACCTGAGAATCCTAACATCAAAGTATTCATAGGATCAGGGATCCTTCATTCAATTGAAAAGGATCTGATATCCTTCCTTAAAAGAAGGAAATCAACCTTCGCACAGAAGCACGAAGACATGACAGGTATTTCCAAAGATGTCATTACACATAAATTAGGTATAGACAAGTCTTTCAGGCCTATACACCAGAAGAGGAGGAAATTTACGCCTGAGAGAAATGACTTTTTACAAGAAGAGGTAAATAAACTCTTAAAAGCAGGTATGATTAGGGAAGTAAAATATCCTAGGTAGTTAGCCAATGTTGTGGTAGTTCAAAAGAAAAATGGAAAGTGGAGGGTATGTGTCGATTTTATAGATTTAAATAAGGCATGTCCCAAGGATCCTTTCCCATTGCCACACATTAACTCATGGTGGATGCTACCGCTGGTCATGAATTACTGACCTTTATGGATGCTTTGTCTAGATTTCAACAAATGTAGATGGAACCATCTGATCAAGAGGATACTACATTCATGACCCCTACCGGTATATATTGTTATATTGTTATGCCTTTCGGACTATGAAATGCAGGTGCAACATACCAAAGATTTGTCAACATGATGTTCAAAGACCAACTTGGTGATACTATGGAGGTCTACATTGATGATATGGTAGTTAAGTCAAAGAAGGTTGTGGATCATCTCAAAGATCTAGAAGTTGCATTCAACATACTTGATCGCTACAACATGAAGTTGAATCCTTCGAAATTCCATTTGGTGTCAAAGCTGGGAAGTTCTTGGGCTACATGATGATAAAAAGAGGGATTGAAGCCAGCCATGAGCAAATAAAGGCAATTATAAACTTAAAATCTCCTACCAATGCAAAAGATCTCCAAAGGAAAACATGAAGGATTGCAGCTTTGAACAGGTTCATTTCAAAGTTCTTAGAAAAGTGCAAGGATTTCTATGACATCCTGAGGAAGAACAAGAAGTTTTAGTGGACCGAGAAGCATGAAGTTGCACTCAAAGCTCTCAAGGATTATCTATCCTCAGCACCAACTCTGATGAAACCGATGGATTGTGAGCCATTATCCTTGTACTTGGTTGTCTCAGGTAATGCGGTAAGAGCAATATTAGTTAAGGATCATGAAGGCCAACAACATCTAATATATTATGTAAGTAAAGGCCTTCTTGATGCTGATGCTAAGTATTCCCATTTAGAAAAATTAATTCTTGCATTAATCGTGGCATACACTAAACTAAGACATTATTTTGAAACTCATACTATTATTGTGAAAACTAATTTTCCAATCAAGAATGTTCTCAGGAAACCAGAAATGTTAGGTAGAATGGCAAAATGGACAGTTAAGCTTAGTGCATATGATATAAAATATGAACCAAGGGCTGCCATCAAGTCTCAAGCATTGGCTGACTTTGTGGCGGATTTTAGTAGTGATTTACAAATAAGATGCTGAATTAGAGGTTCAACGACTTGGAGAGTCCAAGGATCCTTGGACACTCTTCACTGTTGGAGAATGTCAAAGGGACTGGATTAGGAATACTACTAAAACCGCCACAGGGGGTCATAATACCCTAGTCCATTGCCTGTGAATTTCAAACCACCAAAAACGAAGTAGAATATGAAGCTCTAATAGCAGGTTTGCAATTAGCCAAACAAATGAGGAACATGTATCTTCAAGTTTATATAGATCGATTGCTAATTACTAACCACTTTAATGGCTCATATACTGTAAAAGGTGAGAAACTAATCAAATATTTAGAAATAGTAAGAGAACTGGCAAATTCTTTCGATTATTTTAGCATAACACAGATGCCTAGTGAGGAAAATGCAGGGGCATATGCTTTAGTAAATTTAGGATCGACCTTAAAAGAACCAGAAGATGTGAAGATACCTATCATCCACATTCTCTTTCCTGCAATTGAGGAGAATGATGTAATGGAGGTAGCAAAGGATACTACAACAACACCCAGTGATTTGCAAAGTGGTTCAGGATCATGGATCCTTCCAATTATGAAGGTTATTTAGAATGGATAAATTCCTACATGGGAGAATCCCAGAGCCTTCAGGGTCAAGGTATCTCCGTTTACTATATAAAATAACACTTTATATGAAAGGTCTCTTGAAGGTCTCTATTTGCGATGCATTGAAGATCCTGAAATTCAAGAGGTGTTAAAGGATTTCCATGAAGGAGACTGCGGAAATCATACTTGGGGCATAGTATTATTTTCTAGAATCCTTAGAACAGATTACTTCCGGCCCGCAATGAAGAAAGACACAGTATACTATGCAAGGAAATGTGACGCTTGCCGAAGACACAACAATATCTTGCATGTAACACCCTGAAAACGGGTTTTATAATTAAACCACGTTAATATAAAAGAGCGGGTAAAATACCGTTAGTGGTAAAATTAACCTGTTAAATATTAGGATTTAAATAAATAAACCGAATATTAAATAAAAGGAGAACGAATGCTTTTGAGAAAATAAAGTTTACAAGAGGCCTGAGTTAACGGGACTTAAAATAAAACGGGTTGTTGATGTGTGGTAAAATATACATATTTTCCCCGTGTAAAGTGTATTATTTTTGTATAGTTTTTATTTAGTTTTAGTGTTATTTTATATTATTTTGTGTTTTGCTAGGTCCTGGTGCAAATGGAGCGAAAACGAGTAAAATGGAAATAATCAGCCAGTTGGGCAGAGTGAGATGCCAGTGACCGAAGTAAAATTGCCGCTATTTCCCATGATTGGGTCGAGCCCAGTATCTCTATATTATTATTGGAGGCATTAATATATATTATTATTGTTGAAAAAGTGGCGGATATAATATTTTCATATTATATTGAGTAAACTGCAATTTTACCCCCCTGGGGTTTAGACCAATTGGTACCCTTACCCCCCCTAAGGAAATAATTACAATTTTACCCCCCAACATTCGTTGTTATGTCGCAACTTTACCCCTTGGCATCAAATTTGTTGACTGGTCAACTAAACTATGGAACAGTCAATGGGTAATCTTGTAATTTCACCAAAATTAGTACTTTATATATTATAATAACCCCTAAATATAACCTTCTATACCAACCTTACCCCCCTAAGTTTCCACCCAATCCTTCTTCTTCACTTCCCCCACCGGCGACACTTCCCCCACCGGCGACACTCCCCCCCACCGGCGACGGAGACTACGTCTTCTTCATCACCCACTCCGTCTTCTTCATCACCCACATTTGGGCCATCAGACATGAGCGGACCACCGGCTACAATCATGCATCCACCTCTACCAGCAGAGCCAGTGCCAGCGACCACACCACCGGCCACCGTGGATCCAGCTGTGGTCCGGCGATCCTCCCTGTTTTCGTAATTTTCAGGTAAAATCAAACCAGTATTTTGATTGTGGGTTAAAATCAGGTCAGAACTAGTAATGGATGTTTCTTTGTTTGCAGTGGACACGAGGATTCATGTTTCACTACGATCGATTATGGTCTCCTTGGTTGTCAAGATGCGAGGCCGCCCTTTCCTGCATTTCCAGTTTCCCCCTCAGCAGGAAATGGTTGTGTAGTGTAGTTGATTGTAATTATATATTAGGATCTTTTGGTATGCTTGATCAGGTATAATTGATTGTACAGGTTATGTTTGATTAGGAACTTTTGGTATGCTTGCTGTTAAGTTATATGTTGCTCTTAAGTTATATGCTGCTGTTAATGTGTCTGTTAAGTTGCTGCTGTTAATTTGCATTACAAGTTGCTGTTAAGTTATATGCTTGTTGTTTGTTCTTGAACATGTGTGTTTGGTTACTCTGGTAAGTTGCATTACAAGTTGCTGCTGTTAAGTTGCATTACAGCTTTGTACTGCTGTGTAATATGAGATTAAAGTGACTAAACAGTTTTGAGTAACATGCCAAATACTGTAAAACGAACTAGTGCTTCTGATACAGAGTAGCCAAACACACAAGTTAATGTTGTCACCCAAATGCTTCTGATATAGATTCCAGTTTCTGATGCAGAGGTTCAGGGCTAATGCTTCTGATATAGATTCCAGTTTCTTTGCAATCCAAATGCTTTTGGAAAATTCTAATTCATTCGAATTCCAATTGCCTGGACAAAACCATTACAGAAGGCCTTTAGCAATGGTTTTAAGCTGTGGCTAAAGGTTCTTCATGGTTGAGGCCTTGAGGGTATATATACACAAAACTCCAATCAATTCATGTTTGGTTCAAAGTAAGAATTCTGTTACAACTTTTAATAATCGAATATGGGTGGTGGCGGGAAAGGTTTTGGAAGTTGCAGGGGGTAATATTGTTTCGTAACACAAAGTATAGGGGGTAATAAGAAAGGGCATTTTAGTAATTTACCCCAAGTCAACAGATCAGTCAACATATTTGATGCTAGGGGGTAAACTTGCGACATAACAGCGAACATTGGAGGGTAAAATAGTCATTTCACCCCCAAGTCAACAGACCAGTCAACAAATTTGATGCCAGGGGGTAAAGTTGCGACATAACAGCGAACGTTGGGGGGTAAGGGTGCCAATTGGTCTAAACCCCAGGGGGTAAAATTGCAGTTTACTCTATTATATTTTAGGACGAATTAAAATAATTAAAAAAAAAAGAAGGCTACTATTATAATTTTGGAGGATTGCCATAATATTCTTGGTCCAGCAAATTACTAGAGATTATGATGTATTGGGCCTTATCAATTATCTAAAAATATTGTTGGGCCCTATCAATTATCTAAAAATATTTTAGATAATTGATAAGGCCCAATACATCATAATCTCTAGTAATTTGCTGGACCAAGAATATTATGGCAATCCTCCAAAATTATAATAGCAACCTTCTTTTTTTTTATTTCTTTTAATTTGTCCTAAAATATAATATATCCGCCACTTTTTCAACAATAATAATATATATTAATGCCTCCAATAATAATATAGAGATAGTGGGCTCGACCCAATCACGGAAAATAGCGGAAATTTACTTCGGTCACTGGCATCTCACTCTGCCCAACTGGCTGATTATTTCCATTTTACTCGTTTTCGCTCCATTTGCACCAAGACCTAGCAAAACACAAAATAATATAAAATAACACTAAAACTAAATAAAAACTATACAAAAATAATACACTTTACACGGGGAAAATATGTATATTTTACCACACATTAGTTGTAATCTCCCCGAACCCACTAAGTTAACTAGGAATGTTTAACCTAGTTAATAAGAGGAAATATTGTTGGAACTAAGTAGGTTGTGGCCTACTTAATAACTAACCAAACATGAGGGGCCAAAGTGGGATAACTTGAAAAGTTAATAATAAAAATAAAAACAAAAACACAACACACACTAGGTGTGTGTGCGTGTATCGATCAGGAGGAAGGAGAACAGAGCCAAAACCCTAGTTGAACAAGAATCGTCAATTTAAAGGATGAATTAGGGCTCAAACTCAAGCTAGGAGTGTGTGCGGGAACGAACATGAATTAATGATCACCCAAGCTAGGAGATCATAAGATATGTAGAATTTTGGATGTTTGTTGAAGTTGTAAAATTTGATGAACATCACAATGTGCGATTTATGCATGAATCGTAGAGTTTATAGTTGGATTAGAGATGTATACTTGCTTAGGGACAAAACACTAAGTGAAAATTATACATATATTGCTATGATTTGAATGTTTAGATAAATTACCACACTTTGATAAGTGGGTTTTAATAATATGATGAAATTGATGATATAATTATATTTAGAATCATCATACATGATAGTGATAAAATGATGCTTGAATAAATTATGAATTCGGGTATATGTTTATACTTGCCGTAGAGTGGGTTTTGTATGATATGAAGGAATAAATGTTATATTTAAGTGAAATGATATTTGAGATCATCATGTGTTATGAATGATTAAAGTATTTGGCTAAAGTTGATGTTTAGGTGAATTCTATATATATACGATGCAATGAATTGTTTCATATTGATAAAATAATCCCAAATCCTTGTATGATATTAATAGCTTAGCATACTATGATTGATGTTGTGTTAATTCAATGTTTTACGGTTACATGAACTTGGTTGAGAAAGTAGTTAAAACGGTGGCGTAAGAATAATGACTACCGGATACTTGACAAAGTGCTTAAATGAATTGTTGAGTTTCATAGTGTAATCACTTAGGCTAATAGGCAGTTTGACTAAAGTCAAACTTACCAAAATGAGATCAAATGGTAATTTTGATATAAAGTCCGTAAGGTGAGATAGTCTCAATAATGATGACTAATCTAACCATCTTACGAATGATAAAAGGTAGTTTGACGCTTGATAAGCTAGGTGGAATCTTGGGAAGGAAGCGGGTCAAACGAATCAAGTATGAAGGAAAAGCATAATTTGGATGCAATGTAAGTAAAGCTTACACCCTTTTTTATTTTGTAGAATATCTTCTTATTGTATTGATTTCGAATAAGGTAAATAAGTATTTGGAATATGATGTTCCGACGTGTAGTAAATCGGGACGAGTTAAATGAAATAATAAGAAACCATGTTTAATGGTTAAAAAGGAGTAAAACGGTAATTCGGTCATGCAATGACGAATAAACAATGAGTTTTGAATAAACATCAGTTTTTGAGAAAGACACTCTATGGCGTAAGCCATGATGGGTAAAAAGAATTAGGAAATGATTTTTAAGTAATATGATGGTACGGTGTAAACTGGAATGGGTGACTTGGATGAGATGGTAAATAAATACTATCTCACAAGGATAAAATGGTCATTTAGATCAAAACGGGTCAAAAGGTGATGATATCATCATTTGACAATATTGACTAATGATTGTTTGTTGAGTCTTATGCTCATAGGAGTGAATAGCGAATGGAAATTTGTATTGCTATCAATTAGCGGTTATTAAAGCAATGTATTAAAATGGGTCTATACTTTGATCCGAGCCAGGTATGTGTAAATAAGATTATAGTTAAAATGTGCGATTTTGGTCAAATATTTGTTGAAAGTCCTTCGTCGTAAAGGAAGGGACTAAAGTTAACCAAAAAGCCCTTGAACGATAAACCGGGAAAACGACCCTTAAAGGTTGTTTGGAAAAAACTTTTATGATCGAGTAAGTCTTTTTACAAGTGTAAAACTTAAAGGTATAAGCATTTTGGGTCAAACGCCTCAAAATGGGTCTTTTCCGTAAAATGACAAACCGAAGGGTAGAATTCGGAATAAATAGTTCACTATATTAAATCCATCACAATTATAGTTGTGGTGGAAGATAAGTAGATATCTTAATGTGGAAATGGGATATGTGAAAAGGAAGAGCGAGTTTTAAGCTTAAATGCTTAAATTCTCTTAACGGGTCAAAAATGATTTATGCGCATAACTTGGGTAATGGCCACGTAATTCATAAAAGTTATGAACCCGAGTTAAAGATTTTGGGTTAAATACGTTGGTACATACTTTATGATTATTTAGAAACGAGTTTGTTTAATAAATCATGAAACGTGTCAAAAGTTTAATAATTGAATTTTAAGCCGAGGGCTTAAAATCTAGAAAATTGTTAATCCGGATGTCGGATTTTAACTCTATATAATAGAGAACCAAATTATGATCATGTAGGATGAAACACCAGGAAAAACGGATCAAAATTAAAGGAGATATGAACATGTTTGTGAAAAATGGTAAAGCTGGGAGTTGCAGCTCCCAGCTGCACACTTTCTGTGAAAAGGGGGCTTCGCGCAATAGGGAATAGAGTACTGCAGACTTACTAGATCGCTTCATGAATCCAGGTGATCAGCTGGGTGAGGGAACAAGTCTCACCACTTAAGTTTGAAAAGGAGATGTGTAGATAAAAAAGATGTGAATGACATCGTCGATTCCTTCCAATCCTTGCTAGTTGCTCCATGCATGGGACCAAATCGTTGTGCAGTTGTGCCATAACAGCTTGATTGATATAGGACTGACTCTCCTTCGTTGTTTCACTCTTGTGACTTCCTTCTAGGATTCGCAGCAGGCTACTCGTAAGTAGGTGTTCTTTGCGTTGGTTCGTTCAAATCCCGGGGTGAGATGGGGAACTGTGTAGACGAGGGTTATGAATAACTGATTTCTCATACTTAGTGTGTTGTGATGTCGAATTAATGTTAAGAGAATTCATGCCTTCCTAAGATATATCGTGTTTTCAATTTTTGTTTACGTATGTGTAACGGTGTTAGATACTAAATATACGTATGTATACACGTTTATACATATATCATGCACAAGTAAAGGTTGAATGGTACAATTACCAAGTAAGCAGCTAAGTCTGGCGAACCTTGCAAATCTGGAGTGTGATATTGTGGTTTCTTTTTAAAGAACGGTTAATAGACTGGTTACCATATAAAAATATTTCATTTCTCGAATCGAAATATTTTATATCTTAAACCTAGTTCACTATAACTAGTGGCTCTGATACCAATCTGTCACACCCTCAAATTCCACATGCGGAGTATTACCGCAAGGCATGCGACTGCCCAGGATCCAGCCACTAACTATTTTGAACCATTTGCGAACTTAGAAAATCATTACAGATAATCGTACAATTAGTGACTTAATTTAAATTTTCAAAAATATAATTTGCAGCGGAAATGTAACTTAAAAATTTTCACATTTAGAAACCACTATTCAAATAAAAGTGCCAAAATGTAAAACTTTCCAAACCATACACACTCCATCCGTTTACAACGTCCGTTCGCAGCTGTACCTGTAAATCCGCAAGCATGCAGTAGTATGTCAACATAAAGTTGGCGAGTTCACGGTTTTTGAAAAGGTTTTCTTGTTTTATCCAAAAACATTAATTATTAAGTTGCCGTTTATAAAACATGCCACGGGGAGCTACCCCATGTAAGCTTTGTTAAATTTATGATGCAAGTTTGTTTCTTTGAGGCCCGGGAGATAGCACCTCCACCAAGTAAGAACACTCATCCACTTGTGGAAGAATGATCTTCCTTATTGTTTATCCAACTTGCATCAATAAACCCTTCAAGTACTTAGGGGAAACCTGAATAGCACAAACTATAATTTATAGTTCTTTTCAGGTACTTAAACAATCTGTTTCTTGCCTGCTAATGATGTGTGCTTGGGTTACTAGTAAATCTACTAAGTTTTCCCACGCATAAGCAATATCATGACTTGTGCTGATCATAGCATACATCAAACATCCTATTGCTTTGGAATATTCAAGTTGAGATATGGGGCTACCTTGATTAGGCATAAGCCTAATGTTAAGATCAATAGGATTTCCAAATGGAGAACAATTTAAACTTTTGAATTTCTTCAACATTTTCTCAATATAATGCGATTGAGAGATTGATATACCATTGTTCCCTCGAGTGATCTTTATACCAAGAATCTCCTCAGCCTCCACCATATCTTTCTTTGGTTTTTACAACTTGACCTAAGTCAATACCAAATATCAACATGTCATCAACATATACACAAATTATAACTCCTTTTCCTAAGGAGTCAAATTTGCTATATACACATTTGTCTGCTTGATTAAGTATAAAACCACCTGACAACACAACATCATCCAAATATTTTATGCTACTGTTTAGGAGCTTGTTTCAAGCCATATAAAGACTTAACCAGCTTGCTAACCTTATGTTCATTTCCTGGCATAATGAAACCTTCTGGTTATTTCATATAGATTTCTTCATCCAATTCACCATTTAGGAATGCAGTCTTAACATTCATTTGATGATTTACAAGATTGTGGATAGCTGCTAAAGCCAACAACCTAATTGTGGATATTCTTACTACTGGAGCATATGTATTAAAGAAGTCAATTCCTTCTTTTTGTCTAAAGCCTTGTATCACTAGCCTAGCTTTAGATTTATCAATGCTTCCATCCACTTTCATTTTCCTTATAAAAATCCATTTACATCCTAATGGTTTGCATCCATGAGGTAAATCTGTCAACTTCCAGGTCTTATTCTGCATGATAGAATCAATTTCATCTTGAATCGCTTCCTTCCAAAATGAAACATCCCTTGAAGCCATTACTTCACTGAAAGTTTTCGGATCTTCCTCAATATTGAAACAATATTGATATTGGTATTCAATTTTATCCCTTGATCCTTCAACCAAATAAAGTTGGAAATCATCACCAATGTTCTTGGCTTTCCTTACCCTAGTAATTTTCTTGGGTTCTGTACTAGTGGAAGGTACATCTTTCGTGTTGATAGAGTTTCATTCAAAATCTTTTAGACTCTGAGGCATATCTTTAAGTCTAGGTACCGAGGAAAACGTATCCTTGTTCCCAAAATCTCCCTCTCTTGACTCAATTACTGTGTGAATAGACACATAATCATTTGGTTCTGTCACATAAAACCTATGAGCCGGAGAATGTTGAGCATATCCAATGAATATACAATCTATGCCTTTCTCACCAATGGTTCTCATCTTAGGTCAGTGAGCCTTACTACAGCTTTACAACCCCAAGCTTTAAGATGACTTAAGTTTGGTGCTTGTTTGTGCCTGAGCTCATATGGGGTTACCTTAGTCCTTTTATTTGGAACCCTATTCAATAAATAGCAGGTTGTTAGCATAGCCTCACCCCAAAATCCTTCACTCAAACCCGAATAGGAAAACATGGATTAAACCATTTCTTTTAATGTCCTATTCGTCCCCTCAGATACACCATTTTGTTGTGGTGTATAAGGAGTAGTGGTCTGATGTATGATATCGATGGATTGGAAATAAACTAGATCATAATATTCACCACCTCTATCAGTACAGAGATTTTTAATCAATTCCTTTTGATGCAATTCTACTTCTTGTTTATATATTTTAAATTTATCTAACGTTTCATCTTTTACGTGTAACAAGTAGACATAACAAAACCTAGAAGCATCATCAATAAAGGTCACAACAAATTTTTTATTTCTAAGCGAGGGAGTATTATGAAAATCACATAAGTCAGAATGAGTGAGTTTTAAAACCTTAGATTCTCTTTTGACATCTTTAAAAGGTTTTCTTGTTATCTTGGTTAACTTGCAAGTGTGACATTGATTATTATTCATATCAAAAGCGGGTATCAAGCTCATTTAGACATGTCTTTCATTCTAAAATAATTAACATGTCCTAACCTAGCATGCCATAATTTTGATTCATAATCGACTTTATTACTAGAAGAAGCAATACACACGGATTCTTTAGAAACGGAACATGAACATTTAACTTAAACAAACCATGAGATAAATATCCAAATCCTACAAAGGTTCCATGTCTTGACAAGATAAACTTGTCAGACTCAATGACCTGTTTAAACCCATAATTATTTTATACAATACCCGACAATAAATTCTTTCGTATACTCGGAACATACAATATATAATCTAGTAATAAGTGTTAGCCAGAAGTAAATACAAGCTTTACTTTCCCGACACCTTTAGTAGGCTCGGTTGCTACATTTCCCATTCGTAATTTAGATCCGTCATCAATACTTTTCAAAAAAATAGGTTTTCATTCGTCAAACCACCTTAGATCTTTGCACACGTGTACTGTAGCTCAGGAGTCTACCCACCATGCAAATTCATCATCCGAACACAAAATGATTCATTGATAAAGTAAACATAATTCACAACCGAATTATTATTAGAATCCGAATAATTATTCGAATTCAATTTTGAATTATTATTCATTCCTTTTGATGGACCTGTATTAATATCAAAGTGTATCAATGGATCTGAATTATTAGCCATGCCTCATTTTAATGGATTTGACAATACACCACTAGATTTAACATTATGTAATTTAGGGTTATTGGATTTTAATAATCTTAAGTTTCACCTGTTGGCCGATAATAATCCCAACTTTAAAAATTCCCTCCAATAATACCAGCTTGTAAAAGTTTGGCCGCCATTGATCCTTTTCAAACATATAAGAATTTGGTCTCCTTAATAGATTCAATTACACCTAGAGACCCCTTAATTGATTTAAGTGCACTTATGTTAGAAAAGAATCAATGGCAGCCAAACTTTTACAAGTTGGGATTATTGGAGGGAATTTTTAAAGTTGGCATTATTATCGGCCAACATGTGAAACTTAGAATTATTAAAATCCAATATCCTTGTAATTTATCTAAACATACCAATTTGGTATTTTCAACTGTGCGGCCACAAGTTATATGTTTAGTATTTAAAAGATGGCCCATTTGTTTTTCTTTCAAACCATCACAGCCCAATGTCATTGTTTTAGAATTTTCGAGTTGGCCTGACATTGGACTACACTCTTTTGGATGACTAGAAATGGGCATATCGGGTATTTTTTTTTTACCCGGAACCAGTTCCTAACCGAACCCGGTTCTTGTTAGAGTGTGGGGGAACCGGTTCTTATAGGAACCGGGTCCAGTTCCTAACCGGGTTTAGAGCTTTAATACTGGAACCGATAGTAACCGATTCCGGGTAGGGTTGGAACCAGTTTCTCCAGAATAACCTGTTCCACCGGGTAAGGCCTTAAAATCGCTGAAATAATACTATGGAATCGGTTCTTAAAAAATCCTTATATTTGGATAAAATCCTACAATTTTAGAAAGAGTAAACCGCCATTTTGGTCCCTGTGGTTTGGCCAGTTTTGCCACTTTAGTCCAAATTTCAAACTTTTTACATCCAGGGCCCTGTGGTTTGGTTTTGTTGCCATTTTGGTCCAAATTTCAAATTTGACCAGATTTCCCATTAATGACCTGCTATTTTGTCTTTACCCTCAGGGGCATTTTGGTCATTTTAGATTTATTATCTCTTTATTATAACTCAATTATAATAAAACCCCCTGATCATCATCATCTTCATCCTCATCTCTCAACATACAGACATCTCTCTCTCTCTCTCAACATACAACTCTGCTCTCTCTCTAAAATACCACCACCACACCACCACCACCCCCACCATCGCATCATCCCCACCACCATCCCACCGCCGCCAACTTTGCTCTCTCTCTAAAATGACCTGCTCTCTCTCTAAAATACCGCAACGAGCAGGGCACGAATGGCATCTTCTGTTGGTGCTCAAATCAAAGCTCAAACGCTCGAAAACCCTAACCCTAAGAACACACAGATCTCCACCTCAATATTTTGAAGACGATGATGATGAATTCGGAATGAGACACATAGATCTCTGCCTTAAGAACACATGGTAAACCGATTAGGGTTTTTAAGGTGGGATAAGGCGACGGTGGTGGAGAATAGTGGAAGATTAGGGCGAATTTATGAAGATAGCGGTAGGGTCTATAGTGTTTGCCCAGTCGTGTTTTGGGTGGAGGTGCTCACCGGATTGAGTTGCAGGTTCATCGAAAAGCCATTTTGGTCACCGGATTGGTGTGGCAATTGTGGAGGTGGAGGTGATGGTGTTGTGATGTAAGAGAGAGAGAGGGGGGCGTGGTTGCAGGGGGTGCGAGAGGGTGGTGGCAGGTGGTGGTGCTTCTCAGTTCCAAATATCAACAGCAACTTTCAATTTCTCAGTCTGTAGACAGTACACCGAAGCATCATCGGTTCAAATTAGGTCATGTTTTAGACCTAATTCGGTGATTAACTGTAAGTTGCCATGTATTTCAAGGCTTTTTTCTCAGGTACTTCGATGTACTAATTAATTTGCTATGAAATGTATCTTTGTTTGCGATTTAATCGTAACGAATTTACCACAACAATTTCAGTTTTAGTGAAGTTATATGCACTGAAATATCTATTTGTTTGTCAGTTATTGTAGAATTTTGTTGTTTCAATGGCTGATTCGGATTACTTTTATGTGATTCAGTGGAATTTGTGACGAATTTACCTCGATATCTTCAGATTCAATGAAGTTAATATGCACTGAAATGTCTGTTTGTTTGTTTGTTTGAAAAAGGGTTGAAGATGATGATGTAATTGGGAAGGGGGTGTGGGTGTGACTGTTGGATGGGACGACGCCGGAGTGGCGGTGGTGAGAAGGGGGAGGAGGTGGCGGTGGTGGTGGTGCTATAGAGAGAGAGAGAGAGAGGGAGGAGGTGGCGGTGGTGGTGGTGCTATAGAGAGAGAGAGAGAGAGCTAATTATTTTGATCTGGGTTTTATTGCTAAAAAAATGAAATTTAAAAAATGACCAAAATGCCCCTGCACTAAAGGACAAAATAATCAGTTTTCAACAGTCAAAATAGAGGGTTTTTGGATTTTGGACTAAAATGGCAACAAAATGCAAACCACAGGGACCCAAATGTAAAAAGTTTTAGATTTGGACTAAAATGTCAAAAGTGCCCAAACCATAGGGACCAAAATGGCAGTTTACTCATTTAGAAAACATACAAACATATTGTATTATAGCCGGTTTATCTCTTTAACCGTTTACTTGTCGTGGATGCGGCCATTTGACTTGCGGCTCGCTTTGGTGTTGCCACTTCGGTACAATCGTCTTCCGAATCATTAGTTTCTACTTCTTTATCCTCCTCTTCATCAACTGTCTTGCTCTCTAATTCCACTTCGTCTTCTAGACTTGTCTTATCCTGAATACGATCCACGGCATCCAAATGATCGTTTAGGCAAATTGGAGCGGATTGAGGACCCTGGTTGACGGATGGAGAGTTGTTGGTTTTGGAATTCTTGGTTGCTATAGTATCAAATGAACTAAAGAAACTATTGAGTAGAAGAATAATCAAGAAGAAGATGGAAGATGGTGTGAAAAACAAACGAAATGTGGTCACTATTTATACTTACCGGAATCGATTCCAACGGCTAGGAATCGATTCCAATGGTAAAAATGCATTAAACGGACAGTTTGCAACGGCTAGGAGTCGATTCCAACAGCTAGGAATCGATTCCAACGGTAATAATGCATTAAATGGACAGTTTGCAATGGCTAGGAATCAATTCCAACGGCTAAGAATCGATTCCAACGGTAATAAAATCAAGAGTAAATTGCCATTTTAGTCCCTGTGGTTTTGCCCATTTTGCCATTTTAGTCCAAAGGTTTCATTTTTAACATCTGGATCCAAAAAGGTTTCATCGTTGCCATTTTGGTCCTACTGACTTAACTCCATCCATATCTGTTAAAGCTGCCAAGGGCATTTTTGTCATTTCAGTTTTCCTTTTATTACCCTTTTTTATTAATTGTTTTCCCTCTCATTTTGGCGTCCTATTCACCCTATATATAACCAGATCGACAAAAACCCTAAAATCCTAATTAACTTGAGCAAAGCAAACCATCTCTCCTACCTACCTTAAATCTTCAACAATGGTGCAATGTCCATGTGGTGCCCATACTGTAATTCGAACTTCGTGGACCTCTTTGAACCCCGGAAGACGTTTTTATTGTTGCAATAGACAGGTATTCGGGTTTCTTTCATCATCTTCATAATCACCTGCGATTTGTTCATGTTTTTGTCAATTTTTGTTAACAGGGGGGAGGGGCTGTGGATTCGTTGCTTGGGCTGAGGCTGAGTTGTGTCAAAGATGTGCAGGAATCATTAGAGGGCAGTTGCACTCCATCCGCAGGCTTGAAGAAGAGAACAGGAGATTGAAGTGGCTATTGTGTGTTACTTGGGGTTTATTGATGTTATACTATGTGTGTAGTTAAATGATGCGTATTTAGGTTATTTCGAGTGTTTGTAGTTCATGAATATGGTATCAATGTTGTAAGATTTTTGGTTTAATTAATGGTGTTATATGAATGATATTTGAATGATTCTTGATTGTATGAATGATGTAAGATTGTTTATGGTGTTATATTGAAGTAAACTGCATCCATTAAAAGAAACTGGAACTATGTTAATGGTAAGAATGATGTAAGATTCTTAATGGAAGTATGTTAATGGTATGAATGATGTAAATTTGCCGATAGATTGTATCGTACAAAGCGGCCATTAAAAGAAACTGGCAATTACAAACCCGCATTATATTGAAGTAAACTGCCAAAATACAAACTGGCCATTAAAAGAAACTGACCCATTACAAACCTGCATTATATTCAAGTAAACTGCAGCCATTACAAACCTGAACTAAACTACCAAAATACAAACTGACCCATTACTGAACTAAAGAGTAACTGACCCATTACCATAACAGATTACAAGTACCAAAAGACTTAAACTGTTTTACCAAAGTACATAACCATAACCCATGACAAGTACCAAAATACATAACCATTAATTGTTTTACCAAAATACATATCAAAGGACATAAGACCTAAGCAACATTTTCACTTGGACCTGCACCACTTTGACTTGCACCAACATTGTCACTGGGACCTGCACCATCTTGACTTGCACCAACCTGACCTGCACCATCTTGACTTGCATCTACATCTTGTTTTTTCTGTCTTTTCGTGCATGTCCTCTTGTTGTGGCCTCTTGCCTTACAAATCTCACAGGTTACAGTGTTTCCCTTTCTGGTTAACTTTCCCGCATCTGGAATGGATGCTTCAGTATTCTGTGTTTGGGTCTGTGTTTGACTTAATTCCTCTGCTGACTTCTTCCTCTTTTTCTTTGGTGTGCCTATCTGGTTATGATGTTTAGGAGGTAACAAAGTGGTGGGGCATCTAGACTTTGGCCATTCATCCATACCATTGATTGGTTCAATGGTACACTCATAAACCAACTTCCATGTTTCATACCAGTATGCTTGATCAACCCACCTTTCTGGTATGGGTTCCCCACCTCCATGTAGACCCTGATTCCAGATTGCAGCCACTGCGTGCTTGCAAGGCATACCAGTAAGGTCCCATTTCCTGCATGAGCATGTCCTTTCACTAATATTAACAACCCTTTGATCTAAGCCATGACTGACCTGATACTTTGTTCCTCCAGTCCAAATGCAAGTGTACTGTGAGGCTTCAGACTTGATTGCATCAAAAATCCTAGTAGCAGCAGGTGTTAAAGGACCATTACACTTGGCAATTAGCTTTCTGACAACCACAATCTTTTTCATTAGGTATTCCCTAATGAATTCAAGACAACTGATGATAGGTTTGTCCCTACCATAGACCAGTTGCCTATTGAAGACTTCACAAAGATTGTTCAGGAGTACATCACACTTTGCCCTACCTGTACATGCATAACTTTATGTTATTAATGTGTACACTACAATAAATAAGTTTATGCTATATATGTCATACCACTGAAATGAGATCTAGACCAATGCCTTGGAGGAATTTGTTTCAACCAGTCATGTAACTCTTTATCTTCTTCCTCAACTGCCTTCATTGCATTTTCCCAACCTCTTGGTGTAAGGACACTAGTACAGCTCCATAACAAATCTTTGTAGACATCACCCTTCCATCTTGTTTTCATATTCTCATGTATATGCCTTAGGCAGAACCTATGTTCAGCCTTTGGATACACCTTTTCTATTGCTGGTATTATACCCTACATAAGCAAACAGTTTATGATACATAAGTAAACAATTAAATCAGTTACATAAGTAGACAATTAAACAGTTTATGATACATACCTTCTGCCTATCACTTATAAAGGTGAAATATGAGTTGGGATCCAGCCCTAGATCATCTCCCAAGCACATAAAAAACCATGTCCATGAAGCTTTAGATTCTGACTCAACCAATGCATAGGATACTGGGTAGATGCCATTGTTTGCATCTATACCAACTGCAGTTAAGACCTGCCCTGGATAAGGCCCCTTCATGAAACATCCATCTAGACCCAACAAATTTCTACCAGCTATCTGAAATCCCCTTTTTAAAACAGCTAAACAAATGTATTGTTGGTGCATCTACTGTCTGTTAACTACGTCTTAATCGAGTCTTATGTCTAGAACAGATAAACGAATGCACAACTGAGATCAAATTAGGGTTTATTTAGTTATAAGCATGTAATTTCGTTTGAGGATGGCATGGTCATGTTCAAACAAAACCACAACATGTAATTTCGTTTGAACATGGTTGTGACACCCTCAAACGAAATAGCAACTAGTATATATAGGAGTTGTGTGATTTCATTTCAAACGGATCCAAGTGTGTGTGAGCTGAGGTGCTGCCGGATTCTTGTCAAGATTTGATTGTAAAAGCTCTACAAATCAGTAATAAAGAAAGATTAGAAAGGAAACAAGCTGTGTGAAGTTGTTTACTTTGATTCCGCCTAAGTAAATGATGATGAACTACCTTTACTGACTATTTAGGGTCACCGGAACGATCCAATAAGTGGTATCAGAGCTCAGGACGAGGAGTTCATACCATTGCAGCTTGAAATCACCGGATTATCTCACTTCTACCTTTCTTTTCTGATTTAAACAAGTGTTTACGGTTGAAATGGACTAAAACTCTCACATATCAAGCGAAACATAGTGATAACTAATCCTTGAAAGTTTTGGACTAAAATTCGACCTAAATCTGATACAAAACTGTAATACCATTTGAAACTGTTCGAAAAATGCTGACATCATAGGATTATTCTGTTTGAATTAACCTAATCCCGTTTGAAAGTTGCTCATAATCTCGTTTGAAAAACACAACTTACATAATACCGTTTGAAGAATATGGGTATTTTCGTTTGAGGCATGTATCTCGTTTGAAAGTTTCGTTTGAAAGTCACACATATTGGTGATCACGTTTGAGAGTGGTTTGTTTGAAACTTGATTAGTGTTGTCTCAAACGAACTAACAGATTTCGTTTGAGAAGAGCCATTTCGTTTGAAAAACATAATATTGTTTGAACAACAATTCCGTTTGAACAGATTCCGTTTGAATCTGTCATTTTTCAAAATCAAGAATTTTCTAAGTGTTTGTTGATTTTTCAGGTACATGCAAGATGGATGAATTCAATCCGTTTTATGATGCATTTGCTTTTGCTGGAAACGGTGGAAATGATAATTCGAACGACATGACAAACAACACCAATGAGAACACGCCGAATACAAAGAAAAGCTTATCAGATGCTTTGGGAGTTGAAAGTGCTTTTGGAACATATAACAAACCCCCTAAGTTGATGGCTATCGAAGAGTACAGTCGGTGGGCAAAGAAGTATGACGATTGGTTGAGGGCCTTTGCATATACTAGTTGGAAAAGTCTAAAGAATGGATACGTTGATGGAGGCAAAAATGGTGAAAACTTAACATCATCTGATGAAATAGAATCGTTTGTTGCTGAGTAGAAATGTATCGCGTTGCTATTTCAGTCTGTCCGAGAAGATATAATATAGTTGATCGAATACACTAATGCTAAAGATCTCTGGCAAAAGTTGAAAGTTAAATGTTTAGGAAGTGCAGAAATAGTGAAAAACAAAAAGAAACTACTAAGAAAAGAGTTTGATTTGTTTGGGTGTTTAAAGAATGAATCAGTTTGTAAAATGATTGAGAGGTTTGGGCACTTGAAGCTGGAGCTGGCGAGACATGAAATTTTCTATTCTCAAGAAGAGCTAATCGACAAATTGTTTGATTCATTGCCAGATGAGATGGATTGGCAATATTATGCGTTGATGTTGACGAATACGATCAAGTCTGAGGAGCTTACAGTGGATTTGTTGATTGAAAGACTAGAAAGTCATGAGTTGGAGATAAAGAAAACACACAAAGTCAATCACTCGACTTATCAACAGAACTTGGATTTGTATTATCCAAAAAGCATGATGCCAAAGAATACATCTCCCAAGACTGCATTTTCGGCTGAAAATTCTTACACATCAAGCAAAGAAAGTCAAAGCAGTGGATTTCACAGTGGTTCTTCATCACATTCAAGCCAGTCTGATGCAAAGAACTTATTTCAATGCAATATCGCTGTAGATTTAAAGAACGCTCAAAACTTCAGCGAGGAGTCGGCAAAGCAACAGATGGTTTTTCTGGTTTCTGTGCTAGAATCATATGAAAGCCTAGTAGCAGGGAAGATTGGCAACACCAACCTGACGAAAGAAGATTATGATCAAATAGATCCTGAGGAAATGGAATTGATCGACATAAGGTGGTGCATGGCCAGTGCAGTTCGTCGGGCACAGCGTTTCATGGAGATAACTGGGAGAAAGTCGATTGGTGGACCATCTACCAAGTTGGGCTTTGACAAGTCTAAAGTGACATGCTTCAAGTGTAAACAGAAAGGTCACTTTAAGCGTGAATGCCGAAATGCGTATGCTGATGAGTCTGAAAACCCATTCAGAGAAGATTACTACAAGAAAGCAATTTAACATCAGAATAAATCTGAACCGCCAAGAATGAAGCAGCTTGAGGATAACAAATAGAAATCTAGAGCTCTTGCGGTGATTCATGACGATGAAGGTTTCGACTGGAGCGAGTTGTTACCTGAGGAGGATGTGGTTGGATATGCATTCATGGCAAAATCTGAACCTGTTCCTTGGAAAGACAACAGACCTGAAGAACAAAAGTATGCATACAGGAAGATGATAGCTCAACAAAGAATGATCAGAATATCTGGTATCTATCTTGAAGCAAAAAGAGCGAGGAGATGGGATCCAGACAGAGAATGTTATCTTGACCCTGAGGGAAACATTGCTATTGACCATAACACTCTTGATCTTGAAACCATAATTAAAGAAATGGCTGATGAAGATGAGTATTGGCAAAGAAAATGGTGGGGAAGTGGAGAAGAGAAAGAGAAAGAGAAAGAAGAAGAGTCAAAGAAGGTTGATAATGGAATCATTGACACAACTCAAGAGTTGAATGCTGAAAACATGGGAAAGCTGGCTGACAAGGTGCTGGCTGCTAAGGCACTTGAGGTAGACTCTAAGTCTGTATCTGATTCTAAAAGCCAGGTCAGTACAAATGCGTCAACGACTGAGTCAGGTAAGAAATTCAATGGTGATGCTGACTACAAAAATTGCATCAAAGAATGCAAAGTTTGTAGTACAATCACTTATCTCAATGATAAGAAAGTTGATGATCTGACTACTAGAATTCGAAGTGTTGAGGATCAGATCCTTAACCATGATAAAATGTTGAAAGCTTCGAACGACAGATTATAAGAATTAAATGACAAAATTGAAATTGATAAAATTGATGTAGAAAGAGTTAGGAAAGAAAATGAAAAACTAATTCTTGAAAATCGTCAAATTTCTGAAATTTTTGAGAAGCTAAACCGCACGGTGAAAGATAATGATGACAGAAATGGTAAAACATACAAAGAAAATTGTCATTTGTAAAGTGTTTTGAGGGTTAAAGAAGAATTAATCAATAAACAATTGGATGAGATTGCTAAATTGAAGCTTCAGTTTGAAGAAGCTAAGATTGAGAATGAGCGTATCAATTTAAAATTGAACAGTTACAGCTCTGCAAGCTTTGTTTTGCAACACATTGTTCCCAAACCCATCGGGAAAAACAAAGCAGGCGAAGATGTATACTGTGATGGAACCGGGGTGGGTTTTCATCAAGTTCCACCACCAGTTTTAGACAATTATTCGAAAAAAACAATCTGGGTTGGTTAATCTTAAAGATGAAAATGAAGTGAAACTTCCTGATTCAATTGATGTTACATTTTCTTCTTCATCATCTGATGATAGTGTTCAAACTGAGATTGTTAAAGGAATGGCTGAAAGTGTTTTGGATAGTGATTCAGTTGAGGATGAAGAATGTTTTTTGGACAATTACATTCCGAAACCAAAATCCAAAAACAACTTAGGTGATGAACCGGGTCTTGTGATGTACAAGATGGCTGGATCTGATAAGTTGTATTCGGATTCTGAGTTTCCTCTGGAGAATGTTAATGTGAACAAATTGAAAAATGTTTTCAAACTAATTGAAATTGATTTGTCTGAAGTAGAAGGTTTGAATCAGACAAAGAGGCAAATGAATTTTGAGAAAGATAAAGCTTATTATAAGAAACCTGTTGTTCCACCACGTTTTTACAACAACCATAGAAACAAATGGTCGGGTGGATATCAGGGTGGTAAAAATTATCCAAGAAAGAATTTTCAGAACAAGAAGTTTGTTGAGAAGAAAGTATTTGTGAACAGTTCAAGTTCACTTTCTGATGAAGAATCTAAGATTTTTTCGAAATCAAATGAAGAATTTTTTGCAAAGAAGGTCTCACAACCTCAGACTGAAGGCACAAGTCGAGTTGTTGATACTCGTACATGCTTCAGATGCAACAAAGTTGGACATATTGCACGAAAGTGTACCAACTTCAAGCCTAAGTCTGAAGTTGTTGAGAGTCAGAAAAAGAAAGATGTTGTGAAGGGAAAAGCTCCATTGGTTGTTGAGAAAAAGGTTTTGAAAAATGACAACACCAAAATCAAAACTGAACCTGTTAAGAATGTGGTAACTAAAAATGACAAGTTTTACAAACGGGTTGCATCGTCTCAACAAACATGGAAGCCAAAAGTGGTTGAAAAGAAACCAAGTTCTTCAAATCCAAAGGTTTCTGAGAAAGAAAAACAATCGTCTTCTACCACTTCGGTAAAGATGAATGTTCCTGTGGATTTCTATGAGAAACTTGACAAACAGGAGTCTGTTACTTCTGAGAAGAAGGTTGTTTCGAAGAAATACCAACCATCTGGTCAACCTCAAAAAGACGAATTTTTCTTATATAAAGAGGTTGAGGTTGGGTCTGCAGAAAGCTTAAAAATGAATGATAAAAATTTTCCGCCACTTTACACTATAAAATCTAAACTCAAAGTCCAGTTACCCGAGTCAAAAGAGGCTTGGGTAGCATCCAAATCTAACTAAAGTGTTTGTGATATGTGCAGGAGCTTCCAAGATCCGTTTCTCGATGGATTATGGATAGTGGAGCTTCTCGGCACATGACGGGGAAAACAGCCCTGTTGTACGATGTTAGAAATTTTAATGGAGGTTATGTGGGTTTCGCTGGAAATCAAGGTGGTAGGATAGTTGGAGAAGGAACGTTATCCAATGGGATTGTAACGTTTGAAAGAGTTAACTACATCGACGAGCTTGAGAACAATCTTCTAAGTATCTCTCAGATTTGTGACCATATGTATACAACGTACTTTACAGACAAAGAATGTTTGATCTTGAAACCAGGATTTGTTGTTCCCGATGAATGGGTGATCATGAGAGCGCCTAGAGTGAATGATCTGTATGTATTAGACATGAGTGTAGCAACTACTACTACGGGTCAGGCACACTGTTTCATGTCAAAAGAAACGAAAAAAGAGTCGCGGTTATGGCATAGAAAGATGGGGCATATTCACCTAAGAAAAATGAATCACCTGGTACACAATGATTTGGTTATAGGTGTTCATGTCAAAGGTTTTCATCTGGAAGGGGAGTGCATTAGTTGCATCAAAGGCAAGCAGAAGAAAAAGTCACACCCTAAAAAGCAAGTCAATTCAGTCTCAAGACCTCTGGAGAGACTTCACATGGATTTGTTTGGTCCTGTGAATGTCAAAAGTATTACAGGAGATCTTTATTGTCTTGTGGTTACTGATGATTATTCCAGATTTTCGTGGGTATCATTTTTGAAGTCGAAAGATGAGACGTTTGATAGTTTGATGGCGTTGTTCAGAAAAATTGAAAACTTGTACCAAAGGCGTATCAAAAGAATTAGAAGTGATAATGGTACGGAATTCAAGAACAGCAAGATGGAAGAATTTTGTGATGAAAGAGGTATTTTGCATGAGTTTAGTGCTCCGTACACACCGCGGCAGAATGGAGTTGCAGAACTGTAACATTCCTATTTTTATATAAGAATTATAAGTTTGGTTAAATTTATTAACCACTAGTAACTAGTAACTAGTTTATTTTTAATATAAATATTCAACCTAAATAGTTTTAAACACTATTTTATATAGTTGGTTGAAATATTATATTAATAAATTGGTCTGTACCTGAGAGACCTTTTTATTAAAATAAAAGTATATAAAAACTTATATAATTAGACGGGTAGATTACGGGTAAGACAATTGTTAGAAATATGATGTATCTAGACGGGCCTAGGAATCATATAATAATTAAACTATAAAAATATATTATATTTGAACCTACTCTATTTTTAATGAAACTTGGTTCCAAATGTAGACAAAAATATTCTCGTTCTAATGACATATTTATTAATTTATAAAACGTCATATTTTATAAGTTATACGCGCCAAATAAGTAAAGCAGTTAAATTAATTATAATATATAAATTAATAAATAAAATAATAATAATAATAAAATTTAAAACTTAAAAATTTCGTATAAATATATAAATAAAATAAATGATAAATAAAGTGCATCTATAGATAAGAATAAATAGGTGTCCTCAAAATTCAACACTCATATCTATTCAGGTATATGTGGCTTCAAATGAAAGAACTTAGAAATTCCATTTGAATTGAAATGGAAGTTTTGATACGTGTCTCTAAAACAATGAGAACAAAATATAATAATATTAAAAATGTACTCTAAACATTAAATATGAATGTCCAGGTGTATTCCCTCAAATATACTCAACTCTACTATAAATAGAACATCACAAGATGCTCAGTTTCTCCATACCTCTCGATCTATCTCTCTTTCTATAAATTCTATGTTTTTATTTTTAATGTATAATAATAATAAGGCTCTGCCTCGTTTTAAAGTATTTTAACTCCCGATCACCGCTACCCGGTCCGATTGATCTGAGCCCCATAACACATGTCAAGGCCTTGCCTGACTAAGTTCGTTGGGGTTCTGTCTCAGGACATCGGGACAAGGTTGAATTAAGGGTACTATACTTAACACGAGTGCAATATATATTTTTAAAATAATCCAGGAGTTATACCCAAAATTTATACCAGAAGGTTTTCTAATTGAACCCTAAAGTTACAAAGTGGGTCTATTGTCTTTTCTCATCATTTTATTTCCTTTTTGTCCCAAACCATAACAACTATCATCAAAACTATTATTTATTATTATATTTTGTTTAAAAAGAAACCCTAGATAAGACCCCTAAGTGATCCTGTATAAACCCTAAAATTTCTAGAACAATCAGAATCAGGATCAGGGCCCCTAAAACTCAGGGGGGGGGGGTATTTCCTATTTTACGCTTATCCACGTAATTTGTTGTCAAATTCGAAAATATCAATTCCGTCGACTCAGCTAACCTACAAACACACGTGGAAACCCTACAAAGAAATGTGACCCGTCGCGCCACGCGACGCCCCAGGGTGACCCCTCGCGTCACGCGAGGGGGTCAATTTTCATATATAAATAGCTGGCATTGGGACTTGAATTCTGGTATTTGAACGACGATAAAATTCGATTCATACACTGAGATATCGTCCAAATACTACAGAAACACACACAACACGAAACGCTGCTACGATACAGGGTATTAACTCGGTCGCTTCTACGATTCAATGTCCGATCGATTGAAACTATCCGACCGGATGTTTAAGCGCTATCCTTTGTCATTAGTCGTGATTCTGACAGGATGTTTGAGTACCACCCGAATTCGGGGAATACTCTGTCATTCGTTGTGAATCCGATGGATGTTTAAGTGATTGCACTTTGTCATTTGTCGTGAGGGTTTTTATCTCGTGAGTTATCGTAAATGCTGTATTAGTTACTTACCGAGTTCGTGTGCACTAGGTTACAAAGCTAACCAGTAGGCTAAGCTCTGCCTGTATAAATCTGCATAATATATCAAGGCTTATCTGTAGATTAAAGTTTGCCCGTATGAATCTGCATGCTTATAAAGTGAGTCATTCTCTTTTTATCAAAGTACTTTATAAATATTTTCAAAGTTATAATTACAGGGATTAAGTCTTTGTTATCTGAAATTACTGCCAGTATGTGGGGGATGTGCACATAGCTACTAATTATTTATCACTTGTGGGTGAAAGGACCCAGCAAGTGATATGTCCACAGTCACAAGTCCGGTCAAGTGACAACTGGGTCAGTTAATTCAAAAGATAGAGGCAATTGTAATCGCTCTTAATACTGTAAATTATAACAAACTTGTCATTTTAGTAAATAGAATGAACTCACCAGTATTTCCTGCTGACAAAATATTTTTAAAACGCGTTTCAGGTAATTACAGTAGATTGGAGTAAGAGATGGATACGACACTGAAAGGCTTCAAGAAGTGGCTTATTTTATTAATTAAATCAAATTAAGAAATATTGTTTTATGTAATCAAATTTATCTTTATTAAATCTACCATTGTAAAACATGGGTTTATCCCATCTATTTAATAAATAAAATCCGGTGTTTTCTAAACTCTGATATTTTTCCTAACTCACGGTTCTGATGAAATTTCCGCTGCAATATTTTTCAAAATAATCACCGGTACCACTGGGCTGTTTGCGGCTCCCGATTCCGTCCAGGGTGGGTCGGGGGTCGTGACAGAAGGTGGTATCAGAGCCACTGATTTAAGCCTTTAGGTGTTGTGATAATAATACCTAAACTTATATAAAAGAGTTAGGAGATTGCTATTAACTGGTAGCACACGTGATAGCATTTAGACTTGAACCTAAGAAAAGATGCCTTAGTATAAGCTAAATACTTGTGATGAGTTTTGGTATGCCCTGAGAATGATAATTAAAACATTGCAGGCAATAGCACTTAATTACTATTAATTCTTGCTTATTGATATTACTTGGTCTAGAATAAAGATATGTTACGGGAATACAATTTTCCGTAATTCTGGATAAAAGCCCTAATAAAAGAGGCACTTTTAAAATCTTGGAAAGATACTATTTATGGGAAATAGAAAATTTTCTCCGGCAATACTAGGTATGGTGTAGCAGACTCTCCAGTTTGTCCGGATATACTGGGATTACCTCTCCGGCGCGAACCGGATAAGACGGGGTATATAATATGTCAAACAAGTGACAAGTTTTCCCTAAATAGTATCATGACCTGATATCTGACTTGTTTTAGAAATATGAATCTGTTAAATACATTGACCTTATAAAGGGTATGTATATTACAGCATGTGAAATATATGATTATATAGATAGGTATATCTATAAGGAAATCCAAAAACCATAAGGATTGACAATTTGGAATAAAGCACAAGCATCTGTGTCTAGATTTCTTTATCAGGAATCTCTTTTCTGATATCAAACATTATTTCGTTTGATAACCTGCCTCGTAACTCGTGCAACAGTATAAACAATGGAAACCCTTTAAGTTGGGATGCTATCAAAAGTATAAGAATTTCCAATGCATTACCATTAACGCAAGTAAGAAGCATGTAAAGTTGTGCTAGTGCACAAGAAAACACATAAAACTTAAATTATACTTCCACAGACGTCAAAGTATATCACACACGACTTCCAAGTCAAGACCTTTGGAAAATATAAATTGGGCACGATGACACCAATGCTAATTCCGTCAGTAGAAGAACTACTAATCAAAAAGAAGCACTTTGCCAAACGATCCTATAAACGACATGAATATCGCTGAGGTACATTGGAACAAGATTTCACAACCATCGATGCACAGTCTAATCAGAGTCATAATTATTATCACTGCAAAAGGAGTCACATACCTTTGCTAATTCCCTATTTTATTTTATTCGACATTCCTTGGTAATGTCACTTAAACAACAGTTATCACACTAAATTCCAGATAAAGTTCTTATATTTCTTTCATTGAAATTCTGACCTCTATTGCTACTTCCCTTAATGGCCATCATACCATGAGGATTTCTTTCATAATAACGAATATTGATCTATTTCATTTTCTGGTAAATTCACACGTTACACATGCACTGTTTATTTCGCATGTGGTTCCTTTGATATATGAAGACCACTGGAGGGCTTCATTCCAATTTGTTATTTTATCCAAACTCAAATATCATTCCGCTTTTTGCACTGTGAACCTCATTTTTGCAAAACGATGACTCTTTGATATCGAGTCAATGAATTTCTTGGAAAAAAAAATTTCTTGTTAAACCATTGAGGTGAAGAATTTATATTTCTATATATGTATAAAATTATGTTTAAAGTATACTCTTATTTAAATTTATGTTTAGTTATTTATTTTTGGTAATTAATATTAGTTTTATTATCAGTAATAACATATTGATAGTAGTAGTGTTAATATTATTTTGAGATACTAGAGTTATTGTCAAGGGCAGGTATTGAGTAGCCTAGCCTTAGTTAGGCATGGACTGATCACCTATGCTTAAACAAGGCAGCACTAACCAATATCCATCCATGATAATGACTAGTTAATATATATAAATTAAGTCATCATACGTATTTAGTAAATTTTAATTATATATAAAAATATTTTACTTTGTACTGTAAGGAGAAGACATATTTTCATAAAACAATACAAGAATTAGAGGGACGAATAAAATTATATAAATAATTGTCTATCACATGTTTTGTGGTAACTATGTACCGTAACGCTCTGGCAAGAAAATGACCATATAAGAATAATATGGTAGTCATCAACTACGTTGGGTTAGGGGAACATTATAATATATAAGAATAGTCCCCGTTTTCACTTATTTACAACATTTGTAAATACATTCACAACGTTATATGGTTTCAAAATGAAAATAAGTAATCACATAGAATCGACCCATTAAGTGTTATATATTTACAAAATATTTTACAAATACTTTTGTACAAATAAATATTTTTACACCTTTATTTACAATTTTCATTAACGTTATAAATAATAGTGATTGCTTTTACAAAATAATAATATTAAAATATTTTTAACTTCATTGCGGTGTTTTGTAATATATATTACATATAAGATATTTTACATAGTATAGTAAAATACTAAAATAATATTTATTTAAAAGTGGTGACCATTTACATATAGTAAAAATGCGTAACAAATAATATATATTACATAGTATTTATATTTGATATGTAAGATACGGTTCAGACAGGGACACAAATAATATATATTACATTTGCTTTACAAATATAATATAATGGTTGGTCATGCCAAATCAACTTGTTCTTATTATATTTTGACCTCTAGGACATAGTATGAAAAATATGGTCACTAATAGTATACTATCACGTTGTTTCACAAATAAAACAACTTGGAACTCTAAACAATGATACACTAATTGTCTTTTGGTATATCTTTGAAATTCACTCATCTCAGCACATTGATTTTCTCATATCATAATTCAATATTTGACAAATCATTTTCATGTCTTTATTTCATTTTGAACCTGTCGATTCTAAGTTTTCCTCAGTTGCCAATCAAAGTAAGCTTTCTTTTGACAAATAATTTTATTAATTCTAAAAGTCCTTCATATTCATTTTAATATCTATTGATCATATATCTTTTTGGCTTGAACCTAGTAACCTTGGAAATTATATCATTTCATCTCATTTCGATTGTTATCAATTTCTTGAACTAATTCAGTTGAACCGTTGAATCCTACTTATTATATAACTCGTATTCACAAAAGTTGATATTTTAATTCTATGTCATCTACCTTAATATTGTTTTTATTGACTAAAATATGACATAAGTCTAAAAGAAATATCGTAGCCCAAATCTCGAGGACGAGATTTAAAACAAGGTGGGGAGAACGTAACATTCCTAATTTTATATAAGAATTATAAGTTTGGTTAAATTTATTAACCACTAGTAACTAGTAACTAGTTTATTTTTAATATAAATATTCAACCTAAATAGTTTTAAACACTATTTTATATAGTTGGTTGAAATATTATATTAATTAATTGGTCTGTACATGAGTGACCTTTTTATTAAAATAAAAGTATATAAAAACTTATATAATTAGACGGGTAGATTACGGGTAAGTCAATTGTTAGAAATATGAAGTATCTAGACGGGCCTAGGAATCATATAATAATTAAACTATAAAAATATATTATATTTGAACCTACTCTATTTTTAATGAAACTTGGTTCCAAATGTAGACAAAAATATTCTCGTTATAATGACATATTTATAATTTTATAAAACGTCATATTTTATAAGTTATACGCGCCAAATAAGTGAAGCAGTTAAATTAATTATAATATATAAATTAATAAATAAAATAATAATAATAATAATAATAAAATTTAAAACTTAAAAATTTCGTATAAATATATAAATAAAATAAATGATAAATAAAGTGCATCTATAGATAAGAATAAATAGGTGTCCTCAAAATTCAACACTCATATCTATTCAGGTATATGTGGCTTCAAATGAAAGAACTTAGAAATTCCATTTGAATTGAAATGGAAGTTTTGATACGTGTCTCTAAAACAATGAGAACAAAATATAATAATATTAAAAATGTACTCTAAACATTAAATATGAATGTCCAGGTGTCTTCCCTCAAATATACTCAACTCTACTATAAATAGAACATCACAAGATGCTCAGTTTCTCCATACCTCTCGATCTATCTCTCTTTCTATAAATTCTATGTTTTTATTTTTAATGTATAATAATAATAAGGCTCTGCCTCGTTTTAAAGTATTTTAACTCCCGATCACCGCTACCCGGTCCGATTGATCTGAGCCCCATAACACAAGTCAAGGCCCTGCCTGACTAAGTTCATTGGGGTTCTGTCTCAGGACATCGGGACAAGGTTGAATTAGGTGTACTATACTTAACACGAGTGCAATATATATTTTTAAAATAATCCAGGAGTTATACCCAAAATTTATACCAGAAGGTTTTCTAATTGAACCCTAAAGTTACAAAGCGGGTCTATTGTCTTTTCTCATCATTTTATTTTCTTTTTGTCCCAAACCATAACAACTATCATCAAAACTATTATTTATTATTATATTTTGTTTAAAAAGAAACCCTAGATAAGACCTCTAAGTGATCCTGTATAAACCCTAAAATTTCTAGAACAATCAGAATCAGGATCAGGGCCCCTAAAACTCAGGGGGGGGGGGGTATTTCCTATTTTACGCTTATCCACATAATTTGCTGTCAAATTCAAAAATATCAATTCCGTCGACTCAGCTAACCTACAAGAACGTCCAGGGTGGGTCGGGGGTCGTGACAAGAACGTAAAAACAGGACGCTAATCGAAACGGCCAGAACAATGCTTGCTGATTCAAAGTTACCGATAAATTTTTGGGCAGAAGCTGTTTCCGCCGAATGCTATACACTTAATCGGGTTCTCACTGTCAAGAAATTCAATAAGACGTGTTTCGAGCTGATCAATAATCGCAAACCGAACCTGAAGTATTTAGAACCGTTTGGGTCTCCCTACACTGTTCTAGAGCCTTTTGGGAAATTTGGTGCAAAGAGCATTGAAGGAATATTTTGGGATATTCAAGTCCTCAGAAACGAGTGTTTGTTCCAAGCTTGAAGCGGATTATTGAAGCACAGAATGTTGAGTGTCAAGGTTACACAATGCCAGCGCAGAATCCTGGAGATTCATGGCGTTTTCATTATGACACTTTTTGGGATTCGTTTGACATGGAAGAAGAAAAGGAAGATGAAGAAGATTTCTTTGATGAGTTGGATATTCTGAGAGAGTATAAAGAATCGCAGGAAAGGTTTCCAGCTGAGTATTCAAGACGACTAAGACAAACTTCGAATGACGATGAAGCAGGTCCAAGTAATGCTGGAGAACATGATGATATTCAACAAAATGAAGTTGTTCCTGATAATCAGACGGCACAGAATGATAATCAAGAATCTGAGAACATGCCAGTATTTGATCACGGTGATTCAGATTCTGAGGGGGAACAAATTCAGATCTCAAGTCAAACAAACCCAGTCGATGAACAAGGTGCAAATTAAAATATTACTAATCTGGAAGGCGAGGTAGATGTTTCAGGCGAAGTGATGCCAAGAACTCTTTCATACCATCCAGAGGAGTTGATCATTGGAGAATTGCAATCAGGCGTTCGCACTAGACGTCAAATTGACCAAGGCCTTACTTGTTTTTATTCTACAGTAGCACCTTTACAAACTGAGTTTTCACTTAGTTGTTTTATTTCGCAGATCGAACCGCGTACATATAAAGAGGCGCTAACTGAAGATTCTTGGGTCAATGCTATGCAAGAAGAGTTAAGTCAGTTTGAGAAGTTGGGAGTGTGGAAGTTAGTAGACTTTCCTGATGGTCAGAGGAAGATAAGCACCAAGTGGGTGTTCAAGTGTAAGAGAGACGATAGAGGAGTTGTGATTCGTAACAAATCTCGACTCGTAGTCCAGTGTTTCAGTCAGCAGGAGGGTATAGATCTCACTGAAGTGTATGCTCCCGTTGCTCGACTAGAAGCGATCAGAATCTTCCTGGCATTTGCATCTTGGAAAAATTTCAAAGTATATCAGCTAGATGTTAAATCTGCGTTTCTCTATGGGAAGGTAAAAGAGGAGGTATATGTCGGACAGCCACCGGGTTTCACCGATCCAATCCACAAAGACAAGGTCTACTTGTTAGACAAAGCTATATATGGTTTACACCAGGCCCCGAGAGCTTGGTATGAGACATTGTCTCAACACCTGCTAGCCAACAGCTTCATTCGTGGAAAAGTGGATGCCACTCTCTTCACCAAAGAGGTCGACGGACCTCTTCTGATTGTTCAGATATATGTGGACGACATCATATTTGGGTCAACAAATGAGAATCTATGCAAAGATTTTGAACGAGTTATGAAGCAGAAATTCGAAATGTCATCGATGGGTGAGATGAAATTCTTTTTGGGACTACAGGTTGATCAATTACCCAAAGGAATTTTCATACATCAAACGAAGTACGTTCATGATATCTTGGAGAAATTCGGGATGTCAGGTTCTACTCCAGCCTCCACCCCATTAGCGACGAATCATGGGATAAACCCTGATCTCACCGGAGAGAAGGTAGATGAAACGATGTATCGTTCCATGATCGGATCGCTGATGTATTTGACAGCTTCAAGACCCGATAGCATGTACCCAACCTGCCTTGCAGCAAGATTTCAATCTAATCCGAGAGCTTCGCACATGGTTATTGTGAAAAGGATATTACGCTACCTTAAAGGAACTCCATCATTGGGGTTGTGGTATCCAAGAGAAGGCGATTTCACGCTCAAAGGGTATTCCGATTCTGATTTCGGATGCTGCAAAGTTAATGCTAAATCAACAACAGCGGGGTGCCAGTTTTTTGGATCACGATTGGTCACCTGGCAATGCAAAAAGCAAACCTCTGTGGCTTTATCCACATGTGAAGCGGAGTACGTATCTGCTAGCAGTTGCTGCTCTCAGATCTTGTGGATCCAGCAACAGATGCGCGACTACGGTTTGCAATTTCTAAACACCCCTATCTTTGTTGATAATGAGGCAGCGATTAACATTATGAAAAATCCTGTTCATCACACTAAAACTAAACACATTGAGATTCGTCATCATTTCATTCGAGATTGTTTCGAGAAGAAGTTGATATGAATTGAGAAAATCCACACTGACGAGCAAAAAGTTGATTTACATACCAAAGCATTTGACAAAACTCGTTTTCAATATTTGCTAAAATTGAACGGTATGAAGCTTTTATCGGTGTTGGAAGAGATTCTTGGCGTTGATGAATGAGACATTGTAGATGATGTTGAGAAGCAATCTGCAATGGTTTGTCGATTTTTTACTTGTTTAGGTATTTAGGGGGAGAGTATAGGGTAATATTTTCAGAAAATACAAAAACAATAAAAAACGATAAAAATACAAAAACATGAGATATTTTCAAAATCCAAAAACAATAGAAAATGGAAAAGAGCTTGTGTAAAAAGGGAAAATGATAGTACATCGGCTTGACAGTTACGGTATGCTAAAGATATGTAATGTTTAAAAGGTTAAACAGTCTCGCTGATGATGTGCCGATAGGTTTTTGCACATTTAGTAGGTTTGTTCGGGATATAAACTTAAATCTTTACTTACTTATTTCGTGGAGAACATTACTTGGATATATAGGTAACCCCTGAAATCTCGTTTGAAAGATCCCTTTTTCTGAAATACTAGGTCTTTATACTCAGTGATATCTGGGGTATTATCCCGGGACTTCTGCTGAACGGAAGTTCTGACCTAGTCCCCGAATAATACTTTCCGCAATGCTTGAAACATAGCATCACCCTCAGCATAAATGATAAGACAATAAAATTGCTTAGCAATGTTGTTGTAAAAAATATCCTCTAAAGGGGACACACCCAAGTCGATTCGTGATCTCTCTGCTGAACGGTAGTTCTGACCTGAGCTCTCACGGTTTTGACGTTTCATAATTTATTCCCTTACAGATATCATTTGTGGTATACTCACTTGTAAGACTGAATATTGGGATTTGGATACGGGAGTATATTCAAGAGGTGGGACACACGTATAAGTTTAAGTCTCTAAAACACTAAATCCGTATCCTGGACAGATTGAAATTTGTGTGAGAATTTAAAGTGGATCAGTATATCGACAATCTAAGTGAATTGTTTAATTCTGTGTATGAAATCAAAGCTTAACGGTACTTGGTACTTGTGACTTGTCGAATAGCTGATATGATTCCCTAACATGCTCACCAAAAATATGTTTGTAAATAGTTTACATTTACTGCATTTCTATCATGTAATTCATTTTTAGTTTAGAAGTTTTATTAAAAATCCAAAAAGATTTTACATTTCTACTTTATTTTTGACAAACCAAAGTGGAGAGTTGATCTTCAGATTCGAACTGAAGAAGATACAGGAAGTTTCTGGACTGGATGATGAGTTTGGAGCTAAAACATGATAAGTTTGTGAAAGTTGAAAAGTCAAAAGCAAGTTCATTAATTTGAAACTTGTAATTTTCAGAAAAGTTGAACAAAATGTCAGTTTGATTTATCTCTGATCAACAAGGTCATTAAGTTGGACTTGGTAGATAAATTGAGTAATCAGGGTCATTAGTTTGGACCTGAATACTTAAGTGGATTTCTTAACACTAAAAGTTGAATGGTAAGTTTTGGATTGAAACTATTATTGTCATATATCTTATATTTGGGTAGAGATTATACAGGAATCAAGTTCCCCATGGCAACAAAATGTCAAAGTTTGAATCAGAATTTAAAGCCCTAGCTTATTGAGAAGGGGAGTCTGCGAAAGGGGGAGTCAGAATTCTGAATCAACATTCAAAGGGGAGATTGAAGATTAGAGTTTGAAGATAAATATTGAAGGGAGCTTTACAATGGCAAGACAAAATTTGGAAAAAGACAAAGACTAAAGACTCGACGCCGAAGACTTCGTCAACATCCAAGGGGGAGTCTGTTGGTGCATCTACTATCTATTAACTACGTCTTAATCGAGTCTTATGTCTAGAACAGATAAACGAATGCACAACTGAGATCAAATTAGGGTTTGTTTAGTTATAAGCATGTAATTTCGTTTGAGGATGGCATGGTCATGTTTAAACGAAACCACAACATGTAATTTCGTTTGAACATGGTTGTGACACCCTCAAACGAAATAGCAACTAGTATATATAGGAGTTGTGTGATTTCATTTCAAACGGATCCAAGTGTGTGTGAGCTGAGGTGCTGCCGGATTCTTGTCAAGATTTGATTGTAAAAGTTCTACAAATCAGTAATAAAGAAAGATTAGAAAGGAAACAAGCTGTGTGAAGTTGTTTACTTTGATTCCGCCTTAGTAAATGATGATGAACTACCTTTACTGACTGTTTAGGGTCACCGGAACGATCCAACATGTATATTCTTTTAAACTGCCTTGTTGGAGAATGTGGGTTAGGCTCCTTCTCAACCTCTATTTTTATTGTTGTACCAGGATTAGCCCTAAGCAGTTCTTCAAAGTAGTCTCTAAGCATTGTATATTGAACATTATAATCACCTTGAACTCTATTTGTTGCCTGAGACCTAGCCCTAAACATCTGCATTACAATAACTTCTACCTGGAACTTCTTTTGTAGCATATCTTGTAAGGATTTGAGTGGAATAGTAGGATTAATCCGAATAGTACCTTCAATCTCCTTGGCCAGCCAACCGATTGTGCAGAGCCTAACATTCCTTGTGTTTAAACATATGTGCTCTTTCAAGAAAGTTTTAACTACCCAAGAGCCGACACTCTTGCTCTTTGATATGTGCTGCAGCCAAGGACATGTAGGGTTTATATCCCCTTTTTTAGGTTTAGGTTTAACTTTAGGCCCACTTGCACTTTTTGATGAATTTACAGATGTACCCCCAGCATTTAATGAACTTCCAGATATACCCCCAGCATTTAATTTACTTCCAGATATACCCCCAACTGTCACATCTTCAACTTCCAGCCCTTTTGCTTTTGTTTTACCCCTAATGTTTGATACATCTTCAGCAACAGCCCCATCTTTTGCCTCTGTTTCACCCCTGACCAGTTTAGGATTGAACCCCTTACGCACTACACGAAACCTAGATGTATCATTTCTTACTATCATCAGTTGCCTCCTACTTTCCACTGCATGTTTTTTAAGTAACCTTTTGATTTGTTCCCTATTACTAAAGGTTTGACCAAGATAAAAAGGACAACCATCAGTTGTTTTTGGTTTTTTTGTGCTTCCTCCTATGAGCCCTCATGCTCTTTTGCATCTTTGAGTCATTCTCATCGTCACTCAAACTATTAAATTCTTCTAAGTCAATCTCAACATCCATGTTCACATCATCTCCAATATCTAAGTCTGCCCCATTATCACTTAAATCAAAATCTACTGCAGCCCTAAAATCATCCATATCAACATCATACTCCTCAACAATGTTATCAACATCCATAATGTAGTCTGAGTCTTCATCAGATACATAATTACCCTCAGCTACTTTGGCCTTTCCTTTAGAAACCTCATCTACTTTGGCCTTTCCTTTAGAAACCTCATCTATATCACAGCTCAGTCGCCTTTTGATCGATCGTCTTCGTTTCGTTGTTAGGGTTTTAAAATTGAGGAACTGTGTGTGTTGTGATCGATGAAATGAAGCAGGTATGTCATTTAAAGAGCTTATAATAAAACAAAAAAGCTTTAATTAAAAGAAAAAGCAATTAACAAAAAAAGGGTTATTAAAAAGAAAAATGAAATGACAAAAATGCCCTTGGCAGTTTTAACAGATATGGATGGAGTTAAGTCAGTTGGACCAAAATGGCAACGATGAAACCTTTTTGGCTCCAGATGTTAAAAATGAAACCTTTGAACTAAAATGGCAAAATGGGCCAAACCACAGGGACTAAAATGACAATTAACTCTAAAATCAATAAAGGCAAGAGTTTAATGCACCGATTCTTTTTTTTTTTACAGAGGAACCGGTTCCGGGTAGGAACCGGGTACGACCGTATTTTTTTATAAATGTGGAACAGGGTAAGAACCTACGGGTTTTTTGAACACGGAACCGGTTCTTCTATGTAGTAGGTAGGAACTGGAACCGATTCCTGGTCAGGTCTACCGAGTCGGGTTTGGAACCGATTATCATGCCCATCTCTATGGATGACCACTAAAATCTAATGGAAGTTTCATGAGTGGGCCGCCACCCACTATATGCTTAGAATTATTCCGTCTGTCCAAGCCTTGTTGTATTTTGACTTGGCCCCAATATGGGCCACTAGCATCAATTGTCGAAAGTTTTGCAAATGTAACATTGTGGTGTCTTGGTTTCCCAAAATCAGTTTGTGAGATATAATTACAATATTGCAATTTATTATAGAGGTGCACAAAATAACCGGTTAATTAACCGTAACCGGTTATTAACCGAAACCGTAACCGGTTAATAACCGATTTAGGAATAACCGATTAGTGGTTATTTTTAACCGTAGGTTAGTAACCGGTTATAAGTATTTAGTTAGGAACCGGTTTTTTTAACCGGTAGACTGGTTAACCGAAAAAAAAACCGAAAAATTAAAAAAAAAGGCAAAAAAAACCGGTTAATAACCGAAAATAACCGGTTAATTAACCACACTGGTTAATTAACCGGACCAGTTAAAAAAATAACCGGTTAAAGTAATAACCGGTTAAAGCATTAACCGGTTAAAGTCAAAAGGTCAAATTAACCGCTATAACCAGTTAACCGAACCGGTTATTAAAATTAACCGATTTGTGCACCTCTAATTTATTACCACAATCAATTAATTTATTATTATCGCATGAACATTTTGCTTTTGAATATAAATCTTTTCCAACAGTACAGTAACTTTCATCTGAATTAAAAACATTTTGTATTTTATGTTGTATGCATAGAACCTTCAAACAATCACTAAAGTTATTTGCAATCGAATAAAATTTAGAGCACGTACCCGTTTGAGTTGGTGGATCCTTGGACCCGCTCCACTCGAGCCTTTGTTGTTTCCTGTAAGTTTCACCCGACAATCCTTTTTGAAGTGTCCCACTTTGTGGCACCACCAACATGTCTTTTTGGCTTTCTTGTTTGAATTTTTATCACCATGATCAAACTTGTGTTTTTTGAAGACTGACCAACCACATGCTCCACCATGTTAATTGAAGACTGACCAACCACACTTTTACCCTTATTTTTATCAACCTCTTGAACCCGAAGAGATTCTTTGATTCGAATATGGCTTCCCAATTGAACCAAAGTCAATTCTTCCTTTCGATGTTTAAGAGTGTGTTTAAAATCTTTCCGTGTTGGGGGAAGTTTATCAATGATACTTGAAACGAAAATTGACTCATCCATATACATATTATGTTGTGTATATTGACCCAATATGTGCAATAATTCATTGTATTGCTCCATAACTGGTCTATTGTTAACCATTTTATATGAATTGAAATTACTTACCAGAATTTTTTTCTAGATGCATCATCTGCCGTATACTTGGATTCAAGAGAATACCAAAGATCTTTGACAGACACTGCATTCTGGTACAGATCAAACAACCCAACACACATTTCATTCAATATATACCCTCTGCATATATAATCATCATTTTCCCACTTCAATCTCTTTCTCTGTTGATCCAGAGTTTCATCTTCCACTTCCTGTGTACTTAGAACGTACACAACTTTTAGTGTGGTTAACAAGAAGTGCATCTTCTTCCTCCGGCGCCTAAAATCCCGCCCTTCAAATTTCTACAACATTATGAATTTGCTTGTCATGACGCCTGCAGATTCACTAGTCATGTTGAAAGTGTTCGTTTTTTGTTGGTTGGATTGATGAAGACCACAGTGAATCAAAATAAAATTGCTTGGATTGAATTGAGAGTCGTATGAGAGCTATCAGAACGAATTATTTGATCGCTATACTCAAAAGTTCGAACGGATTAAACTCAATTCGTAACAAGAACAGGATTGTTTCTTTGAGATGTGAAAATACCGGATCCAGATCATTGAATAAGCCATTTTTTTGTATTTTATTTTCTTTCGAAAATCTTGTATCAGTCTCAAAAAGATCGGAACAGTTACTTACACCTAAATAACTAACTTGGTATTTAATTAGATATATATATATATAGGGAAAGGTTAACATACAAAAAGCCTTATCGTACATCACATACGCGACAAGCGTAACCGTCGGATCAGGGTATAATCACGCATGGAACATATAATCACGCATGGGAACACATAATCACGCATGGGATCAGTTTTTTTTTTATAATCACGCATGGAATCCAAAATCACGCACGTTATTTTGATCAAAATTGTAATTACGCATGTTATACACTTGGTCGCGTACGATAATGTACGATAAGGCCTTTTGTACATTATACTTTCTCTCTCTCTGTATATATATATATATATGTTCCCATAATATTTGACACAATTTAATTGATTTAATAATATCCAACAATCTATGACAATTGTAAGCAAATGCCAAACCCACATTTGGATATATCTAATCACATATATTACAATTAATATAATATATATTAACAGTAATATATTACCCTCAAATATTTGATAAATCTTAATTACATATACATCATTAACATACCAATTAGTATAGCCGGTCCATTGAATTTTTTAACAAGATCCAATTAATTAGCCCATTTAATAAAGATATTTGGCCCAAATCCGATTAAACACACTAGCTCGTTATAACAACAAAGTTCATCATTCTTGCATCACCTAACTCGATTAATATATAACGAGAATACCTATTCAACGAGTTAATCCAATACCACTACAAATGTTGATAATCACTAAAATTACCAACATTATTTATGTGAATTAGTTATAGTTTAAATCTTCATATTCTACTATATATTAAAAATTCTAAAAGAGAATGAAAGGAATAGTAATTAATATTATAATATAATACCTGTTTTTTTATAGTTTTATTATTTTAATATTATAATTATAATAAGTGTTACCTTCTTTGGTGTTAACCGGTACTTGTATCGAGAATACCTTCGTTATCGGTACATGAAGGTAAAAACCAGCACCAGTGTGGTACATAAAACGCCAAAGTCGGTACCGGATTGAGTTTGATAATCTTTTTGTTCGAGAAATTTGGTACCGCTACCCAGTACCATTTGCTCATCCCTGATCACGGGTACCGTACGAACAACAACGGTATCATACAACTTTTTTATTTATTTTCAGGGGTAGTGATGAGCTCGGTGCCAACTGATACCGAATCGGTATTGCTACAGAAAATACCGATTACGGTATCGGTATATGAAGGTAAAACCCGGTAGCGAACCGGTACCAGGAACGCCAAACGTCAGTACCGAACTGATATTAGGATCTTTCGGTTCAGGAAATTCGGTACCGGTACCCGTTACAGCGTTACTATTTGCTCATCTCTGACTACGGGTTTCTACCGAACAACATCATTACCATAAAACTTTTTTAGATGATTTTCTTTCGGTTATTTTTTAGTGTTTTTTTTCTACATTTTTTTTCTTGTCAGCGATTACGTGTGCAACGCACTCATAGTGATTACGTGTGCATATACACATTCACAATAACCTAGTATATGTCTATTTTGCTTACTTTCCCCTAAAATCACCTGTAGAACCATTAAGTGATTGTAATGGAACACGTCATACAATATTGGCCTTTTTACTCTCAATATATGCCACTCCGCCAGCATTCTATAAAGCCAGAACTCTATCATCATGGATATTCTGAAAGGCGATGGTATTTATAACGTATCGTTTGAATTTATGAATCTCGGTCTAGGCTAGTTATATATATTAAAATAGGGAAAAATCACTTTGTATGTTGACAAGTAAATGTTTATAATACTAAATCAACAAAGTTATTGGACTTGGTTCATATGTTGACAAAAAAAACAAACTGGGCGGCCGGCTCAGTTGGCAGCATACGGTGTGCCAATATATAGAGTCCAGCCACCATCCCTTTGACCCTTTACTCTAATGCATGCCACACAGGTAATTACCCATCGACCATCAAGCATATCCGTATAGACCAAAGGGCTTTGGCCAGGAGGTATGGATGCCCCCTCTATCCAAATGGACGAAGGTTCGTTTCCCACAATTGGGTTTTAGTTGGATTAAATACGCATAGATCATGAGTTGTTCGAAAAAGAAAATTAAGCATCTCCGAAGTGTACCTATATTCAAGCCTTCATCTCATCAGGCGAAAATGCACATGCGTCTCGCATAAAGTCCAATTCCGTCACTGCAGTACAAGATTCTGGCAAAACTCGAGCCTTTTTACCAAATGTATAGTATTTTTTTTGTCTAGATGTCAGAATTTTTATTGCATATCGGATGAAAAACCGCCATCTTAACTGGCCAACATTTTGATTAAAAACAATTACCCTGATAAATGTGATTTTAATTTTTGAGAAAAAGTTTTCTAGTTTGTGTAAGGGTTAAATTAATTTAAGTGTATATTAATCAACCTAAGTCATAATTATTATGCATTATATAATACGATAAGTTGATATTAATGTGCTACATGTATCAGTAATTGTTACTTTTTATCATGAACTATGTATATGTATGCAGCTAGCTTAGAACATCTTTAATGCATGTTTATTTTTTATCGAAGAAATTCTTGGTTTGGCTTGCATGTCGCATGTAAGGATGTTGTGATAGGCGAAGGAAAATTCATGCCGTCCTATACAAATAATAGTGAGTGAAAGAATTTTATAATTGTAGAGTGAAGGAATTTAATAATTGTAATATAATTTATCAGTCGTTACTGTTGAATAAAAACCAATGGTTGTTAAAATTGGTAATTGGTAATTAAATATACAAATAATAATCACAGCGAGTTCATATTTATTAACGTAGAACTTGTCGAATGTATATGGTCGTTATCATCTAACATTTAATAAAAAAACATTTATTTCGTTGCAACAGGTACCCCAACTAATTGATCGATCATGTTTACATAACCGATGATGGAAACCCTCGTCACTTCCCTTCATTGTCTTCTTTCTACATGTATTTTGATATTTATAGGACTTGTAGGGTATAGTACAGTTTGCCTCTTCTATTTCAACTTTAAAGCTCTGAATATGCTACGTTTTCTGAGAGGTGATGATAACCGTAAAACCACCCACATTCTTGCTCGATGTTGTTGGTTATGCTCGAATTAGTTGTTAAACGGTTAAATTTATGAAGGGTTCAAATCTGATCTTGAAACGCCTAACCGTCTTGTTCAATCTTCTCATGAACCATGGAGCTTTGTTAGCCTAATCATTTCATTCAATTTTGTCATGAATCTTGGTATTTGTTCTCAATAGCTAGCTTGGTTCTTTTTGGTCCCTATGTCTAAAGTTGAGTTCCCCTCATGAGTAATTATATAAGAGCTCGGCTTGGGCTCAAGATTGAGCTTGTTTATTATATCAGCTTTAATTTAGGCCCAAGCTCATTTGATTTTGACGATCCAAAATAGTTTACGAGTGGCTCGACTCGTTTACACCCCAAACTAAGAGTCGTCAACATAGTACTAAAACTGTATGGTGGTGATCCGTATCCGAAAATCCGATCCGAAATATCCGATATCCGAAACCGGAAATTCTGATATCTGAAATTCGGATATTCGAAATTTCCGATTGGGATTCGTATAGTGATTTTAAAAATTTTCGGATATTTCGGATATCCGAACGAAAATTTAATTTTTTTTTCGAACATCCAAAGTATCCGAAAAATATCCGAAATATCTGAAAAATATCCCAAACTATTCGAAAAATATCTGAAAAATTATATTCGGATATCCGAAACTCTCCGACATATCCGGTTCCGATTATAAAAAAATAATAAATAAAAATTAAATAAAAAATTGGATATTCGGATATCCGATTCACTATCCGATCGGATATCCGAAATTTCGGATAAGGATTCGGATAGTGAAATCTAGTATCCGAAAATTTCGGATATCCGAATTTTCGGATATCCGGTTTTGAACACCCCTAACTGCCACTGGTTCCAACTACAAAACTCACCACTAGTAGTCTCAACTATCAACATAGTGGCCTTCAATGGACACTAACTAACAGAACCCTAACGACTTTGGTCAGTGGTCGCTAGAAAAACGTTTTTGGCCGGAAAACACAACTTATCCATCCCAAACCTCTTTATAACCTTAGATTGGACATTTATGAACTTTTTTTAGTAAAATCCCCAATTATTAAGGTCACCGAAAAAAAAACGCAGTCGGAACACTCAGTTTTGGACAAAAAAGACCCAAACCTCTTTGTAACCTTAGATCAGGCCTTTAGTAACCTTTTTCTAGAAAAAAACTCTAATTATTAAGGTCACCGAAAAACTCCTTTTTTGCTGAGAAACTCGACATTTTCGTCTCAAACCTCTTTCCAACCTTAAATCGGACCTTTATGAACCTCTTTCCGGCGAAAAATGTTTATCCGACGATCGACGACTAACATTGTTAGGGTTCCGTTAGTCAAGGGTCCATTGGAGGCAAATATGTTAATAGTTGGGAGTACTAGTGGTGAGTTTTGAAGTTGATACTAGTAACGGCCAACTGATAATACTTGGGATTATTTAAATCCATTATTTCATTTATTTTTAGAGGTGAATATGCACGTTAAAGCTTTGGATCATCTTTATTAATTTCGTCTTTTGAAAAAAAAATATTCCCACTTACAAAGATGGTGACTAGATTCATGAAAGGGGATTGAGTAAAACCCTTTTTGATGTTGTTAGAAATGAATGTTTCACAACTTGTCCTATACATCTATGAAAACAAGGGTGTGGAAAAACCTAAATTTAAACCGTTAAATTTAATAAATTATAATATTACAATTATCATCGAACACATAATATAAACACATAGTTACGTTAAAAGCTAAGGGGTGAATTGGTTTCTCCTCCTAATTTCATCATTTTCCCCAAATAAACCCGTATAACCATTGTTTTCTTATTATAAGCTCTAGGAATGATTCTTTCAATCACTTCTTATAAATTTCCCAAGGCAAAATTTTCGATTTTATAGTACTTCTTTTCACTAAACAAAAGAAATAGTTTGCTTTGTGCTCACTTCGTTGCTTCGTACTTCAATTATATAACTTAATGGCCTCTTCTTCAACTTCGTTCATTCACAAGAGCTTCACATATGATGTGTTTTTAAGTTTTAGAGGTAAAGATACACGTAAAACCTTCGTTGATCATCTTTACTTTGCCCTTCAACAGAAAAACATTCGTACTTTCAAAGATGATAAAATCAAGAAAGGGAAAATGATAAATGATGAGCTCATCAAATCCATTAAAGACTCAAAGTTCCACATTATAATATTCTCCAAGAAGTATGCGTCTTCATCTTGGTGTTTGGATGAACTAGTGAAAATTATGGAGTGCCAAAGGAACGCAGATCATGTTGTTTACCCGATCTTCTATGATGTTGAACCCTTTGAAGTCCGCAAACTAAGTGGGGTAGTTGGAAAAGCCTTTGCCAAACATGAAAACGAAAAGCGTGTAGGCAAATGGAGAGAGGCTCTAAAAGAAGCAGCCAATCTGGTTGGATGGGAATTGAAGAACACTTTTGATGGGTATTTCATATGTCCCTAGTATTGAAGATTAAACATTAAATATAAATTGAGTAATTAAACAAACTCCTCATGTGAGATTATAAAATCATGCTAACCGAATCTTCTTTAATATACAGGCATGAAGCTAAACTCATCCAAGAAGTTGTTGCTGAGATTTCATTAGAATTATGTAAATCAAACAATGATGGACAATTAATAGGCGTGGAGATTGAGAAAGAGGATGCTCTTTCATCTTTAAAATTTGGCTTTGATGATATTTCCATAAGTATGGTCAAGAGAATGGGAGGTGGTGTGAAGAAAACTTTAACAAGAGTTGCTTTTGCTCAAATATTTTCCCGGTTAAAGATAGTTCAAAAGTCCAACACTGAGTCACATCAGCATGGTGTTATTGAGTTAACACAAAACAACTCCAAAAAGAAAAGAGGCCGTTGAGTTGAGAAAATTAATGTTTTAGAGATTAACATGTTTATGGCTCAACCTATGTAAATATGAGAAGAGTTCTTTGTATATTTGATTCTCCATACACTTTGTTATTCACATTGTTTCCCCTCAACAATATAGTAAAAAAGGTATTTATATTAGTAAAATGATACCTAAAAAGTAACATAAAATATATATTTATTCCCGTGCTTTTAAATATTGTGAAGAAAGATGCTCATATATATCTGTAAGTGTTATATAGCAATATAATTTTTCAGCAACGATAGATGCTCATACCTGTAAATGTAATCTAGCAATATAAATTTTCAGCTTTTTTCAAATTGTTTTATTGATCGACTATATATATAACTTAATTGCATTTTTAAACCCAGAGAAATTAAGTTTTTCTATGATTTTAAGCTATGAGGAATTTAATACACTACAATCACATATATATAGATTAACCGTTATCATGAAGATTAACCGTTATCATGATATGCTAAAAGTCGAGTAACGAGAATTCATCACCCCTTCTAAATGTGAAACCTTGAATGAGCTCAATAATTGGGCGAGGGATAGAGAGATCGAATTGAAAAGACAAGAGGAACGGGGAAGAAGTGGCAAATCGAAAAAGGAACAACTCAAGGCACCCCTAAAAAGCCCAAGACTCACGACCATAACAAGAAGGAAACTCCTAAAGGAGGATTTCCATGATGCAAGACATGTGGGAAACTCCATTCGGGCAAATGTTTAATGGGAAAAAGAGGATGCTACAACTGTGAGGGGCATCCATACTACAATTTTCCCAATCCAAAAACGGTGTGTTATAACTGTAATGAATCGGGTCATGTGAAAGGTGAATGCACAAAACTCAAGCAATGAAAGAAAAAGGGAAGGAAAGAAGGAAGAAAACCTCAAAGCTAAAGGAAGAATGTTCCAAATTTCATCGAAAGAGGCAAGGGTTCATCCGAATGTTGTATCAGATATATTTATGCTGAACTCTATGCCTACATATCTATTGTTTGATACAGGAGCTAGTAGGTCATTTGTTTCAAGCGAATCTATACATTCCCCTTCGTTTGTAATAGAAAGAATGCCCATACCCTTAGAAGTAGAAATAGCTGATTGCAAAAGTTATTTATTACATGAGATATGTAGAAATTGTAAGATCACCATTGAGGATGAAGAATTTGATATCGATCTCATTCCCATTGTTTTGGGAGAATTCAAAGTAGTGGTGGGCATGGATTGGCTATCCCGATACCAAGTAGAATTTCTATGTGAAAGCAAGACTATTCATGTAACATCTCCTAAGGGGAAGCGGGTAAGCATATACGGAGAGAGAAGGGTAGAGACTTGTAACCCTTGTGCAAAATTTCGGGCTTTCAAAAAAAACTTTTTCTTTGAAAGCAATTCGATAACTGATGCTTAAAACATAATCTGTTTAACATGACGTACACACCAGGACAAGGACACAAGCTACACGTACCCTAAATACCCTTTACATAGCTTAGAAATAAGTTTCGAAGGGTTAGGGATGACGAAAACATATGTATACAAGTTCAAGGACTATTTTCGACAAACTACAAAAGTCTGCCAATTCTCGTAGCGACGTACACTCCAGAATAGTGGCATAAGCTAAACATAACCTAAATACCCTTTACATAACTTAGAAATAAGTTTTGAGGGGTTCGGTTTGTGAAAAATATGCTTATTTGGTCACAGGGACTAAATGCGTCAAAACTGCGAAAGTATGCCATTTCGCGTATATTCTGCGTTCCGACCATATTCGTACATCCAAAAATATTTGTAATCATTAAAATATTGTATATTAGTGATGGGAATGCAAAAATACCATTCGTTTCACAATTTGGATCGTTTTCACAATTAACCGAAAAACGCAACTATACAACCGAACGAACTGACATCCATGACATTTTTTAGCATAATTCAAGTTAAATATGCTTTAACTTCCTTATGGAGCTTAAAAATTGTGACATCTGTGCTTGTGTAATCATTGTATAAACTCTGAACTATTCAATATCAATAAAACAATGTGTTTTGATCCCAATGTTTGTTATTTATGTTTGATATTATGCACGTTTTGATTTTTGATCGATTTTAAACTCTATATCGCTTTCTGGAATGTTATACACAAACTGATGCGTAAACGTGATCAGTTTATTGCGAAAAACACTCCGAAACAGCAACATAAGCTTAACATACCTTAAATAACCTTTACATAACTTAGAAATAAGTTTTAAAGGGTTTGGTATGGCAAAAACAAGTTTATTCGCTCACAGGGACTATTTGCATCAACTTGCAAAAGTCTGCCGTTTCGTAAGGAAACGTACAATCCAGAACTTGATCATAAGCTAAACATACCATATATAACCTAAACATAGCTTAGAAATAAGCTTTGAGTGGTTCGGTGTGCAAAAATACGCTTGTTTGATCATGCAGTACTAAAAGCGTAAAAAACGGCGTAAGTTTGCATTTACGCGCATATCTTACGTTCTGACCACATCTGGACATTTAAAATTTTTGTAGACACTAAAATATTTTTATTTAAGTGATCGGCATGCAAAAATACCATTCGTCGCTTAATTTGGTTCGTTTTCGCGTCCGTTCGAGTTTCGTCGTAAATAATCGAACAACGTGACCGTACGACCAAACGAACCGACATCCGTGATATTTCCGAGCATATTTCAGGTCCCCTACACTTTAATGACTTTGTAGAGCCTTGAAAATGGCTTAACGGAGGTTAAAAACTTCGAAAACAAGTTTAAACACATGCAGGTACCATTTCTGCCAAACTTTGAAACTTCCAGCCATGCCCTGGCGTCGCGCGACGGCCTTATGGCCTTATGGTCGCGGCACGCCACCATCACATCTGGGCAGAAAAGTTGTTTTTGCAATTCAGCTTAGATCCTTGGTTTTTGTTTGATTGTTTTGGCACCTTAATGATCAAGTTAAGCCTTCTCCAAGCAAAGGAAATATGTCCTAAACACTTGTATGGCTATGATCTATTGCTTGGTAGCCAAACAAACCACTTGTGATGATCCTAGAGCATCAACACAACTATAAATAGCCAAGCTCTCAATCCATTTTACTCACCCTTGATCTGATTTTCTCTAAGTTGAGGTTTATAACTTCATACCTGAGAATTTTTAGATCAAGTTCTCCCTAGCTTGGACCCTTTGTAAGCTTCTTTCGTGCTTTTATCGCTTTTCTAACATGAAAGTCAAACAATGTTTGACTTTCAACTTTGACCAGTCAATGGTCAATGAAAAGTTCGTTTGAACTCTGCAACGTGATTGTAATCACGATGGTTATAATCCTTAGTGATTATACCTATTGATTACCACATTAACTAGGTGTAGTGACGAGTCAAAGTTTCGGTCAAAATGCGTTTTAGCACGCATTTTGCAACAGAACTACTTTTAGGTATCAAAACACTTTGTTTTTATACCAAATCAATTTTCTAAGTTAGTTAAACATGTTTGACATGTTTAACTCATCACAATTAGTTTAGTGCTTGTTTTGGGTCGTAAGTTAAGCGGTCTAAACAACCGCTTAGACTTTCGAACCCGACCCGTTTGGTCGATCATTAGGATCCGACCAAGCGTGTTTAGTGATCATAGTTGCATAGAGAATAACCTCAGAGGTTATACCTTATGATCACATTGGATTGGTTAGTTATTCGTTAAGTAGTATACATGCCCATAAAAATGACCAAAATGCCCTTTTGAAGCATAAATCTGTATTTTGCATATGTGATCAACTTTTGGACATATAAACTGATTTAGTAATATGTTTAGGCATAATTGGGCATGTAAGACTTGACATAGCACATAGTTAACCATCCGACCATAGTTTTACGCAAACGACACATTATAGTAGCTTATACTACCATAATGGGTCGAAACGGGTCAAAAGCACATAGGTAGAGTTCCAAATCAGAATGTTAGCTCTATTAAATCATACCATATGAGTTCAAATACTCATTTGATTTGTAGAACATCAATCTATCCTATCTCCCGATTTAGGATCCGATTATTAACATAGTTACCCATATTAGGTGCCTTGTTGATTCCGTGATCCTTGGAGCTTAAATTGGTCTTATTCTCAAGACTAATAAGCAATCCCAAGTGAGTACATAGTTCCCCTCTTTTACCGCTTTCAAATACTTTGGGGTGATACACATGTACATACGTGTTACTTTCGTGCTTTACATGCTTTTATGACATAAACATGCTAGTTTCACCTAGTATACATATAGTACATGATTTCAACTATGTTTTGCTATGTATGTTAAGCATGCTAGCACATTGATTTCTTAGACATTTGTTGCATATGTTTACTTAGCATATGGACACATTGTTTTACATGACATTTCTGCTATGTATGTTTACTGAGCATGCTAGCACAATTGATTTCATGAACATTTCTACTATGTATGTTTACTTAGCATACCTAGTACATGGTTTTCACATGCTACATTGGTTATGACATTTGGTATGTTTAATCGGGACAATAATACATTCATTAACATTGATCACGCCGCTCGGTAGTATGTAATGGTACCATAGGACTTGACAAATCCCGTTTCCGACTTCCTAGGTTTGTTTGGAAGTTGGAAATGACAGAATCTGACATACATGATTTAGATAAACCTTTAATATGTTTAAGGGTTTGTCGCCACAGTCGCAAGGCTTGAATGTATAAGATTAACATTACTGTATAAATGTTTGTAATCATAAAGCATTGTTTTCTGCAAAACATAACATTTGATTTAAACTTATGTTTATTCAAAAACTTTTTTTGTACATTTTTTCCTATGGGGTTGAGTAATTACTAGTTATTCACCATACATGACATTGTTTCCACATTGACATTATCATATAGTTTGAGTAGATACTTTCTACTTGCTATGCATTACATTTGGTTATACATGATGCATTTTACACATGACATTGAACATGGTTTACACATAAACATTTGGACATTGGTTTTAAACAAGACATTTTGTTTGATTATTGATAAGTGACTTATGTAACGGGGCTATGTGTTATATGATAAAAGCATGGTGGATACGCCGCTGGTACTTCATATATGTAAGTGCTTTTATTGTATTATACATTGTTGCGTTATCTAAACCACTTGACAAAGACATGAAACATTTTATACAAGTACACGACATTGTTTTACAAATTACATGTTTTATACAAATTCACTTTTACTTGGTTATTCATTTAACCATGCATTATCCTTTTATTATCATTTGATTTTCAAATGATTTTTATAAGGAAAACATTTTACAAGGTTCATGACTACATTTTTGTTAAACACTTCTTTTAACTACAAGTCATGAATCCTGCATAACAAAACCTATGTATCTCACAGGCATTTTTATGCTGACGTGCCTATTTTTACATATGTTTCAGGTGCTAACGCATGATGATGTTTGTGCTACACTTAGGCAGACTTGGGCCTTAGTGACTTAAAAGATAGTTTAGTTATGTTATGTTTCTGTTAATTCCAAGACAATGTAAACACTTTAATCAATAATACAAAACTTTAATTACCATGGTTGTTGAAACAATAATTCTGTCGCTCCACTCCCTGACGTTTCCGCCGCGGTTTGTTGTTTTACGCGGTCGGGGTGTGACAAAAATGGGCTTAACGGGTGTTAGAAGTGCCAAAATGAGATAAAACAAATTCAGGGACCAAAGTTGTCAATTTTCAAACTTTTTCCTTGCTACAGCCTTTACGCTCCTCAAACCTTTACCCTTGCAGTTCGTAAAGCTTCCCCAGCAGCCTGTTTTTGATCAGCCATGGTTTTTTCTTGTTTGGTGGCCAAGTTTAAGTGATCCCCAAGCCTTTTAACCTGATTCTAACACTTGTAATCATCCTACAAATCCTTGTAGGACACTCCAAACACTTGGCATGATCTTGTGCATCCTAAACAACTATAAATAGCACCCTCATTTGCTCATTTTCCTTGCTCAATTCTTTTCTTTCTCTCTATAACTCAAAGTTGGAGTTGCTACCTTATTAGGAGGCCTCCCATCTGAGTTTTCTAGTTCATCTATTATCCTAGAACGCAAGTGAGTGTTCTTCCTAGTCTTGTTTATTTATTTTAGTTATTTCAAGCTAAAAGTCAAACAATGTTTGACTTTCGTCTTTGACCATTAATTGGTCAATTCAAAGTACAATTGAACTTTGCAACATGATCGTAATCACGATGGTTATAATCCCTTGCAATTATACCTACTGATTACCACGTTGACTAGTCGTAGTGACGAGTCAAAGTTCGGTCAAAATGCATGTTTATGTGCATTTTACGACGGAACTATTTTCGGGTATAAAAACACTTTGTTTTGATACCAAATCAGTTTTCTAACTTAGTAAAACATGTTTTAACATGTTTAACTCGTCACTTCTAGTTTAGTGCTTATTTAGGGTCGTAAGTCAAGCGGTCTTGACCACCGCTTAGACTTTCGAACCCGACTCTTTTGGACGATCATTAGGATCCGACCAAACACATATTGTGACCATAGTTGTATAGGGAATAACCTTCTAAGGTTATACCTTATGGTCACTTCGTTTGGTTAGTCGTATGATAGATAGTTTATATGCCTTTAGAAAAAGACCAAAATGCCCTTTTTGCGCATAAATACAATTTAAGCATATGTAACCTAAATTTTGACACTTACATTGATATTGCAACATTATTAAACATATTTAGGCATATAAGACTTATCATAGGACTAGTTTGACCATCCAAACGCGCTTTTGCGCAAACGACATTTTAAAGTAGCGTAAACTACCTTAACGAGTCGTAACGGGTCACAAGCACTTATGATCACTTTCTAATCAGAATGTTGGGTTTATTAAATCATTCATATGAGTTCCAATACTCATATGGTTTATGAAATCTCATTCCATCTGATCCACCGGTTTAGGTCCCGATTTATTAACATAGTTATCCATATTAGGTGCCGTTTGATTCCTTGATTCCACGAGCTTTATTTGATCTTTATTTCAAGACCTAAACGCAACCCCAAGTGAGTACATAGCTCCCCTCTTTTACGTTTTTCAAATGTTTTGGGGTGATTCATATGTTTAATCGATTTATTTTCAAATGTATGGCATATATGTGTTTACTAAGTACTTTTATGTGTATTATTCCAATTATGCAAACACGACGATTATCCAAATCCTTATAAGATCTATCTATCTTCATAGTTAGATTCTTGTAGGATATTTGAAGTACAGTCTTAGATCTCCCTATCTTCGTAGTGAGATTTTTAAGAAGTACTTTACAAGACGATGGTTATTGTTTATGTGTAGAGATTGTTGGTGATTTAGATAATGAAACTAGAGTAATAACATAAGAACATGGTGGATACGCTGCTGGTACTTCCTATATATAAGTGTGTTTATTGTATTACCCTTCGTAGCGTTATCCCGAATCACCATTAGGATCTAGGATGTTATGATTCAATGATTCAATATGATGAAACCAAATACTTTAAGCATCTATCTATCTTCATAGATTGATTCTTCTAGGATGTTTAAAGTGCTAATATTGAAGTCCTTGATTGGATTTAATTCTTTATTTTAATGCATATGTGACAAGACGATGTGACGAAAACCAGATCCTTGTAGTATCTATCTATCTATCTTCATAGTTAGATACTCGTGGGATGTTTAAAGTACAATTCATTGTGTACTTTAATGCGTGTTTACAAGTTGGTGACAAGTTGACGATTTATGTGTTTATGTGGTTAGTTGTGATTTAGATAACGAAACGAGTGTAATACGATAAGAACATGGTGGATACGCCGCTGGTACCTCATATATATAAGTGTTCTTATTGTATTACTCTTGTAGCATTATACAAATCACTTTAGGATTTATGTGGTCAACTGATTCAATGTTCAAGTATCTAAATCCTTATAGAATCTTCCATATCTTCATATGTTAGATTCTTAGAAGGATACCCAAAGTATTATTATAAATCATTGACTTGATTTTTAACAATACTCACAGAAGTTACGACAAATTTCAATACTGTTATTATTAATCCTTGATTGGATTTCTAATAACACACCGACAAGTTTTATGACGATTTCAATGAGATTACAAAGTACAATTTTTCAATGGCATAAAAATTACCTAATAATAATCATATTGCCATACACAAAACTCTTTGTCACAAGTTTTCAAAATTAAGATAATGTATTGCAATACTAAACCTTTTGCCATTCTTTGGATTCAAGATTTCATTTTCAATTGACAACTCTCGTAGTTGTCAAAGTATTGCAATACCAAACTTTTTGCCATTTATTTGGCTAACAAAACCTATGTACTTGCCAACTTTATTGTTGACTCTCATTTTCACATATGTTTCAGGTTTTTGATTATTCAAGCATGCAACGCGTAGGATTGCATCCGTGCCTTAGACTTCTTTAAACAAAAGACGATTACATGTGTTCTGTGTTTTGTAAAACAATGTTAACAATAATGAAACAATTTAGTACCAGTTGTTGTGAGAAATTTGTAACGTGTGTCCCCGATATTTCCGCCGCGTGTTACGTGATTGGGGTGTTACAAGACTAAACTGTGTACCATTAACGAATCAGTTAAGCATGTAAGAAATGGAAGGCATTCTTAGCCAATGTAGTCGATACTAAACAAGATGCTTTAAGAATAGAAGATACAAGGATTGTGAATGAATATCCGGATGTGTTTCTAGATGAATTACCAGGACTTCCACCCAAACGTGAGGTAAAATTTTAGATCGAATTGGAACCAAATGCCAAGCCGGTAGCCAAAGCTCCTTGCTGGTTGGCACCCGTTGAAGTACTAGAATTAATGGTTCAATTACAAGAACTCCTTGACAAGGTCTTTGTACGTCCTAGTGTATCCCCTTGGGTAGCACCTGTCCTAAAAAGAAGGATGGCTCGATGCGCATGTGCGTCGACTACCGTGAGCTCAATAAACTCACAGTGAAAAATTGATATCCCTTACCAAGAATAGACGGTCTTTTCGATCAATTGCAAGGGGAAAGTTGGTTTTTGAAAATCGACTTACGATCAGGTTATCATCAGCTGTAAGTAAGGGAAGAAGATGTGGCTAAGACTTCATTTAGAACTCGTTACGGACATTATGAGTTCTTAGTAATGTCTTTCGGATTAACTAACGCTCCAGCCACATTTATTGATTTAATGAATAGGGTATGCCAAAACATGCTAGACAAATTTGTCATGGTATTTATAGATGATATTTTGGTATACTCTCGTAGTGAATTCGAAAATGTGTGTCACTTATGTGTGGTGCTCGAGGCACTCCGTAAGGAAAGGTTATATGATAAATTTTCCAAATGTGCGTTTCGGCTCAGGGAGGTGCAATTCTTGGGCCATGTGATTAATGAAAAAGGGATTTTGGTAGATCCGTCTAAAGTAGAAGCTGCGGTTAAATGGCTACCCCCGAAGAACATTAACGAAGTGAGAAGTTTCCTCGGCTTAGCTGGCTATTATAGGAGATTTATTTAATATTTCTCTAAAATAGCCCTGCCTATAACCAAATTGACAAAAAAAGGAAGAGAAATTTCCATGGGGTATTAAACAAGAGAAATCTTTTCATATGTTAAAGGAAAAATTGTCAAGTTCTCCGGTGTTGACTTTACTAGAAGGAACGGAAGATCTAGTAGTTTTCTCGGATGCATCGCATCAGGGGTTGGGGTGTGTCTTGATGCAACGAGGTAAATTCATTGCTTATGCCTCAAGAAAACTCAAACAACACGAAAGTAACTACCCGACTCATGATTTAGAGTTGGCTGCGGTAGTTTTTGCCTTAAAATTTTGGAGGCACTATTTGTACGGAACAAAATGCATAATCTACTCAGATCACAAGAGTCTCAAATATTTTTTCTAGCAGAAAGACCTTAATATGAAACAACAAAGGTGGCTAGAATTATTTAAAGATTACGATTGCGACATTCTTTACCATCCGGGTAGAGCCAATGTCGTGGCAGACGCGTAAAGCCGAAAAGAATATCCACCGCCTATTCGAGTGAAGTCGATGAGAATGATAGTCACACCAAACCTTATTGAAACATACAAGAAGCCCAAGATAAAAAAAATCAACTAAAATAGATATAAACTAATATATATATATATATCGATGCATAGCTACTAATGTTTAAATTCCAGTTATAGTTGTAATAGATGCATAGATGTATGGAAAGAGTAAAGTCGCAATGATCGACGTTTTTGGTTCTATGTGCTTGAGTGTTTGTTGTTTAATTTATTCTGTGATTTTAATACCTGATAAATGTATACAATTCAGATGTCAAACGAAGTAAATTAGGAAGTCCAAAATAACAATAATAACGAGAACCAAGTGGATAAAAGTGCAATCGAACATATAGTAGCCCAAGGAACCATAGATGCTATGCCCTATATTATCGACACTATTTAAAAGGCAGAGAATAATGATTCCATAATCGAAAGTAAACGTGCACCCACTGAGCCAAATCACAGCGTGAATGGAAATCACGGACTATTTATCCAAGTTCCAATTCCAAAAAAGAAAAGAACCATCCCATATGGTTATTCTTATAAAGAATTCTTATCATGCAAACCGATAGAATTCTCAGGCAATGAAGGAGCCATTTCAGCCTTGTGCTGGATAGAAAAGACAGAAGCAGTTTTCAAAATAAGTAAATGTGTAGATGAAGATAAGATCATGTATGCTTCTAATCTTTGTAAAACTACAGCCTTAGAGTGGTGGAATACTGTAACACCCCAAAAACGGGTTTGGTAATTAACCCATGTTAATACTAAAAGACGGGTAAGTACCGTTAGTGGTAAAAGTAACCCGGTGAATATTAGGATTTTAAATAAATAAACCTAATATTAAATAAAAGTTGTATAAAGGCTTTGAGGAAATGAAGTTTATAGAAGGCCCGAGCTAACGGGACTTAAAATAAACTAAGTCATAATTTCCCCGAACACACTAAGTTAACTAGGAATGTTTAACCTAGTTAATAAGTGGGAATATTGTTAGAAATAAGTAGGTTGTGGCCTACTTAAATAACTAACTAAACACGAGTGGTTAAAGTGGGATAACTAAAAATGTTATTTAAAAGGAAACAAAACACACAAACACACACACAGTGTGTGTTCGTGATCGAGCAGGGGGCTCCCATGGAGCTCAAGCCCTAATTTACACAAAACCCTCAAATTAGAGGATCAAATGAAGCCCAAATTCACAACCGAACGTGAATTAACGATCACCCGAACAAGAGGATTGTAAGGTATGTAAAATCTTGATGATTAGTGAAGTTGTAAAAAGTGGATAATCATCCTAATCATGAATTAGGCATGGATTAGAAAAGCTATGGCTAGATTAGTGATGTATACTTGCTTAGGGACAAAACCCTAAGTGGAAATCTGTTGGACCGTTTTACGACCTCGAAACGTCAGTTAAGGCAGTTCATCTTTGAGTACGAAGGCGGAATCAACGTAAACAAAGTCATAACAGCTAGTTTCCTTTTAATCTTTCTTTTCTGATTGATTTTCGTGCTTTTACAATGTAATCTGATACAAATCCGGCAGCACCTCTCTTTACACACACATACAGATCCGCTTCAAATGACACACACATCATCTATATATAGACATGAAGATTTCGCTTGGAATGACATGAGATACTGTTCAAGCGAAATCACATCAATTGATTTCGCTTGAGTTTACTTCAAGCGAAATTGTGATGATGATAATGAATAGATTTTGCTTGAACTATCCAAAACAACCTTTCAAGCGAAACTCTTCCTTAAACTCAAACTAAACCTAATTAAGACCCTATTGTGTGTACATTCAACCTATCTAGACAAAAGACTTGTAAAAGACATAGTTAACAGACACTAAGTGCACCAACAGACTCCCCCTTGAATGTTGACGAAGTCTTTGGCTTCAAGTCTTTGTCTTTGTCAATCTCTAACTCTCTGTCTTTTCATCAAAAGCACTCTATCTTCACAGATTCACAATCTTGTCCTAGCTCCATCTTCAGACTTCCCTTTGACCGTTGATTCAGACTCCCCCTTTCACAGACTCCCCCTCTCTGTATGCTAGAATTTGAGTTATTGATCTGGTTCAAGCTTTGTCATATAGCTTCCATGGGAATAATGAAGTCCAAAACCTGTGTCTCAAACATCAATCATTACAAACTATCTTTTTAATCACTAAATCACAAACTCAATCAGTTATAACAATCCACTCAAGTATTCAGATCCAAGTTAATGACCCTGATTACTCAATTAATCTACCAAGTCCAATTTAATGACCTTGGTTGATCTTTTGACGAATCAAACTGATTTTGAAAACATTTTTCAAACAAATTACACATTTCTTGAAAATAACAAGTATCAAGTTAATGAACTTGTTTTTAACTTTTAAAAAAAATCAAACTCTATCAAAAATAAGCTCTCCTCATTCTTCAGTCCAGAATCTCCTGCATCTGCTTCAAACATCTGAGAATCTAACAATCAACTCTCCACTTTGGTTCGTCGGAAAATAAAGCAGAAATAAAATCTTTTTGGATTTTATAAAGTGTTCTAAACTAAGAAATGAAATACAGAAAACTTAAATTGCAGAAAGTAAACAAAATAAACTATTTACAAACATATTTTTGGTGAGTGTGTCAGGGAATCATATCAGCTTTTCAGACAAATCACAAGTACCGTTAAGCTGTGATTACATACTCAGAATTAAACAATTCACCTCGATTGTCGATATACTGATCCATCTTAAATTCTCACACAAATTTCAATCTATTCAGGATATGATTTATATGTCTTATGAACAAGCTCATTTATGTGTCCCACCTCTTGAATATACTCCCGTATCCAGAATCTCAAACTTCAGTCTTACAGGTGAGTATACTACAATGATATCTGTATATAAATTAGGTATGCGAGGGCCGAGGGATCTCAGGTCGATACTTCCGTATACGCAGAGAGATATCAACTTCGACTTTACGGTATGTCCCCTTTAGAGGATCTTTTTGCTACAACAGCAGCGACTATCAATTTTATTGTTTCATCGGCATGCTGAGGGTTTATGCTATGTTTCAAGCATTGCAGAAAATATTATCCAAGGAGTTGGTCAGAACCACCGTTCAGCAGAAGTCCGGGAATAATACCCCAGACATCATTGAGTATAAAGACCTAGTATATCAGATTATGAGACCTTTCAAACGAGATTTCAGGGGTTACCTATATATCCAAGTAGTGTTCCCCACGAATTTCACAAGTTTGAAATTTAGGTTTATATCCCAAATAAATCTACTAAATGTGCGAAAACCTATCGACACATAAATAATGAGACTGTTTAACTCAATTAAACTTTACAAATCTTTAGCATACTGTAATTGTCTAGCCGATGTACTATCATTTTCCCTTTATACACAAGCTCTTTTTCAAATTTTATCATGTTTTTGTATTTTTGCATTTTTTACTGTTTTTGTATTTTCTGAAAATATAACTATGTACAAAAATCTACTCCCCCTAAATACCAAAACAAGTAAAAAATCGACAAACCATTGCAGATTGTATCTCGTCTTCATCCGCAACAGTACTCTCATCAACGCCAATTATGCCATCCGACACTAAAAGAAGCTTCATACCATTCAGTTTTAACAAATATTTAAACCGATTTTTATCAAAAGCTTTGGTATGTAAATCAGCTTTCTGTTCGTCAGTGTGGATTTTCTCAATTCGTATCAACTTTTTCTCAAAGCAATCACGAATAAAGTGATGACGAATTTCTATGTGTTTAGTTTTAGCGTGATGTACTGGATTCTTTGTTATATTTATTGCGGCCTCATTATCAACAAAAAGAGGTGTGTTAAGAAACTGCAAACCGTAGTCGCGCATCTGTTGCTGTATCCACAAGATCTGAGAGCAGCAACTGCTAGCAGAAACATACTCCGCTTCACATGTAGACAACGCCACAGACGTTTGTTTCTTACACTGCCAGGTAACCAATCTAGGACCAAAGAACTGGCATCCTGCAGTTGTTGATTTTGAATTGACTTTGCAGCATCCGAAATCCGAATCGGAATACCCTTCGAGCGTAAAGTCGCCTTTCCTAGGATACCACAACCCCAATGAAGGAGTTCCTTTCAGGTAGCGCAATATCCTCTTCACAATAATCATATGCGAAGCTCTCGGGTTAGATTGAAATCTTGCTGCGAGGCACGTTGGGTACATTATATCAGGACGTGAAGCAGTTAGGTACATCAAAGAACCTATCATGGATTGGTAAAACGTTTCATCAGCCCTGTCTCCGGTGAGATCTGGGTGAATCCCATGATTTGTTGCAAGTGGGGTAGCAGCTGGAGTAGAACTTGACATTCCAAATTTCTCTAGAATATCATGAACGTACTTCGATTGATGAATGAAAATTCCCTCAGGAAGTTGTTCAACTTGTAATCCCAGAAAGAATTTCATCTCCCCCATTGATGACATTTCAAACTTTTGCTTCATCACTGATTCAAAATCTTTGCATAGATTTTCATTTGTCGACCCAAAAATTATATCGTCCACATAAATCTGAACTATCAGAAGATGACCGTCGACCTCTTTGGTGAAGAGAGTGGCATCCACTTTTCCACGAATAAACTTGTTGGCTAGAAGGTGTTGAGACAAAGTCTCGTACCAAGCTCTCGGGGCTTGGTGTAAACCATACAACGCTTTGTCCAATAAGTAGACCTTGCTTTTGTGGATTGGATCGGTGAAGCCCGGCGGCTGACCGACATATACCTCCTCTTTTACCTTCCCGTAGAGAAAAGCCGATTTAACATCTAACTGATATACTTTGAAGTTCTTCCAAGACGCAAATGCAAGGAAAATTCTGATCGCCTCTAATCGAGCCACAGGAGCATAGACTTCTGTAAAATCAATCCCCTCCTGTTGACTAAAGCCCTGAACAACAAGTCGAGCTTTGTTGCGAATTACAACTCCTCTATCGTCTCTTTTGCACTTAAACACCCACTTGGTGTTAATCTTCCTTTGACCATCCGGCAAATCCACTAACTTCCATACTCCCAATTTTTCGAATTGACTAAGTTCCTCCTGCATTGCATTGACCCAAGAGTCTTCAGTAAGCGCCTCTTTGTAAGTTCTTGGCTCAACCTGCGAGATAAAACAACTCAATGAGAATTCAGTTTGCAAAGGAGCAACTTTTGTATAAAAACATGTAAGCCCTTTATCAATCTGACTACGAGTGCGAACGCCTGTCTGCAATTCTCCTATGATCAACTCCTCTGGATGATATGAAAAAGTTCGCGGCATTACTTTGCTTGGAACATCTACATTTCCCTCCAGATTAGTAACATTCTGCTCTGCATCTTGTTCACCAACTTGGTTTGTTTGACTTGAAATTTGAATTTGCTCCCCCTCAGAATCTGAATCACCATGATCAAAGACTGGCATATTTTCAGCTTCTAGATTATCATTCTAAACCGACTGATTATCCTGAGCAACTTCATTCTGTTGGAAATCATCATGTTCACCAGCATTACTCGGACCTGCTTCATCATCATTTGAAGTTTCCCATGATCTCCTTGAATACTCAGCTGGGAACCTTAGCTGTGACTCGTATTCACGCAAAATATCCAACTCATCAAAGAAATCTTCATCTTCCTCTGATTCTTCTCTCATGTCAAACGAATCCCATAGTTTGTCATAATGATAACGCCATGAATCACCAGGATTCTGCGGTGGCATAGTATAACCTTGACATTCAACATTTGCAGCTTCAATAATCCGCTTCTCACTTGGAACGAAGACTCGACGCAAATGACTTGCATAACCAACAAAAATTCCCTCAATGCTCTTCGGACCAAACTTTCCATGAGGCTCTATAACAGTACAGGGTGACCCGAACGGTTCTAGATACTTCAAATTCGGTTTGCGGTTATTGATTAGCTTAAAGCATGTTTTGTTGAACTTCTTGACAGTGAGAACCCTGTTGAGTGTAAAGCATGCGGCGGAAACAGCTTCAGCCCAAAAATTTATCGGTAACTTTGAATCTGCAAGCATAGTTCTAGCCGTCTCGATTAGTGTTCGGTTTTTGCGTTCTGCGACTCCATTCTGCTGCGGAGTGTATGGAGCACTAAATTCATGCAATATACCTCTTTCATCACAAAATTCTTCCATCTTACTGTTCTTGAATTCAGTACCATTGTCACTTTGAATTCTTTTGATATGCCGTTGGTACAAATTCTCAATCTTTCTAAACAGCCCCATCAAACTGTCAAATGTTTCATCTTTCGTCTTCAAGAAAGAAACCCACGAAAATCTGGAATAATCATCAGTAACGACCAAACAGTAGTAATCTCCTGTAATACTTTTGACATTCACAGGACCAAACAAATCCATGTGAAGTCTTTCCAGAGGTCTTGAAACTGAATTGACTTGCTTTGTAGGGTGTGACTTTTTCTTCTGCTTGCCTTTTACACAACTAATGCACTCCCCTTCCAGATGAAAACCTTTTATATTCACTCCAAGAACCAAATCATTGTGCACCAAGTGATTCATCTTCCTTAGGTGAATATGCCCCATCTTGCGGTGCCACAATCTCGATTCTTTCTCAGTTGCTCTAGACACAAAGCAATGTGCTTGACCAGTAGTTGTAGTTGCTACACTCATGTCTAACACATATAAATCATTCACTCTAGGTGCCCGCATGATAATCCATTCTTCAGGGATAACAAATCCTGGTTTCAATATCAAACATTCCTTATCATTGAAATGAGTAGTATACAAATTATCACAAATCTGGGAGATACTAAGCAAATTGTTCTCCAGCTCAGTAATGTAGTTAACTCTCTCAAACGTCACAATCCCGTTGGATAACGTTCCTTCACCAACAATTCTACCACCTTCATGACCAGCAAAACCTACATAACCACCATTAATGTTTCTCACATCATACAGCAATGCAGTCTTCCCTATCATATGTCTTGAAGCTCCACTATCCATGATCCATCTGGATACAAGTTATGGAAGATCCTGCACATAACAAACTTCAAATTAACCAACTACAATAAAAATGCCGATTCATGCTTCGCGATCAAGGAAGCTCCGGCAATTCAAACTGCTTATTCGAACATAGTGTCCACCCAGGCCTCATCCGCCTTAGGTGTAACCTTGACTCTTGCAATTTGAATTTTGAAATTTTCAGCCTTCAAAGGTGGAAAATTTGCATCATAATCAACCGAAAGTGATTCTTCAGCCTTTTTCACTTCAGAAGTTAAAATTTTCATCTCTGTTTTTGGTTTCCAAACTTGTTGAGATAAAGCAACCTGTTTATAAAACTTGTCGTTTTTAGTTACCACTTTCTTTACAGGTTCATTTTTCACTTTGATGTTGTTATTTTTCACACTCTTTTTCTCAACAACGATTGGTGCTTTACCCTTCACGTCAACTTTCTTCTGTTGAATCTTCACATTTTCAGTCTTAGGCTTCACATTGGTACACTTTCGTGCAATGTGACCAACTTGATTACATCTGAAACATGTTCGAGTATCAATAACTCGACTTGTGCCTTCAGACTGATAATGTGAAGCTCTTTTCTCAAAAAACTCTTCATTTGATTTTGAAAAGATTTCATTTTCCTCATCAGAAAGTGAACTTGAACTGTTCACAAACACCTTCTTTTCAGCAAACCTTTTGTTTTGAAACCTTCTTTCCTGATAACTCTTTCCACCCTGATAACCACCCGACCAATTATTTCGATTGTTGTTATAAAAACGTGGTGGAACAACAGGTTTCTTATAATAAGCTTTATCTTTCTCAAAATTCATTTGCCTTTTTGTTTGTTTTAAACTGTTCACTTCTGACATCTCAACTTCAACCAATTTGAAAACATTTGTCAGCTTTTTCACATTAACATTCTCAATTGGAAACTCAGAATCCGAATACAACTTATCAGATCCAGCCATCTTGTACATCACAAGACCCGGTTCATCACTTAAGTTGTTTTTGGATTTTGGTTTCTGAATGTACTTGTCCAAGAAACACCCATCATCTTCAGGTGAATCAGACATCAAAACACTTTCAGCTGTGCTCTTAACAATCTCTGTCTGAACACTATCATCAGATTATGTAAAAGTAACATCAATGTTTTCCGGAAGTTTAACTTCATTTTCTTCCTCAATTTCAACCAACCCAGATTGCTTTTTCGTGTAGTTATCAAAAACAGGTGGTGGTACTTGATGAAAACCCACCCCAGTTCCATCAGAATACACATCTTCGCCCGCTTTGTCTTTCCCGATGGGTTTGGGAATGATATGTTGCAAAACAAAGCTTGCGGAGCTGTAACTGTTAAGCTTTAACTGGATTCGCTCGTTTTCGATTACAGCCTCTTGAACTTTAAGTTTCAATTTAGCGATTTCATCCAGTTGTTGGTTGATTGATTCTTCTTTTACACGAAGCACTGCTTTTAGATGTTCATTTTCTTTAAAAGTTTTACCATTTCGATCATCACAATCTTTCATTGTGCTTTTGAGTTTTTCAAACTTTTCAGAAATCTGACGGTTTTCAAGAATCAACTTTTCATTTTCATGTTTAATTTTGTCATGATCAATTTTATCATTTTCAATTTTGCTAGTTAATTCTCTTATCCGTTCAGTTGAAGATTTAACCATTTTGTCACGATCAAGAATCTGATTCTCAACACTTCTGACCTTTGCTGTCAGATCTTCAACTTTCTTACCGTTGAGATACGTGACTGTGTTACAAAATTTGCACTCTTTGTTGCAATTTTTGCAATCAGCATTTCCATCATTTTTCTTACCTGACGCATTTGTTAACACGTTTGAACTGACCTGGCTTTTTGACTCAGACACAGAGTTAGAGTCTACCTCAAGTGCCTTAGCAGCCAGCACTTTGTCAGCCATTCTTCCAAGATTCTCTTCAGTCAACTCCTGCGTTGTGTCAATAATTCCAGTATCAATCTTCTTTGCTTTCTCGATATCTTCTTTCTCCTTCTTCTCTTTCTCTTCTTCTTTCATTTTCTCGGTTGGAGTTCCCCACCATTTGTTTTGCCAATACTCATCATCTTCTTTGTATTGCTGTATTATGGCCTCGATATCAAGCGTTTTGTCATCAATCGCAATATTTCCATATTCATCAAGATAACACTCTCTGTTCGGATCCCATCTATTTGCTCTCCTTGCATCCAGATAGATACGAGATATTCTAATTATCTTGTTTTCAGCAATCATTTTTCTGTATTGATATTTCTGCTCTTCAGTTCTATCATCTTTCCACGGAATAGGATCATCGTTTTTCGCCATGAATGCGTAACCAACTGCATCTTCCTCCGGTAAAACCTCTTGACTCCAATCATACCCTTCATCATCATAAATCACTGCAAGAGCTCTAGATTTTTCTTTGTTGTCTTCAACCTGCTTCAATCTAGGCGGCTCGGATTTATTCTGGTGATAAATCGCCTTCTTGTAGTAATCATCTCTGAAAGGATTCTCTGACTCATCAGCATAAGCGTTTCGGCATTCTCGCTTGAAGTGACCCTTCTGCTTACACTTGAAGCAAGTCACCTTCGATTTATCGAACCCCAGCTTAGTAGATGGACCACCAATTGTCTTTCTGCCGGTAATTTCCATGAATCTTTGTGCTCGACGAACAGCACTTGCCATAGCCCAACGAATATCGATCAGTTCCATTTCCTCCGGATCAATCTGATCGTAATCTTCTTTCGTCAGATTTGTGTTGCCTATCTTCCCAGCTACTAACCCTTCATACGATTCCAACACCGATGCTAGGAAGATCATTTGCTGTTTGGCCGACTCCTCGTCAAAATTTTGAGCATTCTTCAAGTCTATTGCAATGTTGCATTGAAAACGATTCTTTGCATCAGAATGACTTTCAGAAGATGAAGATCCACTGTGATAACCACTATGACTTCCGCTGCTTTGACCACTTTGACTTTCTTTGCTTGCTATGGACACATTCCCAGCAGAAAACGCAGTCTTTGGAGAAGTAACTTTCGGCATCATGCTCTTTGGATAATACAAATCCAAATTTTGCTGGTAAGATGAGTGATTTACTTTGTATGTCTTCTTTAGCTCCAACTCATGACTCTCGAGTTTCTCAATCAGCATATCTAATGTCAACTTTTCTGGTTCTTTGATGGTATTCTTCAGCATCAACGCATAATATCTCCAATCCATCTCGTCAGGCAACGAATCGAACAATTTGTCGATAAGATCTTCTTCAGGAATACTGATATCATGTCTTACTAATTCCAGTTTCAGATGGCCAAATCTTTCTATCATTTTACAAACCGACTCGTTCTTTAGACATCCAAAAAGATCAAATTCTTTTCTAAGAAGTTTTCTTTTGTTTTTCACAATTTCAGTACTTCCTAAACATTTCTTTTCTAATTTTGCCCAGAGGTCTTTAGCGTTTGAATAATCAATCAATGAGATTATGTCTTCCCGGACGGACTGAAATAACAATGCCACACACTTTTGTTCAGCAACAAATGAATCAATCTCCTCAGCTGTTCTTAAAGTTTCACCATTTTTGTTTCCATTGGCATAACCGTTTTTCAGACTTTTCCAACTGGGAAATGCGAATGCCATCAACCAGTCTTCAAACTTTCTTGACCATCGACTGTATTCCTCGATTGCCATTAACTTTGGAGGTTTATTGAACGTTCCGAATGCACTTTCTGATTCCCAAGCTTCCTTTTTCTTCTCTTTTGACACATTCTCATTGTTGTTGCTTGAAGATGAATCGTCTCCAGAATTTCCAGCAAACGCGTACATGTCACTGAACGGGTTCAAGAATATGTCATCCATCTTGAATGTACCTGAAAAACAATCAAACACTTAGAAAAATTTTGATTTTGAAAAATATCAATTTCAAGCGAAAGCTGTTCAAGCGAAACAGCTTGTAATTTTACTGTTCAAGCGAAATGTACAATCTGAAGCGAAACCTTCTATTTCGCTTGGACTTTCAAGCGAAATAGTTAATCTGAAACGTTCAGTTCAAGCGAAATGGTCTGATACAAGTTCAATCAGTTCAAGCGAAATCCAACAATCCTATTTCGCTTGAACTTTTCAAGCGAAAACTATGACCAGATCTGTTACAAGCGAAATCAACAGCTAAACTCAAGCGAAATCAGACAACTAAGCATATTTCAAGCGAAATCATCAATGTATTTCAAGCGAAATCTGCTGATGTCATCTTTTACGAACAGTTTTCAAGCGAAAAGTTAATTTTTTATATGAATTCGATCGATTTTAAGTCCAAATCTTTCAAGGATTAGTTATCACACTAATTCGCTTGTTATATGTCAAAATCAGGTCATTTTCACCGCTGAAATATGTTCAAATCAGAAAATTATGAGAAGAAGTGAGTAGAAATAAGAAAATCCGGTAGAATCAAGCTGTAATGGTATGAACTCCTCGTCCTGAGCTCTGATACCACTTGTTGGACCGTTTTACGACCTCGAAATGTCAGTTAAGGAAGTTCATCTTTGAGTACGAAGGCGGAATCAACGTAAACAAAGTCATAACAGCTAGTTTCCTTTTAATCTTTCTTTTCTGATTGATTTTCGTGCTTTTACAATGTAATCTGATACAAATCCGGCAGCACCTCTCTTTACACACACATACAGATCCGCTTCAAATGACACACACATCATCTATATATAGACATGAAGATTTCGCTTGGAATGACATGAGATACTGTTCAAGCGAAATCACATCAATTGATTTCGCTTGAGTTTACTTCAAGCGAAATTGTGATGATGATAATGAATAGATTTCGCTTGAACTATCCAAAACAACCTTTCAAGCGAAACTCTTCCTTAAACTCAAACTAAACCTAATTAAGACCCTATTGTGTGTACATTCAACCTATCTAGACAAAGGACTTGTAAAAGACATAGTTAACAGACACTAAGTGCACCAACAAAATCATACATAACATGCTATGAATTGAATGATTGGATGATTTACTACACTAGCTTAAGTGGGTATTAATCATGTGATGAATTTGATGATAAAATAGTGATACGATCACTAGTAAGTGATTAACAAGAAAAATAGAAAGTGGGTTTTAGTTTATATAGTGAATATGATGATTTACATGTGCTTAAATCATCATAAATGATAGTTGAAATGAGATACTTGAACCATTTGTAGGTTCGAGTGAATGTTCATACACGACTTGGAATGGGTTTTGTATGACAAAAAGAAAATGATGATAAATTCATGATTCAAAATGGTGTTTGATATCATCATGTGTTAATTAAATGAATTATGATTACAAGAACTTAAATGAATAAGTAATTAAACCGATAGTATGAAAATGATGCTTACCGGATATTGACAAAGTAATAAAACGAGTAGTTGAGCTATATCGTGTAAATACTTTCGTCAATAGGTAGTTTGACCTTTAAAAGTCAAAATGACCAAAAATATGATCGAATGATAATTTCGACCTAAACCTTGTAAGATGGTACAGTCGTGATTGATAATGATTAATCTAACCATCTTACGGATTATAATGATAGTTTGACGCTTAACAAGCTAGGTGGAAGCTTGAAAAGGAAGCGGGTCAAACAAAATCAAGTATGGAAGAAAAGCGTAGTTTGGATGCAAGGTAAGTGAAGCTTACACCTTGAATTATACCTATTTGAATTATGATGTTCCGACACGTCATGTGTAGTTCGGAACAAAAGGCAATAATGATAAACCATGTTGAATGGTTAGAAAGAGTTAATAAGGTTACTTAGTCATACATTGACTAATAAATAACGAGTTTTGAATGACTACCTTATAAGGTAAACCAATACAAATAATAAGGGTAAAATGGTAATTCGGTTAATTGTTGACGATAACCGTTAGTTTTCGAAAGACACTTTATGTCGTAAGAGATAAAAGGGTCAAAAGGAATCAAGAAATGGGTTATAAGTAAAATGACCATACGGTGTAAACCGGAGTGAGTCGTGTAAAGGAGATGGTAATAAATACCGTCTCGCATAGATAAACGGTCACTTAGACCAAACGGGTCAAATGGTGAAAATATCAACATTTGAAAATATCGACTAATGAATATTGCCAAGTCTTATGTTCACAGGAGTGAATAGGGGAAGGATAACTTGCATCGCTATTAAGTAGCGATTATTAAAGCAAGGTGTTTAAAACGGGTCAATATATTGATCCGAGCCAGGTATGTTGAATAGGTTAACTACTCAATTTGGACTAGAGGTTCATTGAAGGTTAAATGAAGGAAATAGACATTCGGTTACTTTAAATAAGTAAACCGAATGATTTAAATGCAGGTCATGGAGTTTTGAAAACCTAATGACCTTTAATACAAGATCATAGCTAAAACGAGGTGGTTTTGGGTCAAACATGCTTTCAAAAGCCTTCACCGTAAATGAGAGGCTAAAATTGACCAAAATGCCTTATAAACTAAAATGAGCAAACGACCTTTAAAGGTTGTTTGGAAACTAGTTTTATGATTAGTTAAATACTTAGAATAAGTATCAAAAGCGAAGGATGAAAATCTTGGGTCAAACGACTATACAAAAGTCTTTGCCGTAAAATAATGATCCGAGGGGTAAAACTCGGATTAATTAGATCACCACATTAAATCCACCACAAATGTATTTGTGGTGGAAGATTATATGATAAGAAATGTGGTAGTACAACGCTAGGAACGGATGAATGCGATATATGCTTAAATGCCCTTAACGGGTCAAAATAAGCATACACGCGAAAATGGGTTTAAGAGTGCATATAAACCCGTGATTCGAGCCTAATATGATAGGCAATATAGAAACTATGAGGTTCATAAGAATTTGGGATCAAACAAACGTGTTTATTTGATAAACACATAAACGGGTCAAAAGTGATATGATTGAATTTCAAGCCGAGAGCTTGACATCTAAAATTTTGTGAATCCGGATGTCGGATTTTAACTCCATGTGATGGAGAAATAAATTTCCAATGCATAGGAAAAAGAACCGGGTAAAACAGACAAGTAGGTAAAAAGTTACGACACTTTAAAGTTCGTTTTACGACGAAAACTATAGTCTAAAATTTTGTAAATATGAATGTTGGATTTTAACTCCATGTGATGGAGAATCAAATTACGGTCAAGTAGGAAAAAGAATCGCGTAAAACGGATTAAAAACAAGAGAGTTATGCTCGTTTCCGTGAAATCGGGTTATTCTGGGAATACGCAGCAACCAGCTGCAACAATCTGATGAAATCAGGCCGTGGCGCCGCGCGACGGGGAAGGCCCCAGGCCGTGGCGCGACGCGACGCGACGGGGTGTCAGTTTCGCGAAAATCATGTATTTTAACCGTTGATGCATTGCGAACCCGTTTAAATACGTTCTAAGATATGTATGACGAATCTAACTCATGTTTTATGAGTCTCAGGTAAAATTTTAGCACCGGCGAACGATCAAGGACAACGAAGAACCGAACACGATCAAGAAATAAGCTTCCGCACGACGTTTCGTTGTTACTTTTAAATGACGAACTTAATTACATTATGTTCTAAACTTTTAAATTGTAAAAGGTTTTATTAAACCCGTATTTTTATAGTGTGTGTAGTCTTAACTACACATTTAATTGTCGGTATTTATACGTAAAACCGTTAAAATGTAACGAGGGTCTTACAAGTTGGTATCAGAGCCCTGGTTTAAGAGATTCAAGTATGGTGGGGAAAACTATGCTTGGACTTAAACCTTATGCTCTTAATAAAGATGGGTGTTCGGTTCAAGGCTTGATCGCAAATCCGGTAAGTATATTATGTTAATGGTTTAGCATGTTAAAGTGTTGAAAACAACACATGAGGTCATCGTGTAATACACGTTAAGCCAAGCAAATCGATAAAGAATCGATATAGTCAATAAAATTACGTGTGTTGACGCGTATAGTAGAAAGCCTTGTATTATAATACGGGCGTTTATTAATGTCGAAATTACTAACCTTTACAAATGTTTTAGTTAAAGGACACTCGCATCTAAAGATAGCGAGAGTTGAATGAATTGTGGATATGACGGTGGAACGGTCCGAAGTATGACAAGCAGTGCATGCTCACCAAGGACCTAAATCGCGTAACAGCCGCGAATAAGAGAATGGCAAGGAAAGCCCGTTAGGGCAAGCATTACAGGTGCATGCTTTAAATTATTTCACAAATAGTAATATGCAACAATTAAGTAGAGAATGACTGTTGCATATAACTTGGAAAACCTGAATAGAATACCTATTCAGGATGATGATTCCAAGAGAAATTAACTAGAAACACGTGTTATTCACGATGATGAATAACAAAACAATAATGAAACTAGTTTATGTGGAAACTTGGACGGAGGTAACTATCCAAGTGTATATTCTCAATACGGTTATGATTGAGGAAAGTAATGATCACATCAACGAATGTGATTGTATAATCGTTTATAAAAAGGAACATTATAAATATCTTCAAGGATAAAACGGGTAAAAACTAATAATTGTTAATTGACAATTAAACAAAGTTTTACCAAATGAAACCATGAATATGGAAAAGTATATGGGCATTACTTACATGGGGCGTAAAGTGAAATTTATAAGAAGGTCGTGTGTACCATGTGTTGATCGTTTACTCTGGCCAAGTAAGTAGTGAGCACATGATACCATGAACTTCTTATGATGGACACATTTACGTCCGATGTAGTAAGGACGGGATGAATGGGACGAATTAAAAACGTACCCAAAACGAATCAAATAAGTAAAATATTTGATAATAAACGTAAACGCAAGCCTGAAGACGGAAGCGTATTACGTTAGTGCAACGAGCCCAAGGGAAGGGACAAGAATCAGGTAAATGAAAATACAAACCGACCAATGAGAATGCTAAGGCATAGGGGATAAAGTTTGACTGTCAAAAGTGATGAAATTCATGCGGACAAGTCAAACGGATCAAATAAAGAATAAAGTTTAACTGTTCAAAAGTGATGAGTTTCACACGAGCAAGTTAAACGGTTTAGATAAAACGAAATGTTTGATAGAATTATGAGCCCGTTAATGGGACGAGATTGAATACGAATATAGGCGCCAACCGAATGAAGGAAAGCGCGGAATATTAATGAACCCATGCAATGGGCCAGAAATAAATATGAAATGATTGTAGTCACGAACTACAGTTAGAGAAAACGAAAACTGTAATGCGAAAACAAATCATTTTCGAACATAAAAAGAATGATCTACGGGATCATTATAACCTTAGGGATAGAAACAATATAAAGGTCTACGAGACTGAGATGACCCACGGGTCCTGAATAGAAAGAAATTGATCATAAATGCATCGCCTTAAAGAGGTGAAAGCCTAAAGAAATAGCCTACGAGGCTAAGTGAAAGAACCTACGGTTTACTTAGACAAAGCGAGGAAAAAGATTGAGAATCCCCACGTAAAACAAGGACTGTAAAAGAATAAATGCCAAGGCATTAAATTTCTTGATATAAATTAAAGATAAAACGTTAAATTAAAATTCAGTTTTAGTTAAAAACATCGTTTTATCAAACATATATAGTATGAGATGACTGGGAAATGATCAATGTTTAAAGATACAAGTCTTGATGCCGATAGGTGCAAGACGATACATTTGGAAGGTTGAAATAAACCTAAAACACGACGTGACGTGATCATGGCCAGGAAAGGTAATGTGAAAAATAATCACATAGTAGCCCGAGGGATGGGTATAAAGTAACTGGACTAATAAGTCTAGTCAGTGAGACCGGTTAAGGTCAATATTCAAATTAAGAAAGTGTTCAACACGCTATTTATTCTAAGATTAGCGTGAAATAAACATAGTTGATGAGCTTATATGACCAAGTGGCCAAATTGGCGACTCAGTCAATCAAAACCATAAAGGTAAATAAGTACAAAACAGTAGTGATGGTCCATGAGACCTTACTAACGAAGAGTATTGATCGCCTACACTGAGCGATCATAATGCAACACAAGCAAAGTGTTGGGAAGTCAAAACAAGCAAAACCACGACAAAAGGATAAGCTAAAAGGTGCGTGGTAATATGCCTTGTAGAATTTCTTTAATAGCACATCTTGATAGTGTTATATAAATAAGATAAAATCAAGAAATTCGGTTTGTTCGTAAGCGGTGGATTCCGTATAATTGAATCGAATGGATAAATTCGAAAATAGATGAAATTGGTTGTCAAAAGTGAAAGATTTCACTAAATTATTCAAATGGATTAAATTAACGAATTCATGAAGAATTTGATAGCCTAATAGCGATGGATTTCGCTAAGTTAACAAAACTGGTTGAAAATAACGAAATTCCGTTATTTTGAGTAGCATTATTTCGCGTGAAATACGCATATGTTTATAACCAAAAGACGTTACCATATATCCTGGCAATTGGTTAAAGTATGAGTAACACTTAGAAGGTTACTCAGTTTAAGTGCATTGGGTTTAAAACTCAATAAATAATGTAAGAAAGGTTTCGAGGACGAAACCTCTTTAAGGGGGATAGACTTGTAACACCCCAAAAACGGGTTTGGTAATTAACCCACGTTAATACAAAAAGACGGGTAAAGTACCGTTAGTGGTAAAAGTAACCCGGTGAATATTAGGATTTTAAATAAATAAACCTAATATTAAATAAAAGTTGTATAAAGGCTTTGAGGAAATGAAGTTTATAGAAGGCCCGAGCTAACGGGACTTAAAATAAACTAAGTCATAATTTTCCCGAACACACTAAGTTAACTAGGAATGTTTAACCTAGTTAATAAGTGGAAATATTGTTAGAAATAAGTAGGTTGTGGCCTACTTAAATAACTAACTAAACACGAGTGGTTAAAGTGGGATAACTAGAAATGTTATTTAAAAGGAAACAAAACACACAAACACACACACAGTGTGTGTTTGTGATCGAGCAGGGGGCTCCCATGGAGCTCAAGCCCTAATTTACACAAAACCCTCAAATTGGAGGATCAAATGAAGCCCAAATTCACAACCGAACGTGAATTAACGATCACCCGAACAAGAGGATCGTAAGGTATGTAAAATCTTGATGATTAGTGAAGTTGTAAAAAGTGGATAATCATCCTAATCATGAATTAGGCATGGATTAGAAAAGCTATGGCTAGATTAGTGATGTATACTTGCTTAGGGACAAAACCCTAAGTGGAAATCATACATAACATGCTATGAATTGAATGATTGGATGATTTACTACACTAGGTTAAGTGGGTATTAATCATGTGATGATAAAATAGTGATAAGATCACTAGTAAGTGATTAACAAGAAAACTAGAAAGTGGGTTTTAGTTTATATAGTGAAGATGATGATTTATATGTGCTTAAAATCATCATAAATGATAGTTGAAATGAGATACTTGAACCATTTGTAGGTTCGAGTGAATGTTCATACACGACTTGGAATGGGTTTTGTATGACAAAAAGAAAATGATGATAAATTCATGATTCAAAATGGTGTTTGATATCATCATGTGTTAATTAAATGAATTATGATTACAAGAACTTGAATGAATAAGTAATTAAACCGGTAGTATGAAAATGATGCTTACCGGATATTGACAAAGTAATAAAACGAGTAGTTGAGCTATATCGTGTAAATACTTTCGTCAATAGGTAGTTTGACCTTTAAAAGTCAAAATGACCAAAAATATGATCGAATGATAATTTCGACCTAAAACTTGTAAGATGGTACAATCGTGATTGATAATGATTAATCTAACCATCTTACGGATTATAATGATAGTTTGACGCTTAACAAGCTAGGTGGAAGCTTGGAAAGGAAGCGGGTCAAACAAAATCAAGTAAGGAAGAAAAGCGTAGTTTGGATGCAAGGTAAGTGAAGCTTACACCTTTTATTTAATACCTATTGGTTTTATAGGTTATGAATAATAACAAAAAGTTATATTTGAATTATGATGTTCCGACACGTCATGTGTAGTTCAGAACAAAAGGCAATAATGATAAACCATGTTGAATGGTTAGAAAGAGTTAATAAGGTTACTTAGTCATACATTGACTAATAAATAACGAGTTTTGAATGACTACCGAATAAGGTAAACCAATACAAATAATAAGGGTAAAACGGTAATTCGGTTAATTGTTGACGATAACCGTTAGTTTTCGAAAACACTTTATGTTGTAAGACATAAAGGGGTCAAAAGGAATCAAGAAATGGGTTATAAGTAAAATAACCATTCGGTGTAAACCGGAGTGAGTCGTGTAAAGGATATGGTAATAAATACCGTCTCGCATAGATAAACGGTCACTTAGACCAAACGGGTCAAATGGTGAAAATATCACCATTTGAAAATATCGATTAATGAATATTGCCGAGTCTTATGTTCACAGGAGTAAATAGGGGAAGGATAACTTGCATCGCTATTAAGTAGCGATTATTAAAGCAAGGAGTTTAAAACGGGTCAATATATTGATCCGAGCCAGGTATGTTGAATAAGTTAACTACTCAATTTGGACTAGAGGTTCATTGAAGGTTAAATGAAGTAAATAGACATTCGGTTACTTTAAATAAGTAAACCGAATGATTTAAATGAAGGTCATGGAGTTTTGAAAACCTAATGACCTTTAATACAAGATCATAGCCAAAACGAGGTGGTTTTGGGTCAAACATGCTTTCAAAAGCCTTCACCGTAAATGAGAGGCTAAAATTGACCAAAACGCCTTATAAACTAAAATGAGCAAACGACCTTTAAAGGTTGTTTGGAAACTAGTTTTATGATTAGTTAAATACTTAGAATAAGTATCAAAAGCGAAGGATGAAAATCTTGGGTCAAACGACTATACAAAAGTCTTTGCCGTAAAATAATGATCCGAGGGGTAAAACTCGGATTAATTAGATCACCACATTAAATCCACCACAAATGTGTTTGTGATGGAAGATTATATGATAAGAAATGTGGTAGTACAACGCTAGGAACGGATGAATGCGATATATGCTTAAAATATGCTTAAATGCCCTTAACGGGTCAAAATAAGCATACACGCGAAAATGGGTTTAAGAGTGCATATAAACCCATGATTCGATCCTAATATGATAGGCAATATAGAAACTATGAGGTTCATAAGAATTTGGGATCAAACAAACGTGTTTGTTTGATAAACACATAAACGGGTCAAAAGTGATATGATTGAATTTCAAGCCGAGAGCTTGACATCTAAAATTTTGTGAATCCGGATGTCGGATTTTAACTCCATGTGATGGAGAAATAAATTTCCAATGCATAGGAAAAAGAATCGGGTAAAACAGACAAGTAAGTAAAAAGTTACGACACTTTAAAGTTCGTTTTACGACGAAAACAATAGTCTAAAATTTTTTAAATATGAATGTTGGATTTTAACTCCATGTGATGGAGAATCAAATTACGGTCACGTAGGAAAAAGAATCGCGTAAAACGGATTAAAAACAAGAGAGTTATGCTCGTTTCCGTGAAATCGGGTTATTCTGGGAATACGCAGCAACCAGCTGCAACAATCTGATGAAATCAGGCCGTGGCGCCGCGCGACGGGGAAGGCCCCAGGCCGTGGCGCGACGCGACGCGACGGGGTGTCAGTTTCGCGAAAATCATGTATTTTAACCGTTGATGCATTGCGAACCCGTTTAAATACGTTCTAAGATATGTATGACGAATCTAACTCATGTTTTATGAGTCTCAGGTAAAATTTTAGCACCGGCGAACGATCAAGGACAACGAAGAACCGAACACGATCAAGAAATAAGCTTCCGCACGACGTTTCGTTGTTACTTTTAAATGACGAACTTAATTACATTATGTTCTAAACTTTTAAATTGTAAAAGGTTTTATTAAACCCGTATTTTTATAGTGTGTGTAGTCTTAACTACACATTTAATTGTCGGTATTTATACGTAAAACCGTTAAAATGTAACGAGGGTCTTACAAGTTGGTATCAGAGCCCTGGTTTAAGAGATTCAAGTATGGTGGGGAAAACTATGCTTGGACTTAAACCTTATGCTCTTAATAAAGATGGGTGTTCGGTTCAAGGCTTGATCGCAAATCCGGTAAGTATATTATGTTAATGGTTTAGCATGTTAAAGTGTTGAAAACAACACATGAGGTCATCGTGTAATACACGTTAAGCCAAGCAAATCGATAAAGAATCGATATAGTCAATAAAATTACGTGTGTTGACGCGTATAGTAGAAAGCCTTGTATTATAATACGGGCGTTTATTAATGTCGAAATTACTAACCTTTACAAATGTTTTAGTTAAAGGACACTCGCATCTAAAGATAGCGAGAGTTGAATGAATTGTGGATATGACGGTGGAACGGTCCGAAGTATGACAAGCAGTGCATGCTCACCAAGGACCTAAATCGCGTAACAGCCGCGAATAAGAGAATGGCAAGGAAAGCCCGTTAGGGCAAGCATTACAGGTGCATGCTTTAAATTATTTCACAAATAGTAATATGCAACAATTAAGTAGAGAATGACTGTTGCATATAACTTGGAAAACCTGAATAGAATACCTATTCAGGATGATGATTCCAAGAGAAATTAACTAGAAACACGTGTTATTCACGATGATGAATAACAAAACAATAATGAAACTAGTTTATGTGGAAACTTGGACGGAGGTAACTATCCAAGTGTATATTCTCAATACGGTTATGATTGAGGAAAGTAATGATCACATCAACGAATGTGATTGTATAATCGTTTATAAAAAGGAACATTATAAATATGTTCAAGGATAAAACGGGTAAAAACTAATAATTGTTAATTGACAATTAAACAAAGTTTTACCAAATGAAACCATGAATATGGAAAAGTATGTGGGCATTACTTACATGGGGCGTAAAGTGAAATTTATAAGAAGGTCGTGTGTACTGATGTGTGCAAAATGCAACATATAAATTACATCAATTGTGGCATAAAACTAACCCTTTTTTAGTACTAATGTTGGAAAAAGTGTGCTTTTGTCTTCCTTTTGTATTTTCAGGATTAAATGAGCTCAAATTAACAAAATAAGCAAAAAGACATCAAAATCAAACATAAATACAAGAAAAGGAACAAGACGTGACATGCCCGACCCCACGACAGCATCTTCCCAAGCAAAACAAGACAACAGAAGACTGAACACGCCCCGTGCTCAGCCAGCACGGGGGCGTGCCCAAGTGTCAGCAGAAAAGACAAAGTGGTAGAAGCTTCTATTGCCCACCACGGGGCCGTGCTCAGCGGACACGGGGCCGTGGTTAACTATAAGATTCGCACAATCCAGGCAAATCTTCATAGTACAAAGATTCTTCTGCACACGTGGTCGTGCTCAGCGGACACGGGGGCGTGGTCAACTAAAAAGACAAACTGCAATAAATGAAGAAAGAGAAGGATGTGGACACGGGGCCGTGCCCGAGCTTCTGTTCAGCCTATAAATAGGAGTGCTTGGCTCAAGCTCAAACCATCCCTTGGTACACCACCTCTCTCACACTTCACCCACCACCCACCACCACCATAACACCATCATCCACCACCATCATCCATTGTCCATCGTAGAGTGTGTGAGTCGTCTCGGGATCCAAGATTGATCGTAAGAGTTCTTGACAATCAAGGCCATGTTTGCCTAAGTCTCTTACATCACTTGGTGAAGACAAAGAGTCTAGTGTAAAACTTTTTATTTCTAATCTTTTCGCACCTTTTATTTGGTTTTGTATTAATGACTTTAATAACTAGTTACTTATGTTGAAGGTGATCTTTCCTTATCGTTTGTCCGTGGTGTCTTGGCATTATTTTACTGTCTATATAAAATAAAAGATTTTCACCATTCATATCTCCACGGTCTATATGGAGGTATGTTGGCTACCTTGTCGGGGGTTAAGGGAACGGTTTGGTAAAGGTCTTGCCATTGTTCAGCGTTTAGAGGTCCTGCAATGGACCTGGGTCAAATTTAGTAGGACCTCCTTCAATGCTTAACGGTATTGGATGGCGGGGGTCCAAACTCTTTGATCCCCTCATAAGTTAACTACTATTAATACTATAACCCGGCTATTTAGGACTGTATCCCTGCTGACTCAGACTACTTAGTCGAGGGTAACGTCACCTCCAAAAGAGGGGCCTACCATAATTTGCATTAATAACTTAATTAATTATCTTCCAATAATCCACCCTTTTAAGATTGTATCCTTGCTGACTCAAACTACTGGGGTGAGGGTAACGTCACCTTCAAAAGAGGGGCCTACTACTATAACTAAGATAATCTCTTAAATAAGTGCAAAAGTGCGGAAATAATCAAAGGTTACACTAGATACGAGTCGGAACCAAGTGATTCATCTTGTCTATCTGTTTTTCTTTTATTTTTATTTTCAGCATTTTAGTTAGTTTTTATTTTTCTTAGTTTAAAACATTTTTCTAAACTTTTTATTTTGATTAGACGTTGAGGATAAACCGGTACTAAAAGCTCTTGTGTCCTTGGACGACCTCGGTATCTTACCAACGCTATACTACGCTCACGATGGGTGCACTTGCCCATATGTGTGTCTAGTGTTAGTAAAATATCGTGTTTTATAAATTTAAAACTTGGCTAAAAAAGTGTTAAAGGGGCTTAAAATATACACCTAATATATATAACACTCGACTACGCATCAAGTTTTTGGCGCCGTTGCCGGGGACACAAGGATTTTAAGAAAGCTTAAAATCGACGGCCTAATCAGTTTTTAAAAACCTTTTTAAAACGCGCGCACATTTTTCTGCATTTTAGTTTAGATTTGCATTTATAGTAGCCTGTACACGGGGCCGTGTTCACTGAACACGGGGCCGTGCTACACATTTTCATAAAAACACCCAGTAACAGTAGCTTGAACACGGGCCGTGCTCACTGAACACGCCCCGTGCTCAACGAAATCAGTAAATTTAATTAAAACGCCCAGATACAGATTCTGAACACGGGGCCGTGTCCACTGAACACGGGGCCGTGTCCAGCCTCTGTTTCCGTTTTTATTTTTGTTTTCTGATCTCGAGACTTGGTTGTGATCTGCTGAGTGATTCTTATGGATCAATACTCAGGAGGTTACAACTACACCTATGTGGAGGATGATTATAGGGGTAACTATTGCACTAATTGTAGAAATCTGCACTCGGTTCAATATAATCACTCATATCAACCATCCAATTCATACACCTACTATGAGGAGCCCAGGTACGAGCCATCAACTTCATACACATCCTATGAAGACCAAAGGTATGAACCTCCTCCCTCATACTCATATTTTGATGAACCAAGGTATGAGCCTTCTTACTCATACTTTGAGGAACCAAGATATGAGCCACCACCTTCGTATACTTACTATGAGGAACCATGGCGTGAACAACCCACCTCATATGAGTATTACGAAGAACAAAATTACGAACCTTATCCATCATATGCTTACAATGAAGAACAATGGTGTGAACCATCTACTTCACATGGGTATTATGAGGAACAAAGGATCGAACAACCGGATTCAAGCTTTGAAAATTCCGATTCTTTTTCTATAACTGAAGTGACCGATAGGATATTAGAACACATTAGAGTTATCGATCGCTGTATAAAAGAATCTTGCGCAAGGGAAGAGGAGTCCCGCGCAAGAGAAGAATTAAAAAAAGAAGAGATAACTAAAAGTGTAAAAATGGAAGAACAAATAAGTGAAAAGCCGACACATGAGTTAAACAACGAGAAAGGTGAGTCCGACAACGTTAAAATTCAAGAAGAGTCTAATTTTGAAGAAATTAATCTCTTGTCACCTTCTTTTGAAAATCATTGTTTAGTACCCACTCATGCTAAGTTTTTAAAAGAATTAAACACTAACACTAAAATTGACGAAACGGTAAGTGTTAAGTTAACTAATGATCAAACCTCACTAATAAAAGAAGACCCATTTGAAATTAACATTACACCGGTTCCATGTTTCTTTCAAAATTCGTTTATTAGTAATGTCACAATCGATAAAGATCTTTGTGTTAACATAATGCCTAACTACATTTTCGAAAAATTAAGTATTAGTGATTTTTCTCCACTTCAAATACCCATTTTTCTATACAATCGGAAAGTAATAAAATCAATCGGTGTAGTTGAGGATGTATTGGTTCAAACAAATCAAATGGTAATACCGACCGACTTTGTCATCCTCGATGACGCTCCTCTAGTGTTGGGACGACCATTTGTAAAAACTCACGAAGCTTTGAAAAACCGGAAGTTCAAAAATCTACCTCTTCAATTAGGGGCATTTAAAAGAAGTGTTGATCTCGAACGGTCAATGAAATATCCTTTCGGAAATAATGACCCCCTAATTGAAGATGAAGATGAACCACCCGATACAAGTGAAGAGATTGATCACTTTGTTGAAGAAGAGGTCGCCATAGAACAAACTTTTAAAGTTCTTGATCGAAATGAGCAACCAAATAAGGAGTCTCCTAAAGACCCACCACTTGAGCTCAAAGAACTTCCTAAAGGTTTGGAATATGCCTTTCTAGACAAAGAGGGTAATTTACCTGTAATTATTTCGTCTAAATTAGATAACTTAGAAAAAGAAAAATTAATCAGTCTTTTGAAAAAACACAAAAACGCAATAGCTTGGAAACTTGTAGACATAAAAGGAATTAGTCCTTCCATGTGCACACACAAAATTTTGATGAACGATGACTACAAATCGGTAATACAACCACAACGTCGATTAAATCCAAATGTTCAAGAAGTGGTTAAAAATGAGGTCATCAAATTACTTGACGCCGGACTTATCTATCCTATCTCCGATAGCCCTTGGGTAAGTCCCGTCCAAGTAGTTCCAAAGAAAGGAGGTATGACGGTAATAACTAACAAAAAGAATGAACTAATACCAACGAGAACCGTCACAGGATGGAGAGTATGTATAGATTATAGACGATTAAATGAAGCAACAAGAAAGGATCACTTTCCTTTACCCTTCATTGATCAAATGTTAGAAAGATTATCCGGTCATAAATTTTACTGTTTCTTGGATGGTTTTTCAGGTTACTTTCAAATCCCGATAGCACCCGAAGACCAAGAAAAGACAACTTTCACATGTCCCTATGGAACTTTTGCTTATCGACGCATGTCGTTTGGTCTATGTAATGCCCCCGCAACATTCCAACGTTGCATGGTAGCCATTTTCCACGACATGATAGAAAAGACAATGGAAGTCTTCATGGACGACTTTTCTATCTTTGGGGATTCATACGACCAATGCCTCGATAACCTTGAACGAATGCTATCCCGATGTGAGGAAACTAACCTCGCCCTTAATTGGGAAAAATGCCATTTCATGGTAACGGAGGGAATAGTACTTGGTCACAAGATCTCAAGCGAAGGAATGGAGGTGGATCGAGCCAAAATAGATACTATTTCTAGATTACCACCTCCATCCTCCGTGAGAGCTATCAGAAGTTTCCTAGGGCATGCCGGATTCTATAGGCGGTTTATCAAAGACTTTTCTAAAATTTCTAGACCTCTAACAAAATTACTTGAAAAAGATGCTCCTTTCATCTTTGAGAATGATTGCAATCAAGCATTTCTTACCTTAAAAGAAATGTTAGTCAATGCACCTATCATGATAGCGCCTGATTGGAAATTTCCTTTCGAAATCATGTGTGATGCTAGTGACTTTGCAGTTGGAGCTGTCTTGGGACAAAGAAAAGAAAAGCATTTCCACCCAATCTACTATGCTAGTAAAACGCTTAATGATGCACAAGAAAATTACACAACAACTGAAAAAGAGTTACTAGCTGTGGTATTTGCTTTTGATAAATTTCGTTCTTATCTTCTTCTTTCTAAAACTATAGTCTATACAGATCATGCAGCCATCCGATATCTCTTCAAAAAGCAGGACGCAAAACCACGTTTGATTCGGTGGATTCTTCTCCTCCAAGAATTTGACATTGAAATCAAAGACAAAAGAGGAGCAGAAAACACCGCAGCAGATCATCTTTCGTGCTTAGAAGACCCAGCTTTGGAAGCAACCAGGGACGAGCAAATCAATGAAAAATTTCCAACTGAGTCCCTGGAAATGGTGGAATACAAGGAAGAACCATGGTACGCCGACTATGCTAACTACCTAGCTAGCGGTATAGTCTCAAAAGGGTGGCCACATCATCAAAGAAAAAAATTCTTTGCCAATGTGAAACACTACTTTTGGGAGGATCCATATCTTTTCAAAATATGTGCCGACCAACTCGTCCGACGATGCGTACATGGTAGCGAAGCACGAAGAATTCTCCGCCATTGTCATGAAGGTCCATACGGAGGACATCATGGTGCTGCTAGTACCGCACGAAAGGTATTCGATTCAGGAGTTTATTGGCCAACCATTTACAAAGACGCCCAAAGTCTTGTCAAAACATGTGATGCTTGCCAAAGAACAGGTAATATTTCATCCAAAAACGAAATGCCACAAAATGGCATTCTTGTTTGTGAAATTTTTTATGTGTGGGGACTCGACTTTATGGGACCTTTCCCACCTTCGAAAGGAAACAAATATATACTTGTGGCAGTAGATTACTTGTCTAAATGGGCCGAGGCCGAGGCACTTCCAACAAATGATGGAAGAGTCGTGGTAAGATTTCTGAAAAAATTATTCTCTCGTTTTGGCACACCTAAAGCTTTAATAAGTGATAGAGGTACCCATTTTTGCAACCATCAACTTGAAATTTTTTTAACAAGATATGGGGTCTATCACTGGGTCTCAACAGCATATCACCCTCAAACAAACGGACAAGCCGAAGTGACTAATAGAGGTTTAAAACGAATACTTGAAAAAACCATAGGGTTAAATAAAAAGGAATGGGCAGATAAATTAGATGATGCTTTATGGGCTTTTCGAACTGCTTATAAAACAACAATAGGTACAACCCCATATAAGCTAGTCTATGGAAAAAGTTGTCACTTACCAGTAGAAATTGCACACAAAGCCTACAGGGCAATCAAAAATGTAAAATTAGATTTAGAATTTGCTGGTAAAAATCGATTTTGTCAACTAAATGAATTAGACGAGCTTAGGAATTATGCATACTCAAACTCTGAAATTTATAAGGAAAGAATGAAAAATTTGCATGGCAAACATATTAAACCTAATGAATTTCGGGTAGGAGATCTAGTTCTTTTGTTTAATTCACGACTTCGATTGTTTCCTGGTAAATTAAAGTCTAGGTGGTCAGGACCTTTTTCCGTCACCCATATTTTCCCACACGGTGCAGTAGAAATTAAATCTCGAAATGGGCCTCCATTCAAAGTCAATGGCCAACGGCTGAAACTCTATCAAGGATTCATTGAGGATGAAGAGGAAGAGATCTCGTTTCAAACAGTGGAAGGATGAAACCAACATCATACCTGGTAAGTTACGAGCAATTGGGACGACATATAAAGCGGTAAGTTTTCTAACCAAGGCTTATGGGAAACAAGGGTACTCACACGAGCACTAAAAAAAAAAATTTAAAACCTTGCTCGGCACGAGGCCGTGTCCGCTGGACACGGGGCCATGTCCGCGCTGCAGTAGGGATATATCCCCTTTTTCACAACAGTTACAACATTCCACACGCCCCGTTTCCCCGAAAAAGCTCTGGTTCCAGGCGATTTTTCGCAGAATTTCGACGTCTCCTATCACTCTAACAACATCAAGGTATGATTCTATCACTTTTAGTAGTTAGATTAGTTACTTGCATGTAGTTAAAACACCACAAATTTGGGGAAAAATCTAGGGTTCTTGAAGTTCATTCAAATCGAACCTCAAATTTTTGCCTAAATCTGTTTGCATTTAGTTAGATTAGTGTCATGGGAAGTAAATACACTTGTATTGTTCATAGATTCACCCAATTTCTAACAAAAACCCCAAACCCTTGTTCTTGAACCGAAAAAGATGAAATTGATAGGGTAAACGGGATATTTTGGGAAAAACGGTACTTAGGGTTTCATTTTCGGGGGAAACCGCACCTATTGGACCAAAAATTTTCAAGTTTTCGAAACCGGGACGAAAAATGGAATTTTTGAGTATCAGACGCCTGGACACGGGGCTGTGTCCGCTGAACACGGGGTCGTGTCTAGCCCACTGTTTGTAGTTTTGACCGAAAATGCTCCTGTTTCGTACTAACTTTTGGTGTATTCTTTCAGATGGCTAAGAAGTTCACAAGATTTAACGCCAATGAGCTCGATGCTAGGGCTAGATACGAGATACTTCAAACAAGGCCGGAGGAATACCCGAGGCAAGCATGCACATAACTATTGACTATGGTGAATCAAATCGACCGTTTCAACAACATTGTCACGGGACCACTCAGAGTCGCTCTAACAACTCGACTCCGTTCCGTCCACGAATGCACTTTGGAATTCTATAGCACCTTCACATTCAACTCAAGGTGTGACCCATTTGACAACAATGGGGTAGCATTCCGATGTGGAGGAACGAGTTATTCGATCTCTATGGCACAATTTGGGTCGATTGTCGGGTTATATGCGGAAGAGGATGCAGGCAACGAGGAAAATACTGGAGGGATGAGAGAGATAGGTGAAAACGAATAACAAGCCATTTGGGCTCAGATTGGTGAAGGGTACTACAATCCGAGCAGCACTAAGAGTACAAAGTTGAGGGATCCGCTCTACAGATTCATTCATAGGCTCCTCGGCTACTCTCTTAGCCAAAGGCATGATAGCAGTGGCGTCATTGGGTTAAGAGATCTTGTGGTCCTCCACTGTATCCACAACCGCAGGCCGCTTAATGTTCCGTTCCTCATGCTCCGAAACATGCATCATAACTGCCTTGCTAGTGCACCGACCCCTATCTTCTTTGGGGGATGGGTGTACCGTCTCTTCAGGCATTTCACCCGCATACCTAGGTCATTTGAGAGGAGCCCATGGTCGGGTATGGTGGATATACATATATGCCGCTCAATGAACCTGCTTTATGAGGCGGAAGACGGGACGGTAAGCTTTCAAAGGATGCAAGGTCACGCATGGAATCCGCAGGAAGCACTTGTCCTCCAAGCTCCGCAACATCATCAATATCAATATCAACCCCAAGGTGATCCGGGCCAATCCTCCTCGGGAGGCGGTTTTCCTAATTTCCAAAGTTTGCATGATTTGTTGCAGGAAAACCTTATGTGCACTAGGAACACCTACAACATGGCAAGCAACACATACCACCGGGTCGGAGCTATCGAGAGAAATATATCCGATATCCAAGATGATATTGGATACATTCGGGACCACATTGCGGGCCATGGAGGGGATGATGATGATGATGACGAGGACATGGAGTAGGCGGGAAGAGCGGAGGAAGAGGCGGTTGGTTGATGGTTCCCCAGGTTAACCCTTTCTAATCTTGAACAATTGATGGCCTGCGTGCTAAGTGTTGAACAATTTACTTTCCCTAACTTCTTTTATTTTCTGCTTTTATTTTTCTTTTTAACTTTGACATGGATGTTGAATTTGGTAAAATTAGGATGTTTGCTATGTTTTGGTGGAGTGTTTATTGATTAAACAGGTACATACAAGGCTTAGAGTACTAAGCATTGGTACTACTAAAGCCGGGACAGGAAAACCGAAGAAAGAAACCTGTTTTTCAACCTTGCAGATTCTCCACACGGGGCCGTGTCCAGCCGGCACACCCCTGTGCCCATTCCCCTGAACCTGCTGTTTGTTTTAAATCTGCAGACCTTGACAGACACGGGGTCGTGTCCACCCAACACGCCCCCGTGTCCACCTTCTGTAAGTTTCTGTTACTGGCACCTGAACACGTGGTCGTGCCCACCAGGCACGGGGCCGTGTTCAGCGCCCAGTAACACAAAATTTTTGCTTTTTACACCTTTTTACACATTCAATCAACCTAAAAACTTATTTTTGGGACACATTGAGGACAATGTGTAATTTAAGTGTGGGGGGGATGCTAAAACCTTGAATCTTGCAAGTCCTAAATACAAGCCTTACACAAAACTCTATTGGAACCGCTAATCACCCCAAATTTTTTTCAAAAATTTCATTTTTTTTACTTGTCTAGGTTTAACTTGGGAAATTCAAGTTCTCAAAAAGGTTATATTTTTACGAATTTACAACCGATAGCGTCATGATAAAAAGAACCAACATAAGAAAATTATGAAAAGGCATGGCAAACTTAATTAAAATTTAATTTTATATACTTGGTCACATAAAAACCCATTCCCACAAAAGTGAGTTTTGAGCCTTTATTGAGCATACAATTATATATCATTAGACTAAATGCTCATTTTTCGTTTCTTGTGTGAATAGCCGCTTGGTTCTTACGACTCTAGAACTTGCCATGACGATACATTCCCGGTCCTTACCAACTTAAACCCGAGTAAGTAAATGACGGAGGCATTAGGACTAACCCTTTTTATTTCTACACCATTATTTTCTTTTTTTACCACCTACCCAAAACCCCCCCTAGTTAGCCCCTTTGAGCCTAAACCTTTTCATTTCATAACCCAAACCAAACACCCTTTTACCCACCAAAACCTTTTTCATTTTTAACCCTTTGTTTTAGTAACAAGTTCGATTTTTCGTATGACTTTTCAAAAAAAAAAATGTATGTGTGTTGATGATGAAGCAAAAGAAAATAAACAAACAAGTTCATCAAAAATAACTTTGTTTGAATAATAGCTTCATCAAAATAAAAGTTACAAAAATAGAAAGTCTTACGAAAACCGACACTTGTTACGCTTTTCGTTTTTTTTTTTCTACTAACCACTAACCCAACCATCTACCTTTAACCCAAGCCTAACCCTTCACCCACAAAGTCCTCTTGATATTTACAAAGGTATAAAAGTTAAAAAGGAGGAGGATTGATTGCTTGGCAAGCCTATGGTAGGAGTAAGTTCCATGCCGCTCTCGAGTGATCCACAAAAATACATTTTCGGCCGAGTGTTGAGTGATCCCCGTGAGGTATGTGAACTTGTATATAAATAGAATTTTAAAAAGGCATGTTATGCCCAAATAAGTAATTTCTCTTATGAAAAGTTTTAAATAAATCATGACGAATAGGATTGTAAATAAATAAAAATAAAACTAAATAAAGAATCTTGGAAATCCCGACACTCTACGACAAGCCCGAAACCTTCTTTTCTACCCATTCCATTTGGGAGTGTAAAGCCACATATTAAAGAGTTTTGCTTGAGGACAAGCAAAGATTCAAGTGTGGGGGTATTTGATGTGTGCAAAATGCAACATATAAATTACATCAATTGTGGCATAAAACAAGACAACAGAAGACTGAACACGCCCCGTGCTCAGCCAGCACGGGGGCGTGCCCAAGTGTCAGCAGAAAAGACAAAGTGGTAGAAGCTTCTATTGCCCACCACGGGGCCGTGCTCAGCGGACACGGGGCCGTGGTCAACTATAAGATTCGCACAATCCAGGAAAATCTTCATAGTACAAAGATTCTTCTGCACACGGGGTCGTGCTCAGCGGACACGGGGGCGTGGTCAACTAAAAAGACAAACTGCAATAAATGAAGAAAGAGAAGGATGTGGACACGGGGCCATGCCCACTGGACACGGGGCCATGCCCGAGCTTCTGTTCAGCCTATAAATAGGAGTGCTTGGCTCAAGCTCAAACCATCCCTTGGCACACCACCTCTCTCACACTTCACCCACCACCCACCACCACCATAACACCATCATCCACCACCATCATCCATTGTCCATCGTAGAGTGTGTGAGTCATCTCGGGATCCAAGATTGATCGTAAGAGTTCTTGACAATCAAGGCCATGTTTGCCTAAGTCTCTTACATCACTTGGTGAAGACAAAGTGTCGAGTGTAAAACTTTTTATTTCTAATATTTTCGCACTTTTTATTTGGTTTTGTATTAATGACTTTAATAACTAGTTACTTATGTTGAAGGTGATCTTTCCTTATCGTTTGTCCGTGGTGTCTTGGCATTATTTTACTGTCTATATAAAATAAAAGATTTTCACCATTCATATCTCCACGGTCTATATGGAGGTATGTTGGCTACCTTGTCGGGGGTTAAGGGAACGGTTTGGTAAAGGTCTTGCCATTGTTCAGCGTTTAGAGGTCCTGCAATGGACCTGGGTCAAATTTAGTAGGACCTCCTTCAATGCTTAACGGTATTGGATGGCGGGGGTCCAAACTCTTTGATCCCCTCATAAGTTAACTACTATTAATACTATAACCCGGCTATTTAGGACTGTATCCCTGCTGACTCAGACTACTTAGTCGAGGGTAACGTCACCTCCAAAAGAGGGGCCTACCATAATTTGCATTAATAACTTAATTAATTATCTTCCAATAATCCACCCTTTTAGGATTGTATCCTTGCTGACTCAAACTACTGGGGTGAGGGTAACGTCACCTTCAAAAGAGGGGCCTACTACTATAACTAAGATAATCTCTTAAATAAGTGCAAAAGTGCGAAAATAATCAAAGGTTACACTAGATACTAGTCGGAACCAAGTGATTCATCTTGTCTATCTGTTTTTCTTTTATTTTTATTTTCAGCATTTTAGTTAGTTTTTATTTTTCTTAGTTTAAAACATTTTTCTAAACTTTTTATTTTGATTAGACGTTGAGGATAAACCGGTACTAAAAGCTCTTGTGTCCTTGGACGACCTCGGTATCTTACCAACGCTATACTACGCTCACGATGGGTGCACTTGCCCATATGTGTGTCTAGTGTTAGTAAAATATCGTGTTTTATAAATTTAAAACTTGGCTAAAAAAGTGTTAAAGGGGCTTAAAATATACACCTAATATATATAACACTCGACTACGCATCAAGTTTTTGGCGCCGTTGCCGGGGACACAAGGATTTTAAGAAAGCTTAAAATCGACGGCCTAATCAGTTTTTAAAAACCTTTTTAAAATGCGCGCACATTTTTCTGCATTTTAGTTTAGATTTGCATTTACAGTAGCCTGTACACGAGGCCGTGTTCACTGAACACGGGGCCGTGCTACACATTTTCATAAAAACACCCAGTAACAGTAGCTTGAACACGGGCCGTGCTCACTGAACACGCCCCGTGCTCAACGAAATCAGTAAATTTAATTAAAACGCCCAGATACAGATTCTGAACACGGGGCCGTGTCCACTGAACACGGGGCCGTGTCCAGCCTCTGTTTCCGTTTTTATTTTTGTTTTCTGATCTCGAGACTTGGTTGTGATCTGCTGAGTGATTCTTATGGATCAATACTCAGGAGGTTACAACTACACCTATGAGGAGGATGATTATAGGGGTAACTATTGCACTAATTGTAGAAATCTGCACTCGGTTCAATATAATCACTCATATCAACCATCCAATTCATACACCTACTATGAGGAGCCCAGGTACGAGCCATCAACTTCATACACATCCTATGAAGACCAAAGGTATGAACCTCCTCCCTCATACTCATATTTTGATGAACCAAGGTATGAGCCTTCTTACTCATACTTTGAGGAACCAAGATATGAGCCACCACCTTCGTATACTTACTATGAGGAACCATGGCATGAACAACCCACCTCATATGAGTATTACAAAGAACAAAATTACGAACCTTATCCATCATATGCTTACAATGAAGAACAATGGTGTGAACCATCTACTTCACATGGGTATTATGAGGAACAAAGGATCGAACAACCGGATTCAAGCTTTGAAAATTCCGATTCTTTTTCTATAACCGAAGTGACCAATAGGATATTAGAACACATTAGAGTTATCGATCGCTGTATAAAAGAATCTCGCGCAAGGGAAGAGGAGTCCCGCGCAAGAGAAGAATTAAAAAAAGAAGAGATAACTAAAAGTGTAAAAATGGAAGAACAAATAAGTGAAAAGACGACACATGAGTTAAACAACGAGAAAGGTGAGTCCGACAACGTTAAAATTCAAGAAGAGTCTAATTTTGAAGAAATTAATCTCTTGTCACCTTCATTTGAAAATCATTGTTTAGTACCCACTCATGCTAAGTTTTTAAAAGAATTAAACACTAACACTAAAATTGACGAAACGGTAAGTGTTAAGTTAACTAATGATCAAACCTCACTAATAAAAGAAGACCCATTTGAAATTAACATTACACCGGTTCCATGTTTCTTTCAAAATTCGTTTATTAGTAATGTCACAATCGATAAAGATCTTTGTGTTAACATAATGCCTAACTACATTTTCGAAAAATTAAGTATTAGTGATTTTTCTCCACTTCAAATACCCATTTTTCTATCCAATCGGAAAGTAATAAAATCAATCGGTGTAGTTGAGGATGTATTGGTTCAAACAAATCAAATGGTAATACCGACCGACTTTGTCATCCTCGATGACGCTCCTCTAGTGTTGGGACGACCATTTGTAAAAACTCACAAAGCTTTGAAAAACCGGAAGTTCAAAAATCTACCTCTTCAATTAGGGGCATTTAAAAGAAGTGTCGATCTCGAACGGTCAATGAAATATCCTTTCGGCAATAATGACCCCCTAATTGAAGATGAAAATGAACCACCCGATACAAGTGAAGAGATTGATCACTTTGTTGAAGAAGAGGTCGCCATAGAACAAACTTTTAAAGTTCTTGATCGAAATGAGCAACCAAATAAGGAGTCTCCTAAAGACCCACCACTTGAGCTCAAAGAACTTCCTAAAGGTTTGGAATATGCCTTTCTAGACAAAGAGGGTAATTTACCTGTAATTATTTCGTCTAAATTAGATAACTTAGAAAAAGAAAAATTAATCAGTCTTTTGAAAAAACACAAAAACGCAATAGCTTGGAAACTTGTAGACATAAAAGGAATTAGTCCTTCCATGTGCACACACAAAATTTTGATGAACGATGACTACAAATCGGTAATACAACCACAACGTCGATTAAATCTAAATGTTCAAGAAGTGGTTAAAAATGAGGTCATCAAATTACTTGACGCCGGACTTATCTATCCTATCTCCGATAGCCCTTGGGTAAGTCCCGTCCAAGTAGTTCCAAAGAAAGGAGGTATGACGGTAATAACTAACGAAAAGAATGAACTAATACCAACGAGAACCGTCACAGGATGGAGAGTATGTATAGATTATAGACGATTAAATGAAGCAACAAGAAAGGATCACTTTCCTTTACCCTTCATTGATCAAATGTTAGAAAGATTATCCAGTCATAAATTTTACTGTTTCTTGGATGGTTTTTCAGGTTACTTTCAAATCCCGATAGCACTCGAAGACCAAGAAAAGACAACTTTCACATGTCCCTATGGAACTTTTGCTTATCGACGCATGCCGTTTGGTCTATGTAATGCCCCCGCAACATTCCAACGTTGCATGGTAGCCATTTTCCACGACATGATAGAAAAGACAATGGAAGTCTTCATGGACGACTTTTCTATCTTTGGGGATTCATACGACCAATGCCTTGATATCCTTGAATGAATGCTATCCCGATGTGAGGAAACTAACCTCGCCCTTAATTGGGAAAAATGCCATTTCATGGTAACGGAGGGAATAGTACTTGGTCACAAGATCTCAAGCGAAGGAATGGAGGTGGATCGAGCCAAAATAGATATTATTTCTAGATTACCACCTCCATCCTCCGTGAGAGCTATCAGAAGTTTCCTAGGGCATGCCGGATTCTATAGGCGGTTTATCAAAGACTTTTCTAAAATTTCTAGACCTCTAAGAAAATTACTTGAAAAAGATGCTCCTTTCATCTTTGACAATGATTGCAATCAAGCATTTCTTACCTTAAAAGAAATGTTAGTCAATGCACCTATCATGATAGCGCCTGATTGGAAATTTCCTTTCAAAATCATGTGTGATGCTAGTGACTTTGCAGTTGGAGCTGTCTTGGGACAAAGAAAAGAAAAGCATTTCCACCCAATCTACTATGCTAGTAAAACGCTTAATGATGCACAAGAAAATTACACAACAACTGAAAAAGAGTTACTAGCTGTGGTATTTGCTTATGATAAATTTCGTTCTTATCTTGTTCTTTCTAAAACTATAGTCTATACAGATCATGCAGCCATCCGATATCTCTTCAAAAAGCAGGACGCAAAACCACGTTTGAAATTAACATTACACCGGTTCCATGTTTCTTTCAAAATTCGTTTATTAGTAATGTCACAATCGATAAAGATCTTTGTGTTAACATAATGCCTAACTACATTTTCGAAAAATTAAGTATTAGTGATTTTTCTCCACTTAAAATACCCATTTTTCTATCCAATCGGAAAGTAATAAAATCAATCGGTGTAGTTGAGGATGTATTGGTTCAAACAAATCAAATGGTAATACCGACCGACTTTGTCATCCTCGATGACGCTCCTCTAGTGTTGGGACGACCATTTGTAAAAACTCACGAAACTTTGAAAAACCGGAAGTTCAAAAATCTACCTCTTCAATTAGGGGCATTTAAAAGAAGTGTCGATCTCGAACGGTCAATGAAATATCCTTTCGGCAATAATGACCCCCTAATTGAAGATGAAGATGAACCACTCGATACAAGTGAAGAGATTGACCACTTTGTTGAAGAAGAGGTCGCCATAGAACAAACTTTTAAAGTTCTTGATCGAAATGAGCAACCAAATAAGGAGTCTCCTAAAGACCCACCACTTGAGCTCAAAGAACTTCCTAAAGGTTTGGAATATGCCTTTCTAGACAAAGAGGGTAATTTACCTGTAATTATTTCGTCTAAATTAGATAACTTAGAAAAAGAAAAATTAATCAGTCTTTTGAAAAAACACAAAAACGCAATACCTTGGAAGCGTATTGATCGCCTACACTGAGCGATCATAATGCAACACAAGCAAAGTGTTGGGAAGTCAAAACGAGCAAAACCACGACAAAAGGGTAAGCTAAAAGGTACGTGGTAATATGCCTTGTAGAATTTTTTTAATAGCACATCTTGATAGTGTTATATAAATAAGATAAAATCAAGAAATTCGGTTTGTTCGTAAGCGGTGGATTCCGTATAATTGAATCGAATGGATAAATTCAAAAATAGATGAAATTGGTTGTCAAAAGTGAAAGATTTCACTAAATTATTCAAATGGATTAAATTAACGAATTCATGAAGAATTTGATAGCCTAATAGCGATGGATTTCGCTAAGTTAACAAAACTGGTTGAAAATAACGAAATTCCGTTATTTTGAGTAGCATTATTTCGCGTGAAATACGCATATGTTTATAACCAAAAGACGTTACCATATATCCTGGCAATTGGTTAAAGTATGAGTAACACTTAGAAGGTTACTCAGTTTAAGTGCATTGGGATTAAAACTCAATAAATAATGTAAGAAAGGTTTCGAGGACGAAACCTCTTTAAGGGGGATAGACTTGTAACACCCCAAAAACAGGTTTGGTAATTAACCCACGTTAATACTAAAAGACGGGTAAAGTACGGTTAGTGGTAAAAGTAACCCGGTGAATATGAGGATTTTAAATAAATAAACCTAATATTAAATAAAAGTTGTATAAAGGCTTTGAGGAAATGAAGTTTATAGAAGGCCCGAGCTAACGGGACTTAAAATAAACTAAGTCATAATTTTCCCGAACACACTAAGTTAACTAAGAATGTTTAACCTAGTTAATAAGTGGGAATATTGTTAGAAATAAGTAGGTTGTGGCCTACTTAAATAACTAACTAAACACGAGTGGTTAAAGTGGGATAACTAGAAATGTTATTTAAAAGGAAACAAACACACAAACACACACACAGTGTGTGTTCGTGATCGAGCAGGGGGCTCCCATGGAGCTCAAGCCCTAATTTACACAAAACCCTAAAATTTGAGGATCAAATGAAGCCCAAATTCACAACCGAACGTGAATTAACGATCACCCGAACAAGAGGATCGTAAGGTATGTAAAATCTTGATGATTAGCGAAGTTGTAAAAAGTGGATAATCATCCTAATCATGAATTAGGCATGGATTAGAAAAGCTATGGCTAGATTAGTGATGTATACCTGCTTAGGGACAAAACCCTAAGTGGAAATCATACATAACATGCTATGAATTGAATGATTGGATGATTTACTACACTAGGTTAAGTGGGTATTAATCATGTGATGACTTTGATGATAAAATAGTGATAAGATCACTAGTAAGTGATTAACAAGAAAACTAGAAAGTGGGTTTTAGTTTATATAGTGAAGATGATGATTTACATGTGCTTAAAATCATCATAAATGATAGTTGAAATGAGATACTTGAACCATTTGTAGGTTCGAGTGAATGTTCATACACGACTTGGAATAGGTTTTGTATGACAAAAAGAAAATGATGATAAATTCATGATTCAAAATGGTGTTTGATATCATCATGTGTTAATTAAATGAATTATCATTACAAGAACTTGAATGAATAAGTAATTAAACCGGTAGTATGAAAATGATGCTTACCGGATATTGACAAAGTAATAAAACGAGTAGTTGAGCTATATCGTGTAAATACTTTCGTCAATAGGTAGTTTGACCTTTAAAAGTCAAAATGACCAAAAATATGATCGAATGATAATTTCGACCTAAAACTTGTAAGATGGTACAGTCGTGATTGATAATGATTAATCTAACCATCTTACGGATTATAATGATAGTTTGACGCTTAATAAGCTAGGTGGAAGCTTGGAAAGGAAGCGGGTCAAACAAAATCAAGTATGGAAGAAAAGCGTAGTTTGGATGCAAGGTAAGTGAAGCTTACACCTTTTATTTAATACCTATTGGTTTTATAGGTTATGAATAATAACAAAAAGTTATATTTGGATTAAGATGTTCCGACACGTCATGTGTAGTTCGGAACAAAAGGCAATAATGATAAACCATGTTGAATGGTTAGAAAGAGTTAATAAGGTTACTTAGTCATACATTGACTAATAAATAACGAGTTTTGAATGACTACCTTATAAGGTAAACCAATACAAATAATAAGGGTAAAACGGTAATTCGGTTAATTGTTGACGATAACCGTTAGTTTTCGAAAGACACTTTATGTCGTAAGACATAAAGGGGTCAAAAGGAATCAAGAAATAGGTTATAAGTAAAATGACCATACGGTGTAAACCGGAGTGAGTCGTGTAAAGGAGATGGTAATAAATACCGTCTCGCATAGATAAACGGTCACTTAGACCAAATGGGTCAAATGGTGAAAATATCACCATTTGAAAATATCGACTAATGAATATTGCCGAGTCTTATTTTCACAGGAGTGAATAGGGGAAGGATAACTTGCATCGCTATTAAGTAGCGATTATTAAAGCAAGGTGTTTAAAACGGGTCAATATATTGATCCGAGCCAGGTATGTTGAATAGATTAACTACTCAATTTGGACTAGAGGTTCATTGAAGGTTAAATGAAGTAAATAGACATTCGGTTACTTTAAATAAGTAAACCGAATGATTTAAATGAAGGTCATGGAGTTTTGAAAACCTAATGACCTTTAATACAAGATCATAGCTAAAACGAGGTGGTTTTGGGTCAAACATGCTTTCAAAAGCCTTCACCATAAATGAGAGGCTAAAATTGACCAAAATGCCTTATAAACTAAAATGAGCAAACGACCTTTAAAGGTAGTTTGGAAACTAGTTTTATGATTAGTTAAATACTTAGAATAAGTATCAAAAGCGAAGGATGAAAATCTTTGGTCAAACGACTATACAAAAGTCTTTGCCGTAAAATAATGATCCGAGGGGTAAACTCGGATTAATTAGATCACCACATTAAATCCACCACAAATGTATTTGTGGTGGAAGATTATATGATAAGAAATGTGGTAGTACAACGCTAGGAACAGATGAATGCGATATATGCTTAAAATATGCTTAAATGCCCTTAACGGGTCAAAATAAGCATACACGCGAAAATGGGTTTAAGAGTGCATATAAACCCGTGATTCGAGCCTAATATGATAGGCAATATAGAAACTATGAGGTTCATAAGAATTTGGGATCAAACAAACGTGTTTGTTTGATAAACACATAAACGGGTCAAAAGTGATATGATTGAATTTCAAGCCGAGAGCTTGAAATCTAAAATTTTGTGAATCCGGATGTTAGATTTTAACTCCATGTGATGGAGAAATAAATTTCCAATGCATAGGAAAAAGAATCGGGTAAAACAGAAAGTTACGACACTTTAAAGTTCGTTTTACGACGAAAACAATAGTTAAAAATTATGTAAATATGAATGTTGGATTTTAACTCCATGTGATGGAGAATCAAATTACGGTCATGTAGGAAAAAGAATCGCGTAAAACGGATTAAAAACAAGAGAGTTATGCTCGGTTCCGTGAAATCGGGTTATTCTAGGAATATGCAGCAACCAGCTGCAACAATCTGATGAAATCAGGCCGTGGCGCCGCGTGACGGGGAAGGCCCCAGGCCGTGGCGTGACGCGACGGGGTGTCAGTTTCGCGAAAATCGTGTATTTTAACCGTTGATGTATTGCGAACCCGTTTAAATACGTTCTAAGATATGTTTGACGAATCTAACTCATGTTTTATGAGTCTCAGGTAAAATTTTAGCACCGGGGGACGATCAAGGACAATGAAGAACCGAACACGATCAAGAAATAAGCTTCCGCACGACGTTTCGTTGTTACTTTTAAATGACGAACTTAATTACATTATGTTCTAAACTTTTAAATTGAAAAAGGTTTAATTAAACCCGTATTTTTATAGTGTGTGTAGTCTTAACTACACATTTAATTGTCGGTATTTATACGTAAAACAATTAAAATGTAACGAGGGTCTTACAAGTTGGTATCAGAGCCCTGGTTTAAGAGATTCAAGTATGGTGGGGAAAACTATGCTTGGACTTAAACCTTATGCTCTTAATAAAGATGGGTGTTCGGTTCAAGGCTTGATCGCAAATCCGGTAAGTATATTATGTTAATGGTTTAGCATGTTAAAGTGTTGAAAACAACACATGAGGTCATCGTGTAATACACGTTAAGCCAAGCAAATCGATAAAGAATCGATATAGTCAATAAAATTACGTGTGTTGACGCGTATAGTAGAAAGCCTTGTATTATAATACGGGTGTTTATTAATGTCGAAATTACTAACCTTTACAAATGTTTTAGTTAAAGGACACTCGCATCTGAAGATAGGGAGAGTTGAATGAATTGTGGATATGACGGTGGAACGGTCCGAAGTATGACAAGCAGTGCATGCTCACCAAGGACCTAAATCGCTTAACAGTCGCGAATAAGAGAATGGCAAGGAAAGCCCGTTAGGGCAAGCATTATAGGTGCATGCTTTAAATTATTACACAAATAGTAATATGCAACAATTAAGTAGAGAATGACTGTTGCATATAACTTGGAAAACCTGAATAGAATACCTATTCAGGATGATGATTCCAAGAGAAATTAACTAGAAACACGTGTTATTCACGATGATGAATAACAAAACAATAATGAAACTAGTTTATGTGGAAACTTGGACGGAGGTAACTATCCAAGTGTATATTCTCAATACGGTTATGATTGAGGAAAGTAATGATCACATCAACGAATGTGATTGTATAATCGTTTATAAAAAGGAACATTATAAATATGTTCAAGGATAAAACGGGTAAAAACTAATAATTGTTAATTGATAATTAAACAAAGTTTTACCAAATGAAACCATGAATATGGAAAAGTATATGGGCATTACTTACATGGGGCGTAAAGTGAAATTTATAAGAAGGTCGTGTGTACCATGTGTTGATCCTTTACTCTGGCCAAGTAAGTAGTGAACACATGATACCATGAACTTCTTATGATGGACACATTTACGTCCGATGTAGTAAGGACGGGATGAATGGGACGAATTAAAAACGTACGCAAAACGAATCAAATAAGTAAAATATTTGATAATAAACGTAAACGCAAGCCTGAAGACGGAAGTGTATTACGTTAGTGCAACGAGCCCAAGGGAAGCGACAAGAATCAAGTAAATGAAAATACAAACCGACCAATGAGAATGCTAAGGCATAGGGGATAAAGTTTGACTGTCAAAAGTGATGAAATTCATGCGGACAAGTCAAACGGATCAAATAAAGAATAAAGTTTAACTGTTCAAAAGTGATGAGTTTCACACGAGCAAGTTAAACGGTTTAGATAAAACGAAATGTTTGATAGAATTATGAGCCCGGTAATGGGACGAGATTGAATACGAATATAGGCGCCAACCGAATGAAGGAAAGCGCGGAATATTAATGAACCCATGCAATGGGCCAGAAATAAATATGAAATGATTGTAGTCACGAACTACAGTTAGAGAAAACGAAAACTGTAATGCGAAAACAAATCATTTTCGAACATAAAAAGAATGATCTACGGGATCATTATCACCTTCGGGATAGAAACAATATAAAGGTCTACGAGACTGAGATGACCCACGGGTCCTGAATAGAAAGAAATTGATCATAAATGCATCGCCTTAAAGAGGTGAAAGCCTAAAGAAATAACCTACGAGGCTAAGTGAAAGAACCTACGGTTTACTTAGACAAAGCGAGGAAAATGATTGAGAATCCCCACGTAAAACAAGGACTGTAAAAGAATAAATGCCAAGGCATTAAATTTCTTGATATAAATTAAAGATAAAACGTTAAACTAAAATTCAGTTTTAGTTAAAAACATCGTTTTATCAAACATATATAGTATGAGATGATTGGGAAATGATCAATGTTTAAAGATACAAGTCTTGATGCCGATAGGTGCAAGACGATACATTTGGAAGGTTGAAATAAACCTAAAACACGACGTGACGCGATCACGGCCAGGAAAGGTAATGTGAAAAATAATCACATAGTAGCCCGAGGGATGAGTATAAAGTAACTGGACTAATAAGTCTAGTCAGTGAGACCGGTTAAGGTCAATATTCAAATTAAGAAAGTGTTCAACACGCTATTTTTTCTAAGATTAGCGTGAAATAAACATAGTTGATGAGCTTATATGACCAAGTGGCCAAATTGGCGACTCAGTCAATCAAAACCATAAAGGTAAATAAGTACAAAACAGTAGTGATGGTCCATGAGACCTTACTAACGAAGAGTATTGATCGCCTACACTAAGCGATCATAATGCAACACAAGCAAAGTGTTGGGAAGTCAAAACGAGCAAAACCACGACAAAAGGGTAAGCTAAAAGGTAAGTGGTAATATGCCTTGTAGAATTTCTTTAATAGCACATCTTGATAGTGTTATATAAATAAGATAAAATCAAGAAATTCGGTTTGTTCGTAAGCGGTGGATTCCGTATAATTGAATAGAATGGATAAATTCGAAAATAGATGAAATTGATTGTCAAAAGTGAAAGATTTCACTAAATTATTCAAATGGATTAAATTAACGAATTCATGAAGAATTTGATAGCCTAATAGCGATGGATTTCGCTAAGTTAACAAAACTGGTTGAAAATAACGAAATTCCGTTATTTTGAGTAGCATTATTTTGCGTGAAATACGCATATGTTTATAACCAAAAGACTTTACCATATATCCGGGCAATTGGTTAAAGTATGAGTAACACTTAGAAGGTTACTCAGTTTAAGTGCATTGGGATTAAAACTCAATAAATAATGTAAGAAAGGTTTCGAGGACGAAACCTCTTTAAGGGGGATAGACTTGTAACACCCCAAAAACGGGTTTGGTAATTAACCCACGTTAATACTAAAAGACGGGTAAAGTACCGTTAGTGGTAAAAGTAACCCGGTGAATATTAGGATTTTAAATAAATAAACCTAATATTAAATAAAAGTTGTATAAAGGCTTTGAAGAAATGAAGTTTATAGAAGGCCCGAGCTAACGGGACTTAAAATAAACTAAGTCATAATTTCCCCGAACACACTAAGTTAACTAGGAATGTTTAACCTAGTTAATAAGTGGGAATATTGTTAGAAATAAGTAGGTTGTGGCCTACTTAAATAACTAACTAAACACGAGTGGTTAAAGTGGGATAACTAGAAATGTTATTTAAAAGGAAACAAAACACACAAACACACACACAGTGTGTGTTCGTGATCGAGCAGGGGGCTCCCATGGAGCTCAAGCCCTAATTTACACAAAACCCTCAAATTGGAGGATCAAATGAAGCCCAAATTCACAACCGAACGTGAATTAACGATCACCCGAACAAGAGGATCGTAAGACATAAAGGGGTCAAAAGGAATCAAGAAATAGGTTATAAGTAAAATGACCATACGGTGTAAACCGGAGTGAGTCGTGTAAAGGAGATGGTAATAAATACCGTCTCGCATAGATAAACGGTCACTTAGACCAAACGGGTCAAATGGTGAAAATATCACCATTTGAAAATATCGACTAATGAATATTGCCGAGTCTTATTTTCACAGGAGTGAATAGGGGAAGGATAACTTGCATCGCTATTAAGTAGCGATTATTAAAGCAAGGTGTTTAAAACGGGTCAATATATTGATCCGAGCCAGGTATGTTGAATAGATTAACTACTCAATTTGGACTAGAGGTTCATTGAAGGTTAAATGAAGTAAATAGACATTCGGTTACTTTAAATAAGTAAACCGAATGATTTAAATGAAGGTCATGGAGTTTTGAAAACCTAATGACCTTTAATACAAGATCATAGCTAAAACGAGGTGGTTTTGGGTCAAACATGCTTTCAAAAGCCTTCACCATAAATGAGAGGCTAAAATTGACCAAAATGCCTTATAAACTAAAATGAGCAAACGACCTTTAAAGGTTGTTTGGAAACGAGTTTTATGATTAGTTAAATACTTAGAATAAGTATCAAAAGCGAAGGATGAAAATCTTGGGTCAAACGACTATACAAAAGTCTTTGCCGTAAAATAATGATCCGAGGGGTAAAACTCGGATTAATTAGATCACCACATTAAATCCACCATAAATGTAATTGTGGTGGAAGATTATATGATAAGAAATGTGGTAGTACAACGCTAGGAACGGATGAATGCGATATATGCTTAAAATATGCTTAAATGCCCTTAACGTGTCAAAATAAGCATACACGCGAAAATGGGTTTAAGAGTGCATATAAACCCGTGATTCGAGCCTAATATGATAGGTAATATAGAAACTATGAGGTTCATAAGAATTTGGGATCAAACAAACGTGTTTCTTTGATAAACACATAAACGGGTCAAAAGTGATATGATTGAATTTCAAGCCGAGAGCTTGAAATCTAAAATTTTGTGAATCCAGATGTCGGATTTTAACTCCATGTGATGGAGAAATAAATTTCCAATGCATAGGAAAAAGAATCGGGTAAAACGGACAAGTAGGTAAAAAGTTACGACACTTTAAAGTTCGTTTTACGACGAAAACAATAGTCTAAAATTTTGTAAATTTGAATGTTGGATTTTAACTTCATGTGATGGAGAATCAAATTACGGTCACGTAGGAAAAAGAATCGCGTAAAACGGATTAAAAACAAGAGAGTTATGCTCGTTTCCGTGAAATCGGGTTATTCTGGGAATATGCAGCAACCAGCTGCAACAATCTGATGAAATCAGGCCGTGGCACCGCGTGACGGGGAAGGCCCCAGGCCGTGGCACGACGCGATAGGGTGTTAGTTTCGCGAAAATCGTTTATTTTAACCATTGATGCATTGCGAACCCGTTTAAATACGTTCTAAGATACGTATGACGAATCTAACTCATGTTTTATGAGTCTCAGGTAAAATTTTAGCACCGGCGAACGATCAAGGACAACGAAGAACCGAACACGATCAAGAAATAAGCTTCCGCACGACGTTTCGTTGTTACTTTTAAATGACAAACTTAATTACATTATGTTCTAAACTTTTAAATTGTAAAAGGTTTTATTAAACCCGTATTTTTATAGTGTGTGTAGTCTTAACTACACATTTAATTGTCGGTATTTATACGTAAAACCGTTAAAATGTAATGAGGGTCTTACAAATACCATTCTTCAGTCCAGAGGAAGTGATAGGGTTTACAACATCGAATGGAGCAACTTTAAGGAAATAGTTGAAAGAAAATTATGTCATCCTAATGAAAAGAAACGGATTGCTAATAAGTTCCTAAATCAAAGAATGATTGGGGTAGATTGCAGGGAATATACTACCACATTCTTTGAATATGCAAGGATAGTACCAACACTAGCGTCACTAGAACCAGTATTAATCTCCCGTTACATCTGGGGATTAATCAGTGAGATCAGACATGTAGTCAAGGCAGCTAGACCACAAACCATAGAAGAAGTAGTAGAACTTGTTAACACCTTGACAGATGAATTGGTACGTATGCAAGAGGAAACCTAGAAAAAGAACCTAGCTCAAAAGATTACCCAAGAACTACGTTATAGTAATTCCTATCGCAGGAAAGGAACAGGTTCTTCCTCTTCACCCTACTGCAAGTACTGTAAGAGGAAACACTCAAGGAAGTGCTTGATATACTACAACTTCTGCAAAATATCAGGGCATAAGGAAGAAGACTGTAGGAAGAAAGCTAACATTAGAATATGCTACAATTGCGGAGAAGCTGATCATACTAAACCGAACTGTCCGAAACTAGCTCTAGCGGCAAAAAACAAAGCAAAGGCAACAAAAGGACCCAAGAAAAATGTCAGAGCATTCGTTCTGACCACCGAAGAAGCCAATATGATTCCGGATGTGATTGCCGGTATGTTTTTAGTTAATGATGTTTATGCTAAAGTATTATTTGACTCTGGTGCAAACCAAAGTTTCATAAATACTACTTTCTGGAAACTTCTCAATCAACAATTAACTAAACTTTACCAAGACTGCCAGTTGGAGACGGCAAATGGAAGTTCTATCATGATAAGTGAAATCCTACATAAAGCAAGGATAGAAATGTTAAACCATAACTTCACTGCTAACCTTTTACCTATGAATTTAGCCGGATTCGATGTTGTGTTAGGAATGGATTGGTTGGTAGCCAATCATGCACACATTTTATGTGATCAAAAGTCTGTACAAATAAGTACGCCAACTAGCGAAAGGATCACAGTTAAGGGAGATAAGCCAACGAGGTCAAGAAAGTTCATCTCTGTGATGAAAGCTGCAAGTTGCGCACGGAAAGGGGGAATGGTGTATATGATTTCCATAATGATTAACACTAAAGGAAAAGAATTGAAAGATATTCCCGTAATATCTAAATTCTCTGATGTTTTTCAAGAAGAGTTGACTGGATTACCCCCAGATCGAGAGGTTGAATTTAGAATTCACCTAATACCAGGAACAGTACCGATTGCCAAGGCACCTTATCGACTAGCACCAACGGAGATGCAGGAATTGAAGAAACAGCTTGACGAATTGCTAGAGAAAGGTTTCATACAACCGAGCTCATCCCCATGGGGAGCACCAGTGTTATTTGTCAAGAAGAAAGACGGATCAATGCGCATGTGCATTGATTACCGAGAATTGAATAAGGTATTAAGAAATCAGTACCCTTTACCGAGAATCGATGATCTATTCGATCAACTTCAAGGAGCCTGCTTCTTTTCTATGATTGATTTACGCTCAGGGTATCATCAATTGAAAGTACAGGAAGAGAACATTCCTAAAACTGCTTTCAGAACAAGGTACGGTCAATATGAATTTATAGTCATGCCATTTGGTTTAACCAATGCCCCAACCACATTCATGGACATGATGAACATGATACGTAAACCATACCTGGATAAATTCATAATTGTCTTTATAGATGATATTCTGATTTACTCTAAGAGTAAGGAGGAATATGTGGAGCATTTGCATATACTCCTAACATTATTGAAAAAGGAAAAGCTTTATGCTAAATTCTCAAAATGTGAATTCTGGTTGCAAGAAGTGCAATTCCTTGGAGACTTGGTTAATCATGAAGGAATTCATATGGATCCCACAAAGATCGAAGCGATTATCAAATGGAAAGTCCCGAGTCACCAACAGAAGTGAGAAGTTTTCATGGATTGGCAGGATATTATAGACATTTTATTCAAGATTTCTCTAGAATAGCAATTCCATTAACCAAACTGACTTGCAAATTAGTTAAGTTTGAATGGGGACCAAAACAAGAGGAAACATTCAGGATTTTGAATCAAAAGTTAACCAATGCTCCAATACTTGCTTTACCAGAAGGAACTAAAGACTTTGTAGTCTACTGTGACGCATCTAAATTAGGATATGGATGTGTGTTAATGCAACGCCAAAAGGTAATTATTATGCCTCTAGACAGCTTAAGAAGCATGAAGATAATTATACCACCCATGATCTAGAATTAGGAGCGATAATTTTTGCCCTTAAGATTTGGAGACACTATCTTTACGGTAGTATGTTCATTGTATTCACAGATCATAAGAGTTTAAGTTATGTCTTTGGACAGAAAGAATTAAACATGAGGCAGAGATGTTGGATGGAAATTCTTAGTGATTATGATTGTGATATCCAGTATCACGCAGGAAAAGCCAATGTAGTAGCTGATGCCCTAAGTCATAAGTATCATGAACAACCGAAAAGATTACGCTCGCTTAGACTAAACCTGGAGATAGATTTACATGAGCAAATTAAACAGATACAGGAAACAGTAATCAAGGACGACACTGAAGGATTGAAAGGAATGATTAAGAAATTAGGAAGAAACAGATGGAATTTGGAGATTCCATAAGAAAAGAATCTGGATACCTACCCAAGAAAACCTACGAAACTGAATTTTAGAAGAAGCCCATAAGTCTAAGTATACAATGCATCCTAGAACCGATAAGATGTATCAAGATTTAAGAAAGAATTTCTGGTGGATAGGAATGAAAAAGAATATATAGCGAATTACGTTGCTAAATGTCTAACCTGTTCACAGGTTAAAGCTGAACATCAGAAACTTTTAAGATTACTTCAGCCACTAGAAATGCCAATTTGGAAATGGGAATTGATAACAATGGACTTTGTTACCAAACTACCCAAGACACGAAAAGGTAATGATACAATCTGGGTGATTGTAGACAGATTGACCAAATCTGCTCATTTCTTACCAATGAAGGAAACTTTCAGTATGGAACAGCTAGCCAAGCTATGTGTAAATGAAATAGTTTCATTACATGGAATTCCTTTATCTATTGTGTCTGACAGAGACAGCCGTTTTACTTCTCATTTTTGGACAAGTTTCCAAAAAGCAATGGGAACTAGATTAAATCTAAGCACAACTTATCATCCTCAAACGGATGGAAAAAGCGAAAGGACAATCCAAACAATGGAAGATATGCTTAGAGCTTGTGTGATAGATTTTGGTGGAAATTGGGATGAACACTTACCTTTAATAGAATTTTCTTACAACAATAGTTATCATACCAGCATCAATGCTGCACCATTTGAAGCCCTTTATGGACGGAAATGCCGAACACCAGTATGTTGGGCAGAAATTGGAGAAAAGTAATTGTCAGGTCCTGCGATTGTACAAGAAACAACTGACAAATATTAATAAAGTCAATGAAAGACTGAAAGCAACAGGAGATCGTCAAAAGAGTTACGCAGATAACAGACGAAAACCACTAGAATTTCAAGTTGGAGATAAGGTATTGTTAAAAGTTTCTCCATGGAAAGGAGTTATCAGATTCGGTAAAAGAGAAAAGCTAAGCCCACGGTATGTTGGAATACATGATGTATTTCATGTATGTAACCTCAAGAAGTGCTTAGCAGACAAATCACTAGTGATACCTCTTCAAGACATAGAGGTAAATGAGAAACTTAAGTTTGTAGAGAAACCTATTCAAGAATCTTAAACACACGAGATTAGTTCTGGTTAATGTGAAATGGGATTCAAAGAGAGGACCAGAATACACATGGGAGTTAGAGCCCAAAATGCAACGGAATCCACACCTATCCAAGTAAATCTCGAGGACGAGATTTAAAACAAGGTGGGGAGGATATAACAACCCTCAAAAACACCCTAAAATACCCCGTATGTGCGAAACCGGGCCCGTATAACCTTATTTTCATAAAAAATTAAATAAAATAAATTTTAATGCCGTGGCGGCCCACGACGGACACCACCTACGTGTGTCGCGGGGCGCGACGCACCCTTCCTTGTCGGACACCCATTTCGACACGTGTCCCGAAATGTGGTGGGTCTACGGTTGTGAGTTGCCAAGCCTAAACCTACCTATAGGGAGTGGTGGCCCGCGAGAGGCTAAGCCTTATTGCATCGCGGAGCGCAACAGGGTCCAGAAACAGCTATAAATAGCTCTTTCGAGCCATAGTCCCTACTCGCTCAGTCTCTCTTTTCTCTCAAATTAGAATACGAAAATTATACCCCTAAGACATGAAGCTCTGCCCCGTTGTAAGTATTTTAACCCCCGATCATTAATTCGTTACCCTACTCGATTGATTTAAGACCCACCAACGCATGTCAAAGCTCTGCCTGACTAAGTTCGTTGGGGTTCTGTCTCGTGTTGTATGGCTAATGTGACTTGGGTTATTTTACTAACATGCGTGCATTGTATGTTTTTAATAGAAACTCAAGAAAATAATCAGGAACTGTCACCAGAAAACCCGTAGAAATACCTAAGTTTTCAATGTGAGTCATTCTCTTTTTCTACCAAACTGTGTTACAAAATCTCAAATGTTTTCAGTTATTCTTACAGTGATTGAGTCTTTGTATTCTACAATTACTGTCGGTATGTGGGGTTTTGTATACACTACTAATCAAGCGTTACTATTGGACAAAGACTTAGCCAATAGTAATATGACCACTGTCATTGTAACTGCCAATGTGACAAATACTGAATGAGTAATTGGGTAGATATAAACATTGTAATCACTCTTAATACTGTAAAGTTATAAAAGCTCATTTTTATAAACTGGAATGTACTACCAGTATTTCTTGCTGATAAAATATTTTTAAAACATGTTTCAGGTAACTTAATGTGAAGCTATAAGAAGCAAGCTATGGAGCACTAAAGGCTTAAAGAAAGTGGCTATAAAGTTACTTAAATAAAAGTTTATGTTTTCAGAAACTAGGGTTTATCCCTATAAAGATATTATGAATGAACTATGGGTTTTATCCCATTTATTTAATATAAAAGTTTTGTGATTTGAAACTCTGAAATTTATTTCCTAACTACGATCCTGATGTTTTAATTCCGTTGCCAAGTTAATAAACACCGATACCACCGGCTCGTGTCTCGCGGCTCCCGCTCCCGGGGTAGGGGTCGGGGGTTTTGACATAACCCTTGCCACTGCCACCACAATCTGTGTCCACCGCCACCCACATCACACACACACACATGTGTGATGTGTTGAGAAGAGAGATAACAGGAAAGCTGAGGCAAGACAACAACGGTCCTTCGGCGGCAACGACGATGACACCACCTCTGGCATGCAAATCTAATACATCGAAATACATCAAAGTAGTTAGCGGCGGTAGTAAGAACTGAAACCCTTGAATCCGAAGGAGCCAACAACGACTGCAATGGTGGGGGTTTCTCATTTGATTTTGGATCCGATTTTAATTTTTGGTTTTTAGTTGCAGGTTTGATGTTGAGGACTTAGGGGTGAACTATGGTAATCTGAGATGGTGGCTATATGTGTGTATATGTAAAATAAAATATAGAAATGTGTATGTATACCTTAGATAGATCTGTATTTAAATGTGTAAGAAGTGAAAGCATATTGACAACCCAAAATATGGTGATGAACTGACGATTTATGAATTTTGGAGTTTTGAAAAATGATTATAAATATATAAAAAAGATTAAAAAGGAAAAAGAAAAAAACATAAAGTTGTTTTGTATGAAAATGGCATTTTAGATACTTTTTTGTCAATGCCAAAATACCCCTGGTTATAACCAGGTTTTTAGACTGAGTTAGGCAATGTGATCAAAATAACAAAAAAATGAAAAACTCAGGAACCCAAGGAGGAAAAAAACTATTTGGACTAAAATGGTAATTTGAGACAAACCTTAGGGACTAAAATGGCAATTTACACATATTTATAGGACTTGAAGGATATTTTACAGTTAGCCTCTTCTATTTCAACTTTATTTACTCACAAGAGCTTAAAGCTCTGAATACGCTACGTTTTCTGAGAGGTGATGATAACCATAAAACCACCGACATTTTTGCTCGATGTTGTTGGTTATTTGCAAATCAGATGATCTACATCTCGAGCGTAAGTTATGCTCAAAATAGTTGTTAAACGGTTAAATTTATGAAGGGTTCAATTCCAATCTTGAAACATCTAACCATCTTGTTTAATCTTCTCACGAACCATGGTGCTTTGTTAGCCTAATCATTTCATTCATTTTTTCATGAATCTTGGTATTTGTTCTCAATAGCTTGGTTCCTTTTGATCTCTACGTCTACAGTTGAGTTCAGCTCATGAGTAACTAGTTTAATACCCGTCCGGTGGCGGGTTACGTTGATGTATTATAGTAACAACATGAATGAACCTATAAACAACAAAGATAATATATATATTAAGTGTACACAAAATTAAATTAAATACAATCCATTCCCATACATCTGAGTTTACTCAGAGACGTACACTTGTTGGAGGTAGGGGTGTGCATGGGTCGGTTTTGACCAAAAACCATAACCATAACCGCGATGTCGGTTATTGGATAACCATAACCATAACCGACCGGTTAGGGTGGTTATGGTTGTTATGGGTGGTTTTCTAAACATATATCCTGGATAATATTCTGATTCTATTACTTTTGATTGTGATCAGGATACCTGATCAGGATATTGGTAACATCCTGATACAGTATCCTGATAGTAACTAATTAGTTCACGTGCAGATTAAAAGGCCAGCTTATAACGTTCGAGTGGACCAGTTCTCCTGAAGACTCGGACTAATCAGTTGAAAAGGGGACGTTAAAGCCGGAAGAAGTGGTCTACAACGTTCAAGAAGGGAATATTCGCAGTATCCCGGTTTTATAGGCTAGTTTGTTATTTTCATTTTACTATAAAAGGGAATGTACGGATTGATAGACACACACAATTTTTTCACACACTCTTGATTTCTACTAGCTGCAGTCACTCGCAATCACCAACACTTACACTCGAAATTCATTGTAACACTTAGCTGATCCATATCATATCTTGCACTGTATCCTGATATTTCAAGTAATAAGAAGAACAAGGCAGCTGCGATTGTCGGATCCCGAGGTTTTGTGCTGGCGATCTAGATTGATCAAGGGCTTTCCTCGTACATCCCGTGTCACCCTTTACCTTTTTTGCTCATTGTTTGATTATAGATATAACTCGATATCCTGAGCTATATCCTGAAACCTGTTTTTGTTAACAACTTGATCAGCATATTTTCCACGAATACTTTTAGCACACTACCTCACTTAACTAATTTGATCACTTAATTACTTAGGTAATTTTTGACCAAAACAATTTGGCGCCCACCGTGGGGCAAGTGGTGCTATTTCTACTAAAAGCTTTGTTAAAATCATTACTTGGTTTTCTGTTTTCAAAACTTGCCACACTATTTTCAATGGCCTCAAAATAAAACATGAGCTCTTCCACAATGTCTGCTACAACCTCTGCAACAGTTGGTTCGGTGCTTCCACCACCTCCGAGGACGCAAGCCTCTTCACAGCCTCAAGATCTTCCAAGAAGGACTGAAACTCATGTGGCTCGGGATATTATCCCCACTCAGAATGTTATCTGTTGCCTTAGGGAGAACTCCTATTATGGCTTCTAATGATGAAATTCTAACCTTGTTTGGTAGTATACAGGATCAGATGAAGCAACAGCAGGAGACCAACCAAATGCTGATAATAGAGATACAACTCTTGAAATCCAGCTCAAGCAGTCCTGCTGAGGATACCGTCACTCCCTTGCAGCCCAGAGCTTTAAACTTTAGTTCGACTGTATATATACTGAGGACCAGAGGGGCAATATTGTGCCTAGCCATTCCTAGAGTCATACTCCTAAGATACCCTCTTAGGTTAGGGTGTCAACTGTGAGAAGTTCAGGATATGCTCCAGGATATGGCCAGATTCCTCGGACTGGTAACGTGTCTAATAATACTAATACTCTTGCTACTAATGGTATTGGATCTTTGCAGGATGCAGGTATGACGTCAGTGTTCTCTAGGGAGCTTCAGAAGTTGAAGGATATGATATCCAGTGTACCTGGGATGGTCCAGCCAATTCCAGAAGTGTCCCAGGATAGCCACAGGATATCCCGCTTTGCATATCCTATTTGTGATGCTGAAATCCCGAAAAGATTTCAAACCCCCAACATGAAGCTCTATGAAGGAACCACGGATCCTGAAGAGCATATTGCTCAGTATAGGGAAAGGTTGGAAATTAACCCTATCCCTCCGGATCTCAAGGAAGCATGCCTCTGCAAGGGTTTTGGCTCTACTCTGACAGGATTAGCCTTAAAATGGCTCCTAAACGTTCCACCTCATTCAATTACATCATTTTCTCACTTAGTCAATTTATTTAGCAGTCAATTTTCTTGTAGTTGAAGTTTTGAGAAACTAACCAGTGATCTCTACAGGATAACTCAAGGGCCTCAGGAATCCTTAAGGGATTATGTGAACAAGTTTAGCAGGAAATCTCTAGATATCCCACATCTTGATGTTGCAACAGCTGTGCAGGCATTCAAAATGGGGTTGCAGAAAGATTCCCAATTTTATCAGGATCTTGTAATGAATCCTAGCAGTAACCTAGATGAGGCTTGAAACAGGGCCTTGAGATACATTCAACTGGAAGATGATAAAAAGATGCAAGAGAGGATGAATTCATCCTCAACTTATGAATCAACTAACAGGAAGTCAGAATCCTCGTACAAACCATATCGCTCTAAGCCATATGGCAGGAATGACAACAAGAAAGTCAATGTTGTTGAAGACGAGGATGCTGAGGAGTATCCTGAATTGTCAGAATATTGTTTTTCTGTTAATATACATGAACTAATGTATGCTATGCAGGGTTTAGGAGACAAAGCGAGGTGGCCTAGGAAGAACCAACAAAAATCTGATTGGAAGGATAAATCCAAGTGGTGTGCCTTCCATGAAGATTTTGGACATATTACGGAAGATTGCATAGCCCTGAGGAAGGAAATAAGCTATCTGTTGAGCAAAGGATATCTGAAGGATCTTCTGGGAAGAAAGAAGAATAAGGGTCAGGATACTGAGAAGGATCCTGAACGAGCAGCATCACCTCCTGCGGATGCCAAGATAATTAACTTTATTTCAGGAGGATCCGGCATTTGTGGAACCTCTTATTCTGCAACAAAAAGACATGTAAAGGAGGCTAAGGCAGAAAGAGGAGATAAGCCAACCAGGATGACAACCCTCACAACCGATAAAGTGATAACGTTTGACAATGATGACAGGGATACTGTCCAAGATCCCCATCACGATGGTTTGGTAATAACTTTATATGTTGCTAATCACTTTGTGCGCAGGATACTGGTGGATAATGGCAGCTCCGTCAACATTATTCAGCTAGAAACGTTGAAAATGATGAATGTCTCCCCGATGGATATCACTTCAAAATCCATTGTACTTGTTGTGTTCAGTGGAGAGGCCAAGCATACTGTGGGAGAAATAAAGCTACTAGTATATGTTGAAGGAGTCAACTCAATGCAACACTTCTGTGTCATGGACTCCTTATCCTGCTACAATATTATATTGGGTAGGCCATGGATCCATGATATGAAAGCTGTGTCGTTAACCTATCATCAGTGTATCAAGATCCCCACCCCTTGGGGGTTGTCAAGGTGGAAAGTGATCAACAAGAAGCGAAGGAGTGTTATTCTTCCTCGATGAAATTCTCAACAAAGCCCAAAGCAGGATAGAAATTAAAGATGCGAGCCCAGGATATCGTGGAGGCCTTAGAGCAGGATGTTAAGAAAATTATCTTGGACCAGGATAATCCAGATATCTCGGTGCTCGTAGGAGCCAATATCCCTCAGGATATTGAAGATTAATTGACTAACTTTTTGAAATGCAGGATGTCAACATACGCATGGAAGCATGAGGATATGACAGGTATTTCCAAGGATATTATAACTCGCAAGCTTGGAATTGACAGGACTTTCAAACCGATCCAGCAAAAAACGAAGGAAGTTTGCTCCTGAACGAAACGCAATTATTCCGGAAGAGGTGTGTTGGGATTGAACCCTACCAAAGGAACAGATAATTAAAGCCAAAACTGGATCAGAGCAGTGGATCCATAATAAGCAGATGTTATGTATTCAAATCTCTCCCCTTGAAAGTGGTTTCAACATCTGCTGACCTCCTATCTACTGATCGTACAAACTGCTGATCATGTAAAAGACTGATGAAAGATTAAAGCTCTGCTGTTCAATCTACTGCCTTGAGTCAAGCTCTGCTAATCATGACAAGTACTGCTGGGTTAACATCAGTGGAAGGATGCTGCAGTAGTTTAGATGTCTTTATGTAATGAAATGTAATAACAGTAGTTAGCATAGCAGAGGTTGTATAGATCAGAGGTTAGAGTTTGTTAGGAGGTTAGATGTCACTTTCATGGTGACGTCAGCTTAGATACCTCAGTGGTTTGCTCATGCCTATAAATAGAATAGTACCATGCACTGTTCTATTTAGCTCTTTACAAAATCTTCTTCCTGCACGAACAAACACTGTGAGCTCAAGCTGAGGGGGAGTTTGCATTCATACATGCATTGTAATCGTTATTGAAATAAATTCAATCTTTTGGTTCTTTGTTGAAAATGTTTGATTAAAGCAATTCTCTCGTTTGATTGTGTGCAAAGTTTGTTTCCATCTTAATTCCGCTGCACAACTCATTCATCTTCATCTTAATTCAAATGTAAAACACAATCAAAACCAAACTCAGATCCTAACAATTGGTATCAGAGCTTGGACAGTCAAATTTGATTTAACAATCATTTTGACATAAATAGTTCAGCTCATAATCGTTGATACCGATAGTTTGTTCGTTTGTTGAAAAACAGAGTAAGGTTTAATCACCATCAAAGTTGATTAATCAGTACCTGTAAAACAACCAGGATGACGTCACAATCACAAGATGATAAGAATAACATTGGCTCTCTTTTCAAACCACCTATGCTTAAACAAAATGAATACAACATCTGGCAGAGAAGGATGGGGCACATCCTTGCTCAATAGAACACTGGATGTTGGAGGTCTGTTGTTTTTGGTCCCCATGTTCCTATGGTGCCAAGTGCTGAGGATGCAAAGAAGTTCATACCTAAGCCATCTGAAAACTATACTGAAACTGATTTTCAAACGTTGAAACTCGATGCCAAAGCATTTAGCATCATAGCATACGCATTACCAAATGAGATCTATGCTGGACTGTTACATTGTAACAGTGCCAAAGAGCTATGGGATGCACTGAAGGAACAGTTTGGGGGGACAGAAGAAGTTATTGAAAATAATAGGGAAATTCTGAATCAGCAGTATGAAACATTTTGTCACATCAAGGGTGAATCATTGACTCTGCAATTTGAGCGATTCAGTTGTCTCATTAGTGAACTAAGGCTTGTTAAAGTAACGTTTCCAAATTTAACTCAAAATAGCAGGTTCCTTAGATCACTACCAGTAAAATGGGATACCATAGCTTTTGTTACTAGAAACTCTGCTAAGTTCAAAGATTTGACCCTGACCCAACATCATGGTAGACTCCTGACCTATGAAAGGGAGTTAAACCAGAAAAAGAAGTTGCAAGAGTCTGGCAAAGTTGCTGATGATTATTCATTCGGTAGCACAACTCTTTTTGGTCAGGAAGAATCTGATAGCAATGGTAAGGATCAGGGTTATGATCACATTATTGATATAACTGCTGGTGGAAATTTTAACAACCCTGATCCTCACTCTGCAAATTATGCTTTTACTGCAAATTGTGAAAACCAGATGTCAGATAACTTGTGCTTTGAACTAAATGATTTGCAACACTTGGATCCCACTGACTTAGAAGAGATGGACATTTTGCATCAATTGGCTTTGCTTAGTGTAAGAACAAGCAAATTCTACAAAAGAACGGGGAGAATATTCCCAGGGTTACATGGGAATTTAAGGGTGGGGTTGGATAAATCAAAAATTAAGTGCTACAAGTGCAATAGGCTAGGTCATTTTGCTAGGGAATGCAGGAGTCAAACCACTGGTCCTATAATCACTCATCCCAGCTCAAACCCTAGACCACAAAATCAAAGCACTGTTCACTATACCCAATATACCCCTGCAGCCCATGTTAACACTGCTCACTATGCTGCAACCCCTGTGCCTGTGCATTATGTTCAAACTACTGTTCCACAAATTCAGTATGTTCAAACCCCTGTCCCTCATGAACAAGTGCAACCTGTTGCACCTTAACAAGCTGCTCTAACAGTGGTACAACCAGATCAACAAAGCTTTTTCAACCAAGGTTTTGTTGACTGGAGCAGCATGCCTGATGAGCTTGGTGATGAAAATTTTGCACTCAATGCTTTTAATGATCCTTCTAATGATGAATTTTGTTTGATGGCATTAGAGTCAATACCAGAAGGGGTAGAAACTGAAGGTGAACAGCTAAGTGATGAAACAGTGGATAAAGTGGCTGAAGCAGTGGTTACTGCAGTTGCTGGTGAACTACTCCTGGGAGAAAATTCAGAAACCCTGATTGAACCACTGTCTGACCCCTGGTCCGAAGATGACAAAGAAGAAAAGGAAGAGAAGAAAGCAGGTGAGAAAGAAGATAGTGCTGATGAAGAAGGTGATTATAAATGTGATTGTGCCATGATGGCTGCTGCTAAGGTAACACCTTAAGTTCTTGAAAAACTGTGTTCAGACCAATGCATTATTGCATTTGCTAACATCAAAGAGGTAAATGAAAATCTTAGGGATAAAGTCTTATCTGATGAAGTCAAATTTGAAAAGTCATTAAAAGAACTTAGAAACAAATTGGCTGAAAAAGATAAAGAAATCAGCAGTCTTAAAGAAGAGCAAAGCATAACCAAGACTCAACTTCAAACTATGGTAGAAAAATACCAAGTTTGCAAAAAGGAGTTGGAGTCCACCCAGATCACCTGTGAAAGATGGGTGGAATCTTGTAAAGGGTATGAGGTTATGCTTGAGAAACAGCTTGAAAGCAATGTCAAGTTTGGTGTAGGATATAGAAAATATGATGATCTTGTAAACACTGCTGGAAAACAAGTTGGTTCATCTGAAATTAAACCAACAAACAAGAATGGCCAAGAAGTGAAAATCACTGATAAACTTGGTAACAAAATCACACTTGAGAGACCTGTGGGATCCTCTACTTTTGAGGAAATTGAGAAATACCAATTTAAACCCACATGGTCTGATGAGTGTGACATTCTTGAAAATTTTAAACCCATGGATTTCACAACCACTGATGGTGTTAAAGCTCCAAAAGCAAAAGTTATTCCTCTCAAGGACATTCCAGCAGAGGTTAAAAACTCTGTTGCAAAGGAGTCTGAAAAGAGAAAGAAGAGAGAAAAAATCAAAAACCTGTTTTGTGAATATTGTGAAAAAAGGAATCATCTAACAAAAGATTGTTTCCATTTAAAAGCATATGACTTACACAAAACAAGTGTCATTGTACCTGCTGAAAGCTGCATCATATGTGGTAAACCAAACCACAAAACTCAAGAATGTGTGTATCTTAAAAACTTTGATGTAAAAAAGAATGAGTACACTGCTAAAATATCCTTGAGTTCATCAACATCATCTGTCAAGTTCACCAAAAATCAACCACTGTTTGTGCCAGTCCAAACAGCTGTTACAAAACAGCTGAATCAAACATCTGTCCAAAGAGATGTTCAAGTGACTGATGCACCCCCTGCCAACCAATTCAGAAAAGGCAAGGGACAATCATATTACCAAAGGATTCCACACGTTTATGAGACCTACAAAAGGCCCTCTAAACCTAGAGTGAACAGGCATCCTTTTAGGTACCAACAGGTGATTGGTCAAAACCCACAACAGTGGTTAGAAAGAAACAGTCCTAAACCTGTCCAAACCCCTGACCTAACCACTGTCCATCAATCTGCATCCATCTCAGACACTGTTGAGACCCCATCCAAAGCCTTATTGGCTTTGGAAACCCTAATGAACTAATCCTTTTACTTCTTGTGCAGGGAGCTTCTGTATGCTTAGATAGCCTTTGGTATGTAGATAGTGGAGGCTCCAGGCACATGACAGGATGTAAAGCCCTACTCAAAGATTTCAAAATCCATGGAGGGGGTGATATATCCTTTGGGAATAATAGTAAAGGGAAAGTTCTGGGGTCTGGTACAGTACAGTCTGGAAATGTAAAATTTGAAAATGTTAATCTGATAGACAATCTGAAATTCAACCTCCTGAGTGTTTCACAAATGAGTGATAAGGGGTATGGGTCATTCTTCACAAAGGAGTGTTGTAGGATTATTGGACCAGAAATGGTTGAAAAGATTGAAGCAATAATAAAAACTGGAAAAACAAAACTTGTTGCTCAAAGAAGTGGCAATGTTTATGTTGTTGATATGTCAAAAGAGTGTCCCAGAACTGATGCCTGTCTGTTCTCAGCTGCCTCTAACAAAGAGACAGAACTTTGGCACAGAAGATTGGGGCACACAAATCTCAAGACAATCACTGAAATTTCAAAAAATGCCTTGGTAAGAGGCTTACCTCAAAAATTGTTTTCATGTCCTGAGCATTGTGTTTCCTGTTTAAAAGGAAAACAGCATAAAAGCTCCTTTAAGTCCATTGAAGAGTCCAAAACAAGCCAGTGTTTGCAAATGCTGCACATGGATTTGTTTGGCCCAGTCCAAGTCATGAGTCTCAAGAATAAGATATATTGTTTAGTTATTATTGATGACTTCTCTAGGTTTACATGGACTTTCTTTTTACACTCAAAAGATGAGATTGCAGGCATTTTGCAAGACTTTGTGACACAGGTTGAAAAGCAATTTGACCTTCCTGTAAAACTCTTCAGGAGTGACAATGGCACAGAATTCAAAAATAAGGAGTTGGATGCCTTCTGTGTGAAGAAAGGGATTGTAAGGCAGTACAACATCCCTAGAACACCAGAGCAAAATGGGGTAGTTGAAAGAAAGAACAGAACTTTGATTGAGGCTGCCAGAACCATGCTTGCTGATTCAGGTTTGCCATTAACTTTTTGGGCAGAGGCAGTAAACACTGCTTGCTATATCCAAAATAGAGTTTTAATAAACGCCAGACACAAAAAGACTGCTTATGAAATTCTGTATAAAATCAAACCACTGATCTCATATTTTAAAGTATTTGGCTGCCCATGCTTTATTTTGAATTTAAAAGATTCCATTTCAAAATTTGCAGCTAAAATAGATTGTGGTTATCATCTGGGATACTCAACCACTGCCAAGGCCTACAAAGTGTTTAATACACAGACCAAAGCAGTGGAGGAGACCTTGAATGTAAAGTTCAATGAACTTTCATCAATGAAAATCCCAGCAAATCCTGCAGATTTGTTTTATCTTGATAAATTCACTTTTGAAAACACTACTGTCAAGACTAACAGTGCAGGTCCATCAGAGGATTCAACACCAGACTATGGATATGAAATCATCATTCCTCAAAAGTCTGTCAGAATGGGAAGAGCAACAGATGTTCAAAACAGCTGTCAAAGCTCAACCACTGCTATCTCAACAGTTGTTGACCAAAGTAGCCCCTTAACCACTGCTTCCACATCATCAAACACTGCTGAAAAAAGTCCCCAAACAATGGATAAAAGTCAGCATGTGTCCACACCATTACCTCCTATCCTACCACCTTTTGAAGCCACTGCTGGATCATCAAAGTCACCAGCGGTGGTTAGCTCAGATGATACACATTTGCAGCCTTCACCAACAAATGCCATCATACCATACCAAGGAGATTTAATCTTCTTGAGATCTCATCTACCTAATCAAATCATTGGCAACATCAATGAAGGGGTGCTCACAAGAAGCCAAATCCAAAACATTTGTCTTTTTGCTGGTTTTCTATCACTCCATCAGCCAGTCAAGTACCAAGAGGCACTGAAAGACAACATCTGGGTAGAAGCCATGCAAGAAGAGCTCCAACAGTTTAAAAGACAACAAGTATGGGAGCTTGTACCACTGCCAAAAGATGTAAGTCCCATCGGCACAAAGTGGGTCTTCAAAAACAAAACTGATGAAAGGGGCATTATTGTCAAGAATAAAGTCAGGCTTGTGGTTCAAGGTTACCGACAGGAAGAGGGGATTGATTACATTCGCCCCTGTAGCAAGATTGGAATCTATAAGATTGTTCCTGGCCTTTGCTGTCAACCACAACATAAAGGTGTTTCAAATGGATATCAAAAGTGCTTTCCTCTATGGTACAATTCAAGAAGAGGTGTATGTTTGTCAACCTCCAGGTTTTGAGGATCCATTTTATCCAGATCATGTCTACAAGCTAAACAAAGCTTTGTGTGGCCTGAAACAAGCACCTAGGGCCTGGTATGAAACTCTTTCCACCTTTCTACTCTCAAATGGTTTCAAAAGAGGTACCAATGATAAAACACTGTTTCTACAATGGAGAGGAAAGGATTTAATGATTGTCCAAATTTATGTGGATGACATTATTTTTGGAAGCACATGTAATAAAATGTGTGAAGAGTTTAGGGAACTCATGACAGTTGAGTTTGAAATGAGTGCAATGGGTGAACTGCAATGCTTTCTTGGTCTCCAAGTTCAGCAAATGCAAAATGGAACTTTCATTCATCAAAGCAAATATGCTAAAGAACTTTTAAACAAATTTGATATGAATGATTGTAAACCATGCAGCACACCCATGGCAACAAATAAACTAGTCATGTCTGATGAAAAGGATGAGCTGATTGACCGAACTTTATATAGAAGCATGATTGGGTCTCTTTTGAACCTAACTGCATCTAGGCCAGACATCATGTTTGCAACATGTGTCTGTGCAAGGAGTCAATCAGCCCCTAGAAAATCCAACCTTATTGCTGTAAAAAGGATATTCAGATACATAAAAAGTGCTCCCACACTTGGTATCTGGTATCCAGCTAATGGGAATATCAAGCTTTCAGGATTTTCAGATAGTGACTTTGCTGGATGTAACACCACAAGGAAGTCCACATCAGGAGGGTGCCAGTTTCTAGGTGATTGCTTAGTCTCATGGCAAAGCAAAAAGCAAGCAGTTGTTTCAACATCCACTGCTGAAGCTGAATACATTGCTGCTGCAAGCTGTATAGCCCAACTCCTGTGGCTTCAAAATCAGTTATTGGATTTTGGTATCACTGCCTTAAAGACACCACTCATGTTGGATAGCCAGGCAGCAGAAAATTTATCAAAAATCCAGTTTCTCACTCAACCACCAAACACATCGACATCAGACATCACTTTGTGAGGGATTGCTATGAAAAAGGTTTGATTTCTCTGCATCATGTTCCAACTAAAGACCAGCTGACAGATGTGCTCACAAAAGCATTAGATACATCCACCTTTGAAAGCTTGGTCTCTAGGATTGGCATGCTAAACATGGAATAACAAGCAAAATCTTGTTTTTCTATGAATAAAAGCATTAAAATGTTTTCAGAAAATCAAAAATCCATCCTTAAAAATAGCTAAAAATGAAGTTTTCATTAAAATCCTTAAAAGTCTGCCATAACCACTGATTGTTCAAAAGTCTGCTCTACTTCAAAGTCTGTCCACTGCTGAAAGTCAACCCCTGTTCTCTCATTTTCCTGATAAGCACTGATGCTCAAAATCAGTGTTTTATCCACTGATGTGCTATCTACTGATAGTGAAAATCACCCACTACTTCCATTTGTTACCGTTGTAACCACTGCCTTTCATAAAAGTATTGTCCTTCATTTCATCAGGGGTTGGCATGTGGGCCGTACATAGTGGTCGGTCCATTTGTAACCGCTGCCATGTCAGCATTCACTTTTTCTCCATAAAACCCCTTTCAAAACCCCAAACAGGGTTTTACTGTCGAATTGAATTCATAAAAATTCTCCTCTCAAAGCAGTTTTTCCTCAAATTCCTTCACAACCTTCTTCGATCATTATCTCCAAAATGACAAAATCGAAGTCATCTGTAAAACCCACTTCCCAATCACCTTCAAAAGAGGCCTCTCAAAAGGCTAAACCCATCGAAATCCCACACAAACCGTCTCACAATCTTCTGGGTCTTCTCACAAAACCCGGCACCACTAATATCTTCGACTCCATCATTGACATCATGTCTGCATAAAAGTATAAAATGTCACACCCCGACCACGTAAAACAACAAAACGTGGCAGAAACGTCAGGGAGTGTTGTAACAGAATCATTGTTTCATAACACATGGAAATTGAAATATTGTTTTATTGATTAAAAGAGTTACAATGTCTTGACAATCAAAGAAATATAACACAAATAACTAGTCTTGCATCTTTTATTGTCACTAAGGCCCAAGTCCGCCTAAGTGTATCTTGATAAATCCTATGCATCATATCCTGAAACACATGTGAAAATAGGTACGTCAGCATAAAAATACCTGTGAGATACATAGGTTTTGTGAAAATAGAATTCATGACTTATGTTTAAGAAAATGTTTAGTCATGAACCTTGTAATTTGCTTTGTCTTGTAAATCATTTGAAAAGTGATAAATAAACCAACTAATATATATGTATAAAAGAATAATACATGGTTAAGTAAATAACCAAGTAAAATGAGTTTGTATTAGATAAGTTGTTTGTAAAACAATGTATTGTGAAAAGTATGTTATTTGTATAAAATGTTGTATGTCTAAATTGAAACGATTCAAATAACGCTACGATATGTAATACCATACAAGCACTTATATATAGGAAGTACCAGCGGCGTATCCACCATGCTTGTATCATATTACACACGCCTCGTTACTTAAATCACTTACTCAAACCAAACCACCAAAGTAAAATGTTTATGTATAATCAAATGTCAAAATGTTTATGTGAAAACCATGTCTAATGTCTATGTCTAATGTAAATCATGAATTGTGTATATCAATGTCAAAATGTTTATGTCTATTGTAAATCATGAATTGTGTATATCAATGTCAAAATGTTTATGTCTAATGTAAATCATGTAATGTGTATCCAAAATATCATGTATGGTAAGTGAAATATATCAACTCAACCATATGTAAAATGCACAAAAACGAGGTATTGAAGTAAAACATGGTTTAAATCAAAGTTATGTTTCGTGGAACAAATGCATGCTATACTGATATAAACATCTATGCGGTATTGTGAAATGCATACATCCAAGCCTTGCGACTGTAGAATAAACCCTAGCACAAAGTCTAAGGTCCACCTAGAAATGTATTCGGATTCGGTCATTCCTTCCACCCAAACAAACCTAGGGTTTCAGGAATGGGAGTCATCAAGTCCTATGGTACCACTACCTACTACCGAGCGGCATGATCGGTGTTAATGAATGTATATTGTCCCATTTAAACAAACCAAATGTCATACCAAAATGTAAGCATGTGATGAATAACAAATGTACTAAGTATGCACACAATGGACATACATAGCATAAAATGTAATGTAAAATAATGTACTAAGTATGCACACAATGGACATACATAGCATAAAATGTAATGTAAAACAATGTACTAAGTATGCACACAGTGGACATACATAGCATAAAATGTAATGTAAAAACAATGTACTAAGTATGCACACAATGGACATACATAGCATAAAATGTAATGTAAAACGATGTACTAAGTATGCAACAAAGGACATACATAGCAAAAACACAATGAAATCATGTACTATAAATGTACTAATGAACATAGCAAGTATATGATGTGAAAACAGGAAAGCATGAAAGTAACAAGTAGGCACATGTGTTTCACCCCAAAACAGTTTGAAAACGGTAAAAGAGGGGTATATGTACTCACTTGAGATTGCTCAGAAGTCCTAAGATAACCACCAAGCAATGCTAGAGATCACGGAATCAAGCAGCACCTAATATAGGTAACTATGTTAATAAACCGGACCTATATCGGAGGATCGGATAGAATGAGGGCTCGTAAACCAAATGAGTATGGGAACTCATGTAATATGGTTTAACAAAGTCTACATACTAAAATGAAACCTAACCTAAGTGCTTACGACCCATTACGGCCCGTTTAGGTAGCTTATGCTACTCTAACGCGTCGTTTGCGTAAAACGCGTTCGGAATGCCTAACTAGTCCTATGATAAGTAAAATATGCCTTAACATGTCTAATATTGTTACCAAATCAGTTTAGATACCAAAAGTTATGTTATATATGCTTAAAATGAATTTTTGCGTAAAAAAGGTATTTTGGTAATTTACCTAAGGCATATATACTACTTATCATACAACTACTCAAACGATGTGACCATAAGGTATAACCTCGGAAGGTTATTCCCTATACAACTATGGTCACCTAATGTGTTTGGTCGGATCCTAATGATCGACCAAACGGGTCGGGTTCGAAAGTATAAGCGATTGTTTAGATCGCTTACCTTACGACCCTATATAAGCACTAAACTAAGAGTGACGAGCTAAGCATGTTAAAACATGCTTAACTAAGTTTAGAAAACAGGTTTGGTATCAAAACAAATGGTTTTGATACCTAAGAGTAGTTTGGTTACAAAATACGCAATAACACGCATTTTGGCCGAAACTACGACTCGTCACTGAGCCTAGATAACGTGGTAATCGGTAGGTATAGTCACTAGGGACTATAACCATCGTGATTACGCTCACGTTATGAAGTTCAAACGAACTTCGCATTGACCATAAACTGGTCAACGCAGAAAGTCAAACAAAGTTTGACTTTTAACGCTAAAAGTATAAAAAGAACGAAGGAACACTTACAAAGGGTCCCCGAAAGCTAATCTTGATCCAAGTAGCTCAGGTATGAAGCAATGGCTTCAACTTAGAGCTTTTAGATCAGATTTTGTGGGTTTTGCAAATGAATGGGGTTGGGTATTTATAGTAAATGGACAACCGTTAGGATCGTTTCTCGTAATCCGGGCTTTAATCTCACCCCTACACTTGTTGAAATTCCCATGGAACACCAAAATGGCCCCTCATTAACATGAAGAGGCAAGTGCAATTGGGTTTGGAGGGTGTGACAGCTGGAAACAGGCTGTTTAGAAGTTTCTGAACAACTGGGAGGTCCTTACGGACCGTAAGGGTGATGGCTTACGGTCCGTAAGCCATCATCTTTGCTGAAATGACAGATTTGGTCCTTGCAGCTCCAAACTTGGTTTTCGATGCATTTTTTACACGTTTAAGCCCCGTTAACCTCATTTCAAAGCTCTAAAATGAAGTTAAAGTATAGGGAACTTAAAATGTGCTCAAAAATATCTCAGATGTCGGTTCGTTTGGCCGTACGGTTGCGTTGTTCGGTTAATTACGACGGAAGTCGTAACGAACGCAAAACCGGTCCAAAATGCGCGACGAATGGAATTTTGACAAGCCAAACACTAAAGAATAATATTATAATTCTTACATAAATTTTTGGATGTCCGGATGTATTCAGAACGTAAGATATGCGTGAAAGTGCAAACTTGTGCACTTTTTGACGCTTTTAGTCCCTGAATGACCATAAAGTTTATTTTAGCATACCGAACCCCTCAAAGCCTATTTCTAAGATATTTAAAGGATATTTATGGTATGTTTAACTTATGGTCTTGTTCCGAAATGTCTGTTACAGTTCAAATTGGCATACTTTCACAGTTTGTCAACTTTAGTCCCTGTAAGCGATTTAACTTGATTTTGCCATACCAAAGCCTTCAAAACTTATTTATAAGTTATGTAAAGGTTATTTAAGGTATGTTTAGCATATGTTGATGTTCCGGAGTATTTGTTGCATTGAATTTTATATATTTACGCATCAGTGCGCGTATAACCTTCCAGAAAGCGATTTAAAGCTTGAAATCGAACAAGAATTGATATGTGCAAATGATACACATATTTATTCAAGTCCCAAGTATGAAATACAATATTTAATTAGTTTGGTATTTGTTTGACGATTGAAGTGACACAGGTGTCACATAAAACTTTGTTAACAGCAGATGCACCAATTTACTTGGCGACCCAAAGAGAGTTCTGAAAAAATGTAACCCTTGACACACAAGGTGAGACTGTCATAGCCATTAACTCTTCTCTAAAGGGTAAAGTTATCAAAATTACACCACAATCCATCTCGGAGGTCTTTCAACTCAATGATCAGAAAGGTATAACTTATTTTCCTAAAAACGAGTTAAAAATTGACTTCATTGAAAGAGGGTATGCAGATACAATGATGAAGAAGGATACCTTACAAAAAGGTTTCTTTTCTTCTGCAACAAGGTTTTTATTTCATACCCTCCTAATGTGTGTTTCAAACAAAACCACTGCTTTTAATGAAATACCATTAAAGATTCAAAACCTGGGGTATGCTATTCTTCAAAAAGAAAATTTTAATTATTCTCAGGTAATCTTTAATGATCTAGTTAAAAATGTTGAAACAAAAGCATTCTTACTGTTTCTAAGATTTCTAAGTTATTATTTTGAAAAGAAACTTGGTAAGACTGATGCTTCTGCAATAAAACAAGGTGAATCTCTTCAAATGCACAGCTTAACTGCTGAAACTTTTACAAGAATGTCAACACCTTGCAAAACACAAGCAGAGGTGCCTGAGCAGAATTTAGCAGCTTCCACTGCTCCTCATGTATCTGCTGCTGAGCCCACTGCTCAAGGTGATCAAAGTAGCAAAACAACTGCTTTGAAACCCACACCTTTAATCACCAAAAAGCCAAACAAAAAGAAAACTCAAAAACCCCCCAAACCTATCAAAAAGGCAACTCTGGAGGATGAGATACCAGAGCAACTGCCGGTGACAATACAAAAGTCACAAGAAACCACTGCTACTACTTCCTCACAGCAGTTGGTACAAATATCTCAACCCATAACCGAAACTCCTCCTGCTTCTTCTCAAAAAGAACAAGTTGTACATATAGGGACACCACAATATGATGCTCTGGAATCACTTGCTTCCATCATCCACAGCCCAATGCCCGGGGCAAATTCTCTTTCTACACCAAACCTCACATCCACAATTCCCACACCAACTAAACTTTTGTTGGAAGCAATTGATTTGAACCAGGCACAAACCAGTCCTTCTCAATCACCTATCAATGAGAACATGCCTCAACAAATGACTGGGTCTGATGTATCAATCTTTGCTAACCCACCAACACAACCTGAGGAGGTTACACCCCTTGAGTTACAAGTAACTCTTGGTGGTAATCCAAGTGAAGCAGCCACTACAAGTGTTGAACCCACTGGTTTGCATTTGGACAGTGGTTACATCAATAAGACTTCTTTGGAGGCAATTCCTTCTATAGCACCTCTGACATCCACCAGAGGATTTGTTTTGACCACTGGCAACATCAAAAGGTTGTCAAGTGTTGAAGGAAGAAGACCCAGTACCAAGAAAAAGGGGCATCAATGGTTAATATTTGGAGTAGACTCCCTACCTCAACCACTGATAAAACCATTGCTAGTGGGAAATCAGATGATCACATTAAATTGGGTGATGGTTTAAAATATCTGGATTTGACGGAACGAGTTGACAAACTGGATACAGCTGTTGCAGATATCAAAGACATGCTACAACAGTTGTTGAAAGTACAAAAGATACAATCCACTGTTGTTCCACCTCAAGCACCTGCTCCACCACAAGCACCTGCTGCAAATGAGCTCTGGAATCTATTTAAACCTTTTCTCCAACAACAAAAACAAATGGCCGATCAGCAACATGCAATACATGTACAAGAGCTGAGAAACACAATGGAGTCTAGGTTCAAGAACACATAAGCAGACATCAAGGCTCTCAAGGCCCACATATTGAAAACTGTAGGTCCCTCTCGAGGATGAGATCAAACCTTATCCTTGTTATATCAAACACACTAGCGAGTGCGGAATCCAAGCTAGCATGCAACCGAGTATTTTACACGAGAACAAGCACAAACACGACACACAACATTCAACGATTAACACCACTTGTATTAATGCGTATGAAAGGTTCGGTTACAAGTCCAATGTTCACAGATGTATTCTGCAAACTCTCAAAGTTCTCTCGTGTGTGTGCTCTCAACTCTCTCTTGTGTGTCACCTCTCTAGTGTTCTCTATCGTGTCCCGAATGTCTAGACTGAAATGAACACAACACTTGGGTATTTATACCCGACACAGCAGCTATGGTCGAAGGATAAGGTGATCTGGTCGAAGGATCATCTATCGACCAGAATTCTACCGAAAGATCCATACATACCTCGAAGGATGATATCCTTCGAGGTCCATCTGTATCTATCGAAAGACATTATCTTTCGAGGTCATCGAAGGATACAAACCATCCTTCGATGACATCCTTCGACACAAGCATGTTTCATCCAATGTGCTAACTGTTTGGCCAAGTCCAACCGGAGGATGGTTGACTTGGTCAAACTTACATCGAACGCACATATAAACAAATATGCATCAAGACATTGTTTTGTATCATGACACATTACAGACAAAGTACAGACACAAGCAGCTTTGTCTTGATCTTCGTGTCTTCAAGTCGAAACCAAGTCGAACTGAGCTGAGTTGAACTGAGCCGAGTCGTGTCCACAAAATATGCATCAACAAACTCCCCCTTGGACGCTACTCGTGAGGTTCAACGCTATTCTTGAGATTCAACTTCGATGTCTTCCACGTCGGAGGATCTTCAAAGTCTTCACGTGTCGTAAATAGAAAGTGTATCAACAAACTCCCCTTTTTGATTTAGGTAGAGTGTCAATAAACTCCCCCTTAGATTGAACTCTCCATTGAGTCATGCTCGTGAATCTTTTGACTTGTCAATTCTTCAGATCCTTGTGGTGTTGATGAAGTGTCAGCGGCAACTCGATCACTTTATCCTTTGAGTGCCTCCACTTCGCGTCTTCATTCCGAAGCTTGTCTTCGAACATGTTCTCCTCGCCTTTAGCATCTGCACACGCAAGAAAGCTAAACGCATAATGAGAACAACTGCTTGGAATATAGTTAACATTTAAACAAATGACACATATGAGATCAAATCTCAATCAAACACCTACCGACAACAGTTTGAAAGATTAGAAAAATGATCAATTTTAATCCTTTAACTTTCAAAACTTGTTAACTTCGACTGTTTATGAAGATGCAATTGTTTTCCGGCTTACGATCAGGATTTTGGGTAGGATAGACTCGAGTTCCAACATCAGTCAATCAAAAATAAACCAGAAGCAAAATCTTTTTGGATTTTATAAAGTTTATATTAAAACACACCTAAAATCTTTTTGGAATTTTTCATTTTTCAAATGTAAAGACGGAAAACAATAAAAATATATACAAAGATACATAAACTGAAAACAGTAAATAAATATCTACAGACATTCTTTTTGCGAGTTTCGAGGGTAAGAGAATCATATCAGTGTACGGTCACGCCAAAACGCTCTTGTTGTTCTTTTAGTTAACATTTAGATAAGCATCCTATAACAATTATCGGTATTGTTGTCCACATAAGCTCAACTTATCATTTGTAAACATGGCGAGGGGATACGTTAAGGTATTATTTATACTTATCGACCGGTGTTCATCCACATCACGACACATTCCCGTATCAAGGTATGCACGAGGGTTCATCTTACCGGTGAGTATACCAATTATCATCTGTTTGACCGTATAAGATGTGAGATTCTCACTTATTTTGATTTGAAAACAAGTCCTATGTGATAGAATCACTTATTTATGAGGAACTTGATTTTCGATGCATGAGGGCACAGGAGCAAGTCCGTGAACAGGTCAGTACTTTCGTACAGCAGAGAGACGAACTTGACTCCCGGAAAGAATTTGTGATATATTATCACTTATTTTGTTGGACATGTGATTGTTGATCACTTATTGAGGTCGAATGCAATATGTACACGTATGTATAGTATCATGGAAGATCTAGACTTCGTCTTTTATAGAAACAACCATGATACCCAGATGATAAGCAGCATAAAGACCGAATATCTCAGAACCTCGGCAATCTCTCAAACGAAATTTCGGTACCAAGACCATATGCCAATGAATGGTTCCCACCCAGGTCTTCAGTCGGATTTAAGTTTATATCACCCTGCACACTTTAAAATGATTGTGAGCCTACCGATACATCTTATATAGAGCTGCTTATCGTTTTTCAATTTAAGGTTTAAAGAGGTTTAGACAGAGCACTGATGTACTATCATTTTCTCTTTTTCTCGCCAGGAAACTCATTTTGTTTTTCTAATGTTTTTGTGCTTTTGAAATTTTTCGATGTTTTTGGATTTTTCAAATTTTGGATTTACTCCCCCTAAAATCAATAAACTAAGATAGAATTTAAAAACACAAAGGTATTTACAAAAACGATTTTCCGATGTCGGTTAACTCATGTTTTACCTCAATGCCGTTTACCAAAATTAATTTTTAATCTGAAAAGATTTATCAAATTTTGGAAAAATCAGTTGGCATGTCGGTTTGCGGTGCGGACCATGACAACATTGTCTGGCCAAAGAGTGCTGTACGAGATAACAATTTGTAAAATAGCTTAAATAACGACAAGTATAGGAGAGATTAGAATTTTAAAACTGTATCCTGCAACTACTTCGTGCATTGCCAGGAATTTGAGTGCTCTCCCAAACTGGATATCCACCCGGTGTGGATTTCAAAGTCGATTCTTTGTAGCTACTGAGAAGTCTCTTGGCAGCAACAAGATCATAAACCTTTTGGTCCGGCTGGTCTTCCATATTGCACCAGCGAAGGTCTTTGTCTTTCTCTTTCAGAAGAAGTAGTGTGCGGTAGTTCAATCCACGCCAAGGCATCCGCACACCCGGTTGGTTTGTTCAACAAACACATTTTCTTCAATCACACCACGAAGAAATGTACACTGCACGTTCATCTTGTTGATTTTGAGCATCAAACGTGCTGCAGGTGCGTACATTTTGATTGAATCTATCCTGGGGACCCGATCAAAGCTTGATTGTAAAAGGCTTTGCATTTTTGTCGAAGCTTTTCAAACTTTTTCAACAGACATTTCTGTTCTCTTTCCATTTTCTCTCCATCAAAGGCAACAATTTCTTCTGTCGCCTATTTTGTGCATGGACACTCCACTATCAACAATCTTACGACTATCGAAAGTTCCTCCTGGAATATCCTACACACTCATTCAAAGATTAGACGGAGAGTGGGACCCAAGCCTTTGTGGACTTGGGTCGTCCTTGATCATCAAGAAAAGTGATCTCAATCACCTGATGATTAGGAAACAGAACCTGTGGTGCTCCCCCTGACTGAATTACCTGTTTTGGTTTCCAAGCTGTTTGTCCTTTACCAGTAGTTATATTAATTGTTTTTGTATTTACTGGTTTTACCGTTGTAGATTTCGCTTGTACAGGTTTTTCTTCTTTGACCTCTGATTTTAAGGCCTTCTCAATTACCTTTTGATTCTTTTGTTTTAACTTCTTTTCCTTTTCTTTCAAGACACGTGGGTCTTGTTTTGGGAAAACAGGTCGTTTTTGGTAATTGGTTTCTTGGGGAGCACTCGTTTTTGCCTTCAACTTTTGCAGATATGGGCAGTATCTTACAATATGCCCAATTGTGCCACACTCAAAACACATTCTCCGCTCTACAAACCTCGGAGAAACATGTTGATGACCAGACGGAGAACCAGACAATGAACTTTGTGATCTAGATGTACTTGGACCTAAATCACATCCTTTGGTATGTTGGGTGTAATTATTCTGATCATTTCGTTTTAAAATTCTAACTTGTTTTATAAAATCAATGTTAGATTTATCCTGAAATGTTTCCAGTTTATCTGTACCCTTGGATCCAACAAAGTTCACTTTCGGTTCTCTTTTCTTAACAGGAGCTCTTTTGTTTTGCACCTTTTGCTGCTGAACTTTAGGTGCTTGAACATTCTTGTTCTGAGCCTTCTTTCCCTGTACTTTACCTTTTCCAGAATTGACTTGTTGTTTTCGCTCAGTTGGTAGTTTTTGGTTTCCGAATTGTTTTCTAACTTGTTCACTCGGAATTGGATCACATTGAGTGACGGTGACTTTGCCACTTTTGTTTCCCAAAAACTTATCAATACATCCTTCAAAAATTTGCTCAATTAAATTTTGATTTACATTTTTAATTGGAAAATCTTTGTTAGAGTAGATTTTGTCATCTCCTTTGAGCGTATACAACAAGTTATTCCCTTCAAAACTCGATACAATCGACTCCATTTCTTTTGACGTTTCAGTCTTACTCGGTTTTACTGGTGGATCACACAAGATGTGATTCTCGATTGGAATATCTGTTGTAACCGAGTTAGACTGTTGGTTCACAATTTCTTCAGATTCATCGTCCGAAGAATCAGTATCCAAAACAATGGGAGGACTCTGTTCCTTAACACACGATGAATCTGTCACATTCTCAGACTCAGATTCTGATTGACCTGAGGATGATGTACCAGTTGTGAACCCGAGGCCTGCTGCAAAATCATCTAGATTGAGTGGCACCGTAGGTTCAAAACGGGGCATATCCTCGTCATCAGGCGATTTGGAGTAATTGTGATTCATTGGGGGAGGACATGATTTGAATCCATTACACTTCCTATCCCCCTTTTTCTTCTGAACATCAATAATGTGATCCAAAACATAGCGGGAATTGGAATAGCTTTCCAATTTCTGCTTAATTGTCTCACATTCACATCTAGCTGTTGCTAACTCTACCATTTGTTTTTCAATTGTGTCAATTAGATCATTGTTAACATGTTGTTTTCTCAAAACAGCCCTTTGTAATTCAGAAACATCATGTTTTAGTGACGCAATTGTTGCTTTAAACTCCTTTTCATTTCTGGTTAAAAACAAGTTAGCTTCAGTTGCTTTAGAAAGATCAACAATCAATTCTTGATTGTGTTTGTGTGTGATTTCAAATTTACTTTCCTTTTCTGCATACTTAACATTTAAAGCATCACACTTTTCACAGCTAACAACAGTGGGTTCGTCGACACATACCTGACCTGATGAACTGTCGACATTAGCCGTAAAGGCTGAATGGAGAGAAGACGAAGAGTAAGCAGCTTGATCCACCAAATTAGATCTTCTTTCAGTTCCTGCTGCAGCTTCTTCCAACGGCTCATCAATATTTGCATCGATTGACGCACTTGATGTCTCATCCACATGATCATTTCCTGAAGTGGAGGATTCTTCATCTGAGCTTCCACTATAACCAGAACTGTTTTCATCTTCAGAAGATGCATCACCATTGGTAGAAGATTCTCCACCACTGGCGTGCTTTAAATCTTTTACGATTTCAGCAAAACATGCTGTTCCACCATTTCCTCCTTCTCCAAGCTGAAGCGACCAATCACAACCTTCATCTATTTGAACCACCAGCCCCCGGTTGGCATTTGATGGCCCTGATTGGCCTTGATTGTTGACAGGTATCAACGTACGAACATTGTTCCCGTTCTGGTTCTGCTGGTTGCCTTGGTTTCTGAACGGATTTTGATTTCCATGCTGAGCTGGTCTTGTGCATTCCCGTTTGAAATGACCCCGTTCACCACAGTTAAAGCATGTTACAGCTTGCTTGTCGAACCCATACTTGGTGTCTTTCTTGCTTTCCAAGTTGGTTCTCCCCGTTCTTTCCATAAACTCCTTCGCTCTTCGGATTGCACTAGCAAGAGCCCATTTGATATCCATCATTTCAAACTCATCTCTATCCACTTGCTGATAATCTTCATTGGTTAGATTGATATTCCCAATCTGACCTGCGATCAATCCACAATAAGCACTAACCAAGGTATTCAACATCTCCATATGCTCCTTGGCTATTTCGACACTGACTTTGGAAAAGTTGGAAGTGTCTAATCTGACTGTGTTTGGATTGGAAGTGGCTTGAACGTTTGAAGAGCTTCCATAGAACCCTTGCTGTTGCGGTTGTTGCTGCTGAGCTGTCGGTTTCACATCTGGTCTTGGATACATCAAGTATGCTGAAGGATCAAACTGTTCTGTTGTGGATGGTCCAGTGTTTGAGACGAAAGCTGTTTGAAGCTTCGCGTGTTGAGAAGCTGGTTTTTCTCCACTGATGCCTCCTGCAATCCCAAAGTACATTTCTGGACTTTGAGGAGTTAGAGTTCTTTTTGCCTTAAGCTTTTCTTCCACATCCTTGTTCTCCAATTTTTGAATTAAGTCATAAATGGTGATTGTGTCTAAAACACCAGTTTCTTTGAGAATTTCAAGATAACTGCTCCACTTTGCTGGTAAGCTATCAGCAAATCTCTTCACTATTTCTTGTGGAGTGGCATTGACTTTAAAAGCAAACATCTCGCTCATCAAGTGATGGAACCTTGTGGATAACTCTGCCAAAGTCTCATTCTCCATACACGTGAATCCTTCAAACTCTTTCTTCAGTAAATCTTGCTTGATCTTTCTTGATTGAGCATTTCCTTCACATCGTAACGTGAGCATATCCCACAAGCTTTTAGTAGTCGTGCAGTAAACAAACTGGTGGTAAATGTCTTTGTGAAGAGCTTGTGTGAGAATCATGAATGCTTTCTTTTCTAACTCTATTTTCTTCTTATCTTCATCAGACAGAGTGCTGTAAGTTTGTGGATTAGATCCTGCAACTTCCAACTCATTTTCAAATGCGGTGAAGAAGCACATCCATAGATCTTGACCTTGCCCCTGAACATAAGTTTTCAGCCTTTCTTTCCACCATCCCCAATCATTGATGTGATTTAACTTTGGCGGCTTTGTGCTTGTACCAGTTTCACTGTCGTTCTGCATCATAGATTGAATGCTGCTGCTTTGATTTGTGACCAATGCCCATTGATTTGCAGTTATCATTGCAGCTTGAGGTGGGGCACAAGCTCGCATCCATGCAGTTTTGTCGAACTCTGGCTCAGGTTGTTTAGCTGATGATTGTGCAATCGAAGTTAATTGCGTCCACCACTCACCGTTTGTTCCCATTTTATAAAAATTAATATATTAAGTGAAAATTGATTTAGAAAAAAAAAATAATTTTCACAAATTATATTAAAATGTTGAAGAGAAACAAACAGCCGAAAGATCTCTGATCGAAAGACCTGCAAAACACAACTGTTAATCTTAAACAAATAAGGATCGAAAGATACACACTGGTTCGAAAGACAGACACTTGTTCGAAGGATCAACAGTGTTCGAAAGATCACTGTTGAATTTCGAACAAAGACTTCGAAAGATTCTCCAACACGAAGGATCCTTATCTTTCGAAATGTAACAGAAGCTCGAACAATATATCCTTCGAAAAGATTCCTTGGCTCGAAAGATAACTCACTGACTTCGAAAGATGCTCGAAGGATGGGTATCTGTCGAACCTCCTTGATCGAAAGATGAACTTTCGACTCCGAAGGATATCTTTCGATGAGCTCTGACACAGTTGACAAATGTGACGGGTTGGTGAAAAAGGTGACAAGTTGGTAGAAACTTTCGGCAGAAGGTATGTTCAGACCTTACTTTCTGCCAAAATCAGATTTGGGTTGACAATTTTAACCACTTATCCTTTCCCAATGCACAAACAACTTTCGAAATCAATTAAACAAGATCAAAATATTTAACACCTTGAAGAACACTTGAATATATGATGAAGATACAAGAACAAACCCAGAAAAATTTAAATTTTCTGGTACACCGACACTGCCGAACACGAGTTTTGGCCGAAACTTCAATAAAAACCACCTTTTAACATGTGAAAAAGATAAACAACAAGGTTTTTATAAAAACTTCTAGCAAAACATGAAGATTTTCGAAGCTAAAAACAGAAAAATCCAGAAAATACAAGCTTCTAAATCTCGAAACACACCCGAAAACACTCGGTTTTAACAAGGAGAAGAGCCAAAGCTCTGATACCACTTGTAGGTCCCTCTCGAGGATGAGATCAAACCTTATCCTTGTTATATCAAACACACTAGCGAGTGCGGAATCCAAGCTAGCATGCAACCGAGTATTTTACACGAGAACAAGCACAAACACGACACACAACATTCAACGATTAACACCACTTGTATTAATGCGTATGAAAGGTTCGGTTACAAGTCCAATGTTCACAGATGTATTCTGCAAACTCTCAAAGTTCTCTCGTGTGTGTGCTCTCAACTCTCTCTTGTGTGTCACCTTTCTAGTGTTCTCTATCGTGTCCCGAATGTCTAGACTGAAATGAACACAACACTTGGGTATTTATACCCGACACAGCAGCTATGGTCGAAGGATAAGGTGATCTGGTCGAAGGATCATCTATCGACCAGAATTCTACCGAAAGATCCATACATACCTCGAAGGATGATATCCTTCGAGGTCCATCTGTATCTATCGAAAGACATTATCTTTCGAGGTCATCGAAGGATACAAACCATCCTTCGATGATATCCTTCGACACAAGCATGTTTCATCCAATGTGCTAACTGTTTGGCCAAGTCCAACCGGAGGATGGTTGACTTGGTCAAACTTACATCGAACGCACATATAAACAAATATGCATCAAGACATCGTTTTGTATCATGACACATTACAGACAAAGTACAGACACAAGCAGCTTTGTCTTGATCTTCGTGTCTTCAAGTCGAAACCAAGTCGAACTGAGCTGAGTTGAACTGAGCCGAGTCGTGTCCACAAAATATGCATCAACAAAAACCACTGGCACTGCTCCTCCAACTATTCTCTTTATTGATCAATTACCCCCAGATAATGCCAAAAAGGGGGAGAAAATTCAGGAGTGGAAAAAGAAGGGAATAGATGATGGTCTTTACATTGAACCAGAAAGGGATGCTATGACCAGAAAAATTCCTTTGCCAGATGGTAGCAAAAAGGTTGATGTTACCCAAAATGCACTTGATGAAGCTATAGCAAGTGTAAAAAAGGGATATAGAGGCAAAGGATATGTCAAGGTGGAATGAGGAGAAAAGAGCTTACATGGAGCTGAATGCGCAGGGTTGTTCTGAGCCAAAGGATGTTAAAAATCCTGTGCCAAAAAGAAATCTCACTAGAAAAGTGAGGGAACCCAAGTCCACACCATCCAGACCCACAAAGCATACTCCAAAACCACCATCCAAAAGCCCCCAACATCAAACCTCCACCCAAACAGTTGTTGTAACTCCTGCTGTATCAACATCTGCTGGTACTCCAGTTGTTTCAATATCTGTTATCACTTCAACATACACCACTTTAACACACGCCATAACCACTGCCTTACCACCACCATCATCACCACCAAAAACAACATCACCACCATCACCTCCTGCCAAAAAGCAGAAGACAGCAGATATTACAACATCTGTTGTAATGACAACAGTGGTTGAAACACCAGTTGTTTCAACAGCTGTTAGTCAATCACAAATCACTGCCACTCAAATCACCACCACAGATCCACCCAAAACATCATCTGCCTCTCCTACAATAAAAAGGAGAAGGATTTTCATACCAGATGATGATTCACCATCACCACCACCAACATCTTCAAAATATCTATCACTTGTTAAAATACCCAAACCTGTTCCTCTCTCATCAGCTCAAATTCAAAAGCCCTTAGCTCCTGCAGGTGTTAAATTTCCTCTTGAACTCATAGCAGTTAGAGAAGAAATAAAATCTTTCTACTATGAGGATGATCCTGCTAAAAGGAGTTTGCCATCTGTTGAAGGATATCCAAGGCCAAATAATATTGAAGAATATCTGAAAGTCAAAGCTAAGAAAGCAGATGATATCTCAAAAAGAAATTCACAAGGGAAATCTGATAGAGAAATTCAGCAGAACTATCAATACTTGCTCACACAAGTCAGATCTTTGGAACAGTTTGCAAAGAATGTATGCCAACAAGTATCAGAAAAGGCAGATGAATCCCTGAGAAAAGATTATGTTGAAAAGATCATGGCCCACAAGCAATACAAAGGAGAAAAACACATGTATAAGGACTGGACAATTCCTGAGCTGGAAAGTGGAGCAGCCAGGATTCAAGACATGATCAAGAATAAAGTGAAACATACTCCTCCAGATTGGGCAAAGTTCAAAAAGAATGTTCCTGATAAAAAGGTAGAGCTGAGGAGAATGAAAGAGGAATTAGCTGCTGCTGATTACGGGTCTTTGAATCAAGTATTGAGCTGGAAAGAAGACAGAGTCAGGGCTACCTACAAAAGCTTGGAGAAATTAAGAAAGACAGATCCTACTGCTCCATAAAAGCCTGACTATCCTGAAGCAGAGGTTTCAAAAAGACCATCAAAGCTGCAAATCAGGAGAGCCACTGCTCCAGCTGGTGCTGCTATCTACAAAAGAAAGCAACAAAAACAACTGGTTACTGAAACAGTGGCAGAATTAATGGCAGGAGATGAGCTTGTAAAAGAAGGCATTAAGCAGATGATAGCTGATACTCTTGGCCTGAATCTACCTGCAAGTACTGCTCAGACAGTCATCAATAGGCCAACATCTCCAAACACCTCATCAAATAAAAATCTCCCAAGAAACCCACATGACTCAAAAGTACTAAAGTGGAAAACTGACAAACAAACCCATGTACTGACAGTGTTCAAATCTAGTGGAGAAGTGAAGAAAATAACAAGGGAACAAGCACTTTGCCTAAGTCTTGAAGACTTGCAGGATCTCCTTGATCTTCCACTGTGTAGGGATGATGATGACACAGATGCCTTAGCTTTTGAGTTACAACTCAAAGGGCAAATAAGGGAACTGTTGATGAGGCAATAAAGATCTACAAATAATGAAGAGTCTTGGCATTATCTGTTCCAGGGGGAGATTGTTGGGATTGAACCCTACCAAAGGAACAGATAATTAAAGCCAAAACTGGATCAGAGCAGTGGATCCAGAATAAGCAGATGTTATGTATTCAAATCTCTCCCCTTGAAAGTGGTTTCAACATCTGCTGACCTCCTATCTACTGATCGTACAAACTGCTGATCAAGTAAAAGACTGATGAAAGATTAAAGCTCTGTTGTTCAATCTGCTGCCTTGAGTCAAGCTCTGCTGATCATGACAAGTACTGCTGGGTTCACATCAGTGGAAGGATGCAGCAGTAGTTTAGATATCTTTATGTAATGAAATGTAATAACAGTAGTTAGCATAGCAGAGGTTGTATAGATCAGAGGTTAGAGTTTGTTAGGAGGTTAGATGTCACTTTCATGGTGACGTCAGCTTAGATGCCTCAGTGGTTTGCTCGTGCCTATAAATAGAACAGTACCATGCACTGTTCTATTTAGCTCTTTACAAAATCTTCTTCCTGCACGAACAAACACTGTGAGCTCAGGCTGAGGGGGAGTTTGCATTCATACATGCATTGTAATCGTTATTGAAATAAATTCAATCTTTCAGTTCTTTGTTGAAAATGTTTGATTAAAGCAATTCTCTCGTTTGATTGTGTGCAAAGTTTGTTTCCATCTTAATTCCGCTGCACAACTCATTCATCTTCATCTTAATTCAAACGTAAAACACAATCAAAACCAAACTCAGATCCTAACAAGGTGGAAAGATTATTGAAGTCCAAGATGATTAGGGAAGTCAAATTTCTCAAATGGCTAGCTAATGTAATTGTGGTTCAAAAGAAAAATGGGAAATGGAGAGTTTGTGTAGATTACACAGACTTGAACAAAGCATGTCCTAAAGACCCATTCCCTCTGCCTCATATCGACTCAATGGTGGATGATACTGCCGGTCATGAAATATTAACCTTCATGGATGCATCCTCAGGATTCCAGCAGATACAAATGGAACCTTCGGACCAGGAGGATACTGCTTTTATAACACCAACATGTATTTATTGTTATACTGCTACGCCTTTTGGTCTAAAGAATACAGGTGCAACATATCAAAGATTGGTGAAAATGATGTTTAAAGACAAACTAGGGGACACCATGCAGGTGTACATCGATGATATGGTGGTAAAATCCAAGAAGGCTGAGGATCACCTCCGGGATATTAAAGGAGCATTTGATATCCTGGACCAGTACAACATGAAATTAAATCCTGCTAAATGCCATTTTGGAGTGGGAGCAGGAAAGTTTTTGGGATACATGGTGACTAAAAGGGGGATCGAAGCAAGCCCGGAACAGATCAAAGCTATCCTGGATATCAAGTCACCTTTAAACATGAAAGATGTACAAAGATTAACAGGGCGAGTAGCGGCATAAAACAGGTTTATATCGAGATCCTCAGAAAAATTCAAGGAATTCTACGACATCCCGAAGAAGAATAAGAAATTTGATTGGGGAGAGAAGCATGAAGCGGCCCTGCAGGAATTGAATCAGTATCTTTCAACTGCACCTCTATTGATGAAGCCCGAGGATGGTGAACCATTATTCCTGTATCTTGCAGTATCAGGGAATGCAGTAAGTGTTGTTCTGGTAAAGGATCACGAAGGTCAGCAGTATCCTGTCTATTATGTTAGTAAAAGTTTATTAGACGCTGAAACTAGATATTCTCATTTAGAAAAATTAATATTGGCCCTAGTTATGGGGTCAACTAAGCTTAGACATTATTTTGAGACACATAGGATTCATGTTAAAACTAATTATCCTGTTAAAAATGTGCTTAGGAAACCTGAGATGTCAGGTAGAATGGCTAAATGGTCAGTGAAATTAAGTGCCTATGATCTAGTATATGAACCTAGGAATGCTATAAAGTCTTAGGCTTTAGCAGACTTTATGGCTGATTTCGGTAGTGATATTCAAAATGAAGTAGACCTAGAAGTACAACAACTAGGAGAAACCTTAGAATCCTGGACATTATATACTGATGGTGCATCTAATGTGAGAGGTGTAGGATTGGGTATACTACTAAAATCGCCACAGGGGGACATATTACCCCAGGCTATTAAGTGTGAATTTCCTGCCACTGATAATGAAGCAGAATATGAAGTTTTGATTGCAGGATTAGAGTTGGCCAGGAATATGAATATTAAAAGTTTGCAAGTATTTGTTGATTCCTTGTTAATTGCTAACCATTTTAATGGATCCTATGCAGTCAAAGGTGAACGATTAATCGAGTATCTTGAAATTCTCAAAAAATTAGCAGGATATTTCGATGTTTTTACACTTGAACAGGTACCAAGAGAGGATAATGCTGAAGCGGACTCCTTGCCAAACTTAGGATCTTCAGTTAGAATACCAAAGGGAACTCAGATACCAATACTACATATCCTGTATCCTGCAGTGAATCTTTTCAAATCTCATGATAAGGAAGTAGCAAGTATTCATGTTCCTGATGATGAGTATCCTGAGGAGGATCCTAAGTCCTGGACGACCCCATCATGAAATACCTCAGAAAAGGACACATCCCAAAGGATAAGAATCCTAAGGCTTTTTGGATGAAGGTATCCCGATTCACTATTATAAATAATGTTCTATATAAGAAATCTCTTACAGGACCATACCTGAGGTGCTTGGAGGATCCCGAAACTAAGGAAGTACTTCAGGATATACACGAAGGAGATTGTGGTAACCATACTGGTGGCAGGTCATTATTCTCAAAGGTGTTAAGTGTTTTGGTCAAAAATCACACAAGGATAATGCAACCAAATCCGATTTTGTGAGGTGTGATGCTTGAAAAGATGAACAAATATATGAATAAAATGAATGTTGGACACAAGGATTTATACGAGGAAAAAGCCCTTGATCAATATATGATCTCCAGCACAAAAAACCTCGGGTGATGGAAACTACCGATCACCAAATATATTAAACAAACAATGTAAACTATTCGGGATGACAACAAGATTGCTACAAGGATCACTAGTGTGCAAAAAGTATGTAATCGCCAATAAGTTGCAGAGAGTTCTCGAGTGTGTGTGTGTTGCTAATTTTATATCTCATCAAGCTTGTTATCCCCTTATAAAAATAGAAATAAACTAGCTAGCTAATAATCCGCAAAAGGTGCTAGTTTCCCACGATCTCCACAACGGTCACGAAGGCCATGCACGTGTAGAATTAGAAGACATATTCCCTTGGAATCTCGGCAAGACCAAGTCCCACTCGAATACTCCTACAAAACAAGTTCAAATATAATGGAAATAATCGTTAGTATATGGATAATAATGAGGATCCCGGATCCTTATTCTTGCAACGTCTCCTGAGGATCCTTAATTCAAACTGAACTGAGGATCCGTGATCCTGGCTGCACTTGAGGATCCGTGATCCATATGCTGTGAAAATCCATCTCTAACAATTACCCCCAAAATATGAGGAATTAAATATAACTAAATGAGTCATATTTTCTGCTTTATCTCGAACGAGTTGGTTAGCGAAAAACTAGCCGTTGCCAACGGACTAGCCGTTGCGAATATGACGTCAGCAACAAGACTTCCTGTAGAATCATCATTATATATATACAGGTTAGAGATAAGGAACAAGATGCATTTAAATTCGAGCGTTTCACCCCTTTAAATCTTCATCCGGAGATCAAACATGTATTCTCTCTTTCCTTCTCTCTAAATTCTTGTCTTCCAATCCTTTATTCTCCGAGCATCCATGGCGAAGATGACTCTCCAATCCTCACCTGCTAAGGATCCTAAGAAAGACAGCCCCTTGAAAAGCCAGGGTGTAACTAAAAACCCTTCGCTGGAAATCTGCTGTTTCACCGATCCTGAGATCGATCGGATACGTCATTGCTTTCCGGCGGAAGCCGTCTTTAGATCATTTGACTCTTCAACAAAGAGTGACTTTGTTTCTGATGCTTGGATCACTTTTCTGACAACTCCTTTTCTGATATGGTTTTCTTATCCTTTCCCTGCTTTTACACAATCCTTCTTCACACTCACGGGCATGAGCTACATACAAGCCATGCTAATGATGTGGAGAGTTCTTTATACCCTAGAAAACATCATCGACAGGAGGGTGTAGAAATAGGGGTATCTGAGTTGAGTCAAATGTACAACCTTGTTAGCCACGGTTCCCATCGCTTTCTGTTTAAACACAAACCTGGCCAGCCTCATCCAATCCTCAAAACCACCAAAAATGACACCCACTGGAGGAACCAATTCTTCTTTGTAAGGAGGGACTCAATGCCAGATGGGACAGACCTTCCCAAAAGATGGATCACCCAGGGTATGATATGGGATCCTTAAACAGGGATCATAGTAGGACTCTTTTTCTTTTAAGGATAACTGATTTTTTTCCTGTTTCTACTGTGCAGCTATCTCGCTCTCTCATATTCAAGAAACACCTACAACAAAAGAAAGGATTTCTGCTTTCTGGAACCTTGATCCTGCTGTAAGGATATTTCAACTCAAAGCAAAGCATTCACAAGAAGTATCCTCCAGTTCCTTCACAATGTCAAGTAAGTATTCAAATCTATGTGTGAATAGATATTTAAATGAAAGTAAAATATGAATACTTATCTGTGTTTTGCATTTGTAGGCGCTGGAAAATCCTCAAAATCAGCTTCCAGGTTCAGTGTCAGTGATCTTGATGCATTTGCTTCCTCAAAGTCCATCAAGAATGAACTAGCTGCCAGTCCTATCATCCCGAACCCTAAAGGCATGAGCACGCGGAGTAAGGGTTCCAAGAAAAGAAAGAACTCTGAGCCCACTGAAGGCCTCCCTCTCATCCAACACCAGTTCGAGGAGTATGCCTCTGAGGTAAGGATCCTGGAACCATAAGTCCGATCTTCCCTTTCTGAGGATAACGGATCCTGACTAAATGCTTCCTTTATGCAGAAATTTGCTGAGATCCAAATGCTCCTGGATCAACATGTGGCTGAGACTGAGCAGCAAAAGCTAGACTTCCAGAAGATATTCCTGGCCAAAGACAAGACAATTTCCTCCCTCGAGAAGGATCTCAACCTGGTGAAAAAGGAGCTGGTCCTGACCCAGATCACAGCTCAGCAGGAGAAGGAAGAGGTGATGGAAGGGGAAAAGCTCTCTACTACAATCGCCATGCTCAAGATCAAGCTACAAATGGCTAAGGAGGCTGAGGATCCTACTTTCGACAGGTCTGCTTGGAATCAAGAGGCTTGGAAGCAGAAGCTGGCGGAGCAGGATGATGAACAGGAAGCTGAGGAGGTCTTGGCAATTGAGGCTGGTAGCAGTGGTGTGAAGGATCCGGTGGAAGAGGTAGCTGGTGGTGACGATACAGCGAAGGTTTAGGCTGCAACAATGGGCGATGATGGATTTATAAAGACGCGGCCGGAGCCCATTTTTTATGGTTTTATGGTTTTTTGTTTATTGGTGTTTTTAAACAATGCTGATCTGTACTTGAACAATAGTATTTATGTTTAAGAATCACAGATCCTTGGGACAATAGGTAGGATGATAGCTGGTGGAGGGATCCTCTGTTTGGGGGATGAAGCCACTATTATCCTGCCATCTTTATTTCCTGCACTTTAGACTTTGTTAATATGGACACCCTTTACCTACCCCAGCGGACGGGCCACGTATTTGTTTTGGTCAAAAATCAAGCAATGATAATGCAACCAAACTTTCTGTTGTGAGGTATGATGCTTGAATTGATGAACAACAATAAGGATCACTATGAAATGTAATGAACAAGTGACACGAAGATTTATACGAGGAAAAAGCCCTTGATCAATGAATGATCTCCGGCATAAAAAACCTCGGGTGATGGAAACTACCGATCACCAACTCAAATTGAACAAGAAATGTAATACAACTTCAGATGATAGCGAGCTAAGTACAAGGATCACTATAGTGTATTGTGTAAAAAAGTGTGTAATCGCCAAGTGAATTAACGAGAGCTGGTGAGAGCAGTTGTACGAGTGTGTGTGTTAGCCAAAAATAGCCAAGTGTTTTCTAATTAGCTCGCTACCCCTTTAAAAATGGAAAATATCTTCACTAACTAACATTCCGCAATTCATGCAAGTCCTCCACGACTCCATAACGTCAACTTTTGGCCAAGCACGTGCGGAATAAACATAGAATATGCTCCAGGAATATCGCCAAGACCAAGTCCAAGCTGGTACTCCTGCAAAACAGTTTCGAATTCAAAGTAGACAACCGTTAGTACAAGGATCCTTATGATGATCCATGATCCTGATCCTGCAACACTTCTAAGGATCACCACTTCAAACAGAATTGAGGATCACTAAACCCAACAGTAAATGAGGATCACTGATCATTGAGAAATCCTCCCCTAACAATTGCCCCCAAAATATAAGGAGTAATTATGTAAATAAACGAGTTGTATTTTGTTCTTATCCGCAATCAACCAACGGATAACTAGCCGTTGTAATCGGACTAGCCTCACTGAGGTGACTATCCTGCAAAATCATCATTATAAATAGGAGTAAGAGATAGGGATCAATCTGCATTTAAATTCAAGAGAAACTCCCTTTAAATTCATATCCGAAGATCAAACAGGTATCTCTCTTTCTCTTCTTCCTTTACGTTTTCTTTCTCTGCCCTTTCTTTTTTCACCTTCTTCACAATCAAGATGATGCTAAGATCATCACCGGCGAAGGATCACAAGAAGGATAGTCCTCTTAAGAGCCAGGGGATCATCAAAGATCTGGTGAATGAAAGGTACTGCTTCACTGACCCACAAATAGACAGAATCCGCTGTTGCTTTCCGGCGAACACCGTTTTCAAACCATTTGACCCCACCGTTCTAAGTGATTATGTTTTTGAAACTTGGGTAGCTTTCCCGGTTACTCCTTTCACAATAGGATACTCATATCCTTTCCCTGAATTCACCCAGTCTTTCTTTTCCCTCACCGGCATCTCCTATATTCAAGCCATGCCTATGATCTGGAGGGTCTTATATACCTTTGAAAGGATCATAGTGCAAGAAGGCATTGACCTGGGAATGTCGGAGTTGGCTGAGATGTATGACCTCGTAACATTTGGATCCCACCGATATCTACTCAAGCGTAAACCCGGTGAAGAGCACCCAATCTTCAAAGTCACCAAAAATGATACCAACTGGAAACGGCGTTTTTTCTTCGTCAGAAGGGATTCTATCCCGGATGGAAAGAATCTGCCAAGGAAGTGGAGCACCCATGGTAGGATAGAGGATCCTAAGAAGGATCACCAGATAACCTTGTTTTTGTATAAGGATCACTAACACCCTTTTGTTTCTGTTGTACAGCTATCTCTGTTTCGCACCTTATACCATCACCTGCCACCAAGGAAAGGCTCGCTGCTTTCAGAAGACTTGATCTTGCAACAAGGTCATTCAAAACAAACACCCAGGATTCTCAAGAAGTATCCTCAGGCTCTGTCACTATGTCAAGTAAGTATCCTGTTCTTTGTATAGTTAAAGGTTTAAATAAATAGTTATATATGAATAGAATAAGGATACTTATCTGTTTTGAATGTGTAGGCGCCGGTAAATCCTCAAAATCTGCCTCCAAGTTCAACGTCACTGATCTTGACAATGTCAGATCCTCCAAGAAAAAGTCTACTGCTAGCCCCTCCGTTGTAATCCCCAAGGCTACCACTTCAAGGGGAAGAGGTGGAAAGAAAAGAAAGACCTCTGAAGCTGACAACCTTCAAGGCTTACCTCTGATCCGTCATCAATTCCTCGAGTACTTTAATGATGTTAGGATCATTGGCTTAACTTGATTATCCTGCCCATTTGAGGATCACTTGATCCTAATCTTTGCACTGTCTTCTTTGTAGAAATTCGCGGAGATTGAGGACTATGTTGGGAATGTTGAAGAGCTTGAGGAGAAGTACTCTGACCTCCAAAAAGTGGCGGTGCTCAAGGATCACAAGATTGCCTCCCTTGAAAAGGATCTCAATGATGCCAAAGCTCAAACAGCTGCAATTCTGATCAATGTTGATTATGAGAAGCATGAGATCACGGAGGATGCTAAGGTCTCTGCTGCCATTGCCATGTACAAGACCAAACTACAAATGGCTCAAGAAGCTCAGGATCCTGCCTTTGATAGGAGCAGCTGGGATATGGAGGGCTGGAAGGCTAGGCTGGCTGAGTTGGAGGATGAGGATGAGGCTGAGGAGGTTCTGGCAATCGAAGCTAGTGGCAGTGGCAAGGATCATGCGAAGGATACTGGAGCTGGAGGGGATGATGATGCAGCGAAGGTGTAAGCTGCATGAATGGGCGATGGAGGACATTTCTAGACGTAGCCGGAGCCCATTTTTTAAGTTTGGTTATGGTTTTTGTTTTGATGATGTTTTTGTTGAACAATGATGGGTTGTACTTAAACAATAGTAATTAGGGCTAAGGATCATGGATCCTTTGAACAATAGGCAGGATAATGGGTGGTGGATGGATCCTCTGTTTGGGGGATGAAGCCACTCGTTATCCTTCCGTCTTTAATTTCCTGCACTTGTTAGACCTATGAACAATGGACACCCTTTACCTACCCCAGCGGACGGGCCACGTATTGCTGGTAGATGCTTGGGGTAGGTAATTTTGACAACCTTAAAGGGTTTAATGTTTTGTAAATAAAATAACTTTAACTTTTTGGCTTATCCTGTGTTGATATCCTTGTTAATATTTTACTTTCCAACTGCTGTAATGTTTATTTTGTTTAAACTTATCAAGTAAAGAAAAAATTTAAGAAATATCCCCAAAAAGTTTAGGATATGGTCAAGGATCACATATCCCATAATCGATAAGTTCTGAAAAGTAATATAGTTTAAGGATTCATAAGTTCAGTTGTCAAAGGATAAGGGTTACTTAAATGAATAATGAATAAAATCAAAAAAGTTAAGGATCATACCTGAGGATCCAAGTTAGGATCCTAACCTTTGACACTTATAATCAGGATAACCCAAAAGACAAACCTTAGTAGAAGGTAAGGATCAAGGATCCTTGGTCGTTTGTTTCCAAAAACCTGAAATAGGATACAACTTGGGACTAAGTCAATATAAGATAAGAGTTGGTAACTGGGGACAAGCCCAACAATTCTGGGGACAAGCCCAAAAGATAACTGGGGACAAGCCCAAGGATAACTGGGGACAAGCCCAAGGATAACTGGGGACAAGCCCAAGGATCGTGTGTAAACTGGAGTATGGCCCTCACTGGCGACTATCCAAACTTAGTGACATGAAAATGCCAAAACCTTAGCTAACGTGAAAACGTTAGAAACCTTAGGAACGGATGTATGGTACGTCTACCATTATACGTAGGATCCTGAATATAGCCAGTACATTGAAATTGTCAGCCCCTAAAGCGGGTACTGGTCCCATTGCCATGAACTATACCAGGATCATAGTGCGCTACTGGCGAAACTGGGGACAGGCCCAAACTGGGGTCAAGCCCAAATAACTGGGGTCAAGCCCAAATAACTGGATACTTCTGTGGATACTCAATCCTTGGGTAAGGATACTTGAACCTTCAAAACTCAGAAACAAGTGAAAGGAGGATAAAGGATACAGGATCCTTATCCTTATATAGGATAATTAACAAATGAAATAGTAAGAGATCAGAATATTACCAGAGTGAGGATTATCTGTCCTGTAAGGATCCTTCAAGGATACTAGTCAGGTGAGGATCATGGATCCTTATCACATGAAGTATTTCTTCAAGTGGACAGCATTCCAAGCTCTTGGTAGCAAATCACCTTCCATTGTTAGCAATCTATATGCCCCCTTTCCTGCCTCAGCTTCAATCAAGTAAGGGCCTTCCCACTTTGGTGCTAGCTTTCCATCAGCAGGATTGGTGGTATTCTGAAATGCTTTCCTCAATACCATATCACCAACTTGGAATTTCCTGATCCTGACATTTTTGTTGTAGGCTCCAGCCATCCGTTGTTGATAACTAGCCATCCTTATCCTTGCCAAATCCCTGATTTCTTCTATAGTATCCAAGTCTTGAACCAAGTTTTCAGCATTTTCTTCAGGATCACGAATGCTTGTTCTTGCAGTTGGAACCACCATCTCTGTAGGGATCACTGATTCTGCCCCAAATACTAAAGAGAATGGAGTTTGGCCAGTCGCATTCTTGGGAGTTGTCCTATCAGCCCAAAGCACATAAGGTAGTTCTTCTGCCCATTTTCCTTTCTTGGATCTAAGCTTCTTCTTCAAATTGTTGATGATGATCTTGTTGGGTGATTCTGCCTGACCATTAGCTTGTGGGTGGACTGGTGTTGATGTTATCATCTTAATCCCCCAACTGTCACAAAAGTTAGTAGTTCTACTCCCAATAAATTGGGATCCATTATCACAAACAATTTCAGAAGGGATACCAAATCTAGTAATAATGTTTCTTTTAATAAAGGATATAACTTCTTTTTCTCTGACTTGAGCAAAGGCTTCAGCCTCTATCCACTTGGAGAAGTAATCAGTCATAGCAAGCATGAATACTTTTCCACCAGGTGCCTTAGGAAGCTTACCAACTATATCCATTCCCCATCTCATAAATGGCCAAGAAGAGGATATAGGATGCAAAAGTTCTGCTGGTTGGTGAAGGATATTACTATGTCTCTGACAAGGATCACACTTCTTAGCATACTCCATAGCATCCTTCTTCATAGTGGGCCAATAGTATCCTGTCCTCAGGATCCTTGAGAATAATGCCCTGCCCCCAGTGTGGTTTCCACAATCTGTTTCATGGAAATCCTTTAAGACTTCTTGGACTTCAGGATCCTCAATACATCTTAGATATGGTCCTGCAAGAGATCATTTATACAACATATTATTCAATATTGTAAATTGAGATACCTTAGTTTTGAAAGCCCTTGGGTTTTCTCCTGTAGGAATTTCTCCATGTTGTATGTATCTCATGATTGGGAGGATCCATGATCCTGAATGAGATTGAGTATCATCACTAGGGATGACTGCAGAATCCTCTCCTATCTCCAAAGCTACATGATCCTCGATAGCAGGGGTCAGGATATGGATAATAGGGATCCTTATATCTTCCGGGATCTTCAAGGATGATCCTAGATTTGCTAATGCATCAGCCTCTGCATTCTCTTCCCTTGGTACCTGTGTCAAACTAAAGGAAACAAAAGAGAGTGCCAATTCTTTAACTATCTCTAAATATTTGATTACTTTTTCACCTTTAACAGCATAGGATCCATTAAAGTGATTAGTGATCAATAAAGAATCTACGTGTACCTCAAGATACCTGATCCTCATATGCTTAGCAATTTGCAAACCAGCTATCAAGGCTTCATACTCAGCCTCATTGTTGGTAGTTTGAAATTCACAAGCTATGGAGTGGGGTATTATGTCCCCCTGTGGCGATTTTAGTAGTATTCCAAGCCCTGTTCCTTTCACATTAGAGGCTCCATCAGTGAAGAGTATCCAAGGATCCTTAGTTTCTTCAAGCTGTTGGACTTCTAACTCAGCTTCCTTTTGCAAATCACTACTAAAATGTGCCACAAAGTCAGCTAAGGCTTGGGATTTGATGGCAGTCCTTGGTTCATATCTTATATCATATGCACTTAGCTTCACTGCCCACTTAGCCATCCTTCCTGACATTTTAGGTTTTCTGAGAACATTCTTAATTGGAAAATTAGTCTTAACAATAATGGCATGAGTCTCAAAATAGTGTCTTAATTTAGTAGATGCCATAATTAATGCAAGGATAAGTTTTTCTAAATGTGAATACCTGGATTCAGGATCAAGTAAACTCTTACTTACATAATAAACAGGATGTTGTGTACCTTGGTGATCCTTAACAAGGACCGCACTTACTGCTTTCGAGGATACCGCTAAGTATAAGGATAATACATCCCCTTTTTCTGGTTTCATCAGGGCCGGGGCTGAGGATAGGTAATCCTTAAGAGCTTTGAGGGCACTTTCATGCTTCTCAGTCCATTCAAATTTCTTGTTCTTCCTCAGGATGTCATAGAATTCCTTGCACTTTTCTGAGGATTTGGATATGAATCTGTTCAAGGCTGCGATCCTGCCTGTCAATCTTTGCACATCCTTAGCATTGGCAGGAGATTTGATATTCACAATAGCCTTGATTTGCTCTGGACTTGCTTCAATGCCCCTCTTTGTCACCATATAGCCTAAGAATTTACCTGCCTTAACACCAAAATGACACTTGGAAGGATTTAGTTTCATATTATATTTATCAAGGATATTGAATGCTTCTTCCAAGTCTCTAAGGTGATCCTCAGCCTTCTTGGACTTAACCACCATGTCATCAATATAAACTTCCATAGTGTGTCCAATTTGTTCCTTGAACATCATATTGACTAGCCTTTGATAGGTAGCACCTGCATTCCTTAGTCCAAATGGCATAGCAATATAACAATATATACCAGTTGGGGTCATAAAGGCCGTATCCTCTTGATCAGATGGTTCCATCTGAATTTGTTGGAATCCGGATGAAGCATCCATAAAACTTAACAACTCATGACCCGCGGTAGCATCCACCATGGAGTCAATGTGGGGTAATGGGAAAGGATCCTTGGGACATGCCTTGTTTAAATCAGTGAAATCGACACATACCCTCCACTTTCCATTTTTCTTTTGAACAACAACCACATTGGCTAACCATCTTGGATACTTAACCTCTCTAATCATACCTGCCCGAAGTAGTTTATCTACCTCTTCCTGGATAATGGCATTCCTTTCAGGTGCAAACTTTCTCCTCTTTTGATGTATAGGCTTGAATGACCTGTCAATGCCAAGTTTATGAGTAATTATATCTTTGGATATACCTGTCATGTCCTCATGTTTCCAAGAAAAGGTAGTTTTCCTTCTTTTAAGGAAGGATATTAGCTTATGTTCAATGTCGCTAAGGATCCCTGATCCTATGAAGATCTTGGATTCAGGATCATCAGGATCCATGAGAATTTCTTTCAAATCCTGCTCTCTTGCCTCCAAGACATCTCTTGAAGGATACTTTAATTGCTATTGCCCCCTTGGTCTTGAGGCTGGCTTCATTGATGAGGTATAGCAATTCTTAGCTTCTTGTTGATCACTCTTAATTTTCACCACTCCCCAAGGACTTGGAAGCTTTACACACTGATGATAGGTGGATGGGACTGCCTTCATATCATGTATCCATGGCCTGCCAAGGATAACATTGCAGCAAGATAAGCAATCTATAACACAAAACTTTTGATAAGAATGCAATCCTTCAATATAGATTGGGAGTTTAATGTCCCCCAATGTATTCTTACTTTCTCCACTGAATCCCACAAGTACTGAGGATCTTGGGATAATATCAGACTCCGGGATATTCATCTTCTTGAGGAAATCAAGTTGAATGATGTTCACAGAGCTTCCTCCATCTATAAGGATCCTGCGAACAAAGTGGTTAGAAATAAACAATGTAATTACAAGACCATCATGATGAGGATCCTGGACATCAACACGATCATCCTCATCAAAGGTTATGACTTTATCCTGGGTGACAACGGAGGTCCGGACAGGTCTGTCTCCATTATCCATCTTGGTTTCCTTAGCATGTCTTTTTGCTGCTGAAAAGGAGGTACCACAAATGTCTGATCCACCGGATATGAAGTTTATGACTTGTGCATCTGCTGGAGGAGCAGGAGCCCTTTCTGGGATCCTTTCAGGATCCTGGATCCTTGACTTCTTTCGTCCCAAGAGTTCCTTTAAATGCCCCTTGCTCAACAAGTAACCAATTTCCTTTCTTAGTGCAATACACTCTTCAGTGAGATGCCCAAAATCCTCATGATATGCACACCACTTGGACTTATCCTTCGTAGCAGCTGGTTTATCACTTTTTCTTGGCCACCTAGCCTTCTCACCTAGATTCTGAATTGCAAGGATTAGTTCATTGTTATCAACAGAAAAACAGTATTCAGAAATAGGAGGATAATCCTCATCATCCTCTTCTTGCTCCACTGAATGCACATTCTGGTTATCAGACTTATTGTAGAACTTGGATTTGTTGTTCCTGAAGTAGGATCCTTGTTTCTCCTGTTTTGAGGATCCTGCTAATCTATCCTGGATCCTTTTGTCATCCTCTAGGCGGATGAATCTAAGGGCCCTGGTTCTTACTTCATCAAGATTCCTGCAAGGTGTCATAACAAGATCATCATAGAATGGTGAATCCCTAAGCAATCCCATTTTAAAGGCTTCTACAGCCGTAGCAATATCCAAGTTGGGAATATCTAAGGATTCTTTACTAAACTTAGTGATATAATCTCTAAGTGATTCATTTTGACCTTGTGTTACCCTATATAGATCACTAGTTAATCGTTCAAATTTTCTACTACAAGAGAATTGACTATTAAACAAATTAACTAGGTTGGCAAATGAAGTAATATAGTAAGGGGGAAGACTTAGCAGCCATTTAAGAGCAGATCCTGTAATTGTGGATCCAAATCCCTTGCATAGACATGCTTCTTTTAACCTCTCAGGAATTGAATTAATCTCCATCCTCTCCCTGTATTGAGCTACATGCTCCTCTGGATTCGTTGAACCATCATACAGTTTCATGGATGGTATCTGGAATCTTTTGGGTATCTCAGCATCACATAAGGGTGGTGCAAAACGAGATATCCTATGGCTACCATCTGCAATTTCAGGAATGGGTTTAACCACTCCTGGAACACTGGATATCATATCCTTGAGCTTCTGTAACTCCCGGGCCATAGCCTGATTGATACCTGTATCCTGCATTGAGCCATGGTTAGTGTTATATGAATTATTATAAGTGTTACCTCCCACAGGATTCATGTTTGGAATTCCATATGTGAATCCATATTGACGGGACTCCGGTATGACTGAAGGACCAGAAGAGGCAATGATTTGCATTGGTATGAAGTCTCCTTGAAGAACATCGGTGCTTGGAGGCTGCATACTTCTTAAGAATCCCTGATCCTGGAAGATGTTGGATCCTTGAAGCTGAGATGATCCTGGACCCATGGAGGATCCTTGAAGCTGGGAGGATCCTGGACCCATGGAGGATCCTTGGAGCTGGGAGGATCCTAGACCCATGGAGGATCCTTGGAGCTGGGAGGATCCTGGACCCATGGAGGATCCTTGGAGCTGGGAGGATCCTGGACCCATGGAGGATCCTTGGACCGGGTGCATTCCCAAATATCCTCCTGACGTAAAGTATCCCTGATGCTGAGAAGAGGATCCTAATGGTTGAGAAAAGAATCCTTGAGGCTGGGAGTGAGAACCAAATGCCTGACTCATAGTTGCTGTTCCATAACGTCTTCCTGGTAATTCACCCAAGTATTGCACGTCCGGAACTACTGAGTGTTGGGAAGTTATGACTGGAGTGTCGAAGTTCAGCGATCTTGGCATCAGAGGGGAGTGATCCTCCACTGATTTCTTCTGTTTCTTAATCTCATCGATCTCCCGGAGGATCCTTTCGTTGGTTTTGTCCTGCTCTTGTGCATGATTCCTCATCTGCAAAATCAGAGTGTAAAGATCATTAGTAGTAGGATTAGTTGAAACAGAAGAAGTTGGTGGTTTTTGGAAAATGGGGGTTGGTTTCTTCGCAGCATTCTCAGCATTCTTCTGGGATCTAGAAGGTGGTGGAGGCAAAGGAGGAACGCCTTGTGAAGAACTGAAGGACGGCATCAAGTTTGAAGTGTTCTTTGCTGAAGAAGCCATCTGCCTAGTTGTTATGAACCGAAATGATCACGAATATACGAATCTTCTTAGGAATGAAGCACCAATTGCCCCACGGTGGGCGCCAAACTGTTTTGGTCAAAAATCAAGCAATGATAATGCAACCAAACTTTCTGTTGTGAGGTATGATGCTTGAATTGATGAACAACAATAAGGATCACTATGAAATGTAATGAATAAGTGACACGAAGATTTATACGAGGAAAAACCCTTGATCAATGAATGATCTCTGGCATAAAAAACCTCGGGTGATGGAAACTACCGATCACCAACTCAAATTGAACAAGAAATGTAATACAACTTCGGATGATAGCGAGCTAAGTACAAGGATCACTATAGTGTATTGTGTAAAAAAGTGTGTAATCGCCAAGTGAATTAACGAGAGCTGGTGAGAGCAGTTGTACGAGTGTGTGTGTTAGCCAAAAATAGCCAAGTGTTTTCTAATTAGCTCGCTACCCCTTTAAAAATGGAAAATATCTACACTAACTAACATTCCGCAATTCATGCAAGTCCTCCACGACTCCATAACGTCCACTTTTGGCCAAGCACGTGCGGAATAAACATAGAATATGCTCCAGGAATATCGCCAAGACCAAGTCTAAGCTGGTACTCCTGCAAAACAGTTTCGAATTCAAAGTAGACAACCGTTAGTACAAGGATCCTTATGATGATCCATGATCCTGATCCTGCAACACTTCTGAGGATCACCACTTCAGACAGAATTGAGGATCACTAAACCCAACAGTAAATGAGGATCACTGATCATTGAGAAATCATCCCCTAACAGTATTGCTGGTAGATATTTGGGGTAGGTAATTTTGACAACCTTTGAAGGGTTTAAGTATGGATAAATAAATAAAACCTTTAACTTTTGGCTATCTTGCGTTGTTCATTCTGTGTCTATTTACCTTTCAATTGTAATTGTATATTTCTTATGAACTTACAAATTAATAATGAAAGAAATAGTTTGTGTTATAAAGTTTAGGATATAATCAAGGATCATATATCCTATTGTCAAAGTGTAAGGGTAACATAGATAAATTAAGAATAAAATTAAAGTAAATAAGGATCATACTAGAGAATCCAAGTTAGGATCCTAAATCCTTAATACTTATAATCATGTAACCAAAGGACAAACCTTTGTATGAAGTTAGGATCCAGGATCCATAACTGTTTAGCTTTGGAAACCTGAAATAAAACATAACTTAGGACTAAGCCAATCTGCAAAAGGAAGAGTTAGTGTCTGGGGACAAGCCCAACAATCTGGGGACAAGCCCAAAAAACTGGGGACAAGCCCAAAAAAACTGGGGACAAGCCCAAAAAACTGGGAACAAGCCCAAAAGATCTTGTGTAAACTGGAGTATGGCCCTTACTGGCGACTATCGAAACTTAGTGACATGAAAATGCTAAAACCTTAGCTAACGTGAAAACGTTAGAAACCTTAGGAACGGATGTATGGTACATCTACCATTATACTTAGGATCCTGAATACAGCTAGTACAATGAAATTGTCAGCCCCTAAAGCGGGTACTGGTCCCATTGCCTTTAACTGTACCAGGATAATCGTGCGCTACTGGCGAAGGTAGTAGATACCTTAAACTGGGGACAAGCCCAAAAATTGGGGATAAACCCATAAAACTAGGGACACACCCATAAAACTTAGGAGACTTCTATGGATACTTGATCCTTTGTCAAGGGTGCATCAACTTCTGCAAAACTCAGAACTAAGTGAAAAAAGGATAAAGGATCCTGGATCCTTCTCCTTGTAAAGTAAAGGATTGAATAAATTAGAATCAGATCATTACCAGAATGAGGATCATATATCCTCTAAGGATCCTTAATGTATACTAGATATGAAGATGGTCAAGGATCCTTGATCCTTTTACATGAAGTATCTCTTCAAATGGACAGCATTCCAAGCTCTTGGTAGCAAATCACCTTCCATTGTCAATAATCGATATGCCCCCTTTCCTGCCTCAGCTTCAATAAGATAGGGTTCTTCCCACTTTGGTGCTAACTTGCCATCAGTAGGATTTGTGGTATTTTGGAATACATTCCTCAATACCATATTACCAACTTGAAACTTTCTGATCCTGACATTCTTGTTATAAGCTCCAGCCATCCTTTGTTGATAACCAGCCAATCCTATCCTTGCCAAATCCCTGAGTTCTTCTAAGGTATCCAAGTCTTGAACCAAGTTTTCAGCATTTCCTTCAGGATCACAGATGCTTGTTCTTGCAGTAGGAACTACCATCTCTGTAGGGATCACTGATTCTGCTCCAAACACTAAAGAAAATGGAGTCTGGCCAGTACCATTCTTGGGAGTTGTCCTATCAGCCCATAGCACATAAGGTAGCTCTTCTGCCCACTTTCCCTTTTTGGATCCAAGTTTCTTCTTCAAGTTATTGATGATGATTTTGTTAGATGATTTTGTTAGATGATTCTGCTTGACCATTAGCTTGTGGGTGGACTGGTGTTGATGCTATCATCTTAATCCCCCAGCTGTCACAAAAGTTAGTAGTTCTATTCCCAATAAGTTGGGATCCATTATCACAAACAATTTCAGAAGGGATACCAAATCTGGTAATAATGTTTCTTTTAATAAAGGATATCACTTCTTTTTCTCTGACTTGATGTAAGACCCTAATTCGTATATGACTAAAGTCGCAGCGGAAATTCGTACCATAAAAATTTCTTTCGTTACAAGCACCTTTACGAGCTTAAAATCATTTCTAAGGTTAAACCTTTGACAATAAATACGTTTATTATATTCATTTATAATAAGAAAACATAAATTTATACTTATTAAACTACACACTCAAATACTTCCGTACAATCCTTTTAGTGACTCGATCTTCGATCGCCGATCTTCAATGATTTCCCATGTCTTAAACAACCTGCACTCACCATAAATGTTCATAACAATAGTACATATCATAAATAAAGGCAAGATTCATCATTATACATTCTTCGTTCCGTTATCTCTTTACTTTCAAACATTTCATCTGACCATCAATTTCTGGTGAAACTTCACCCTATGCCTGCATTACATTTTATACTCAAGGTACATCATTAACAACATTAGTAGTCAATCATAATATCAACCTGCATACGCCCTTACAATTATACCATCGTACATACATACATACATACATACATACATACATACATACATACATACATACATACATACATACATACATACATACATACATACATACATACATACATACATACATGCCTACCTACATATCGAACACATTCGTACTTACCCTAGTACATACTTACATACATGCCTACGTCCACATATACTTCCTTACACCCATATAATCAAATATACGCATTTATATACATACATACATGCATACCATCACACACACCTACCATACCTAAAACATAACATAGGATGGTTATAAATAGCTTTCAAGTGTTTAAATCCGTATCCGGAATATGCGTTGCGGGTTTGACAAGATTGAGGAGCTTTTCAGGAGCTTTACATGCCACCGGGTTGAAAACCGAAGCACCAGGGCACGTTACGGTTCAACCGGAAACACAAGACGCAAAAACATAAAAACTCACAAACAAGAGCCCGTCGCCGACGGGCCCCCAAGCCGTCGGCGACGGGTTGTAAATATGCCCGTCGCCCATTTAGCCCGTATCCAGGGTGTTAACCCGTCGGAAGAAAACAGCCAAACCAGAGCCCGTCGGCGACGGGGGGTGTACCCGTCGGCGACGCCCTCTCTAAAACCTCTTTTTCTGCAGATCCGTTTCATCGTCCGTACGCACTAAAACACGCATATCTTTTGAACCGTTTACCCGTTTAACCTCCCGTTTCTTCCTACATGTTTGTAAATTCACATTCTATCATAAGAACTTAAAATCCCGCATCCGGATTAAGGAAATTCTTATCTTACGCCCTATCGGCTTATTATCATATTCTAATTATTTGACCCGTTATGGATATTTGCGCATAATTGGTTTATGGTTTACAAAACCATACTCCCCACTTTTATACTTGACCAAAACCATCACACTAATTGAAAAGCTTGCTTATAAACTACTTTTAAGATTGTTCGCCCAATATACTCATCAAGGGCGTTTTAGTCAACTTCATTCCCATTATATACAACGAAAGACTTCAACACATACTTGACATCAAACATCATGTTTAATTAATAAAAGCATTATATTACTTAAACCACTAAGAAGTGACTACGGAAATCACTTACCTCGAGTGCCCGTTTCGTACGTGCTTCCTCCCATCCTTTCCGTTAGCCTTCCATGCTTTCCCATCTTGACATGATCCTAAACTTTCATGTCATTATGGTTGCCACTTCGTTAGTATAAACTCGCATATGGACATAGCATGTACTTAATGATTTCTCTACTATTACAATCATATCCGAAAGGCTAACCATGCCATACTTTCATTGTTGACTTTCAGAAAATCCAATGTCCTATTTACACACTTTCAACTTATGAACATGTATCCTTCTTAATAGGGTAGACCATAATATTAATGTTATACACATTACACACTCGTATTGTATGACATCTACAACTACACGATCACTTACTTATACACACATACACATATACTTACATAATCCATTCCATCCACACTAGCATTCTCATATTTTCACAACTAACACTTTAACCCATACTAAGCTAACCCAACATCATTTCAACATGATATCCACATGAACTATATCTAAAACACACTTCTCATGTTAATTTACTATCAAACACATCATTTTCACATTTCACATATATTCATCTTTTACTTACATACAATTTTCGTCTATTAAGCTCACCTAGGCATTTCATCAAACACTTGGTGTGCGTATCACTATCTTAGCACAATGTACAACCCATTCATGCATGACCCTCCATGTTCTTATCTTCATTCATCAAATTTAACTAAGCATCCATTTATTTCATGTCCTAATCATCTTATCTACAATAATTCATCACATACAACATACTACATCACAAATTACACAATTATTGAACATGGTGATTCACTCACTTCATCATCCCAAATGGGTTTTTCTTTTAAACAGGAATTTAATCAAAATCATGCACAACACATGTTTCATATGATGATTCTAACACATATTCATGCTAAATCTCATACAAATTCGTGGATTGATCATAACCCACTTCATACTAGATCATAAAATTAACTTCTATAACTTACATGATGTGTAGAAAGACTGGATGATCACGAATTTAAGCCCATGCATTAGTTCCTTGCCAATTCCCTCTTTCAATTTGAAGGATTTTGTGAGCTAGGGTTTTCATCCCATCCTCCTCTTCTCCTGGTCGATATATCGACACCCACACACACACCCCATGTGTGTTGGGTTTTAATTTTAATAACTAAAAGTTCTTTCCGTTTTGGCAACCTAGGCCCTTCTAGTTTAACTTACCATCATAAATGCTACAAATTTCATTTCCTAAATTATTTATTAGGCATTTAACTAAGTTCAATAACTTAGTTATTGTATCTCATTTTATTAAACATGGCAACATGCTAACGAATTTAATAATTCAAATTTTTTGGGGTGTTACACTTGAGCAAAGGCTTCAGCTTCTATCCACTTGGAAAAGTAATCAGTCATGGCAAGCATAAACACTTTTCCTCCTGGTGCTTTGGGAAGTTTGCCAACTATATCAATTCCCCATCTCATGAATGGCTAAGAGGAGGATATAGGATGCAGGAGCTCCGCTGGTTGATGAAGGATGTTGCTATGTCTCTGAAAAGCATCACATTTCTTTGCATAATCCACAGCATCCTTCTTCATAGTAGGCCAATAGTATCCTATCCTAAGGATCCTTGAGAACTGTGCTCTGCCCCCAGTGTGGTTTCCACAATCTCCTTCATGGAAATCCTTTAGGACTTCTTGAATTTCAGGATCCTCAATGCACCTTAGATATGGACCTGCAAGAGATCGTTTATATAATATGTTATTTAATATTGTAAATTGAGATACCTTGACTTTGAAAGCTCTGGGGTTTTCTCCTGTAGGAATCTCTCCATGTTGTATATATCTCATGATTGGGAGGATCCAGGATCCTAAATGCGATTGTGCACCATCACTAGGTATGATTGCAGAATCCTCTACAATTTCCATAGCTGTGTGATCCTCAATAGCAGGAGCCAAGATGTGGATGATGGGAATTTTAATATCCTCTGGAATCTTCAATGATGATCCAAGGTTGGCCAATGCATCAGCTTCTGCATTTTCTTCTCTAGGTACATGTGTCAAACTAAAAGAAGCAAAAGGTCTGCTAATTTCTTGACTATCTCTAGATATTTAATTAGTTTTTCACCTTTAACAGCATAAGAACCATTAAAGTGGTTAGTAATTAACAATGAATCCACATGTACCTCAAGATACCTGATCCTCATGTGCTTGGCAATTTGCAAACCAGCTATCAAGGCTTCATACTCAGCCTCATTATTAGTAGTTTGAAACTCACAAGCTATTGAGTGGGGTATTATGTCCCCTGTGGCGATTTTAGTAGTACTCCTAGTCCAGTTCCCTTGACATTAGAGGCTCCATCTATGAAGAGTATCCAAGGGTCCTTAGTCTCTTCAAGCTGCTGAACTTCTAACACAGCTTCCCTTTGTAGATCACTACTGAAATCTGCCACAAAGTCAGCCAAGGCTTGGGATTTAATGGCAGTTCTTGGTTCCTATCTTATATCATAAGCATTAAGCTTTACTGCCCATTTGGCCATCCTTCCTGACATTTCAGGTTTCCTGAGAAAATTCTTAATTGGAAAGTTAGTCTTAACAATAATAGCATGAGTTTCAAAATAATGGTGTAATTTAGTAGATGCCATAATCAAAGCAAGGATAAGTTTTTCTAAATGTGAATACCTGGATTCAGCATCAAGAAAACTTTTACTTACATAATATACAGGATGTTGTGTACCTTCGTGATCCTTTACAAGGACTGCACTTACTGCCTTAGAAGAGACTGCCAAATATAAGGATAATATATCCCTTTTTTCTGGTTTCATTAAGGCTGGAGCTGGGGATAGGTAATCCTTAAGGGCTTTGAGAGCATTCCCATGCTTTTCAATCCACTTAAATTTCTTGTTCTTTCTCAGGATGTCATAGAATTCCTTGCATTTCTCTGATGACTTTGAGATGAACCTGTTCAAGGCTACGATCCTCCCTGTCAACCTTTGCACATCCTTGGCATTGGCAAGAGATTTAATATTCACAATCGCCTTGATTTGCTCTAGACTTGCCTCTATGCCTCTTTTTGTCACCATGTAACCTAGTAACTTGCCTGCTTTTACGCCAAAGTGACACTTAGAAGGATTCAATTTCATGTTGAATTTATCAAGGATATCAAACGCTTCCTCCAAATCTCTTAGGTCATCCTCAGCCCTCTTGGACTTAACCACCATGTCATCTATATAGACTTCCATAGTATGTCTAATTTGTTCCTTAAACATCATATTGACTAGCCTTTGGTAGGTAGCACCTGCATTTCTTAGTCCAAATGGCATAGCAATATAACAATAGATACCAGTTGGGGTCATAAAGGTTGTATCCTCTTGATCAGATGGTTCCATCTGAATTTGTTGAAATCCAGATGAAGCATCCATGAAAGTCAACAACTCATGACCCGTGGTAGCATCCACCATGGAGTCAATGTGGGGTAATGGGAAAGGATCCTTGGGACATGCCTTATTTAAATCAGTAAAATCGCCACATACCCTCCACTTTCCGTTTTTATTTTGAACAACAACCACATTGGCTAACCACCTTGGATACTTATCCTCTCTAATCATACCTGCTCTGAGCAGTTTATCTACCTACTCCTAGATAATGGCATTCCTCTCAGGTGCAAACTTTCTCCTCTTTTGATGTATGGGTTTTAACGACCTGTCAATGCCAAGCTTATGTGTAATAATATCTTTAGAAATATATGTCATGTCTTCATGCTTCCAGGCAAAGGTAGTTTTTCTCTTCTTGAGGAAGGATATCAGATCCTGTTCGATGTCGTTGAGGATCCTGGATCCTATGAAGACCTTGGATTCAGGATCCTGAGGATCCATCAGGATATCTTTCACATCTTGTTCTCTTGCCTCCAGGACATCTCTTGGAGGATGCTTTAATTGCTATTGCTCCCTGGGTCTTGAGGCTGGCTTCATTGACGAGGTATAGCAATTCTTGGCTTCTTATTGGTCACTTTCAATCTTCACCACCCCCATGGAGTTGGGAGTTTCACACATTGATGGTATGTAGATGGAACCGCTTTCATGTCATGTATCCATGGCCTGCCAAGGATAACATTGCAATAGAATAAGCAATCTGTCACACAAAATTTTTGAAAAGAATTAACCCCCTCAATATAAATGGGAAGTTTAATGGCCCCCAATGTGTTCTTGGTTTCTCCACTGAATCCCACAAGAACTGATGATCTTGGGTTAATTTCTGACTTAGGGATGTTCATCTTCTTGAGGACATCAAGTTGAATGATGTTCACTGAGCTTCCTCCATCTATCAGAATCCTGCGAAAAAAATGATTAGATATAAACAAAGTAATAACAAGACCATCATGATGAGGATCCTGAATATCCACACGATCATCCTCATCAAAGGTTATAACTTTCTCTTGTGTAAGGGTTGAGGTTCGAATGGGCCTATCCCCATTATCCAAATTTGGTTTCTTTGGCATGCCTCTTGGCTGCTGAAAAGGAAGTGCCACATATGTCTGATCCACCAGATATGAAGTTGATAATTTGTGCATCAGCAGGAGGAGCAGGAGCTCTTTCTGGAACCTTTTCAAGATCCTAGATCCTTGACTTTTTTCTTCCCAATAGCTCCTTCAAATGCCCTTTGCTTAACAAGTAACCAATCTCTTTCCTAAGGGCAATGCATTCTTCAGTGTGATGACCGAAATCTTCATGATATGCACACCATTTAGATTTGTCTTTTGTTGCTGCTGGCTTATCACTCTTTCTGGGCCATCTTGCTTTTTCACCTAGATTCTGCATTGCAAGGATCAGTTCATTATTATCAACAGAAAAGCAATATTCAGAAATGGGATGATAATCCTCATCATCCTCTTCCTGTTCTACTACATGCACGTTCTGATTATCAGACTTGTTGTAGGATTTGGACTTGTAGTTCCTGAAGTAGGATCCTTGCTTTTTCTACTTCGAGGATCCTGCTAGTCTTTCTTGGATCCTTTTATCATCCTCTAGACAGATGAATCTAAGGGCCCTGATTCTTACTTCATCAAGATTCCTGCAAGGGGTCATGACAAGATCATCATAGAACTGTGAATCCATAAGTAAACCCATTTTGAAAGCTTCTACAGCCGTAGCAATATCCAAATTAGGAATCTCTAAGGATTCTCTACTGAATTTAGTGATATAATCTCTAAGTGATTCATTTTGACCTTGTGTTACCCTATATAGATCACTAGTTAAACGTTCAAATCTCCTACTGCATGAGAATTGGCTATTAAACAAATTAACTAGATTAGAAAAGAAAGTAACAGAGTAAGGGGGAAGACTTAGCATGTCACACCCCCAAAATACCACCTAGGGAATGTCCCTTTTAGGCATGTGACGTACCAACAACGAGCCACTAATTACATTGAACGCATACAAGTTTCAAAATAAAATCATCAATTATTAATGGAAAGTACCGTCAATAAGTTTAAATGAAAACCAACATGTTCAGCGGAAGCAAATAAAGAAATCATAGTTTAACTGTTTCAAATTAAGTGTATGTAATCAATAAACCCATTATTCGTATCCAATCAGCACGACCCATGGCCACTCCAGCTACTTCAGACAGCAAGTTCCAAATCCATATAATCTAACGACCTGCGAGCATGCAACAAGTGTATCAGACAACGCTGGTGAGTTCATAGTTTTACGAAAACGTTGGTTACCAAGTGTTTAGTTAATCCATTGAAGTTAATTCCGAAAGTAATGTTGATAATACCCCGAGTACAAGACGGCTTCTGATTATTTTGCCCTTTCTCCAATGCTCCTATCAAGGCATTGGTCATGACTAGGTTATTAGTTCAACACCCATCCTCCCAGGTACGGGGTGAGGTTGCCAAACCTAAGTAGCGCTACTAACTAATACCATGTTACCTCCCCGGTAACCAAACAACACGGAGGGACTGTAAAGGTAATAGGAAGAGTATATTATCCAACATTCCCGTTTTTACCCAAAAGACTTATCCCTCCCCGGGATACCCACTGACTGTCCCAACCACCGGGACGCATGCTCAAAAGTAATGAACTCACCTTAGATTTGCTCGGTATATTAACGAATCTTTACGCGTTAAGTGTTAGGCCCGTTACACGCGACCTAATGTACATTAAACGTAAGTATGTATGTGGGTGGGATCATGCAATACCCTAATGTCCAACAACTCGGAGTCTAAAGTAAACGGGTCAACAAATTAATAGTATTCTCATCGATTGCCATGCTTTGTCAATGTAATATAAAAAGAATGTCACTAAATAGGAAATCACCTCATGGCATATCATAACATAATTTCCCTAATTAATATTACTATTACTTGGCCCAAAAGAATTACTGGGTTCTGGCCATGGATATAATCATATAACCGGCCCAAGTTTGAAATTCCTCAACCTCCCTTTACCTTATATCCGACCCACTATGTATATAATAATCTTTCAATTTGCATTCAAAAAGGAACACATGCATGTTATCATTCTCTAAAATATAAAGAATGGATGTCACGTGCAATGTATAGAAATCAAGACCATTACATCATGCTTTTTGATTTGTTAGTCAACTAATACATGTTCTGACACTTGCAAACTTTCAAACGCATGCACATTAACTGAACACCATTTGTTTGTATATGGATCCCTATACTCATAACAAAGTCCCAAATAATGAAAGAAATCGGAGTGCAGTGCTACCCTCTGACACCCCTCGGCCCACTATCATAACTTCTAACCTTTACATATCATGCAAACTGATAAGTAATTCCGCCAATGAATGCGGACCGTATGTGATTGAAAAACTAGGTCGGACCATAGATAAATTAACAAGTCCTGACACATTTTTTTTATGCATGAAACGTCACACACTCACAGAATCATCATCATCATCACGTGAAGCTCAAAATCTCTATTGGGCCGACATACATATATAATATGTTAAAAATATATTATACAACCAGTTTTATATTTTATAAAATGTTTATATGTTTTCTAATATTTTTATTTTCTTAAATGAGGTATCGATGGTATGGACTTATACATGTGGGCTTCTGCACTCTGTTATGAATTGGGTTTCTGGATGAATTGGGCTGCTGGACTTTTTCTGGATGAATTGGGCTGCTGGAGACTCGTTGGAATAATGGAAAAGATATATAACTTCAGTTCAGAGTTACATGTTTTTTGGTTCAGTCGTTCAGTCGCTGTTATAGATATTTGTTCAATATTCTCTCGTTTTCTCTCTTAGGGTTTCTAGGTGTTCGTGTCAGATCTTGTGTTGAGATCTTGATTGTATCAGTTTGTTCATCTAGAGGGTTGCAGATCATTGTGTTAGTGATCTGTGTGTGAGGAGCGTTAGAGAGATTCTTGATTTCTTGTTCGACTGGTTCATAGTTCGCAGAGTTTTTTTTTTCCGATTAATAAACTGTCGAGTTTGGATCCATGTATTTTGACATGGTATCAGAGCTTTAAAGCTCCGATCTAAGTGTTCTTCCGCTGATATTGTGTTTCAGTTCAAATCTAGGATTTCAAAGTTCCGATCTGTGTCTTTACGTACAGATCTAATGATTTACGGTTTGATCAAGATTGGATGTATTATGTCAAATTTGAAGGTGACTGGTGATTCATGGTTAAGAACCCTAACCTAGGGTTTGATCAAAGTTGCAGATCAAGATTATTGTGTGTCAGCTCGTAACCCTAACTAAAGGTTACGGTTGATTCTTGTGCAGTGCTGCTGATAACCCTAAGTGAGATCACGGACCTTGATTCTGGAAAGGAAAACCCAAACCAGGCGATCTTTTATTCTCACCACACAAGAAACCCCCATAGTAGCACTTGGTGCCCTGTTCTTGTTCGGTTACTACCTCTGGTGTCATCAATCGTATCCGTTTACCCGTCAAACATCATCTTCTTCATTCTGAATCAACAATGTCATCTTTCAAGTTTCAACACTACCACACAGGTTTCTCTCTCTAGAATCCTCTCTCTCCTCTCTCCTCTCTCCAGTTTCCAGAACCTCTCCATCTTGTTCCGTTCTTATTCCGGCTTCATCTTCCAACCTATCGCTATATCTATCGGGGTTATTTTTTTCCGAAAACGACATCGTGGTTATTCGACGGTGTAGTTCGTTCAAAGGAGAGTTTGAGTCAGTTAAAGATTAAGCAGAGCAGTTAGGTGGAGTTCGTGATGACGTGGAGTCTGATTTTGAAGATGAGAATCTGGTTGTGGATGAGCTTGAATTGGAGGTGGTTAAGGCCGTTCTTAAATACTCGATTTTGGTATCACATGAATTGGAAATTGAAGAGGAGCCAGTTGATGGAAAAGAAGCTCGTGGAAGAAAGAAGAAGCGCGAAAGTATCAACGCCATTAATGTACCTGATCATCTTCTTCCAAAGGTTTTAATTGTCAGAAGGCCAAATGTTGGTAAATCAGCATTATTTAATCGTCTCGTTGGGGAAACCAAGCAATTGTAGTTGATGAACCTGGAGTTACTAGAGATTGTTTGTACGGTTGAGCCTTTTGGGGAGCTATGGTATTTATGGTGATTGACACAGGAGGCGTTATCACAGTTTCGAAATCACCGACAGATGTTATGGAACAACAATTATCTGTCTCGACGACCATTGGCGTGGAGGTCGTGGTGCTGCACAAAATGTCATCCCTAGTTCGACTGGTGCTGCGAGGCAAACTAACTGAATCCGGTTGCTGTTTTTCTTCTAACCTTGTTCTTGTAACCCTCGAAGGTTACGGAACAGGTTCGCTTGGAGTTAAAGGCATCCTTGGTGAGTTCGTTCCGTGTTTTTGATTTTGTTTTTTGTTGTCACACCTGCATTTGTTGTGTCTAGACATTCTGGTGCCGGGTTAGTAAGACCGGTTATTGAGATTGGGGATACAGAGAGGGTTCACTCTGTGGGTCTGTGCTTGTTTGAGTATTGATTGTTTTCTGGCTGTTTTGTAACTGTTTTCTTCAATTCAAGAAGCATAGCCAATCTGTTTGTTTTATTCAGGATGTTTATGGTGAAGGTTTACTGTCATCCGTGTTTTCATAACCTGTTTTACATGTAGTTTTCTTTTGTAAATGACGGTTTTAGTTGAAAATTACTTCTTGAACCATCTTTCTTGCAAAATTTGTAAACTAAATGTCATGTAATTTGGTTTTGATGGTCGTTGTGGATATCCGGTTGGATCTTTTGCATGTTTAGGTTTAATGTTGTTTTTACTTGACCTGTGTGCTGTTATGTCTATGCTCTTGTTTCTTGGACAGTTGAACCATGGTGTTCATATATAGGAACATGTATTGTTGACTACCATGTCTCGTTTCAATCATTGTGATTGTCGGTAAGGAGTCCTTATCTGATATAGCATGTTTTAACCTATTTTCTACTAGTTTTATGTCTTGAACTGTTATGTTTTGTTTAATCTGGCATATTGTTTGGCATCACGTGACATCATCGTTAGTGTATAGGTTATATGCTGCTGTGTCTTAATACATTGGTTTTTTGAAACCTTATGGTTTATCTCTTTCATATCAGAATTTGCTTCTGATGGTTTTGTGGAATCTTGTGGTTCTGTGTTATTCGTTCACGTGTCTTATGTATTGAGAGTCGTGTGATTCTTTGTTTTGACCATGTTTTAAGTTGTTGAGTTTTGTAACTCATCATCATATATCAGATATTCATCTCGGTTTGGTGTTTTTCTTATAAATTTATTTCAAGTATCTCTAAGTTCTTGTCAGATTTTTTATCCGATTGCAAGCTTATTTGTAGGTCTTGTAGGATGTTATCCTGATGATTGTCTGATTTGGAGATGTGTATACTTGGATGTTTGAGAGGCTTGGTCCAGTTGGGATAGTGTTATAGAATCTTGTGATTTTCCTTGTTAAACAATCAGATTGGTTTTATATTTGTTGCTGATATATACTTTGAGTGTTGAGTTGTGTTATATGTTGTGAGCTTCTTGTTGTCACTTGTTATAGTGCAGAGGTTCATTATTGTGTTAATGTACAAGTTGTTTCACAAAACGTGATGAATCTGATATGATGTAGATTTTGTGACATATGAGTCTTTGTATGTTCTGATTTAGTGGTATATATTTGATGGCACATGATCTTTTGACATTGAATGTGGATTTAAAATCTTTTGCTCTACTTCAAGTTTTATAACCGGTTTTTTTCTATGTGATTGAATTTGTTTTATTAAAGCTACTGTATATTTCTTGAAAATACATTTCCATGGTTCGGATGGTTTTGTGATAAAGGAGTAGTTAGTGAGATGTAATGTAAAATTTTTCAATCAAATAGGTTATGAGGTTCAGGTTTTCTTAATCTCACGTGACTGTTTTTTGTTGTTATCCGTTTGATTGTGTTGCAGGATCGTGTGGTTCTGTCTTTCTAAGTCTGTTGTTAGACTTATATGTCTTGTGACATATTGTTTGCCTTAAAGTTGTGTGGCTTTTCGGTGTGATCATATGTGTGTATATGGTTTTTTGACAGTCATGTATTCCTTTGGTTATGGGAATCTTCATGTGATTATTTTTCTTGTAAAGGTTATGCTATCTTGAAGAAGTATTCTTCGATATTGTTTGCCGTTATCTCATTGGTCTAGGACTCTTCATGTTTTGAGTCCGACCTTAGTGAGGTTTGTGTAGGATCATCGTGTTGGTGATCTTATTTGTCTCTTTGAGACTTCATCGCCGATCGTACTGATGTTAGTTCATTGGTCTAGGTGATGTTTTTTTTCTTCTTCTTCACTGGTCTAGGGTCGTTTGTAGATTCTTCGTGTTGTTGAGTCTAATCCCGTTGGATCGTAGTGTTGGTTTCGATCAGTTCTTCGTGTTGTCAATCTGATTTTTTACAGACTTGTTCTGTAGTTGCACTGGTTTAGAGCTGTCATTAGTTTCATGTATTGTTCAAATCTAAGCTCTTAAGATCGTAGTGCCGGTTTGTATCAGATGTTTTTTCTGAGTTTGTATATGCATGTTTAGTGTGCATCTTCGTGTTCTAGTTGTGTGCTTGAACAATGTGTTGGTTCTCTTGTGTAGTAATACATCTACATGTTATGGTGTACCTTATGGTTTTTTTGGGCTGGTCTTTATTCGTATTGAATTTTGGATCCATCGTTGATAAGGATATATGTGTAAGACTATACTTGGGACGAGGTGTTACATAGATTGGTGTTTGCCTATTTTCGTTCTTGCTCTTGTTCTTTCCAGTTTTGTCACAGATTCTTTGAGTCACTCTTGTTGATCTTCTAGTGAGGTTCATTCTTTAGATGAATCATTTTTAGATCTGAGTGTGTATGAGATCTTTGTGTTATTGATCTTACGTTATTTGGTCTTTATTTCTAGAGATTGTTTTCGTATTGAGTTTGGGTGATAACGGAATAGGTTTGAGTGGTCTTGTTTATTTTTGCTAGGCCTGCATGTTATGCGAGTTTTTTCTCATTAACACCAAGTTATAATACCAGTCCTTGTTTGTTAAACCAGTAATGAAAATATACTTTAGGCAACCAAGTACATTGGCATACATATACTTTACCTTTCATGTTCTTACCATGCTTTATCTGGTTAGTCTATCTCTAGTGTTCATTGGATTGGATAACAATGTGATTGATGCTCTGTGTCGGCGTCAGTTAGTTTTTTTTTACATGAAGTGTTTTCATTTGTATTATTTGTTCAAATGAAGCTTATATGAAGATCGATAATCAATCTCTGATCTGTTTTTTTTTTCTTGATTACAATTTTCTTTCAAACAGTTTTGTGTGTCTTGCATTTGTATACATGTAAATTGTCTTGAAAAATAAACAAAACTGTTTGGATACAAGGAAGAAAGTGTCTAGTATCTTCTATAGGGTTTCTCTTGTTTGTGTTCTGTCTCTCTCAAATCACGTCTAGGATTTGAATGTATATGGTCCGTTTACCTGAAAGATCTAGTATTTGTGAGAGTGGAACGTCGAGTTGATATGTATATGTGAGCTGTATGATTTGTTAAGATTTTTTTTTGTTTTTTTTAATCGGATATGTCTTGTTTTTACTGGCTTCTGCGTTTTTTATGGGAAACAATTTCATGATTTACTGCAGAAGCGGAGTATTGTGCTGCCTATGTGTGATGTTGTTTGTGTTTATTAGGGGTCGATAAATGTGTGTGATGAACTGAAAGTTGCTTGTCTTTACAAAGTGTTTATTGGCACAGTTTCATGATATTACGTGTTCGTCTTAGGTCTTATTCACATGTTTGAAATATAAAACTGACGGGGGGTGTTAAAAATATATTATACAACCAGTTTTATATTTTATAAAATGTTTATAAGTTTTCTAATATTTTTATTTGCATAAATGAGGTATCGATGGTATGGACTTATACATGTGGGCTTCTGCACTCTGTTATGAATTGGGCTTCTGGATGAATTGGGCTGCTGGACTTTTTCTGGATGAATTGGGCTGCTGGAGACTCGTTGGAATAATGGAAAAGATATATAACTTCAGTTCAGAGTTACATGTTTTTTGGTTCAGTCGTTCAGTCGCTGTTATCGATATTTGTTCAATATTCTCTCGTTTTCTCTCTTAGGGTTTCTAGGTGTTCGTGTCAGATCTTTTGTTGAGATCTTGATTGTATCAGTTTGTTCATCTAGAGGGTTGCAGATCATTGTGTTAGTGATCTGTGTGTGAGGAGCGTTAGAGAGATTCTTGATTTCTTGTTCGACTGGTTCATAGTTCGCAGAGTTTTTTTTTTTTTGAGGGAACACGTGTGGAAAGCCCAATATTATTATCACATCGTCCACTTCAACAATATGCCAAACACAATTATTTGATTAACGAATACATAATTATCATCACAGAAAAAGAACTAGAATTACATAATCAGTTAACACATTCAATCCCTATTTCAATTATGCCAAACAGTTTCATTATAGTTGTCATTTAGAATCAGCCCATAATATATTCTTAGCCAATTTATATGTATGAACACATCACAAATCACTAGTATAATAATCGGCCCTCCTATAATTCTCACAATAACAACAATTAATCCAGATCGAAACAAGTATAATTATACTATCCGAATACAATAACTTAGACAAGGTTGTGCAACAATTTACATCACAAGTCAGTCATGAACAAACACATAAAGAATAATCAAATAATAATTAACATGGTATGGAATCACTAACCAGGTCTTTGATTAACATGATGGTATCTCACGAGATGGGGGCTGATCGTTGACTAGGTTCACTAGGGTTTCCCTTACGTATTCTTATGTTTACTATACCCTTAATCCCACTAATCATTAAATATGCAAACCCAACATATCTAATGCATTGTGGGCCTAACATACACTTGGGCCGAGGTCAGTTATAAACCAATTAGGGAGATATGTGTGTGAGCAAAACATAATACATGAAGTTAAATCATAAGGGTTTGGTTTGGGCGATTAAGGAAATCGAAATGGGCCTAAGCCCACATCCTTGGGCTGCCGCACAAGACTCTAATTCGGCCCAAGTGAGGTAATTAAATACATGAAACACGTTTAACACATATGACACGTTTAACGACTTCATGTATAGATAACATGCACACATAAATATTTAGTGATGTACACGTGCAATCCAGCGCCAAAGATTGTGGATTAAGTAACACTAACCTTAGAGATTCGGGTTGTCACATAGCAGCCATTTAAGAGCTGGTCCGATCAGTGTAGATCCGAAACCCTTTCATAGACATGCTTCTTTTAACCTCTCAGGAATGGGATTGATCTCCATTCTTTCTCTATACTGAGCTACATGCTCTTCTGGATCAGTTGAGCCATCGTACAACTTCATGCTAGGTATTTGGAACCTCTTCGGTATCTCTGCATCACAAATAGGTGGTGCAAAACAAGATGTCTTGTGACTCCCATCTGGAATTTCAGGAATGGGTTTAACCACTCCCGGAACGCTGGATATCATATCCGTGAGCTTTTGTAACTCTCTAGCCATAGCTTGGTTGATACCTGTATCCTGCACAAAGCCATGGTTAGCATTATAAGAATTATTCAAAGTGTTACCTCCTGAAGGATTCAGGTTTGGAATTCCAGATGTGAATCCATATTGGCGAGATTATGGTATAATTGAGGGACCAGATGAAGCAATAGTTTGCATAGGTATGAAGTCTCCCAAATGAATCTCTGAAGTTCTGGGTTCTGCACTTCTTAATGATCCTTGACCTTGAAAGATGTTGGATCCTTGATACACCAAAGTCGGGGGTCTTGGAGGATAATCCATGGATCCATGAACCTGAGATGAGGATCCATGACCCTGAGACGAGGATCCCTGAACCTGAGATGAGGATCCTGGATACTGAGAGTAGGATCCTTAAACTGTCTGCGTCCCCATGTATCCTCCTGAACTAGTGAAGGATCCTTGATGCTGGAAGGAGGATCCTTGAGGTCGAAGAGAGGATCCCGAAGGCTGAAAGTAGGATCCTTGAGCCTGAGTAATTGTCGATGATCCATAACGCATTCCCAATGATCCACCCTGGTACTGGAGATCTGATGATGTAGAGTGCTGGGCAGTTACGACTGAAGTGTCGGAATTCAGTGATCTCGGCGTCAAAGGAGAGTGATCCTCCGCTGATCTCTTTAATTTCTTGATGTCGTCAATCTCTCGAAGGATCCTGTCATTGGTTATGTCTTGCTGCTGCATGTAATCCCTCATCTGCAAAATCAAAGAATAAAGATCATTGTTAGTAGGGCCAGAAGAAACAGCAGAAGTTGGTTTTGTGAAAACGTGGGTTGTCTTCTTTGGGGCATTCTCAGCATTCTTCTGGGATCCAGAAGAAACAGGTGGCAAATGTGGAATCCCTGTGAAGAGGTGATCGCCGACATGGAGCTTGAAGTGTTCTTCGCTTGAGAAGCCATGTAGTTGAAGGTAATGAGCCGAAATGAGTGAAATGAACAAAATTTCTCAGAATTGAAGCACCAATTGCCCCACGGTAGGCACCAAACTATTTTGGTAAAAAATCACACAAGGATAATGCAACCAAATCCGATTTTGTGAGGTGTGATGCTTGAAAAGATGAACAAATGTATGAATAAAATGAATGTTGGACACAAGGATTTATACGAGGAAAAAGCCCTTGATCAATATATGATCTCCTGCACAAAAAACCTCGGGTGATGGAAACTACCGATCACCAAATATATTAAACAAACAATGTAAACAATGCGGGATGACAACAAGCTTGTTACAAGGATCACTAGTGTGCAAAAAGTATGTAATCGCCAATAAGTTGCAGAGAGTTCTCGAGAGTGTGTGTGTTGCTAATTGTTGTATCTCATCAAACTTGTTATCCCCTTATAAAAATAGAAATAAACTAGCTAACTAACAATCCGCAAAAGGTGCTAGCTTCCCACGATCTCCACAACGGTCATGAAGGCCATGCATGTGTAGAATTAGAAGGCATATTCCCCTGGAATCTCGGCAAGACCAAGTCCCACTCGAATACTCCTGCAAAACAAGTTCAAATATAATGGAAACAATCGTTAGTATAAGGATTATAATGAGGATCCTGGATCCTTAGTCTTGCAACGTCTCCTGAGGATCCTTAATTCAAACTGAACTAAGGATTTGTGATCCTGGCTGCACTTGAGGATCCGTGATCCATATGTTGTGAAAATCCATCCCTAACATTAAGAACAGGATACTATTGGCCAACGATGAGGAAAGATGTTGCAGAATATACTCAGAGATGTGATGCGTGTCAGAGGCACAATAATATACTGCATCAACCTGCTGAACCACTATATCCTATTGGTTCCCATTGGCCGTTCATGAAATGGGGTATGGACATAGTGGAAAAGTTGCCAAAAGCTCTAGGAGGAAAAGTTTTTATGCTGGCATTGACGAATTATTTCTCCAAATGGGTTGAAGCTGAGGCATTTGTCCAAGTCAGAGACCAAGAAGTAGTATCCTTCATCAAGGGGAATATCATGACTAGGTTTGGGATACCAGCCGAGATAATTTGTGACAATGGCTCTCAGTTTATCAGAAAGAGGACTACCAACTTTTGCAAGAGTTGGGGAATCAAAATGATCACATATACACTGGTACATCCTCAAGCAAATGGACAAGCAGAATCCTCGAACAAGATAATCGTCAACAATTTGAAGAAAAGACTAGGAGCGAAGAAAGGAAGATGGGCAGAAGAGTTACCCTTTGTTTTATGGGCTGATAGGACAATAGTAAAGAGTGAAACTAGGCAAACCCTATTTTCTTTAGTTTTTGAAGCAGAAGCAGTAATCCCAACAGAGATGGTGCTACCTACAGCAAGATCCAACCTCCGGGATCCTGAGAAGAATCGTGAAGCTGCCAAGAGTTGGATATTTTCGATGATACAAGGGATGCGGCAAAATTGAGAATGGAAACATATCAACAGAGGATATCCAAAGCATACAACAAAAACCTAAGGATGCGAAGGTTTCAAATTGGAGATTGGGTATTAAGGAAAGCTTTTCAGAATACTACTAATCCTGCTGATGGAAAGTTAGCTCCAAAGTGGGAAGGACCTTATGAGATTGAATCGGAATCCGGGAAAGGAGCATACCGGCTTAAGAATATGGAGGGGGATATACTACCAAGATCCTGGAATGCTATACACCTCAAAGCCTATTTCAAGTGAATTTAGAATTTAATTTCTAACTCAGGATGGTATGCATTCTATCTCTTTTAAATATAATTTTATTTTATTCCTGTCGAACCCAATACTAACTTAGGCATCGGAGGGGTGTTAGCCAAGCTAACACCCACCTTAGTTTAAGGTTGTTTTGCAGAATATGCTTCGGGATGTCACTCCAGGGTATACACTCAGGATGAATCGAAAGATTAGAGGATTGGTCCCCACTCTCACGTTTAAGGGATCCTTATCCCTTCACAGGTTTAACGGTATTCACCTTTCTCTCGAATTGGGTTTACACACCCCGCCTGGAGCGCAAGTTATCCAGGGATAGTTCAAGATAGCGGGACCAGTCCATGTAAAAGTGGCTGACAATTTCGTTATTGTTGGCTATATCCTGGATCCTAAAGGTATATGAGGATTGATCACCCTCTCTCACGAAAGGGTATTTTCATACTCTCTAAGGTTTTAAGGTTTTCACCTTTCTATGTCTTGGAGTTTATACACTCCCGCCTGTAACGCACGAAAATTTGGGATTTTCCCAAGTATACTTAGGGTTTACCCCCAGAATATTGAGGATCTATCTCCAGGATATTTAGGGTTTATCCCCTGTAATACTAAAGTTATACACAAGTGTACAATCAGTTGCGATTGATGCCCAAAAATTCCTAAGTATTTAAAGACATCATGCACAAGGGACATTCCTATTAAGGCGTTGTGAACAGTTCAAAGGATCAAGTTTGGACTTGGTTTACTAAGTCTCCCAGACTGGGGACATCTTCGTTGGGATGGTTGCAAAAGAATTGAAGGTTAAGAATTGAGATATATTCTATCTCTGGTATAATCTCTCCTTTTTATTCTTTTAGAAGCCTTATCTAAATTTTTGGAACCATGTTTGACAAAAGTTTTGATGGAATATTTATGAGTATCCTGACTATGATATACTCTCAGGATTTGGTCAGAATATTTGAAATATTACACTAAGATTGAAAAATTGAAATTGCATTCAAATCAAACAACACATAACAAGATTTGCAAAAATGAACAACAATAGGTAAGGCCAAAAGAAGTTAGTTTATTAACATAGCAAAAGATTGTGCTTTTGGTTTCATCTCAAACCGAGACCCATCCACCAAAAGCACAATTAGTTTTTTAACCATATTTACTTAAATAATCGAAGGTTTCATCTTGGAACCCAAGATCCCTCCACCTTTAATTGTTATACTGTTCAAAATAAAACATACTAATTGATGACCAAGGGCTTCGTCCTGAAAGTCAGGATCCCTCCACCTTTGGCCATCATATTGTCTAATTGCAGGAAAGTAAATTGTTTGACAGACAAGGAAAGTAAATTGTTTGATAACTACCACAACCATCAAATTTAAAAAGTGGGCTCTGGCCTCGGCATCTCTTTTGGTAAAAAAATTACCTAAGTAATTAAGTGATCAAATTAGTTAAGTAAGGTAGTGTGCTAGAAATGTTTGAAAAATGTATGTTGATTAAGTTGTTAACAAAACAGGTTTCAGGATACGGCTCAGGATATTGAGCTGTATCTACAATCAAACAATGAGCAAAAAGGTAAAGGGTGACACGAGATGTACGAGGAAATCTCTTGATCAATCTAGATCGCCGGCACAAAACCTCGGGAGCTAACAATCGCAGCTGCCTTGTTCTTCTTATTACTTCAAAAATCAGGATACAATGCAGGATATGATGCGAATCGGCTAGGTGTTACAATGCGATTTGAATACAAGTGTGAGTGTTTGTGAGTGATTGCAGCTAGAGAGCAAGAGTGTTCGAGTGATTGTGTGTGTTCTTATCTAATCCGATCAATCCAATTTATAGTAAAGTAAAGCTAACTAACTAGCCTACAAATCCGGGATATAGCGAATATTCCCTTTGTGAACGTTGTAGTCCACATCTCCCGGCTTCAACGTTCTTATTCCAACATATTAGCCCGAGTCTTTGGGAGAAGAAGTCCACTTGAACGTTATAGACTTGCACCATTAATCTGCACGTGAATTAATTAGTCACTACCAGGATACTGTATCAGGATGTTACCAATATCCTAATCCAGTATCCTGATCATAACAAAAGAAACATAGTCAGAATATTGTTTAGGATATATGAGCAGAAAACCACCCATAACAATTGTCCCCAAAATATATCTGTTGGTATACCAATTCCAACGGATATATTTTAAAGCTTATCTCTTATATCGAGGTGATTATATTGAAGCGGCGGTTGAGATGACATTGTGCAACTTCCAACGCGGTTTACACTCAATGGCTATCTATTACGCCCCTATATCTTCTCTCTTTTTGTTTGAAAACCAAATATCTTCAACAGAATCTCCAGGTAATTATTCATTCTTCCTTCCTTTCTTGCTAATCTCTTCATTCTACTCCCAATGGCTACCAGAACCCGTTATCATACTGGTGAATCGACGGAGACCTTCGTCCAACAAAACCTTCTCAAGAACCCCGAGAAAGAAATCTGTGCCTTCGATAATGAAGATATCGCAGCGTTGAGAGCCTCAGGCGCCTTTCCAGACAGTGCGATTATCAGACCATTCGACCAGTCAGTTCGATCGGATGTTTCGTCTGACGATTGGGTCTATTTTCCGGCATATCCTTTCTCGCTAGGCCTTCGGTACCCTTTCCCCGAATTCGTGATGCAATTTTTTCGAACCACCGGTCTTAGTTATGCTCAGACCATGCCAATGGTTTGGCGAGCTTTAATGGTGTTAGACCAAATTAAATCTCGTCATATCCTGATCTTTGTGTCGAAGATCTCCCAATAGCATATCGACTGAGGTCCCATGGTAATAGCCGCTTTCTCCTCTTTTCTACTTCTAAGAACCCCCTAATCCTCAAGGCCACTAAGAACGAAGATCAGTGGCAAAGAAAGTTCTTTTTCGTAAAAAGGGATTCTATCGTCAAGGGTTTTGACCTGCAAGTTGAATGGTTGACTTTGGGTAGGATTTAGGGTTTTAGGAATATCCCCAAATATATCTTAAAACAACATCCTTAACTGACATCTTCATTTCTTGTGCAGGAAACTTCAAAGAACTAGCCCCTCCGGGTGCAGAATTGGAGCTTAGGATCAAAGACATTTATCGGCTTCCTGATAGCGAGAGAACCTTTCCCTGTCTCTCATAAGTTTTAGTCAAAAATCAAGTTCAGAAATGTCTGGTAAGTATGTTGTTAGACTAATTACAGAATACGAGTACTAAGAGTAAAGTATTTCTCCCTTTTTTATAGTGCCGGTTATCAATCTTGAAGGCTTCCAGCTTGATGAGTTGGACAGTTACTCTGGCCTTATGCCTGTTAAGCAAGAAACCAACCCCAAGCCAGCAATCACATCAAAGCCCACCAGTTCAAAAACTGCTACTGTACCCAAAGCTTCTACATCATCCAAGTCTCGAGCTCCCAGCTCTCGTAAAAGGAAGGAAGCAGATTATCCAGCCACATCCAATGTGTTTCCTTTTGAGGATTACGGGTTTACCGAGTCCAGCAAATTCATGATCGGCTTCCTTAATCAGATTAGTATCCTTATCCTACATCCTGCACCATATGCTAGTTCTAAATGTCAATGAAGGTTAATACTTGTTTCCTTATTTTGTAGGGTCTTGAACGCCTAGTGTTCCTTTATGAAGACGCATGCGATTTAAACACGATTCTAGAGAGCAAGCTGAAAAAGGCTGAAGCCACCATTGCGGATCAAGCAGCGATTGCCACCGCCAAGTCAGAGCACTACGAAGCCAAGTACAAGGCAATGACCCAAGAGCACCAGTCTGCCATCAAGAAGATCACCCACGAAGCCCAAGCCAAGTCCGATGCTGCCCAGATTCAACACGAATAGGATATAGCTTCATATCGGGAAGGCCTCAAGAACTCTGTTGTCATCTCCCTCCTCCAGGCTAGATTGACAATGGCCTATGAGGCTAAGGCCCTGGGCTTCGAATGCCCTTCATGGAATGTTGAGGCTTGGGAGGTGAAGTTGAAAGATCTTGGTGGTAACCCCGTGGAGCCTCCTATGAAGTCTGTTGCGGAGGAGCCTACTAAGGTGGTCGAGAAGGAGGCTAATGCTGATGCTACAAAGGATGCTGGTGGTGATGCTGGGAAGGATACTAGTGGTGATACTGGGAAGGATGTTGGGCCGAATGATGGTGCTGATGAAGCCATGGTGGAAGAGGGCGCTGCCCTTTGAAAGCAGCAAAATGGGCGATGATGGATGTTGATGTTGATGCCGAGGCCAGAGCCCATTTTTTAAATTTGATGGTTGTGGTTGTTGTACAATTTCTATTTCCTGTGTTTCAAACAATTTATATTTCCTACACTTAGACAATATGATTACCAAAGGTGGAGGGATCCTGAGTTTCAGGACGAAGCCCTTGTTCATCAGTTAGTATGACTTATTTTGAACAATGTTAACAATTGAAGGTGGAGGTATCTTGGGTTCCAAGACGAAGCCTTCGGTTGTTAAGTAAATAATGTAGAAAACTAACTGTGCTTTTGGTGGATGGATCTCGGTTTGAGATGAAACCAAAAGCACAATCTTTTGATAATATAACTTTCTTTTGGCCTTATCCATTGTTGTTCGTTTTTATTTCATGTTGTTTGGTTTGAATGTAATATCAATTATTTTGATCAAATATCCCGAAAACATATCCTGAAAATATGTCCTGAAAATATGTCCTGAAAATATATCTTGATCAGGATACTCAGAAACATTTTAACCAGAACTTTGTTGAACATAGTTTCAAAAACTTAGTCAATTCAGATAAGGCTCAAAAGAACAAAAAAGAAAGATCATACCAGAAATAGAGTACACCTTTATGCTTAAACTCTAGTCCTTTGGCACTCTTTTCACCGAAGATGTCCCCAGTCTGGGATATTTAGTGAACTGTGCCAAGCTTGATCCTTTGAACTTTTCACAACACCTTAATGGGAATGTCCCCTGTGCATTATGTCTTTGAATACTTAGAAATTTTCTGGATATCAATTGCAACTATTCGTATAATTTTTTTGTTACAAGGGATAAACCCTAAAATATCCTGGAGATAAATCCTTAGTGTTCTGGGGATAAACCCATTGGCATTCTGGGGAAAATCCCAAGTTTTCTTGCGCTACAGGCGGGAGTGTATAAACTCCAAGACTTAGAAAGGTGAAAACCTTTAAACCTTAGAGAGTATGAAAATACCTTTTCGTGAGAGAGGGTGATCAATCCACATATACCTTTAGGATCCAGGATATAGCCAACAATAACGAAATTGTCGGCCACTTTTACATGGATTGGTCCCGCTATCTTGAACTATCCATGGGTAACTTGCGCTCCAGGTGGGGTGTTTAAACCCAATTCGAGAGAAAGGTGAATACTTTTAAACCTTTGAAGGATCAGGATCCCTTAAACGTGAGAGAGGGGGCCAATCCTCTAATCTTTCGATTTATCCTGAGTGTATATCCTAGAGCTATATCCCGAAGCATATTCTGCAAAACAATCGTAAGCTAAGGTGGGTGTTAGCCTGGCCAACACCCCTCCGATGCTTAAGTCAGTATTGGGTTCAAAAGAATAAACATATTAAAAGAGATAGAATTCATACCATCCTAAGTTAGAAATTAGATTCTAAACTCACTTGAAATAGAGCTTTAGGTGTATAGCATTCCAGGATCTTGGTAGCATATCTCCTTCCATATTCTTGAGTCGGTATGCTCCTTTCCCAGATTCTGATTCAACCTCATATGGTCCTTCCCACTTTGGAGCTAACTTTCCATCGGCAGGATTAGTAGTATTCTGAAAAGCTTTTCTTAACACCCAATCTCCAACTTGAAACCTTCTAGTCCTTATATTCTTGTTATATGCTCTGGATAACCTCTGTTGATATGTTGCCATTCTTAGCTTTGCCGCATCTCTTGTTTCATCCACAGTGTCTAATTCCTGGCACAGAGCTTCAGGATTCTTCTCAGGATCCTAGAGACTGGATATTGCTGTAGGTATCACCATTTCTGTTGGGATTACTGCCTCCGCTCCAAACACTAAGGAAAATGGGGTTTGCCCAGTTGCACTTTTTACTGTCGTTCTATCAGCCCATAAAACAAAGGGTATTTCTTCTACCCATCTTCCTTTCTTAGCTCCAAGTCTTTTCTTCAAATTATTGACAATTATCTTGTTTGAGGATTCTGCTTGTCCATTTGCTTGAGGATGTACCGGTGTGGATGTAATCATCTTAATTCCCCAACTCTTACAAAAATCGGTTGTCCTCTTACTGATAAACTGAGAACCATTGTCACAAATTATCTCAGCTGTTACCCCAATCCTAGTCAGGATATTCCTTTTTATGAAGGATACTACTTCTTGGTCTCTAACTTGAACAAATGCCTCAGCTTCAACCCATTTAGATAAATAATCAGTCATCGCCAGCATAAAGACTTTTCCTCCTGGAGCTTTTGGCAATTTTCCCACTATGTCCATTCCCCACATCATGAATGGCCAAGGGGAAGCAATAGGATATAGTAGCTCAGCAGGTTGATGTAGTATATTACTGTTTTGGTCAAAAATTACCTAAGCAATTATATGATCAAATTAGTTTTGTGAGGTAGTGTGCTAGTAATACTTTGTGAAAAATATGTTGGTTTGTTTGTTTGCAAAAACAGTTATCAGGATACGGCTCAAGATATCGAGTTGTATCTATAATCAAACAATGAGCAAAAATGTAAAGGTTAACACGTGATGTACGAGGAAAGCCCTTGATCAATCTAGATCTCCGGCATAAAACCTCGGGAGCTGACAATCGTCGGCTGCCTTGTTCTTCTTATTGCTTGAATAACCAGGATACAGTGCAGGATAATGCTCAGATCGCTACTAAGTGGTACAATGATTGTAAGTGATGAGTGTTAGTGCGTGATTGCTGCTAGAAAAGAGAGTGAATGAGTAGGTGAATTCGAGTCGTGTCCTATAGATCTGGCATCTCCTTTATATAGTTACAAGAATGAACTAATTATTCTAAAAATCCGGGATATTATGCTAAAAATCCGGGATACTGAGATTATTTCCTTTCTGAACGTTGCCAGGCTGTTTCCACTCGTTTTCCACGCGCTTACAAACTATAACTCCGGGATTTAAGCTTCCATAACCGTTACAACATTAATATCTTTGACCAATCTTTGTAACTTTCCATAAAACACGCCAATCTTCAATGTTGACCGTTACAAGAGCTATTTTCCGCCATCAACGTCCTTATCCTAATCAATTTGAGCGGGTCTTCAGGATGACTTGGTCTTCATGAACGTTAGTCCCTTGTAGCCCACGTATACAAGCAAATTGTTAGTAATAGTCAGGATACTGCCTCAGGATGTTACCAATATCCTGGTCCGGTATCCTGATCGTAATCAGCTATCATAAAATCAAGATATAGTATCAGGATATGGGCTCAGAATTTCACCCATAACAATTGTCCCCAAAAATATAACTGTTGGATATCCTGATTCCAACGGATATATTTTTTAGTCATTCCAACATGTCTGGTAAGGATATCTGTTTCAAATATACTGAACCTGTACACATATACTGAACCTGTATCTTGGTTAGTTCGTCTGTATTTTGTAGGGTCAAAATCATCTAGTTGTCCTGCACTTAGAACAATTCTAATTTCCTGCAAGTAGAATAGTTTGACGACTGAAGGTGGAGGGATCCTGTGTTTCCAGGATGAAGCCTTCAACTGTTTATGTAAATATGCTTTAAAAACTTAATTGTGTTCTTGGTGGATGGGTCTCTTTTTGAGACGAAACCAAGAATACAATCTTTTGGACTAATAATAATAAACTGACCTTTTAGTCTTATGTTTTTATTTTGAAAGGTATGTTTTGAATATCCTGATCAAATATCCTGGTCAGGATACTGATGAAATGTCTTCTAAATGTTAGATAAAACTTGGTTGAATATGACTTTTTAGAAAACTTAGATCATTTAGATAAGGTTTTCAAAACTTGAAGAATAATAAATCATACCAGAAACATTTAGGCAATAATTTCCAACCTTAACCTTTGAATCCTTTGCAATGTCCCCGGCATGGATGTCCCCTGTCTGTGCAGGATATTGCATCAGTGCATGACATACTTGAGTATTTCTTCACTTAGTGATTAAACTTCGTAGCTTTTTATCCATAAAAGAACGTGTGTAATCACAGCTTGTCATTTCTTTGCAATCTTGTTAAAAACTTTAGTTTTACTGGGGATAAACCCTTAATGTACTGGGGATAAACCCTTAGTATCCTGGGGAAAATCCCAAATTTTCGTGCGCTACAGGCGGGAGTGTATAAACTCCAAGACTTAGAAAGGTGAAAACCTTTAAACCTTAGAGAGTATGAAAATACCCTTTCGCGAGAGAGGGTGATCAATCCTCATATACCTTAAGGATCCAGGGTATAGCCAACAGTAACGAAATTGTCAGCCACTTTTACATGAACTGGTCCCGTCACCTTGAACTATCCCTGGATAACTTGCGCTCCAGGCGGGGTGTTTAAACCCAATTCGTGAGAAAGGTGAATACCTTTAAACCTGTGAAGGGATCAGGATCCCTTAAACGTGAGAGAGGGGGCCAATCCTCTAATCTTTTGAAGTATCCTGAGTGTGTATCCTGGAGCTATATCCCGAAGCATATTCTGTAAAACCACCTTAAACTAAGGTGGGTGTTAGCTTGGCTAACACCCCTCCGATGCTTAAGTTAGTATTAGGTTCAAATAGAATAAATTATATTTAAAAGAGACAGAATTCATACCATTTTGAGTTAGAAATTAAATTCTAAACTCACTTGAAATAGAGCTTTAGATGTATAGCATTCCAGGATCTTGGTAGCATATCTCCTTCCATATTCTTGAGTCGATATGCTCCTTTTCCTGCTTCCGATTCAATCTCATAGGGTCCTTCCCACTTTGGAGCCAACTTTCCATTAGCAGGATTCGTAGTATTCTGAAAAGCTTTCCTTAACACCCAATCCCCAACTTGGAACCTTCTAGTCCTTATATTCTTGTTATATGCTCTGGATATCCTCTGTTGATATGCCGCCATCCTTAGCCTTGCAGCGTCTCTTGTTTCATCAATAGTATCCAGTTCCTGGCATAGGACTTCAGGATTCTGCTCAGGATCCCTGAGGTTGGATCTCGCTGTAGGTATCACCATTTCTGTTGGGATCACTGCTTCTGCCCCAAATACCAAAGAAAATGGGGTTTGCCCAGTAGCATTCTTCACAGTTGTTCTATCAGCCCATAGGACAAATGGTAGTTCCTCCGCCCATTTTCCTTTTTTGGCACCTAACCTCTTCTTTAAATTGTTGACGATTATCTTGTTCGAGGATTCTGCTTGTCCATTTGCTTGAGGATGCACTGGTGTTGACGTAATCATCTTAATTCCCCAACTTTTGCAAAAATCAGTAGTTCTCTTGCTGATGAATTGAGAGCCATTGTCACAAACTATCTCAGCCGGTACCCCAAATCTGAAGGATACCACTTCTTGATCCCTGACTTGAGCAAAGGCCTCGGCTTCGACCCACTTGGAGAAATAATCTGTCATTGCCAGCATAAAAACCTTTCCTCCTGGAGCCTTTGAGAGTTTTCCCACTATGTCCATTCCCCATTTCATAAACGGCCAAGGGGATACGATAGGATATAATGGTTCTGCAGGCTGATGCAGGATGTTGCCGTGTCTTTGACATGCATCGCATTTCTGAGCATACTCCGCGGCATCCTTTCTCATGGTCGGCCAGTAATATCCTGTTCTCAACACCTTCGAGAACAGAGATCTGCCCCCCAGTATGGTTGCCACAGTCTCCTTCGTGTATATCCCGAAGTACCCCCTTGGTTTCAGGATCTTCCAAGCACCTTAGGTACGGACCTGCAAGGGATTTCTTATACAAAATATTATTTATAATAGTAAAACGGGATACCTTCATCCTAAAAGCCTTAGGATTTGCATCCTTTGGGATATCTCCTTCTTGAAGATACTTCACAATTGGAGTCATCCAGGATTCAGGATCCTTCTCAGGATATCTATCACCAGGATCCTGAATACATGCTACTTCTTTATCCTGAGATTTGAAATGTTCTATTGCAGGATACAAGACGTGCACTATTGGTATCTGAGTTCCCTCCGGTATCTTGACAGTAGATCCTAAGTTTGCTAGAGCGTCAGCTTCAGCATTCTTTTCTCTTGGTACCTGTTCAAGTATAAAAATTTCGAAATATCCTGCTAATTTTTTAACAATTTCAAGATATTCAGCTAACTTTTCGCCTTTTACTGCATAAGATCCATTGAAATGGTTAGTAACCAACAGGGAATCAACATATACTTGTAAATATCTAATATTCATATTTTTAGCTAATTCTAATCCTGCTATCAGAGCTTCATATTCTGCTTCATTATTAGTGGCAGGAAACTCACATCTAATAGCCTGGGGTAATATGTCCCCCTGTGGCGATTTTAGTAGTATACCCAATCCTACACCTCGCACATTAGATGCACCATCAGTATGTAATGTCCAGGATTCTAAGTTTTCTCCTAGCTGTTGTACTTCTAGGTCTACTTCATTTTGGATATCACTACTGAAATCAGCCACAAAGTCTGCTAGAGCCTGAGACTTTATAGCATTTCTAGGTTCATATATTAGATCATAGGCACTTAATTTTACTGACCACTTAGCCATTCTACCCGACATCTCAGGTTTCCTAAGCACATTCTTAACAGGATAATTAGTTTTAACATGAATCCTATGTGTCTCAAAATAATGTCTAAGCTTAGTTGATGCCATAACTAGGGCCAATATTAATTTCTCTAAGTGTGAATATCTAGTTTCAGCATCTAATAAACTTTTACTAACATAATAGACAGGATACTGCTGACCTTCATGATCCTTAACCAAAACAGCACTTACTGCATTCCCTGATACTGCAAGATACAGGGATAACGGTTCACCATCCTCGGGCTTCATCATCAGAGGTGCGGTTGAAAGATATTGCTTTAATTCCTGTAAGGCTGCTTCATGTTTTTCTACCCACTCGAACCTCTTATTCTTCTTCAAGATATCATAGAATTCCTTACATTTTTCTGAGGATCTTGATATAAATCTGTTAAATGCTGCTACTCGTCCAGTTTATCTTTGCACATCTTTCATGTTGGATGGTGACTTGATATCCAGGATAGCTTTGATTTGTTCTGGGCTCCCTTCTATACCCCTTTTAGTCACCATGTATCCTAAAAACTTTCCTGCCCCCACTCCAAAATGGCACTTGGCAGGATTTAGTTTCATATTGTACTGGTCCAGGATATTAAATGCTCCTTTAATATCCTGGAGATGATCCTCAGCCTTCTTGGATTTGACTACCATATCGTCAATGTACACTTTCATGGTGTCCCCCAGTTTGTCTTTAAACATCATGTTCACCAATCTCTGGTACGTTGCACCTGCATTTTTCAAACCAAAAGGCATAGCAGTATAACAGTAAATACCTGTTGGTGTCATGAAAGCAGTATCCTCCTGGTCTGAAGGTTCCATTTGGATCTGTTGGAATCATGAGGATGCATCCATGAAGGTTAACATCTCATGTCCAGCAGTGGCATCCACCATCGAGTCTATATAAGGTAGAGGGAATGGGTCTTTAGGACATGCTTTGTTCAAGTCTGTGTAATCTACACAAACTCTCCATTTCCCATTCTTCTTTTGAACCACGACCACATTTGCTAGCCACTTGGGAAATTTGACTTCCCTGATCATCTTGGACTTCAATAGTCTTTCAACCTCTTCTTGTATAATTACGTTTCGTTCTGGAGCAAACTTCCTTCTCCTTTGCTGGACAGGCTTGAAAGACCTGTCAATTCCAAGCTTGTGAGTTATAATATCCTTAGAAATACCTGTCATATCCTCATGCTTCCATGCGAATGTTGACATCCTGCATTTCAAAAAGTTAGTTAACTGATTTTCAATATCCTGAGGGATATTGGCTCCTACGAGCACCGAGATATCTGGATTATCCTGATCCAGGATAATTTTCTTTACATCCTGCTCTGAAGCCTCCACGATATCCTGGGCCCGCATCTTTAATTGCTATGTTGCATTATGCTTGGTTGAGGATTTCATCGAGGATGAATAACACTCCTTCGCTTCATGTTGATCACTTTCCACCTTAACTACTCCCCAAGGGGTAGGGATCTTGATACATTGATGATAAGTGGAAGGTACAGCTTTCATATCGTGAATCCATGGCCTACCCAATATAATATTATAGCAGGATAAGGAGTCCATGACACAGAAGCGTTGTATTGAGTTGACCCCTTCAACATACACGGGCAACTTTATCTCCCCTACGGTAATCTTTGCTTCTCCACTAAACCCTACAAGCACAGTGGACTTTGAGGTAATCTCTATCTCGGGGATGTTCATTCTCTTCAAGGTTTCCAATTGGATGATGTTGACTGAGCTGCCATTATCCACCAGTATCCTGCGTACAAAGTGATTAGCAACATATAAAGTTATTACCAGAGCATCATGATGAGGATCCTGTACAGTATCCCTGTCATCACTATCGAACGTGATCATTTTATCAGTCGTGAGGGTCGATATCCTGGTTGGCTTATTCCCCCTTTCGGCCTTAGCCTCCTTTGCATGTCTTTTGGCTGCAGAATAAGAAGTTCCACAGATATCGGACCCTCCTGAGATAAAGTTAATTATCTTGGCGTTGGCGGGAGGTGATGCTGCTCGTTCAGGATCCTTCTCAATATCCTGACCCTTATTCTTCTTTCTGCCCAGAAGATCCTTCAGATGTCCTTTGCTTAGTAGGTAGCTTATTTCTTTCCTCAGGGCAATGCAATCCTCAGTAACATGCCCGCAATCCTCATGGAAGGCGCACCATTTGGACTTATCCTTCCAATCAGCTTTTTGTTGATTCTTCCGAGGCCACCTGGCTTTATCTCCCAAACCCTGCATAGCATACATTAGTTCAGGTATATTAACAGAAAAACAATATTCTGAAAATTCAGGATACTCCTCAGGATCCTCATTTTCAACATCGTTCACTTTTTTGCTATCATTCCTGTCATATGGCTTAGAACGATATGGTTTGTATGAGGATTCTGACTTCCTGTTAGTTGGTTCATATGTTGAGGATGCATTCATCCTCTCTTGCATTTTCTTATCATCTTCCAGCCTGATATATCTCAAGGACCTATTTCGAGCTTCGTCCAAGTTCCTGTAAGGATTCATCACAAGATCCTGATAAAACTGGGAATCCTTTTGTAGTCCCATCTTGAATGCTTGGACTGCTGTAGCAACATCAAGGTGTGGGATATCCAAGGATTCCCTGCTGAATTTGTTCACATAATCCCTTAGGGATTCTTGAGGCCCCTGTGTTATCCTGTAGAGGTCACTTGTTAGTTTTTCAAAGTTTCTACTACAAGAAAACTGACTATTAAACAAATTAACTAAATGAGCAAACGATGTAATTGAATAAGGTGGAACATTTAGAAGCCATTTTAAGGCTGATCCTGTTAGAGTAGAGCCGAAGCCCTTGCACAAGCATGCTTCCTTAAGTTCTGGCGGGATAGGGTTAATCTCCATCCTCTCCCTATACTGGGCAATATGCTCCTCAGGATCCGTCGTCCCATCATACAGCTTCATGTTAGGAGTCTGGAATCTCTTTGGGATTTCTGCATCACAAATGGGGTGAGCAAAGCGGGATATGTTGTGACTATCCCGGGATACTTCCGGTATAGGCTGCACTATTCCAGGCACACTTGATATCATATCCTTCAACTTTTGAAGCTCTCTGGTTATCGCTGATGTCACGCCTGCATCCTGTAATGATCCAAGATTATTAGTAATAGGGATACTGGTGTTGACAGACAAGTTACCAGCTTGGTGATTCTGGCTATATCCTGGGGCGCATCCTGGAGCATATCTTGGATCCCTCACAGTCGACATCCTGGTCGAAGAGGGTATCTCAGGAATATGACTCCGGGAATGGCTAGGCACAATATTCCCCCTGTTATCCTCAGCATATACTGCAGAACTGAAGTTTAAAGCTCTTGGTTGCAAGGGAGTGACAGTATCCTCAGCGGGCCTGCTTGAGCTGGATTTCAAGAGTTGTATCTCTCTTATCAGCATTTGGTTGGTCTCCTACTGCTGCCTCATTTGTTCCTATACACTACCAAATAAAGTTAGAATTTCTTCATTAGAGACCAAAACAGGACCAGATCCCTGAATATTATGAGTGGGAATAACATCCCAAGCCACATGAATTTCGGTTCCTTGTGAAGAGGCTTGCGTTCTCGAAGGAGGTGGTGGAAGCATCGAACCAATCGTTGTAGAGGTTGTAGCAGACACGGTGGAAGAGCTCATGTTTGATCTCGAGGCCATTGAAAATAGTGTAGCAAAAAGTTTTAAAAATAGAAAACCAAGTAATGATTTTTGCAAAAGTTTTTAGTAGAAATAGCACCACTTGCCCCACGGTGGGCGCCAAATTGTTTTGGTCAAAAATTACCTAAGCAATTATATGATCAAATTAGTTTTGTGAGGTAGTGTGCTAGTAATACTTTGTGAAAAATATGTTGGTTTGTTTGTTTGCAAAAACAGTTATCAGGATACGGCTCAGGATATCGAGCTGTATCTATAATCAAACAATGAGCAAAAATGTAAAGGTTGACACGTGATGTACGAGGAAAGCCCTTGATCAATCTAGACCTCCGGCATAAAACCTCGGGAGCTGACAATCGTCGGCTGCCTTGTTCTTCTTATTGCTTGAATAACCAGGATACAGTGCAGGATAATGCTCAGATCGCTACTAAGTGGTACAATGATTGTAAGTGATGAGTGTTAGTGCGTGATTGCTGCTAGAAAAGAGAGTGAATGAGTAGGTGAATTCGAGTCGTGTCCTATGGATCTGGCATCTCCTTTATATAGTTACAAGAATGAACTAATTATGCTAAAAATCCGGGATATTATGCTAAAAATCCGGGATACTGAGATTATTTCCTTTCTGAACGTTGCCAGGCTGTTTCCACTCGTTTTCCACGCGCTTACAAACTATAACTCCGGGATTTAAGCTTCCATAACCGTTACAACATTAATATCTTTGACCAATCTTCGTAACTTTCCATAAAACACGCCAATCTTCAATGTTGACCGTTACAAGAGCTATTTTTCCGCCATCAACGTCCTTATCCTAATCAATTTGAGCGGGTCTTCAGGATGACTTGGTCTTCATGAACGTTAGTCCCTTGTAGCCCACGTATACAAGCAAATTGTTAGTAATAGTTAGGATACTGCCTCAGGATGTTACCAATATCCTGGTCCGGTATCCTGATCGTAATCAGCTATCATAAAATCAAGATATAGTATCAGGATATGGGCTCAGAATTTCACCCATAACAATTACTATGCCTTTGACATGCATCACATCTTCGAGCATATTCTGCAGCATCTTTCCTCATCGTCTGCCAATAGTATCCTGTTCTTAGTACCTTTGAGAATAACGACCTGCCCCCAGTATGGTTACCACAATCCCCCTCGTGTATATCCTGAAGCACTTCTTTAGTTTCGGGATCCTCCAAGCACCTCAGATATGGTCATGCAAGAGATTTCTTATACAAAACATTATTTATAATAGTGAATCGTGATACCTTCATTCTGAAGGCTTTGGGATTCTCATCCTTTGGGATGTGTCCTTCCTTGAGATATCTCATGATTGGAGCCGTTCATGACTTAGGATCCTCCTCTGGATATTCATCATCAGGATCCTGGATACTTACTACTTCCTTATCCTAAGATCTGAGAAGATCCACTGCGGGATATAGGATATGTAGTATTGGTATTCGGGTTCCCTCCAGTATCCTGACTGATGATCCTAGATTTCCCAAGGCATCTGCCTCAGCATTATCCTCTCTTTGTACCTGTTCAAGTGTAAAAACATCAAAATATCCTGCTAATTTTTTTTAGAATTTCGAGATACTCAATTAACTTCTCACCTTTAACTGCATAGGATCCATTAAAATAATTAGTAATTAACAAGGAATCAACAAATACTTGCAAACTTTTAATGTTCGTATTCCTGGCCAATTCTAATCCTGCAAACAAAGCTTCATATTCTGCTTCATTATTAGTGGCAGGAAATTCACACCTAATGGCCTGGGGTAATATGTCCCCCTGTGGCAATTTTAGTAGTATACCCAATCCTACACCTCTCACATTAGATACACCATCAGTATATAATGTCCATGATTCTAAGTTTTCTCCTAGCTGTTGTACTTCTAGGTCTACTTCATTTTGAATATCACTACTGAAATCAGCCACAAAGTCAGCTAGAGCCTGAGACTTTATGGCATTTCTAGGTTCATATACTAGATCATAGGCACTTAATTTTACTAACCACTTAGCCATCCTACCCGACATCTCGGGTTTCCTGAGCACATTTTTAATAGGATAATTAGTTTTAACATGAATCTTATGTGTCTCAAAGTAATGTCTAAGCTTTGTCGATGCCATAATTAGAGCCAATATCAATTTTTCTAAATGAGAATATCTAGTTTCAGCATCTAATAAACTTTTGCTAACATAATAGACTGGATACTGCTGACCTTCGTGATCCTTTACCAGGACAGCACTTACTGCGTTCCCTGATACTCGGGTTTCATCAAGCGTAGTGGTTCACCATCCTCGGGTTTCATCAATAGTGGAGCAGTTGCAAGATACTCGCCCTGCTTCATGCTTCTCTCCCCATTCGAATTTCTTATTCTTCTTCAGGATATCGTAGAATTCCTTGCATTTTTCCGAGGATCTTGATATAAACTTGTTTAATGTTGCTACTCGCCCTGTTAATCTTCATACATCTTTCATGTTTGAAGGTGACTTGATATCCAAGATAGCTTTAATCTGTTTCGGGCTTGCTTCTATACCCCTTTTAGTCACCATGTATCCTAGAAACTTTCCTGCCCCCACTCCAAAATGGTATTTGGCAGGATTTAACTTCATGTTGTACTGGTCCAGGATATCGAATGCTCCTTCAATATCCCGAAGATGATCCTCAGCCTTCTTAGATTTTACCACCATATCATCTATGTATACCTCCATGGTGTCCCCCAGTTTGTCTTTAAACATCATGTTCACCAATCTCTGGAATGTTGCACCTGCATTTTTCAAACCAAAAGGCATAGCAGTATAACAATAAATACCTATTGGAGTCATGAAAGCAGTATCCTCCTGGTCCGAAGGTTCCATTTGGATCTGCTGGAATCCTGAGGATGCATCCATAAAGGTTAACATCTCATGACCGGCAGTAGCATCCACCATTGAGTCGAGATGAGGTAGAGGGAATGGGTCTATAGGACACGCTTTGTTCAAGTCTGTGTAATCTACACAAACTCTCTATTTCCTGTTTTTCTTTTGCATCACAACTACATTTGCTAGCCATTCGGGAAATTTCACTTCTCTAATCATCTTGCTCTTTAATAATCTTTCAACTTCCTCTTGAATAATCGCGTTTCGTTCAGGAGCAAACTTCCTTCGTTTTTGCTGGACAGGCTTGAAAGACCTGTCAATTCCAAGCTTGTGAGTTATAATATCCTTGGAAATACCTGTCATATCCTCATGTTTCAATGCGAATGTTGACATCCTGCATTTCAAAAAGTTTGTCAATTGATTCTCAATATCCTGAGGGATATTGGTTCCTACGAGCACCGAGATATCCGGATTATCCTAATCCAGGTTAACTTTCTTAACATCCTGCTCTGAAGCTTCCACGATATCCTGGACTTGCATCTTTAATTGCTATGCTGCACTGGACTTTGTTGAGGATTTCATCGAAGAAGAATAACACTCTTTTGCTTCTTGTTGATCACTTTCCACCTTGACAACCCCCCAAGGGGTAGGGATCTTGATGCACTGATGATAGGTAGATGGCACAGCTTTCATATCATGGATCCATGGCCTACCCAATATAATATTGTAGCAGGATAAGGAGTCCATGACACAGAAGCGTTGCATTGAGTTGACCCCTTCAACTTACACAGGCAATTTTATCTCTCCCACAGTATTCCTGGCCTCTCCACTGAACCCAACAAGCACAGTGGATTTCAAAGTGATATCCATCGGGGATACATTCATCCTCTTCAAAGTTTCTGGTTGAATTATGTTGACAGAGTTGCCATTATCCACCAGTATCCTGCGCACAAAGTGATTAGCAACATATAAAGTTATTACCAAAGCATCATGATGAGGATCCTGGACAGTATCCCTGTCATCACTATCGAACGTGATCACTTTATCAGTCGTGAGGGTTGACATCCTGGTTGGCTTATCTCCCCTTTCTGCCTTAGCTTCTTTTACATGTCTTTTTGCAGCAGAGTATGAAGTTCCACAAATGTCAGATCCTCCTGAAATAAAGTTAATTATCTTGGCATCTGCAGGAGGTGATGCTACACGTTCAGGATCCTTCTAAGTAACCTGACCCTTATTCTTCTTTCTTCCCAGAAGATCCTTCAGATATCCTTTGCTCAGGAGATAGCTTATTTCCTTCCTCAGAGCAATGCAATCCTCTGTAACATGTCCAAAATCCTCATGGAAGGCACATCACTTGGACTTATCCTTCCAATCAGCTTTTTGTTGGTTCTTCCTAGGCCACTTGCTTTGTTTCCTAAACCCTGCATAGCATACATCAGTTCAGGTATATTAACAGAAAAACAATATTCTGACAACTCACGATACTCCTCAGGATCCTCGTCTTCAACAGCATTCACTTTCTTGCCATTTCTGCCATAGGGCTTAGAGCGATATGGCTTGTACGAGGATTCTGACTTCTTGTTGGTTGATTCATAGGATGAAGATGAATTCATCCTCTCTTGCATCTTTTTGTCATCCTCCAATCGAATATATCTTAAAGCTCTATTCCGAGCTTCTTCCAGGTTCCTGCAGGGATTCATTACAAGATCTTGGTAAAATTGAGAATCTTTTTGCAATCCCATCTTGAAAGCCTGCACTGCTGTTGCAACATCAAGATGTGGGATATCTAAGGATTTCCTGCTAAACTTGTTCACATAATCTCTTAAGAATTCCTGAGGTCCTTGAGTTATACTATAGAGATCACTGGTTAGTTTTTCAAAACTTCGACTACAAGAAAATTGACTATTAAATAAATTGACTAAGTGAGCAAATGATGTAATCAAATGAGGAGGAACGTTTAAGAGCCATTTTAAGGCTGATCCTATTAAGGTAGAACCAAAACCCTTGCAGAGGCAAGCTTCTTTGAGATCCGGAGGGATAGGGTTAGTTTCCATCCTTTCCCTATACTGAGCAATATACTCTTCAGGATTCGTAGTTCTGTCATAGAGCTTCATGTTGGGGGTTTGAAATCTTTTTGGGATTTCAGCATCACAGATAGGATACGCAAACCGAGATATCTTGTGGCTATCCTGGGACACTTCTGGAATTCGTTGGACTACCCCAGGCACACTAGATATCATCTCCTTTAACTTCTGAAGCTCCCTGGAAAGTGCTGACGTCATACCTGCATCCTGCAAAGATCCAATACCATTAGTAGCAAGAGTATTATTATTATTAGACACGTTACCAGTCTGTGGATTCTGGCCATATCCTGAAGCGTGTCCTGAACTTCTCACAGTTGACACCCTAACCGAAGAGGGTATCTCAGGAATATGACTCTGGGAATGGCTAGGCCCAATATTCCCCCTGTTATCCTCAGTATATACTATCGAACTAAAGTTCAAAGCTCTGGGCTGCAAGGGAGTGACAGTATCCTCAGCGGGCCTGCTTGAGCTGGATTTCAAGAGTTGTATCTCTCTCATCAGCATTTGGTTGGTCTCCTGATGTTGCTTCATCTGATCCTGTATACTAGCAAATAAAGTTATAATTTCATCATTAGAGGCTAAAACAGGAGCAGATCCCTGAACACTCTGAGTGGGGATAACATCCTAAGGCTATAAAGAAGCTTGCGTCCTTGGAGGAGGTGGTGGAAGCACCGAACCAATTGTTGCAGAGGTTGTAGCAGATACGGTAGAAGAGCTCATGTTTGATCTTGAGGCCATTGAAAATAGTGTAGCAAAAAGTTTTAAAATAGAAAACCAAGTATTGATTTTGCAAAAGCTTTTAGTAGAAATAGCACCACTCGCCCCACGGAGGGCGCCAAATTGTTTTGGTCAAAAATTACCTAAGTAATTAAGTGATCAAATTAGTTAAGTGAGGTAGTGTGCTAGAAATGTTTGAAAAATGTATGCTTCTTAAGTTGTTAACAAAAACAGTTTTCAGGATACGGCTCAGGATATCGAGTTGTATCTATAATCAAACAACGAGCAAAAAGGTAAAGGGTGACACGTGATGTACGAGGAAAGCCCTTGATCAATCTAGATCGCCGGCACAAAACCTCGGGAGCTGACAATCGCAGCTACCTTGTTCTTCTTATTACTTCAAATATCAAGATACAGTGCAGGATATGATACGAATCAGCTAGGTGTTACAATGTGATTTGAATATAAGTGTGAGTTTTATGAGTGATTGCAGCTAGAGAGCAAGAGTGTTCGAGTGATTATGTGTGTTCTTATCTGATCCGATCAATCCAATTTATAGTAAAGTAAAGCTAACTAACTAGCCTACAAATCCGGGATATAGCGAATATTCCCTTTGTGAACGTTGTAGTCCACATCTTCCGGCTTCAACGTTCTTATTCCAATAGATTAGCCCGAGTCTTTGGGAAAAGAAGTCCACTTGAACGTTATAGACTTGCACCATTAATCTGCACGTGAATTAATTAGTCACTACAGGGATACTGTATCAGGATGTTACCAATATCCTAATCCAGTATCCTGATCATAACAAAAGAAACATAGTCAGAATATTGTTCAGGATATATGAGCAGAAAACCACCCATAACAGCATCAACATCCATCATCGCCCACTTCGCTGCCTTCAAGGGGCAGCACCCTCTTCAACCATAGCTTCATCAGCATCCGCACCAGCACCCGGTCCAGGATCAGCCCCATCATCCTTCTCAGCATTGCCACCAGCATCAGTTACCTTTTTAGCCGCCTTGGAAGGCTCCTCAATCACAGGTTTAGCAGGATGTTCCACAGGATTACCGCCGGGATCTCTTAGCTTTGCCTCCCAAGCATCAACATTCCAAGAAGGGCATTCAAAGCCCTTGGCCTTGGCTTCATAAGCCATTTTTAGCCTGGCCTGAAGGAGGGAGATGACGACACATCTCTTGAGGCCTTCCCTATAGGAGACCATATCCTGCTCGTGCTGGGTCTGAGCGGCGTCGAGCTTTACCTGAGCCTCATGGGCAGCCTTCGTCATAGCGGCTTGATGCTCCTGGGTCATCGCCCTGAATTTATCCTCATAGTGCTGGGATTTGGCGGCGGCAATCATTCCCTGATCGGTGATGGTGACTTCGGCCTTCTTCAGTTTGACCTCCAGCATTTTGTTGAGCCAGCAGGATTCCTCATATAAATGCAGCAGACGCACAAGGCCCTTCAACAAAAACACAGGTATTAGTCTATACAAACTGATCATGATATTAGTTCAACATGCGTGTGTAGGATACAAGATTCATACCTGGTTGAGAAAGGAAGTCATGAAGCCGCTGGCTTCGACGAATCCATGATTCTCGTAAGGAAATGTCTCAGAAGTGGCAGGAGAATCAGTTTCCTTCCTCTTTCGGGTACTGGAAGCACGGGTCTTAGTAGCCGAAGAGGGCTTCGGGATCGAGGTAGGTTTTGAGCTGGGGGCTTGGATGAAGTGGCTGCTTTGGGGCTTGCCTCTTTCTTAACTTGGACAGGACCAGAGTAACTGTCCAACTCATCGAGATCAAAAACTTCGGGGGTTTTGATTGGTGCTGAACAAAGGGAGAAACTCTAAACTCTTTTTTATCCCTTCATTATAATAAACTAAATAAATACATGCAGAATTAGATAATCCTTACCAGACATGTCGGATGAAGAGTATTGACTGGAACTTGGAAGGTGCGAGGAAAAGCTTATGTCACTTCCCGGCAACTGGTAGACCGCTTGGATTCTTCAGTAGGGGGAGCTAGCTCTTTGAAGTTCGCTGCAGGATAAATAATAGAATGTCAGTACAGGATATAAGCTCAAGATACGTTTGGGGATATTCCTAGAACCCTAAACCCTACCGGTGGTTAACCATTTAACTGGAAGACTGTTACCCTCGGCGATGGAATCTCGCCTGACAAAGAAAAACTTTCTTTGCCAACCGTCCTCGTTTTTGGTCACCTTGAGGACGAGAGGATTACTGGATGTGGAAAACAGTAAAAATCGGCTAGAACCATGAGATCGAAGACGATAAGCGATTGGGATATCTTCAATGCAAAGGTCAGGAACATGAAGGGCCTTGATCTGATTAAGAACGATCAACACCCTCCAAACCATAGGCATTGTTTGAGAGAAGCTAAGGCCGGTTTTTCGAAAGAACTACATCATAAATTCAGGGAAGGGGTATCGAAGGCCTAGAGAAAAGGGGTATGCTGGGAAACAGATCCATTCCCTGGACGATACGTCTGATCGGTCGAACGACCTGATGATTGCCTTATCAGGAAAGGTACCAGAGGCTCTCAATGCTGCGATGTCTGCGTTATCAAAGGCACATACCTCCTTCTCGGGATTCTTGAGAAGATTCTGTTGGGCAAAGGTCTCGCTAGATTCGCCGATGTGGGAGCGAGTTCTGGTAACCATTGAGAGAGAAACGAGGAAAGTCGCAAGAGAAAAAGAAGAGATAAATGATTACCTGGAAATTATGTTGAAGATGGTTGAATTTCAAACAAGAAGAGAGAAGATATACCGGCCTCATAGATAGCCATCGAGTAATAAGCGCGTTGGAAGTTGCACGCTGTCACTTTAATTTAATTGTCTCGATCTAAGAGATAAGATTTAAAATATATACGTTGGAAATTGGTATCCCAACAGATATATTTTGGGGACAATTGTTATGGGTGGTTTTCTGAACATATATCCTAGATAATATTCTGATTCTATTACTTTTGATTGTGATCAGGATACCGGATCAGGATATTGGTAACATCCTGATACAGTATCCTGATAGTAACTAATTAGTTCATGTGCAGATTAACAAGGCCAGCTTATAACGTTCGAGTGGACCAGTTCTCCTGAAGACTCAGACTAATCAGTTGAAAAGGGGACGTTGAAGTCGGAAGAAGTGGTCTACAACGTTCAAGAAGGGAATATTCGCAGCATCCCGGTTTTATAGGCTAGTTTGTTATTTTCATTTTACTATAAAAGGGAATGTACGGATCGATAGACACACACAATTTTTTCACACACTCTTGCTTTCTACTAGCTGCAATCACTCACAATCACCAACACTTACACTCGAAATTCTTTGTAACACTTAGCTGATCTGTATCATATCCTACACTGTATCCTGATATTTGAAGTAATAAGAAGACCAAGGCAGCTGCGATTGTCAGCTCCCGAAGTTTTGTGCCGGCGATCTAGATTGATCAAGGGCTTTCCTCGTACATCCCGTGTCACCCTTTACCTTTTTTGCTCATTGTTTGATTATAGATATAGCTCGATATCCTGAGCTATATCCTGAAAATTGTTTTTGTTAACAACTTGATCAGCATATTTTCCACGAATACTTTTAGCACACTACCTCACTTAACTAATTTGATCACTTAATTACTTAGGTAATTTTTTACCAAAACAATGGTTATTCGGTTTTGATGGTTATAACGGGTTGGTTATGCGTGGTTAACCGTGTATTTAGCTTAGCTAAAAATAGCTTAATTTTTTTAACATGAAATAAATTGTTATTGCATATTTATATATATTAGTATATTACATAGTATTAAAAAATACATATAATCTATAATATTAATACTAATTATTATCGAATATTCAAATAAAGTGACATGATACATTCCATAAATTCAAATAAACATTCAACCAAAACCACAAAATGACATGAAAACCCTTAAGTACTAAAAATCTTTAGGCAAAAACATCAAATATTAAAAATATGGTGAAAAGTCCTAAATCCTATAAAGATTTATTATATGTCGGTTCGGTTCGGTTATAGTGGGTATGGAAAAAATGATAACCATAACCGACCCGCTACTTTCGGTTTTCAAAAATAACCATTAACCGACCCACCGGTTTTTTATTTGGTTCGGTTTATTGGTTCGGTTTTGTCGGTTAATTCGGTTATGGTTCGGTTAATTCGGTTTTTTTGTACACCCCTAGTTGGAGGAGCGAAAGACATGAGTCCCAAACTACAGAGTTAAATAACAGTATTTTTAAAAATATTTTAGTTTTTTAAAATTTATATAAAGGAACAAAATGTTGGCCATTTTTGCATTCTGTCATGATTAATAGAACCATTGATCCGTCATTTTGCTTGTTTATGTTTAACCCACACACTCGAAGCAAATATGATTTCAATGAGTGACTCGATCATGACCGAATTCCGTGCAAATGGAAAACAAAACTGAGTCTAGGATCTATACCTTTCGCGTCTAAGGTTGTGCCATTTCACAAACAATATGCATTATTTTATGGTTTATTTTTAAAATTACATATTCTTAATATAAATATGATAAACAAAATAATCAACCACAACAAAGATTTGCAAACAAACATCAATTTTATTCAGTTATCACCAAAGTACAACAAAGCATAGCGTACAACAACAATCACACCATCAACAACTTATTTCTTCAATATATGAAGAGACAAAAAAAGTAACAAACACACATATACAACTTATGTTAATTTTATCCACCGCCTCATGTACCTCAGCGGGATCCAGTTATGACCGCACCACCGCCACGCCGGATCCGTATTGGCGTCTAGAATCTTGAAACCCTCGTTTAAACATGCTGCAAGCAAGTCGAGTGGATTCGTTGTGTTGTTAATCACCGTCGATTGAAGTAATCCACCGATCTGGTGAAAACCGTTATCCGCATCACTGCCGTTTGGCTGGAAATCTGCTATCGAGAATGGGCACACTAGAGCTGTTTGCACATCACTGCATTGTTTGGCTGGAGATCAGCTTTCGTGAATCGGTACCTCAGAGCCAACTTCGCCGGATTTCAGCTTTAGAAAATCGGTACCCCAGAGCCAACTGCGCAGGATTCCCCCGTCATATCCACCATATTAAACCGAACATTCTCATAACCGTTATCCGCATTAAATGGCAAAAGATGTTGAAAGATACCTGAAAAGTATGATCCAAAAGCTTGGTAGCTCACCCATTGTCCAACCAAAGATACCTCACCCATTCCCAATTTGCACATACCATAAAAAAATTTGCCCATGATTTAGTGATTTTATACATGTTATAGAACCGATGCAGGTAACTTAATATGAATGGGAAGGTAGTCCATCCTCCTCGTTTATTATGTTTGATGAAGACATTGTTTCCGCCTTTAGTGGCTTAAGCTTCCTGCTATTTTCCTTTTTAACATCAGTTCTATAATCCACCAAAAGAACTTAATATAGATAGCAATATAAATATTCTTGTAGATATATTACAGGAACAATATACCAAAGAACTTATGTGCTTGTTTTTATCTAAATAGAGAGCCATTTTCTTGCTAGTTCTGTTTTGTTTGATTTCAAATAACAATCAGCCACGTTAATCCAAATACCATCATCATCATCATCATAATGTATTTTGAACATATTCAACCATGTTAGCCCACACACTTTTTTAGCTTAATAGCAGTATGATTCTATAATTGTCTAATGATGTATTTTCGATCTAATTAGAATGTATGAAACTATATTAGTATCCCTTCAATGCTATCTTTTACCTGACATAAAGCACTATAGTAAACCCATAGGAAGCCTATGTTTCACTAACCCACTGTTTACAAATTTTAAACCCATAGGAAGCCTGACTATTAACCACTAATTTGATATTTCTTTAATTTATAACATAAATTATTTCACATGAGCCATAAATACTGCAAAAGTGTAGTAATGTTTCCAGTTTTTCTCGGTACATAAACTGTAAACCCAAAAAAATCTCACAAATTATAATCAAAGAATGGAAAGAACAAACAATATGTAACCTAACTTCAAGAGCTGTTATTTCATCAACATGCTTCTCAACCAAATCAACAAATTGCAAAAGCATTATAAATCTTTAAGGTTGACGTATAAACTAATAAAATGATGAATAAGGACATTTACTATAAAGAAAAGCCATAGATTAGCTTACATAACAGAAACATCAAGTGGAAATTAGGTCAAACAAATTAACAATTAATGAAGTGAAGTATACGGTAAATCAAGAAACGAAGCAACAGGAATGAAAATTAGTTTACACTTACAATTCCTTCATTGGATGAATTGAATTGAAGATCAGAAACACCATGGATCTTAGCAGCATCGCAGACGAGTTTTGATTCGGAAAGCCCGAGAAGCACAAAAACATGATTACAAGCATAATGTAAGTTATACAGCAAACATAAATTCTATACACATCCGATCAATTTCCACAATGACCAACAAATTCAAAATAGAAACAGATCAAGCAAACTGGAACTTAAGAAATTCAGCGGTGTAACCCTAAACTGTTATCGACAATATAAAGACATTGATGCAGTTTTTCTTAGCAATCAAATGGCTCAAACACGATGATTCATTCAAAGACATGGAACCGAATGGTTTAAAGAAACCTCAGAGGTTTTCTTTACTATAACAAACTCAAAAACTGTCTAAACAATAACCCTAAACACCCTATTTATAAGATATGAATCATAATTCGAAAAGGAAACAAAATAAGATAAAATATTAAATTCAAATAGAAAGATAATTAAAGAGATCGGGTTTATCCGCATCAGACATCATCAAAACAAACAGACATCTAACAAAGTCTCTTTAATTAGGGCTTTGAGAAACATAACGGACTACCAAGAGTGAGAGAGATTGACTGTGCTCCAAGCCATGGCAGGAGAACAACCAAGACAGGAGAGAACGAATTACCAGATTGTGGTCGTATCGCGGTGCCCACTTCTCGTAATCGTAAACCGTGGTAGTGGCGGTGAACACTGGTGGCTCCTAATTTTTCAAATTTGGGAAATGGATACCAGATGATGTTGAGATACTTGGATGAGAGAGAAAAGATTCGTTGAATGGGAAGAAGGAGACAGAGGACGCATTGATTCATGAGGTAGAAGGGGGGTTTATAAGGATGAATTTAAGCGCTTAGCCTTCAAAACTGCTAAGAACCGCCAACATAGCGTGATTTGGGGATAACATGGGCAGGAAAATGTGGAGGCCCAGGAAACTGTCATGCCATTAAAGAGGTTATTTTTATGAGTTTAAGTGGCTGAGATTTAATCTCAGCCAAATCCAATGGTGGATATTGATTTCAGAGGTGGTTCATCGATATATATATATATATATATATATATATATATATATATATATATATATATATATATATATATATATATATAGGACAAAGATCCGTTAGGAACCACCCTTTATTCCGAGAACCAATGTGAACACAACCAAAAATACCTAAAAATAGCTAAAAAACACACAATTTTTTTTTAATATTTTTTATAAAAAAATCGCTACTTTTAGTAGCCAAAAAAATTTTTTTTTTTTTTAAATTTAAAAAGAAAAAAAAATTTTGCTACTAAAAGTAGCGATTTTAACATAAAAAATATTAAAAAAAAAATTTAAAGATTTTTTAGATTTTTTTAGGTTTTTTGGGGATTTAATTTTTAGCATTTTAGCTTTGGGGGGGGGGGGGGTTAGGTTTTTGGGGGGTGGGGAAGGGGGGTTTAGGTTTTCGGGGGGGGGGGGGGGGGGGTGGGGGTTAGGTTTTTTTAGCTATTTTAAGTTGTGTTCACATTAGTTCTCGCGGTTCTCGCAATAAAGGTAGTTCTCGCATGAACCTTACCCTATATATATATATATATATATATATATTCTTATGTCACCGTTAAAGTCAAAGCCTCCTATTTTTAATTATAACCGTCGGATGAAGCTGAGATCAGATCTCAGCCCTTTAAATTACCAAAATTCTTTTAGAAGGAGAAGTTAGCAGCGGTTTTGATGCTCCTGGTCATCCGCTGATACACTGTTGCAGTTAACAAAAACCACCCATACCCATCGTTTACCCCTCAATGCTAACAATTATGCTTTATGATTTTGAATTAGTGAAACCCCTTTCCACCCAGATCCAACGACGTCGAAAAACCTCATAGTTCGCAGTAGGTTTGAATTGCTTCGATAGAGTAAATGACGAGGTTTTCATTCCGCGGTCGTCTCAGTCGCATCGCCGCCTGCTTGTCACTGGTTCTTCGAGTTGTGAGGAGTTTTCTTCAAGCAGAGTCTCATCTGATGGTTTCAGGTTCGAGAACGCCTGGATGCTTTTATCGTTTGTTCACAAAATCAGTGGTGTTGGAACATAGCTTGTCGTTATCAGGAACGATGGACAAGTCTCAACCCTCAGGTTTGCATAATTAGGGTTGTATAGAAGTATCTTATCTATCAGTTTTTCTTGATGTTAGTGTGTAGTATATGGAGGATAACAAGAGTATTATCGACGTTGCAAGAAGTTCAAGTATTAAGGCGAGTGAAAATTTTCCTTTGGTATGTTTTTGGTTTGAAGACAGTTTCTAAATTATTTTTTATTCTGATTATATTTTGCTGCCTGAAAATGCAATTTCAATCAACATGCTATGTTTCAGCTTGAAAGTGATGTGAAAAAAACACTAAAGAATGTTGTGAAAGCCATCATTTCTTCGTTAAAGATTTCTTATTGATTGATTGTAAATGTATTGTTCTATATCAGATCAACGGTTTGCTTTCGTGGATCTCTCGTATTTCTATTTGGATGTTGCCAAAGACCGCCTTCATGTTGGGTAAAACATTATATTATTTATATCTTTAATTTTGTTTATAGTCAACATGACTTGACTTTAATTTTGTTTATAGTCAACCTAATCCTGAGAGCCACGTAACCGTCGGATCATGCTGAAAGGATATTCATCATTTGCACAGAACTCAGAAAGGTAAACAACCCTTTGTTAGATCATAGCAGGTATGAACGGGTTGATTTGGGTTATTGTTCTTCCCAAACGGGTCAAATACATAAAGTACAACTTGGAAGTCTCAACCTCCTAAATTCTTTTGTACGGTGATTTAGCTCAATATTATAGTAATATAGTTTTTTATAATAATGTTTAATGCATTAATTATTTTAAAATATATAGGTAAAAAAGTGGCGGCGGGCTAGCATAACCGGCTTAACGTGTACAAAAGGTGGGTCGTATTCAACGTAAACCCACTTTAAAATCTTATGAGGCTTCAATTTATACAGGTATCACTCTTTTTGTGTGCGACCTTCAAAAGTTAACAAAAAAATCAACTATCACGCACACACATGATTGTGTTTTATGGAATATGGGTAATAGTTGGTTTTTGTTTCTAGCCGTGTGACTTTTTTAACTAAGTTGATCAATAGTTCATCAAATCACATATGTCGTAATGGAATTTCATATTTATTTTAATTCAGGAGTTACCAGAGTTTAATACTTCCGGGACTTGGGCTACAATGCAAGTATGAAGATAGACTCTACCTCGCGCTGTGTAGAAGCATTGCGTGAATTTCTGGTCGTCGGGTACACATTATTCTAAACTATTAGTTATGATAATGTGCATCTTTAGTTTATGTGGTTAAACCTAAAGAAATCAAAGCGAATGTGATGGAAATAATTTTGTTATACCTTTAATCCAGGAAGAAATGGCTGCAAATAGTGGTTGCTATTGGAGTGTATATAGTTGGCTCATGATAGTCTGATATGGCAGTTATTGGTGGTGTAGGTTAGGTAGTTAGTGGGTGTATGATTAGCTTGTTGTGGTTATAAATACTGTATACATTGTACTTAAATAAGATAGAACAATACACAATAGTTTCTTTCTTTCTCTTTTTCTCTCAGTCTGATACATGAAAACATTCATGGTATCAGAGCCCTAAGCTAGGGTTTCTGGAAGATTGTTTTCTTTTCCGGTAAACCTCCATAGTTTCCGGTAAGGAATTCCGGCGATACCTTATCTTTTCCGGCAATCCTATTTCATCCTCTGTTTTTTTCGATTTCAATCTCTTTTCTTCTCACATCTCTAGATCCGATTCTTATCTTGAATCATGTCTGCTTCTTCTTCTACATCTGATATCTCATCAGTCTCTGTTCCTACCTCCTTCAATTCTCTACCAAATATAACAAATTTTCTATCTCTCAAGCTAGATGACAGCAATTTCATGAATTGGAAACATCAAATTCTTGTTGATCTAAAGACACTCGGTTTGTTGCAATTTCTCAATCAGAATCATACTATACCTGAATCTGGATCTGATGCGAGAGATATTTGGGAGAAAAATGATGGATATGTGATGGCACTGATTACAGCTACACTATCACCGTCGTTGATGCATTTGGCAAGAAATGCAAGATCTACATCTAGTCTTTGGAAAGTAATTGAGGACACGTTCTTTCAGCAGGTTTTTGCGAAACAGTCTCTGTATAGAACTCAGTTTCATAACCTAAAAAAACAAAACAAATCGATAATTGAGTACTTGAATCAAGCAAAGGAGACTGTTGATGTACTTAATGCAATCGGAGATCCGATCTCCGATCATATGCTCGTGTTGCAAATTATTCAAGGACTGTCTCCAGATTATGAGAATTTTGTGACTAATGTTGAAAATAGTGATAGTCAACTGAATTTTGCTCAATTAGGGGCAAAATTGCTTACATTTGAGGCACGTATGAAACAACGACAGTCGGCTTCAACAGTAACACTTGCAGCAATGAATGCTCAACTTCCACCTCATCAGAGTGCTTCTCAATTAGCGATTTCTTCTGTTCCGTGTCAGATCTGTGCAAAACCAGGTCACCATGCTACTCATTGTTATTTTCGCTATACAGCATCGTCTCAAGGGCAAGGTAATGGTGGTCATGGAAATTGGAGAGGAAACGGTGGTCGTGGAAGGTTTAACAGTGGTTGGAACAGTGGTTCTAGAGGTGGTGGTCGTTGGAACTCTGGTGATGGCAGGTTCTCTGTGAATGTTGCTGAATTTGGTGGACCAGGGTTTTCATCAGATTATGTTCCTTTTCCTGTGAATGGAGTTGGTCAAGTTAATGGATCAGGTTTTGTTAGTGGGCCAATCCATACTTCTAGCCAAGGTATTTTGGGTTCTGGACCCCCTACTTCATACTTTGCTAGACCAACAGGTATGTTTAGATCCTCATCTAGTGTATTGGGCCAACATGGGTCACTTGGGCCAGTTTCTCATGTTGGGATGGTTGGTAGTAGTGCTAGTGGGCCACTTGGTCAGGTTGGGCCGTCTAATCATAGGTTGACAGGTTATGGGCCTGAGCACTTTCATAGTTGGGCTGGACCACAGACGGCTTTCAGCGGGTCCCACTATGGTTTTCAGGCAGATTTATCGAGTACGTGCCAGCAGGTTGAGTCATGGCTTCCTGACTCTGGTGCTTCAGCTCACATGAATTCGAGTCCGTCTATGGTTTTTGGTGCTATACCGTATACCGGGACTGAGCGTGTTATTGTTAGTGATGGTACAACTATTTCTATCTCTCATATCGGTTTTTCTTACCTTCATTTATCTAGTTGTACATTGTTACTTGGCCATGTACTGGTAGTTCCTGGCCTTGGCAAGAACTTATTATCCATTACTCAGCTTGTGATTGATCATCCTATAGCTATTGTATTTTCTCACTTTGGTTTGTCTTTTCAGACTCTCGCAGGACAGCACCTCCACCACATGCGTCCTAGTTCACATCAGCTTTACTCTCTTTCTGCTACTTTCTCTACTTCTCGAGAGACGTGGCATTCTCGCTTGGGACACCCATCAGATTCTGTTTTGTCTAGACTATCTTTTCTTTCTTTGAGAAATAAATCTGGAAATAATGTTTGTAATTCTTGTTGTATTTCCAAGTCTAGTCGTTTGCCCTTTCATACGAGTGTTTCACATTCTAGTGATCCGTTGCATATTATACACTGTGATATATGGGGTCCCACACCGGTCATGTCTAGAACCGGATATCGTTACTTTATTACATTCATTGATGATTACAGTAGATTTACATGGATGTATCCCTTGACATGTCAGTCGTTGTTGATGCTTTTCGCCATTTTCGACCTTTTGTCGAAAATCTTTTTTCGTGCACTATCAAGTCACTTCAGTGTGATGGTGCACCGGAGTTAATTCAGGGTGCTATGTCTCGTTATCTATCTGAGGCCGGTATTGCTTATCGTATTCCTTGTCCTTACACACCCCAACAAAATGGGGTGGTTGAGCGTAAGAATTGACATCTTTGTTAGGTAGCTTGTGCTTTGTTGTTTCATGCACGCTTACCAAAGCGTTTTTGGTATGATGCTTATGCTACCGCGTCGTTCCTCATTAACCGGTTACCTACACCGGTGCTTCATCATTCGTCTCCATATAAGATCTTATTCGGTTCTCGACCGGATTACACGATTCTTCGTACGTTTAGGTGTTTATGTTATCCGTTTTTGGGTGATACTCGTTCTGATAAACTATCACCCAAATCTACTCCATGCATTTTTTTGGGGTATGCTCCTAGTCACAGTGGGTATTTGTGTTTTGATCCTTGCATGAGTAGGACTTACACATCTTGTCATGTTGTGTTTCATGAGGCTGTGTTTGATATTCCTGGTAGCTCATCTCCCTCTGATCCTCCCGTTTCAGATTCGCTTCCTATTTTCTTTGTTCCTCCCCCTTCTTATTCTATTTCTTCTTCGTCTTCATCTTCATCTTCTTCTCCTACTCCTCCTACTCCTCCTTCTTCTACCTTTTCTTCTACTTCTTCTTCATCTTCATCTTCTGCTTCTGCTTCTACTTCTTCTCCTCCTCCTCCTCCTTCTCATCCTATGATTACTCGCTCTCGTGATCATACTCGTCAGCCTCGATAGTTTCTAGATCATGTTGTGTTTACTGTTTCTATTGTTCCCACTACTGATGCTCCTACTACTGAGCCATCTACTTTTCATCAGGCTCAAAGATTTTCTGTGTGGTGGGATGCTATGCAGGCTGAGATTGGTGATTTACATCCCAATCAGACGTGGGATCTTCTTCCGTCTCCTCTTGCAACTAACATTGTTGGTTGCAAGTGGGTGTACAAGATCAAACGTCATCCTGATGGATCAGTGAGCCGTTACAAAGCCCCGCTTGTTTCCAAGGGCTTTCATCAGACAGCTGGTGTTGATTACACTAAGACTTTTAGTCCTGTGGTCAAACCAGCAACTATTCGTCTTGTTTTGTCTGTTGCTTTTTCTCGAGGCTGGACTATTCGGCAGGTTGATGTCAACAATGCTTTTCTACATGGAGATTTGACTGAGACTGTATACATGTCTCAGCCTCCTGGCTTTGTTGATCATGATCGTCCTAATCATGTGTGTCTACTGCGGAAGGCTCTCTATGGCCTGAAGCAGGCTCCACGGGCTTGGTTTTCAAAGCTCTCTTCAGCTCTTCTTCTCAGTGATTTCACTCAGTGTCTCTCTGATACGTCTCTATTTATTTATAGTCGAGAGTCTGTCATGTGATATGTCTTGGTGTATGTTGATGACATCATCATTACTGGGAGTTCTTCATCCTTTGTGATGGATCTGATTGGGCGCTTACATTCTCAGTTTGCGCTCAAGGATTTGGGCACTCTTTCATATTTTCTAGGTATTCAGGCTACCTTTTCAGATGATGTGCTACATTTGTCTCAGCAGCGTTACTTGCTTGATTTGCTGCATCGTACAGGACTTTCTGAGTGTCGACCACTATCTACTCTGGTTTCATCTGGTCATCAGCTTTCTCGGCATTCTGGTATTCCTATTGCTGATCCGACTTTGTATAGGAGTACGGTTGGCGCCTTGCAGTATCTAGTTTTGACTAGACCTGAGATTGCTTATGGGTTAGCAAAGTATCTCAGTTTTTACAGACTCCTACTGACTGATACTCGGTTGCGGTCAAGCGTATATTGAGGTACTTACGTGGTACAGTTGACCATGGTTTGACTATTCGACGGTTTGATAGTGTTATTATTCATGCATATTCTGATGCTGAGTGGGCTGGATGTCCTGATGATCGTCGTTCGACGACTGGATATTGTGTATTTCTTGGACCCAACTTAGTTAGTTAGACTTCCAAGAAGCAGCATACTGTAGCACGCTCGAGTACAGAGGCTGAGTACCGTGCTTTGGCTCACACAGTAGTGGAGATTCGTTGGTTATTGTCTCTTGTTCAGGAGCTGCATATTACTTTATCTTGTCCAACTACTATTTGGTGTGACAACATCGGTGTTACGTATCTTGCGGTGAATCCAGGTTTTCACCAACGGACGAAACATCTTGAGGTTGATTTGCATTTTATTCGAGATATGGTTCTTTCTCGGACATTGTGTGTTCGTTATGTCCCTACGACTCTTCAGTTGGCGGATCTTTTGACCAAGGGCTTGTCAGCGACTCGTTTTGATAGTCTTCGGTCCAAGCTTCACGAAGGCACTTCCCGTTCAGCTTGAGGGGGTGTATTGGAGTGTATATAGTTGGCTCATGATAGTCTGATATGGCAGTTATTGGTGGTGTAGGTTAGGTAGTTGTGGTTATAAATATTGTATACATTGTACTCATATAAGATAGAACAATACACAATATTTTCCTTCTTTCTCTTTTTCTCTTAGTCTTATACATGAAAACATTCACACGTGTGTTAACCATAGTTGTCAAAAGCGCAAAAGGCATGCGCCTAGGCACATGGGCGCAGTGAGGCGAGTCTATAGCGCTAGGCTAGGCGCAAAAATGGGTTTTTTTTTGTAAAAACGGTGCTGAGGCGCAAAAGGCGCGCGCCTAGGCGCAAAAAACGGACGGTGCTGAGGCGCTGGAAACAAAAGGTAACAAAGCACAAATGACCATCAAAAACGAAACCGAGCGCGTGCAAAAAAGCTGCCTCACGCGGGCCTGGGTTTTCGGAGCTGCATTCGTGTCCGCGGGACGTGCGGGCACGCACGAGTTCAACCAAATTCTAGTTCAGAAACTCATTTTTGCAACCGCCCATGCGCTCGGGTAGGACTTGTGGTAAAACATGTTATAAAGCTACAATGGGGTAGTAGAGGCTTTGCCTTAAAAAGCGCATGGTTATGGTCCCATCACTAGCGTCGAACCTTCTCTTGATTTGGTGGTTATGTTACTGGTTGGGTTCTTTCTAATTCTGTTTTTTTCCTCTATTACTGTTGTAAAAAGGTACCATAGGTTATGATGTATGGTATGCAACTGAGTAACCATAGCTTCAAATCTTTTGACATTGATACACTTTACAGTTCGTTTTAAGATTTGATATATTACGAGAACATTATGAAGTCAACTGTTTCAATTTAAACATAAATGTCTCAGGTAAACATTTTATTTACAAACATTGTGTTATAAGATTGGGGTACACTTTATATGAGATGTAATTGAAGATGGTGTAACCAGCATACCCAGTAAGGGGTACGTCCTTTCTATTAATTAGTGTGCAGATTCAACATCAAGTGTCATTGAAGCCAACCAATGATGACAAAAAGGTAAGTTTTACTTAGGTAAAATCATGACAAAAAGGTAAGTTTTACTTGGGTAACGTAATTATCTAACTATGGTTGTTATTTATTTATTTTATTTTATTTTTTGAACAGCAAACACTCTTTATATATAAATATAAAGAGCCAACAAGAAACTGGAAATACAACGCAAAAGAAAGAAAAAACGAATTACATCAAGACTAAAATATCAAAAACCTTCCAGTTATCCCAATTAGGCGACTTAACCTTGGAACCGTTGCAAATCCAAAGAAAAGCATCTTCTTTGATCTGCTCCACTATCTTGCTAATCGGGATAAAATTGTTTTCAAAGAGTTTTTCGTTCCTAGCCCACCAAATTCCCCAAACTGTTGCCATAGCGATCATGTACACAGTTTTCTTCCAAACTTTATCTCCCGGGCACTGCTGGATATGAATGATTAGATCTTTTAAGCTGTTGAAAGCGACGTGTTTAATCGGAACCCACGCCAAGATATTCTACCAAACACATTGGGACCACAAGCAACTAACGAAAATGTGATACGGGCTTTCGTCTTGAATACTGCATCAAGGGAATAGGCTGTCCTCGAGAATGATACCCTTGTGGATTAGACCGACCTTAGAAGCGATCTTCCCCAACATAGCCCTCCAAAGTAAATAGTTTGCTTTCGGTGTGGCCCAATTATTCTAGCCAAACACGAACCCGTCACAAACCTCCTGATGCGCCGCCTTCTCGATATCATCCCGCACCTGCTTAACCGAAAACGAACCGGTAGAATCATTACGCCATCTCCATCCCGAACCGTCATTGATGAGAAACTCTTTAATGTTAATACCGATTTTCAGAAGAGCCACGTCAAGGGAGCCGATATCCTTCCAAGCTCCGGTAATCGATTTTTTTAGGTAATTATGGACTGATTGAGCAACGAGTTATTACCTCCGTTGATGGCAGACACCACCTTGGCCCAAAGCTGGTTAGGGTAACTGACTGCCACCTTTTCTTTTGTAAAAATGTAGTTAATATATGTGTATGTTCTTTTATCATCTAAGCTGGGAAATTTGTGAAGAGTAAGAACAGTGAGGCGATGGTAAAGGTATATTCAAACACACAAAGTACACTTTACTTCCGAAGGAATCTTTTATATTTAATTGTCGCATATTTTTACAATTTATACCAGGACATGGCCAGGTCAACGTGGAACAAGGTCCTATTTGAGGCCGAGGAGGACGATCCAGAGGCCAAAGCGATTGAATAGGTGCAAGTTTGAATTTTATGAAACTTTCTGTACATTTTTAGTAATACTAGCTTTTTATCGTCTTAGGTTTTATTGTTACGTTTCGCTTATTTTTTTGTTGTCTTAATGAATTGTGCTTTTAATTGACACCTTATTTGACTTTGTTTATAACTCAAAGAAAGTCAGTTTTCCATATTATTACGGACGGGTATAGAACTAGTTATATAAGAGCTCGGTTTGGGCTCAAGATTGAGCTTGTTTATTAAATCAACTTTAATTTTGGCCCAAGCTCGTTTGATTTTGGCGATCCAAAATAGTTTACGAGTGGCTCGACTCGTTTATACCCCTAACTAAGAGTCTTCAACATAGTACTGAATTTGTATGGTGGTGATCCGTATTCCTTTAATTCCATTGGGAATTTATTGTAGCATCCAGTAATTGGAAGAGTGGTCCAACCAATGAATTGAAAACAACCAACCTTGAAACGGTTCTTTTGATTATTTATTTTGGAATAATGGATTTAAATAATTCCAACTATTGTTAAATGGCTTCCATTGGTCCCAATTACAAAAATCACCACTAGCAGTCTTAACTATTAACATGGTGACCTCTAATGGACCATGACAAACAGAACCCTAACGACTTTAGTCATCGGTCGCCAGAAAAACGTTTTTGGCTGGAAAACGCAACCTTTCTGTCCCAAACATCTTTGCAACCTTAGATTGGACCTTTAGGAACCGTTTTTAGTAAAATCCCCAATTATTAAGGTCACCAAAAAAAATGCGGTCGGAACACTCCTTTTTGGATAGAAAACTCAACCTTTTCGTCTCAAACATCTTTCCAACCTTAGATCGGAACTTTATGAACCTTTTTCCGGATAAAAATGTTTATCCGGCGACAGGATACTAAAGGCGTTAAGGTTTTGTTAGTCAAGGGTCCATTGGAGGCAAATATGTCAATAGTTGGTACTGCTAGTGGTGAGTTTTGAAGTTGAGACTGGTAACGACCAATTAAGAATAGTTAGGATTATTTTAATCCATTATTACATTTATTTTTAGAGGTGAACATGCCCGTTAAAGCTTTGGATCATCTTTATTAATTTCGCCTCTTAAAAAATTATTCCTACTTACAAAGATGGTGACTAGAATCATGAAAGGGGTTGAGAAAAACAGTTTTTGATGTTGTTAGAAATGAATGTTTCATAACTTGTCCTATACATCTATGAAAACAAACGTGTGGAAAAACCTAAATTTAAACCGTTAAATTTAATAAATTATAATATCACAATTATCATCGAACACATCATATAAACACATAGTTACGTTAAAAGCTAAGGGTATAAACAGATAGTTACGTTAAAAGCTAAGGGTATAAACAGATAGTTACGTCAAAGATGATAAAATCAAGAAAGGGAAAATGATAAATGATGAGCTCATCAAATCCATTAAAGACTCAAAGTTCTACCTTATAATATTCTTCAAGAATTATGCATCTTCATCTTGGTGTTTGGATGAACTAGTAAAAATTATGGAGTGCCATAGGAACGCAGTTCATGTTGTTTACCCAATCTTCTATGATGTAGAACCTTTTGAAATCCGCAAACTAAGTGGGGTAGTTGGAAAAGCCTTTGCCAAACATGAAAAGGAGAAGCATGTTGGCAAACGGAAAGAGTTAAAACAGTTTTATTCTTCAATCTAACGTGTTATGAATTTACATCGAGATAGATGGTAAACGGGTAACAAGTTGCGCCGCTACCCCTTTTTGAATAGCAAAACTAAGTCTTTTAAAAACTACGCCTATATATCTCGAGTTTATAACATTACTATGCATACATGCATGCATGTGTGTGTAAACACTAAATATAATATGAGGGCACGATAGCTACAATAGTATTAGCAAAAGATAAAAAAAATAATACAATAAAATGATCTTAAAACAAGATAGAAAAATGTCTAAATACTTTTAAACAAACATATTTTTTTATTTTTAATGATTAACTAAAACGCTTTTCTAATGCTTTAAAAATGTTTATTTTTGATGTTCTAAGGTAATCATTTTTCTTTACAAGGATTGGTATTTCATCAACTGATATAATTGATTCATAGAGGGTGTGCTTTGTAAACACACTATATTAGACATGTCCAATTTGTATGATTTAAAAATAAGATTTGTACAAAGTTTATATCCATTATACACACTAGTAAACTACCAAATACAATAGATATTACACATGTTACTGTATGTTTTTATATATAATGAAAATTTGACGGTGCTTAAATAGCTTCTTTTTTTTCCAAAGACGTATTAATCTAAAAATTTATAATATAAGAAAAGATGTTTGTATCCCTTCCACGGTTTTTTTTCTGCGTGTACAAAAAGTTAAAACGTTTGAAATTTTAGTACTCATTGTTATGTTAAATAACCATGTAAGAATACCCAAGACGAATATTCTATACTATGTTGGAAGAACCTAATCATGAGGTAACATATCTTAATCAAGCACTTGTTCTTTATGTTGTCAAAAGCGGCGCTCAGGCGCAGCGAGGCGCAGCGAGGCGCAGCTAAACCGTCTGGTGGAGAACTAGGCATAAATCTGCATCTTTTTTAAAAAAACGCACTCAGACGCTCGCCTGGAGCTGGGCGCGGGCGCAAAATTAGCGACCCTAAACCGGAAAAAAAACAGCCTTAAACAAGAAGGAACGACCTGAAACGTTAATTTAGAGAGGGTAGATAGTTAGGAACCTGGTTTAGCAACTTCTTGAAGACTACCTGGTTAAACTCTAGAGCATTGTGGCTGACCAGCAATGTGGTGGACTGGTGTCGGCTACTCTTTTTGATAGGAAACCCTAATTCAGTAAAACTGATGGGCTGTCTTTTGTAGATTATGTGAGATGGTATTGGGTCAGTCTTTGTTTTAGATAACTAAACTATTTTATAGAATAAATGAGTGGCCTAACTAAAGATCTTTAGATTGTTTTTCACTTTATTGTTTTAATTTGTTATAAATACTTAGATATTTTTATAAACATTAATTATTACCGTACATATTCTAAAAAGATATCATGATTTTTTACATTATATTCTTATAGTATTGTAAAACCATTATTTCTTTAAAAAAAGCCCACGCTTTTCTTTGTGCCTTCCGCCTAGTCTCCAGGCGAGACCTTTGTACATTAAGTGCGCCTAACGCTTTTGACAACATAGTTCTTGACATTGTAGGAACTTGGTTCACTTTTTATAAAATATAATTACAAAATATATAATAACGAGACTCTCGTTCTTCGTAGGAAATATCATAGTACAATACCGGTTGCAATAACTAAATAAAAAGAATATAAAATATAATTTTATATACCAATCTTGATTCAAGCCGCATCTCTGGTAGGTCCTTCACGCGCATTTGATAGCATCCTAGACTCGAGTATTCATCATCTTGAGTCTTGAAAAATACTCCTTGACTGCAACAAAGAGCACACTAAAACGTTGACGATTTTGGTTGAGGCACGTGTTCAACACGCTTCCCTTAAAACAGGTTTCGCGCCTCTACTAAAGACGACGCGTCTGTCTCCCAGGGTACAACAACCGAAGCAGTATGTACTGCCGGAGATGACCACGCGCCCAATGTTACACCGGATAAAATTATAGTGTTAGAACTTGTGGGAAATAATTGTATGAAGATGATGAAATCGAATAGAGAAACCATATCTCTCTAAGTACCCAACACATGGGTCTTCAAGTATCTCCAAGAACTCTTCTATTTTGTTTTCTTCTAAAAATTTCACTTTCAATTCTCTACTTGTAATTAGCTTTATCAAGTTAGGCACATAACCTACTTTGCATACAAGATATATAGGGTAGAGAAGAGTCTCACTTTATTAGAAATTTTATTAGAGAAATAAACTCTAATAAAAACTAACAAATTGACATAAAAACTCTACTAAAAGTCCCACTTTATTAGAGATTTTATTAGAGACATAAACTCTAATAAAAACTAACAAATTGACATAAAACTCCAATTAAGAGTTTATCACCCATATGAAGAGTCTAGTAAATAATTATAATTTTACTAAATTATAATTTCACTAAATTAATATACATTCACACCATCTAAATTTCCAACAATCCCCCACATGAATGGAGATCGTTCTAAACACATAAAATTTCCAATGGAACCTCGACAATTGAGTTTTGCATACGATAGGTAGGTGTTACCCTTTGAACATTCGCTCATGAAATGCACTTAGCCCACTAGCTCTGAGTAGATCTCGATGTCTTTGAATTCGTCTGCCGTTTGTGTAGACGACAATACACTTCACACAAGACTCTCCCTAGCGGGGTCATCTCCTCATAGTCGTGTCCAATAATGGTCGTGGAACACTTTCCTGGTTCTGCGAGAGCTCTAGGAATTGTGCCCTCAATTCCATTCGAAGCGACCCCACTTATCTCTAACATAGGTGATTCTCCTTAGATCATTAAAAGCATTGCGGTTATCGTGATTTATCCAAATCATTTACCACATATTATGCTTAGCCTCACTCTTTGTCACCGAATATCATAGGAATAGACTAGGACGTATTTAAACACCCTTTTATACTTTGGGGGTATGTATAGCCATACATACTAGCTTATGCATATCATTTACGCCCCCACAGTGACCACCTTTAGGTATATGAGTTAGTTGTCCTATTGAACTTAGATCTTGGGATCTCTAGTCAACTAAGTTAGGTGTCCTTCACATACCCTTTTTCCATGGGCTTTAGTCTCATTCCACAACTTGATCTCTAATAAACCCTTAGGTTGTTGGATCCATAACATTAACAAATAACTTTGCGTATTTGAGATCAGTTGTCATGATGTGCTCTTAACTCGTAAGTTAATTTTGCCTATTGTCAACTTCTAAGACTATAACCTCAGTGGCCATCTGAATCTGGTTATAATATATGTCTTTGTAAGGTACGCTTATCATTTAAGGCAAACACATCTCCATTATGCACTACGACCTTTGTGTCCTCCACATAGTCGTCTGTTTGAAATGTTAGATTGGATTAGAAAATCCTTATTGCAAAACTTTTATGATACAAATGCAAGACACCCCCACATTTTAGTGTTATAGGATATCATCCAGATGGGGTAATGAAAACCATTTCTACATACCCTTATAGGGTTGTTTCTAAATAGATCCTCCCCCACATTTCTTGCCATTTGATCAACATTTATGTAACTTCACTTATGACGACATTTATACACATATGATTGAACAAGATCAACCTCATTGTATTAGTGAATTCAACTCATATTGCATTAGCTTACATAAGCTTCCGAGCTGACCAAAGCAATACATGCCATTGTCATAAGTTTGTCACCAACTTAGAATAATTCTAATTTAACATCTAGAATAAGCCTAGACAATGAGTTCTCCTCATTAGTTTTTCGAACAAACTCTTCAAAAGTTACATGTCTTTTCCTTATAATGAATGAAAAATTCTCCCTTAATTTTGTCTATACACAAATTCTTTTTGTGTTCATACACATTTGAATGTTTAGAGTTAATTAGTCTCCGTCAAGACCCATAATTAACCAAGTACTAGTCTAGCATGCTTTACACTACAATACTTTAGCATGTGAACAGAAGATGCATCATTCTGATTCTTCACAACCCTAAGGATATCATAATATCACTTTGCAACATTCATCCCTTGTTAAGACAAAATAATGAGACTTATTCATAATCATAAAACATCAATATTTAGGAAGGTCTCACAAATTATTGTATATAGCACATAGCTAAATTTCATCATTCATTTAAGGAACATAACTTGTTTACCTTTGATCTCCAACAATCTACCATTGACTCATAAGTACTTAAACATAAGTCTTAATCCAAGTCACTTGGTGAACACATTCATCACCAACAAGATGAATGTTTCTCGTCTACAATCACTATTATGTGTGAGATAGAGTCAACTAGATCAACACTCAACAACATGGCATTCATAATTTTGCCATAAGTGATTTGCACACATCTATTGTTATTCATTAGGAGATATGTATATTTAGGATGCTCTCCCAAATGAAGGTAAAATCTCCATATAGATCTAACAATAATCAAGTGGTAGATGAATCTACTTATAAATATTGCAAGATTTATTAAAGGTATACAATAAAATATAGTACTTTTACTTTCATATGTTAGAATTCACACTTGTGAATTTTCCAATGACTTCTAATGAAGTATGTTGACATGAATGTCGTTAGTGTATTTCATCTCAATACACTCACTACGTTCTTTCATTACTCACTCATGATGTGGTTATACATTTAATGTTTCGTCTTTGACTTTTAGTCAATGTAACAACTCTCAAGTTGTTTAAGTCCAAGTATTTTCATATACTATCCGTTTAAAACCATATTCTTTTAAACAATGTATAACCGACGTTATAATTATTTTCCACAAAAATAATTTCTACGTCACAACCATTAGTGATTTATTTTTTTGTAAAAAATTGCATGTGTTATCCGAAGATATTGAACACAAAACAATAAAATACATTGGAAACTAAATCATAAGTTCCAATCACTTTTGAAATTTAAACGGAAGCATAGACAATATGTAGAAATCAAATAGTTCAACACTTTATAATCTGACCGAAATCTTCTCAACAATATCGTCCCATGGCATGTCTTGAGGTACTCCCTCAATAAGACTCCATGCACTTGTAAGTACAAGTTCCCCATTTCATCTTGAAACTTTAAACTTGGACAATTATGCTCAAAACAACACCAAGTTGTTACAAATACTACATTTAAGTAGTAAACTTGAACAATTAAATTTGTTCACAACAACACCAAGTTGTTTTTCACCAAATAACATTTTTTAACACGCATGTTGGAAAAAATGTTATAACAAGCACATTATAGAATCGAACGTTTACATAAAACGTTTTCCAAAGATATAGTTTATAAAATAAACCGTTTCTCATCATTTTTAATGCACACATAGGCAATTAAATGCTTACATAAAACATTTCTGTTCATTATGAACAATCTCTAACCTCGTATTCGTGATACACATTTTCTAACACACATGTTAGAAAACTTTAAGTCATTTTATATATATAAAACATGACCAAATTAAAGCATCAAATGTCATCATTAAAACACTACTCAAGAGTTTCACCATATGAAGAGTTAAGAGTCTCAATAATTATAGACTTAAACTCTAATAAAACTCATCAAATGTCATCATTAAAACTCTACTCAAGAGTTTCATCATATGAAGAGTTAAGAGTCTCAATAATTATAGACTTAAACTCTAATAAAATTCATCAAATGTCATCATTAAAACTCCACTCAAGAGTTTCACCATATGAAGAGTTAAGAGTCTCAATAATTATAGAATTAAACTCTTATAAAACTCATCAAATGTCATCATTAAAACTCTACTCAAGAGTTTCACCATATGAAGAGTTTAATTAGTAATTAAAATTTCACTCAAATGGATTTAGAAATCCCAAATTAAAGTTGGTGATAAATCCCACACAACTACACCATTACTTTATGGTGATTTAATTCTTGAAGTCAATCAAACATCAACTTCAATGTATGACCTTTTATTTCTAAATCATACAAAGCATTAAAATCAATGCTACAACAAATTACTTATATAAAATGTTTACATAAAACATTTCAAAGCATTTGTATTTTAACCATTTTTAATAATCATGTTAAAATGAAAGAAATTCTAACGCGCACGCTAGAAATATTAACATTTCCACAAAATGTCAATTCGACTTGCTAAAACACATATATGGTTCAAATAAATAAGCAATTTATAATACACACGTTAGAAACTAAACAATTAAAAAAATTGCTTCCAAACTAACGCTTTTCATGAACGTTTCTAACACACATGTTAGAAGACAAATGATTACAAAAATCATTATAAGACTTATTTGTTCAAATCAATCCATGGGTGGATGAAGAGTCTACTTTAAATAGAGACTTAATTAGAGACATAAAACTCTAATCAAGTAAAATAAAACTCTTATTTAAAGACATAAAAAACTCTACTTAGGAGAGTTTAACGTTTACAAAAAACGTATGGTTTACACCAATAATTCCAGTCTAACACACATGTTCGAGAATTTAACTGTAACACCTCGAAAATTTACGTCCTATAATGTCTTGACACGTGTCATAACCTTTGAACGTATGAAAGAATGTCCTTGAAGGACTAAAGTTGACAAACAATGAAACTGTGTAAATATAAGGGTTCAAAGTGTCAACAATGAATAAATATACTTTACAATAACCCTACATGATGTTTATAACCTTAAACGAATGGATCATGGATCATACGAAGCGAATTGTGAAAGAAAGTGAGAGATTACAAACTACAGGGGTTAAATGTGTCAACATGTTAAAGATATACCTCTGAGTGACCTGATAGCAAACCCGAAGCCTTGTAACGATTAATTATGCTCACTAGAATGCACCATAAAAAATTTCACCAAGTTTCGTTATCATATGAGAAAGTTATGATAAAAATTCGTGTGTGAGGGTTAGATTCGTCAACATAGAAAATTAGGGCTTTTCGGGTGATCACAAAGTTACCCGAGGACTTGACAAAGTGGGTATAAGTATTAAAGCCCCCATATGTCAAATATAAAGCCTCTTAATGCAAGAAACAACTCGAAAACGACCTTTCGGGGGACCAAGGGCCAAAATGCAATTAAAGAAAAATGGGAAACCTGAACATAAGGCTCAGGCGGCCCGCGTGAGATTTAACAAAATGTGAGGCGGCCCGCGTCAGACTGCCAGAACCAGAAAACGTGTACAGGTGCCTGTTTCAGTCCCTTAACCGACTTAGATCGACTTTGGGCAATACAATGGGCTTCCTATCATGGTTTTGAGACTATAGGGGACACATGTAATGATCCTTGAACCTTGGTAGACCCATTTGGCATCCATCTAGCATGATTAAAGTTCATATATAAGTCACAAAGTTGCAACATGCAACCACACTTCATTTCTGGACATTTTGAGGAGCTCAAGACCTGATACAAGACTTCTTAATCATCCATTAGACTTATGTAAGTATGCTTGACCCTTCTAAATTAAGTTTTGGTTAGTTTATAGCCTAGAAATCAAACCGTCGTAACTACGGTTTGACTTAGCGATAAAACACAAACGGTCCAGAGTTTTGTCGAAGAGAAAGTTGTTATAAGTTGGTATTTATATGGGTAATAAACCCCTAAAAGGGCACTCACTGATTCCAATCCTAACTAGGTTGTTTGTCGAGTCAAACGTTATCCGAAAAAGTCAACAGAAATGGTATTTTCGATTTAACGCATGATTAACGATGTAAAAGGCGTATCACATATTTTATCATTCTTATAAACTGATAATAAGTATAAAAACTTGTCTACGCTTGTTCGATTCGACAACTTTCTGTTTTGAACCGATTCGGAACCGAAAGACGCAAAAGTTTGACTTTTGCTTTGACCTCAGTTCTGACCCGGTTTTGATAGGTTTAGACATGCCTTAAAGTTCTATTAGGACCTAATTACATGTTGGTATAACCCTCTGCGTTTATACCACTTGAAACCTCGATTGTCCGACGGTTCCGTTAATTTCCTAAATAATGACCATATTACCCTTATAGCCATAAAACAAGATTTTTAGAAATATGAAAGTAAAATAATCTTAGTTACTGATTATTGATCATGTCTGCAAAATTTCACGTCAATCGGAAGTCTAGATTAGGAGTTATGCTTAATGACGTAATTATAACGTTTATTAGTAATTAAACGGCGTCATTAGCGTAAAACCTATCTAAACCCAATTTTTAACACCAAACCTTTTACCCACTGATGTTAAATAATATTTTGGGATTTTTGAAGATTTTTAATTATTTTTAAAACTGATCATAAGCTAGGATTATCGCCTTAATTCGGTTAATACCGAATATACCCTTTTCGGCCATAAAATGAGTTTTACAAATCCTTTTGATACCAATCCAATTGATACTGATTTCAAATAATAAATAGAGTATTTTGAACCTGTTGAACTGATCAGAAAACTCAGAATCCTATATTAACCCGTAAATCGCTTAAAACGACATTATACGCGTATTAAACGCATAGTTAGGGTTTAAAACTATTTTGGCATATAAGACTTATAACCAAATGTTTTAACCTGTTAAAATAAGTTATTTTACTGATTTATTCAGACCCGGATCACAGAAGCTTAATTGATCCCTTTTATAATCTTTAAAATAACCAAAATACCCCTAAGGGGCTTAATATGAGATTAAACTCGTTTTGGGCATAATGGAAGGTATCCTACTGATATCACAACATATTTAAGGCATGTTAACTTAGGAAACCTGTTTAGGACTCTTATGGTTACCCGTTACGCTTCATACGCGTTCGGTTCGGTTTATGTAACTAGTTTACATAAATTAGCCGAAACGGGTCAAACCTTATCGGTTTTATCTCAAAATCCAGAATGTGTATAATATACCCATATTATACAAGTCTCTGAACTTGTCGGGTCTAAATCACATTCTATTCCGGTCTTCGCCTTATCATGCATTTGAACCGTATCTTCTCTTTGAAAACTAATCGGTCTAAGCCAAGGCTTAATAAAAGACCCGTTAGGATTCTAATAGGTTATTTAAAAACCTTCGTTCCAGATTTAGGAGCCCAGTAAAAGCTATCTGTACTTGCTGATTTGATACGGCTGGGATTGAATTTATATTTAGCTCAGGTAAATACTTTTAACTTATTTTCCCTATACGGGCTTGGGGTACGGTATATAAAATACCGCTTGGTCCGGCATTGAATCTTTAATCGAATAGAGGTTAAATCATTGATATGCTACGTTTTGAAATGTTTTGTTTGCTTAAAGCCTTTGGGGGGTTAATGACCGTTGTCCCGGATATCCCTGGCATCATTTTACGAAATGGCCACGACCTTAGCACTCAGGTGTAGGCGTACACCTGTCAGTGTCTCATTAAATAAAGTGGTGTGTCAATTGATCTTTAACCCGGTCTACGGATCGGGCTACTGAACGCATAAGAAACATGTAATTCGTTTACAAGTATTATATTTAAATAATTATCCCAAGTTATAAAATATTATTTGTGCCATGTGCATGCAAATCAATCATTTTAAAAACCTTTTCAAATGAGTCGGTTGATTGTATTTACCAGTGTAAACTGACGTATTTTCAAAAAGGCTAAGTGCAGGTACTAATCGGAATTGGCTGGCTACTCCTAGCATCATTAAAGAGTCTCGCAAGCTTAGATGCCTAAAGTCTATTGAACCGTGTTACTTTATTTTTCGATCCGCCTGTGGATCCTTTACTTCCGTTGTAATACTTTGATGTTACATCATTTCAGATTGTAATATATTTATCCTTTTGCTTCCGCTGTGCATTTATATATTGTGTTGTTTGACGATGATGTTGCCAACCACGTCACGATACTCCCCTACCGGGCCCACCGGTAATACGTGGAAATTTGGGGTGTAACAGGTGGTCTAAATCACATTCTATTCCGGTCTTCGCCTTATCATGCGTTTGAACCGTATCTTCTCTTTGAAAACTAATCGGTCTAAGCCAAGGCTTAATAAAAGACCCGTTAGGATTCTAATAGGTTATTTAAAAACCTTCGTTCCAGATTTAGGAGCCCAGTAAAAGCTATCTGTACTTGCTGATTTGATACGGCTGGGATTGAATTTATATTTAGCTCAGGTAAATACTTTTAACTTATTTTCCCTATACGGGCTTGGGGTACGGTATATAAAATACCGCTTGGTCCGGCATTGAATCTTTAATCGAATAGAGGTTAAATCATTGATATGCTACGTTTTGAAATGTTTTGTTTGCTTAAAGCCTTTGGGGGGTTAATGACCGTTGTCCCGGATATCCCTGGCATCATTTTACGAAATGGCCACGACCTTAGCACTCAGGTGTAGGCGTACACCTGTCAGTGTCTCATTAAATAAAGTGGTGTGTCAATTGATCTTTAACCCGGTCTACGGATCGGGCTACTGAACGCATAAGAAACATGTAATTCGTTTACAAGTATTATATTTAAATAATTATCCCAAGTTATAAAATATTATTTGTGCCATGTGCATGCAAATCAATCATTTTAAAAACCTTTTCAAATGAGTCGGTTGATTGTATTTACCAGTGTAAACTGACGTATTTTCAAAAAGGATAAGTGCAGGTACTAATCGGATTTGGCTGGCTACTCCTAGCATCATTAAAGAGTCTCGCAAGCTTAGATGCCTAAAGTCTATTTAACCGTGTTACTTTATTTTTCGATCCGCCTGTGGATCCTTTACTTCCGTTGTAATACTTTGATGTTACATCATTTCGGATTGTAATATATTTATCCTTTTGCTTCCGCTGTGCATTTATATATTGTGTTGTTTGACGATGATGTTGCCAACCACGTCACGATACTCCCCTACCGGGCCCACCGGTAATACGTGGAAATTTGGGGTGTAACAGGTTGGTATCAGAGCCAACATTGAGTGAATTAAACACTAGCTCTTTGTGTTTAATCTCAATGACACATTTGCACATTCCTTAATCTTCTGAGTCTAGAGTTAACATAGGAATATTCTCAATCCTTATCTGGAATTTCTGCTTCCAAAATTTTTATATTTGCATACGTCGCCAAGCGAAGAAGCCGTAATAATAATTCTCCACACCAGGAGCCTTGATTTGCTGACCTTCGTACATCGGCTAGGACGAAACATGCAACCAAGGAGAAAGCATTCAGAAATAAAATGAAGAAGAAACTCCTTTTGGCTGAAGATCGTTTCCTTAAAAGTCTTTATAACGATATTTATCTTTTAGTCCCTACGAGGACAACATTTTTCCTTCCAAGTCCCGTTTAGGGCAACCATATACTTGTTTAATTTATAAAGGAACGACTATGTTTAAAAGTATCATTCCTATATTTTAAGATCTACCATTATAATAAAATGGCAAAATCTAAAAAGGGACAAGACCTAGTGTCACACCCCGACCACGTGGAACATACAAAACGTGGCGGAAACGTCGGGGAGTGTTGTAACAGAATTAATTGTTTCAAATCCATGGCAATTGAAGTTTCGTTTTATTGATTAAAAGAGTTACAATGTCTTAACAAACAAGGAAATACAACATAATTAACTAGTCTTGTATCTTTTATTGTCACTAAAGCCCAAGTCTGCCTATGTGTATCTTGATCATCTTATGCAACAGTTCCTGAAAAACACATGTGAAAATAGGTACGTCAGCATAAAAATGCCTGTGAGATACATAGGTTTTGTGAAAATAGGTTTCATGACTTATGTTTGAGAAAATGTTTAGTCATGAACCTTGTAATTTGTTTTGTCTTGTAAATCGTTTGAAAATCGATAAGATCAAATGATATGTATAGATAAATGTAAGGTTAAATGAATAACCATGTAAAATGTGTTTGTATAAGATAAGTTGTTTATAAATCAATGTCTTGTGAAAAGTATGTTATTTGTATAAAATGTTATATGTATCAAACTGAAATGATTCAAATAACGTTACGCTATGTAATATTATACAAACATTTATATATAGGAAGTACCAGCGGCGTATCCACCATGTTTGTATCATATTACACACGCATCGTTACTTAATCACTTAATCAAACCAAACCACCAAAGTAATGTTCATGTCTAATGTAAATCATGTAATGGATACAAACGGTTCAACAGTTACAAACGGTTCACAGATATCAACGGATCACATAGTCATATGATTACAACGGTTCACATAGTCAAATGATTACAACGGTTCAAAATGTAGTATAATGTGTTCATACGCTGGATAAGCATATGCAACAGAAAGGCAATGTAAAACAATGTACTAAGTAATGCACACAATGGGCACACCTAGCATGAAATGTCATGTAAAACGATGTACTAAGTAATGCACACAATGGGCACACCTAGCATGAAATGTCATGTAAAACGATGTACTAAGTAATGCACACAATGGGCACACCTAGCATGAAATGTCATGTAAAACGATGTACTAAGTAATGCACACAATGGGCACACCTAGCATGAAATGTAATGTAAAACAATGTACCAAGTAATGCACACAATGGGCATACCTAGCATGAAATGTAATGATATCATGTACTATAATGTACTAGCAAACATAGCCGGTATATGATGTGAAAACAGGAAAGCATGAAAGTAACAAGTAGGCACATGTGTTTCACCCCAAAACAGTTTGGAAAACAGTAAAAGAGGGGTCTATGTACTCACATGAGATTGCTCAGAAGTCCTATGATAACCACCAAGCAATGCTAGAGATCACGGAAATCAAACGGCACCTAAATAGGTAACTATGTTAATTAACCGGACCTAAATCGGAAGATTGGGTAGCATTAGGGTTTGTAAACCAAACGAGTGTAGAGACTCGTGTCATTTGGTTTAACAAAGCCTACATACTAAGTGAAACTTAACCTGAGTGTCTACGACCCATTACGACCCGTTTAACGCGTCGTTCGCGTGAAACGCGTTCGGACCGCCTAACTAGCCCTATGACAAGTGTTATATGCCTAAACATATTCCATAATCAGTTATGTGACAAAGGTTTAGGTTACATATGCTTAATTACCAATTATACATGAAAAGGGTATTCTGGTAATTTACCTAAGGCATATAAACTACCTATCATACAACTACTTAAACGATGCGACCATAGGGTATAACCTCGGAAGGTTATTCCCTACCTACTATGGTCACCTACTGTATTTGGTCGGATCCTAATGATCGACCAAACTGGGTCGGGTTCGAGGTATAAGCGATTTATTAGATCGCTTACCCTACGACCCTAGACAACGTGGTAATCAGTAGGCATAGTCCCAAGGGACTATAACCATCGTGATTACAATCACGTTGCGAAGTTCAAACGAACTTCGCATTGACCATTACTGGTCAACGCTGAAAGTCAAACAAAGTTTGACTTTCTGACTCGAAAAACAATAAAATAAGGAAAAGAACGAAAGAATACTTACGAAGGGTCCCCGAATGCTAATCCCGATCCAAGAACTCAGGTTTAGTCCCTGCACGTGTTTAAGCCCTTTTTCGATGCGTTTGAACCCCGTTAACCTCATTTTAAGGCTCTAAAATGAAGTTAAAGTATAGGGAACTCAAAACATGCTCAAAAATATCAAGGATGTCGGTTCGTTTGGCCGTACGATCGCGATGTTCGCTTAATTACGACGAAATGCGCATAAGCGCGAAAAACGATCCAAATGACGCGACGAATAGATTTTTCTTATGGCGAACACTAAAATATAATATAGTCATGCTTACATAAATTTTTGGATGTCCGGATGTATTCAGAACGTAAGTTATGCGCGAAAATGCAAACTTGTGCACTTTTTGACACTTTTAGTCCCTGAATGACACAAAAGTTTATTTTAGCACACCGAACCCCTCAAAGCCTATTTCTAAGCTATGTAAAGGATATTTATGGTATGTTTAACTTATGTTCATGTTCCGGAAGGTCTGTTACAGTTCAAATTGGCATACTTTCGCAGTTTGTCAAATTTAGTCCCTGTAAGCGATTAAACTTGGTTTTGCCATACCAAAGCCTTCAAAACTTATTTCTAAGTTACGTAAAGGTTATTTAAGGTATGTTAAGCCTATTTCACTATTCCAGAGTGTTTGTTGCATTAAACTGGTTATATTTACGCATCAGTGCGCGTATAACCTTCCAGAAAGCGATTTAGAGCTTGAAATCGAACAAGACTTGATATGTGCAAAAGATACACATATTTAAACAAGTCCAAAGTATGAAATACAATATTTCATTGGTTTGGAATTTGTTTGATGGCCGTGGAGACACAGGTGTTACAGTCTCCCCTACTTTAGGAAATTTCGTCCCGAAATTTATTCGTAGGAGTCTGTCTATGACTTTGTGTCAAATAGTCATCAAAGATATGTAAAGCATAATCTGATTATTTTCCTCAACGGATATTTTTCAGAAGCGAAAATGAACGAACAGAGTCATTTTCTTCAACGGGTTCTTCGGAAATAGAAAATAAAGGAATTAATTAAACGGATATAAATTTCCCTCAACGGATATTCTTCAGAAGTGAGAATGAATGGATGATTCATTCTTTCTCAACGGATTCTTCGTCAGAAATGGGAATGAAGGAATAATCCACGGATATTCATTTCTCTCAACGGATATTCTTCAGAACGAAAATGAACAAACGGGGTCATTTTCCTCAACGGTTTGTTCTTCAGAATTGGAAATGAAAGAAAAATCAACGGATATTCATTTCCTCAACGGATAATTTTCAGAAACGAAAATGAAATAACGGAGTCATTTTCAACGGTTGTTTCCTCAGGTACGGAATGAAAAAATGATAGACAAACGGATATTCATTTCCTCAACGGATAATCTTCAGAAACGAAAATGATCAAACGGAGTCATTTTCAACGGTTGCTTCCTCAGAAACGGAAATGAAAAAATGATAGACAAACGGATATTCATTTCCTCAACGGATAATCTTCAGAAACGAAAATGATCAAACGGAGTCATTTTCAACGGTTGTTTCCTCAGAGTTGGAAATGAAGGATTACTCAACGGATATTCATCTCCACAACGGATAAATCTTCAGAAACGAAAATGAACTAACAGAGTCATTTTCAACGGTTATTTCCTCAGAGTTGGAAATGAAAAGATAAACAACGGGTATTCATTTCCTCAACGGATAAATCTTCAGAAACGAAAATGAACTAACGGAGTCATTTTCAACGGTTATTTCCTCAGAGTTGGAAATGAAGGATTACACAACGGATATTCATTTCCTCAACGGATATTCTTCAGAACGAAAATGAATGGATAATTCATTTTCCTCAACGGTTATTCTTCAGAATGGAAATGAAAAGATAAACAACGGATATTCATTTCCTCAACGGATAAATCTTCAGAAACGAAAATGAACTAACGGAGTCATTTTCAACGGTTATTTCCTCAGAGTTGGAAATGAAGGATTACACAACGGATATTCATTTCCTCAACGGATATTCTTCAGAACGAAAATGAATGGATAATTCATTTTCCTCAACGGTTATTCTTCAGAATGGAAATGAAAAGATAAATAACGGATATTCATTTCCTCAACGGATATTCTTCAGAATGAAAATGAATGGATAATTCATTTTTTTTTCTCAACGGTTATTCTTCAGAATGGAAATGAAAAGATAAACAACGGGTATTCATTTCCTCAACGGATATTCTTCAGAAGTGAAAAATGAATAGCTAGTTCATTTTTCCTCAACGGATGCTTCATCAGAATTGGAAATGAATAGGGTTTACTCTAGATATATGATAGAACTTGCTGTGATTTTCGTGCACTAAATTCCATAATTATGTATGCATCCATAATTACGTAATTCCTTGCACAGTCCGCACAGTTTGTTTTATAATGTTGTGGGGAAGGATGTCGAACTAGTGATGACGGTGACTAGACTACCATAGGGTCCTTTTAATTAGATCAACAGAGGATCTTCTTAATTAGGCCTCCAAGGAGTCCTTTCAGTTTGTATCATCCAGTTTAACTAGACCACTCAAGGGATCTAATTATGAAGCAGTACTTTATAATCCAAGGGACTTATCTACAACGTAGAAGTCCATTAAGGATTTTAGGTAGTACCTTTGGGTATCCTACTATGAATCTCTTGCACAAGGATATGTAGGATTCTACGAGGATTTGGATAACATAATTTGAATCACATGACACAAAAAAAAAAAAAAAAAAAGAAACACATAAGCACATAACCACATAATTGTTTAATTGTTACCATCTTGTTATTGATTGATATTAACTTGGCGCCTCGTACCTTGTTTCTCTTGGAAGAAACAGGTACTTAGGATTTTCGTGGAAACGCAAGAGATTATACAAGGGAAGAAATTTGGGGGTAATCTGTTCTTCAAGGAATATGGTTCCTTGATTGTCGGTATTGTAGAGGATATGTTGTTTATACATACAATCACATAAATACATTGCGATGTAAATAAAAGATTTATTTATAAACAATGATAACAACAACCGTTTCATGGATCGTGACAACAAAAGAAAATAATACACAAAGCTCGATTATTTTCTAAACAGCGTTATCTTCTGTCGATCAGATACTCATCCCTGCGCTGGATTTGCATTAGCAAGTCTTGGGCAATTCCTACTAAAATGGCCCATCTTGCCACAGTTGTAGCAAGACCCTGGTGGAAAACGAGCTTGAGCAGGATTGTTGTTAATCTGATTTGGTGCTGCTGCTGTTGGGCAAACCCTCGCTGCATGACCTATAAGTCCGCAAACTTGGCATATGCGGCACTTCACAACAGCATGATGATGTAGGCCACATTGGTTGCACAAGGGTGCAGTTCCGTTGTAGGGTTTCCTGGCAAGGGGTTGAGCTGGTTGGTTGGGGACGGCTTGATCATTGTGAGTGACCACGGCGAAGTTCTGAGAAGCCTTTTGCTTCTTTGACTTCTTAGAGGATCCAGTCTGTTCATCCATGGTCTTTGATTCCTCGATTGGTTTCGATTCCTCGACCAGTTTCTTGTCACCCTTTCGGAAAAGCTTACGTTTCCTGATCTGCGATTCAGTCAAGGTTGCAGATAGCTCAATGGCCTGCCTAACAGTAGTAGGGTTGCTACCAGTCAAGATGTCTTGTATTGAGTCGGGAAGGCCATCAATGTACTTTTCGATAGCCTTATCCAAAGGTGTGACCATGTTTGGGCATAACAAACTTAACTCCTCATAACGGTCCGTGTAGGCTCGATGCTCACCGCTATCTTGCTTAAGATCATCAAATTCCCTTTCCAAAGCCCTGATCTCGTGACGAGGACAAAACTCCTTCATCATGAGAGCCCTAAGTTCGGCCCATGTCTGTGCTAGAGCAACTTCTGCACCACGATCCCTCATAACCCCGTTCCACCATGTGAGAGCCCTCTTCTGAAACACACTCGAAGAAAACTCGACCTTGCGATTGTCAGGACACTGCACGTGGCGGAAAGTATTCTCAATGCTCTCGAACCATTGAAGAAGCCCAGTCGCCCCTTCAGAACCACTAAACTTGAGTGGTTTAGCCTGGTTAAAATCCTTGTATTTGCATGTAACATTGTTGTTGTTGTTGGCTTGATTCCATTGAGCAAAGAGGTTTGGGAATTGAGCAGCCATTTGCTGCGCAATGATTTCTGCCAGTTCGGCAGTCGCTATCTGGTTCTCGCGTCGAGGAGGCATTCTAAAAGAGGAAACATGAAAGGAACGAGTGAGAGATTTAGACAAAAAGAATGAGATGAAACAAATCTGATGAAAGCAAGGGTAGTGGTCATTTATTTGTTACCACAAGGTAAACAAATGACACACAGTGACTAATCAAAGTAAATGGGTCAAAAATAATGTATCGCGAAGACATGCTCGCCTATAAGTGAACACTCATCCCAAGAATTCCCAGGTAAGCACAACTGGTCTCGCGTCTGGTTGGGATGTATACGAAGTGCTTGCCTAGACAGAAAACCCAGAATACAGGCATTCACCCTTCCAGTTTGCACGTGTTCACATTATTTAAAACCCAAAACCTTGACGAGATTTTGAAAATTCAAAGGGGTTCAAAACCATATAACAGAGGGTTCAAAACCTTACAATCAATCATCCTAGAACAGATGATTAGTTTTCAAAGCGGTTTCGAAAATTATGTTCTTGTTGGGGTAGTCGCCTAAGGATAGGTGACGATATTGTTTTATGACTAAACGCAAGTAAACTCGCGTTAGGGTCCTAAGAAAGTTATAGACTAGGTCAAAGCATTACTAATAACCTAATTCCCTATAACCATTGGCTCTGATACCATCTTTTCTGTCACACCCCGACCACGTGGAACATACAAAACGTGGCGGAAACGTCGGGGAGTGTTGTAACAGAATTAATTGTTTCAAATCCATGGCAATTGAAGTTTCGTTTTATTGATTAAAAGAGTTACAATGTCTTAACAAACAAGGAAATACAACATAATTAACTAGTCTTGTATCTTTTATTGTCACTAAAGCCCAAGTCTGCCTATGTGTATCTTGATCATCTTATGCAACAGTTCCTGAAAAACACATGTGAAAATAGGTACGTCAGCATAAAAATGCCTGTGAGATACATAGGTTTTGTGAAAATAGGTTTCATGACTTATGTTTGAGAAAATGTTTAGTCATGAACCTTGTAATTTGCTTTGTCTTGTAAATCGTTTGAAAATCGATAAGATCAAATGATATGTATAGATAAATGTAAGGTTAAATGAATAACCATGTAAAATGTGTTTGTATAAGATAAGTTGTTTATAAATCAATGTCTTGTGAAAAGTATGTTATTTGTATAAAATGTTATATGTATCAAACTGAAATGATTCAAATAACGTTACGCTATGTAATATTATACAAACATTTATATATAGGAAGTACCAGCGGCGTATCCACCATGTTTGTATCATATTACACACGCATCGTTACTTAATCACTTAATCAAACCAAACCACCAAAGTAATGTTCATGTCTAATGTAAATCATGTAATGGATACAAACGGTTCAACAGTTACAAACGGTTCACAGATATCAACGTATCACATAGTCATATGATTACAACGGTTCACATAGTCAAATGATTACAACGGTTCAAAATGTAGTATAATGTGTTCATACGCTGGATAAGCATATGCAACAGAAAGGCAATGTAAAACAATGTACTAAGTAATGCACACAATGGGCACACCTAGCATGAAATGTCATGTAAAACGATGTACTAAGTAATGCACACAATGGGCACACCTAGCATGAAATGTCATGTAAAACGATGTACTAAGTAATGCACACAATGGGCACACCTAGCATGAAATGTCATGTAAAACAATGTACCAAGTAATGCACACAATGGGCATACCTAGCATGAAATGTAATGAAATCATGTACTATAATGTACTAGCAAACATAGCCGGTATATGATGTGAAAACAGGAAAGCATGAAAGTAACAAGTAGGCACATGTGTTTCACCCCAAAACAGTTTGGAAAACAGTAAAAGAGGGGTCTATGTACTCACATGAGATTGCTCAGAAGTCCTATGATAACCACCAAGCAATGCTAGAGATCACGGAAATCAAACGGCACCTAAATAGGTAACTATGTTAATTAACCGGACCTAAATCGGAAGATTGGGTAGCATTAGGGTTTGTAAACCAAACGAGTGTAGAGACTCGTGTCATTTGGTTTAACAAAGCCTACATACTAAGTGAAACTTAACCTGAGTGTCTACGACCCATTACGACCCGTTTAACGCGTCGTTCGCGTGAAACGCGTTCGGACCGCCTAACTAGCCCTATGACAAGTGTTATATGCCTAAACATATTCCATAATCAGTTATGTGACAAAGGTTTAGGTTACATATGCTTAATTACCAATTATACATGAAAAGGGTATTCTGGTAATTTACCTAAGGCATATAAACTACCTATCATACAACTACTTAAACGATGCGACCATAGGGTATAACCTCGGAAGGTTATTCCCTACCTACTATGGTCACCTACTGTATTTGGTCGGATCCTAATGATCGACCAAACTGGGTCGGGTTCGAGGTATAAGCGATTTATTAGATCGCTTACCCTACGACCCTAGACAACGTGGTAATCAGTAGGCATAGTCCCAAGGGACTATAACCATCGTGATTACAATCACGTTGCGAAGTTCAAACGAACTTCGCATTGACCATTACTGGTCAACGCTGAAAGTCAAACAAAGTTTGACTTTCTGACTCGAAAAGCAATAAAATAAGGAAAAGAACGAAAGAATACTTACGAAGGGTCCCCGAATGCTAATCCCGATCCAAGAACTCAGGTATGAAACAATGGTTTCAACTTAGAGCTCTCAAAATCAGAATTCTTGTAAGAAATGAAGTAAAGGGGGTGGGGTATTTATAGATTTCGGGTAACCGTTAAGATCGTTTATTGAATAACGTGCCTTAATCGGAACCGTACACTTGTCGTAAAGTTGTGGTGTCCAGGAAGTTTGTTCTTATCCGCTGACTAGACGATAGGAAACGAGTGGACACGAATCAATCAGCTGCAACTTGCAAACAAAACATTGAATCTGGTCAGTTTTAGGCAGTCGCGTAGCGCGACTGGTAAGTCTTTAGGGCTCGCGCTACGCGACACCCCTCCCTGATCCAGAAATGTTTCATAAATGACAGGTTTAGTCCCTGCACGTGTTTAAGCCCTTTTTCGATGCGTTTGAACCCCGTTAACCTCATTTTAAGGCTCTAAAATGAAGTTAAAGTATAGGGAACTCAAAACATGCTCAAAAATATCAAGGATGTCGGTTCGTTTGGCCGTACGATCGCGATGTTCGCTTAATTACGACGAAATGCGCATAAGCGCGAAAAACGATCCAAATGACGCGACGAATAGATTTTTCTTATGGCGAACACTAAAATATAATATAGTCATGCTTACATAAATTTTTGGATGTCCGGATGTATTCAGAACGTAAGTTATGCGCGAAAATGCAAACTTGTGCACTTTTTGACACTTTTAGTCCCTGAATGACACAAAAGTTTATTTTAGCACACCGAACCCCTCAAAGCCTATTTCTAAGCTATGTAAAGGATATTTATGGTATGTTTAACTTATGGTCATGTTCCGGAAGGTCTGTTACAGTTCAAATTGGCATACTTTCGCAGTTTGTCAAATTTAGTCCCTGTAAGCGATTAAACTTGGTTTTGCCATACCAAAGCCTTCAAAACTTATTTCTAAGTTACGTAAAGGTTATTTAAGGTATGTTAAGCCTATTTCACTATTCCAGAGTGTTTGTTGCATTAAACTGGTTATATTTACGCATCAGTGCGCGTATAACCTTCCAGAAAGCGATTTAGAGCTTGAAATCGAACAAGACTTGATATGTGCAAAAGATACACATATTTAAACAAGTCCAAAGTATGAAATACAATATTTCATTGGTTTGGAATTTGTTTTATGGCCGTGGAGACACAGGTGTTACACCTAGCCACGTGTCATTTTAAGACCGGGCCAAGATGGTAGTTCCATAATTAGATTCAGATCCATATTTAACACCTCTATTTAGGATTGTTCTGCATTAATATTAATAAGAATCTTAAGAGTGAAACCTAGCCTTCGGGTCATTTTAAGGCCGGGCCATGATGGTAAGACCTGTTTAAAAGATTCGAATCCCTGTTAACATCTTAAAACATGTTAACACTCCCGACAGACGTGATTCGTTGGAAATCACACACGTTATTAAGGATTCTTCAAAAGATTCCTAACCCAGTATAATGACCTCTGAATCCTGGGTTTACATCTTTAATTAAGATGATCATATTTTAACCATACGTGGTAATATAGTGCCTACGGGCCTTGCTCATTTCTACATGAGCCAAAATACAGTGGTAGCTATGAATCCCTGTCAGAAAAAGGTAATGAATTAGGTTCAAACCTCAAAGCTTTGATTCTCTGAAATCCTAGCTTATAATTTATAAATGTCCTTGTGACTAGGCCATTCGTACTATTATTAAAACCCTAATGCCTCGATTCTATGAAATCATGGCTTATAAATTAAACTTGTCTATGCGACTAGGCCATTTGTGCTATTATTAACTTGTAAATCAGGATTTATGATAGAAATCCTGAATAAAATAAATATCATTCCTTTCCTGCCAGTATAGATATTAAAAGAGAATCTTAAAAAGGTTTGACCTAGCTTGAATGTCAATTGAAGACCTAGCTAAGATGGTAAAATCTGTTTAAAAAGAGATTCAGATCCTTGTTAACACTTGAAAATGTGTTAACACTCTCGACAACCGTGATGCGATAAAATCACACTTGTCACCCTTATATTAGGAATTTTCCAAATCCCTTACTTAGCGTAAATGACCAATAGGAATCATGGCTGGTAAACGTCGAAAATGATGTACGCATCAAAACATCCATTTGGGATGTATACATACGGGTAAAGATGAATACATGAAAAAGATAGTTTTATTTCATAATTTCTTGTCAAGACAATGAACTATGAAATTTTCCGACCCAAAGGAATTATCGATTATGTTTTAAATTTCCCTAATGACAAGGCCTCTGAGCCATCATAAGTCCTTTGGAACAAGCCCTTGTGCTATATATAAAAGATGTCAGTATGACATTGGCAGTCGTGACTTATGTCCCCTGTCTAATAAGTATGAAGGATTATATTCCGCTTAAATGCGAAAGATGGTTTATTTAAACTTAGGCAAAACATAATCAAATAAATTAAATTCTATCTATTGGCCTATATGGTTTAATTGCGCCATGGCTATTTATTCATCAAATTCGACAATTCACTATATGATTAAACAAATTGTTTCTACTTGGATAGTAGCCTTCAAAGCTTCACCATGGCTGACTCCTCAGAAGCTCAAAATCGTTCAGTTGATCAGAATGACGAAGTAAGACTGAACTTAACAAGAACCGAGTTACAGGCTATGTTAAATACGGCCATAAATAACATTGTGGATCGCGTGCTGAGGGATCACAAACGAAAGGGCAATGATGCCCCAAATGAAGGTCGTAAAAAGGGTAAGACCGATTCAAACCATAACCGGTCCAAGCCAAAGGGGGCAAAGCCCAAATGCAATAACTGCAGGAAGCAACATTCTGTAAAATGCACCATCGACCCACGTGCTAATTTATGTGGAATTTGCAAAACCAAGGGTCACAAGACCTTGGATTGCAAGAAATTGGAAGATGCGACCTGCCATGGCTGCGGCGAAAAAGGCCACATCAGTACTAATTGCCCTAAGGCTGCCAAGGAAAGAGCAGCTAAGTATGGCAAGTATTTAAAGGACAAACAACAATCGGCTGAAAAACCCAGATGTAAAATCTGTAAGAAACAGCACTTCGGGAAGTGCAGGTATGGATCGAACTCGCATACACAGACGAGAACTTTTGCATGTGGGATATGCAAGTCCAAGGGGTATAAGACCTTGGACTGCAAGAAGATGGAAGACGCAACCTGTTGTGGTTGCAATGAAAGAGGGCACATGATGTGTGTAAAATGCAACATATAAATTACATCAAATGAGGCATAAAACTAACCCTTTTTAAGTACTAATATTGGAAAAAGAGTGTTTTTGTCTTCCTTTTGTATTTTCAGGACTAAATGAGCTCAAAAACGCAAAAGAAGCAAAAAGACAGCTAAATCCAACATAAATACAAGAAAAGGAACATTAGTGGACTGCCCGACCCCTCAACGGCACCTTCCAAAGCAAAATAGAGAAATCAGAAGACTGAACACGCCCCGTGCTCAGCCAGCACGGGGCCGTGCCCAAGAAGCAGCAGAAAAGACAAATCTATAGAAGCTTCTATTGCCCATCACGGGGCCGTGCCCAGCGGACACGGGGGCGTGTCGAAAGTACAGCAGGCGCATTTATTGTAATTGCGAATTACAATTAATGAGGAGAGAGATTGTCAGACGGACACGGGGCCGTGCCCAGTGGACACGGGGCCGTGTCCAGCTCTCTGTTCAGCCTATAAATAGGAGTGCTTGGATTCATTTCATCTCATCCCTTGGCACACCACCTCTCTCACACTTCATCCACCACCCACCACCATCACAACACCATCATCCACCACCATCATCCATTGTCCATCGTAGAGTGTGTGAGTCGTCTCGGGATCCAAGATTGATCGTAAGAGTTCTTGACAATCAAGGCCATGTTTGCCTAAGTCTCTTACATCACTTGGTGAAGACAAAGTGTCTAGTATAATACTTTTTATTTTTAATCTTTTGCACTTTTTATTTGGTTTTGTATTAATGACTTTAATAACTAGTTACTTATGTTGAAGGTGATCTTTCCTTATCGTTTGTCCGTGGTGTCTTGGCATTATTTTACTGTCTATATAAAATAAAGGATTTTCACCATTCATATCTCCACGGTCTATATGGAGATATGTTGGCTACCTGGTAGGGGGTTAAGGGAACGGTTTGGTAAAGGTCTTGCCATTGTTCAACGTTTAGAGGTCCTGCAATGGACCTGGGTCAAATTTAGTAGGACCTCCTTCAATACTTCACGGTATTGGATGGCGGGGGTCCAAACTCTTTGATCCCCTCATAAGTTAACTACTATTAATACTATAACCCGGCTATTTAGGACTGTATCCCTGCTGACTCAGACTACTTAGCCGAGGGTAACGTCACCGCCAAAAGCGGGGCCTACCACAATATTGCATTAATAACTTAATTCATTATCTTCCAATAATCCACCCTTTTAGGATTGTATCCCTGCTGACTCAAACTACTGGGGTGAGGGTAACGTCACCTTCAAAAGAGGGGCCTACTACAATAACTAAGATAATCTCTTAATTATGTGCAAAAGTGCGGAAATAATCAAAGGTTATACTAGATACGAGTCGGAACCAAGTGATTCATCTTGTCTATCTGTTTTTCTTTTTATTTTCAGCATTTTAGTTAGTTTTTATTTTTCTTAGCTTAAAACATTTTTCTAAACTTTTTATTTTGGTTAGACATTGAGGATAAACCGGTACTAAAAGCTCTTGTGTCCTTGGACGACCTCGGTATCTTACCAACGCTATACTACACTCAACGATGGGTGCACTTGCCCATATGTGTGTTTAGTGTTAGTGAAATATCGTGTTTTATAAATTTAAAACTTGGCTAAAATAAGTGTTAAAAAGGGCTTAAAATATACACCTAAAATAAGTAACACTTTATCGCACATCAAGTTTTTGGCGCCGCTGCCGGGGACACAAGGATTTTAGGAAAACTTAAAATCGACGGCCTAATCAGTTTTTCAAAACCTTTTCAAAACGGGCCCACATTTTTCTGCATTTTAGTTTAGTTTTGCATTTACAGTAACCTGTACACGGGGCCGTGTTCACTGAACACGGGGCCGTGCTGCACATTTTCATAAAAACACCCAGTAACAGTAGCTTGAACACGGACCGTGCTCACTGAACACGCCCCGTGCTCAACGAAATCAGTAAAATTTAATTAAAACGCCCAGATACAGATCCTGAACACGGGGCCGTGTCCACTGAACACGGGGCCGTGTCCAGCCTCTGTTTCCGTTTTTATTTTTTGTTTTCTGATCTCGAGACTCAGTTGTGGTCTGCTGAGTGATTCTTATGGATCAATACTCAGGAGGTTACAACTACACCTATGAGGAGGATGATTATAGGGGTAATTATTGCACTAATTGTCGTAACGCACGATCGGTTCAAAATAATCGCTCATATCAACCATCCAATTCATACACCTACTATGAGGAGCCCAGGTACGAGCCATCAACTTCATACACATCCTATGAAGACCAAAGGTATGAACCTCCTCCCTCATACTCATATTTTGATGAACCAAGGTATGAGCCTTCTTACTCATACTTTGAGGAACCAAGATATGAGCCACCGCCTTCATATGCTTATTATGAGGAACCATGGCGTGAACAACCCACCTCATATGAGTATTATGAAGAACAAAATTACGAACCTTATCCATCATATGCTTACAATGAAGAACAATGGTGCGAACCATCTACTTCATATGGGTATTATGAGGAACAAAGGGTCGAACAACCGGATTCAAGCTTAGAAAATAATGATTCTTTTTCTATAACCGAAGTGACCGATAGGATATTAGAACACATTAGAGTTATCGATCAATGTATAAAAGAAGCTCGCGCAAGGGAAGAGGAGTCCCGCGCAAGAGAAGAATTAAAAAAGGAAGAGATAACTAAAAATGAAAAAATGGAAGAACAAATAAGTGAAAAACCGACACATGAGTTAAACAACGAAAAAGGTGAGTCCAACAACGTTAAAATCCAAGAAGAGTCTAATTTTGAAGAAATTAATCTCTTGACACCTTCTTTCGAAAATCATTGTTTAGTACCCACTCATGCTAAGTTTTTAAAAGAGTTAAACACTAACACTAAAATTGACGAAACGGTAAGTGTTAAGTTAACTAATGATCAAACTTCGCTAATAAAAGAAGACCCATTTGAAATTAACATCACACCGGTTCCATGTTTCTTTCAAAATTCGTTTATTAGTAATGTCACAATCGATAAAGATCTTTGTGTTAACATAATGCCTAACTACATTTTCGAAAAATTAAGTATTAGTGATTTTTCTCCACTTCAAATACCCATTTTTCTATCCAATCGGAAAGTAATAAAATCAATCGGTATAGTTGAAGATGTCTTGGTTCAAACAAATCAAATGGTAATCCCAACCGACTTTGTCATCCTCGATGACGCTCCTCTAGTGTTGGGACGACCATTTGTAAAAACTCACGAAGCTTTGAAAAACCGGAAGTTCAATAATCTACCTCTTCAATTAGGGGCATTTAAAAGAAGTGTCGATCTCGAACGATCAATGAAATATCCATTCGGCAATAATGACCCCCTAATTGAAGATGAAGATGAACCACCCGATACAAGTGAAGAGATTAACCACTTTGTTGAAGAAGAGGTCGCCATAGAACAAACTTTTAAAGTTCTTGATCGAAACGAGCAACCAAATAAGGAGTCTCCTAAAGACCCACCACTTGAGCTCAAAGAACTTCCAAAAGGTTTGGAATATGCTTTTCTAGACAAAGATGGTAAGTTACCTGTAATTATTTCGTCTAAATTAGATAACTTAGAAAAAGAAAAACTAATTAATCTTTTGAAAAAACACAAAAATGCAATAGCTTGGAAACTTGTTGACATAAAAGGAATTAGTCCTTCTATGTGCACACACAAAATTTTGATGAATGATGACTACAAATCGGTCATACAACCACAACGTCGAGTAAATCCAAATGTTCAAGAAGTGGTTAAAAACGAAGTCATCAAATTACTTGACACCGTACTTATCTATCCTATTTCCGATAGTCCTTGGGTAAGTCCCGTCCAAGTAGTTCCAAAGAAGGGAGGTATGACGGTAATTACTAACGAAAAGAATGAATTAATACCAACGAGAACCGTCACAGGATGGAGAGTATGTATAGATTATAGACGATTAAATGAAGCAACAAGAAAGGATCATTTTCCTTTACCCTTCATTGATCAAATGTTAGAAAGATTATCCGGTCATAAATTTTACTGTTTCTTGGATGGTTTTTCAGGTTACTTTCAAATCCCGATAGCACCCGAAGACCAAGAAAAGACAACTTTCACATGTCCCTATGGAACTTTTGCTTATCGACGCATGCCGTTTGGTCTATGTAATGCCCCCGCAACATTCCAACGTTGCATGGTAGCCATTTTCCATGACATGATAGAAAAGACGATGGAAGTCTTCATGGACGACTTTTCTATCTTTGGGGATTCATACGACCAATGCCTCGATAACCTTGAACGAATGCTATCCCGATGTGAGGAAACTAACCTCGCCCTTAATTGGGAAAAATGCCATTTCATGGTAACGGAGGGAATAGTACTCGGTCACAAAATCTCAAGCGAAGGAATGGAGGTGGATCGAGCCAAAATAGATACCATTTCTAGATTACCACCTCCATCCTCCGTAAGAGCTATTAGAAGTTTCCTAGGGCATGCCGGATTTTATAGGCGGTTTATCAAAGACTTTTCAAAGATCTCAAGGCCGCTAACAAAATTACTTGAAAAAGATGCTCCTTTCATCTTTGACAAGATTGCAATCAAGCATTTCTAACCCTAAAAGAAATGCTAGTCAACGCACCTATCATGATAGCACCTGATTGGAAATTTCCTTTCGAAATCATGTGTGATGCTAGTGACTTTGCAGTTGGAGCTGTCTTGGGACAGAGAAAAGAAAAGCATTTCCACCCAATATATTATGCTAGTAAAACACTTAACGATGCACAAGAAAATTACACAACAACTGAAAAAGAGTTACTAGCTGTGGTATTTGCTTTTGACAAATTTCGTTCTTATCTTGTTCTTTCTAAAACTATAGTCTATACAGACCATGCAGCCATTCGATATCTCTTTAAGAAGCAAGACGCAAAACCACGTTTGATTAGGTGGATTCTACTCCTCCAAGAATTTGACATTGAAATCAAGGACAAAAGAGGAGCAGAAAATACCGCAGCAGATCATCTTTCACGCTTAGAAGACCCAGCTTTGGAGGCAACCAGGGACAAGCAAATCAACGAAAAATTTCCAACTGAGTCCCTGGAAATGGTGGAATATAAGGAAGAACCATGGTACGCCGACTTTGCTAACTACCTAGCTAGCGATATAGTCGCAAAAGGATGGCCACATCATCAAAGAAAAAAATTCTTTGCCAATGTGAAACACTACTTTTGGGAAGATCCATATCTTTTCAAAATGTGTGCCGACCAACTCGTCAGACGATGCGTACATGGTAGTGAAGCACGAAGAATTCTCCGCCATTGTCATGAAGGTCCATACGGAGGACATCATGGTGCTGCCAGTACCGCACGAAAGGTATTCGATTCAGGATTTTATTGGCCAACCATTTACAAAGATGCTCAAAATCTTGTAAAGACATGTGATGCTTGCCAAAGAACAGGTAATATTTCTTCCAAAAACGAAATGCCACAAAATGGCATTCTTGTTTGTGAAATTTTTGATGTATGGGGACTCGACTTTATGGGACCTTTCCCACCATCGAAAGGAAACAAATACATACTTGTGGCAGTAGATTACTTGTCTAAATGGGCCGAGGCCGAGGCACTTCCAACAAATGATGGAAGAGTAGTGGTAAGATTCCTGAAAAAATTATTCTCTCGTTTTGGCACGCCTAAGGCTTTAATAAGTGATAGAGGTACCCATTTTTGCAACCACCAACTTGAAAAATTTTTAACAAGATATGGGGTCTATCACCGGGTTTCGACAGCGTATCACCCTCAAACCAACGGACAAGCCGAAGTGACTAATAGAGGTTTAAAACGAATACTCGAAAAAACCGTAGGTTTAAATAGAAAGGAATGGGCTGATAAATTAGATGATGCTTTATGGGCTTTTCGAACTGCTTATAAAACAACAATAGGTACAACCCCATATAAGCTAGTCTATGGAAAAAGTTGTCATTTGCCAGTAGAAATTGCACACAAAGCCTACTGGGCAATTAAAAATGTAAACTTAGATCTAGAATTTGCTGGTAAAAATCGATTTTGTCAAATAAATGAATTAGACGAGCTTAGGAATTATGCATACTCAAACTCCGAGATTTATAAGGAAAGAATGAAAAATTTGCATGACAAACATATTAAACCTAATGAATTTCGGGTAGGAGATTTAGTTCTTTTGTTTAATTCACGACTTCGATTGTTTCCTGGTAAATTAAAGTCTAGGTGGTCAGGACCTTTTTCCGTCACCCATATTTTTCCACACGGTGCAGTAGAAATAAAACCTCGAAATGGGCCACCATTTAAAGTCAATGGCCAACGGCTGAAACTCTATCAAGGATTTATTGAGGATGAGGAAGAAGAGATCTCGCTTCAAACCGTGGAAGAATAAAAACATCATGCCTGGTAAGTTACGAACGATTGAGACGACAAAATAAAACGGTAAGTTTTCTAAACCATAGCTTATGGGAAAAAGGGGCACTCACACGCGCACATCGAAAAAAAAAAAAAAAAACTGCTCGGCACGAGGCCGTGTCCGCTGGACACGGGGCCGTGTTCGCGCTGCAGACGGGATAAAACCCCTTTTTCAAAACAGTTTCTTCATTCCACACGCCCCGTTTCCCCACAAAAGCTCTGGTTCCAGGCGATTTTTCGCGAAATTTCGACGTCTCTTACCGATCTAACAACGTCAAGGTATGATTCTATCACTCTTAGTAGTTAGATTAGTTACTTGCATGTAGTTAAAACACCACAAATTTGGGGAAAAATCTAGGGTTCTTGATGTTCATCCGGATCGAACCTAAAATTTTTGCCTAAATCTGTTTGCATTTAGTTAGATTAGTGTTAAGGGAAGTAAATACACTTAGATTGTTCATAGATTCACCCGATTTCTTACAAAAACCCCAAACCCTTGTTCTTGAACCGAAAAAGATAAAATTGATAGGGTAAACGGGATATTTTGGGAAAAACGGTGTTTAGGGTTTCATTTTCGGGGGAAACCGCACCTATTGGGCCAAAAATTTTCAAGTTTTCGAAACCGGGTCGAAAAATGAAGTTTTTGAGTAACAGACCTCTGGACACGGGGCCGTGTCCGCTGGACACGGGGTCGTGTCCAGCCCGCTATTTGCAGTTTTGTCCGAAAACCTTTCTGTTTCGTGCTAATTTTTGGTGTATTCTTTCAGATGGCAAAGTTCACAAGGTTCAATGCAAGTGAGCTTGATGCAAGGGCAAGGTATGAGGTTCTTCAAACAAGACCCGAAGAGTACCCCAGGAGAGCTTGCACGGATCTGTTAACCTTGGTAAACTAGCTGCACCGATTCAACAACATCGTTACGGGACCACTAGCTGTTGCATTAAACACTAGGCTTCGGTCGGTGCATCAATGCACCATGGAGTTCTACAGTACCTTCAACTTCAATTCAAGTTTGGAGCCATAATAGGTCTATACCAAGAAGAGGAATCGGGAAATGAAGAAAATACCGGGGGATTACGAGACTTGGAGGGAAATGAAAGACAAGCCGCATGGGCTCAAATCGGTGAAGGAATCTACGACCCTCGTAGCACCAAGAGTACGAAGCTAAGGGATCCGCTCTATCGCTACATTCACAGGATCCTCACCTACTCTCTAAACCAACGTCACGACAGTAGCGGTGTTGTAGGGTTGAAAGATTTGGTTGTCCTCCACTGTATCCACAACCAAAAGCCTCTCGATATTCCGTATCTCCTGTTAAGAAACATGCATCTCAACCGCCTTGCTCGAGCTCCAACGCCTATCTTCTTCGGAGGATGGGTGTACCGTCTTTTTTTAGCATTACACGCAAATTCCAAGAGCCTTTGAAAGAAGCCCATGGTCGGGACGAGTTGACTACCACATTTGCCGAGCCATGAACTTGCTCTATGAGGCGGAAGACGGAACAGTGAGCTTCCAAAGAACGCTAGGCTATGCATGGAACCCACAGGAGGCCCTAGTCCTTCACGCACCGCCTCCCCACCACCAGTATCCACCCCATGGTGATCCGGGTCAATCCTCCTCACAAGGAGGCAGTTTTCCTAATTTTCAAAGCTTACATGATCTTATGCAGGAAAACCTCATGTGTACCAGGAACGCCTACAACCTCGCCAACAACACATACCACCGGGTCGGAGCTATTGAACGCAACATCAACGATATACAAGACGATATCAGCAGCATCCGGGAGTACATGGCGGGGCATGGGGATGGAGGTGATGATAGCGATGAAGATATGGAGTAGAGGGTTTGGAGGAGCATGAGCGGGTTGATGGCGAGCCCACAGGTTTAAGTCCCTTTATCTATCGAACGATTGGTGGCCTGCGTGCCAGAAGTTGAACAATTTACTTTCCTTAAACACTTTTATTTTCCGTTTTATTTTTCTTTTACTTTATGCTTGGAACAATTAACTGTGGTAATGTAGGATGTTTGTGTTGCTTGGTGTGGTATTAAGTGATGAAACAGGTACAACCCAAGGCTTGGGGTGCTAAGCCTCAGCACTTATAGGGCCAGGATGGAAAGACCGGAGGAAGAAACCTATTTTTCAGGCTTTCAGACTGTCCACACGGGGACGTGTCCAGCCAACACGCCCCCGTGCTCACCTCCCAGACCTGCTGTTTGACTTCTGTTCTGCAGAATTTTGTCAGACACGTGGCCGTGTCCAGTGGAAATTAAACTTGTCTATGCGACTAGGCCATTTGTGCTATTATTAACTTGTAAATCAGAATTTATGATAGAAATCCTGAATAAAATAAATATCATTCCTTTCCTGCCAGTATAGATATTAAAAGAGAATCTTAAAAAGGTTTGACCTAGCTTGAATGTCAATTGAAGACCTAGCTAAGATGGTAAAATCTGTTTAAAAAGAGATTCAGATCCTTGTTAACACTTGAAAATGTGTTAACACTCTCGACAACCGTGATGCGATAAAATCACACTTGTCACCCTTATATTAGGAATTTTCCAAATCCCTTACTTAGCGTAAATGACCAATAGGAATCATGGCTGGTAAACGTCGAAAATGATGTACGCATCAAAACATCCATTTGGGATGTATACATACGGGTAAAGATGAATACATGAAAAAGATAGTTTTATTTCATAATTTCTTGTCAAGACAATGAACTATGAAATTTTCCGACCCAAAGGAATTATCGATTATGTTTTAAATTTCCCTAATGACAAGGCCTCTGAGCCATCATAAGTCCTTTGGAACAAGCCCTTGTGCTATATATAAAAGATGTCAGTATGACATTGGCAGTCGTGACTTATGTCCCCTGTCTAATAAGTATGAAGGATTATATTCCGCTTAAATGCGAAAGATGGTTTATTTAAACTTAGGCAAAACATAATCAAATAAATTAAATTCTATCTATTGGCCTATATGGTTTAATTGCGCCATGGCTATTTATTCATCAAATTCGACAATTCACTATATGATTAAACAAATTGTTTCTACTTGGATAGTAGCCTTCAAAGCTTCACCATGGCTGACTCCTCAGAAGCTCAAAATCGTTCAGTTGATCAGAATGACGAAGTAAGACTGAACTTAACAAGAACCGAGTTACAGGCTATGTTAAATACGGCCATAAATAACGTTGTGGATCGCGTGCTGAGGGATCACAAACGAAAGGGCAATGATGCCCCAAATGAAGGTCGTAAAAAGGGTAAGACCGATTCAAACCATAACCGGTCCAAGCCAAAGGGGGCAAAGCCCAAATGCAATAACTGCAGGAAGCAACATTCTGTAAAATGCACCATCGACCCACGTGCTAATTTATGTGGAATTTGCAAAATCAAGGGTCACAAGACCTTGGATTGCAAGAAATTGGAAGATGCGACCTGCCATGGCTGCGGCGAAAAAGGCCACATCAGTACTAATTGCCCTAAGGCTGCCAAGGAAAGAGCAGCTAAGTATGGCAAGTATTTAAAGGACAAACAACAATCGGCTGAAAAACCCAGATGCAAAATCTGCAAGAAACAGCACTTCGGGAAGTGCAGGTATGGATCGAACTCGCATACACAGACGAGAACTTTTGCATGTGGGATATGCAAGTCCAAGGGGCATAAGACCTTGGACTGCAAGAAGATGGAAGACGCAACCTGTTGTGGTTGCAATGAAAGAGGGCACATGATGTGTGTAAAATGCAACATATAAATTACATCAAATGAGGCATAAAACTAACCCTTTTTAAGTACTAATATTGGAAAAAGAGTGTTTTTGTCTTCCTTTTGTATTTTCAGGACTAAATGAGCTCAAAAACGCAAAAGAAGCAAAAAGACAGCTAAATCCAACATAAATACAAGAAAAGGAACATTAGTGGACTGCCCGACCCCTCAACGGCACCTTCCAAAGCAAATTAGAGAAATCAGAAGACTGAACACGCCCCGTGCTCAGCCAGCACGGGGCCGTGCCCAAGAAGCAGCAGAAAAGACAAATCTATAGAAGCTTCTATTGCCCATCACGGGGCCATGCCCAGCGGACACGGGGGCGTGTCGAAAGTACAGCAGGCGCATTTATTGTAATTGCGAATTACAATTAATGAGGAGAGAGATTGTCAGACGGACACGGGGCCGTGCCCAGCGGACACGGGGCCGTGTCCAGCTCTCTGTTCAGCCTATAAATAGGAGTGCTTGGATTCATTTCATCTCATCCCTTGGCACACCACCTCTCTCACACTTCATCCACCACCCACCACCATCACAACACCATCATCCACCACCATCATCCATTGTCCATCGTAGAGTGTGTGAGTCATCTCGGGATCCAAGATTGATCGTAAGAGTTCTTGACAATCAAGGCCATGTTTGCCTAAGTCTCTTACATCACTTGGTGAAGACAAAGTGTCTAGTATAATACTTTTTATTTTTAATCTTTTGCACTTTTTATTTGGTTTTGTATTAATGACTTTAATAACTAGTTACTTATGTTGAAGGTGATCTTTCCTTATCGTTTGTCCGTGGTGTCTTGGCATTATTTTACTGTCTATATAAAATAAAGGATTTTCACCATTCATATCTCCACGGTCTATATGGAGATATGTTGGCTACCTGGTAGGGGGTTAAGGGAACGGTTTGGTAAAGGTCTTGCCATTGTTCAGCGTTTAGAGGTCCTGCAATGGACCTGGGTCAAATTTAGTAGGACCTCCTTCAATACTTCACGGTATTGGATGGCGGGGGTCCAAACTCTTTGATCCCCTCATAAGTTAACTACTATTAATACTATAACCCGGCTATTTAGGACTGTATCCCTGCTGACTCAGACTACTTAGCCGAGGGTAACGTCACCGCCAAAAGCGGGGCCTACCACAATATTGCATTAATAACTTAATTCATTATCTTCCAATAATCCACCCTTTTAGGATTGTATCCCTGCTGACTCAAACTACTGGGGTGAGGGTAACGTCACCTTCAAAAGAGGGGCCTACTACAATAACTAAGATAATCTCTTAATTATGTGCAAAAGTGCGGAAATAATCAAAGGTTATACTAGATACGAGTCGGAACCAAGTGATTCATCTTGTCTATCTGTTTTTCTTTTTATTTTCAGCATTTTAGTTAGTTTTTATTTTTCTTAGCTTAAAACATTTTTCTAAACTTTTTATTTTGGTTAGACGTTGAGGATAAACCGGTACTAAAAGCTCTTGTGTCCTTGGACGACCTCGGTATCTTACCAACGCTATACTACACTCAACGATGGGTGCACTTGCCCATATGTGTGTTTAGTGTTAGTGAAATATCGTGTTTTATAAATTTAAAACTTGGCTAAAATAAGTGTTAAAAAGGGCTTAAAATATACACCTAAAATAAGTAACACTTTATCGCACATCAGCACATTAAGACCAACTGCCCTAAATATGCTAAAAAGCTTGAGGGAGATAAGAAGACCAAAGCTGGAAGCTCTCAAATGGATGCTCAGGAGATTGTTCAGGATAACAATGTCACCACAGGTACTTTCTTTACCAGTAACGCTCATGCTAGAGTATTAATTGATTCATGTTCAGATAAGTCTCTCATAGACAATAGATATTGTAAATCATTAAATCTGCCTGATAAAACTCTAAGCGTTAAGTATGAAGTAAAATTGGCCGATAGTACCTCAGAGACTAATTCAGCAATATTAGATGGATTTTTTATATCCATTAAGAATTACCCTTCTCCGTTGTCCTTGTTCCGTTAATAAGAGGAATCTATATAGTAATAGGTAAGGATTTGTCGTTTTGTGACCAAGCCCATATTGTGGGTGATATGAAGCGGTTAATTATCAAGACTGTCATTTTGAAGGTTTGCTTCGGATCAGAAGATCCATGCGGCCCGCGTAAGCCCTGAGTGATACCTTACGCGGCCCGCGTCAAAAAAATGGTGGAACCGGCCGTCCCCGGAATCGAACCTGGGTCTAGGCCGCACCCTTTCGCGCGCCTAGCCAACCGAGCTAGGTGCCTAGTTTGTGAAAATTTCCAATCTGATTAAATATAAGCACATGTACAATAACTTCCTTACTTCTTACTACGAGTCACCTACTTATCCTTCTTCTGTTAACTAAGTATTAGAATCCAAGATTTTATCTTTATGTTTTAATTACTCTTGGCTTGCTTATGATGACTAAACACTAGAAAGGATGAAGTAGAAACCATTAAGTATATCGGTGGTTATGCTAGAAAGGACATGGTAAGGTATACATCACAGTCATTTGATGGCAATACTCTTAATGAGTAAGGACATTAAGGAAATCCTCAAGAAAGATCATATTATACATTGTGGAATGGTCCAAGTTTTAAGGACCTTATTAGAAAAACCTAGTATTCATTTCATAAAAAGAGAAAAGACGAAATAAGAATTTCTGACTCTCGCCATAAAAGTTCTAGACTGTCGACAGTATGTCGCAAATTTTAAATCAATTGGCTGAGATAGTACCCTATTAAAGCACATAATTATTAGTGGTTAGCATTGGCAATAAGAGGGCACACTAAGGTTTCAAAACCTACTCATTAAAAATCCATTATGGATCTACCTCAGTTACCCACGTTATAATGATTAAGAAGTAATCAGTCAAGCTGAGACTGCCCTAAATTTATCTAAGATTTTACAGCTAAGTTTAGAAGGATTAATAATGGAGGCGTTTAATCCTCCTGTTGAATAATTAGAGACAACTCACATTAGAAATTTCACCAGATAAACCCTTATTTGTGAATTTATTGCTATAAATTACATGTGGTTTTGGGTACTGGTAAGTCTCTCACAAGACCATAAACTTAACAAACTTTTAGAAAATTTTCCTGTAAGAACCCCAGATATTAAGCGTAAGATAAAAACTTACCTGCGAAATCATAATAACCATTTCTTCTGTTATTGTCAGAAACCTCCAGTCATAGAAAAATTTTTCCTCTCTCAAGAGGAAGTGCGTCAGCACATGTAGTTGATATCTCTTTAATCTCTATCGATTCCGAATACAAGATGGTATGATAAAAGCGCCATATGAAGATTGGTGTATCTTAATAAGTTCCATAGATTGCTTCCATGCCTGATCAGTATGAAGGTTTAATGCATGGGACCACAAAGATATTCCGAGAGGTCATATGGTACTAAAGTCAACTAATAGTATTCAAAGGAGATGTCTAGGATGAAATTGTCCAAGTAAATGTTCACGGTTAAGGAGTTCTTGGACTCATAACATAAATGTGTCACCTAACTGACACAAACAATGGTGGATGAATTGGAGCCTGAGATTTGTAAAAATCTCTGTAACCTCCTTGTACCTTGATTATCTTCTCCTAATATTACCATGTTTACCCCTGAGAGGCAGGTAGAGTTAAGGTTTAAATTCCGTTTAAGGCTGTGTTATTATGAAATCTCCAAGACGGTTAGTACCATCATTGGAAGAATCGAAACCCTGATTAACTAAGTTTAGAATAGAGGGTTCATATAGCCTAACTCAATATCCTGGGAATCCGGTATAGTTAAGTATGAAAGACGGTTCATTTTGATTATGCATTATCACCGTCACCCTAATTAGGTAACGATTAAGAATTTGCCATCAACTGCACAGGATAGTCGATCTGTTCGACTAACGGCAAGGATTAGCTATTCCCTAAACATTAGCTAAGCAGTGGTTGGAATAACCATCTCACCTTAAGAATAAGTTTTTCTATAATAATGGATATGTAAGTATTAAGGCTACTCCTTTGGAGACCTTGTATAGATGGAATGTTAAATGTCTAGTATTAGATAGAGAATTGGTAAGTCCAATTATCAAGATCTGAAAGTTGCCTGGGGAACAACAAATAAGATTATACAAATCCATAATTGATTTTAGGTTGCCAGTATATGGCAAGAAATCGAGGAGTTATGAAAATAGCAAACTTCCTAAGTTCTTGTTAAGGAATATGGTTTAACAAAAGATATCACCCAGGAAGGGTGTACCAAATTTGTGAAATTATCAGGCTAGTTAAGCTCTGAATATATGGAAATCATTCGAAAGAAATCGAATGTATCAAGATCAAGTAGCTTGTAAGCTAAAACCTACTTAAGGAGTTTGACGGAGCTCGCAATACATTGCACACTAGTGACTGAAGGATGTGTTCCGCAAATAAGTCAAGGAGCACTATCACAAATTGGTATGCGGATTTACGATGTGATAAACATCCTATATCGATTGAGGATCGACAGGTTAAGAAGCTTCGAAGGAAGCAAGTACCAATTGTAAAGTTCAAATGGGATGCCCGTAGAGGTCCCGAGTATACATGGGAGGTTGAGTCCACGATGAAAGAAAAGTACCCTCATCTATTTCAGTAAATCTCGGGGTCGATATTTCTTTTAAGGGGGTGAGGATGTAACACCTCGAAAATTTACGTCCTATAATGTCTTGACACGTGTCATAACCTTTGAACGTATGAAAGAATGTCCTTGAAGGACTAAAGTTGACAAACAATGAAACTGTGTAAATATAAGGGTTCAAAGTGTCAACAATGAATAAATATACTTTACAATAACCCTACATGATGTTTATAACCTTAAACGAATGGATCATGGATCATACGAAGCGAATTGTGAAAGAAAGTGAGAGATTACAAACTACAGGGGTTAAATGTGTCAACATGTTAAAGATATACCTCTGAGTGACCTGATAGCAAACCCGAAGCCTTGTAACGATTAATTATGCTCACTAGAATGCACCATAAAAAATTTCACCAAGTTTCGTTATCATATGAGAAAGTTATGATAAAAATTCGTGTATGAGGGTTAGATTCGTCAACATAGAAAATTAGGGCTTTTCGGGTGATCACAAAGTTACCCGAGGACTTGACAAAGTGGGTATAAGTATTAAAGCCCCCATATGTCAAATATAAAGCCTCTTAATGCAAGAAACAACTCGAAAACGACCTTTCGGGGGACCAAGGGCCAAAATGCAATTAAAGAAAAATGGGAAACCTGAACATAAGGCTCAGGCGGCCCGCGTGAGATTTAACAAAATGTGAGGCGGCCTGCGTCAGACTGCCAGAACCAGAAAACGTGTACAGGTGCCTGTTTCAGTCCCTTAACCGACTTAGATCGACTTTGGGCAATACAATGGGCTTCCTATCATGGTTTTGAGACTATAGGGGACACATGTAATGATCCTTGAACCTTGGTAGACCCATTTGGCATCCATCTAGCATGATTAAAGTTCATATATAAGTCACAAAGTTGCAACATGCAACCACACTTCATTTCTGGACATTTTGAGGAGCTCAAGACCTGATACAAGACTTCTTAATCATCCATTAGACTTATGTAAATATGCTTGACCCTTCTAAATTAAGTTTTGGTTAGTTTATAGCCTAGAAATCAAACCGTCGTAACTACGGTTTGACTTAGCGATAAAACACAAATGGTCCAGAGTTTTGTCGAAGCGAAAGTTGTTATAAGTTGGTATTTATATGGGTAATAAACCCCTAAAAGGGCACTCACTGATTCCAATCCTAACTAGGTTGTTTGTCGAGTCAAACGTTATCCGAAAAAGTCAACAGAAATGGTATTTTCGATTTAACGCATGATTAACGATGTAAAAGGCGTATCACCTATTTTATCATTCTTATAAACTGATAATAAGTATAAAAACTTGTCTACGCTTGTTCGATTCGACAACTTTCTGTTTTGAACCGATTCGGAACCGAAAGACGCAAAAGTTTGACTTTTGCTTTGACCTCAGTTCTGACCCGGTTTTGATAGGTTTAGACATGCCTTAAAGTTCTATTAGGACCTAATTACATGTTGGTATAACCCTCTGCGTTTATACCACTTGAAACCTCGATTGTCCGACGGTTCCGTTAATTGCCTAAATAATGACCATATTACCCTTATAGCCATAAAATGAGATTTTTAGAAATATGAAAGTAAAATAATCTTAGTTACTGATTATTGATCATTTCTGCAAAATTTCACGTCAATCGGAAGTCTAGATTAGGAGTTATGCTTAATGACATAATTATAACGTTTATTAGTAATTAAACGGCGTCATTAGCGTAAAACCTATCTAAACCCAATTTTTAACACCAAAACTTTTACCCACTGATGTTAAATAATATTTTGGGATTTTTGAAGATTTTTAATTATTTTTAAAACTGATCATAAGCTAGGATTATCGCCTTAATTCGGTTAATACCGAATATACCCTTTTCGGCCATAAAATGAGTTTTACAAATCCTTTTGATACCAATCCAATTGCTACTGATTTCAAATAATAAATAGAGTATTTTGAACCTGTTGAACTGATCAGAAAACTCAGAATCCTATATTAACCCGTAAATCGCTTAAAACGACATTATACGCGTATTAAACGCATAGTTAGGGTTTAAAACTATTTTGGCATATAAGACTTATAACCAAATGTTTTAACCTGTTAAAATAAGTTATTTTACTGATTTATTCAGACCCGGATCACAGAAGCTTAATTGATCCCTTTTATAATCTTTAAAATAACCAAAATACCCCTAAGGGGCTTAATATGAGATTAAACTCGTTTTGGGCATAATGGAAGGTATCCTACTGATATCACAACATATTTAAGGCATGTTAACTTAGGAAACCTGTTTAGGACTCTTATGGTTACCCGTTACGCTTCATACGCGTTCGGTTCGGTTTATGTAACTAGTTTACATAAATTAGCCGAAACGGGTCAAACCTTATCGGTTTTATCTCAAAATCCAGAATGTGTATAATATACCCGTATTATACAAGTCTCTGAACTTGTCGGGTCTAAATCACATTCTATTCCGGTCTTCGCCTTATCATGCGTTTGAACCGTATCTTCTCTTTGAAAACTAATCGGTCTAAGCCAATGCTTAATAAAAGACCCGTTAGGATTCTAATAGGTTATTTAAAAACCTTCGTTCCAGATTTAGGAGCCCAGTAAAAGCTATCTGTACTTGCTGATTTGATACGGCTGGGATTGAATTTATATTTAGCTCAGGTAAATACTTTTAACTTATTTTCCCTATACGGGCTTGGGGTACGGTATATAAAATACCGCTTGGTCCGGCATTGAATCTTTAATCGAATAGAGGTTAAATCATTGATATGCTACGTTTTGAAATGTTTTGTTTGCTTAAAGCCTTTGGGGGGTTAATGACCGTTGTCCCGGATATCCCTGGCATCATTTTACGAAATGGCCACGACCTTAGCACTCAGGTGTAGGCGTACACCTGTCAGTGTCTCATTAAATAAAGTGGTGTGTCAATTGATCTTTAACCCGGTCTACGGATCGGGCTACTGAACGCATAAGAAACATGTAATTCGTTTACAAGTATTATATTTAAATAATTATCCCAAGTTATAAAATATTATTTGTGCCATGTGCATGCAAATCAATCATTTTAAAAACCTTTTCAAATGAGTCGGTTGATTGTATTTACCAGTGTAAACTGACGTATTTTCAAAAAGGCTAAGTGCAGGTACTAATCGGATTTGGCTGGCTACTCCTAGCATCATTAAAGAGTCTCGCAAGCTTAGATGCCTAAAGTCTATTGAACCGTGTTACTTTATTTTTCGATCCGCCTGTGGATCCTTTACTTCCGTTGTAATACTTTGATGTTACATCATTTCGGATTGTAATATATTTATCCTTTTGCTTCCGCTGTGCATTTATATATTGTGTTGTTTGACGATGATGTTGCCAACCACGTCACGATACTCCCCTACCGGGCCCACCGGTAATACGTGGAAATTTGGGGTGTAACATTAACGTTTACAAAAAACGTATGGTTTACACTATAAACCCGATCTAACACAAAAGTTAGAAAAATTAACGATTCCCAAAATCGTTTAAAAAACCAAACGGTTGAACCAAAACCATTCGTTTTGTACCACGGTATAGGATTTAAGATTATATCTCAATCTCAAGAAATCCAAACACAACAAGTTGTACTATATACATATTTCCCAAAAGAAAATATTTATAAGATCATAATCTTTAAAATATTTTTTTTATTATAAATCCTTTTGTGAACCCAAAATCCTATAAATAAGGTTTTAAGATTGTAGCAACAATCTCATGAAATATGTTTTAAGTTTGTAGGAACTTGGTTCACTTTTTATAAAATATAATTACAAAATATATAATAACGAGACTCTCGTTCTTCGTAGGAAATATCATAGTACAATACCGGTTGCAATAACTAAATAAAAAGAATATAAAATATAAATTTATATACCAATCTTAATTCAAGCCGCATCTCTGGTGGGTCCTTCACGCGCATTTGATAGCATCCTAAACTCGAGTATTCATCATCTTGAGTCTTGAAAAATACTCCTTGACTGCAACAAAGAGCACACTAAAACGTTGACGATTTTGGTTGAGGCACGTGTTCAACACGCTTCCCTTAAAACAGATTTCGCGCCTCTACTAAAGACGGCGTGTCTGTTTCCAAGGGTACAACAGCCGAAGCAGTATGTACTGCCGGAGATGGCCAAGCGCCCGATATTACACCGGATAAAATTATAGTGTTAGAACTTGTGGGAAATAATGGTATGAAGATGATGAAATCGAATAGAGAAACCATATCTCTCTAAGTACCCAACACATGGGTCTTCAAGTATCTCCAAGAACTCTTCTATTTTTTTTTTCTTCTAAAAATTCCACTTTCAATTCTCTACTTGTAATTAGCTTCATCAAGTTAGGCACATAACCTACTTTGCATACAAGAGATATGGGGTAGAGAAGAGTCTCACTTTATTAGAGATTTTATTAGAGAAATAAACTCTAATAAAAACTAATAAATTGACATAAAAACTCTACTAAAAGTCTCACTTTATTAGAGATTTTATTAGAGACATAAACTCTAATAAAAACTAATAAATTGACATAAAACTCTGTAGGTCCCGATACGGATCGTCGGACTACGATGATTTCTTGTTTCTGATGCCGTAGCGAGTGTGGAATCCAAGCTACGACACAAACCGAGCGAGAGAATGAACAATACGCAAAGATATTTAACGATTAACGGTTTCGTGTATTGATTTCTACAGAGTTTCGGTAGAAGATTCGACTAATACAAAGCAACCCGACAACTCTCTCTCACTACACTCTCTCTATGTGTGTCTCTCGAGTCTGTGTCTTATATCCACGAAAAATGAACCAAAGTTTCATGACCAAAGAAGAATGCATGCCCAATCAGGGGCGGATCCAGCATGGTACAAGGGGAAACCCCCGCTACTGCTTGGCGCTCCGGCGATAGTGTAAAATTAGTGTAAATTTTGGAAAAAATTGACGTTTTTTCGATTTCGTTACCGCTTTTTTATAAAACGTTACGGCTTGACGGATTTTCTAGATCCGCCACTATGCCCAATTACAAAATACTCTAGTGAAATATTAAAAACAGGCTCACGAATAAATTACAACCCACTAATTACTTAATTGATTAAAAAAATTTGGCCCATTATTTTTTTTTTCGTTAAATAGTAGAACACTTTGAAAAATATTATGTGAAAGATGGACTTTTGTGAAGTGTGAAAAATTAATAACAAGTCCACGCTGATTTTTGGGAAAAATTAGATGTTAAATGTGATCCACAAAAAAAAATGAGATTAAATAAAATGCCGCTGTTGGTTTTTCGTGAGGTAATAGCAGGCCCAATTCTTCCACGAATAATTTAATCCAACAAATCAAAAGCCCAAACAGTTGCTAGGTCCCATCCACAAAGAATGTTTCAACGAAGAGTGTAAGTATCCACGAAGAATGTTTGTTAATAATGTCCTACGAACACTGACTAGGCCAACAATTTGGTCCAAGGGTGTGACGAACAGTTGTTGTAACGAAGGGTGAGACTTGGCTTTCGTAAAATGGTAGGTGAGAGATTTCCTTAAAAGACAGAATATTGTCTCTGAAATTTAGAAAGTAGTTTGGTGGGTATCTTGATATAGTAACTCACACACAGACACCGAAAAACTTTTGAATCCTATCTCCTTCAAGAGTAATTCCGGTGGCTTTTCCGGTTACCAAGCTTACCGGAAAAAATGGTAAGTTATAATTTTCACTTCAAAACTCAATAACTCTTGTCCTTTCGATTATCTCCACCCGTTTTAATATATTTATCCAAAAAACAGCATTAAAAACTACCAATTTTCGAGTTTAAATTCAAAATTTTATGAACCAGAACTGGGTTTCTGAAGTTTTATACAAGATACACTCAAAACCCACTCGAAAATACACCGGAAACTCAGTTTTCAACAAGAAATCGAGCCTTACGCTCTGATACCACTTTTAGGTCCCGATACGGATCGTCGGACTACGATGACTTCTTGTTTCGGGTGCCGTAACGAGTGCGGAATCCTCGTCGCGACACAAATCGAGCGAGAGAGCAAACACACAAACAAAGATTCAACGTTTAAAGCTTAAATGTGTATAGATCTGGAAGAGTTTGGTTACAAGAATGATAAAAGAAATAATACTCTCAAACTCTCAGATGTGTGCTCTGTCAGTGTGTTTATTTCTTCTGTGTACAGCAAGCTGTTTAAATAGACACACATAAATAACATCTACACGAACTGTTAACCGGGCCAACGAACTGTAAGAGAGCCCACGAAGAGTCACCCTTCATGGCCTTGACTCTTCGTCGACAGCAGATCCCCGACGAACCATCAGTCTTCGCTGCATGAGGTCTTGACGAACCCTCATACTCTTCGTCACAAGCAATCATGTAGAGGGTTCGTTGCCTGGAGGGTAATTACGAACCCTTGAGAGAAAAACAATTCTCACGAACAGTTAAGTCTTCGTAGACTTTGCAAGAGAATTTCAATTTTACACAAGGATGACATCATCATGATGATGTCATGGTGATGGTGATGTTAGTTCGCGGCGCTTCGTGCTTCGCGTGTCGAACTCTGGGGCGCACGACGGAGGAATGTCGTGACGTCGGTTTTGAGCTAAACCTAACCGAGTCAAACCGAACTAAGTCGAACCGAACGGATCGGTGCATTTTAAGTACACATTATTAGACACTAATTATGATAGAATGCATTGATATTAAGGTAAAAAAAAAATGATTGTTTGAATTGGTATTGTAATTAATGTGATGATGAGATAATTAATTCAATTGCTAAATGCTTGTTACATCTACACGTATACATGAATAAAAAATTGAATTAAATGAGAAATTGATTAAATAGTCAATATCGATTAATTGAGCTGATATGATTACAAACATTGGATTGATTCATTATTTTACTATATATATTTGCAGCTTTTTCTTATGAAAGAAAACAACAAAGCTAGAATTAATTTGTGTGGGCCATAAAAATGGAAAGTGGGCTGAATTTGCAGAAGTATTATGGTGGATTCTTGAGTTGGACTTGGGCTCTCAATATGGGAAAAGAGTAGATTGCATGATATATCTTTTTGACGACACATGATTTTTTTTTAGTCCCAAGTTTCGCACGTTTGAATGCAATATAAAAGGAGAAGTCGGTCAACATTGAACATTCATGCACAGCCGTCATATATCGACTAAGAGGAACGATTCGGGATGACAACCGGTGCGGCGAAGATCACCATGCGCGGCTAAACTTCTCGTGACTTCCGCCCGGATGAACGTTTACACGGTTTGATATAATTTTCTGTTTTTCTGATTCTTGTAAACTGGTACAGCTTGACCACTTGTGTTGGATTATTGGTAAACGTTTCTTGTGTTTGAATTACTTGTCATTTATTAAGCGTATTGGCAACTTTCTTGCGTTGTTAGCGGGTTGGTAAATTGGTGGGTAATTGATACAATCAAACGGGTTATTAGGTTGCATAGTGAATCTTAAAAACTATCCCTATTAACTAATCAAATTCATTAATTCCGAGACCATGTCTATGTGGTATTTTGAATCAGAAAGCGGATTTTTATATTAAAACGGGTATTCGGGATTCCGGGTGGAGGTTACTTCTTCTTAATATTGATAACACTTTTCGTGACAAATTGTGTTTTATTTTAAATCTACAAACAAACCCCCAGTTTAGATAATTTAGTTTTAAATAATTTCTTTAACGCTAACCACAAATTCCCCGTGGATACGATACCATACTTACGCTATCTATGTAGTTTAATTAGGTTTTTGCATGACCCTTACGACAGTCATCAAAATGGCGTCGTTGCCGGGGAATTAGTGCACTTAGTGTTAGTTAGTTGTTCTTGCTTTCTAAAAAAAAATCTAAAAAAAACCCAAAAATATTTTTTGTTTTATCTGGTTTGTTCGTGATTTACGTGGGTAGTTGAGCTGTGTTTGTGCAGGATGACAGATCTTACTATATTTTGCGGCTCTTCTAAATGCAAGTTATGCGGGGAACCACTTCACCCGTGTATCGGTTGCCACGAGGCACGATTTAGACGGGAAAAAGCGAAATTGGAAGAACCACCGATGCCTTGCTATGAGAATCCTTCCTATCCACCATATTTCTATGATTCTGATACAACGGTGGAGGATAGTTATTACTCTGACGGATGGGATCGGGACGAGAATGTTTATTATGAGACAAGGACGGATGGACGATGTTTCTGTTGCGGTCGTGATCATACTTATGATTATGATGTGTGCGCGGTGTATTTGGAAAATCAGAAGTATTAGAATAAAAAATGATGGATGTACACATCTTAAGACCGTATCAGGGATATCGACGATATCATCCCGAAGAATATTCTGAGCCCAAGGGTGTTTATACTTATCAAACCGAGGAGGAGAAAGAGCTTGCTATATTGGAAGTGACTTTGTCCAAACTCGAGCAGTATTTATCAGCACCTAACCTTTCCGATGAAGATCGAATCAGCTGTTTAGTTTCTAAGTGTCAGAATTTAAAAATGAAGATAGAGATAGAACAACGCCTCTCACTGTTACCTGATGATATTAGAGATTATTCTCACATGAAGGAGGAGGTTGTGGAGGATAATACCACACCAATGAGTCCTTTATCTGATGAAGAGTCACTGGTGGATCAGATGGTGTCTGCAGATGATGAGGCAGAACAGTCCGAGGAGATGAATATGTGTACCGAACCTCTTCCCATATCAATCATTCAAATTAATAAGTGTGGGGAAGAGGGTTCGAGGAAGAAGATGAGAAGGGTGAAACAACAAGACATCATGGTATATCTCGTGAAGTGGATTATCGAAACCCGCAGGTGCAGTCTGAACATGCCAATTATACTGACAAACCTATGGAGATGGCATGTAAATTTTCGGCATTCGTTGGAAATGTTTTGGGTAAGTGTGCATTGAGACCACCATAACGCATATCAGGTATGGTCTGGCTGAAGACCTTTAAACTTAGCGCTCTTAGGAGGCAGCCTAAGGTTCGTTTGTATTTATTTTTGCTTTTTGTAGTTAGTTAGATTGTTTTATGTTAGTTTTTGTGTCGAACCGTGCAATCGTTCAAGTGTGGGGAAGTTCCGGGAGGTCTGGTTAAGCGTTAGTGCAATTGAGGGCAATGCACACTTGTTTGGGGGGTAGGGCAAAGTGATTATAAGATTACATAAAAAAATAGGACCGGAAAAATTATATGTAAGAGCGTTTTTTGCACAATTTTCGGTTGTTTTCGGGATATTTTCACGGTGTTTCAAGAAAACGAGATGATTCGAAGAAGGAAAACTTTGAAAAGAAGATCCCTAGGTACGTTTCTATTGACAATTTATTATAAAAAATCATTTGGGAGGTTTTGGGAGGTGAAAACATGAAAAAAAGAGAAAAAAATTATAAGGTATGGAACCCCAAAAAATTGAGTAAAACTGCTGGAAAATGGGTTCGTAGGCGGGTCACGGACATGTGTCAAGTTTCTTCCGCGTGTCGCTGAGATTGAAGTCAAAAAAGTCAATTTAAAAAAAAATACACCACCGCGTGTCGCGGACCAACTCCAATAAACAAAACCCTTCTCTCCTATGTTTGTCTTCTCCGGTAAACACTATCTCATCTGACCGAACACCCTAACCACCATCACCCCTTTCATCACTTCTGGCCGGTCACCATCACACCACTATGTGACAACTGTGTTCATTAATCATCGTATAATGTAAACCAATGTCAGTTATCAATAAAACAATGTGTTTTGGTGTTTTTATATGTGTTATTGTGTTTAATGAATTTACAATTTGATTCGATTCCGATTTCAAGCTTTAAATCACTTTCTGGAAGGTTATACGCAAACTGGTGCATAAACGCAATCAGTTTAACGCGACGTACACTCCGGAACTGTGACGTAAGCTAAACATACCCTAAATATCCTTTACATAACTTAGAAATAAGTTTCGAAGGATTCGGTATGGCAAAAACAAGTTTATTTGAACTAAAGAACTATTTACGACAAAACTGCGAAACGAACGTTGGTGACCGCCCGGATAATATTTAAATCCCAAAAATATTATGTTATGATTAAAATTTTATTTTAATCAGGTCCATGTTGAAAAATAAATTAAAACGCCTAAAAACGTATTTTTCAAGTTTAAGCGCGTATCGTGTGTTTCTGCGCGACACATTGCTCCTACTGCAAAACGCAGACAACGCAGCCAGTCTTGGCAACTGAAATTTATTTCAGTAATATTTTGGCGGGTTTATTTTTATAGATTAATAAAAATAATTTAGAACGCCATAAACCGGGGTTTAAACGCTAGATAAAATACCCGGCATCCAGTTAAACACCCGTTTTAGCCTACATATAGCATATTATTATAAAAATTCACACCTTGGCCCCTCCCCCCCCCCCCCCTTGATATTTTCGGTCATATCTTGTAGGGACCCCACCAAATATTTGAGAAATATTGCAAGTATCACATTAGATCTTTGTGGACAAGTGTCACACATGCTACACCTCCATATCTTCTTATAATCCCACAAGATCACTCAACATTATTGTTAGGGGTGGATTTCTAAATGATCAGTGATCCTTATTTACTGTTGGGTTTAGTGATCCTCAATTCTGTCTGAAGTAGTGATCCTCAGAAGTATTGCAGGATCAGGATCATGGATCACCATAAGGATCCCTGTACTAACGATTGTCTACTTTGAATTCGTAATTGTTTTGCAGGAGTATCAACTTGGACTTGGTCTTGGCGATATTCCTGGAGAATATTCTAAGTCTATTCCGCACGTGCTTGGCCAGAAATGGACGTTATGGAGTCGTGGAGGACTTGCACCATTTGCGGATGTTAGTTAGAATAGATATTTTCTAGTTTTAAGGGGGTAGGGAGCTATTAGATAGAACACTTGGCTATTTTTGGCTACACACACTCATACAACTGCTCTCACCAGCTCTCGGCAAAACACTTAGCATTTTTCATACATTTCTACACGATACACTATAGTGATCCTTGTACTTAGCTCGCTATCATCCGAAGTTGTAATACATTTCTTGTTTAATTTGAGTTGGTGATCGGTAGTGTCCATCACCCGAGGTTTTTTATGCCGGAGATCATTCATTGATCAAGGGCTTTTTCCTCGTATAAATCTTTGTGTCACTTGTTCATTACACTTCATAGTGATCCTTATTGTTGTTCATCAATTCAAGCATCATTCCTCACAACAGAAAGTTTGGTTACATTGTCATTGCTTGATTTTTGACCAAAACAGTTTGGCGCCCACCGTGGGGCCATTGGTGCTTCATTCCTAGAAAGATTCGTATTTTAGTGGTCATTTCGGTTCGCTACAACCAAACAGATGGCTTCCTCAGTGAAGAATACTTCAAGTTTGATGCCCTCATTCAGTTCTTCACAAGGCGTTCCTCCTTTGCCTCTACCACCTTCTGGATCCCAGAAGAATGCTGAGAATGCTGCGAAGAAACCAACTCCTATTTTCCAAAAACCACCTACTTCTTCTGTTTCAACTAATCCTACTACTAATGATCTTTATGCCCTGATTTTGCAGATGATGAATCATGCACAAGAGCAGGATAAAACCAGCGAAAGGATCCTCCGGGAGATCGATGAAATCAAGAAACAGAAGAAATCAGTGGAGGATCACTCCCCTCTGATGCCAAGGTCGCTGAACTTCGACACTCCGGTCATAACTTCCCAACACTCAGCAGTTCCGGACGTGCAATACTTGGGTGAACTACCAGGAAGGCGTTATGGAACAATAACAATGAGTCAGGCATTTGGCTCTTACTTCCAGCCTCAGGAATCCTCTTCTCAACCATCAGGATCCTCCTCTCAGCATCAGGGATACTTCATGTCAGGAGGATATGTGGGAACGCATGCAGTATAAGGATCCTCCCAGGTCCAAGGATCCTCCCAGGTCCAAGGATCCTCCCAGGTCCCAGGATCCTCTTTGGTCCCAGGATCCTCTCTGGTCCCAGGATTCTCCCTTGTTCAAGGATCCTCCCTGGTCCCAGGATCCTTTCAGGTTCAAGGATCATCTCAATTCCAAGGATCCAACCTCCTTCAACATCAAGGATCCTTGAGAAGTATGCAGCCTCAGAACTCGGACGTTCATCAAGGAGACTTCATACCAATGCAGACCATTGCCTCCTCTGGTCCTTCAATCATGCCAGAGTCTCGACAAGATGGATTCACATCCGCAATTCCAAACTCGAATCCTGTGGGAGGTAACACTTTTAATAATTTATATAACACTAACCATGGCTTTATGCAGGATACAGGTATCAATCAGGCCATGGCTATGGAGCTACAGAAGCTTAAGGATATGATATCCAGTGTACCGGGAGTGGTTAAACCCATTCCTGAGATTGCGGATGGTAGCCATAGGATATCTCGTTTTGCACCACCTTTATGTGATGCTGAGATACCTAAAAGATTCCAGATACCATCAATGAAGCAATATGATGGTTCAACGGATCCAGAAGAGCATGTAGCTCAGTACAGGGAGAGGATGGAGATCAATCCAATTCCTGAAAGGTTGAAAGAAGCATGTCTATGCAAGGGATTTGGATCCACACTTACAGGATCTGCTCTTAAATGGCTGCTAAGTCTTCCCCCCTACTCTATTACTTCATTTGCTAATTTAGTTAACTTATTCAATAGTCAATTCTCTTGTAGTAGAAAGTTTGAACGATTAACTAGTGATTCATATAGGGTAACACAAGGTCAAAATGAATCACTTAGAGATTATATCACTAAGTTTAGTAAAGAATCCTTAGATATTCCTAATTTGGATATTGCTACGGCTGTAGAAGCCTTTAAAATGGGATTGCTTAGGGATTCATTATTCTATGATGATCTTGTTATGACACCTTGCAGGAATCTTGATGAAGTAAGGACTAGGGCCCTTAGGTTCATCCGCCTAGAGGATGGCAAAAGGATCCAGGACAGATTGACAGGATCCTCAAAACAGGATAAACAAGGATCCTACTTCAGGAACAACAAATCCAAGTCCTACAACAGATCTGATAACCAGAATGTGCACGCAGTGGAACAAGAAGAGGATGATGAGGATTATCCTCCTATTTCTGAATATTGTTTTTCTGTTGATAACAATGAACTAATCCTTGCAATGCAGAATCTAGGTGAGAAAGCTAGGTGGCCAAGGAAAAGTGATAAACCAGCTGCTACAAAGGATAAATCCAAATGGTGTGCATATCATGAGGATTTTGGGCATCTCACTGAAGAGTGTATTGCACTAAGAAAGGAAATTGGTTACTTGTTGAGCAAGGGGCATTTAAAGGAACTCTTGGGACGAAAGAAGTCAAGGACCCAGGATCCTGAAAGGATCCCGGAAAGGGCTCCTGCTCCTCCAGCAGATGCACAAGTCATAAATTTCATATCTGGTGGATCAGACTTCTGTGGTACATCCTTCTCAGCAGCAAAAAGACACGCTAAGGAAACCAAGATGGATAATGGAGACAGACCCGTCCGGACCTCCGTTGTCACCCAGGATAAAGTCATTACTTTTGATGAGGATGATCGAGTCGACATCCAGGATCCTCATCATGACGGTCTTGTAATTACATTGTTTATTTCTAACCATTTTGTTCGCAGGATCCTTATAGATGGAGGAAGCTCTGTGAACATCATTCAGCTGGATGTTCTTAAGAAAATGAATATCCCAGAGTCTGATATTATCCCAAGATCCTCAATACTTGTGGGATTCAGTGGAGAAACAAAGAATACATTGGGGGACATCAAACTCCCAATCTACATTGAAGGATTGCATTCTTATCAAAAGTTTTGTGTTATTGATTGCTTGTCATGTTGTAATGTTATCCTTGGCAGGCCATGGATACATGATATGAAGGCAGTCCCATCCACCTATCATCAGTGTGTAAAGCTTCCAAGTCCATGGGGAGTGGTGAAAATTGAGAGTGATCAACAGGAGGCTAAGAATTGCTATACCTCATCAATGAAACCAGCCTCAAGACCAAGGGAGCAATAGCAATTAAAGTATCCTTCAAGATATGTCTTGGAGGCAAGAGAACAGGATTTGAAAGAAATCCTCATGGATCCTGATGATCCTGAATCCAAGATCTTCATAGGGTCAGGGATCCTTAGCGATATTGAACGGGAGCTAGTATCCTTTCTTAAAAGAAGGAAAACCACCTTTGCCTGGAAACATGAAGATATGACAGGTATATCTAAAGATATAATTACTCACAAACTTGGCATTGACAGGTCATTCAAGCCGATTCATCAAAAGAGGAGGAAGTTTGCACCTGAAAGAAATGCTATTATCCAGGAAGAGGTAGATAAGCTACTTCGAGTAGGTATGATTAGAGAGGTCAAGTATCCAAGATGGTTAGCCAATGTGGTTGTTGTTCAAAAGAAAAATGGAAAGTGGAGGGTATGTGTCGACTTTACAGATTTAAACAAGGCATGTCCCAAGGATCCTTTCCCATTACCCCACATTGACTCCATGGTGGATGCTACCGCGGGTCATGAGTTGTTAACCTTTATGGATGCTTCATCTGGATTTCAACAAATTCAGATGGAACCATCCGATCAAGAGGATACAGCCTTTATGACCCCAACTGGTATATACTGTTATATTGCTATGCCATTTGGATTAAGGAATGCAGGTGCTACTTATCAAAGGCTAGTCAATATGATGTTCAAGGAGCAAATTGGACACACTATGGAAGTCTATATTGATGACATGGTGGTTAAGTCCAAGAAAGCTGAGGATCATCTTTAACACTTGGAGGAAGCGTTCAATATCCTTGATAAATATAATATGAAACTTAATCCTTCTAAGTGTCATTTTGGTGTAAAGGCAGGTAAATTCTTAGGATATATGGTGACAAAAAGGGGCATTGAAGCCAGTCCAGAACAAATCAAAGCTATTGTGAATATCAAATCTCCTGCCAATGCTAAGGATGTTCAGAGGTTAACAGGCAGGATTGCAGCCTTGAACAGATTCATATCTAAATCCTCAGAAAAGTGCAAGGAGTTTTATGACATCTTGAGGAAGAACAAGAAATTTGAATGGACTCAAAAGCATGAAAGTGACCTTAAATCTCTTAAGGATTACCTATCCTCAGCCCCAGCCTTGATGAAACCAGAAAAGGGAGATGTGTTATCCTTATACTTGGCGGTATCCCCAAACGCAGTAAGTACGGTCCTTGTTAAGGATCACCAAGGTACACAACATCATGTTTATTATGTAAGTAAGAGCTTACTTGATGCTGAATCCAGGTATTCACATTTAGAAAAACTTATCCTTGCATTAATTATGGCATCTACTAAATTAAGACATTATTTTGAGACTCATGCCATTATTGTTAAAACTAATTTCCCAATTAAGAATGTTCTCAGGAAACCTGAAATGTCAGGAAGGATGGCTAAGTGGGCAGTGAAGTTGAGTGCATATGATATAAGATATGAACCAAGGACTGCCATCAAATCCCAAGCCTTAGCTGACTTTGTGGCAGATTTTAGTAGTGATTTGCAAAAGGAGGCTGAACTAGAAGTCCAACAGCTTGAAGAAACCAAGGATCCTTGGATACTGTTCACTGATGGATCCTCCAATGTAAATGGAACAGGGCTTGGAATACTACTAAAATCACCACAGGGGGACATAATACCCCACTCCATAGCTTGTGAATTTCAAACTACCAACAATGAGGCTGAATATGAAGCCTTGATAGCTGGTTTGCAAATTGCAAAGCACATGAGGATCAGGTACCTTGAGGTACATGTAGATTCTTTGTTGATCACTAATCACTTTAATGGATCCTATGCTGTTAAAGGTGAAAAGCTAATCAAATATTTGGAGATAGTCAAAGAATTGGCACTCTCTTTTGTATCCTCTAGTTTGACACAGGTACCAAGGGAAGAGAATGCAGAAGCTGATGCATTAGCCAATCTAGGATCATCTTTGAAGATTCTTGAGGATATCAAGATCCCTATTATCCATATCCTGACCCCTGCTATCAAGGATCATGTAGCTATGGAGATAGGAGAAGATTCTGCAATCATCCCTAGTGATGATACCCAATCTCATTCAGGATCATGGATACTCCCAATCATGAGATACATACAACATGGAGAAATACCTACAGGAGAAAACCCAAAGGCTTTCAAAATTAAGGTATCTCAATTTACAATATTAAATAATATGTTGTATAAACGATCTCTTGCAGGACCATATTTAAGATGCATTGAGGATCCTGAAATTCAAGAAGTCCTAAAGGATTTCCATGAAGGAGATTATGGAAACCACACTGGGGGCAGGGCATTATTCTCAAGGATCCTGAGGACAGGATACTATTGGCCCACTATGAAGAAGGATGCTGTGGAGTATGCCAAGAAGTGTGATCCTTGTCAGAGGCATAGTAATATCCTTCACCAACCAGCAGAGCTCTTGCATCCTATATCCTCTTCTTGGCCATTCATGAAATGGGGAATGGATATAGTTGGAAAGCTTCCTAAGGCACCTGGTGGAAAAGTATTGATGCTGGCCATGACTGATTACTTCTCTAAGTGGATAGAGGCTGAAGCCTTTGCTCAAGTCAGAGAAAAGGAAGTTATATCCTTTATTAAAAGAAACATTATTACTAGATTTGGTATCCCTTCTGAGATTATTTGTGATAATGGATCCCAATTTATTGGGAATAGAACCACTAACTTTTGTGGCAGTTGGGGGATTAAGATGATAACATCCACACCAGTCCATCCACAAGCTAATGGTCAGGCAGAGTCATCCAACAAGATCATCATCAACAATTTGAAGAAGAAGCTTGGATCCAAGAAAGGAAAATGGGCAGAAGAACTACCTTACGTGCTTTGGGCTGATAGGACAACTCCTAAGAATGCTACAGGCCAAACTCCATTTTCTTTGGTATTTGGGGCAGAATCAGTGATCCCTACAGAAATGGTGGTTCCAACTGCAAGAACAAGCATTCGTGATCTTGAAGAAAATGCCGAAAACTTGATTCAAGACTTAGATACTATAGAAGAAGTCAGGGATCTAGCAAGGATAAGGATGGCCAGTTATCAACAAAGGATGGCTGGAGCTTACAACAAAAATGTCAGGCTCAGGAAATTCCAAGTTGGGGATATGGTATTAAGGAAAGCATTTCAAAACACCACCAATCCTGCTGATGGAAAGCTAGCACCAAAGTGGGAAGGCCCCTATTTGATTGAAGCTGAAGCAGGAAAAGGGGCATATCGATTGCTAACAATGGAAGGTGATTTGCTAGCAAGAGCTTGGAATGCTGTCCATTTGAAGAAATATTTCATGTGATCATGATCCGTGATCCTTACCAGACAAGTATCCTTGAAGGATCCCCACTGACAGATGATCCTCTTTCTGGTAACATTCCACTCTCAAACTATTTCATTCTTTTTATTCCCTTACAAGGATAAGGGTCCTGCGTCCTTTATCCTCCTTTTACTTGATTCTGAGTTTTGAAGGTTCAGGTATCCTTAACTAAGGATTGAGTATCTACGGAAGTATCCAGTTATTTGGGCTTGACCCCAGTTATTTGGGCTTGACCCCAGTTCTTTGGGCTAGTCCCCAGTTTGGGCCTGTCCCCAGTTTCGCCAGTAGCGCACGATGATCCTGGTATAGTTCATGGCAATGGGACCATTACCCGCTTTAGGGGCTGACAATTTCATTGTACTGGCTATATTCAGGATCCTACGTATAATGGTAGACGTACCATACATCCGTTCCTAAGGTTTCTAACGTTTTCACGTTAGCTAAGGTTTTGGCATTTTCATGTCACTAAGTTTGGATAGTCGCCAGTGAGGGCCATACTCCAGTTTACATACGATCCTTTGGGCTTGTCCCCAGTTATCCTTTGGGCTTGTCCCCAGTCATCCTTTGGGCTTGTCCCCAGTTATCCTTTGGGCTTGTCCCCAGTATATTGGGCTTGTCCCCAGAATTGTTGGGCTTGTCCCCAGTTGCTAACATTCATCTTATATTGGCTCAGTCCCAAGCAATATCTTATTTCAGGTTTGTGAAGATAAATGACCAAGGATTCTTGATCCTTACTTTCAACTAAGGTTCGTATCTTGGATTATCCTAATTTTAAGTGTTAAAGGATAGGATCCTAACTTGGATTCTCAGGTATGATCCTTAACTGTTTTGATTTTATTCATTATGTATTTAAGTGACACTTATCCTTTGACAACTGAACTTACGATCCTTAAACTATTTTTTATGTGATCCTTGATCATATCCTTAACTCTTAAGGGATATTTTTTAAATCTTTTCTTAAGTTTAAACAACATGAACATCACAATAGATTGAAAAATAAAATAACCATAAGGATATCAACACAGGATATAGCCAAAAAGTTAAAGTCATTTTATTCACAAAAGCTTAAACCCTTTTAAGGTTGTCAAAATTGCCAACCCACGTTTCTACCAGCAAAACGTGGCCCGTCCACATGGGTTGGCAAAGGGTTTCCATTGTTCATAGGTCTAACAATTGCAGGAAATTAAAGACGGCAGGATCACAATGGCTTCATCCCCCAAACAGAGGATCCCTCCACCATTTGTAATCCTACCTATTGTTCAAAGGATCATCCATGATCCTCAACCCTAATTACTATTGTTCAAGTACAGACCAACCATTGTTTATCAAAACATCATCAAAACAAAAAAACCATAACCAAACTAAAAAAATGGGCTCCGGCTACGTCTAGAAATGTCCTTCATCGCCCATTTAAGCAGCCTACACCTTCGCTGCATCACCATCTCCAGCTCCACTAGCTTCACCACCATGATCCTTGCCACTGCCTCCAGCCTCAATTGCCAGAACCTCATCAGCCTCATCCTCATCCTCCAATTCAGCCAGCCTAGCCTTCCAGCCTTCCACATCCCAACTGCTCCTATCAAAGGCAGGATCTTGAGCCTCTTGAGCCATCTACAATTTGGTCTTGTACATGGCTATGGCAGCGGAGACCTTAGCATCCTCCGTGATCTCGCTCTTCTCATAATCAAAATTAATCAGGATTGTAGCTGTCTGAGCTTTGGCATCTTTGAGATCCTTTTGGAGGTCAGCAATCTTAAGATCCTTGAGCAATGCGACTTGTTGGAGGTCAGCAATCTTCTTGTCCTGCTCCTCGACATGCCCAACATAGTCTTCAATCTCAGCAAATTTCTGCAAAGAAGATAAAGAACAGTTCAAGAACAGGTGATCCTCAAATAAGCTGGATACCTAAAGCAGGGACAAGGATCCTTACATCGTTGAAGTATTCAAGGAACTGGTGGCGGATCAGGGGCAGACCTTGCAGATCCTCAGCTTCGGAAGTCTTTCTCTTCTTTCCACCTCTTCCCTTTGAAGTGGTAGCTTTGGGGATTACAACGGAGGGGCTAGCAGCAGATTTTTTCTTGGATCGGACAGTGTCAAGCTCAGTGACACTAAATTTGGAAGCAGATCTTGATGACTTTCCAGCGCCTACACACCCAAAACAGATAAGTGTCCTTATTCTATTCATATATAACTATTTATTTAAACATTTGAATATAAAAAGAACAGGATACTTACTTGACATGGTGACAGAGCCTGAGGATACCTCTTGAGAATCCTGGGTGTTTGTTTTGAATGATCTCGTGGCAGGATCAAGTTTTCTAAAAGCAGCAAGTCTCCCCTTGGTGGCAGCTGAAGGAATAATATGCGAGAATGTGATAGTTGTACAAAAGAAACAAAAGCATATTAGTAATCATTATCGGAAATGAGCCTACTTAGTGATCCTTCTAAGGATCCTCCTATCCTACCATGGGTGGACCACTCCCTGGGTAGATCCTTTCCATCCGGGATAGAATCTCTTCAGACAAAGAAAAAGCGTCGCTTCCAGTTTGTATCGTTCTTGGTGGCTTTGAAAATGGGGTGTTCTTCACCAGGCTTTCATTTAAACAAATATCGGTGGGATCCAAACGTTGTGAGATCATACATCTCAGCCAACTCCGACATTCCTAGGTCAATCCCTTCCTACTCAATGATCCTCTCAAGGGTATACAAGACCCTCCAGATCATCGGCATAGCCTGGATGAAGGAGATGCCGGTAAGGGAGAAAAAGGATTGGGTAAAGGCTGGAAAAGGATAGGTGTATCCTATGGTGAATGGGGTAATAGGAAAGGCAATCCAAGTTTCAGAGACATAATCGCTTAAAATGGTGGGATCAAAGGGTTTGAAAATGGTCTTCGCCGGGAAACAATAGCGAATTCTATCAATTTGTGGATCAGAGAAACATCATATTTCTTTCACCGACTCTTCAATGATCCCCTGGCTCTTGAGAGGACTTTCCTTCTTATGATCCTTGGCTGGTGAGGATCCCAGCATCATCTTGATTTGAAGAAAGTGGAGAAAGATGAACAGAGGAAGAAAACGTAAAAGAAGAAAAGGAAAAGAGTTACCTGCTTGATCGTCGGATGAGAATTTAAAGGGAGTTCTCTTGAATTTGAATGCTGATTGATCCCTATCTCTAACTCCTATTTATAATAATGATTCTGCAGGATAATCACCTCACTGACGTCATGTTCGTAACGGCTAGTCCGACTCCAACGGCTAGCTATTTGATTAATTCGTTACGAATAAGAACAAAATATAACTCATTTATTTACATAATTACTCCTTATATTTTGGGGGCAATTGTTAGGGGTGGATTTCTAAATGATCAGTGATCCTTATTTATTGTTGGGTTTAGTGATCCTCAATTCTGTCTGAAGTAGTGATCCTCAGAAGTATTGCAGGATCAGGATCATGGATCACCATAAGGATCCCTATACTAACGATTGTCTACTTTGAATTCGTAATTGTTTTGCAGGAGTATCAACTTGGACTTGGTCTTGGCGATATTCCTGGAGAATATTCTAAGTCTATTCCGCACGTGCTTGGCCAGAAATGGACGTTATGGAGTCGTGGAGGACTTGCACCATTTGCAGAATGTTAGTTAGAATAGATATTTTCTAGTTTTAAGGGGGTAGCGAGCTATCAGATAGAACACTTGGCTATTTTTGGCTACACACACACTCATACAACTGCTCTCACCAGCTCTCGGCAAAACACTTAGCATTTTTCATACATTTCTACACGATACACTATAGTGATCCTTGTACTTAGCTCGCTATCATCCGAAGTTGTAATACATTTCTTGTTTAATTTGAGTTGGTGATCGGTAGTTTCCATCACCCGAGGTTTTTTATGCCGGAGATCATTCATTGATCAAGGGCTTTTTCCTCGTATAAATCTTCGTGTCACTTATTCATTACACTTCATAGTGATCCTTATTGTTGTTCATCAATTCAAGCATCATTCCTCACAACAGAAAGTTTGGTTACATTGTCATTGCTTGATTTTTGACCAAAACAATTATCATTCACTCAACCTCACTTTCTCTCTCCCTCACCCAAACCGTCCCCAACTCTCTCTCTCCTCCATCTTCACCTTCTTCAAACATTCAAGTCTTATTCTTCATGTTCATGTCCCTTTCTAGCAACCTTCAAGTTAGTGTGAAGATCTAAGGTGATTCCAAGGTGTTGTCAAGTGATTACAAGCTTCCTATCATCAAAATCTCATCCTACAACTCACTTGAATCTTGAAGGTATAACATTTGTTTTTAAATCATACTTTAGATTCTTGGTTGTTCTTGATGATTTGAAGTTTCTCTTGGATCTTGGAATTTTCACTAAACTTGAAATCTAAAATGAAATGGGTCTTGAAACAAATAAAAATGGTGATTTATATATGTATGTATAAACCGTACATATATATATGGGTGTATGAGTTTTGAGCTTTATTTTTGATAAGTACATGTTTTGGTTGTTACTTGTTCTTGATTAATAGTTAAAAATGCAAGTGGTTGATGATCTAAGTATGTTATGTTAAATGTCCAAGTACTTCAGCAAATAAACCTGAATATATCACATATTTGAAGCATTTAGATTAACATAAAATTATGATGTTATGATAGTATGCATTAGGCACTTGTACATGTGAAAATATGTTGATTTAAAGCTCAAGAAGTGATGAAAAATGGTTAAATGACAAAAACTGTTTTAGATCTGGTTATAAACACTAAGAATAATATTATTTGATGTATTATAGTGGCATGAAACTTTGACATAGGTTTGATAGCTTTGCATGTTGTACATATACCTTAAAAAAGTGATAAATTATGTGAAATTTGCATGATTTATATGCTTTTTTTAAGACCTGCACTATCATAAGTATAACCATTATTTTATTCAGTAAATAACATGGGTTGTGTTAAAATTTCAAGTCGTTTCGATTTGGGATGGTTCGGGTAATGTTTGATGCAAAACTATGCGGTAAAACGGTCAAAAATCGTCTTTTCGGAGTATTTTTACAAAACTATTTTAGATCAGTAACCAAACTGATATATTTGGTATAAAAATAAGTTTGTTAACTTATATTAAGTTTACTTGGTGTTTGGTTAGTCATACGTGACTTCCGACGCCCAAAAATGTTACCGAAACGCTAAAATAAGTGTTTTTCAACATACACTAGAATGGGTTGTTCATGGGTTATTTTATGTGTTACAATGTGCTATGTGTTTTACAATATGTGTATGACCATGTGTTAGTGTTGAAAAGATTATGTGTGTTACGCTCGAGTACATATATACAAATACACCAAGTTAATAAAAAATAATAACTTTTCGAGAAATCTCAAAGTTAGGTGAAAATTCTAAGTATCGGAGAAACTTCGGTATATTTATGGGTTTTTGATTATTAAATCATTCTTATTTAATTTAGGACGAATAAACAATTTGAGGGATTGTGTATAAAAAAGCACCCAAAGGTGAGTACATAGATCCCCTCCTTTTACTATTTTCGATTGTTTTGGGGTGATTCATATGTATCAAAACGATTTCAATATTCTAACGATGGTTTCAAAACGATTGAGATGGTTTATACAAAACTAATAACAATTTCGATAATGTGAACGAACTTGTTGGTGGTAGTTACATAACGAATGACATTCATTAGCATTGATCAAGCCGACCAGTATTAGGTTATGGTACCATAGGATCCGACAAATCCCGTTATCAGACCGCACCCATGGTTATGTGTGGGTGAGGTAGGTAACGACTAAATCTGATGATTGTTAACTTACCCTTTGGTGGTTTGTTAATACGAGTTGAACGAGACGATGAACGAGTCACAAAGGTTTGAATGTTATTAGCGAGACGACCAAAAGTAGTTTTCACAATTAAAACGAGAACGAGATTAAACGATTGAACGAGAACGATTTGTAACAATTGAACGATTTGAACAAGTTAAACGATTTGAACGAATAATTGGTTTTTGGTTAGTGTTTAGATAACGAGACGGGTGTAATGTAATAAAAGCATGGTAGATACGCCGCTGGTACTTCTTATATATAAGTGCTTTTATAATATTACATACCGTGGCGTTATTTAGCTCACTTGGGCGAACGAGTTAAACGATGTCACATAATGATGTTTACGAAACTATATAAACCATACGAGTTTTATTACGAGAACGATTTACGACTTGGTTACTTAAACAAATGTTTTGGGTTAAGATTCATGGCATCGAGGTTTATAAATTATAACCAAATCTGTTTTGACTTGGTTATTCATTTTACAATATAAACACTTTACAAACAAGGTTTCAAATATCAATTAACAAAGTTGTACGAGATATTTCAACGAGCCATGAATCTGACACTCACACAAAAACTATGTACTCGCCAGCATTTCTTTGCTGACTTTGTTTTTACATATGTTTCAGGTGATGTTGCTTAATGTTGATTGCGAATAGGATGCATGCTCACTTAGGACCGGACGAGGCCTTAGTGATTTAATAACGATGATAGACTATGTTTGACTTGCTTATTTAACTCTAAGACAGTGTTTAATATTTAATAAAACGAAACTCTTTGTATCCATGGTTTGAAACAATAATTCTGTTACAACACTCCCCGACGTTTCCGCCACGATTTGTTGTTTTACGTGGTCGGGGTGTGACACACTAAGACCACCCTCCACTTCCGACTATCCCTACCATCGGTCTTCACCGTCAATCGACCACCAGTTACCACTGATTACCCATCTCTGTCCGGCCACCACCCAATTTTTCACCGTTAATCTCTATCGATATCGCCCCGGCGACCACCCACACCTCCGATTAACCAATCCACCACCGAGTACATCCACCTCCTGCCGACCACCCCTCTGACCGATCACCCACCACCGTCTCCGATTGACTACTGTCGACGACCACTGTTCACAACCATCTCCCACCTCTTTCTTCATCCCCATCGACCACCGTTCCCTTCTTCACCACCAATCGCAAAGCTTTAATCACCCATCACTGTGAATCATCATCTCCTTACACCTACAACCACCATTGCCGCCGGTGAACACTAATCACCACTATCACCATTGTCGACAACTGTCGACCACCAACAATCACAATCCGACAACCGGCCGAGTTTGATTGAACAATATTTTTTTTTCAAGTTTTCTTCTAATTATCACTTTCAAGTGAAGGCCCAGGTATGAAGGTTTAATTTTTTTTTTTATGATTATATAAAATCTTTCATGCTTTGATGATGAATTTGTGAAAATTGTCGATTGAGTGTTGAATATAGCGTATGATACATTGGGTGTTGAAAACAGGAATGTAGTTGATTTCAAGTTAAAATTATGAGTAAAAGAGAGGTGATAGATTATGAGAATTTTGGGAGTTTCTGTTGGTTTTGATGTGAGTTTGTTAAAGGGGTAGTGAATGTAAATTGTGAAAGAATATGAGTTTGGGTTGAGAGACGTGAAAACAGGGACTGTGGGTTGATCATGAATTGATATTAAAAAGAATGGGATGTGTCTAATTGATTCAGGTAGCGTTTGGAGTAGGCGAATATAGGAATTGGAGAGAGATTGGTTTATGAACGAATAGTGGGTGTAGTTTGAATCGCATAGTAGTTGGAATGATTTTTAGTATAAGAAATATGCATGGTATGATTTCAGCATTGGTTGTTTGATGTGGGTGGTGTCCGGATTAATTGGATTTAGAAGGGAGACCATTAAGTTGTGCTTAAGTAGTAGTGTGTTGCGGATGTCAAGTGTGCAATGATATTTAGAAAGAGTGTAGGAGCGGATAGTGTCGAGATTAGTCGTTACGATGTGCAAATGGATAGGTCGATGATTCGTGTAGAGGCAAGTAAGTTTGAGCGAAAAGGTGAAGCCGGTTGGTGTAGTCGAGACTCGGGTAGTATATATATATATATAAATAAAAATTAAAAAATAAAAAGAAAAGTTTGTTTTCGCTCGTGTCTCTTTGTTACTAACCCGTTTGTTACCAACCCGTTTAATGTGTTTGGAGCTTGTGAGTTTTATTTTGCAGGATTGATCGCTTTTGTCCATACTCAATCTCCATTTGGACGAAAGTGCTTCTAACAATATAAAGACAAGCGTCCTGTGTTGAAGCCGCCGCGAACGAAATGCTATACGGTTGCGGTGGAACGAGGCTCAAAGGATTCAACCGCGTCAAATCAGGGGAGTCTGTTCCATTTATTTCTGTATTTTGTTTTATGTTTTTAGTATATAAATAGTTTCTAGCTCCATTGAGGACAATGAAGGAAATAAGTGTGGGGAGTGGAGACTAGCGTTTAGTTGTATCTTAGTGTCGTGTCGTAAAAAAAATAAAAAATAAAAAAAATTGAAAAAATAAAAAAAAAACTAAAAAAATGGAAAATGTTTCGAGAAAATTTTTGCAATAAATGGAAGATGATAGGTATAGTCAGATCGTTGGTTTTCGATTACTATACATAAAAGATAACGAAACGGTCGGTCATGCGTCTAACTTAGGATATGTGGGTAGGCCCAGCCGGTTGAAAGGTTCCTTAGGATCGATATAATAAACCTTAAATTAGGAGTCTTGTGTGTTCTCGTCTTAGGAGCTGTGACAAAGCTGAAACTGTGGAAAGTATAAGTGGTACGTCATAAGTAAAAAACTTATAAGTTTTTCCGATTAAATTGGCACACCTGTTTCTTTTTGTGAAAACAAATCCGAAACAGTGTGGCGCCCGAAAAAAATATATTCCATCCATCCATTTGAGCTATATGTTGAGAAAAAAAGAGAAAAACAAAGCCTATGGTATTGCCGCGGGGATAGCGACTCATGCGGTACATACCCTCTAGGTGGAGTTATAAAAAAATATGTGAAGTTTATGGCATTAACCATGGGGATGGTGACTCGTGTGGCGTATGTCCGCTAAATTGATCATATACAAAAGCATGCAAGCTCGCAATATCATCCATCTATCCATCATAAATTTAATCGGAATAGCATAAGGGTTTTTTATATAAGACGGTAGATTATAATCTTTTAACCTTATAAACTTGAAACGGGATTAGGTGGCGTTGCAGTCTTTTCAGTGTGAGATCCATAGATGACTATAATTACTTGAACTTAAATGAATCGTGAATAAGGGCTTGGAAGCTGGCGATTGGGTTTAAGTGGATCGTATACCTAATACCTGCAATCCTGGTTAAGGTGTGGTTTAATTTGTTGACAAAATAATTGAATATATTGAATGCCAATATTTCTGATTGTGATTCCATTGCAAATAATTTTTTTGGGACGAAAAAAGATAAGTGTGGGGATTTGATCGGTGCATTTTAAGTACACATTATTAGACACTAATTATGATAGAATGCATTGATATTAATGTAAAAAAAATGATTGTTTGAATTGGTATTGTAATTAATGTGATGATAGATAATTAATTCAATTGCTAAATGCTTGTTACATCTACACGTATACATGAATAAAAAATTGAATTAAATGAGAAATTGATTAAATAGTCAATATCGATTAATTGAGCTGAGATGATTTCAAACATTGGATTGATTCATTATTGAAGGGGTATGGTCCCGGATCTCGCGTCGACATGACCGCGAAGGACCATTACCCTTATCAAAACCTCCACCAGCAATAACTCACCTGTGTCCGCGTGGGCACAGGCGAATACAGTGGTCCAATCTGTCCAGTGATGAGAAGACTTACCTTAAGGACGGAAACCAATGTTACGCATAGCGATGCGGCCCCGCACCGCATCCTATAAACATTTTCGTCACGACAAGGGGTCTGGACAACAGAAACAGTCACTAAGCAGCGATGCGGCCTGGCACCGCATCCCGCGTAAATCATGGATGGAACAACCAATGCGGGAACAACATCAAATGACCGCAAAGCAGCGATGCGGCCTGGCACCGCATCCTGCCTACAAGGCAAGTAGGTCTGACACCACAGTGCAAGTGGCACTGGGGACAGTCGCATACCGGCCCACGTATAGACAACAGTCTGACACCACAGCACGACGTGGCATCACCGCCATAACCGACAGGTCTGGCACACCTACAAATAGCTGTGCGATGTCAGGCTAGCTACTCAACTACCCTCCTTCACTCCTCGGCTATAAATACTCACCCCAAACCAGGTTTGAGGTATCACCTCTCAACTCTCTCACTACTACTACTATCATACTTTGCTTCCCAAGCAAACTACTGATTCTCACGCCGGAGAGTGGTAACAAGGAGCACCCCCCACCCCATCCTCCTTGTTACGAGTCACGGTTTGTTTCCTTGTGCAGGGAACCCACCACCAGACGATCCAGCCAACGATCCTCGGAAAGAAGGGATTAACCCTCTTGACAAGATCAGTGAGTTAACCCCACCCGGTTAACCATTGTTTCATCATTGGCGCCCACCGCTACTCTTTGCACTTTTTTCCAATCATCCTTTTCTTTCCAAAGATGTCTGATCGTCAAAACAACACTACCGGGGATAACCTAAACCCCGCAAACCAAGGGCCTGCGGGAAATAGTCCCCCAGCCCCAAATGTTGAACACATTGGCACATCAACGCAAGGGGGCGCATCCCTTACGTTTGGACACGACTTGTCACAGTATGCTTCTGTGATACCTCCAGGCATGAACCCTCATACCTGGTATGACCAACAAGCAGCTATACTGGCTGCAACATACAACAGAGCTTGCGCAGAAGCGCATGTATCTGTGGGGCCTACCCCAGCACCGCATACCCCAGCGGGCCGTACTTTACAGTACGATGGCAGGGCCCCAACACATCCGGCCTCCAGAAGCCGGCAAGAAGACCGTGGTTCCTCTTACTGCGACGTCCGCACACTTGACGAGGAAGACTCCTCATATGGGTCCCGCCGCAGGAGCCATGTACACAGTCGCCTAGGCCCACATGGTGAACCGAGGCGACAGTCTACGGCCCACCACGGCCTAGGCGTTCATAGCCGACTGGGACCCCTGTCCCATCATGAAGGGCAGGGCCATACCGATCCGGACGACGGTACATACCGTGCGGAATCCCATGCCACCAGCAGCAGACCGGGAGGACGCAATTATGTTCCTCCCACTCACCCCCGCACTACGTACCTCCGCACCGCAAAACATCACCGCGGCCAACCCTACAGGCCGAAGTCTGCGGCCGAAAACTCCAAATTCGTCCCAGAAATCGCCTATGCCGATGTCACCACCACAAAATTCCCATTAAACATTGGGAAATACAACGGTTCGACCGACCCAGATGATCACAATAACATCTTCGTCGGCGCCGGGTGCAACGGTAGGTGGGATGAACCCACCCGGTGCCATTTTTTCCCGCAGACCCTAACAGGTCTGGCCAGGGCATGGTTTGATTCTTTACCACCAGGGTCACTGACCTCGTTCGAGGACTTACAAGAAAAGTTCCTCGCACACTTTAGCCAGCAACGACGCCATGAACGTGATTCCATGGACGTCATGAACATCTGGCGCAGGGATAACGAATCGCTTGAAGCGTTCGTTGTCCGTTACAATAAAGAATGCCTAGAGATAGGCGATGTCGCCGACCAAATGGCACGAAACCATTTCATTGTTGCCATTAAAGACGAGCAAATGGTTATGAATATCTCTGGCAAAGATGGGTTGCCTAAGAAGTGGGAAGACGTCATGGCTGCGGTCAAGACATACGCCCAGACTCAGCGGTCCCTAAGACCGCACATGTCAAAGGCACAACCCCAAGCGGAAGGCCAGTCTTCCCGCCAAGAGCCCAAGCGCAGCAATAAGCGCAACCGGGACATATGGAATCGTGGCAGCGATTCCAGACCATATGTCCCACGAAACAACCAGCCCGACGCAAGGGCTATAATCAACGCCCAGCGTGAAAACCGGGCGTCAAAAAAGGAGTCTCGGGACCGCAGCTGGACCGAGATTAACCAGTCGCCAAGCGACGTCCTCCTCACCGACGCACAATTCCTGCGACCGGCCCAACCGATGATGTCCAAAAAGAACCAGGATCTCGCACTCTACTGTGAGTATCATAAGGACCATGGCCACACAACAAACAGCTGCATCAGTCTCCGACTGGAGATTGAGCGAGCCCTGAAAGAGGGGAAACTGCAACACCTGTTGACAGGCGCACAAAAAGCTACCAAGCGCATCACTCCCCACAACGAGGGCACCTCCACGGGTAAGAGGACCATGTACGTGGCCTCTACCCACATGATCAATGGAGGAAAAGGAAGACCGCGCAAGGCGGCGAGAAGACCGGACAATGACTGGAAGGACGAGCAAGTCGTCTTTCCAAAAGTCCGAGGCGGACCGCGCGATAGGCGCGCCGTAGTTATCACAGGCCTCCTAGCTCACTACTGCACCGAGCGATTGTTTATCGACCTGGGCAGTACATCCGATATTATATACGAGCAATGCTTCAACCAGTTCGATCAAGAAGACAAAGATCGACTGCAGCCAGCGGACTATCCGTTGGCCGGGTTTTCAGGGGAAACCGTATTCCCCCTGGGACAAATTACCTTCCCCGTACGCCTCACCAACGGAAGGCACACAAGGACGGAGGAGGTAAACTTCATGGTCCTACCTCACACCTCAAAGTATGACGTAATTCTCGGGAGGGAGTCCCAAGGCGACTTCAACATGATAACATCCGTCCCCCACTCTGCCATCGGTTTTCCAACCGAGATGGGGATCGCGATAATATACGCCCAAAGAGAAGTTATGTCGACGGACGAACTGCGTCCGGCAAAGGTAGCAAGGCCTACCCCCAACACTCAACCAGAAAAATGGGTTCTTAATGCAAGACACCCAGAGCAAACAGTCACGTTGGGCCATGCCTTGACACCTACCATCAGAGCGCGCCTGAAACAACTCCTCTTCAGGAACCAAGATATTTTCGCGTGGACACCCGCAGATATGACAGGGGTACCACGCGAAATTGGGCAACACTTCTTAAATACCATGCCAGGTATTAAGCCCGTGATCCAAGGCCAACGCCACCTTGGATCAGCAAAAAACGCGGCGATGGAAGAGCAGGTACAAGAACTGCTCTCCGTAGGCATCCTGCGGGAAGTGAAATACCAGACTTGGCTGTCCAACCCAGTCATGGTAGAAAAACCAAGCGGGGGCTGGCGCATGTGTGTCGATTACAAAGACCTCAATAAGGCCTGCCCCAAGGATTGTTACGCACTTCCAGAGATCGACGAGAAGGTCGATAACCTCGCACCATTTCGATGGAAGTGTTTCCTCGATTGTTACAAGGGCTATCACCAAGTACAGATGGCAATCGACGATGAAGATAAAATGGCATTCCGCACTCCTACCGGGAATTACTGCTACACCAAAATGCCGTTCGGGCTGCGCAACGCGGGCGCAACCTATCAGAAGTTGATGAACGACACCTTTCGCGGTCAAATCAGCAAAAGTGTCGAAATCTATATGGACGACCTGGTCGTCATGAGCATGGAAGAAGATACCATGCTCAACGATATCGAACGAACATTCCAAACTCTGCGAAGCGTCAACATGAAGCTCAACCCAGGGAAATGCTCGTTTGGAATGGAAGAAGGCAAGTTCCTTGGATTCATCGTAACCAAAGATGGATTCAAGGTGAACCCGGAAAAAGTTCAGGCGATCGAGCGCATGCCATCGCCTTCTACGATGAAGGAAATGCAACGGCTAGCCGGCAGGCTAGCCGCACTGAATAGATTCTTAGCCAACCATGCAGCTAAGTCTTACCCCTTCATCAAGACCCTGCGGAGCTGTCTAAAAAAGGAACAATTTCAATGGACCGCAGAGGCCGAAAAAGCTTTCCGGGAAATGAAAGAGTGTTTGATCCAACTCCCAACTTTAACCGCACCACGAAAAGATGAGCCACTTATCTTATACCTGTCTGCCGCGGACAACGCGGTAGGCGCGGTACTTATAGTGGAGCGGGAAGGAGTCCAAACACCCATCTACTACATCAACAAAATGCTCAACGACCCAGAGATAAGGTACTCCATCATGAAGAAATTGGTACTGGCACTGGTGCACGCATCAAGACGTTTACGGCGTTACTTCGCAAACCACGTCATCACAGTGTTAACCAACTATAGGATCGGCCCGATCCTATCCAAACCCGACATCTCTGGGAGGTTAGCAAAATGGGCAATCGAGTTGGGCGCACTTTCACTAAACTATAAGCCGCGCCCCGCAATCAAAGGCCAGGTCTTGGCTGATTTCGTGGCTGAGATACCAGCAAACCGCATTCAAGAATGCGAAGAAGAATAAAACCCTGCATCACCACCATCCTCCACAGAAACCTGGGCACTATATACAGATGGTGCATCCAACGAAGATGGTTCTGGCGCAGGTTTGAGACTTGTCAGCCCCGATGGCCAAGAGCTAACCTACGCAATCCGCCTAGATTTCAAAAGCACGAATAACGAGGCGGAGTATGAGGCTCTACTGGCAGGGCTGCGTTTGGCAGTCAAACTCGACGTCAAACATTTGGAAGCACACATCGATTCACTACTGGTTGCAGGGCAGATACGCGGTGACTATGCCTCAAAAGGGGATATCATGATCCTCTACCTCGAACAAGCCTTGCAACTGAAGTCAAGGTTCACCTCCTTCAATATTCGCCACATCAACAGGAGTGATAATAAACCCGCGGATGCACTGTCAAAACTCGCGTCCACCAGCTTCCAACACCTGGCAAAAGAGGTACGCATCGAAATTCTGCAAAATCCCTCGGTACCCCTGCGCCAAGTCAATGTCATCCAGTACGGTACAACATCCTGGATGACACCGCTCATTGCATACTTACAATCAGGTGTTACTCCCGAAAGCAAAGCAGAGGCACACAAGTTGCAATACAAAGCGTGTCATTACCAAATGGGAGACGGTATCTTATACCGTAAATCATACCTGGGGCCACTCCTACGATGCGTCAACCCCCAAGATGCCACATACCTTATCAAAGAAATTCACGAGGGAATATGTGGCATACACGCAGGACCACGCATGGTGGTGGCCAAAATCATGAACGCCGGGTACTATTGGCCGGGCATGCACCTGGACGCAGTCAAAGTCTTGCGCAAGTGTTTCAATTGTCAGCGACATGCTCCCAAGACCTTGCGTCCCAAGAACAACCTGATCCCCGTCACCACCGCATGGCCATTCCAGAAATGGGCAATTGATGTGGTGGGACCATTTCCAGACGCACCAGGAGCAGTGAAATTTATCATAGTAGCTGTTGATTACTTTACAAAATGGGTAGAGGCAAAGCCACTTGCATCAACCACTGCTATGATAACAAGGAAATTCGTGTGGGAACATATCATCTGCCGTTTCGGTCTACCAATGTGCATCGTCACCGATAACGGTACCAACTTCGCCGCCGATGACTTTCAAAAATGGCTAAAAGAGCTAAACATTGAACACGTATTCTCCTCAGTGGCGCATCCGCAAGGGAACAGCTAAGTCGAGAGTATCAATAAAAGCTTAGTCGAAGGCATCAAAGCACGGTTGGGAACAGCCAGACGCGGCTGGGTTGATGAACTCCCAAGTATTTTATGGGCTCACAGGACAAGCCGAAAAACAAGCAACGGTGAGACACCCTTCAGCCTGGTCTATGGCACTGAAGCGGTGATCCCCGCGGAAGTAGGCCTCCCCTCACCTAGAATGTTGGCCATCAACAAGATAGACAACAATGAGGAACGCAGGGTTGACTTGGACCTCTTGGAAGAAAGGCGCGAAAACGCTGCCATCAACGAAGCCAAATATAAAACCAAACTTGAAAAGTACTACAATGCACGCGTTCGCATTTGTACCTTCAACCCGGGAGACTACGTCCTTCGTGACAACGAAGCATCCAACGCGGAACGCCCAGGGAAACTTGCCCCCAAGTGGGAAGGACCGTACCTCATCCAAGGGGTCCTGGGCAAAGGCGCGTATAAACTACAAACATTAGAAGGCGAAACTATCATACGCACATGGAATGCACAGCAGCTTCGACGCTGTTATATGTAAGCCATGTTTTCTACATGTAACCTATTGGGCCGTAGGCCATTTGCAAATAAATAAATAGACGATTCAATGCAATATTGTTTATTTATTTCTATTACAAATGCGTGTTCCACTCTGAGGTATACACAAAAATAGATTAGCAAAATCTTCATTCGTGATACCCACACAGAGTGGTAACCACACGCAACTATTATAATAGGCCAGCAATGGCAATACTGTTTGTCTAACCAAAGACAAATCTTCACACTTGCATATCACCTAGATATGCAAAAGGCAATTACAGATTTAGTGTCACTCACAGTAACACTAAACTCTTACAAATTCAATCATGCAAGTAGTAAAAACACTTGTACAAATTGAACAAAACAATTCTTTATATTCAAAAAATTCCTACACCTGCGCTTGCACAGGGAATTTACATAAAGTTTTTTAACAGTTACATAAGGAAACAAAAAAGGCACGCAGGCCAGCCTAATCTTCCTTTGTACCACTGGGGCCCGCATCATCCTTGCCCTCAACAACAGGCTTTTCATCTTATTCATCAGCATACAACACTCGTAAGCGGTCCACATAGTCCTCCGCTTCTAGACACTTTTCAAGGTCCTCCAGACCGGAAAGCGTTGTGTCATTATAGGCCGTAACCGCATCATCAAGAAGCGCTTCGGTATCCACATTGTGGAACCCAAATCGCTCATCAGTATACCCGCCCTGGGCCATAACATTCATATGAGCAATGCAGCGATTATAGCCAGCTTTAAAACCAGCATCCCGGGCGCGCTCCTTTATCTCATTAACACCTGATACGTTCTCAGGTGCATCGAGAATGGCAGTAACAATCTGCGAAACAAGAGTACTATGGTTACCAAATGCAAACCTAACAAAAATAACAAAGACAGCGGATACTCACATGCCCGATCCCGTGCATACGCATCCATTCATGGTCAGCCTTGAGCAGCTCAAGTGAAGAAGCGTGGCTATCTCTAGCCTCTTCATCCTCTCTTGCCCGCACTTCAGCTTCAGCAGCACGGGCAGAGACTTCCTCAATAGCGGCCCCCCGGGTCCGCACTTCAGCCTTTTAACAAAGAAATCACAAGTACGTAAAAATAATCAACAAACTTGTGAGACATACGCAAATTCAAAGGCAGAAAAGACTTGTACCTGAAGGCCCAAGATAGTTTTGGTTAAGTTGGTACGGTCAACGTTTGCCCCTTCAAGGGCCTTTGCAGCACGCGCCTCCGCCTCCTTGGCCTCTCCAAGAGCCTTGACAAGACGAGCCTCTGCTTCCTTGGCCTCTTGGGCAGCCGCAACAGCAGCAGCTTTCTCTTTAGCCAACGCAGAAATCGCTGCCTTGGCATTTGTAAGCTCCTGACGAACATGAAAGAGAGTTTCATTCTGTTTACCCCAAGATTCTTTCCAAGTCTTGCGCTCATCAGATAGCGTCTGGCGCTCATTAGAAAGAGTTTCTTTCCAACGTTTACGCTCATCAGATAGCAGTTTTGCAAGGGTACGAACCTGTTTAAGCTCAGCAGTTGCAGCCCACTCTTCAGTCTGCTTATGCTTCTCAAACGCAGCTCTATCCCTCTCAAGCTGCTCTGCACCCTCACGTGCAGCCTTCACCAACTCCTCGGCCTCGGCCCGCAAACGCGCATTCTCCTCCTCCTTGCGCCCCAGCACCTTGTACTTTTCCATAATGGCATTTGCCATTATGGAACTCCCCACAAGCATGGAGGAGAGTTGGTTCATCTGGACCTCAGCCGGCAAAGAACGGGCCCGGTTGACTTCAAAAGGAGTGCCCAAACCACTCAAAATCTCCCTACAGGCAGAGGGGTCAACAGTAACATCATCCCCTTGCATTGTAGTCCATGGGGGGCGGTGATAGGCCGTAGCCCTCTCTTCAGTATAAGTGCGGTAATAATACTCCAATTCAGACTCATCTGGCTGAATAGGAGTAGCTTCAAAACCCGCACCCACAGAAGCAGAACCAGAAGTTTTTTCTGCAGCAGGGGATTTCTTGCTTCCAGTATAACCAAACTTCAAGTCAAGCTCGCCAGTATCCTCTGGGGTGATAACATTATCACCCGAATCAACCGTGTCATAGATTTGAGCCGCGGGACCCTTCCCAGTGTCCTCCTCCCGCACAGAGGCTTCAGGAGTAACAACTTTATGAACCCCCACATCCGCAGCAGTGTCATGCGGAGGGGGGGGGGGGGGGGGAGGAGGAGCATCAAAGATGGAGAACCCTTCATCTTGCGGTTCTGAAATCAAAACAAAAATACTTTAAAGTACAAGTACAAGCACAAAATACTTGTTAAAATCATGCATTACGTACCAGGAACAACCGCAGGGTTCTTTTGTCCCACAAAAGCCCCGCGCCTGGTCTGGATTTTTGGCTTCTTTTTCTCACCAGCATCAACAGCTTTCCTCGCTTTTCTCTTCTTCTCATCAGCGGGTTTCGAACCCGCAGTGGTTCCACCGGCGGCCGCACCAACACCTGGAACACCCAAGCCCTCAAGGGTGTCAGATACTACCACGTAATCGGTATATCTGCGAAAATGAGAACGAGAGATACCTGCTGCATGCGGAACCAAAGGCGGAACAACAGGAGCCTCAGGTTTCTTCACACCGCGACCCCGCACGGGTTTATCTACATGTTTCTTCCCCGCATGCTTTTTGGGCGCACCCTTTGACTCAAATTTACCAAGGGCCCCGAGAGTACCTGAATGAAGAATATCAGCAACATGAACCTTATAAAGTAAAAAGAACGCTATGAATTATACCTTTGCCCTCCGGCAGAGGTGCGGTCATGACCTCGCGTGAAGCAACGCGGAAGTTACGGACAATTGCCAGGTTAAAACCTTTACCTTCCGCAGTCTTAACAATATCAACCTTGCCAGTAAAGGTTGGATCAAATATCTTCCACACTTTCGCAATTTCTGATAATACATATACAAATCAATAACGAACACGGGAATAAAGAAACTGCACAAGAGTGATAACACTTACCACCAGTTTTCTCCCGCACAACAGGCATGAAATTCCTATTAGGCCGGGTCAACATCATCCGCAGCACCCACAACTCATCGTTGGTCAGCTGCCTATGCTCAATAGTTTTCAACCTTGGGAACCACTCCGCAGTCTCCGCGGTAGGTAGAGCAATATCCTCTACAGGGATAGGCTTATTGACATTCCGCAAATTCATATCGACAACAACCGCGGCAGATTTAACGTAGAAGAATTTGCACTTCCATTTTGTAATACCCTTCGGAGGGGTCATTAACTTGATGCTTCCGTACCGTTCTCTAAAAGAAAAGAAACCGGTGTTCACCGTCAACTGGTAAAACCCCCGGAAATTTTCAACGGTAACCGGCAGACCAAGAGCACGAAAAGTTGATTCAAAATGTCTAATACGGATCATCCCAAAAGGACTAATCTGGGAGATATGGACCTTGTAATATTCCAAGACCTGAGCAACAAAAATCGTTAATGGTAAACGAAGGTTACCATCTGTAAAAGAGTCGGCCCACATGGTGATGTGACCGGACGGAGCACAGGCACCAGTGTCACCATTTTGGGGATAAATAGCCCCAAACTCGTGGGGCATCTGGATATTGGTCATCAGTTGGTCGAATGACGTTCTCGACCACTTCAATGGTGGTAGGCCACCACCGGGGGCACTACCACCGTCATCTTCTTCTTCACCACCTACCGGAGAAGCATGAGCAGGGTTTTCACCCTCCACGTTATGAGGACTAGATGGTTCAGCCATTAATGATAGCAAAGGAAGAAATATGAGTTTACAAGAATAACTCAAAAGATCACCGGAATAAAAGACAGATTGATCGGAGAAGATGAAGGGAATGTTCTCTCCCTCTCACCAGAAATTTTTCGAAAAATTTGAACAGTAGGGAAACCACAAAACGGTTGCCCTTTATATACTCATCGCAATAAATGCGATACAGTAAACCGCCTCAACACGTTCAAAATAGGCGAGTTACAAGGCGACACGTGTTCAGCGACCTTTCCGCTGACGGTTATCACGCGCGCGTGGCCGCCCACGCGCCTGACAGAAAAGACCTTTCCACTCCCTGCTACAGTGCAGTTATGACCTCGGGCAGTGCAAACGTCCTTCCAAATCAACACATGTCAGAATCCTACCAACTTTCAACAACCCACACGTGCCACCAGCCACGTAGGCAATACAAAAGCGACAAACATTATCCAGACTCAAGCGGCATGTGGTTTCTCTGGTTTACCGCACCATAACCCATACCGCATGTCGTTTTTTACATACCCCTCAAAAAAGGCAAAAATATATATATCTTTAAATTATATAAAGGGGTATAAGAGATAACCGCACATACCCACGAGCACACGTGGAATATGCGGAGACGACATACACAAACCCGCAAAGGTGTGTCAGATACTCAGAACCAGCATGGTTCTTTGGACCGCGAAAACCGCTTCTCAGGATGCGATAAACCGCACTCCATGTAAGCTTCTTCAAGCTTCAAAACCCTCATTTCCGGTTCACAACCACAGAGGGAACGCAAACAGCTTCTCCTTAAGGAAAAGGACAAGTATGCTGAGCAACCGCACATCAGCAACCCTGTCTCCTGAACCTTCAAGAGCTACGTCCAGGCCACAAGACTTCTAGAAGCGAGTTCTTTGCTGCAAACCGCAACCACTTGTGAGTAGTTACTACGAACCGCAACTATGCGAACGGTAGCTACGGAAGAGCCACAACTAAAACACCATGCGGAGGAGCAAAGCTACTTCAAGGAAAGTGGCTACAAAATGAATGCGGAGGAGTTTCAACCAACTTCCCAAGTATCCAAGGCGACCTCCACTTACAGAAAAACTACCTTCCACCAAAGCGTGAAGGAAAGTAGCTCCAGAACAGTGGTAACAAGTCTGCCTATGACTATGTTTATCTGCCCATAGTACAGATTCACATTGTTCGACCAAACACGGCCAACAATGGCGCAACTACCCCACGTTCCTCAAACGAACATGGCCAACAAGGTACGGCAACGAGGTAACCGCAAAGTACTTCGCGGTTACTAGAGAGCTAAGCCTCAGAGGACGTGCGGTTACTTGAGCGATAAACCGCAGAGGACGTGCGGTTACTAGAAAACTCAACTGGAGAACACGAATACCCCACAAAACAGGGATCATCATTACATGTCCAGTTGCTGAACATAGAGCTTGAGCAAAGTACTCGCAACTTTGCACCAGCCGACGCAAAGGTTACCACTAAAAGTGACGAAGACTGACATCTTCTGTCACGATCTCAGAGGTTGGTTCGAAGTCACCATCTCAAAGGTTGGTTCGAAACACCAACAGGTGGCTGACGACTTCAGAAAAAGGTGGACCATGACACCAAGTCAAGGCTGAGAATTCCGCATCAGACTGAACTTGCTCACCGGTGCGGAATTCAATATTTCAAACGCACCCTTCTCAAAGGAAGAAACAATCCACTCGAACGATCTACCGACCAAACGGTCGACCGTTCGACTTACTAAAAGTAGGAGCCATCTGCATGGCCCAATTTCTACCTTCTAGACACCGTAGTCCAGTATCCCTCCCACATGCAACTTGCATAAGGAAGGAACACTAGACTGGGGGGACTTGAAGGGGTATGGTCCCGGATCTCGCGTCGACATGACCGCGAAGGACCATTACCCTTATCAAAACCTCCACCAGCAATAACTCACCTGTGTCCGCGTGGGCACACGCGAATACAGTGGTCCAATCTGTCCAGTGATGAGAAGACTTACCTTAAGGACGAAAACCAATGTTACGCATAGCGATGCGGCCCCGCACCGCATCCTATAAACATTTTCGTCACGACAAGGGGTCTGGACAACAGTAACAGTCACTAAGCAGCGATGCGGCCTGGCACCGCATCCCGCGTAAATCATGGATGGAACAACCAATGCGGGAACAACATCAAATGACTGCAAAGCAGCGATGCGGCCTGGCACCGCATCCTGCCTACAAGGCAAGTAGGTCTGACACCACAGTGCAAGTGACACTGGGGACAGTCGCATACCGGCCCACGTATAGACAACAGTCTGACACCACAGCACGACGTGGCATCACCACCATAACTGACAGGTCTGGCACACCTACAAATAGCTGTGCGATGTCAGGCTAGCTACTCAACTACCCTCCTTCACTCCTCGGCTATAAATACTCACCCTAAACCAGGTTTGAGGTATCACCTCTCAACTCTCTCACTACTACTACTATCATACTTTGCTTCCCAAGCAAACTATTGATTCTCACGCCGGAGAGTGGTAACAAGGAGCACCCCCCACCCCATCCTCCTTGTTACGAGTCACGGTTTGTTTCCTTGTGCAGGGAACCCACCACCAGACGATCCAGCCAACGATCCTCGGAAAGAAGGGATTAACCCTCTTGACGAGATCAGTGAGTTAACCCCACCCGGTTAACCATTGTTTCATCAATTATTTTACTATATATATTTGCAGCTTTTTCTTATGAAAGAAAACAACAAAGCTAGAATTAATTTGTGTGGGCCATAAAAATGGAAAGTGGGCTGAATTTGCAGAAGTATTATGGTGGATTCTTGAGTTGGACTTGGGCTCTCAATATGGGAAAAGAGTAGATTGCATGATATATCTTTTTGACGACACGTGATTTTTTTTAGTCCCAAGTTTCGCACGTTTGAATGCAATATAAAAGGAGAAGTCGGTCAACATTGAACATTCATGCACAGCCGTCATATATCGACTAAGAGGAACGATTCGGGATGACAACCGGTGCGGCGAAGATCACCATGCGCGGCTAAACTTCTCGTGACTTCCGCCCGGATGAACGTTTACACGGTTTGATATAATTTTCTGTTTTTCTGATTCTTATAAACTGGTACAGCTTGACCACTTGTGTTGGATTATTGGTAAACGTTTCTTGTGTTTGAATTACTTGTCATTTATTAAGCGTATTGGCAACTTTCTTGCGTTGTTAGCGGGTTGGTAAATTGGTGGGTAATTGATACAATCAAACGGGTTATTAGGTTACATAGTGAATCTTAAAAACTATCCCTATTAACTAATCAAATTCATTAATTCCGAGACCATGTCTATGTGGTATTTTGAATCAGAAAGCGGATTTTTATATTAAAACGGGTATTCGGGATTCCGGGTGGAGGTTACTTCTTCTTAATATTGATAACACTTTTCGTGACAAATTGTGTTTTCTTTTAAATCTACAAACCCCCAATTTAGATAATTTAGTTTTAATTAATTTCTTTAACGCTAACCACAAATTCCCCGTGGATACGATACCCTACTTACGCTATCTATGTAGTTTAATTAGGTTTTTACATGACCCTTACGACAGTCATCACGAACCGAGTCGCGTCCACATAATATGCATCAACAAACTCCACTTAAGAGTTTATCACCCATATGAAGAGTCTAGTAAATAATTATAATTTTACTAAATTATAATTTCACTAAATTAATATCCATTCACACCATCTAAATTTCCAACAGACATGATCACATTTTATAAATCAATAATATATGTCCCAGATTTCTGTTTATCTCGTTAGAGCACCCTCAATAATGGATTTTAGCCTATTTTTGAGAGCTAATGTAGTGTCTGATGACGTTTTTGGCTATCACCCAGTTTTTTTTTTTGTTTAATATTTGTCTAGTGTAAAACTAGAATTTTATTCTTTTGATCTATAAAACAATATTGTTTTGAGCCTCTTAAAAGTATAAGAATCACCCAGTTAAAAATTTGAGTCGGTTCTAAGCCCTAAACCGGTATCAAGCCGACACGAAACTAAAATTATGTCGTGTGGTTCTCATCTATAATAATCTTTACTTTTTTTTGTTCTGGATCGGTTAGATCCGGTTTTAGACTAAGGTACACCCTTAATAGACCACCATTCCCTAAAACAACTCCTTTACAATAAACTAAGTCTCAGTTTTGCTTTGATACAAAAAAAAAATTATTGCTTCCTGCATCATGCTTTACAAGAAACTTTTGGTGACTATAAGCATTATCAACACATTCCCGATTTCCCTCTAAGCCTCAGTCTTGTTCAAGACAGTTAGAGTTGTCAAGGGCACGACCTGTTATGTATCGGGTCAAAACAAGAAACTTTTTACTACCTTTGTCCAAACATAATGTGCCATATCAAAGAAAACAACACCATTAGAAATCATTCAAACCAGCTTTACATCTTGCAAAACTTTTTACTACCTTTGTCCAAACATAATGTCCAAACATAATGCACAAGTTTTCACATACACATAAGATAGAGTTTAGCTTGCAAAAGTATCAAGTTTCGTAGTTTGTAGAATACATGTTACACCCCAAAGTTTAAAGCAAAAAGGGATCCAGTATACTCATAGTGATTGCTTAACGGTATAGACCGTTATTGGATCAAAGGGAGCTCTTTTAGGGTTAGCCTGATAGATTACAACAGATAAGAATCGGGCAGAATAACGAGAGTACGCAAAGAGTCGGAACAGTCACTGGATCGGATGGTTGTCCGATCGGATGGCTATCCGATCGGATTGCCAGTCGATCGAGTGGCTAATGTAAGAGGGAACGGATGACTGCCCGATCGGATGGCTGTCCGATCGGGTGGTCACTCGATCCAAGTATTAAATTTAGTGTGTTGGTCACCTCGATCAGATGGCAGCTCGATCGGATGGCTATACGATCAGGTTACCACTCGATTGAGATTTCCAAAGTTCCAAGTTTTCTGAAAAAGTTTCTAAGTATCAAAGTTTGCTAGACAACTGTTACCCGATCGAGTGGTTGTCCGATCGGATGGTCATCCGATCGGATTGTCACTCGATCGAGTGATCCTTGTCCCGTTTGTAACTTTATAAAAATTTGTAAGTTTCTAGATTAACGATGACGGCTCAGGACGTACTGCGACAATGGTAAACTCACCATCTTACAGCCGTTCTGATCGGATGGGAACCACCCCTGTCCGGTCAATCGTCCGTTTACAGTGGTTTATGTCGGGATCCGTCCCATGGTCATCTTCTCCGGCAACAATCCGTTTCCAACCTACTCTAGACTACCCATCGAGTCTACAGTCCGATTATGCCCGGATTTCATCGTCTTAAATGAAAGATTAAAGAAAAGATGAAGAAAGCTTAAGTTTTATTAAGAAAACACCTAGATCTAGCTTAGATTTTGTGCAAAACACCTGGAATTCCTTAGATCTGAGCTAGATCTTGTCAGGAATGACGTCATATGGCAGTTCGTTCAAACCACCATGATGACATCATCCTCAAGAGCTTAGATCCGAGAGATTCCACGGTGAAAAGTGTGATTTCAAAGGTGAATCTTGTAGAGAATGAAGTGTAGATCAAGAAAGTACAAGAATCTAATGTAAAAAGTACCGAAATCGCCAAGAAAATGAAGAAAAGTGGTGTGCGTGCGTCTGACCGAGTAAGGCTGTCACATCAGGGAATTTGGTGATGTGACAGACCTATTTTTAGTGTGTGAGGGTGTAGGGGCGGTGTGGCATGGATCGGATGGCAGGCTGATCGAGTGGTCGTCCGATCGGGTGGCTATCCGATCGGGTGTCTATCTGATCGGACGGTAATCCAATCGGGTTGCCACTTGGTCGATTCCATCCTTTCCGCGTTCCCGTCTTCGATTCGTTTTACCAGTTAGATTAAGCGTTGCGCATTATTTGGTAAAAGAATAACTATATTACATCATAAACACCAAAAGTTTTCCAAGATTAATAGATTCCGCCAGTGACAAGTCTCTAGTTTCTCGTTCCACCAAGAATCAAGCTTCACGAGTCTCAAGAGTCAAGCACCAAATAGATTTAGACGTTCCATTAGGCATTCCAAACATAGATTTAGACATTCCAAGCATATAGATTTAGGCCTTCCAAACACAGATTTAGACATTCCAAGCATATAGATTTAGGCCTTCCAAACATAGATTTAGACATTCCAAGCATATATATTTAGGCATTTCAAACATAGATTTAGGCATTCCAAGCATATAGATTTAGGCATCTCAAACATAGATTTAGACATTCCATGCATATAGATATACCAAGATATCAAAATACCATATACATATAGTACAGGGACTAGATTGGCCAATAGTTAAAGTTCAGGGACTAATTCTGACAAAAGTCTAAAGTTTAGGGACGTTGGGCGTTACAATCTCCCCTCCTTTAGGAGATTTCGTCCCCGAAATCTTAGAAGAAGACTGCTCGAAGAGTTGCGGATACTTGGCCTTCATTTCACTTTTCAATTCCCAAGTGAATTCGGCGCCACGCTTTCCTTCCCATCGAACCTTAACAATGGGAATTTTGTTGCGCCTCAGATGCTTGACAGCTTGATCCATGATTTCTACAGGGTTCTCCACAAATTGCACAGCTTCATTTATTTTCAAGTCCTCAAGGGGAACCTGAAGTTCCTCGTCGGCTAGGCATTTACGTAGATTGGATACGTGGAACACTGGATGCACGTTGTTTAGCTCTTGTGGCAAGTCGAGTCTATACGCCACCTTGCCAATCCTTTCGAGTATCTTGAAAGGACCCACATAGCGAGGGGCGAGCTTTCCCTTCTTACCAAAATGAACTACTCCCTTCCATGGAGATACCTTGAGAAGAACTCGGTCACCAACATCAAATTCCAGAGGCTTAAGCCTATTATCAGCATAACTCTTTTGTCTGCTCCTAGCCTTGATCAAGTTATCACGGATCTGGAGAATCTTATCCGTTGTCTCTTGAATGATTTCAGGGCCAGTAAACTGCTTTTTACCAATCTCATGCCAGCTGAGAGGAGATCGGCACTTGCGGCCATACAAGGCTTCGAAAGGAGCCATCTGAATACTGGAATGATAGATGTTGTTGTACGAGAACTCAATCAATGGTAAATGTACATCCCAGTTAACACCAAAGTCGATGACATAAGAACGGAGCATATCCTCTAGGGTCTGAATAGTACGCTCGGTCTGCCCATCCGTTTGAGGATGAAAGGCCGTGCTAAGATTCAAATGAGTACCCATAGCGGATTGAAAGGTTTGCCAAAGACGTGAAGTAAAGCGACCATCACGGTCCGAGATTATGTCAAGAGGTATTCCATGACGGCATATAATCTCATCAGTATAGATTCGAGCAAGTTTCTCCACTTTATAATCTTCACGAATAGGAAGAAAGTGGGCAGATTTGGTCAAACGATCAACAATCACCTAGATACTGTCGTGACCAAAAGGTGTTTGAGGTAGCTTGGTAATAAAGTCCATAGCGATGCTATCCCATTTCCAAACTGGGATTTTGGGTTGTTCTAAGAGTCCTGAGGGACGTTGATGTTCAGCCTTAACTTTCGTACAAGTGAGGCATTTAGAAACACAGCAATGTCCCTCTTCATGCCAGGCCACCAATAAGTTGTACGCAAATCATGGTACATCTTATCGGCACCCGGATGAATGGAGTAATGGGATTTGTGGGCCTCCTTCATAATAAGCTCACGGAGATTATCACGATCCGGTACCTAGATGCGATTGAGGTAATATTGTAGCCCATTAGGTTTAGTTTCAAGCTGATCCATCCTAGCGTCGTGGATTTCTTCTTCTAGACTTCCTTCATTAGCTGATGAATACTGGGCGTCACGAATACACGCATGGAGATCATTAGAGATACGAATAGCATTCACATGAGTTTTGCAACTAAGAGCATCGGCCACTACATACGCTTTGCCAGGGTGGTAGCGAATTTCGCAGTCGTAGTCGTTAAGCAATTCCACCCAACGTCTCTGTCGCATGTTCAGCTCTTTTTGGTCAAAGATATGTTGAAGACTTCTATGGTCAGTGAAAACCACACACTTAGTACCATACAAGTAGTGTCGCCATATCTTTAACACAAAAACAACTGCACCAAGCTCCAGATCATGAGTAGTATAGTTTTTCTCATGTACCTTGAGTTGTCGGGAAGCATAAGCGATAACCTTATCCCGCTGCATGAGCACACAGCCCAATCCATGGTTTGAGGCATCACAATATACCACGAAATCTTCATTCCCATCGGGTAGAGTAAGTACAGTTGCGTTACACAAGAGGGTCTTAAGAGTCTGAAAGGATTCCTCTTGCTCGGGACCCTAAGCAAAAGGTTTCTCTTTTTGGGTCAGCGTAGTAAGAGGTACAACAATCTTAGAAAAGTCCGAAATGAATCGGCGGTAATAACCGGCCAAGCCTAGAAAGGAACGAATTTCGGATGCGGATTTAGGGGTACTCCAATTCTTCATGGCTTCAATTTTTGACAGGTCAACATGAATACCTTGCTTACTAACGACATGACCAAGAAATTGTACTTCATCAATCCAAAACTCACACTTAGAAAATTTAGCATACAGACGTTCACCACGTAAGAGTTCAAGCATGAGACGCAAATGACGAGCATGATCAGCCTTAGACTTAGAATAAATAAGAATATCATCAATAAAGACTATAACAAAATGATCCAAATAGGGTTTACACACACGATTCATGAGGTCCATGAACACGGCGGGTGCGTTGGTTAGTCCAAAAGGTATAACCACGAACTCGTAGTGTCCATAACGAGTACGAAATGCGGTTTTAGGAATATCATCTTTGAGAACACGCAACTGATGATATCCAGATCGAATATCGATCTTAGAGAAGCAGGACGCACCTTGTAGTTAATCAAACAGGTCGTTAATACGAGGTAGAGGGTAACGATTCTTCACGGTAAGCTTATTAAGTTCACGGTAGTCGATACACATACGAAATGAACCATCCTTCTTCTTGACAAATAAAACAGGAGCATCCCATGGAGAGGCACTTGGATGAATGAAACCTTTGTCGAGTAGTTCCTGTTGCTGACTGGATAATTCTTGCATCTCGGAAGGTGCAAGACGGTAAGGGGCCTTGGCGACAGGAGTCGCACCAGGTATGAGATCAATGCGAAAGTCGACGGACCTAGGAGGAGGAAGTCCAGGAAGATCTTCAGGAAAGACATCAGTGAAGTCACACACCACTGGAACGTCGCTTATGTTCTTCCCCTTGCCCTTTTGTTCCACCACGTGGGCCAAGAAGGTAAAGTTCTGTTTACGTAAGCATCTGCTCGCTTGTGTGCATGACATCAACCTCAGTCCTTTTGAAGGTCGGTCTCCATAGACGTTCAAAGTATCACCAGATGGAAGAGGAAGACGAACGAGCTTATCATGACAAACAATCTCGGCATGGTTCTTACGCAGCCAATCCATACCGATAATGACATCAAAACTACCCAAACGCATGGGTATGAGATCAATAGGGAACACGTGATTGTTAAGATTCAGGGAACAATCACGCACAATAGAATTAACAAGAATCGACTTACCATTGGCAACCTCAACAGAGAACGACTCAGGTAACTTAGAGCGTGTACAGTTTATCAAAGACTCAAATTCCACGGATACAAAGCTTTTGTCGGCACCAGTATCAAATAGGATCGAAGTGTAAAGGTTATTAACGAGAAACATACCATTCACCACATCATTGTTGTTGCGAGCCTGATTAGCATTTAGATTGAATGCTCATCCACGAGCGGCTGCTTGTTGTTCTTGATTCAGCTGGGGGCAACGATTGCGAAGATGAGTAGTATCTCCGCATTGAAAGCATGCACGAATAGCATTGACTGGACCTGGATTCTGCAGAGGTGCTGGAGGTGCTGGTAGTGCTGCCTGGGCTGGGGCTTGCTGAGCTGGGTTAGCTTGGCGACAATAAGGAGTCGTGTGACCATAGCGATTACAGTTGGTACACAGACGACATGCAGAAGTAGTAGGGTGATGAAAATTGCAAGTTGTACACTTAGGGTAAGACCCAGTGTACTGTTTCTTAACTTCTGGAACAGCAGGGTTAGCAGCAGCAGTAGCAGGAGCAGGTTTAGCTGCAGGGTTTGCAGCAGCAACAATAGCATTGCATCCTGAACCCTGAGATTTCCTTTTCTTGTTCTTACTGCCACTTGACTGCTGGGTGACTTGATTTACAGACTTGGAGGTAGCAGGAATAGCAAACTGCTTATCACGCACATGGTTATTGTTCAAACTTGCTGCCAAACGATAGACTTCTTCAATAGTGTCGAGTTGAGCTGCTTTGATTGAATCACGCATAGCAGGAGGTAAACCATTGATGTACTTGGTTATCATTCACTTAGGAGTAGAAACCAAGTGAGGAACGATCAAGCTCAGCTGCTTGAATCAAGTATTATAAGCCAGATTATCATCACCAACATGCTTCAGGTGCCAAAACTCTTCTTCAAGCTTTAATTGTTCATGAGGAGGGCAGAACTCAAGCATCATGAGTTCTCGCACCTCAGCCCATGGAAGAGCATAGGCTTCTTCATTAGAACGGATGTTTCTCTCATTCGACCACCACTCCAACACTCTGCCTTGGAACATTCCAGTCGCACTCCTAGTCTTTAGATGATCTGGGCATTCACTGTTAATGAAGGTAACTTCGATGCTCTCGAACCACTCGAGCATAGCAGTCACCCCATCACTGCTCATGAAAGGCTTAGGGTTGCAAGAGATGAAATGCTTATAGTTGAACTTAGTAGACTTTTGCTTTTCGGCCTTTGAGTCCACTGAGGATGGAGGAGTGTTTGATCCTTGGAGCTTAGAGACGATCTTTGGCACGACTCGAGCAATTTGGTCGGCCATAAAAGACATCATCTTTTTCTGAGACTTCTCCCTAGATCTCTTGAGAGTGTCAGATAACTTTCGAGAAGACATCTAAAAGATCCAACAAAAGGATCGTATAAGTCTAGATTAACGTAGAATAGACTAAGACTCAAGATTCACAAGATTCATATAGATACCGCAACCACGACCTTCGCATTGCACGTTGTATGAAGTTTGGTAATGTGTCAGAACCGCTTATATATAGGAAGTACCAGCGGCGTATCCACCACGTTTCGGGCACAATCGCTTCTGCCTCGTACCCGGTGTCATGTTACGTGTCGCAAAAGACACTTATCATTGTTATCATAGGTTCACATAGACTTCAATAGATTACGATAGTTTTCAAATAGTCTTCAATAAACTCAATAGGCTTCAATAGACTTCAATAGATTTTCAATAGATTAAATAGGCTTTAATAGACTTCAATAGACTAGTATTAACAATCCACAACCAACGAAATCTCACATGGCACGTGCTACGAAAGTTCGGCAACATGACAGAAGTACTTATATATAGGAAGTACCAGCGGCGTATCCACCATGCTTCGATCATGCCATGTCCGTCTCATCATCGGTGTCATGCTTTGTTAACCACAACATTAGAATTTACCACGAGTTTTCCACATAGATTGACCAGATATATTCAACAACATAGATTAAACCAAATAGATTTCACAACTTCAACCCGAGCCTACAAAACTACGAATTTCGCTTAGCGCGTGTTACGAAGGTTCGGTAACATGCCAAAAACACTTATATATAAGAAGTACCAGCGGTGTATCCACCATGCTTCGGTCATGCCACTTCCTCCTCGTCTTCGGTGCTAGACTACGTCTCGCATTTCGTTTCTCAATCCACACATACGTAGTTTACACTTAGATTTCGCTAGAGTACACGATAGATTTCACATAGGTTTCACATAGAGTGTACAAATAGTCCTTCTGTAGTTTTAGAATTCAACAACATCATTACCGATCCACAGACACTAAGTTTCGCATGGCACTTGGTACGAAAGTTGGTAACATGCCAGAAACACTTATATATAGGAAGTACCAGCGGCGTATCCACCATGTTTCGGACACGTCACTTTTCCCTCGTATTCCATGCCATGTTACATCTAGTGCCTTAAAATCACAATATCACATAGATTGATGAATAGATTAACATTGTAGATAAGCCTTGTAAATTTAGTTTGATCTTGGGAGATTAGAATTAACGTTTTAGATTGCGAACATACGTGCAATTCGTGTAAAAAGAATGTACCAAAATGAACGAAGAATCGAGTTTAAAATTACATACATAAAACATAGGATTGTTCCGGGTAGAGGAACGGCGACTAACCAAAGTGTTTCGAACCCCTTTCGAAGTGAGGTAACGTGTCCTGACTTACTTAGACAAATACGTCATTGATGTTAGGCCTACGATATTTGTCCTTTTGGTCATTCCACGTTCCTAATTGATCGGCAGTCGTGAGACTTTGGCGAGACGTAAAATCATCAAGGAGTGGGACTAGTTATCAAGGTCTGAGTTTCACCTCTAACTTGACAACATCGTACCCTGATAGCATTGGTACTTATCCGCAGACACGACCTACTAGAATAATATGGAGATTTTTCCCTTCAAGGTTCGGATGTCACTCCTGACTTGAGAGTGCAAGATGCAAACACCGATTAACAGCGTTTTCAAAGTATATAGTGTATATTATGTTAGCCTTAGGAAAGGCAATGTAAGTTTAACAGGAATATATGCTGCTAGGAAGCAGATACGGTAGAATGCATAAGTCTTAAACAACAAATAAGAGTCGAGATTTCCTAGAACTATAGACTAGGGCAAGTATTCCTACTTATCCTAATTCCCTATAGTTATGGCTCTGATACCAATCTGTCACACCCCAACCGATGGCGGAAACATCGGGGTGCGAGTACTATGCGTTCAGATTGCTCCTGAGATTTCCATAACACTAATGTTTCAATATAGATTAATAGATTTCATGCAAAATTTTCTAACAACACAACCATATCAAATAACATCGAGTATCAAACATTATTCATAGACTAAGTTAACTAGGTGAGTTTCTAAGCTTCATCCTAGCTCGATTCCATGTTTTCAGCATCCTATCAGCCTGCAACATGTATTAAAATAGAGTCAGTACAAAATGTACCGGTGTGTATACAAGTTTGAGTGATAGCATAATAGATTAAAACAAATCATATCCACAATGTAAGCAATAAATATAGTTTCAGCCGTGCTAATGTCTCAGTCCACACAGTGATAGCCCAAGTATCCCGATGCTTTAGTGTTTACCCAAGACTCAATGTAAACTAGAATCCTCCTAAAAATACCCCCTAAGAATAATGGGAGAGGTGCACCTCCTATAGCGCTACTATTGTTAAGGCGTAACTACACACCCTGGATTAAACGTCACATAGCACAAATAGAATACTAGAATGCACAAGTTTTCACATACACATAAGATAGAGTTTAGCTTGCAAAAGTATCAAGTTTCGTAGTTTGTAGAATACATGTTACACCCCAAAGTTTAAAGCAAAAAGGGATCGAGTATACTCATAGTGATTGCTTAACGGTATAGACCGTTATTGGATCAAAGGGAGCTCTTTTAGGGTTAGCCTGATAGATTACAACAGATAAGAATTGGGCAGAATAACGAGAGTACGCAAAGAGTCAGAATAGTCACAGGATCGGATGGTTGTCCGATCAGATGGCTATCCGATCGGATTGCCAGTCGATCGAGTGGCTAATGTGAGAGGGAACGGATGACTGCCCAATCGGATGGCTGTCCGATCGGGTGGTCACTCGATCCAAGTATTAAATTTAGTGTGTTGGTCACCTCGATCGGATGGCAGCTCGATTGGATGGCTATCCGATCGGGTTGCCTCTCGATTGAGATTTCCAAAGTTCCAAGTTTTCTGAAAAAGTTTCTAAGTATCAAAGTTTGCTAACTGTTACCCGATCGAGTGGCTGTCTGATCGAATGGTCATCCGATCGGATTGTCACTCAAATGAGTAATCCTTGTCCCGTTTATAACTTTGTAAAAATTTGTAAGTTTATAGATTAACGATGAAGGGCCAGGACGTACTGCGACAATGGTAAACTCACCATCTTACAGCCGTTCTGATTGGATGGGAACCACCCATGTCCAGTCAGTCGTCCATTTACAGCGGTTTATGTCGGGATCTATCCCATGGTCATCTTCTCCGGCAACAATCTGTTTCCAACCTACTCTAGACTACCCATCGAGTCTACAGTCTGATTATGCTCGGATTTCACCATCTTAAATGAAAGATTGAAGAAAAGATGAAGAAAGCTTAAGTTTTATTAAGAAAACACCTAGATCTAGCTTAGATTTTGTGCAAAACACCTGGAATTCCTTAGATCTGAGCTAGATCTTGTCAGGAATGACGTCATATGACAGTTCGTTCAAACCACCATGATGACATCATCCTCAAGAGCTTAGATCCAAGAGATTCCACGGTGAAAAGTGTGATTTCAAAGGTGAATCTTGTAGAGAATGAAGTGTAGATCAAGAAAGTACAAGAATCTAGTGTAAAACGTACAGAAATCGCCAAGAAAATGAAGAAAAATGGTGTGCGTGCGTCTGACTGAGTAAGGCTGTCACATCAGGGAATTTGGTGATGTGACAGGCCTATTTATAGTGTGTGAGGGTGTAGGGGCGGTGTGGCACGGATCGGATGGCAGGCCGATCGAGTGGTCGTCCGATCGGGTGGCTATCCGATCGGACGGTCATCCGATCGGGTTGCCACTTGGTCCATTCCATCCTTTCTGCGTTCCCGTCTTCGATTCGTTTTACGAGTTAGATTATGCGTAGCGCATTATTTGGTAAAAGAATAACTATATTACATCATAAACACCAAAAGTTTTCCAAGATTAATAGATTCCGCCAGTGACATGTCTCCAGTCTCTCGTTCCACCAAGAATCAAGCTTCACGAGTCTCAAGAGTCAAGCACCAAATAGATTTAGACGTTCCATTAGGCATTCCAAACATAGATTTAGACATTCCAAGCATATAGATTTAGGCCTTCCAAACATAGATTTAGACATTCCAAGCATATAGATTTAGGCATTTCAAACATAGATTTAGACATTCCAAGCATATAGATTTACCAAGATATCAAAATACCATACATCATATAGTACAGGGACTAGACTGGCCAATAGTTAAAGTTCAGGGACTAATTCTGACAAAATTCTAAATTTTAGGGACGCTGGGCGTTACATATTTATAATGTAAAATTGGAATTTTTTAAAAGAGGTAAGTTTTTAAAAATTTTGAAAGTTGTTGATGCATTTAGTGTGGATGCCGCTAGTGACGTAACGGGTCAAAATCTCTCAAAACCTTTCAAAATTAGAATGTTGGTTTAATGAACCTTTATCCAATGAGTCCTACACTCGAATAGGTATAAACCACATTCTATCCGGTCTACGCTTAATATAGCGAACTGATCATATTCTTAACTAACGGATCGTGTCTAAGGAACTAACCTATGACCCGTATACGTTCTAACAGATAACTTATTATGTTCACTCCGGACTTTAAAACCCCCCAGAAATTCGGACTTGAGTTTTAATACTTTGACTTACGGCTTTTTCTATACTAAAACCATTATCGGTTGGAAGCTAGCAAAAAGGTAAATAATCGTAACTTTTTTGTTTTAAAACTTGGGGTATGGCGAATACGCCACTTGGAGCGGGTATTACTATATATTAATAAAGGAAATGAAATGAATAGTGATTTTAATATTGTAATAATATATAGTTTTTTTAATACTTTTATTATTTTATTATTATAATAATAGTTATTTTCTTTACTTTTTAACTTTAATCCTTTTTTTTCATATCCGGGGTTGGGATAAGCTAGGTGTCAACCGGTATCGAACCAGTATTGGTATCGAAAATACCGGGACAGTCCTGTTCGGTATCAGTACATGAAGGTAAAATCCTGCACTAATACCGAAAACGTCAAAAGTTGGTGCCGAATTGATATTGAAAATCTTTTGGTTCGAGAAATTCAGTGTTGCTACCCAGTACCATTTGCTCATCCCTGATCACGGTTACCGTACGAACAACGGCATCGTACAACTTTTTTTTGTTGATTTGCTTTGTTGGACCGTTTGTGTGACCCTAAACGTCAGTAAAGGTAGTTCATCTCAGTTTACAGAGGCGGAATCAAAGTAAACCAAGTCACAAACAGCTTGTTCCTTTCAATTTCTTTTCTATTCACGATTTCTGAGACTTTACACGTGTTTCTAACAAGATTTTAGCAGCACCTCATCTCACAAGTAATGAACACTGTCCGTTTCAAATGAAACACACATCAGCTATATATAGGTGTGGCCTGTTCGCTTGAATATGCACATGACTGTTCAAGCGAACACACTTGAATCGATTTCAAGCGAACATGACTTAGTTGGTTTCAAGCGAACTAGACCTTGTTGAGTTCTCTTGAATATGACACATGTATTTTGAAGCGAACTACCAAACTTAACCTATACAAACCCTAAATTCAACCTATCTAGACTTAAGACTTGATTAAGACATAGTCAGCAGACATTCAGTGCACCAACAGACTCCCCCTTGGATGTTGACGAAGTCTTCGGTGTCAAGTCTTTAGTCTTTGTCTCTTTCCAAATCCTGTTATTGTAAAACTCTCTTCAATCTCCCCTTTGATTGTTGATCCAGAATTCTGACTCCCCCTTTCACAGACTCCCCCTCTCAGAATGCTAGGACTTGAATTCTGGTTCAAACTTTAACGTTTTGATGCCATGGGGATTCCTGTTACCTGCACAATCTCTACCCAAGTATAAGATATATGATAATAACAGTTTTAATCCAAAACTTACCTTTTATTCTTCAGTGTTAGAAATCTACTTAAGTATTCAAGTTCAAATTAGTGACCCTGATTACTCAATTAATCTACCAAGTCCAACTTAATGACCTTGGTTGATCAGAGACAATTCACACTGACTTTCCGTTCAATTTGTTTCTAAAAATTTACAAGTTTCAAATTAATGAACTTGCTTTAACTTTTTAACTTCTCAAACTTATCAAGATCAGCTCACGACTCATCCTCCAGTCCAGAAATCTCCTGCATCTGCTTTCAATCTTTCGAATCTGAAGATCAACTCTCCACTTTGGTTTGTCAAAAATAAAGCAGAAATGTAAAATCTTTTTGGATTTTTAATAAAGCTTCTAAACTAGGAATGAAATACAGAACTAAAATGCAATGAAAGTAAACTATTTACAAACATATTTTTGGTGAGCGTGTTAGGAAATCATATCAGCTATTCGACAAATCACAAGTACCGTTAAGCTATAATTACATACTCAGAATTAAACAATTCGCTTAGATTGTCGATATACTGATCCACTTAAATTCTCACACAATTTTCAATCTGTCCAGGATATGAATTTAGTGTTTTAGAAACTTAAACTTATACGTGTGTCCCACCTCTTGAATATACTCCCATATCCAGATCCCAATATTCAGTCTTACAGGTAATTATAACACAAATGATATCTGTAAGGGGTTAATAAATTATGAAGAATCATGAGAGCTCAGGTCAGAACTACCGTTCAGCAGAGAGATCATGACTCAACTTAGGTATGTCCCCTTTAGAGGATCTTTTTTACAACAGCATTGCTAAGCAATTTTATTGTCTTATCATATATGCTGAGGGTGATGCTATATTTCAAGCATTGCAAAAAAGTATTATTCGAGGACTAGGTCAGAACTTCCATTCAGTAGAAGTCCCGGAATAATACCCCAGATATCACTGAGTATAAAAACCTAGTATATCAGAAAAAAAAAATCTTTCAAACGAGATTTCAGGGGTTACCTATATATCCAAGTAGTGTTCCCCACGAAATAACTAAGTAAAGATTTAAGTTTATATCCCAAACAAACCTACTAAATGTGCAAAAACCTATCGGCATATCATCAGCGAGACTGTTTAATGCATTTAACCATTCCATTTCTTTAGCATACCGTGAATGTCAAGCCGATGTACTATCATTTTTCCTTTTTACACAAGCTCTTTTTCTGGTTTTATATTGTTTTTTGGATTTTAAAAAAATATCTCATGTTTTTGTATTTTTATCATTTTTTATTGTTTTTGTATTTTCTGAAAAATTACCCTATACTCCCCCTAAATACCAAAACAAATAAAAAATCGACAAACCATTGCAGATTGCTTCTCAACTTCATCTACAATGTCTCCTTCATCAACGCCAATGATCTCCTCCAACACCAATAAAAGCTTCATACCATTCAATTTTAGCAAATACTGAAAACGTGCTTTATCAAAAGCTTTGGTATGTAAATCAGCTTTTTGTTCATCAGTGTGGATTTTCTCAATTCGTATCAACTTCTTCTCAAAACAATCTCTAATGAAGTGATGACGAATCTTAATATGTTTGGTTTTAGCGTGATGTACTGGATTTTTAGTAATGTTAATTGCTGCCTCATTATCAACAAAGATAGGGGTGTTTAGAAATTGCAAACCGTAGTCGCGCATCTGTTGCTGGATCCACAAGATCTGTGAGCAGCAACTGCTAGCAGATACATACTCCGCTTCACATGTGGATAAAGCCACAGAGGTTTGCTTTTTGCATTGCCAAGTGACCAATCGTGATCCGAAAAACTGGAACCCTGCTGTTGTTGATTTAGCATTAACTTTGCAGCATCCGAAATCTGAATCGGAATAACCTTCGAGTGTGAAATCGCCTTCTCTTGGATACCACAACCCCAATGATGGAGTTCCTTTCAGGTACCGCAATATCCTTTTCACAATAACCATATGCGATGCTCTCGGGTTAGATTGAAATCTTGCTGCGAGGCAGGTTGGGTACATAATATCGGGTCTTGAAGCTGTCAAATACATCAGCGAACCAATCATGGAACGATACATCGTTTCATCTACCTTCTCTCTGGTGAGATCAGGGTTTATCCCATGATTCGTTGCTAATGGGGTGGCTGCTGGAGTAGAACCTGACATCCCAAATTTCTCCAAGATATCATGAACGTACTTCGCTTGATGTATGAAAATTCCTTTGGGTAGTTGATCAACCTGCAGACCCAAAAAGAATTTCATCTCACCCATCGATGACATTTCGAATTTCTGCTTCATTACTCGTTCAAAATCTTTGCATAGATCCTCATTTGTTGACCTAAATATGATGTCGTCCACGTAAATTTGAACAATCAGAAGATGTCCGTCGACCTCTTTGGTGAAGAGAATGGCATCCACTTTTCCACGAATGAAACTATTGGCTAGTAGGTGTTGAGATAATGTCTCGTACCAAGCTCTCGGGGTCTGGTGTAAACCATACAGCGCTTTGTCTAGCAAGTAGACCTTGTCTTTGTGGATTGGATCGGTGAAGCCCGGTAGCTGACCGACATAAACCTCCTCTTTTACCTTCCCGTAAAGAAACGCCGATTTTACATCTAGCTGATAAACTTTGAAGTTTTTCCATGATGCAAATGCTAGAAAGATTCTGATAGCTTCTAGTCTAGCTACAGGAGCATACACTTCGGTAAAATCTATCCCCTCCTGTTGACTGAAACCCTGGACTACGAGTCGAGCTTTGTTGCGAACCACAACTCCTCTATCGTCTCTCTTACACTTGAACACCCACTTGGTGTTTATCTTCCTCTGACCATCTGGCAAATCCACTAACTTCCACACCCCTAATTTCTCGAATTGACTCAGTTCCTCCTGCATTGCATTGACCCAAGAATCTTCTGTAAGCGCCTCTTTGTAAGTCCTTGGTTCAACCTGCGAGATAAAACAACTCAACGAGAATTCAGTTTGCAAAGGAGCAACTTTTGTATAAAATCATGTAAGCCCTTTATCAATCTGTCTTCGAGTGCGAACGCCTGTCTGCAATTCTCCAATGATCAATTCCTCTGGATGATATGAAAGAGTTCATGGCATTACTTCGCCTGGAACATCTACATCACCTTCCAGATTAGTAACATTCTGATTTGCATCATGTTCACTGACTGGGTTTGTTTGACTTGAAATCTAAATTTGCTCCCCCTCAGAATCTGAATCACCACGATCAAATACTGGCATGTTCTCAGATTCTTGATTATCATTCTGTGCCGACTGATTATCTTGAGAAACTTCATTTTGTTGGACATCATCATGTTCACCAGCATTGCTTGGACCTGCTTCATCATCATTTGAAGCTCTTTGCGGTCTTCTTGAATACTCAGCTGGAAACCTTTCCTGCGATTCTTCATACTCTCTTAGAATATCCAACTCATCAAAGAAATCCTCTTCTTCATCCTATTCTTCTTCCATGTCAAACGAATCCCACAATATATCGTAATTAAAACGCCATGAGTCACCGGGATTTTGAGGCGGCATGGTATACCCCTGACACTCAACATGATGTGCTTCGATGATCTACTTCATGCTTGGAACAAAGACACGTCTTTGTGGACTTGAGTAACCCACAAATATTCCTTCGATACTCTTTGGACCAAACTTACCAAAAGGCTCTAGAACTGTACAAGGAGACCCAAACGGTTCTAAAAACTTCAGGTTCGGTTTACGGTTATTGATCAACTCAAAGCATGTCTTGTTGAATTTCTTTACAGTGAGAACCCGGTTGAGTGTATAGCATGCGGCGGAAACTGCTTCTGCCCAAAAATTTATCGTTAGCTTTGAATCAGCAAGCATTGTTCTAGCCGTTTCGATTAGCGTCCTGTTTTTGCGTTCTGCTACTCCATTCTGCTGCGGAGTGTACGGAGCACTAAACTCATGCAATATACCTCTTTCATCACAATATTCTTCCATCTTGTTGTTCTTGAATTCAATACCATTATCACTTCTGATTCTTCTGATACGCCTTTGGTACAGATTTTCAATCTTTCTGAACAATGCCATCAAACTATCAAACGTTTCATCTTTTGACTTCAAGAATGATACCCACGAAAATCTGGAATAATAATCCGTAACCACAAGACAATAGAGATCCCCTGTAATACTTTTGACGTTTACTGGACCAAACAAATCCATATGTAGTCTCTCTAACGGTCTGGAAACTAAATTGACTTGCTTTTTAGGGTGTGACTTTTTCTTCTGTTTGCCTTTAATGCAACTAATGCACTCCCCTTCCAGATGAAATCCTTTGATATTAACTCCAAGAACCAAATCATTGTGCACCAATTGATTCATTTTTCTAAGATGTATATGCCCCATCTTCCGGTGCCACAACTTCGATTCTTTCTTTGTTGCTCTAGACACAAAACAATGAGCCTGACCCGTGGTTGTAGTAGCTACGCTCATGTCCAACACGTACAGATCATTGACTCTTGGTGCCCTCATGATAATCCATTCTTCAGGGATAACAAATCCTGGCTTCAAGATCAAACATTCTTTGTCTGTGAGTGAGTAGTATACATCCTGTCACAAATCTGCGAAATGCTCAGCAGATTATTCTCCAGCTCAGCAATGTAGTTAACTCTTTCAAATGTAACAATCCCATTGGATAACGTTCCTTCACCAACAATTCTACCACCTTGGTTTCCTGCGAATCCCACGTAACCTCCATTGAAATTTCTAACATCATTCAACAATGCAGTCTTCCCTGTCATATGTCAAGACGCTCCGCTATCCATAATTCATCTTGAAATAGCTCTCGGAAGTTCCTGCACATATCACAAATAATTCAATAAAGATGCTGATTCATGCTTCACGATTACCAACTAGGAAGCTCCGGCAAGTCCAAAATCTTTAGTGAGATTTTGATGCCACCCAAGCCCCTTTGGACTCAGGTAACTTGACTTTAATGTGAGTTTTAGCAGTGTAAAGTGGCGGAAAATTTTTATCATTCATTTTCAAGCTTTCATTTGATCCAACTTCAACCTTTTTGTATAAGAAAAACTCATCTATCTTAAGTTGACCGGTTGGTTGATTTTTCTTGTTAACATTCTTCTTCTCAGGTGGAGTAGAAGATTGTTTCTCCAGCTTTTCATAATAATCCAAAGGAACATCCATCTTTACCGGTGTGGTAGAAGACGATTGTTTTTCCGACACTGAAACCTTTGGTTTATCAACAACTTTTGGTTTCCATGTTTGTTGAGATGATGCAACCCGTTTGTAAAATTTGTCATTTTTAGTTACCACATTCTTAACGGGTTCAATTTTGACTTTTGTTTTCTCATTTTTCAAAATTTTCTCAACAATCATTGGAGCTTTTCCTTTTGAATCAACCTTCCTCAGTCTATTCTCAACAACTTCAGTCTTAGGCTTGGAGTTGGTGCAATTTCTTGCAATGTGACCAACTTTGTTGCATCTAAAACACGTACGAGTATCAACTACACGACTTTTGCCTTCAGACTGAGGTTGTGAAGCCCTCTTCTCAAAGAACTCTTCATTTGATTTCGAAAAAAATCCATTTTCCTCATCAGAAAGTGAGCTTGAACCGTTCACAAACACCTTCTTTTCAGCAAACCTTTTGTTTTGAAAACTCCTTTTCTGATAACTCTTACCACCCTGATATCCACCCGACCAATTGTTTCGATTGTTGTTATAAAAACGTGGTGGACCTACAGGTTTCTTGTCCAGAAAACATTTTTCATCCTCAGCTGAATCACTATCCAAAACACTTTCAGCCATGCCTTTAACAATCTCAGTTTGAACACTATCATCAGATGATGATGAAGAAAATGTCACATCAATTGACTCAGGAAGTTTCACATCATTTTCTTCCTCAAGATTAACCAACCCAGATTGCTTTTTCGAATAATTTTCTAGAACTGGTGGTGGAACTTGATGAAACCCAACCCCAGTTCCATCACAGTATACATCTTCGCCTGCTTTGTCTTTCCCGATGGGTTTGGGAATGATGTGTTGCAAAACAAAGCTTGCAGAGCTGTAACTGTTCAATTTCAAATTGATTCGTTCATTCTCAATCTTGGCTTCTTCAAACTGAAGTTTCAATTTAGCAATCTCATCCAATTGTTTGTTGATTAATTCTTCTTTAATTCTCAAAACACATTGCAATTGGCAATTTTCTTTGTATGTTTTACCGTTTCTATCATCATTATCTTTAATCGTGCTTTTAAGTTTCTCAAATTTTTCAGTGATCTGACGATTTTCAAGAACTAACTTCTCATTTTCTTTTCTAACCTTTTCTTGATCAATTTTATCAGTTTCAATTTTGTTAGTTAATTCTTTTAACCGTTCAGTTGAAGCTTTCACCATTTTGTCACGATCAAGGATTTGATCCTCAACACTTCTGACTTTAGCAGTCAGATCCTCAATCTTCTTACCTTTGAGATAAGTGTTTGTACTACAAATCTTGCACTCTTTGATGCAATTTTTGCAGTCAACATCTCCAATGACCTTCTTACCTGACTCAGTCGTTGACGCATTTGAACTGACTTGGCTTTTAGACTCAGAAACGGATTTAGAATCTACCTCAATTGCCTTAGCTGCCAGCACCTTGTCAGCCATCTTTCCCATGTTTTCAGCATTCAACTCATGTGTCGTGTCAATGATCCCACTGTCAATCTTCTTTGACTTCTCTATCTCTTCTTTCTCCTTCTTTTCTTTCTCTTCATCTTCACCACTTCCCCACCATTTCTTCTGCCAATAATCATCTTCAATTTTATACTCTTGGATTATGGTTTCCAAATCAAGAGTTTTATGATCAACAACAATGTTTCCATAGGGGTCAAGATAACACTCCCTGTCTGGATCCCATCTATTTGCACTTTTTGCCTCAGAAAAGATACCAGATATTCTGATCATTTTGTTTATAGCTAACTGCTTTCTGTAACCATACTTCTGTTCTTCAGTTCTGTCATCTTTCCAAGGAACAGGTTCATATTTTGCCATGAATGCATATCCAACCGCATCCTCCTCAGGTAACAACTCGCTCCAGTCGTAACCTTCATCGTCGTGAATCACCGCAAGAGCTCTAGATTTTTCTTTGTTATCTTCAATCTGCTTCATTCTTGGCGGCTCCGATTTGTTCTGATGATATATTGCCTTCTTGTAGTAGTCTTCTCTAAATGGATTTTCAGACTCATCAGCATACGCGTTTCTGCATTCTCGCTTAGAGTGACCTTTCTGTTTGCACTTGAAGCATGTCACCTAGGATTTATCAAAGCCCAACTTGGTAGATGGTCCACCAATTGACTTCCTCCCAGTTATCACCATGAAACGCTGTGCTCGACGAACTGCACTGGCCTTGCACCACCTTAAGTCGATTAGTTCCATCTCCTCGGGATCTATCTGATCATAATCTTCTTTTGTCAGGTTGGTGTTGCCTAAGGCTGGCAAATCGTGTCTTAACAGGTTTCTGACGGCGCGCACAACATAAGTTTCAAACATGATTACGACTCGTTTAACTACTTTCTACCTCATGTTTATAAAACAGTTTTATGTTTTATGTACAAAGATGAATAAATTATATATCCTAACATTGTAATTTAAATTATTTTAAAAATTAAAAAAGTCAAAGGGTGTATTTTTCAGTCAAACAGGTCTTAATCGTGTCCTAACAGGTACCCAATTGCCAATCTTCCCTGCTACAAGACTTTCATAAGATTCTAGCACAGATGCTAGGAAAACCATCTGTTGTTTGGCAGACTCCTCGCTGAAATTCTGAGCGTTCTTTAAGTCTACAGCGATGTTGCATTGAAATAAGTTCTTTGCATCAGACTGGTTTGAATTTGATGAAGACCCACTGTGATATCCACTGTGATAACCACTGCTTTGACTTTCTTTGCTTGTTGTGGAAACATTCTTAGCAGAAAACGCAGTCTTGGGAGATGTATTCTTTGGCATCATATTCTTTGGATAATACAAATCCAAGTTCTGCTGATAAGACGAATGATTGACTTTGTGTGTCTTCTTCAATTCCAACTCGTGACTCTCTAGTCTCTCAATCAACAAGTCTACTGTCAAATCTTCTGGTGGCTTGATAGTATTCTTTAGCATCAACGCATAATATTGCCAATCCATCTCATCTGGTAATGCATCGAACAATTTGTCGACTAGCTCTTCTCGAGAATAGAAAATATCATGTCTTGCCAGTTCCAGTTTCAGATGCCCAAACCTCTCTATCATTTTACAAACTGATTCATTCTTTAAACACCCAAACAAATCAAACTCTTTTCTAAGTAGTTTCTTTTTGTTTTTCACAATTTCTTCGCTTCCTATACATTTGTTTTTCAATTTGTTCCAGAGATCTGTAGCACTAGAGTATTCGATCAAAGATATTATATCTTCTCTGACGGACTGAAACAGCAATGCAATACATTTCTGCTCAGCAACAAACAAATCTATCTCCTCATTTGTTGTTAAGGTTTCACCTTTTTTGTTTCCATTTTGATATCCATTTTTTAGACTCTTCCAGCTAGGAAAAGCAAAGGCCATCAACCAATCTTCAAACTTCTTGGCCCACCGACTGTATTCTTCTATAGCCATCAACTTCGGGGGTTTGTTGTAGGTTCCGAAAGCACTTTCAACCTCTAATGCATCCGATAACTTTTTCTTTGTGTTTGACGGGTTCTCATTTATGTTACTAGAAGAAGTATCATTTCCACCGTCTCCAGCAAATGCAAATACATCATAGAACAGATTGAAGTCATCCATCTTGTATGTACCTGAAAAATCAGCAAACAATTAGAAAATTTTCGAAATTCTGAAAATCAACAAGTTCAAACGAGATCACTTGAAGTGAAATAGCTTCAAGTAGAATCAGCAACTTTCAAGCGAACTTAGGTAGTACAATTTCAAACGAACTCAAATAATGCAAGTTCAAGCGAACTCAGCTCAAGCGATCACACTGAATACTTTCAAGCGATCACAGACTTTCAAGCGAACTAGAATATTATATCAGTTCGCTTGAAAATACATAAGTATTTCAAGCGAGACACTCAGCTTCGTTCAAGCGGACTTCACTTCAAGCGAACTAGCTGATTATTTTCAAGCGAACACTGTTGAAATGCACTATTCAAGCGAACTAAACAAGTTATTTCAAGCGAACAGCCCTATGATGTCATCTTTTTACGAACAAATTCAAACGGTCAATCGATTTTGATCAGTTTTAAGCCGTGTTTAAGTCCGAAACTTTCAAGGATTAGTTAACTATGTATTTCGCTTGATATGTGTCAGTTTCAGGCCATTTCAACTGTGAATTATGTCCGAATCAGAAAAAGAATGAGAAGAAGTAAGTAGAAATGAGAAAATCCGGTAGAATCAAGCTGCTAGGGTATGAACTCCTCGTCCTGAGCTCTGATACCACTTGTTGGACCGTTTGCGTGACCCTAAACGTCAGTAAAAGTAGTTCATCTCAGTTTACAGAGGCGGAATCAAAGTAAACCAAGTCACAAACAGCTTGTTCCTTTCAATTTCTTTTATATTCATGATTTCTGAGACTTTACACGTGTTTCTAACAAGATTTTAGCAGCACCTCGTCTCACAAGTAATGAACACTGTCTGTTTCAAATGAAACACACATCAGCTATATATAGGTGTGGCCTGTTCGCTTGAATATGCACATGACTGTTCAAGCGAACACACTTGAATCGATTTCAAGCGAACATGACTTAGTTGGTTTCAAGCGAACTAGACCTTGTTGAGTTCGCTTGAATATGACACATGTATTTTGAAGCGAACTACCAAACTTCACCTATACAAACCCTAATTCAACCTATCTAGACTTAAGACTTGATTAAGACATAGTCAGCAGACATTCAGTGCACCAACATGCTTCAACTTTGAATTTTTTTTCTTTTTTTAGTTTCAGGTGTAAGGATAAGCTCGGTGCCAACCGATACAGAATCGGTACTGATACCGAAAATACCGGTTGATGGAAAGTGTGAAACATGGGTGCTAAAGCAATTATCTTATGCGAGTTAATCTGTTTTATGTGATTATCATGGGCCGTCGCCTGAAATGTCCGTAGACAGGGGAATAACACGTCGGCCAAGATCAGCAAATGCACAAGGCGTCGCCGACGGGGGGCCAGGTCGTCGGCGACGGCCTTCCTATCTTTCAATCGCGAAATTTTGAATTCTTTGGTTTTTAACGAATCAAAACATCTTGGTTGGCCATTATTCGGGAGTTACATCTTGAGGATTGTTTTGAAGTTGAATATCATTCTTGGAGCCCATTTTTTTTCATCACCAACCACCATTGATCTCTAATCCATCTCTTATCATAGATACAATCCGAATCGAGAATTATCACCATCTTTCACAATCATCAACCCATCACTAACCCTAATCACCTATACATCATCTCTATCATCATCATTCACCAAAACCCTCAACATCCATCACTTCCCCATCATTCAAGCTTCAAGATGTTCCAAGTCAAGTCCCAATCATCCGGTGATCGAGTTTCTTCAACCATGAGCGGCTAATCACCTTGGTTTCACCCCGGTGTAGGTAGTTTTTTTAATTTAAGGTTTTGAATTGTTTCTTGCTTCAACTTTGTGACAAATTGTGTTTGATTTTTGAAACCATTGACAATAGTTTACATTTGTTTCGTATTCGTAAATTGTCGAACGATGTTAAAAGTTATGACTTTACGAAATGGTTATGTGTAATTATGCATTGTCGTGGTTAGGTTTTACTTGTGTTGATTACAAAGTGCATTCTTATCCGTTTTTCAAAGCGTTGATAGTTATTGGCACCTAAGTCACGGTACACTAAATCCGCTAATCGTATGCAATTGAGTTGGATCTAAAAACTTGTAGAAACCCTAGGTTGGCAATTACCGAAACCGGGTGTGAACCCTTTTTCTTATTATTGTTTAGTAATAAATTTTTCTTGCAATCGTTAATCATTAGTTGTTAATCAATTAAATCAATTCCATTACTTTAAATTCACATCTTTCAACAAAACAAAAAGACAAAATATCATAGCAAGCTTCATAATTGTGACACTTTTCTATAATTCAATCGAACCCATTCGCAAACCACATACTCTTCGTGGTTCGACCCCTTGCTACCACTAGCTATTTGTTAAGGGTAAAGAGGGCTTATAAATATTATCTTTGACCGGAGCGCGACAGTCCGATCAAATTTTGGCGCCGTTGCCGGGGAGTGCGTGCGCTTTGTGTTTGGATATTGCTTGAATTTGTGTGATTATTTGTTTAAATTGCATAATTTCTTCTCTTGTACTTGTCTTTTTCTTTGTTACACAGGGTGTGTTACTTGTGCAGGTTACAGGTAGTGCATGGATACGCGGAACTCCGGGAGGACTTCACCTTTAATCTACGAACCGGAAATTGAAAGAGTTGCAAGAAGAAATTTAGCAAGTCGGTTAGAGGCAACACTTGCTTCTAATCAAACCACAAAAACACCACCACTCACACCGACCATTGAAACCGATTCAATGGCAAACCAAAACTCCAATCACCCAAACCTCAACCAAAATCAATTCCAATCTCGAGGAATCTTTCACCCCGCTCAAAATGTTCAACCCATGCCTCAAGAGCGACCGGGTGGTAATAACAACAATGGACCACCCACACCACCTTTTCAAAACCAAAATCCCAACAACACCTAAAGAACACCCCAACAAAAAACCTTCATCAACACAATTCCTTTCCCCTCAACCTTGATAACCGGAATGTTAATTCTGACCGTCGAGGTAATCGAGATCGTGGCAATCCCGCAAACGAAGACCCATTTTTCAACATAGACGATTTGAGGAACGCCATCCCCGATGACGAACCATATAGTGTTCCCGGTTATCAATCGCCGGAGCATGTGAGTGTTCATACGGAAAATTCGGATGACGGGGGCTACTATGATGATCGGGTTAATGATGACGAAGATTGGGGGTATGTGAATCAAGGCAATCTATACAATGCAAGAGGGTTTGAAGATGAGGAGTTTGGCTATCAGAACGCCAATTATTTGGGGAATGATGACTATGGGTACGGGAATGCAAGAAATGACGGTTATGAGAACAACCGCCAACCACGAAACAACAATCAACGGAACCGAAATGATGGGTTTTACAACAACAACAATAACAACAATGGTAACCCTAATCGGATTCCTCATTTCGTGGGAGGAGGAAATCAAAGAGGTAATCAAGCTGGAAATCGAAGAGATGATAGAAGAGGTGATAGGGGAGGTGATCGAAGGGACCATCGAAGACCAGTTGATCAAGAATTTAATGGTCCACAACGTCGTCAACAACCTCCACGGGGAGTGAATGACCGTTTTCGACCGGTAGTTACCGATAATGACTCTCCAATCATGTGTGAAAGGAGAATGTTTGATTGTAAACCTCATTACATCAATATACTTCCCCACTTCAATGGGAGGTCTAATGATGAGCCGTATACGCATTTGGAGGAGTTTTCGTCCATTTGTAACACTATTGGGGGGCACAACTTCGCATTAGAGGAGGTCAAGCTTCGTTTGTTCCAATTTTCGTTGAAAGACAAGGCAAAGCAATGGTTTCTCACACTTTCGGCAAATAGTATTCGAACATGGGGTGAGATGCAACAAGTCTTTTTAGACGTATACTATTCGATGGCGAAGACCGATGATGCTAGGGATGAGATAAGGTCGTTTCGGCAATTATCGAGTGAACCGTTACATGAAGCATTCACTCGATTTAAGGAATTGATGCGGAGATGCCCACATCACCAAATAGAAAAGTGGGAATTGGTGAAGTGTTTTGTACATGGGTTGGATGACGTGACATGGAATCGCCTCGAGTCGACGAGCAACGGGACTCTTTTGAGCAATCATGAAGATGATGATTGGGAGTTTTTGGAGAGGATGAGCAAACGGTCAAAAGAGAAGGAATCGGCCGATAGAGCTAAGAAACATCCCATTTCCCGGTCACTTCCCGATCTTGATTCTAAGGATCGAATTTCTACCTTAGAACGGGAAATGGCTCGTATGAAGAAGAAGGAGGTGAACGCGGTCCAATTCGCGGTGTGTGAGGATTGTGGAGATATTGGCCATAGGACCGATCAATGTCTAACGGGGCCGGGTGAGTACACCGAGGAAGTAAATCAAGTGTTCGGGGATAGAAAGAATAATGACATGAATTCGAACACTTACCATCCCGGATTGAGAAACCATCCCAACTTCCGATATGGGAATGCCGCGAATCAAATGAACCCGAACTTTCAACCGAGTAACCAAAGCGGGTCATCGTATCAAAATCGCCAAGGTGGTAACCAAGGGGGTTACCAACGTAATTACAATCAAGGGTACCAAGGTCGGGACAATAACTACCAAGGAGGGTACCAAAAGAATTACAATAATCAAGGCGGTAATGGAAGCGGGTCGAACAATCAAACCGGTGGTGATGATTTGAGTGCCAAAATGGATGGTTTGTTAAATATGCAAAAAGAATCTCACAGTGATATTAAGGAGATAAAGAAGACGAACGAGATTCGGGACAAAGCACATGAGGCATTAGCGAAGCAAGTGGGCCAACTTGCGGAGGAAATGGCACAAATGAGGTGGTAAGTCAAGTGTTGCGGAAGCGGAGAGCACTATTTAGAGGATTGCTCTGTTTTCTACGAAAAAGTTCAAGCCAACAAGGAACGGGAAGACTACCTCAGTGGATTGTTTGAATATAGGAGGGCGGATTATGAAGATTTCAATGGTCCATCCTCATATTATACATATGATAATCCACCACCACCACATTATCAAGACTATTACTATGAACCCAAATCACCATATTTCTCAAGTTACCGGGAGGAGGAGTATGATGATTATTATAAGGAATACCCTCAACCGGTATACAAGAAACTACAAGATTCGATGCATTCCAAGCTTGATGCTCTCATGAACATGGTGAAAGAATATCACCAGGATATCAAAGATATAAAGAAAGCGAATGAAGTGAGAGATAAAGCCCATGAAGCATTGGTGGTGCAAGTGGGTCAATTAGCGGAGGAATTAGCCCAACTGAAACGAGACCAAGAGGTTTGGGCCAATGGTACAATAGTAGATAGTGATGTGGTGGAAGAGGTTATCGATCTTCCCGAGCAAGAAAATGAATGTTTGAACCGAGCGGAAGACGTCACACCACGAGACGAGTCGGATCCGAAAGATGCCCACGTTCATATCCATCCTTCTCCCATACTTATCACTCTAACCAACAAAGTTGGGGATGCGGGTTCGGGTATAAGGATTCGAAGGGTGGCGTTGCAAGACATAGGCCAGATTAGTAAGAAGCGACCCCAAAGTTGTACAATATGCATGCCGAGCAAAATAAAAAGAGAATGGATCCGGCATGCCAAATACCGAGCGTATGTAGGCAACTCAGTAGGAAAATGTGCACTTCGACCACCATGAGAGGCAAATCAGGTATAATTGTTGTAGAGTTTGTACTATTATTCGTTTTATTTTTATTTTTATTTTTATTTTTCTTTTTCTTTTCTTAGTTAAATGAACTTTGTGGGTGTGTTCCCTATATAACCCTCACGAGACCTCTCGTCCTCCCGAGCTATTGGGAGGTTTAAAAGGGCTTGTTGCATAAGCTAAATGCAACCGTGATTCCTACGAAAGTGAGTTAGGTTTGTTGTTATTGTAAATTAATTTTCCACATACATCAAGGTAAACTAACGTATGATTTGGTAATATCTTCATAAAAGTGGTAGAACTAGGTAGCTAATAAATTTTAATGGTTGTGAGAAGCATGCTTCTACACAAGGGTTAAGATTTGTAGGTACATTATGTTCGTGGGATGACCGCTTTCTTGAAGAGAAGAAGAGCACACGAGGAATGAGCTCAAAAATCAGGTGCATACGTTTCTTTTTACTTTTGATTCTTAGCTTAGTAATAAGTGGATTGTATTTTGTATTTTATTTTGCCGGGGTAAAATTTTGGGGAAGTTAGCCGTGTCACATCCCTTGTGTGCTTTAAAAAACTCTAGTTCTTACACATTGAGGACAATGTTTACCTCAAGTGTGGGGATGGGGGAGTAGTAAAAGTTTTCAATTTTGACCCGTTCATTTAAACACTACACATTGAGGACAATGTTTACCTCAAGTGTGGGGATGGGGGAAAATTTCAAAAAAAATTCAAAAATTTCTTGTTTCAAAAGCGATCTTAAAAGCACAAGTAACTAAGTCAACGAGGGATGGCACAACCCATTTGGTCTTTTGTCATGGTCAAGTTCAAATTAATAGCATGACGGGTATTTAGCAGGTGGTTATTTGGGAATAATTCGCCTAATGAACTAGCATTTTATGCATATCACATACCATACCCTTATACGTGAGGTTTTGAGCCACTTTTATATCATATATTTACATATACATGTTTCTTTGTTTGAGTGGACCATTAGTCACGTATTGTAGAACTTGCAACTTTTGATACGTTCGAGACCATAGACCGAATATAAGCACGAGAATGATTAAGGCATTAGGTGAACCTTTTCCTTTAAAACCAATTATTTATCCTTACCCAAACAAATCCCCTAGTCGCCCACTTTGAGCCTAAACCTTTCATTTGACAACCCGTTTAGCCCATAACCATTAAACCTTTTCTTTTAAACCCGTGTGATGAAAATTCGATTGTAGGATTATTTGTTTGTATAGTTGTGTTTTGGAAAAAAAAAATCAATCAGAAAATGTTGCGAAAAAAAAGAGAATAGAAAATCGTTGAGAAAATACAAAAATATGAGTTATTAGTTGTTGAATAAAGGGGCGGAAAAAAAATTTGTTGCCTCGTAGTTGATGTCTATAGTTAGTTTTGTTTAGAGTAGTTGCTTTGTAATAAAAAATCGAGTTTTCATCACCTTAGCCACTTTAAAACATCCTATTTCCTACCCTTCGCCTAGCCCCATTACAACCCTTCAAAGACCTTTTGACTTGTGCTTAGTATTCGTGTTCGGTGGTGGAGAATGATTGAGTTGCAAGCATATGCGGGTACGTGTTCTAATCGGTTTTGAGTGATTACTTAAAAGGTGCTAATTTATTATCTAATTAGCCAAATTTTAAACCGAGTGGAGAGAACATTGTGAGGGATATGCATGATTTATTAGTTTCAAGGGCGGGTTAATCTTGGATAACCATTTTATATGTGATTATTCACTTTACCGTTAGATATTTCGAAAAATGTAAAAAGTTTGAACCGGGTATGACATCGGACCTTAATCTTAGTCTCGGGAATGGGATGTGTGTTTCTTGTTCGACCCACGTGAAAGTGAGAAACAGATTTGCTTGAGGGCAAGAAAACGACAAGTGTGGGGATGTGATGGAGAGTGTGAAACATGGGTGCTAAAGCGTTTATCTTACGCGAGTTAATCCGTTTTATGTGATTATATTCTTGGAATATGTTACTGCGAGTGTTTGTATTCTTTGCAGGTAAAACGCGTAATTCGATGACGTTAGAATGTTTAAAGAAAAAGCGGTACATATGCTTGTTTGGAAAAAGAGTTAAAAGGGTTTAACCTTAATTATAAAAAGATGCATATAACAAACTCATGGAGTTGGCAGCCAACAACTAAAATAGAAGGAGCATCATCACTATTCTCAACCTATAAAATCACATCATCATTAATTAAATGAAGGGAGTTCACGTGAAAGAGGAGGATAAATAGTCAACATCATGATCATTAGTTGTGAAGAAACTTTGGAGCCATATTCACGTGACTTCTTGAGGCAAAGTAATATTTACAAAAAAGTCAACAACATAATCATCATCATAATCATCGATCATTGGCTCTTGTATCCATTATTAGTAACATCATCATTACAATATGCAATTGTCTTGGGTGAAGGAAAGAATCACATGAATAAGAAAGTTTGGCAACCATACTCACGTGGACTTTTGGGGGAGTATCACGAAGTGGGAAGCAACATCAATTATCATTGGTCGTCGCCTGAAATGTCCGTAGAGAGGGGAATAACACGTCGGCCAAGATCAGCAAATGCACAAGGCGTCGCCGACGGGGGGCCAGGTCGTCGGCGACGGCCTTCCTATCTTTCAATCGTGAAATTTTGAATTCTTTGGTTTTTAACGAATCAAAACATCTTGGTTGGCCATTATTCGGGAGTTACATCTTGAGGATTGTTTTGAAGTTGAATATCATTCTTGGAGCCCATTTTTTTTTCATCACCAACTACCATTGATCTCTAATCTATCTCTTATCATAGATACAATCCAAATCGAGAATTATCACCATCTTTCACAATCATCAACTGTTAAGACCACTTTTTCTTTTTTATAAAATAACTTACAAGGATGATTTAAAGGCTTCAAAGTAACAACATTTATATATACTTTTTAACAAAATTTGGGCATGACCCGTTCATAAAACGAGCATACCCCTGTTTTAAACATAAACCAACTGAATACAACACTACGATTTGTTCAACAACATACTACTAAAACCAAAACAACGAGTTTTTGAAAAGTATGACTACTAACAAGGTTATGCAAAATAGACAAGTATTTGACACAAAACATTAAAGCAAACTAGCGGAAGCGATTGGCATGACATAACAAGAACACGTGATCGCTCCAATTCTCCAAGTCGCCTAAGATGAGGATTTACCTACATTTACAACAAACTTTAAAAAGTTAATCATAGTGCTTGTTTCGCTTACAATAACATCAATAATTCCCTTCGTTTATGTTCTTTCATTTCTCTTACGCATTCGATTACCCAACTAAGTGGGTTGGCATATATTCTCATAATGAGATTCACGCATACCACTTACGACACGGTAACATCGGATTAATTGCTTTCAACATAATTCATTTGTTCTATCCGTTAAACGGATTGAACTTCATACATTACTTATTGCATTCATGACCACCCGTTCTAAACGGATGGTACCTTATTCTTACTCGACTTGTTCAATTCGAACCGGTCGATTTGCATAGCTTATCATAACCTTCGTTAGCATAATCAAATCCACAAGTAATTTGCTGTCCATTGACTAATCACCATATTCATCATAACTAAGATTGTTCATCATAATTATTAACAAAATTTAAGTAAGGTTTTGTATGCAACGGAACATACCTCGATCTTGCGTGCCTTCCCTTTTCCTAGTGCTTGTACCTTCTTCCTTCACGCCTACATTACAACATTCATTCATTTAGTCTACCAAATTCGTCCTACCATTTCAACATTACCCATACATTCTTCTCCTAAGCATTTCATCAAACACTTGGTAAGCATCATAATTAAGGTATAAGGTACAAGTCTTTAAAGCACATCTTTACTAGTGCATCATCACCCAATATTCATATCTATTCTAATTTACATAATTATTTCCCACTACATCAATTTATCTAACATTCAAGCATTACAAACAAGATCATATATCAAGATAACATACCATCACAATCATTATGATCTTCCTAATCATAACACAATTTCACAAAGTGGGTTTTCACTACAATCTTTCATGCAACCTAAAATCATACATGATTCTTATTCTAGAAGGCAATTCTAACTCAGATTTCCCATATTTGATACAAGAAATCGAGATTGGTTGAACCCCTCATTCTATAAATCATGATTTCAGAAAAATTAAGCTTACCACTTCAATAATCGAGTTTAGATGAGTGTAAATCTGAGTTCATGCATTGGATTACCCTTGAATTTCCACTTCAATTTGCTGAATTTGGAGAACAAGGGTTTCACCTTGTTCCCCTCCTGTTTGATCGATCCCAACCACGCACAGAGTGGGTGTTTTTGGGTTTTCTTCATTATAAATCCCTAATTAAATAAACTTTACACATTACCCCCTTCAAGTTTGATAACTATCAATTTCAAGCATTTTTCCAACATTTAGCTTGTCTCTTATCATAACCCATCAACTAAGTTAGTTTTTTGTTCATTTTCATTTATTTTGATATTAACTGATTTTTGGGGCGTTACAAGTCTACCCCCCTTAAAAGAGGTTTCGCCCTCGAAACCTGGGCACATAACAATTCTAAACGTGTACATACCTAAAAGAAAAGGATAGTGCTTCCTCATTTCATCTTCCGCCTCCCACGTGAGTTCCGATCCCTTTCGGTGTTGCCATTGAACCAAAACTTGTTTAACAGATTTGTTGCGAAGATTCTTCACCTTGACATCTTTAATGGCTATTGGCCTTTCGACATAGTTTAACCCCTCGTCCAACTCGATGTCATCGAGAGGCACTATTGCTGTTTCATTCGCAAGACACTTCCTCAATTGTGATACGTGGAAGGTATTGTGAATCCCGTCTAGAGTAGACGGTAATTCTAATCGATATGCAACCCTTCCAACTCGAGCCAATATTTTGAACGGTCCAATATATCGAGGACCTAATTTTCCCCGTTTGCGAAAACAGATTATACCCTTCCATGGGGACACTTTCAACAGAACGTAATCTCCGGCTTGAAATTCAATAGGACGCCTTTTCTTGTTTGCGTAAGCTTTTTGCCGATCCTGGGCTGCTTTCAGTCGAGCTCTTACCAATTTTATCTTTTCATTTGTTACTGCTATTAAATCACTTGACGCAAGCTCTCTTTGCCCCACTTCACCCCAACATACGGGAGTTCTACATTTTCTCCCGTACAGTAATTCATAAGGAGCCATTTGAATGCCGCTATGGTAACTATTATTATAAGAGAATTCCACTAGGGGTAGATGGTCATCCCAATTTCCCCCAAAGTCTGAGGCACACGCTCTCAACATATCGACAAGTGTTTGAATGGTTCTTTCTGACTGGCCGTCAATCAGAGGGTGGTAGGCGGTGCTTATATGTAACCTCGTGCCCACACTCTCGTGAAACTTTTGCCAGTAGCGGGAGGTAAATCTGGTGTCCCGGTCCGAGACGATTGACACGGGTACCCCATGTCGAGATATGATCTCATTCATATAAATTTCTGCCATTCTCTCGGAAGAGTAAGCCTCTTTGATGGGTAGAAAATGAGCACTTTTCGTGAGTCGGTCCACGATTACCCATATTGTATCATGCCCCTTTTTCGTTCTAGGAAGCTTGGTTACCAAATCCATCGTTAGTTCCTCCCATTTCCATACCGGAATTTCCAAAGGTTGTAATTCCCCGTATGGCTTTTGATGTTCTGCTTTGACTTGGGAGCATGTTAAGCATTTCGCGACATACTTAACAATATCGCGCTTCATACCCGGCCACCAATAATTTGCCTTCAAATCCCGATACATCTGTGTATCCCCGGGATGGACCGAATATCGTGACTTATGAGCCTCGTCGAGTAGAGCGGTCTTGACTTCGCAGAATCGTGGTATCCAAATTTGGCCGAATCTCGTCTTGAGTCCGGTCGAATTTTCTTCTAATTTATCGGTTACACCTTTTAATCTTTCTTTCTTTAAGTCTTCTGCTCCAAGCGACTTTATTTGGGATTCACGTATTGTCTCAAGTAATCGTGGCGTAACTATCATCTTCATGGATTTTACTCGAATGGGAGATGGATACTCTTTTCGGCTTAACGCGTCGGCTACCACATTCGCCTTTCCCGGGTGATAAAGGATATCACAATCGTAATCTTTGATAAGTTCTAACCATCTCCGTTGCCTCATATTTAAGTCTTTCTGCTCAAAGAAATATTTTAGGCTTTTGTGATCCGAGTAAATTATGCATCTCGCGCCATATAGATAATGCCTCCAAATCTTTAAGGCAAACACTACCGCTGCCAATTCCAAATCGTGTGTTAGGTAGTTTACTTCATGCAGTTTCAATTGTCGTGAAGCATATGAGATAACCCTTCCCCTTTGCATCAAAACGCAACCCAAACCCTGGTGTGAAGCGTCTGAATAGACCACCAGGTCTTCAGTCCCGTCCGGTAATGTCAAGACCGGGGGACATGATAATTTCTCTTTTAATACTCGAAAGGCTTCCTCCTGTTCTTTAACCCACACAAACTTCTCTTTCTTCCTCATCAGTTTTGTTAAGGGTAAAGCTATCTTCGAAAAATCCTGTATGAACCTTCTGTAATATCCCGCGAGGCCTAGAAAACTTCTTATTTCAGTCGGGTTCTTCGGGGAAACCCATTTCATTACGGCATCAATCTTTGACGGATCTACTAAGACACCCTCCGAATTGATCACATGACCCAGAAACTGCACCTCTCTGAGCCAAAAGGCGCATTTTGAGAATTTCGCGTAAAGTTTCTCCTTACGGAGAACTTCAAGTACTTCACGCAAGTGTCTTGCATGTTCGGACTTGCTTCGCGAATAGACTAGAATATCATCTATAAACACGATTACAGATTTATCTAACATGGGTCGGCATACCCGATTCATAAGATCCATAAACGCAGCCGGTGCATTCGTCAATCCGAAGGACATGACTAAAAATTCATAATGCCCATAACGGGTTCTGAACGCAGTTTTTGGAATATCTTCTCCCCGTACTCTAACTTGATGGTACCCCGAACACAGATCTATCTCGGAGAACCAACTCGCCCCTTGCAATTGATCAAAAAGATCGTCAATTCTAGGTAAAGGGTAGCGGTTCTTGATGGTTAGCTTATTTAATTCTCTGTAGTCAATGCACATGCGCATCGACCCGTCTTTCTTCTTAACAAATAAGACAGGCGCTCCCCAAGGTGACACACTCGGACGTATAAAGCCCTTATCTAGCAAATCTTGTAATTGTGCCATTAACTCCCGCATCTCGGTGGGAGCCAGTCTATAGGGAGCCTTCGCACCCGGATTCAATTCTATGCGAAACTCTATTTCTCTTTCGGGGGGAAGTCCCGGCAATTCCTCCGGAAATTCATTCACAATCTCCACGTCTTCAAGCTTCGGGAAACCTTGTTGAGCATCTACCACGTAAGCTAGGTATGCCCTACCCCCGTTAAGTGTATACTTAGCGGCTTGAACGAGGGTACAAAGTTTCGCTTCCACCTTTCTTTCGCCTTGTATATTTAATCGCTTTCCTCTTGGAGATTGGATGATTATTGTTTTGGTTTCACAATTAATCTCCGCATGGTGTCTGGCCATCCAATCCATATCCACTATCATTTTAAATTCTCCCAAAACCATGGGTATAAGGTCGATATCGAGTTCTTCGTCCTCTATAGTGAATTTGCAATTTCTACAAATCTCGCATAACAAGTAGTTCTTACTATCGGCTATTTCTACTTCTAGAGGAACTGACATTAATTCAACCTTAAACGAGGGATGATTTACTATCTCGTTTGAAACAAACGACATGGTTGCTCCGGTATCATATAATACATAAATCGGCATAGAGTTTAATAAAAAGATACCTGAAACTACATTCGGATGAACCTTAGCTTCCTCCGATGTGATTTGGAACATCCTTCCTTTAGCTCTAGAACCCTCTTGCTTCTTATCTTCCTTTTTCGATTCTTGCTGAAGTTTAGGGCATTCCGATTTAACGTGCCCCTTTTCGAAACAATTAAAATAAGTCTTCGGGCTATTTGGACATTGATAAGACGAATGTCCCTCCTTACCACATTTGTAACACCCCTTCTTGCCTAACAAACACTCTCCAGTATGTAGTTTTCCACAAGTCTTGCAAGGAGTAATGCCACCCTTCGACTTATCTTTCCTTCCTTGCTCTTGATACTTCCCCTTTTTAGACGGACTCGAACTAGCACCTTTTTCACTTGATCTCTTTTCACCACGTTCTTCTTGCCTCTTAATTTCAATTTCCCTATCCCGTGCCAGATTGATAAGCTCATCAAGGGTCTCACATTTCGATGGAGTGATGAACTCCCTAAATTCCGCCTTTAATACCCCGTAAAAGCGATTGATCTTCATTCTTTCAGTCCTCACAAAATCCCCACAGAACTTCATCTTATCCATGAAAGTATTTGATATTTCATTTGTTGACTCGTTTCTCTGTCGGAGGCGCAAGAAATCCTCCTGAATCTTATCAATAGCCGACTGAGGGTAATGGTATCTCATAAAGGGCTCCTTAAATTCTTGCCAAGTCATCATTTGGAGTCTATCCTCCCCTATTTCCTTTCTATGGGCATCCCACCAATCTTTCGCCTGGAGAGTGAGTTGGCCAGTAGCAAACATCACCTGATCTTCTTTATCGCACCGACTTCGTATAAATACCGCTTCTATATTTGAAATCCATCTTTGGCATGCGATCGGGTCAATTTTACCATCATACGTTGCGGGATTGCACGCCATGAAGTCTTTATACGTACACCGTCGTTCTTTGCTTCTGCTTTTAGATCCCTCTATCAGTTCTTTCAGTTCTTCAATCTTGCTAGTCATCATGGCATCCACAACTCCCAACACCCGACTTTCTACTTCTTGAGCTAATCGTGGAAGATCAGCTTGCATAACCCCTTCTACCACTTCTGTGACCTTATTGATAAATGCTTCTTGACGAGCAGTGTCATCGTCATCAACGTTGCTTGCATCAGCCATCTACACAATATCATGTTTACATTTAATACAGATCATAAGCTTTCAACATATCATAGTTCATTAGTCCGTATTACTTATTCACATTCTTACATTTCGAGCTTCACTTCATACGTTCGTTGTTTGTTTCATGCCATTACACACAACCAATTACTATCAATTTGTCTCATAAGAACTCAACGGAACCGTGAATTGAGCTTTCGGGATGGACGGTTAGTCAAAATTTGGAAACTTGGAAATTTCAGCGAAATGAAATTGTGCAAGCCGTCGGCGACGGCTAACATGCCCGTCGGCGACGGGCCTTTAAAAAGGGCGTCGGACTTGTTTACCCGTCGACAGGAAGTTAGGGCGTCGGACGGGGGGTGGCTTCGGCGACGGGCTTTCGTTTAGCAGAAACGCTGCAGATTGATTTTTAAGCATTCTTGTTCGTTTCTTTCCATTCCGTTTCGGCTCTACAGCTCCTGCACTTCTCATTTAACCTCCCCACATATCTAATTTATTATTTTCATCATACTCATAATAAACACACTTGTAATTTGTTTATAACTTAAATGTTACCTCATTGGCAATCTTGGAGCGATCACACTTTCGAACGAGCCGTCGGTTGAGTTCAAGCACCACTATTCGTGCTCGAATCCCTCAACCTAAGCTCTGATACCAACTTATTAAGACCGCTTTTTCTTTTTTATAAAATAACTTACAAGGATGATTTAAAGGCTTCAAAGTAACAACATTTATATATACTTTTTAACAAAATTTAGGCATGACCCGTTCATAAAACGAGCATACCCCTATTTTAAACATAAACCAACTGAATACAACACTACGATTTGTTCAACAACATACTACTAAAACCAAAACAACGAGTTTTTGAAAAGTATGACTACTAACAAGGTTATGCAAAATAGACAAGTATTTGACACAAAACATTAAAGCAAACTAGCGGAAGCGATTGGCATGACATAACAAGAACACGTGCTCGCTCCAATTCTCCAAGTCGCCTAAGATGAGGATTTACCTACATTCACAACAAACTTTAAAAAGTTAATCATAGTGCTTGTTTCGCTTACAATAACATCAATAATTCCCTTCGTTTATGTTCTTTCATTTCTCTTACGCATTCGATTACCCAACTAAGTGGGTTGGCATATATTCTCATAATGAGATTCACGCATACCACTTACGACCCGGTAACATCGGATTAATTGCTTTCAACATAATTCCTTCGTTCTATCTGTTAAACGGATTGAACTTCATACATTACTTATTGCATTCATGACCACCCGTTCTAAACGGATGGTACCTTATTCTTACTCGACTTGTTCAATTCGAACCAGTCGATTTGCATAGCTTATCATAACCTTCGTTAGCATAATCAAATCCACAAGTAATTTGCTATCCATTGACTAATCACCATATTCATTATAACTAAGATTGTTCATCATAATTATTAACAAAATTTAAGTAAGGTTTTGTATGCAACGGAACATACCTCGATCTTGCGTGCCTTCCGTTTTCCTAGTGCTTGTACCTTCTTCCTTCACGCCTACATTACAACATTCATTCATTTAGTCTACCAAATTCGTCCTACCATTTCAACATTACCCATACATTCTTCTCCTAAGCATTTCATCAAACACTTGGTAGGCATCATAATTAAGGTATAAGGTACAAGTCTTTAAAGCACATCTTTACTAGTTCATCATCACCCAATATTCATATCTATTCTAATTTACATAATTATTTCCCACTACATCAATTTATCTAACATTCAAGCATTACAAACAAGATCATATATCAAGATAACATACCATCACAATCATTATGATCTTCCTAATCATAACACAATTTCACAAAGTGGGTTTTCACTACAATCTTTCATGCAACCTAAAATCATACATGATTCTTATTCTAGAAGGCAATTCTAACTCAGATTTCCCATATTTGATACAAGAAATCGAGATTGGTTGAACCCCTCATTCTACAAATCATGATTTCAGAAAAATTAAGCTTACCACTTCAATAATCGAGTTTAGATGAGTGTAAATCTGAGTTCATGCATTGGATTACCCTTGAATTTCCACTTCAATTTGCTGAATTTGGAGAACAAGGGTTTCACCTTGTTCCCCTCCTGTTTGATCGATCCCAACCACGCACAGAGTGGGTGTTTTTGGGTTTTCTTCATTATAAATCCCTAATTAAATAAACTTTACACATTACCCCCTTCAAGTTTGATAACTATCAATTTCAAGCATTTTTCCAACATTTAGCTTGTCTCTTATCATAACCCATCAACTAAGTTAGTTTTTTGTTCATTTTCATTTATTTTGATATTAACTGATTTTTGGGGCGTTACATCAACCCATCACTAACCCTAATCACCTATACATCATCTCTATCATCATCATTCACCAAAACCCTCAACATCCATCACTTCCCCATCATTCAAGCTTCAAGATGTTCCAAGTCAAGTCCCAATCATCCGGTGATCGAGTTTCTTCAACCATGAGCGGCTAATCACCTTGGTTTCACCCTGGTGTAGGTAGTTGTTTAATTTAGGGTTTTAAATTGTTCCTTGCTTCAACTTTGTGACAAATTGTGTTTGATTTTTGAAACCATTGACAATAGTTTACATTTGTTTCGTATTCATAAATTGTCAAACGGTGTTAAAAGTTATGACTTTACGAAATGGTTATGTGTAATTATGCATTGTCATGGTTAGGTTTTACTTGTGTTGATTACAAAGTGCATTCTTGTCCGTTTTTCGAAGCGTTGATAGTTATTGGCGCCTAAGTCACGGTACACTAAATCCGCTAATCGTATGCAATTGAGTTGGATCTAAAAACTTGTAGAAACCCTAGGTTGGCAATTACCGAAACCGGGTGTGAACCCTTTTTCTTATTATTGTTTAGTAATAAATTTTTCTTGCAATCGTTAATCATTTGTTGTTAATCAATTCCATTAGTTTAAATTCACATCTTTCAACAAAACAAAAAAGACAAAATATCATAGCAAGCTTCATAATTGTGACACTTTTCTATAATTCAATCGAATCCATTCGCAAACCACATACTCTTCGTGGTTCAACCCCTTGCTACCACTAGCTATTTGTTAAGGGTAAAGAGGGCTTATAAATATTATCTTTGACCGGAGCGCGACAGTCCGATCACCGGTTATGGTACCGGTATATGAAGGTAAAAAACGGTAGTGAACCGGTGCCAGGAATGCCAAAAGTCAGTACCGAATTGGTACTTAAGATCTTTCGGTTCGAAAATTTTGGTAACGGTACCCAGAACAATTTGCTCATCTCTGGCCATGGGTTTCATACGAACAACATCGTTACCACACAACTTTTTTGGTTGATTTTCTTTTGGTTATCTTTTAGTGTTTTTTTCTACATTTTCTATTTATTCTTGTTAGCAGTTCCGTTCGCAACACGCTCGTAGTGATTTCCAAACACATGTAAACACAGACTAAATAACAAAAGAAATTCGCCGCAACGCGGCGAACTTCTTTAAACCTAGTTATATAAATGAGCCACCTATGATTTGCTCATAAATATAAGAACTATGTTTAATCTGTTTTACTTGACAACTGAAACAATTGGGGGTTATTGGTACCGTATCAGGGCATCCGGACTCATGAACTATTATGGCCATACGGATTAACGTGCAGGGGTAGGCATACCGACTGTAACTGTAACAACCCTCATAAAAATATTCTCGACAACAAACCGTAATCAAAACCAGAAGTGCACGCGATAAAAACTTGTATATTCAAGCTGGAAAATTTAGCGATTAAGGAATCTTGGCATTCGACGAACCAAATCGCATAAAAATAGTCTTATTAGATTCGCAATTAAAAACGAATCATGTAAGATCAAGACCCAAACATACACGATAAGTATCGGCACGAAAATCGAGGAAAACGCACGATTGGACGAGAAGTGCGGCCAAGGACACGCGTCACGACACTTCGACACGTGTCAGGCCTACGTGGGACATGTGGCGACCAAAGCCAGGTCGACCATCGTCGCACCACGTGCCGGGACCATATGGGTCTGGCGCGATGCGCGATGGGACCCAAAATTCAGGTATATAAGGGCAGCAGCGGGACTTGAATTCCTGCACCAGTTCGATCGAATTTTGACGAACTTACTCTCTCGTATCTCCGTTTCTTTTCACAACACCTCTAAACCCTAAAACTCTGCTCGTTATCAGGGTAATAACTCTAATTACGGATACGGTACTATATCCGATTGATTGAAACTGATCCAACGGATGTTTAAGTGATGCCTGTATACGGCTATACTTTGTCATTCGTTGTAAGTTTTGATCTCGTGATTATGGTTAAAGTTAAATTGGGTTAATACGCTAATACGAGTTCCATTGTATCTAGCATTAGAACTCATAATCAGGAAGCTGTTAAACTAGTATATCAAACTAGGGATGAGCTAGGTACCGTCCGGTACCGAACCAGTACCGGTACCGAAAATCCTCAAAAGTGGGTACCGGTACCGGTACCGGTACCGAATATACCCGGTTCGGTACGGTTCGATACCGGTACGGTACCGGTATTTGAGGTTAAAAACTGGTAAATACCGGTACTGAACCGGTACCGAAAATGTCAAAAGTCGGTACCGAAAAGGTACCCGGTTCGGGAAATTCGGTACCGGTACCGGGTCCATTTTGTTCATCCCTATATCAAACTTAGCTATTAATATAACTTAGTGGTTAAGAAAACTTAATAGCTAAGAAAATTAACAGGAAAGGAAACTTAGCAGTTAAGTAAGCTAAGTAAGTTAATTATTCAGCTAGTTATGTTATTTAATTAATCGGCTAAGTAAATTACTTGATTAAACCATTAAGATTAATTAATCGGTTAAGTAAGATTAATTAAACAGTTAAGTAAGATTAATTAAGTTAAGTAAGATTAATTAATCGGTTAAGCAAGATTAATTAAGCTAAGCAAGATTAATTAAGCTAAGTAAGATTAATTAAATAAATTAAACACCTAGATAGATATACATGAAAATAAATATATATGAGATAGATAATATCAAAGGAAGGTGCTAGGAAGGTGTAAGAGGATATATAAGTAGGTAGGAAGCTTCCTAGAAAATGTATAGGTAACTTCCTAGAAAAGCTATATGAAACTTCCTAGAAATTTCATATTTCCTACCTATAAATAGGAAGCTTAGGATTCATTTTTCTTTGCTCATTCCTTCTATTCTTCTCTCTATACGTTGGTGTTCTAACCAATAGTCACTGATGCGATATTCTGTCCGATCGATTCAGGAACCAACTAACGAATGCCAAAGTGCTGTACTTTGTGAATTTCGTTAAACGAATGCCAAAGTGCTGTCTAAACAAGACTATATTTTGTGAATTTCATTAAGGTTTTGATCTCGTGACCATCGTTAGGTTTGATGTGGTCTTACACTAATACGTATTCCACTCTGTTAAACTAAATGTTTAACTACCCGAAACTCTACACCATACTCTTACAATCAAAATGGATGCTTAATCATCAGAAGATTCAGAACCATAAAGTAGATGCTTAGAATCAAGATGCTTGTTAAACAAGACTATATGCTAACAAAGTGAGTCATTCTCTTTTTATCAAATTGCTTTGCAAAACCCTAAATGTTTTCCAGTTATACTTTGCAGTGATTAAGTCTTTGCTAATCTTTAATTACTGGCAGTATGTGGGGGTTTTGTGCACATTTCTACTAACGATTTATCACTTTAGGTGGGCGAGCCTAATTAGTGATATGTCCACAGTCATAGATTCGGTCGAGTGACAGCTGAACCAGCTAATTATAAGATAGGGGCAAATATAAAAACCCTTAATGCTGTAAATTATAACAAAGTTATAATTGCAGTGATTAAGTCTTTGCCAATCTTGAAAGAGCAAATATAAAAACCCTTAATGCTGTAAATTATAACAAATGTGTTTTTGTACCAAAATGAATGAACTCACCAGTATTTCCTGCTGACAAATCTTTTTAAAACGCGTTTCAGGTGATTACGGTAGATCGGAATAAGAGCTGTGATACGGCACCGAAAGGCTTAAAGAAGTGGCTAATTTTATCAAATAAATTAAATTAAATTAAATGTTGTTTCATATATTCGGGTTTATCCCATATTAAAGCTACATTGGTAAAACATGGGTTTCTTTTCATAAATAAAATCCGGTGTTTTCTAAACTCTGATATTTTTCCTAACTCACGGTCCTAATGAATATTTCCACTGCAATGTTTTTAAAATAACCACCGGTACCACTTGACTGCTCGTTGCTCCCGTCCAGGATGTGGTCGGGGGTCGTGATAGTAACACACGTTTATTTAACTTTGGTGTGTACTTTAATCATAACACTAAAAATGACCGGCTTTGATCTCCGGTTCCCATTGTATGACAAGTATGTAAATCTGGTGACAAGATAAAATCCCAAGAAATATTAAATGATTACCTACGGGTATTCTCTATGTATAAAAAATCATTTTTGAAAAACTATTTTCAAAATGAGTCGGTTAATTGTATTTACCAGCGAAAGCTGATGTATTTTCAAAAGATTGAACTACATGTATCGAACCTTGATGTTAGGCTGGGAATCTGGGGCAGCTATGATAAAGGCTATGGAATTTGCAACTCATAGCTTAAGGCCTATGATGTCTAAAGCTCTTTTTTTTAGATCCTGCCTGTTGGCTTGCACTTGAACACTTGTATAAATTTTATTTATATTCAAGACTTTTATTGAATGAATATTTTTACTCCAATACTTGCGCTGCATTATAAATTGTGATACTGTTATCCAATCGTCACGCTTAAACCCTACTCATCCGGGCCCACTGGAAATCAGGGTGTAACAGGTTGGTATCAGAGCTACAAATTAAGTGAATTAGACACTAGCCTTTTGTATCTAAACCCAAATATCACAAATGCAGATTCTATAAGACTATTCCGAGTTCTAGACCTGAACCTAGGACTACTCCTCTCATTATATAAATATAGTTATCGATTTTATAACATTTTCAGGAAGATGTCACTCGGAAAGGAGACTGCTGATGTTGATCCCATACTTTTTCCTTTCACGAAAAATTTCTAGACGAAGCCACAACAACGGGAGCTTCGCACCGAGGATGTTAGTACGACCGGGCGTTAGGATGAGCTCTTTACCCTTCTTCTACGACCAATATATTGTTTCCCCTATAGAACCCCAAACTGATAAACCTTCAAACCGGACATCAAAATCTGTATCAGTGGACATTGACGATCCATACTTTCTACCTCCTAACTTCAAAATTTCGAACCTGACATACACGAGCCAGTTTACAATTCATGACCGTTACTATTCACTATCATTGGAACCCGCTAGGTCTGCTTCTATGACAAATCCTCACCTAGAAAAGTCTAACCAATCGCTAAACCCTTCACTTCGCCAAGCAAGGTGAAACAAGAGGACTAGCAAGAATGACAAAAGGGACCACTGAAGACTCTTTTTCATTACTGAGTTTTGTTTTCCAAAAAGTCCACCTATCGACAATGTTTGTATCTTCAATTCCAAAAGTCCTTACAGGACAATTATTGTAATCTGTCGATTTAATGAAATCCAATTTCAAGTTTCTTTTCCATTTGTTTAATTAATATGCTACTAATATCTCAAAATCTTACTGATGGCTATATAGCTCCCGACTGAACTAATTGCAAGCCTTAATATTGGCAATATAACTAAAAAAACGATAGTGAAAACTGAGATCACTGAGACCGTACGGACGACGAGAATAATCTTCGATCCTTGATTGCCGTTGAAGTCGGTAAAGCTATGGTTGAATTCATAGCTACATTTAAAGGGTCGGAGCCATTAGTACCAAAGCAAAAATCTGTTTCTTAACCTCATTCCAATACTGAAAAGTCTCACTACTCCTCGACTAAGAGTGAGCAAAGCGTTAAGAATGTTGTCAGAACTGAGCCCCGTAACTCTAAGGAGAGGTGAACCTATATGCATTTCGTCTCGTGTAAACCCCGTGACTTTACGGGTGAGAAAGGAGCCATTGATGCTTTAACATGGCTCGATGAGATGAAAATTGTTATTGACATAAACGGTTGTGCTACCAAGGATACGTGTCCCAATCCTTCAAGGAGGATGCTTTAACTTGGTGGAAGGCATTGATCCAATCCACATGCTGGGTTGCACTATACAACCTAAGCTGTCCCAAATTCGTGAAACTAATCAGCGAAACTTACTGCTCGCCTCGTAAGAATTTTGATGTATGTGTGATACTTTAAATTTAATTTAATGTAATAGTTATCTATGTTTCTGCCATCATTTATAATGTTATAAGTAGTAGTGGAGAGTTCAAATGAGAAGAAATTCTTTGTAAGAAGAAAAAAGAAGAAATTTCAACCAATAGTAATGCTTCATTGGACTTCATTTAATATTTGTACTTAATGTAACTATAAGGGTATATTGGTAAACTTACATACATCATTAATTGGTAGTTTCATCTTTAATAACTAACTATATTAAATTTGTAATTATTTTTAAGATATTTATTTTTCTCAAAAAATAAAAATAAAAATTCATTTATAGTGTAGGATAAATACGAGGCGTGTAGGATAAATTACGAGTTGTGTAGGATAAATTTCAATATGTGTAGGATAACTTTTGATGTGTGTAGGAAAAAAATTTTAGTGTGGAGAGTGATAGTCTTAATGACTAATTAATTAGTCAAACATAATAATAAATGAGATGAGAAAAAAAATATTTAATGTTTTACAATTGTACCCTTTTGTTCTCTTTATTCTTAATAAAATTTTCTTCTCAAATGAACCTTCCCCATAAGTAGTAATATTAGATTGTTTATAATTCATTATTTATTTAAACAAATAACTATTGTTATGTATAGCTTGGTTAAATAATAGATCTTTATGTAATTATATTAGCTGGACAGGATGGTGTAAATGCCCGTTGTATATGTTGTAATTTCCTTGCCCTGTCCGTTTGAGTCGGGGGTGCTACTGGTTGTTTGGCCTTTTGCCCGTTTGGGTCGGAGGTTGTTTTAATAAAGTTTAATTTTCAAAAAAAAAAAAAAACAATATTTCATTGATTAGTGTTTTCGTTTTCAATTCTTTATAATAAATTCAGTTTTGTAAATAAAGTGAATGGTATTCAAATCATATTAGCATTTAATTAACTTTTTTTTTTTTTTTTGTAATTTGAACTTTTATAAGTCAATCCTTCATCAAAAGGTAATACTTTATTCGTTTGTCTTAAAATGGTAAAACAAGCATTTAATATCATTCAAATTGTTCTTTGATCAGCAACTAAAAAAAATAACAGAACCACTTTATATTTCATATCTGAAAAGACATTTTATCTAGACAACATTTTACAAACTACAAGATTTGATTTGTAAATTGTAGGTGCCATAAGGTAGGTGAGTGGTAAGGAGAAATGAAGATGTTATGGCTATGGTCAATATTTCTGTGCACTGTATGCATGGCTATAACTGCAACAGCTAGATCCACGGTTCATGGGGGCACTCCTTATCGGATTCTCTTGGATACCGACGTTGATGTTGATGATTTATTTGCTATATTGTATCTACTCAAGCTTAATCGGTCTGAATTTAATTTACAGGTTTAATTTACGTATTCATTCGCTTTCAACTTATTTTTATGAAGAGTTTGTTTTTCTGTTTGTTCTGTGATTGATGAACATCATTGTTGACTTCACTATTCTTTATGATATCAATTAGGATGTCTTGTTTGTGAGCATAAAAAAAGTTAAAGATTATTCAGTACATAGAAAAAAAAATATTTTGAATTTTATAAAACTTGTTTAATAATGTAGTGTACTAAATGGCAAATAATAATTTAGTGTTATTACATTCAACATTTATATTTATAATGTAATATTTTTTATAAAAGTTATTTTGAATTTTATAAAACTTGCTGTATATTCAACTTTAGCCTTCTATGTCATATCCTAATCAACCCATTGTTTTTACAAACCATCATTTATATTATAAAATTTTAGTTTAATTTATAATAGATATATATTTTATGAGATTTATAAAATGTGGTCGTTTTTACATGATGATACGATCAACATGAATACACATCATTCATTTTTACATTGATATGTCTTGTATGTATAAGGGCGTGTGGGCTTGTTATATAAGTCTAACTTTTAAAATACAGATTTTTGTAATGGTAATTTTGTTGCCTTTTATAAATAAGTATTAGTTTACTAGGTAGTATTTTAAGAGGGAAAAACATAACGACCTTTATAAACTAATACTTTGTGTGTTTTTTAGTAACTAAAGAATTAAAATATTGAAAGCAATGTCTGTAAAGGGTAAAATGTGTCTGGTGGGATAGTTTAATTTTTTTTATTCTTACATTTTAATTGGATAGCATCAATTGGGTTAAGAATTGGTGTAACTAATAATATAATTTAATTTTCTATGGAAAACCAAACATGTAAAATTACATAATTTGTTAAGTTTATTTTTGCAACACTATTTTATCGCTTTCTCAAAGTGGATTGATTGTTTAACGATTTTAATTTATTTTTACATTTAATTTATTTTTATACTTCTATTGTCACTAGTTAGCATTTTACTCAATAGTGATTTTATTAAAAAAGAGAACTTATATTCGTCCATGTTAAATAAATTACTATATCGCGTATATACTAAATTTAAAGTTTGGTTTCAATGTATGTTGTTGCATAAGCATATTTATTTTAATATATTATACTGTATTATTAATTTTAAATTTTCACCCAAATCTTTAAACCCGGTTTCCAACTTTCCATATGAAGAAATGTCGTATTTAATAAATGACGGTTTATTTCTTTTTTCCATATGAAGAAATGTCGCAAAGTGGCGATGTGAATTGATATATATAATAATGTATATTTTTTTATTATATTATTATATGTATCATGAGTTTAAGAATTTTTTCGTTTACTGTGTTTTGATTGCCAGATTCACAATGTTATGTGTTATAAACACTAGTCTTTTTTACGTTGTGCGTTATGACAAAACCGAGCAAATGATAATATAAAACAAAAGTGATTTAAAAATAAATTATGTTGTTTAGAAAGTCAACCCATTAGAACAGTTTAGTTTATTATCGTACCGTATTATAGGTAGAGGATCCTGTAAAAAGTGTGAGAAGTGTATTATAACACTATATATAATACTATATAACACCATATAAACACCGTATAACAATATGTAAGACCATATAATACCATATAACACTATGTAACACTATATATCATTATATAACAAATATAACACTATAGGTTGTCTGATAGCATGTCTATGATAGATGTATAGTGTTATATTTGTTATATAATGTTATATAGTGTTACATAGTGTTATATGGTATTATATGGTGTTACATATTGTTATACGGTGTTTATATGGTGTTATATAGTATTATATATAGTGTTATAATACGCTTCTCACACTTTAGGCCCTTTTTACACTATCCTTACCCGGTATTATAATATCAAATAAATACTTTATTTTGATTACAACTTTGTTTTTAACAAACTTATAACGGAATGTCGAGGGAAAACAATATATTTTCTTCATTTAAATATACTAATTTGTTTTTCATTAGAGTTCCATTTGGTTTTTATAAAGATAGTTTGATTGATAATTAATTACTAGTAAAACAATATATTTTCTTCAACCCATCCATTTTACCATTTCTACATCAGCTAACAGTATGTATATTTATTATAACATTATGATTCAGGCGATAACATTGAACACGAATTCATGGACAAATGCTGGACATGCAATAAATCATATATATGATATACTATACATGATGGGGCGAGATGATATTGATGTTGGTGTAGGAGGTGAGGGTGGAATACTCGAAAATGGTACAATACTACCCGATGTCGGTGGTTATCTTCCGATAATCGACCAGCAAAACGACACTGCTGGACCTTGTAGATATAGGCAAGCTATTCCGGTTGGAGGTAGAGGAAGACTGGATATCGATACAAATTTCGGCTTGCGAAGAAGCTTTCTTCCACAGGTATTTCAAGCATTTTTGTTATTGTTAGACCTTAGGGTCAGTGTTCATTAACTGTTGAAACCGATAAACCATGCAATTCGAAACAAACAAGTGAATCGGATAGAGGCCGGTTTGTTTATAAGGTTTTGGTTATTGAGGGTTTGGAACCTGGAACCTGGAACCAACTGGTTAGCCTTACCTATTTATTTTTTATTTTTTTAAATATGAAGTTATGCATATGAAGTAATTCACAAAGCATAATTTTGATTATAAACTTTTTGGCACAAAATAACAATTTTGAGAAAAAAAAAATAGATTCAAACCGTGAAACTGCTAAAACCGGTCGGCCCACAGACCTACGCAACCCGGCTGGCTTGGTTTGGTTTGTCGTTTTCCAGAACATTAGTTAGCGGTTTAGCCTATTTTTTGTCAACACTGCTTGAACATGAACCGGACACTGAACACCCCTACAATTGAAGTTATTTTTTTCTCATTGCGTTCATTAATTACTAGGGAAGTCGACGATACTCTCCTCTTCGACAACCGACTGCACAACAAATATTGATCAAGACAATATCTGAAGGCCCGGTTAGCGTACTCCTAGCAGGAGCACACACAAATTTAGGAATTTTTCTTATGACAAATCCGAGTTTAAAGAGAAATATCGATCATATTTACATCATGGGTGGTGCTGTGAGGTTGAATAATCCAACTAGCGACAATAGTAACATGTTTACCACCTATAGAAGTAATCCATACGGCGAATTTAACATCTTTAGCGACCCTTTTGCTGCGTACCAGGTAACAAAAAAATAAAAAAAATCGTCACTAAATGCCCGAATTTCGTCAATCTAATCCTAGTTTGCAGGTTATTCATTCCGGGATTCCAATCACCATTGTTCCATTAGATGCAACAAACACGATTCCTATTACCCGCGAGTTCTTCGAAGCATTTGAGCAAAATCAGCATACATACGAAGCGCAATACGTTTTTAAGTCGCTAAAGACGGCCCTTCATACTTTGTCTCTTGACTCCTTTAAGGTATGTAACATTTATTATTGACATTTTTGCTCATTGATGGGTTTATAAATGTTGATGTTTTCACAGAACTATTTTATGTGGGATTCGTTTATGTCGGGTGTTGCGACATCCACTATGCGTAACATACACGAAAAACACGAGGAAAATGAATTTGCGGAAATGGTGTACATGAATATTACTGTGATTACATCGAACGAACCGTATGGGATATCTGATGGCTCGAATACACTCTTTGATGACGATAAGATCCCGAAATTCAACTTGCTGAAAAATGGAGTTCATAGTGGTCATGTCCAAACAGGCATTCTAGATCCATTTTGTCTTCGTGAGAATCGGACAGGGATATGCAAGGTAACTAGTTAATTGCAAAATGTTGTATCCACAAAAGAACAAAATTTAATTTAATTATCGTTGCTATTTCGTCACAATTTTAGCGACGGAGTTACATTGATAATTAGTGACAGAAATTATATCCGTTAATATGTTACTACGCTAGCAAAAAATATAAGTTCTGTCACGCTTTAGAGGCAAATTGCAATGAAAAATCAACAGTCACAAATGCATCACTATCTTGTGAGTTGTCGCAAAATTCGATCACAAATACCCTATTTTATACTAGTGATAGAAAAATAAACAGTTGGGGAGAAAAAAGGTACAAGAACACGAGAATAATGTTGGTGTGATCTTGTATGCATTCTAATGATGTTGTCTTTAAACTACATAGGATGGTTATACCGAAGAAGTCACCGGACCGGATTCAGTACGTGTACGAGTTGCTACACGAGCAAAACCTAATCACGACAATACGAGCTCCTTGGATAGAGAATATTTTGTTAGTTTTCTTGATGTAAGTGGATATGAAAATGAAGCTCATCCTATGTATGACCTACGTTTTGAACTACTAATTCGACGAGTTTTGGTATGATTTTAGGTACTAAATCGCGCTCAACAAAAAGGGCGATTCAATTTCACATCCGAATTCCCTTATTACAAACAAGTTTTCTACAAACCAGATTTCAAAGGGAAAAAACTTGGGAAGATTGTCGTGTTTGATATGGATATGAGTGTGGGAGATTTCTTGGCTCTCTTTTATCTACTTAAAGTACCTGTCGAAGAAATTTATCTCAAGGTAATGTGATTCTAGTCATCACACAGTTTGAAAGTCGTCCATAGTATATTTTAAATATTACAGCCTAGTAAATTGTTTTTCTACAAATATCTAAATATATAGTGCAGTAATATTATTTTTGTCATCATAAGTAAAAAAAACGGTGTTTGTTTTATTTTAGGCGATATTAGTAACCGGAAGTGGTTGGGCGAACGCGGCAACAATAGACGTGGTGTATGATTTGTTACATATGATGGGCCGTGATGATATCGATGTCGGTTTAGGCGATTCTTTTGGTTTGAACCAATCTTATCCACACACCCCAAATGTTGGCGACTGTAAGTATTCCAAGGCCATACCACATGGAAGCGCGGGTCGATTGGACTCCGATACACTATATGGTCTTGCGCGTGATCTACCAAGGAGCCCAAGAAGGTAATCGCTTGTAATGTAACAATTAAATGTTATAATTTCAACCCATTTACTTAATAAATCAAGTAACTTGGATTATGTTTTATCTAAAATAGGTCAAATTTATCAAATCAAAAAGATTTGCCAAAAGTAATCACATGGAAACTCGTTAAAAGTCTATTTCTATTGCATGCAAACCACATGAGTTGTTTTCCACATATTTACCACTATTTTAATAATAGTGTAATTACTTATTCATTAAAGTTAAAACAATGGATGCCAAGGTGTTCTTGGTTAACCCAACCAGAAATGGTTTGTTTTAATCCATCCTTGACCTAAACATTTTGCTTCAATTTCGTTATGTCCACCCACCCATATTGTCACCTCTAGTCGAACTTAAAATGTGACTTCATTTGTAGGTATACATCGGCGAGCTCCTTTGAGTTTGGAGCTCCTGGTAACACGGATTTCCCTCAGCTTAAACAACCATTAGCATTAGAAGTTTGGAGATCATTAGTGAAGTCTATTGATGATGGATCAAGAGTTACATTCTTGTCAAACGGACCATTAACAAATTTAGCAAACATCCTACTTTCCGACCCTAATTCTAGCTCGATCATACAGGAAGCGTTTATACTTGGAGGACATAGCAACTACAAAAACAACCAAGAGAAAGGAAATGTGATCAATGTCCCATCAAACAAATATGCGGAACTAAACATGTTTCTCGATCCTTTGTCTGCCAAGACAGTATTTGATTCATCACTAGAGATCACACTCATCCCTCTTCATATGCAACGCAAAGTTTACGCATTTCCAGAGATGATAAAAAGATTGCAATCAAATAGCACAACACCTGAGACAAGTTTCACTCGACGTTTGTTGATGAGGCTTCATCACTTACACCAAAAGCATCAACTATATCGACATGTGGTATGCCATTAGAACTACCTTAATTTACTTCCTCTAGAATTCGTGTTACAAATTTTCTCACTGAAATCAATTTTAGGATATGTTCTTGGGGGAGATTTTAGCTGCCATTGTCGCTACCAACAATCAGAAAGTTTTGAATTCTACTTTCGAAATCAAGCATGTGAACATCTATGCAAAAGGGCAGCTATCTAGAGATGGAGAAATAATATTTAACAAACGTAAAAAGAAAGGGATTAAAGTATTGCAGGGTTTTAGTCATGTATCATGCTATGATATTTTTGCAGATCATCTTGTTAGAAGGAAACAGTCAGCTGTGTTAGGGAGCTTTGAAGAACAAAAAAGACGTTGGACGACTTCATTGTAGAACCACTGTTTTCAGAACCATATCGACAGTCCAGACCGAGAATCGGCATAGTTGAGTCTATTTGAACCAACTTCATTTTAACCGGTTGGTTACAGGCGAACAAAACTGGTTAATTAGTTGGACTGGGTTTCAATCTTATTTTATTTTTTTTTCCTTTCAGAATCACATTTGGTGATTCATTCACTTATTCAGACTCCGTTCTTGTTTTGTTAAATCCAACAAATGATTAAATTGTTTCATATCATGTTTCGAGTCAGTTGAATATATTTTTAATATTTAAATTAATTATTACTTTGTCTGGTTTTAAAACCAGACTGACTGACTAATGTGACAGGTAGACATATACTCTTAGCCTTGTTTATAAATTTTCAAACAAATTAACGCTCATATCTTGACTAACTCTTTATACTTAACCTTACATATATTTGGAGTTGTAAGGTTGTAGAAAGTAAAAGATATGGAGAGAACATTAAGGGCGAATACGGGTGGTGCCAGTTCATCTTGGATGAGAGGTGAGGTTTTACGATTATTCTATTGTCGTGCCTTCGGGCGGATGGAGGTCAGGGTTCCGCGTATCTGGGAGAGCCAACGGGCTAGCGGCAGTCGAGTATTCGATCTTGACCACAGCGCCCGATGTCACGGTGGTTGGCACGTAGTTCCTTGTCATTCAAAAAAACACACACTAGAACGACTCTACAGTGGCGGACCCAGGAATTTTTTCCTAGTGGTGCGGAATATTTTCAAAGATTTTAGGCCCCTAGCTGTATAAAAATATCGGTTCATAGCGGGGCCGGGTCGGATCATGTAAGACAAAAGAACATCAAACTAAAGTTTATAAAAATAGAGTCGGACTCTATTGTTGTATATATAATGGAAACTAATAACAAGAGCTTTAAAGAAACAAACCTATCTGCTACTTGCATAAAAGAAGGAAAAATAAACAGAAACAAACCCACGTAAACTCTAGCATATTCATTTCTCCATGATCTTATAATATTATATTCTTCAATAACCCACGTTTATTTCTCCAATTTACTCGGTCAGGCTCTTTACTGGTGCTTCAACTACGTATGGAAAACACGTGCTCAATGACCCTTTTACCCCAGATTTATTTGCACACTTAATCAACATGCTGACCCGAATTGAACCATGACACCCGTGAACAAACTCGATTAACCCAACAAATTGTTAATCGACAACATAACTGACTAGCAGAGAAATTGTTGTTTTAAACAAAAATACGACTATCAACAAACTACTGTAAATGTCCTCTCAAGTTATATCATCATATATGTCAAATACACAAAATCAGGAACAATAATATGTATGAATACTGACAGCCTTAAGCAAGTTCAAGATACAGCAGAATAATGGCTGCACAGAGCCGTTAATCACCAATCAGTCACTGCAGAAAATCAACCAGATGATCTGCGTTTATTGAAGGTCAAGCACGGCACTAGAAAACTCTCGAACACAAGGGGCAAAGCTCTGAATGTTCTAGAGAGATAGGCAGAACAGCATCAGCGACTTTAAAGATATAAGCAGACAAGGAGATGAGTTGATGTCTTGTGGTTCTTCGTGTATTTTCCAAGGCCAGACCTCCGAAATATATATAAGCAAAGGGCTTTTGCCCTACTTGAATCGGCCCAATGCAGCAGCCCAAAAAGTCCAGCAAACAGCAACGGTCATATGAAAACAAAAAAAGGAAATGGATAAATAAATCGCATATAATGGAAACATATTGAATTGAAAGGAAAGAATGATATTGACTAAATATATATTTCAACACCCCCCCCCCCCCCCCCCCCAAATCAATATGCAAAACAGTCAAACAAGCCAAGATTTTTACAAACCTTGTCATGAGCTTGAACCGGCAATCCTTTTGTAAAGACATCTGCAGTTTGATTTTCAGAAGAAACACCGACAGTCTTAATAACCCCCTTTGAAATCTTTTCTCTTAAAAAGAAGAGATCAATCTCAAAATGTTTGGTACGCTCGTGGAAAACAGGGTTAGCAGCAATGGATATAGCTGCTGTATTGTCACAAAATAAGGAGACAGGAAGTTTAATATCAACTTTGAGTTCTTTTAGAATGTTAAGGAGCCAAAGAATTTCAGATGTCGCAGCACACATCGCACGATATTCTGCCTCAGCAGAAGATCTGGAAACACTTGACTGTTTTTTGCTTTTCCATGAAATAAGAGAGTTACCTAAGAAAATACAAAAACCAGTGACAGACTTTCTAGAGTTAACACACTTACCCCAGTCAGAATCCGCAAAGGCTTTCAGGTCTAAAGATACCCCCTTTTTAAACAGAATACCATTTCCAGGAGACCCCTTAAGATACCTTAAGAGTCTCAAAGCAATTTTAAAGTGAGCATTAGTGGGACTATGCATATATTGACTTAGATAGTGCACAAAATAGGCAATATCAGGCCTTGTGTGAGAAAGATATATTAATTTTCCCACTAACTTTTGATAAACAGAGATATCCAATAACACTTGATTATCTTGTTCACATAAATGCGTTAAAACATGATTAGCTTCAATAGGACTGTTCACAGGTTTACACCTAGTCAAACCAAACTCAGCAAGTAAGTCAAGACAATATTTTCTTTGAGGCAGACACAAACCATCTTTGGTTTTTAACACTTCAATCCCAAGAAAATATTTTAGCATTCCCAAATCTTTAATTAAAAACTTAGATTTAAGGAGCGATTTTATTTTAGCGATTTCAGTTGAACAACTACCAGTTATGATAATATCATCCACATAAACAAGTAAAATAATAAACACGGATTTACTTGTTTTGACAAACATGGAATGATCACACTTACTTTGTTCGAAACCAAGATCAAGTAACACATTAACAAGCTTCTCGTTCCACATTCGAGGAGCTTGTTTAAGACCATAAAGAGATTTCTTAAGTTTACAAACCTTATTTCCATGGTTGGATTCGTACCCATCAGGAAGAGTCATATAGACTTCTTCATTCAAATTTCCATATAAAAAAGCATTATTTATGTCAAGTTGATATAAATCCCAACCATTATTAACAGCAATAGTTAGGACACATCTGACAGTGACCATTTTCACAACAGGTGAAAATGTCTCAAAAAAATATATCCCCTCCTTTTGACTAAAGCCCTTAGCCACAAGCCTAGCCTTATACCTTTCTATCTCACCTGAGGCTTTATACTTAATTTTGTATATCCATTTACAGCCTATAGCTTTCCTATTAGGAGGCAAATCAACGATTTCCCAAGCATCATTTCTGTGTAAAGCTTCTAATTCATCATTCATAGCGTCAACCCAGTTCTTATCAGACTTAGCCTCAAAAAAAATTTAGGCTCAGAACTTTTATTAAGCACAGAAGCAAAGCAAAGATTACATGGATCTAAATTAGCATAGTTTAGCACCTTTTCAAGACCATATTTAACTTTACCATCAACAATATAGTCATCAAGTTTAGAAGGAAATTTGGTATTTCTGGAAGACCTCCTAGGAACAGTATTAGTTTGACCTACATTATCTCCCTCAGAATTATTAGAAATATCCTCAACTTCATTATCATGCTCAGCCCTGTCCATATGTTCATCAGTGACACTTGATTGCTGCGAAGCAGCCTTACCTAAAATCTCACTAGATTCAACATTGGACTGCTGAGACCTATGATCAGAAATACACAAAATCAGGAACAATAATATATATGAATACTGACAGCCTTAAGCAAGTTCAAGATACAGCAGAATAATGGCTGCACAGAGCCGTTAATCACCAATCAGTCATTGCAGAAAATAAACCAGATGATCTGCGTTTATTGAAGGTCAAGCACGGCACTAGAAAACTCTCGAACACAAGGGGCAAAGCTCTGAATGTTCTAGAGAGATAGGCAGAACAGCATCAGCGACTTTAAAGATATAAGCAGACAAGGAGATGAGTTGATGTCTTGTGGTTCTTCGTGTATTTTCCAAGGCCAGACCTCCGAAATATATATAAGCAAAGGGCTTTTGCCCTACTTGAATCGGCCCAATGCAGCAGCCCAAAAAGTCCAGCAAACAGCAACGGTCATATGAAAACAAAAAAAGGAAATGGATAAATAAATCGCATATAATGGAAACATATTGAATTGAAAGGAAAGAATGATATTGACTAAATATATATTTCAACAATATCAATGTGTAGCTTGGCCAGGAGAGTATTAAATCAAGAAAAAAGATAGCCTCTTGGTTAGGAGGTCAACAATCGAAACTGTAGTCGGAACATATCAAACACTACGAATATATGCCAGCAACATATCATGAATGGAATGTAAGTCAAACTCAAGATGTTTCATACATTGGTGAAACACAACAAAAGAGAAAACGAAAAACGATTACAAATCAAAAGAGAACAATGAAAACAACAAACAATGAATACACTAAAGTTGTCAAAATCCAGACAAAGTGTATGTACGAGTGAATATATTAAACTACGTGAATAATGCACAACATATTTACACTATATGCACCAAATTTTGTTAAAAAAACTAATATATTGTAGTGAATACATTAAAGTAATAATTCAATATTGAATTCATCAGATGATCCACTAAACTATACTCATGATCTACATAATGTATACATCAATAAATACACTAGACTATGCCTAGAAGGCTAGTGTTGTACATTAATAAATGAATACACAAGAATATGTCAATCATCCACTATATTCACCCGTTAATATATTAAACTATTAGCAAAATCTACATGTGCATATGTAGGAAGTGGATTCATATTTTATTATAAATTATAAGTAATAAAATATATAATAACAATATTGTCGTTATTTGTATAGTATAAATATAGTAGTACAATACCGGTTACGAAACTACATGAAAATAAACATACAATTGCAATTTTCTATATACTGAGCTTGATTCAAAATGTGTCTCCAGTGGTTGCTTCAAATGGCATTCTTCTAGTATCCTTGACTCTACATTCATCCCATTGAGTATCAACCATGTTCCTTGAATGCAACAATTAGGACACTAAAGGTTGACATTTTGGTTGAGTATCTTGTTAGACACGGGTCACTTATAATAGATTTTGAGTCTCTTCTTAGACAAACGTCTTTGTTTCCAGGGTACAACAACTGAACAGTAGTTGTACTGTTGAAGATGGCTCTCACGCCCGAGACTGCACCGGATATAATGGTGTTTAGAAAAAGTGAAAAGAAGTTGTGTGAAAGAAACAAATTAGAGAGTGTTCCTCTCTATTTTTTTCATGGAACCATCCATTGAGTGTATTTCTCTTGTATTCTCTATCTATAGATGAACCATCTAATTTGATATATACACACTTACGCAAGACTTATTCAACCCGCTGCTCGGACTAAACAATTGGTCTAAACTATTAACCAAGATAAACAATTAGTGTCCAAAATATTTAGTGAAAACCCCATTTTCACTAAAATTCCCAACATCTTCAATATTAAATACACTAATGTATACTAATAATTCACTTTTACTGAATGCAAGCTATCATCGCAAACATAAATCATTAATCATAAATATATATTGTACCCTGTAGGTTAATTTTGGGATAGCTTGGAGTGGTTCTTGGGAAGTATACAATACATAAGTAAGGATATGTATGGTAGGACTAAAACTAGTGTTCGTTCACCTGTAAGGTTTCTTCATTGTGGAGGTGAGACTCCACCAAGGGTCTGTGTTGAGTATGTTTCTTTTTTTTTTCTTTTTTTGGTTTTGGATGAGATGTCAAAGTTAAATCAGGAGACAGTTTCATGGTACATGATTTTTGCAAATGATATTGTGTTAGTTGTAGAGACTAAGAGAGTGTTTGGTGTTGCGTTTTCAAAATAGATTATGCGTTTTCAAAATAGATTTTGCGTTTTCAAAACTGGGTTTTAAAAAAGCATGTAGCTACATGCTTCTCCAAAACTACGTTTTGGAGGCAGATAATCACTTTTTCATCCAAACATTTTTTTAGATTATTTATGTTTTACAAACGCAATAATCAAATAATCACTTCAAAACGTAATCCCAAACACCCTCTAAACAGAGCCTAAATGTGAGGTTAGATGAGTGACGAATAACTTTAGTGGACAAAGGTTAAAGCTTTAGTTATCTAAGACTGTTGATGACTGTCGTCAGAGTCAATCAAAAACCTAATTAAACTAAGTAGATAGCGTAAGTAGGGTAGCGTATCCACGGGGAATTTGCGGTTAGTGTTTAACTAGAAAATTATTATATATTAAAGAAAAGCAACTCTCACCCAGAATCCTGATTGCAAGTTTAACACACAAACCCATTACAGATTTATAACAACACATAGACATGGACTTGGAATTAATAACTTTGATTAATTATTAGGGATAGTTTTTAAGATTCACCATACAACCTAATAACCCGTTTAATTATACCAATTACCCACCAATTTACCAACCCGCTAACAACGCAAGTATGTTGCCAATACGCTTGATAAACGACATACAATTCAAATATAATAAACGTTTCACAAAATCAACACAAGTGGTCAAGATTTACCAGTTAATAAGAATCAGAAAAACAAAGTTTAAAGTGAAAATCTAGAAATCAATCATCTGGGGAAAGTCACATAAGATAAAGGTAAAGTCCTCCAAGTTTCAGATTCTAGGTTCACATCAAACTCAGTTTAATCATTAATTGGACACCACGTAGACATGATGCTGAAAAGTCGGTTAATTTAAGTGGTAATCAAAAACAGGTCTTTGTCATCAGATCCAGATTAATTACCCTATTTACTAATGTGAGTCAACCTACTCTATGTCACCCAACAAGCTACAAGGTTTTGTCATCAACCGAGCAAGTTGTAAAACTCAAACACATGCAAATAGTTTAAAATAATTAACTCATCAAATTGTTTATAGATGTCGTCAATGTTAAAAACGAATCCAAACATGAAAAAACCTGAGAAAAGTATTAAAACCTACGAACCGTACGCTTGAAGAAAGCCACCTAAACGCTCATGCCTTGAACCATGTGCAGCCGCCAAAAGTTGGCTGCCCTTCCGTGCGTGCCCTCTCTTCTTGCGTCCTCTTCTTCATAGTTGTCTACAAACAAAAACTTCTCTCCCTTTATTTTTTTGTCCTCCAATGATAATTAATAATTCTCTCTTATTCAAATCGGCCCACATTTTGGGTTTTAAGAAAACCTTGTTTCTCAATCTGTTTTAAACGATTTTTATGATGCCATATATTATTCCAACCCAATTCCCAAAGTGTGTTGTATACGTACCAGTCAAAGCCGCCTTTGTCCCTCAATGCTCGTTCACAAATAATCACATGCGCTGCTTTCATTTCTAACCGTAAGCTACGTTATAAAACGTAAGTTACGGTATTCGATTTCTGTTTCTTTTATTTTCTGGCCAATTCCACTAAACCGTAGACTACGAAATCAAACCGTACGCTACGGTTGTTGTCTGCTGGAGCCTTCTTGTTCACCCATCTCCATCGTAGGCCACGGTTTAATAACCGTAGCTTATGTCGCTATTCATGAGTCAATATTTCAACACACAATTTTCATAGAATGACAACTAGGCCCCTAGACTTCATTCGTTCATAATTCTTGCACATTCGAGGTATCTTTTCGACCGAGACATCTACCGAATGATGTGATTCACTTGATCATCGTACTCGGTAGTTCCGTTTCATCACCAAGTATCCGAAATTCACCAAGTTAAGCGATTAACCTTTTGACTCGTAACGGCTCACGAACAACGTAGTGTGTCTCGTTTATCATCCTCGAACATTCTGCATCATCACCATGTGTTCGAACTTCACCATATTACGCATTTTACCTTGTATCAACCTGTCGAACCCGCTTTTTAGATCGTTCTCTCTCGTTTACTTGTTTTAATACCTGTTAGTCACAAAAACACTACAACACAATAAATATATAAAGTATATGAATTAATATATTTAATACGCTAAAACCCGACACAATTTATTATATAATACTACATATTTTGATCTAACATCAACTGTGTCTCTTTAATGTGATTCCAGTTGGTGAAGGAACAACAAGGATCCTATGATCACCATTGAGGGTCAAGTTGTTTTGCATGCAAAGAAGTTCAGGTTTTAGGATCATTTTTAATAAGGGATTGGCAGAACTAGCCCACTAAATCAGGGGTATCCCAAAAAATAAACATTGTCGTGCAATAATACAATATTAAAAAAACGACAATAAATAAATAAAGTGAAACAAATAACTAATAGATTTGTTCACTTATTTTTTTCATAACTTGAAATCGTTCCATCACCTTGTCGTCTTTTACTTTATGAAAAAAATCATTTTTCGACCGCACAAACCATGACATTGTTCAAAAATTCTAGGCCTATTCGATTACGTAAATCCGTTTTGACAAGCTTCAATTTAGAAAAACATCTTTCAACGGTTGCGGTTGCAACCGGTAAAACCAAAGCTACCTTCACTACCCGATAAACCAAAGGACAAAAACTATGTGTTTCCGTTTCAACCATAAGACGCGCAAGATCACTTATTCCTTTCAACTTTGCAAATCTATCATCACGGCGGTGTGGATCGTCTCGAATCTTTGGCAATCAAGACGGATCGTCATAAAACGAGACGAGAGGGAGTCGACAGTTCAGTTATTCTCACCTGTATAGGCTTGAAAGTGTTGTCGGATTGTCCTCCAAAAAGGATCTCTCGAGCGCCTACCCGACGTGTGGTGGCTCAAAGCTTCGACCCACGGCTCGCAAAGTGCAATATCTTCTTCTTCAGTCCACGCAACGGCTGCTATCCTCAGTTTTTTTTGGGTGAAGTGGAACGGCGTTCAGAGTATGTATAAATTTGGGTGAAGTGGTGGAGTTTGTAATTTAAAAATGAAGAAGTGGGTTGCATTTATAGTTTAAAATTAGAAATTTTTTAAAAGGTAAGTTTTTTAAAATTTTGAAAGTTGTAGTTGCATTTAGTATGGATGCCGCTAGTGACGTAACGAGTCAAAATCTCTCAAAACCTTTCAAAATTAGAATGTTGGTTTAATGAACCTTAATCTAATGAATCCTTACACTCGAATAGGTATAAACCACATGCTATCCGATCTACGCTTAATCTAGCGAACCGATCCTATTCTTAAGTAACTGATCGTGTCTAAGGAACTAACCTATGACCCGTATACATTCTAACAGATAACTTATTTTGTTCACTTCGGACTATAAAACCCCCCCAGATATTCAGCCTTGAGTTTTAATACTCTCACTTACGGCTTTTGCTATAATAAAACCATTATCGGTTGGAAGCTAGCAAAAAGGTAAATATTCTTAACTTATTTTGTTTTAAAACTTGGGGTATGACGAATACGCCACTTGGAGCGGGTATTATATAAATGAGCCACCTATGATTTGCTCATAAATATAAGAACTCTGTTTAATCTATTTTACTTGATAACTGAAACAACTGGGGGTTGTAGGTCCGTTTTTCTCGGAGGCTCGATTATGAAACCTAGTCCTTGTTTATCACAAACACAATCACGAGTGCAGAATCCCCGTGACGATGCAAACCAAACAAAGTATAGCAAAGACACAAAGTAACAAAAAATTCACTTTAGATTAAAAGGATGAGAACAACATCAAACATATACACACAATGCTTGAAGGATAAACTCTCAGTTTCTCTCTATGCTCTCATGCTGAACACAGTAGAACAAGTGTGCTATTTATACTGCAGCCCAGCCCGTTACACTACGAAGAATGTAATTAGGCCCACGAAGAAATAGGTTCTTCGTGAACTGTTTCCACGAAAGACCATGTGACGAAGAAGGGGTTCTTCGTCACACACCATATACGACGAAGAAGGTTCTTCGTGACAAAAGACATCCCACGAAGAATTGGTTCTTCATGGGGAGGCTGCATGACAGAAAAGCTACAAACTATTAACAGTTTGCAGCAAACATAACACGCATACAAACAAACAAACATAACAGACCAACATAATGCAACATGCATTAGTTTAAACATACAATACAAAGAGACAAACGTCGTACTAAGTTAGATAGGAGGATATCCGACTTGGTCGACTCGACGGAAACATTACAGACTCGATAACAAAAGACCATACTATTACATCGTAAATAAGAACAAGTTACAGACACAAAAATATGTACCAACAAACTCCCCCTTGTCTATTACTTGGTCTCCGATCTTTGTTCTTCAATCTTTGTTCTTCAATCTTCACTGCTTCTCCGACCGTGAGCTGCCGGTGTGAATCCCGCGATAAAAACAGAAACAAGCGACGCGTTGAAATAGTAACTCTTGATGTGCGTCCTTGTCTTCGTAGAATATGTTTTGACGAAACAGTTTGTTGATATCGGCAGCAAACATGTTGATTATCCACATCGGATCGAGCATGCGGAAATTTTCTTGATCGTCTTTGAACACAATAACGGTCTTGTGCGTATTGGAGTCATAACACCACAACGCCATATTTTCCAAGAAGTTTTGCTTCATCGGCATCAGTGGGATCCTGTCCATAACCTTCGCCGGCTGATAAACAAGCTTGTATCTTGCCGTGTTGGTTGACAGATCCAAAGTGTACTTTATCTGCTGATACATAGGAAATTGTGGCTTGTATAACTCGTCTTTCCAGCCTATCCTCCGATTATCTTCAACTTGCGAGCAAACAACGTTGCTCCTTCAAACTTTGAACGATTAATCAACTCCAGCTTTGTCAATACTGCAACATCATAGAACGGTAAGGACAGAATGCCAAGAAATGATCTGAAATACTGAATGCCGTGTTCACGTTTCACGGCCATTCAATGGATTTCTTTTACAAACATCCAGCTAAGTATCTTCCCGTGCAACTTTTCTTTCTCGTATTTCAAATAATCGACTTGAGCTTCAGCAGGTGTAGGCTTTGTAACCTTGGAAAGGAACTGTTTTCTCCATTCTGTGAACGAATCAGGTGAATTATCTGTAGAATAACGATTTTTCAACTGTTCGTCGATATCATCCACATTTTCTTTCAACCAATCTTCATTGAAAGGAATGAAATCTGTTCCATCTTATCTCACATAAGTAGACTTGTTATTATCACCTTCAAAGACAATCTCTTCAAGATTTTCTAACTCTGCTATTTCGGGTTCACTGGGGATCTGATCAATAGCAGCATCTTCTACTGCTTTCATTTCATTAAGCTCTAAAATTTGTTCATCCGTGAAGTCAGATATTAATTCTCCTTCTTCCAGTTCTTCACCAGTCACTGGGTGTACACTCTTCAGTGCAAGATCAGCAGATTCAAGAATCGAATCCTTACCAGCCGAGGAGCTTTCAACATAATGACTGTTCTCTAGCTGTTGCATTTCTTCTTGAGTGCCACCGGAGGTTCCTTGTGTAGTCACGATCTGTTGAGGCTTGTCAACCATGATCTAAGAAGACTCTGAAGCCCCTCGTTGTTGAGATGATGCTGAAGTGTAAGGATTTCCAGGGTCTTCTTTGTCTTGGTCACGCTTTCGTAAAATCTCCAGTTGTTTGCACCTTTCAGACCATATAATGTTGACGTGCTTGGCGCAAAGCTCGACATTATCTTTAATCATTTTGAGCCCTTCAGTCAATGTGGTATTTCTGGAATAATACCACTCCCTCATGTCGTCATGCTTTGCCTTAAGTGAATCAGCAACTCGTTGAACCTCAGTACTCCTTTCTTTCAATCGGTTCATTTCAATCCCACGAGCATTATCAGCTGCACGCATCTTCAATAATTGCCGCTCTCGTACATCATCAGCAGCCTTTAGACTTTAGCTATGTAATTTCTGCTTGTTGGCGTTCAACAACGGATTTTAACGTATTGATCTCCAACTGTTGCTTGATCAAATCGCTTCTTGTAACATTCATGAACGCCGATTGTCTGTCAATCTGACCTGCAGCAGCTTGCAATTGAGAAAATAAGAAATCTACCTTTTCGTCTGGCTGCATTTCAGAAAATTCTTTGTCGGCGTTCTGAGCTGTGCTGAGAAGTAGTTGCTCGGATAGTAGATGCCATTGTGCGCGTAGGTTCAGCTTGTGGCGTAACCGTTGGCGTTTCAACTGCTGAAGTAACCACAGGAGGTGGTTTAGTTGATCTTGGAGGAGATGATATCATAGCAGAAGCTTCTTCGACCGTGAGTCCATAGTTCGGATTCATTTCTGCTACGTGAATAGGTTCTTGTTGTGACACTGTTGGCTGTACAGATGAAGCACCGATGTACCTCCTGCTCTTTTATTTCCTACGAGCAGCAGTTTGTTTCTTCTTCAAACGTTCAGCTTCAGTATCATAAGGTACATAATCAGCATCCTCCCCCTGTCTAATCTTTCTCACTTGTCTTACACCACGATCGTCGAGATAGAATTCATATCCTGGTTCTGGATGATTATCGTCAGAATCAGAATCTTTTTCATCACCTCCAGCAGAACTAGCACCAGTTGCACCAGCTGCAGATGCACTAGTAGCACCAGTATCTCCACCAGCACCAGCATCATCGTCATCATCATCACTGTCACTTTCAGTAGAATCACTGAAAATCTTAATCTTCTTGCGTCCAAACTTATCTTCCATCATCTTTTCAACTTTGGCTCTTCGTCGTCCGATTGGCTGTCGTTGTGACGCCATTTATCGTTTGCAGGAGCGACGTAATCTTTCTTATCAAGAGCACCGATCATCTTCCTTGGAGGTGTGCTTTCTTTGTACATATTTGCTGCAACACCCCTGAATATATTTAAAGAATGCTCTATCATAGCATCTATCTTCAAAATATCGTTGTCGGCTTTCGGAAGATTCGGATGTTGGACGTTCATTATCATTTGTAAGAATCTAGGATACATCCAGAACTTGTTCCCTGTCGTACGCGCACCCGTTCTCTTTAGATTCTCTTTCATGTTTGCGTAGATATACTTGGAAATACTAAACGGCCTGTTTAGTACCAAGGCCACCATTAATCCGACCAAATCATTGCCTGCCATATCATAACCAGCACGACGATTGCTCACACATTGAATAAGAACATGCAATAGGAACTTGTAACGCGTAGGTAACCAGGCTTTGTTGATCTGACCACCAAAGATATCACCGGTACATTTCATCTAAAGTAAACATCCCCGCGTGCACATAATCGGAACAGAATATTGTGCATTTGGATCATCTTGAAGTTCCAACACGGTGTTTAGAATATCTGGAGAGACATCCACGTTCAATTGGTTAACTTGCCTTGAATAAGCTCCTTTCCGTCAACTTCAATCACGTTAGCTGAATTCCATAATTCTTTAACAAGAGACTTGTACACCGGTGTTGAAAAGGTAATAGCTTTGTTGATCCGAGATTCCCTTAGCCATTGAGTGATCTCCTTAAATTCAGCAATCTTTCCTTCAGGATCAAGATACGCGATCATGTTGTGTCATGGTTCGGACATGGTTTGTTCTTCTGTTTTGTTTGTTTTCTTAGTCGCGGGTTTGTGTTTCTGTTCTTTCAGAGCCATTCTGTACACGAAAAACATCCACTACGAGTCATAAGAATATAATACCTGCAGAATACATATATCTATACATGTTCATGTAAACTGTAGATAGTGAACATGTATAAACATACATACAGTGAAAGTGTAATACAACTGAACAACATGAAAATTTTTCTAAGTGTTGGCCCACGAAGAACTGTCATTGTGGCGAAGAACCCCTTCATGGCGAAGAACTGGTTGTTCGTCGTCATTACCCACAAAGAACCAATGGTCAATAAAAGTCAACAGAATTCAACGAAGAATAGTTATTCGTTGACTATGGGGGTCTTTCGTCAAACGGGTTTTTCATCATAAACAGTTGTGATGAAATAGGTTCTTCGTCAATTAGGTTTTTCGCCCAAATTGAATTTAGGGATTTTTCGTTACAATAGTTTTTCGCCGATCATCGTTGAATCAACAGTTGATTCAAAACAGCAAAACAACAAACACTTGTTAAACACAAACATGAAGATCCCAAAACCCAGAAGTTTAACCAACATCGGTTTGAACAAGAAAAACATACCCAATCCTTAAAAGAATAACAATGACCCAAACCCCTGTTTTAACACCCAAATCAAAAACCAAAATGATGTACCAATCTACATACAGTTATCATATTTATTCAAAAGATCAAGAAACAAACAGACAACAACATGAGATATATGAAATACAAAAATATTACGGAGTCTCTGAGGGTTTCATAAACAATCGACCAAAAATAGAGGGTCTTAATGGTTTTAATCATGTTAATGGTCCCTTTTTATACCTTGTTTTGATAAAAATCACAGAGAAAAACAAAGGTTCTTTAGTCGGTTGGGCGTATGGGTGTTAGCGTGTAGAAGAAGATGAGCAGTTGATGTGGGTTTGAAAAAGTGGGATCAATAATGCACTGGGTCCCCTTTTATAATCTGACCCTCGACGAAGAACTGAGTTCGACGAAGAACTGGAGTGGGCCGATGAACAACCTTAATGGGCTTAAATAGTTAGCCCATAATGAAGGTCCACGAAGATCCTAGGTTCTTCGTGAAGACCTTGACGAAAAATGGTTCTTCGTCGTGATAAGGTTTTTCGTTGACCAAAAGAGGTTCTTCGTTGACCTTTCATACACAAAATCACCAAGTCTCTGAATTTTGAACAGATTGAACATATTTTCTTTTGTGTTAAGTTTACCAATTGCAAAAGGATCTTTATGAAGTAGTGAAATCACAAACAAGTCGGTTTCGGCTTTCCGGCAGAAAACATTCGAGTTTAAACTTCGGCTAATCAAAAAGAAACTTTGCAAAAATTACACTAAAACTGGAATTGAAATGCGGTAAACTAAACGACAATCAATAATAAGCAATAAAAAACTGTACAAAAACAAACTTTTTGCGGGTTTCTAGGTAAAAGAATCAAACCAGCTTACGGTCTTTGTCAACATGGTTTTTGTTTCGGTTTAAAGCTTTAGATAAGTATACTACCTCAATTATCGATATTTTTGTCCACATAAGCTCAAACTGATCAGATGTAATCATAATTAGGAGATACGATTTACAATATGAATTATACTTACAAGTTGATGTTCATCCACTCACGACACATTCTCGTATCAAGGTATGCACAAGAGTTCATCTTACCGGTGAGTATACCGCTTATCATCTGTTTGACCGTATAAAAAGATGTGAGATACTCACTTATTTTTTATTGAAAACAAGCCCTATGTGATAGAATCACTTATTGACGAGGAACTTGATTTTCAGATGCATGAGGCCGCAGGAGCAAGTCCGTGAACAGGTTAGTACCAACGTACAGACAAGGAGACGAACTTGACTCCCGCAAGAAAAATGTGATATATTATCACTTATTTTGTTTGGACATGTAATTGTTGATCACTTATTGAGGTCGTATGCAATATGTACACGTATCTATAGTATCATGGAAGATCTAGACTTCGTCTCCGTTATTTTTCGGTAAAAGATACAACCATGATACCCAGATGATAAGACAGCATAAAGACCGTATATCTCAGAACCTCGGCAATCAATCAAACTAAATTCGGTACTAAGACCATATTCCAATGAATGGTTCCCACCTGACTTGAAGTCTGTTAGGTTTATATCATCCTGCACATTTTAATCTGATTGTGAGCCTACCGATAAATCATTAGTAGAGATACTTATCATTTTCTAATTTTTCTTTTTACATTATTGACCATGTTGACTGACCACACCAGTGAATCTCATCACTTTCTCTTATCCAAGAAACTCATTTTTGTTTTTCTATTTTTTTTTTTTTTTTGAATTTTTGATTTTTCAAATGTAAAGACACAGAAAGTAAAGACATATTTTTGGATTTTTGACTTTTTCACATGTTTTTGTATTTTCTTGAAATTTCTCCCCCTAAAATGCGAAAAGGTAACTACAACGAAAATATTTTTGTATTTTTAGAGTTTTTAAAGAAAATATTTACGAAAAACGATTAGCCAAAGAAGTTTTACTCGGGTTTCTCCTAAATGCCATTGACCAAAATAAGATAATCAAAACGTGAGTTATCAAAAGCTTTAGTGAACAGGTCGGCACGTTGGTGATCAGTGTGGACTTTAACAACATCGATAAGTCTTTTATCAAAACAATCACGTATGAAGTGATATTTAATTTCGATGTGTTTGGTCTTGGAATGCTGCACAAGATTTCTAGTGATTTGCAAGGCAACATTATTATCAACGAAAATAGAAGTAGATAGGAATTCAAAACCGTAGTCGCGCATTTGTTGCTGGATCCAAAGAACTTGGGAGCAACAACTTGAGGCAGCAATGTATTCAGCTTCACAAGTTGATGTAGCGACACAAGTCTGCTTCTTGCACTGCCATGTGACCAGGCGATTTCCTAAAAACTGACATCCAGCCGTTGTGGATTTACCGTCGATTTTGAAGCCACCAAAATCAGAATCACTGAACGCGATCAACTCGAAGCTATCATCCCTAGGGTCCCAGAGAACGGTGTCCGAGAAATTCTTCAAATAGCGGAAAATCCATTTTACAGCTCCCAGATGTGAGGCCTTCGGGTTGGCTTGATATCTTGCGAGCAGGCGCGTAGGATACATTATGTCGTGCCTTGAGGCTGTGAGATACATTAGAGATCCGATCATTGCGCGATAATATGAAGAGTTAATGCTTTCACCCTTCAAATCCGGAGTAATCCCGTGATTAAGTGGAAGTGGGGTACCAATGGGCATTGCATCAGACATCTGGAACTGGCTCAAGATGTCACCAACATATTTAGTATGATGGATGAATATCCCAGACTCAGTTTGTTGAACTTGTAGGCCCAAAAAGAAATTCATGTCCCCCATTGTGCTCATCTCGAATTTTTCTTGCATAACACGCTCGAATTGCCTGCACAAAACATCGTTAGTTGAACCAAATATGATATCATCAACGTATACCTGAACCAACAGAAGATCTCCATCCCGTTCTTTGATGAAAAGAGTGAAATCAATAAGACCTCGCCGAAAACCATTCTTCACAGATAGTTAGATAAGGTTGCATACCAAGCTCTCGGTGCTTGATGTAAACCGTAGAGAGCTTTGTTGAGCAACCAAACCCGATCAGGATGAATAGGATCTTCAAAACCCGAAGGTTGTTCGACGTGCACCTCTTCTTCAACCACACCATGTAAGAAAGCACTTTTCACGTCCATCTGGTAGACCTTGAATCCTTTAAATGAAGCATAAGCTAGAAAGATCCGAATGGCCTCAAGACGTGCAACGGGTGCATAAACTTCATTGTAATCAATCCCTTCGATCTGACGAAACCCTTGAACTACTAATCTTGCCTTGTTTCGAATGACTACTCCACGATCATCCTTTTTGCATTTGAAAACCCAACGGGTGCCAATTTTCTTGTAATTTTCAGGTTTTTCAACAAGTTTCCAGGCACCCAGCTTCTGGCATTGTTGCAGTTCCTGCTGCATAGCTTCCACCCAAGAATTATCCTTTAGAGCTTCTTTCCAAGACTTTAGTTCTTCTTGTGAGACAAAACACGCGAAGGACCAATCATTTTGTTAACCTGATTCTCTGATAGCTGAATACAAACCAGCATTCTGGTTGTTTCTCAGTTAATTACGCGTCTGCACTCCACTTTGGACATCTCCAATAATATTCTGCTGCAGATGAGTATCATGAATTCTTGTTTTAGGAACATCAGGAACACGAGTATTAATACCCAAATTGTTAAGATTAAGATCAACAACCAAATCCATGCTTGGCATAGACATAGATGCGGATGCATTTCCTTCAGCAATGTCTACATTCTGCACATGAGTAGTTGCTTCAGAAGCACCTTGAACAGGAGCAACCGGAGCCGAAGAGCCTTCATTCGCATTGTGGAATTCATTATCTTCCGATGATACATTGTAATCAGCAGCATCTTGAAATTCCTCATTTTGAACAATATTGTTAACTAAATTAGAAGCTTGAGGGTTAACAACAATTGGTCGCACCAAAGACGAGTCAACTGCATTATCACATTCCAGCAGAATTTGAGCAGCTGCAGATGCTTCATCAAAGGTTGGTAGATTAAAGGAGTCGAATAGCCCATCATAATCGAACATCCAAGGATCACCCGGAGCTCTTACAGAATTAGTATACCTTTGAACCTTTACTTCACCCAATAACTCAATCTTTTTGGTTGTCAAATTCCAGACACGAAAATTCAGAGTAGCATATCCAAGGAAGAATCCCTCGATAGCCTTGGCGCCAAACTTTCCGTGCGGTTCAATCATAGTGCATGGACCGCCAAAAGGTTCTAAGTAAGAAATGTCCAGTTTCCTTTTGTGTAACAGTTTGAAACAAGGCTTATCATGCCTTTTAACTGTGAGAACTCTGTTTAAAGTATAGCAAGCAGTAGCCACAGCCTCCCCCCAGAACTGAACAGGAAGTTCTGACTCTACCAACATCGTTCTTGTAGTTTCTATTATCGTTCGATTTTTCCTCTCAGCGTCACCGTTTTGTTGTGGAGTGTAGCGAGAACTATACTCATGAAGAATGCCCTTTGAAGTACAGAACTCATCCATTGTGCGGTTTTTCAACTCTGTGCCATTGTCGCTTCGGATCCTCTTCACTTTCAACATGTATAAATTTTCTAGCAAAGTAAGAAGATTCTTGAGGATTTCAGGAGTTTCACTCTTGTGCGCCATAAACGATACCCAAGAAAATCTAGAGTAGTCATCTGTAACCACCAAACAATAAGCATCCCCAAAGTTTGTCTTGTGTTTCATAGGTCCAAAGAGGTCCATATGAAGACGTTCAAGAGGCATGCTGACAGTGTTGACTTTCTTAATCAGGTGAGACTTCTTTGCTTGCTTTCCCTTCTGGCAGGAAACACAGACATCTTGTAGATGAAAATTCTTCACATGCACACCATTCACAAGATTGTTTTTCACCAAATGGTTCATTTTACTCAAGTGAATGTGCCCCATTCGTCTGTGCCAAGATATAGACTCCTTTTCTGTGGCTTCCGAGACAAAACAAGTGACTTGTGCAGATGTTGTAATCGCTTTGCTCATGTCAAGAATATAAAGATCATTAATTCTTGGATCTGATAAGAGAATCCATTCTTTTGGAATTTTAAACCCAGGCTTCAGCACATAACAACCGGCATCAACAAAATGCACGGTGAACTTCTTATCGCAGATTTGCAAAACACTCAGCAGATTGTGATCAATTTGTCGCACATAATTGATCTTATCGAAACTCACAACACCATTGGAGATCATTCCTTCTCTAATGATGTAACCGCCTTTGTCTCCAGCAAATGCGACATAACCTCCTCTAATGTTTTTCACATCATAAAGAACTCGTAAGTCGCCATTCATGTGCCTAGATGCTTCCACTGTCAACAATCCAATGACTATTAACAGTTCCTCCTGGAACACCCTGCACATTTCATTCAACAATCAGTTGGAGTTGGGGACCCAAGCCTTAGTGGTCATGGGTCATCCCTGATCATCAAGAAATGTGATTTCGCTTTCTTGATGATTTTGAAATATCGCGCCTCCCCCTGAACCTTCACCCGTTTTAGGTTTCCAAGACTGATTTCGTTTACCAGATTGAGTATTACTAAAAGATTTTGAAATTTCTGGTTTTAACGGTTGTGATGAACTTGGTTCCCTTTTAACAGATTTGACTTCCAGTTTTAAAGCCCTTTCTATCGCCTTGACGTTTTGACGTCGTTGTTTTGTTTCTTTTTCTTTAACAGTTCGCTTATCTTGTTTTGGTGAAACAGAATGACGTTGTTGGTGACCTTTTTCAGGAGGGGCTCTCTCAACAAACTTTTCTTTGGGAGAATTTGTACAGTTTTTTATAATATGTCCAAACTCCCCACATTTAAAACAGGATCTCCTTTCAACAAACTTAGGAGATTCCGATTGATGACCAGATGTCAAACCTGCAGACCCAGAGGTACTTGTTCCTTCATCACACCCATTTGTGTGTTGGGTGTAGTTGTTTTAACTATTATGTTTTAAAATTTTGACTTGTTAAACAAAATCGGTATTTGATTTATTTTCAAAAGTCTCCACTTTATCAGTACCTCTTGATGCTACAAATTTAACATCATTGTTTTTCCTCTTGTAACGAGCTCCCTTTGTTTCAAACTTTGGTTGAGAAACCTTAGGATTTTGAGCTCGTTGTTCTTGTTGTTTACCCTTAGAAGCAATAGGTTGTTGCTTTGTCGGTAATCTTTGATTTCCATACTGATTTCTAACTTCAGATTTTGGAATAGGATCCCACCGAGTTACATTAACTCCCGGGATCGTCTTTCCCAAAAACTTACTGGTAGTATCTTCAAACACTTTATCAATCAAAGATTGATTGATGTTTTTAATTGGAAAATCTTTGTTTGAGTAGATTTTAACATCACCGACTAAAGTATACAACACATTATCACTTTTAACGGCAGACACAGATTCCTTGATAGGATCTATCTCTTGTTTAGCAACAGAGTGCACAGCAGGAGTAAGAGGACCACACATAATATGATTCTCAATAGGAACTTCTACTCCTTTCATCTTATCAAGAGATTTATCCTGATCACTCACATCTGATTCATCATCTGACGAATCATAGTCCTCAATAATTGGAGCACTTTGCTTCGTAGATGTAGAATTTTCTGTTCCTTCAGATGAGCTACCCGAGGAACTGTCCGATTTGAACCCTAATCCTGTGGTGACCTCCTCATAATCAAGAGGTACACTTGGTACAAAACGAGGCATTTCCTCTTCATCGGGCATTCTGGTATAGTTGTGTCTCAAAGGAGGCGGACATGACTTATACCCAACGCCTTTCATATTCCCTTTCAGTTGTTGAGCGTCTATAATGTGATCAAGCACATATCGGGAGTTAGAATAACTCTCCAATTTGAGCTTGATCACATCATGCTCGCATTTTGCCATGGCTAGCTCCTTCTTTGTTTCCTCAATGATATTAATGTAGTTATTAATACCAGTTTGTTTGTTGAAAACGGTTTTTGTTAATTCGGAAACGCTTTTCTTTAATGTTTCGATTACTGATTTGAAATCCTTTTCATTACGAGCTAAGGCCATGTTTGCCTCTTTGCATTTTGATAGCTCAATAACCAAATTCAGAATGTGACTATGAATCATTTCCGATTCATGTTTCAGATCTGCACAATTACTGCATACACTAGTAGTAGGAGTGTCGGAATTTACCTGACTTGTCGAAGCTGCGACATTTGCAATAAATGCAGTCTGATAAGAGAAAGATCTATCTTCAGAAAAGAACTTCTCCTTTTCTTTTGATGCAACAGCAGCCTTTTTTATCAGAATAGATTTCTGACACTTTAACTCCTCAGCTTCCTTTAACAAACTATCAATATAAGAATCCATTTCCTCCTTCACATCCGATTCTAAACTATAACCTCCCACACTCGAGCTTTCTTCATCCTAACTGCCACTATAACCCGAACTATCATCACTTTTAGAGAACTCTTCTTTGTGCACATGCTTGATGTGATTGATGATCTTGGCATAACATGCAGTTCCTCCTCCTCCTTGATCACCACCTCCAAACTGTACTGACCAGTCACACCCTTCATAAGCTTGAACGACTAATGCTCGGTTGGTGTTTGAAGGCCCAGACTGGTTTTGGTTGGTTGTGTTGGCTGGGTTGTTCACAACTACTATCCCCCTTTCACGGTTAGCTTGATTTGTGTTGGAAGTACTTGTCTGATTTCGGAAGGGATTTTGATTGCCTTGTCTGTTCAGTCGAGTGCACTCACGTTTGAAGTGGCCCTTTTCGCCTCAATTAAAGCATGTAACTGCATCCTTGTTGAAACCGTACTTTGTATCTCTTTTGCTTTCCTATGTAGTTTTCCCAGTTCGGCTTATATAATCCTTAGCCCTTCGAACAGCACTCGCAAATGCCCACTTAATGTCTATCAACTCCATTTCATCACGGTCTATCTGTTGTTAATCTTCATTGGTCAAATTAATGTTTCCAATTTGACCTCCGACCAATCCACAATAGGCATTGACCATTGTGTTGAGAAGTTCCATATATTCCTTTGCAACTTCTATACTGACTTTTGGAAGGTTTGAAGTATCAATTCTGACGGTGTTGGGGTTTTGAGGTTGAAAGTTGTTACTATAGCATGCTTGTTGTGGTTGGGCTTGTGGTTGAGGTGTAACAACTGGTGATGGCGAAAAATAGGCTCTTGGATCAAATTAAGGTTGAGTTGTGGAAACTTGAGGTTTAGGTTGAGGGAAATAGGCACTTGGATCAAATAGGGGTTGTGAGTGGACTTGAGGTTGTGCAGCAGGTTGTGGTCGTGGAAGATAGGCATTTGGATTAAAAACCTGACCATACGATGTTTGAACACTTGTTGAAGCTGACTGGTCTGGTGTAAATTGTGGTAGGAAGGGGTTTACATTTGTCACTTGAGGAAAGGGGCTTGTATTGGACACAAAATCCGTTTGTAGTTTTGGTTGCTGACTGGTACTACATGTAGGATTAATCCCTCCAAAGTACATTTCTGGATGTTGAGGGACTGTAATGCGTTTAGCTTTACGAATTTCCTCTTCATTCTTGTTTTCCAGCTTCTGAACAAATTCATAGATACTGACAGTATCTAAAACACCCGTATGCTTTAACAATTCAATGAATGGCCTCCACTTCGGTGGTAGAGCATCAGCAAACCTTGCAACCATTTCCTGTGGAGTTGCAACAACTTGATAAGAAAACATTTCACTAAGTAAATGATAAAAACGAGTTGTCATATCATTTAATGTTTCGTTTTCTATGAATAGAAATGCTTCAAATTCCTTCTTCAACAAATCTTGGCGTGTCTTCCTTGTAGCCGCATTCCCTTCTCCTCTTGTTACCAAGATGTCCCATAAGGCTTTCATGGTAGTACAATAAGCGAATTAATGATAAATATCTTTGTGGAGTGCTTGCGTAAGGATAGCAAACACCTTCTTTTCCAAATCGTATGCCTTTTTGTCGCTTTCAACCATATTTGCCAAAGTCGTTGGATTTGATCCTGCTTCTTCAAGAGCTGTGTTGTATGCTGTAGTGAAACACGTCCATAGCTCGGTGTTTTGCCCTAGAACGTAAGTGTGAAATCGACCTTTCCAAGATGGATAGTCGTTCATATGATTTAGCTTTGGCGGGCGATTATTGCTACCCGTTTCACTTTCGCTCAGTAGCAAATTCTGAATGCTTTGATTTTGATTCGCTACGCATGCCCATTGACTTGCAGTAATTGTTTGTTGGGGCATCATGTTTTTAATCCAAGACATTGCGGAGGTCGGATCTTGACCTGTGCTTGAGCTACTACTCCAATCCCATGGACTAGTACTCATATTTGATGTATGAATGAGAATACCTGGTCACAAACTTGAAATGAAACTGTTAAATAAGTTTTGCAAAGCTTTTGTTTAAAATTTCACAAGTCACACCCTACGAAGAACTAGGTTCTTCGCGAAAACCAGATTAGACGAAGAATGGGTTTTTCGTCAAAAACAATCACTACGAAGAATCAGGTTCTTCGTCAACGACAACTCCACGAAAAACTTGGTTTTTCGTCAAAGACAATTTTGACGAAAGACCAGGTGGTTCGTCGCCTGGTTCTTCGTTGACTAAAATGACATAGAAGGTTGTTGAGATATTTTCCAAAAAGCAAATCTTATCACTTGTCCCTGACACAGACACATTTTTCAACCTAACAACATGCTCTGATTTACCAACCCATCATGATGTGTACCAATATTGTCAACAATTATAGTTTAATGACAACTTTTAATCAAACAAAGATCAAACTCAGATAATATTCAAGAACACTTTGAAGATATGAAGTTTCCGGCCAACTGTTTTTACCGGACAGATCTTCCGAACACGAAGTTTGCTAAAACTTTCAACAAAAACCAAATCTTGAACATGTAAACATGAAATATAACAAGGTTTTCAATAAAACTTATAGCAAAACAACACGATTTTCACTGATTTTAAAGACTTTTTCCAGAAAATATAACCTTTTCAAGAAAAAAAAAATCTGAAAAATATAAAAACAACACTTGTTTCAAACACGACAATGTTTGGTTTTAAACAAGGAAAAGAGCCAATGCTCTGATACCACTTGTAGGTCCGTTTTTATCGGAGGATCGATTACGAAACCTAGTCTTTGTTTATCACAAACACAATCACGAGTGCGGAATCCCCGTGACGATGCAAACCAAACAAAGTATAGCAAAGACACAAAGTAACCAAAGTTTCACTTTAGATTAAAAGGATGAGAACAACATCAAACATATACACACAATGCTTGAAGGATAAACTCTCAGTTTCTCTCTATGCTCTCATGCTGAACATAGTAGAACAAGTGTGCTATTTATACTGCAGCCCAACCCATTACACTACGAAGAATGTAATTGGGCCCACGAAGAACCAGGTTCTTCGTGAACTGTTTCCATGAAAGACCATGTGAAGAAGAAGGGGTTCTTCGTCACACACCATATACGACGAAGATTGTTCTTCGTGACAAAAGACATCCCATGAAGAATAGCTTCTTCGTGGGGAGGCTGCATAACAGAAAAGCTGCAAACTGTTAACAGTTTGCAGCAAACATAACACACACATAAACAAACATAACAGACCAACATAATGCAACATCCATTAGTTTAAACATACAATACAAAGAGGCAAACGTCGTACCAAGTTAGATAGGAGGATATCCGACTTGGTCGACTCGACGAAAACAATACATACTCGATAACAAAAGACCATACTATTACATCGTAAATAAGAACAAGTTACAGACACAAAAATATGTACCAACAGGGGTTATTGGTACCGTGTCCGGGCGTCCGGACTCATGAACTATTATGGCCATACTGAATAATGTGCAGTGGTAGTTATACCGACTGTAAGACACGTTTATTCAACTTTGGTGTGTAACTCAATCATTATAGCACTGAAAATGACCGGCTTTGATATCCGATTCCCATTGTATAACAAGTATGTAAATCTGGTGACAAGATAAAATCTCAAGAAATATTAAATGATTACCTAAAGGTTTTCTCTATGTATAAAAATCCTTTTTGAAAAACTATTTTCAAAATGAATCGGTTAATTGTATTTACCAGCGAAAGCTGACGTATTTACATAAGATTGAACTGCAGGTACTGAACCTTGATGTTAGGCTGCGAATCCGGGTCAGTTATGATAAAGGCTATGGAATTTGCAACTCCTAACTTAAGGTCTATGATGTCTAAAGCTCTTTTTATTAGATCATACATGTGGGCTTGTACTTGAACACTTGTATAAATTTTATTTATATTTAAGACTTTTATTGAATGAATATTTAGACTCCAATACTTCCGCTGCATTATAAATTGTGATACTGTTTTCCAATCGTCACGCTTAAACCCTACCCATTCGGGCCCACCGGAAATCGGGGTGTGACAGGTTGGTATGAGAGCTACAATTTAAGTGAATTAGACACTAGCCCTTTGTGTCTAAACCCAAATATCAAAAATGCAGATTCTATAAGACTATTCCGAGTTCTATACCTGAACCTATGACTACTCCTCTCATTATATAATTATAGTTATCGATTTTATAAAATTTTCAGGAAGTGCCTCTCGGAAAGGAGACTGCTGATGTTGATCCCATACTTTTTTCCTTTCACGGAAAATTTCCAGACAAAGCCGCAACAACGGGAGCTTCGCATCAAACCGAGGATGTCAGTACGAACGGGTGTGAGGATGAGCTCTTTACCCTCCTCCTACAACCAGTATATTGTTCCCCCTATAGAACCCTAAACTAATAAACCTTCAAACCAGACATCGGAACCTGTATTAGTGGACATTGACGATCCAGACTTTCTACCTCCTAACTTCAAAATTTCGAACCTTACATACACGAGCCAGTTTACAATTCATGACCCTTACTATTCATTATCATTGGAACCCGCTAGGTCTGCTTCTATGACAAATCCTCACCTAGAAAACTCTAACCAATCGCTAAACCCACCACTTCACCAAGCAAGGTGAAACAAGAAGAGGACTAGCGAGAATGACAAAAAGGATCACTGAAGACTCTTTTTCTTTATTGAGTTTTGGTTTCCAAAAAGTCCACCTATGGACAATATTTGTATCTTCAATTCCAAGAGTCCTTATAGGACAATTATTATAATCTGTCAATTTAATGAAATCCAATTTCAAGTTTCTTTTCCATTTGTTTAATTGATCTGCTACTAATATCTCAAAATCTTACTAATATAGCTCCCGACTGAACTAATGGCAAGCCTGAATATAGAAAATATAACTAAAGAAACGATAGTGACAACTGTGATCCCCGAGACCATACGGACGAGGAGAATAATCTTCGATCCTTGATTGCCGATGAAGTCGGTAAAACTATGGCTGAATTTATAGCTACATTTAAAGGGCCGGAGCCATTAGTACGAAAGCAAAATTTTGTTTCTAAACCTCATTCCAAGACTGAAAAATCGCACTACTCCTCGACTAAGAGTGAGCAAAGCGTTAAGAATGTTGTCAGAACTGAGCCCCGTAACTCTAAGGAGGGGTGCACCTATAAGTATTTCGTCTCGTGTAAACCTCGTGACTTTACGGGTGAGAAAGGAGCCATTGATGCTTTAAAATGGCTCGATGAGATGAAAACCGTTATTGACATAAGCGGTTGTGCTACCAAGGATACTATCAAATACGTGTCTCAATCCTTCAAGGAGGATGTTTTAACTTGGTGGAAGGCACTGATCCAATCCACGGACAAGGTTGCACTGTACAGCCTAAGTTGTCCCAAATTCGTGGAACTAGTCCCCGAAACTTACTGCCCGCCTCGTAAGAATTTTGATGTATGTGTTATACTTTAAATTTAATGTAATAATTATCTATGTTTCCGCCATCATTTATAATGTTATAAGTAGTAATATTAGATTGTTTATAATTCATTATTTATTTAAACAAATAACTATTGTTATGTATTGCAATATTTCATTGGTTAGTGTTTTCGTTTTCAATTCTTTATAATAAATATAGTTTTGTAAATAAAGTGAATGGTATTCAAATCATATTAGCATTTAATTAATTTTTTTTTTTTTTTTTTTTTTTTTGTAATTTGAACTTTTATAAGTCAATCCTACATCAAAAGGTAATACTTTATTCGTTTGTCATTCTTCTTAAAATGGTAAAACAATCATTTAATATCATTCAAATTTTTCATCAGCAACTATAAAAAAAATAACAGAACCTCTTCATCAGCAACAATCATTTAACATTTTACAAACTACAAGATTTGATTTGTAAAATTGTAGGTGTCATAAGGTGGTGAGTGGTAAGGAGAAATGAAGATGTTATGGCTATGGTCAATATTTCTGTGCACTCTAAGCATGGCTATAACTGCAACAGCCAGATCCACGGTTCATGGGGGCACTCATCGGATTCTCTTGGATACCGATGTTGATATTGATGATTTATTTGCTATATTTTTTTTTTATAATCGAATAACCAAATATCATTCCACACGAAAAAGGGCAATTACAAAGCAATGGCAGGTAGTCGGGCAACAAGTTGCGCCACCACCCCCTTTTGAATAGAAAAACCAATTCTACTAAATACAAAGTTTGAAACCTTTAGCGACGAAGAATTACTATTAACGACATTTTGAACCCGATTCAAAAGTCGCACAGCGTCAGGAGCGAGACCACCAAAGGTTGTTGATTCTCCAGGCAGGTTTTCTCATGTTTTGCCACTTTGCTTGTCTCTGCCTTGAGCACCGCTTGCCCTACGACAAAGCCCTTGTCCTTGAGCCCGACAAGGGGGGAGACTCCAGTTAGATCTACACAAGCGTGTTTCCCCCCTTCCCATCCAAACACAAGGATGTCCGCCGGGCGTAAAGTGGACCTCCCCTCTAAGGGTTCAGTCAGGAAATTTACTGGAGCCTCCTTTTTGGCAGAGATCCCGGCCCGCTTAAGAACATCACATAACACATCTCTCACCCAATCATGCCGATATTTAAACCCCGGTAGCTCTTTACAGTGGATCGCGTGCTCGCCGAAAGAATCCAAACACGCTTTGCGGCATACCGGGCATGGCTCGTCAACTGGGAACAAATGAATCATCAGTCGGTATCTAAGGATAGCACGGTATTCCACAACCGACATGTGTTGCCCCAAGCCTTCAATAGGTGCGACAGACAGAAAATCCTGAGCATGTGGGGCACGTAGACATTCAAACACAGCTCTTTGCCGAGTGGGTAAAACAATTTACGTATGGCATTTGCTCTGATGATATCTAAAGCATTAGCCACTTGGGTGGCATCTCCAATAAGTGTTCCGTCATCTAGGTACCAAGCGTGAAATAGAAGTTTGCAGCGATCCCTTATTCGGTGAACAAGGGGGTGTAGAACAAGGGCAAAAAGGAGGGGCCCCAAGGGGTCCCCCTGCTGAACGCCTGTAGTAGACCAAATATACTCATCCCCCACATATAATCTAGCTAGTTGACCATATAAAAATCGACCCACGTAGAAATAGAATGACACCTTTTCCTTACCTCGTACAGTAGGGATGTCCTATCAACCAAATTAAAAGCGTTTGAAAAATCAACAGTAAGCATAGCAAGAGACCCATCTTGGTGGTACTCATTAAGGAACCTGTTCGCACTATGAAGAACGGTCTCTGCCCCACACGGAGTCCCTACCCTAAACTGGAAATCGCCAAGGTATTTGGCCATCTCCTTCCCAACACCTTTCATGGCCATCTTGGAGATCACCATCCTCCAAATCGACCCAACAGCGATAGGCCTAATCCCATTATCCGGTTTGAGAAGAGGTGTTAGAGGAGCAGAAGCAACAAACTCCGCCAGACTCTTCGGGCACCTCCCCCCCCCCCCCCAAGCACAAATTAACCATACCATAGCTGAAGTAGCCTTAAGCAGGCTATCAACAATCACAGACCCCTCCCCACAAAAAGCATCTAAAAGATGTTGGGCCCTTAAGCCGTCTCTCCCGCACGATGTTCCTTTGGGGAAAGATTTAATACACCCGAGCACACAATCGGACTCCACCACAAGAGGAGACTCAGAATGCATGGAGGCAGGCATGGAAGGAGGGGGCATACATGGGTACTTAGCCACTAAAGCCTCCAGAGTATTCTTATTGAGAGGGGCGACCCCCGAGGAGCATAAGACCTTAACCGCTGCAGTGAAATGACCATCAGCAACCTTACGTAAACATTGTTTCACATTGGTCCCCCCACACTCATTATCATTCTCAGTGCCCTTTTTGATTCCATCCATAATCCCCCTCGCAGGTTGATCAAACAACGACTGGATAAGAGTGGCAAAACCCTCACGATCACCCCACTGAGCCAAAGACCGCTGGATGCTAAGGCATTGGCCCGTCTTCCTATTGCCCGACCTGTTGTCCTGACGACCAACAGGCTTGAACACCCGCAAGGTGAAACGTGGTAATATCAAAAGTCGAACCCATGCCTCAACAGAATCAGGCATAGCAACCACCTTGTCCAAAGCTGCAGTTAAGACTTGGGCAAATGCCATACGACAACTAAGGAGGATACTCTTAACAGTCTTGATGAGGAGAGAGAAAACACGGTCAAGCAAAGCAATATCTACACCCAATTTAGGTATTCATTCGCTTTCAACTTATTTTTATGAAGAGTTTGTTTTTCTGTTTGTGATCTGTGATTGATGAACATCATTGTTGACTTCACTATTCTTTATGATATCAATTAGGATGTGTTGTTTGTGAGCATAAAAGTTAAAGATTATTCAGTACATAGAAAAAAAATATTTTGAAGTTTATAAAACTTGTTTAATAATTTAGTGTTATTACATTCAACATTTATATTTACAATGTAATAATTTTTATAAAAAGTTATTTTGAATTTTATAAAACTTGTTGTACATTCAACTTTAGCCTTCTATGTCATATCCTAATCAACCCATTGTCTTTACAAACCATCAGTTATGTTATAAAATTTTAGTTTAGTTTATAACAGATATATATTTTATGAGATTTATAAAATGTAGTCGTTTTTACATGATGATACGATCAACATGAATACACATCATTCATTTTTACATTGATATGTCTTGTATGTATAAGGACGCGTTGGCTCGTTATTAAAGTCTAACTTTTAAACCACAGATTTTTGTAATGGTAATTTTGTTGCCTTTTATAAATAAGTATTAGTTTACTAGGCAGTATTTTAAGAGGGAAAACATAACGACCTTTATAAACTAATACGTTGTGTGTTTTTTTTTTTTTTTTTTGAAAAGTGAACTTCATTAAAACCAACCAAAACCTACAACTATCACCAAGGCGGAGAAAGAAGCCGAAAACCAAAACAATAGTTCAAATTACGTTACATCAAACAAACACCATCTACTCCAATCCACTACCCCCGCTTTAAATCTATGTTTATACCAAAGAAAACCCAATGACTTTATGTCCGCAACCAACTCCGTCACAATGGGCGCCTTACTATCGAAAACCTTGTCATTCCTAGCTCTCCACAATCTCCAACAAGCAATGATAATAATCCCCTGGAGGACCTTCTTTTTAATACCCGTCACCCCACTATGCTCGTGAAGCTCCACCAAATCGTTGACATGAAAGACGAACGGTCTATGAATATTACACCCCCGAAGCAATGGCGCAACCTGTCAGAACATGTTCTATATTTTCTTCAGCATCCTCGCACCACACACACGAAAGATCATCAATATTAATATGTCTTCGGGCAAGAGCCGTCTTGGTCGGAAGACGATCCAAGAAAGCGCGCCACATGAAGATGTTGCATTTGTTAGGGACCCAAGAACTCCACTTGAAACCAAACTCTGCGTTACTAGAAACCGGGCCACGTAGCCATTTTTTTACCGAAGCAATCTGAAAAACGCCGTCCGAACCATGTGACCAGATCCAAGTATCATCTCTATCCAACAAAGTGACCGAATGAAGCTGGTCTTCTAACCTCTGCTTGTCCAAGAGCTCCACTGTGGAAGAAGGAGCCCGAATCCAATCCCAAACCAACACACGAGAAGAACCAATACGCTTCAACCTGTCAGCGATCACCACCCCTTTGGATTTTTCGAGACTATAGAGCGAAGGGTACACGGCCTTTAATGGTTGATTACCCAACCACGTATCCAACCAAAACCTCAATTGACGCCCATTACCAAGACTACCACGTAAAACGCCGTTTAAACCGATCCCATCCACCTTGTGCTTGTTCCAAAACGAGACACAATTCTTCCACACACCCGTGATTGCACTATTGACGGGAGCAATACCCCAACACCTAGCTGACCCGTGAATGGACACCACAACCCTTCTCCACATCGAGTTAGGCTCATTCAAAAACCTCCAAAGGCACTTAATTAACAAGGCATTATTATTAGTTTCAAGAGACGCAATCCCCAACCCACCGTCTTTAATGCTTTTAGTAACAACCTCCCAAGAAACCCAACTCATCTTCCTCACTTCGTCCGAACCACCCCATAGAAACCTCCGCATCAAACCCTCTAGAACATCAACCACCTTCTTCGGGGCCTTGAATAAAGAGAAATAATACGTAGGCAAACTATCCAAGACCGATTTTATTAAGGTTAACCGACCGGCGATCGAAAGAGTATTGGCTTTCCATTTGGATAACATCCGTTTAAACGTCGTCACCACCGGCTCCCAACTTGACACCCTGTTCATAATCGCCCCAACCTTGATACCCAAATACGTGAATGGTAAAATACCCGGCTTACACCCCATGAATTAAAATATTGAAAGCAATGTCTGTAAAGGGTAAAATTTGTCTGGTGGGATAGTTTAATTTTTTTTTTTATTCTTACATTTTAAATGGATAGCATCAATTGGGTTAAGATTTGGTGTAACTAATAATATAATTTAATTTTCTATGGAAAACAAAACATGTAAAATTACATAATTTTGCAACACTATTTTATTGCTTTCTCAAAGTGGATTGATTGTTTAACGATTTTAATTTATTTTTACATTTAATTTATTTTGATACTTCTATTGTCACTAACTCAGTTAGCATTTTACTCTGAAATGGTGATTTTATGGAAAAAAAAAAAAGAACTTATACTTTTGTTCGTCCATGTTAAATAAATTACTATATGTCGTATATACTAAATTTAAAGTTTGGTTTCAATGTATGTTGTTCCATAAGCATATTTATTTTAATATATTATACTGTATTATTAATTTTAAATTTTCACCGAAATCATTAAACCCGGTTTCAACTTTCCATATGAAAAAATGTTGTATTTAATAAATGACAGTTTATTTCTTTTTTTCTTTTTAGAAAAAAAGGTTATATAAGATTAATGTATATTTTTTATTATATTATTATATGTATCATGAGTTTAAGAATTTTTTCGTTTACTGTGTTTTGATTGCCAGATTCACAAAGTTATGTTTTATAAACACTAGTTTTTTTTACGTCGCGTGTTGTGACAAAACGAGCAAATGATAATGTAAAACAAAAGTGATTTAAAAATTAAGTATGTTGTTTCGAAAGCCAAACCATTAGAACGATTTAGTTTATTATCGTACCGTATTATAATATCAAATAAATAATTTATTTTGATTACAACTTTGTTTTTAACATACTTATAACGGAAGGTCGAGGGAAAACAATATATTTAATTTCTTCATTTAAATATACTAATTTGTTTTTCATTAGAGTTCCATTTGGTTTTTATAAAGATAGTTTGATTGATAATTAATTACTAGTAAAACAATATATTTTCTTCAACCCATCCATTTTACCACTTCTACATCAGCTAAGACTGTGGGGTATGGGGTTTGGGTTGGGGCGTGGGTTGGCTGAAAACGCCCAGGCCACCACCCCGGGTGTGATTGGGTTGGGGCGTAGCCCAAGGGGCGGGGGTTTGAAGCCGGTGGTGGGGCGGGCTAGCGATCCTATATGTGGCGGGCTCCTATTCGCTTTTTTGTCCATGTCATAGCGGGGCGGGGTAATTTAAGAATTTAATAAAATTTTAGGCTTTTTTTTTAATGTTGTGTGTATTTTTTTAATTTTTTGTAATTTTTTTTAATAAACTGCCAAGCCACGCCCCAACCCAAGCCCCGCCATACCACACGGACACGTCACTCACCGGTGGGGGGGCTCGAACTCTACGTGTCAACTCATGCCCCCAACCCAAGCCCCACCATACCCACGGTCTAATAGTATGTATATTTATTATAGGGTCTACATATTTACACACCTTTATGCCTATTTTGACACCCTTCAGGACGCCTCGTATAGACCTATACGAGGCGTATAGGGTTACTTTTCCGACCATCTCTGCACCAAAGCACAATGTCAAATCAGTCACATCAGACGGGGAGTCTAGGTCTGTACGAGGAATGGATACGAGGCACTAAGACGCCTCGTATAGACCTATACGAGGCGTCTTCGACAGGTGACAAAAACGTATACGAGGGGTCTAGAGCTATACGAGGCGTCGAAGGCTTATGAAAAAGTGCAACATACAGTGTATGGTTTGTCCCGAGCATCCGACATTTAAGACATTTGCTTGTTCTTCTTCTTTCATTCTGCTTCTTCTTCTTTTTTCATTCTGGGACGGCATTTAATTTGTGTTCTTATCATCCCGAAGTGTTGAAATGTCATCATACTGGGACGGCAACTATGTCTTCGGGCAGTATTATAGCGAGAACTGGGTGCCCGAAAGCGATCCGGTAACAGTACAGGTACTTAAATGTTTTAATTAGTTTTTGTTTTAGTTTATTATTTACTAATGATGATACGGTTCTTTATTTTGGAGGAGTCTTGCGTTCCCGATTCTAATGAGCAAGAGGAGGTTGTGTCTAGTATACAAGGAGAACAAAACAAACCGTTTCTAGATTTGAACAATCATCCCCCAGTTGATGAAACAGCCCCTGTAGATGACTCATACCATGCTTGTCAACCAAGTTATCTGACGCAACAAGGGTATCCGGATTATAGATACGGGTGTGAATACGGAGGAGACGGTGGATACGGAGGAGACGGTGGATACGGAGGAGACGGTGGATACGGAGGAGACGGTGGATACGGAGGAGACAGTGGATACGGAGGAGACGGTGGTTACAGAGGAGATGGTGGATACAAAGGAGATGGTGGATACAGTGGATACGGAGGAGACGGTGGTTATGGTGGATATGGTAGATATGGTGGTGAGACACCTCCCATCCAGGACAGTCCGTACTTAAAAAAGCAGGTATTAATTACTATTTTTGTATTATTTAATTATTATTATTAGTATTATTATTAGTATTATTATTAATATTATTATTATTATTATTATTATTTATTTATTTATTAAAATTATTTATTATTATTGTCGATGTTACAGGTTTTCAACTCTTTAGATGAACTAAAGAATCGGATACAAGAAATAGCAAACGCGGATGGTTTCGTTATTGTCACCCGTCGATCAAAGAAAACCGGTGGAAGAATCCGGAGGGTATGGCTTGAATGTGATCGTAGTGGTGAGCACCAGACTACAGCAACACTTAGAAAAGCCGGAAGCAAAAAAACCGGTTGCCCGTTTTACCTGCTGGCTGTGCGAAACCACCCGTATGAAACCTGGGAGATTAAAGACGGAAAAATTGAACATAACCACGAACTTTGTGAGGACCTGTCGGCCCACGCGTTTGTGCGAAGGTTTACTCCAAGCGAAATGAAACTGATCGAGCAGCTGACAGCTCAAAACATGGAGTCGCGCAAAATATTTCAAACGATAAGGAAGCAGGACCCCGACAGGTTTCATGTTCTGAAAGACGTTCAAAACGTTGTGGCGAAGATTAGAGCCGAACAAAGACAAGGATTGACTCACATGCAGTCACTAGAAAACAAGCTGATAAACAACGACTTTATTTACGAGACACGGGAGGAACCCGGAACAGAGATCGTAACAGAGATCTTCTTTCTTCATCGGTACTCGAGAGACATGTGGCGTGCATTCCCCCACGTCATGCTGATCGATGCGACGTACAAGACAAACATATACAATATGCCCTTTATCCAGATTGTTGGTATGACGCCTACCAACAAATCGTTTATTATCGCGCATGCCGTTGTTAGTAAAGAACGGGGTGATAACTTTGTGTGGGTGCTTGAGAGGGTCAAGTCAATGTTGGATGAATGCATGGAGCCACGTGTGATTTTAACCGATAGAGACCTAACCCTTATGGGCGCGTGTGCTAAAGTATTTCCAAACGCCTCCAGGCTTCTTTGCAGGTGGCACATACAACAGAATGTTATGAAGCACTGCAAGGGTGCCTTCACAGACGAAGACTGGAAGAAATTTTTGTCATTCTGGGGGACATTGATTGAGTCTCCATCCATACTCATCTACGAGTACCACTTGCGCAACATGCGACAACGACTTGTGGAGTGCAAACGTTCTAGTAAGTTTTTATAATAACATACGACTCACATATGCAAATTTTATTAAATTATTTTTACGTTTTAGGAGTCTTCAAATACGTGTACGATAACTGGCTAAAAGACCAGGGGCTAAATGGTCATTTAATAAAAAAGCAAGACGCCTCGTATAGAGCTATACGAGGCGTCTATGCCTCGTATAAGGCTGGGGGGTCTAGACGAGGCTGGTTATAGCCCCCAAACAAAAAACAAACACACATACGGATAATACACCTCTATACGCCTCGGATACGTATTTCAACCGGATTTTCAAAGATTTGAAGCATCACCGGTATGTATTTCGCCCCGTAGTTTAGTATTTTTGCAACGTTTTTGCCTTTAGACCGTAGGTTTGCCCTGAAATTTGATTTTTGTGGGGTTTGGGGGTTTGAGTGTGAGGTTGAAGATGAATGGGGAAGAACAGGACGCCGAGTATAGCCCTATACGAGGGCTATACGAGGCTCTGTAATTTTTTTTTTCTTATTAATAATTATTATTAGTATTATTATTATTGTTATTGTTATTATTATTATTAATATTATTTATTAATTATTATTGTTAATGTTGTTATTATTATTGTTATTGTTATTAGTATTATTATTATTTATTTATTAATTATTATTATCATTAGTATTATTTATTAATTATTATTATTTATTAATTATTATTATTTATTAATTATTATTGTTAATGTTGTTATTATTATTGTTATTGTTATTAGTATTATTATTATTTATTAATTATTATTATTATTATTTATTAATTATTATTATTTATTAAGTATTATTATTATTATTTATGATTTATTAGAATTATTAGTATTATTTTTTATTATTATTATTATTAGTATTATTTATTAATTATTATTATTCTGATTTATTAATTTTTGTTTTTATACGTATACGTTATTTACCTGCAGATTGATTATGGAGGGCGACGACATTCAGATAGATGCGGTACTGCCGGTTCAGCAGGTTCAGGAGGGTCCACGACGGAGACGGCGGCCGGATCTGGATACGCTGCAGGGTTGTCCGTACCTAGAGTTTCCCGACGGCATCGATGCCGCCCGCCATTGCCAGAAGCTTAGGAGGATGTACATTGGATCGCATGCATCGATCGACTGGGATGCGATGGACCAGCTTGCTGAGACGGATAGAATGCGTCGGTTTATACCTCTCGATTCGCCGTGGCATCGTCTTTTTGATTTGGCGCACACGCCGACCTACAGGGAGCTGCTTGTCGAGTTCCTTTCGTCATTCACATTTCACCCTACTGGGGTCCCAGTGGCGCTTCCGTACCCAGATGCTCCCCCTCCGCCTAAGATTTCTTTCAGGCTCGCTGGCGTTTTGCGTACGATGACGCTAGCAGACTTTGCGGTGCGTTCTGGTTTATACATGCAGGGGGAGATCGAGACTGAGATTTACACAGCGGGGCAAGTGGTGGTTGACAAACCCATTCTTCTAGGGTTTTGGCAGGTGATTGCGGGGCCAAATACTTGGGAGCACGACAAGTCGAAGGGGAGGGTGTCGTTTGTTAGGGACCCACTGTACAGGTACGTACGTTTATTACGGCAATTATTGTGATTATGTGCATTGTTTATTAATCTCTGTTTCTGTATTTCGCTAACACTATCTGCAGGTATCTGCACCATTTGCTCGCTACTTCGATTTCAGCGCGCGGCTACAGCCGTGAGTGGTGTACGACCACAGATCTTTTTTTCCTTTATTGTTTGTTGTATAGGAGGCCGTGCGCGCTAGCACACGGTCTAGCCCAGTACTACGCCTCCGCCCATCACCGACAGGAGCGCGGATTTTTGTATGGCGGGGCGTACGTGACCGTCATTGCCCGTTCATTTGGCCTCGTACTGCACGAGGACCCACATCTACGGACGCCGCCAGTCATGCCGACGCGGATGGGCATGCAGTCGCTGTGGGGGATGAGGGTAATCAGGAGGTTCACAGCTGGCCCGCGGTTTAAAAACCGCAACGGGGGCATATGGACAGAGGAGGCCCTACCAGAGCATTTCGAGCCCGTTTATCCTCCTGCAGATCCTGCTGATGTAGTGCCCGTGGAGGAGCCTCCGCAGGATGTAGACGGTGCAGCGATACCACAGCCACCGCCACCAGCCGGGGCGCCTCAGTTTCCACGTCACGCTATTCCAGGTCATGCCCCAGGAGCTGCGCTACATCCGGATGTACGAGCCGAGCTTGACAGCCTCCACGATTTGGTACGTTGGCTGGTACGGTGCGAGCAGGATAGACGAGAGAGAGAGGGGGTGCCCCCGATACCGCTTCCACCGGCTCGAGCACCACATCAGCAGCAGCAGCCGCAGCAGCCACATCCAGATTCGGATTCGGATTTGGATGCATAGACCTGTTGTTGTTTTTATTTTTATCATGGATGTACAAACTTATCTTATATATTTTTGTTATGGATGTACAAAGTTATCTTATATATGTCATATTTATGTTTGTTTTCAGTTATTCGGTTACCTAATGATTGTTGTCTTAAATTGAGATAATACGGAAACAAAATATGTTTCGAATATAATACGGAAACAATATATCCCCTGAATATAATACGGAAACAATATTTGAACGAGATAAAATTTTAATCGGAATAATAATATTTAAAAAAGTAAAATGTTAAAAAACATTATAATATTTAAAAAAGACAAAAGTTTTTAAAATAGAGTGAGCCGATTTTTAAAATAGTTGATTTTTAAAAAACAAAAGTTTTTTAAAAACCAAAAAAATTTTTAACCAAAAATCACATCTTCAAAAACTATCCAAAAAACCATACCAAAACCCACCAAAACAACCCTCATTTCAGCCAAAAAAAAAACCCAATCCTAGACGCCTCGTATAGGTCTGTACGAGGCGTCTAGGGTTCCTTAAACTTTGTGCCTGACACCCTCGCAGACCCCCTTGAATTCAGTGCTTAGACGCCTCGTATAGGTCTATACGATGCGTCTAGGGCACAAAAGGTGTGAAAATAGGCGCGATGGGTGTCCAAATATCTCCAGCCTTATTATAACATTATGATTCAGGCGATAACATTGAACACGAATTCATGGACAAATGTTGGACATGCAATAAATCATATATATGATATACTATACATGATGGGGCGAGATGATATTGATGTTGGTGTAGGAGGTGTGGGTGGAATACTCGAAAATGGTACAATACTACCCGATGTCGGTGGTTATCTTCCGATAATCGACCAGCAAAACGGCACTGCTGGACCTTGTAGATATAGGCAAGCTATTCCAGTTGGAGGTAGAGGAAGACTGGATATCGATACAAATTTCGGCTTGCGAAGAAGCTTTCTTCCACAGGTATTTCAAGCATTTTTGTTATTGTTAGACCTTAAGGTTTGGTTATTGAGGATTTGTAACCTGGAACCAACTGGTTAGCCTTTCCTATTTATTTTTTATTTTTTAAATATGAAGTTATGCATATGAAGTAATTCATAAAGCACAATTTTGATTATAAACTTTTTGGCACAAAATAACAATTTTGAGAAAAAAAAAAAAAGATTCAAACCGTGAAACTGCTAAAACCGGTCGGCCCAGACCTACGCAACCCGGCTGGCTTGGTTTGATTTGGTTTGTCGTTTTCCAGAGCATTAGTTAGAGGTTTAGCCTATTTTTTTGTCAACACTGCTTAAACATGAACCCGACACTGAACACCCCTACAATTGCAGTTATTTTTTCTCATCGCGTTCATTAATTAATAGGGAAGTCGACGACACTCTCCTCTTCGACAACCGACTGCACAACAAATATTGATCAAGACAATATCCGAAGGCCCGATTAGCGTACTCCTACCAGGAGCACACACAAATTTAGGAATTTTTCTTATGACAAATCCGAGTTTAAAGAGAAATATCGATCATATTTACATCATGGGTGGGGCTGTGAGGTTGAATAATCCAACTAGCGACAATAGTAACATGTTTACAACCTATAGAAGTAATCCATACGGCGAATTTAACATCTTTAGCGACCCTTTTGCTGCGTACCAGGTAACAAAAAAATAAAAAAAAAATTGTCACTAATGCCCGAATTTCGTCAATCTAATCCATGTTTGCAGGTTATTCATTCCAGGATTCCAATCACCCTTGTTGCATTAGATGCAACAAACACCATTCCTATTACCCACGAGTTCTTCGAAGCATTTGAGCAAAATCAGCATACATACGAAGCGCAATACGTTTTTAAGTCGTTAAAGATGGCCCTTCATACTTTGTCTCTCGACTCCTTTAAGGTATGTAAACATTTATTATTGACATTTTTGCTCATTGAATGGGTTTATAAATGTTGATGTTTTCACAGAACTATTTTATGTGGGATTCGTTTATGTCGGGTGTTGCGACATCCACTATGCGTAACATACACGAAAAACACGAGGAAAATGAATTTGCGGGAATGGTGTACATGAATATTACTGTGATTACATCGAACGAACCGTATGGGATATCTGATGGCTCGCTCTTTGATGACGATAAGATCCCGAAATTCAACTTGCTGAAAAATGGAGTTCATAGTGGTCATGTCCAAACAGGCATTCTAGATCCATTTTGTCTTCGTGAGAATCGGACAGGGATATGTAAGGTAACTAGTTAATTGTAAAATGTTGTATCCACAAAAGAACAAAATTTAATTTAATTATCGTTGCTATTTCGTCACAATTTTAGCGACGGAGTTACATTGATAATTAGTGACAGAAATTATATCCGTTGTTAATATGTTACTACGCTAGCAACAAATATAAGTTCTGTCACGCTTTAGAGGCAAATTGCAACGAAAAATCTATAGTCACAAATGCATCACTATCTTGTGACTGTCGCAAAAGACGATCACAAATACCCTATTTTATATTAGTGATAGAAAAATAAATAGTTGGGGAGAAAAAAGGTACATGAACACGAGAATAATGTTGGTGTGATCTTGTATGCATTCTAATGACGTTTTCTTTAAACTACATAGGATGGTTATACCGAAGAAGTCACCGGACCGGATTCAGTACGTGTACGAGTTGCCACACGAGCAAAACCTAATCATGACAATACGAGTTCCTTGGATAGAGAATATTTCGTTAGTTTTCTCGATGTAAGTGGATATGAAAATGAAGCTCATCCTATGTATGACCTAGAACTACTAAGTCGACGAGTTTTGGTATGATTTTAGGTACTAAATCGCACTCAACAAAAAGGGCGATTCAATTTCACATCCGAATTCCCTTATTACAAACAAATTTTCTACAAACCAGATTTCAAAAGGGAAAAAACTTGGGAAGATTGTCGTGTTTGATATGGATATGAGTGTGGGAGATTTCTTGGCTCTCTTTTATCTACTTAAAGTACCCGTCGAAGAAATTTATCTCAAGGTAATGTGATTCTGGTCGTCACACAGTTTGAAAGTCGTCCACAGTCTATTTTAAATATTACATCCTAGTAAATTGTTGTTCTACAAATATCTAAATATATAGTGCAGTAATATTATTTTTGTCATCATAAGTAAACAAAACGGTGTTTGTTTTATTTTAGGCGATATTAGTAACCGGAAGTGGTTGGGCGAACGCGGCAACAATAGACGTGGTGTATGATTTGTTACATATGATGGGCCGTGATGATATCGATGTTGGTCTAGGCGATTCTTTTGGTTTGAACCAATCTTATCCACACACCCCAAATGTTGGCGACTGTAAGTATTCCAAGGCCATACCACATGGAAGCGCGGGTCGATTGGACTCCGATACACTATATGGTCTTGCACGTGATCTACCAAGGAGCCCAAGAAGGTAATCGCTTGTAATGTAACAATTAAATGTTATAATTTCAACCCATTTACTTAATAAATCAAGTAACTTGGTGTTTTATCTAAAATAGGTCAAATTTATCAAATCAAAAAGATTTGCCAAAAGTAAAGTAATCACATTGAAACTCGTTAAAAGTCTATTTCTATTGCATGCAAACCACATGAGTTGTTTTCCACATATTTAACACTATTTTAATAATAGTGCAATTACTTATTCATTAATGTTAAAACAATGGATGCCAAGGTGTTCTTGGTCAACCCAACCAGAAATGGTTTGTTTTAATCCATCCTTGACCTAAACATTTTGCTTCAATTTCGTTATGTCTACCCACCCATATTGCCATCTCTAGTCGAACTTAAAATGTGACTTCATTTGTAGGTATACATCGGCGAGCTCCATTGAGTTTGGAGCTCCTGGTAACACAGATTTCCCTCAGCTTAAACAACCATTAGCATTAGAAGTTTGGAGATCATTAGTGAAGTCTATTGATGATGGATCAAGAGTTACATTCTTGTCAAACGGACCGTTAACAAATTTAGCAAACATCCTACTTTCCGACCTTAATTCTAGCTCGATCATACAGGAAGCGTTTATACTTGGAGGACATACCAACTACAAAAACAACCAAGAGAAAGGAAATGTGTTCAATGTCCCATCAAACAAATATGCGGAACTAAACATGTTTCTCGACCCTTTGTCTGCCAAGACAGTATTTGATTCATCACTAGAGATCACACTCATCCCTCTTCATATGCAACGCAAAGTTTACGCATTTCCAGCGATGATTAAAAGGTTGCAATCAAATAGCACAACACCTGAGACAAGTTTCACTCGACGTTTGTTGATGAGGCTTCATCACTTACACCAAAAGCATCAACTATATCAACATGTGGTATGCCATTAGAACTACCTTAATTTACTACCACTAGAATTCATGTTACAAATTTTCTCACTTACATCAATTTTAGGATATGTTCTTGGGGGAGATTTTAGCTGCCATTGTCGTTACCAACAATCAGAAAGTTTTGAATTCTACTTTCGAAATCAAGCATGTGAACATCTATGCAAAAGGGCAGCTATCTAGAGATGGAGAAATAATATTTAACAAACGTAAAAAGAAAGGGATTAAAGTATTGCAAGGCTTTAGTCATGTATCCTGCTATGATATTTTTGCAAATCATCTTGTTAGAAGAAAACAGTCAGCTGTGTTAGGGAGCTTTGAAGAACAAAAAAGACATTGGACGACTTCATTGTAGAAGCAGTGTTTTCAGAACCATATTGACAGGCCAGACAGAGAATCGGCAACCGGATCAGTTGAGTCTATTTGAACCAACTTCATTTTAACCGGTTGGTTACAGGAGAACAAAACTGGTTAATTAGTTGGACTGGGTTTCAATCTTATTTTTTTTTTTTTTTCCTTTCAGAATCACATTTAGTGAATCATTCACTGATTCAGACTCCGTTCTTGTTTTGATTAAATTGTTTCATATCATGTTTCGAGTCAGTTGAATATATTTTTAATATTTAAATTAATTATTACTTTATCCGGTTTTAAAACCAGTCTGACTAACTGATGTGACAAGTAGACTCTTAGTCTTAGAAGCGGTTACAAAAACAGTGGGCATAAATAATGTCGGCTTATACTCTTGACTAACTCTTTATACTTAACCTTGCATATATTTGGAGTTGTAAGGTTGTAGGAAGTAAAAGATATATGGAGAAAACATCATAATGTGTAGTATACTTATAGTATCAATCACACATTAAAGATAACACCTCTCTGTTCTAACTAACTAAATTGTGATGCTTCAGGGCCCTGGTTAACACACACTAGAACCCAAACTGATTTGACTCTATATACAATGGAAACTAATTACAAGAGCTTTAAATAAATAAAACCAAACCTATCTGCTACTTGCATAAAAGAAGGAAAAGCTCTAGCATATTCCTCCATGATCTTATAATATTAGATTCTTCAATAACCCACGTTCATTTCTCTAATTTACTCGGTCAAGCTCTTTACTGGTGCTTAATGACCCTTTTACCCCTGATTTATTTGCTCACTTAATCAACATGCTGACTCGAATTGAACCATGACACCCGTGAACAAACTCGATTAACCCAACAAATTGTTAATCAACAACATAACTAACTAGCAGAGAAATTGTTGTTTTAAACAAAAATACGACTATCAACAAACTACTGTAAATGTCCTCTCAAGTTGTATCATCATATCATGTGTAGCTTGGCCAGGAGAGTATTAAATCAAGAAAAAGATAGCCCCTTGGTTAGGAGGTCAACAATCGAAACTGCAGTCGGAACATATTAAACACTACGAATATGTGCCAGCAGCATATCATGAATGAAATGCAAGTCAAATTATTAGTCAATCCATAATTATTGCCTCAAAATATTCATGGAGATATTATTATTCAATTGTACATTTATGTGTAGATTTCTTAATTTTGTCAAGGAATAATTCTCTCCTTTAACTTTGTACAACCTCTTGTATTTATAGAGACATAGTACTCAATAACAAATCATTCAAGAGTTATCACAATCTCATGGTATCAGCCTGAGATCCCTGCCCTTCTTCTTTTTCTTTTTTTCCTAACTGTCATTCCTCTCTTCTGCCTTCTTCCATCACACACATGGCCTCCTCATCTGACCTCTCTACCATACCCCTCCATTCCCTTACTCATCTCATCAATATCAAACTCAATTCTACCAATTATCTTACATGGGAAAAACAAATTACCCCAGTTATCAACTACCTAAAACTAATCAGTCACATTGATGGTTCTTCCTCATGCCCATCCGAAACCATTACCACCAACAACGAAACCGCCACCAACCCGACTTTCACCGAATGGAAATCCGCAGACCAAAAAGTCCAAAGTCCTTCTCCTTATCAATTCCACCCTCACCGAAGAGGCTATGGCCGAAACCATCGGTCACACCACTTCGTTGTCCGTTTGGAAAGCATTAGCAAATTCTTACAGACATTGCTCTAATGAGCGTATTCATAATCTTAAGGACTCTCTTCGTACCCTCCAGAAAGGAACCGGATCCGTAACCGAATACGGTAAAAAGTTTAAGGCCCTCTCCGATCAACTTGCGTCTATTGGTCACCCGGTTAGTGATGAGGATAAACGCCACTGGTTTCTTTGTGGTTTAGGCGCCTCCTTTGAAATTTTTTCTACCTCTCAACGAACCATACATCCCGCACCTTCCTTTCCCAACCTTCTTGCAAGTGCTGAAAATCAAGAAATTTTTCTTCAAAAACTTCATGGTCCGCAACCCACTGAAGCTGCTTTTTACACCAATCAAACCAACAAAAACCGGCCCTCATCTTCTCGGGGTCGACGACGTTCCAATTCCTCAAGGGGCCGTGGTAGTCACTCACCAAACGCGTCCCTCATTGCCAGCTTTGTCGCAAAGAGGGTCACTATGCTAGTGCTTGTCCTGTCCTAGACTCTTATGCTCAAAAAGCCGTCACGCTAGATGCAAATCTAGCCCACGCCTTCCATACTCAATGTAACATTGCATCTGAAACTCCGGATTGGACGGCCGACTCAGGTGCAACCACACATATGCTTAATAATACTCATGGTTTAAATAATTCTAAACCACACACGGGTAACATGCGTGTTACCTTTGGTAATGGTCAAACATTGCCCGTTACTCACATCGGGAATACATCTCTAACTAATTCCATATCTTTAAAAAATGTTATTGTTGTTTCAAATCTCACAAAAAATCTACTATCAATTAGTAGACTCACAAATGATTCTCTCATAGATGTTTTATTCTCTAACAATTATTTTCATATTCAGGACCGAAAAACGGGGGAAGTTCTTGCTAGAGGCATTTGCGAAAATGGTTTCTATGTTCTTACTCAAAGTCACAAGTCTCTTGTTGCCGCTCTTTCCGCTTCACATCTTCGTGCTTCGTTCAATAAATGGCATAGTCGCCTAGGACATGTTTCTTTTGATACTATCACTACATTAAATAAACTTAGTCATGCCTTTGTTACATCCCTCTTGCCCAAACCAGGTTTATGTAATCCTTGTGAACTATCAAAAGCTAAACATTTACCTTTTGTTGAAAATAACAAACGTGCGCAACAAGTTTTAGACTTAATTCATTGTGATCTTTGGGGACCCGCACCCATTGCCTCAACCGATGGCTACTTGTATTATGCAGTATTTGTAGACGATTATTCTCGGTTTACATGGTTTTATCCTCTAAAGACTAAATCCGATTTTTATAATATTCTCACCATCTTTTTAAACTTTGTCAAAACCAATTTTCCAAAAGTGTCAAAGTTTTTCAAAGTGATGGTGGAACCGAATTTACAAACCACCGTGTTCAAAATTGTTTTCAAGAGCATGGCATACATCATAGATTATCTTGTCCTCACACACCGGAACAAAATGGACGGGCCGAACGAAAACACCGTCATATCACCGAAATCGGATTAGCAATGATGTTTAATGCTCATGCTCCACCAAAGTTGTGGTTTGATGCTTTCACTTCCGCTACATACATCATAAACCGACTCCCAACAAAATTCTTGAAAACAAATCACCATTTGAAATTCTTTTTAAACAACCTCCTTCCTATTCCAATCTTCGCATTTTTGGATGTCTTGTATATCCATACCTTTGAGACTATACCAAACACAAACTATTACCACGAAGTGCTCCTTGCATTTTTATTGGATATAGTCCAAAATACAAAGGTCTTAGATGTCTAGACCCTTCAACGGGACGAATTTACACCACTAGACATGCTAAATTTGACGAAGATGTGTTTCCCTTTCAATCTCCTTCCGCATCCTCCGACACTTCCCAACTTTCTTTCACCAATTTTGAAGATTCTTTACCCACTCCTAACACACATAAAATTCCCACCTTGCCTCATACCTCACAAACTCCATCCACAACTACACCCCTGTACTCACTATTCAGATCCCATCCTTCCTCACCCACCCCCCAGCCCAACGCCAAGCCTGCCCAGTTCTCATTTAAGCCCACCACAAAGTCCACAAAATTTGCCCACCATTCGCTCCCCTCCTATCCTCCAATCGGACCAAACCCACAATCATCTTACCTCAACTCAAGCCAAACCCACTTCAGCCAAACCTGATTCATCCTATTCGGCCCAACAATTCTCATCTACCTAATCTTCACACCTACCACATCCTCCTTCACCTATTGCCAACCTGATTCCAAACACAAATAATCATCCTATGACCACTCGTTCCAAACATGGCATTTACAAACCCAAACATTTTGCCAACTTGTCTAAATCTTCCTTTCATTCTCTTCTCATGTACCCAAAGGAATTAAAACCGCCTTGAAAGATTCAAAATGGGTCCATGCCATGAAGGATGAACTTAAAGCCTTACCTAAAACCAAACTTGGCATCTTGTTCCTCGCTCCATGATGTGTGTAAAATGCAACATATAAATTACATCAAATGAGGCATAAAACTAACCCTTTTTTTAGTACTATTGTTGGAAAAAGTGTGCTTTTGTCTTCCTTTTGTATTTTCAGGACCAAATGAGCTTAATTGAACAAAAGGAACAAATATGCAGCAAAATCTAACATAAATACAAAGAAAAGGAATAAACGTGGCATGCCTGATCCCTCGACAGCATCTTCCCAAGCAAAAACAAGAGAACAGAAGGCTTACCACGGCCCCGTGCCCAGCGGACACGGGGGCGTGGCCAGATACCTGCAGAAAAGACAAATCTATAGAAGCTTCTATTCCCAGCACGGGGGCGTGCCCAGCTCAACACGTGCCGTGGTCAATGCTAAGATTCGCAGAATCTTGCAAATCTTGATAGTACAGATACGCTTCTGCACACGGGGCCGTGCCCAGGGAACACAGGGGCGTGTAGAGCCTAATATGGACAATTGCAATTAATGAATAAAGAGAAAGAGGATGGACACGGGGTCGTGTCTGGGCTTCTGTGCAGGCTATAAATAGGGGTGCTTGGTTCACTTTAAAGGCATCCCTTGGCAAACCACCTCTCTCCCACTTCACCACCACTCCAACACCACTACAACACCCACATCCACCACCATCATCCATCATCCACCTTAGAGTGTGTGTAGTAGTCTCGGGATCCAAGATTGATAGTAAGAGTTCTTGACAATCAAAGGTCATGTTTGCCTAAGTCTCTTACATCACTTGGTGAAGACAAGCATTTAATGTAATACTTTTGATTTTTAATCTTTTCGCACTTTTTATTTGGTTTTGTATTAATGACTTTAATAACTAGTTTCTTATGTTGAAGGTGAAACTTCCTTATCATTTGTCCATGGTGTCTTGGCATTATTTAACTGTCTATATAAAATAAAAGATTTTCACCATTCATATCTCTACGGTCTATATAGAGATATGTTGGCTACCTGGTCGGGGGTTAAGGGAATGGTTTGGTAAGGTTCTTGCCTTGTTCAGTGTATAGATCATGCAAGGATCTGGGTCAAGCTTACTAGGACCTCCTTCAATACCCACTGGGTTTGGATGGCGGGGGTGCGAATGGCTTGATCCCCTCATATGTAAACTACTATTAATACATTAACCCGGCTACTTGGGATTGTATCCCTGCTGACTCAAACCACTTAGCCGAGGGTAACGTCACCTTCAAAAGAGGGGCCTACCACATTACGCATTAATAACTTAATTAATTATCTTTCAATATTCCGACCCTTTAGGACTGTATCCTTGATGACTCAAACTACTGGGTTGAGGGTAACGTCACATTCAAAAGAGGGGTCTACTACTATAACTAAGATAATCTATTAAAAAGTGCAAAAGTGCGGAAATCATCAAAGGTTACATTAAAGGCGAGTCGGATCCAAGTGATTCATCTTGTCTATCTGTTTTATTTTATTCTATTTTCAGCATTTTTAGTTTTTATTTTCATGTTTAAAACCTTTTCTAAAACTTTTAATTTGGTTAGACGTTGAGGATAAACCAGTACTAAAAGATCTTGTGTACTTGGATGACCTCGGTATCTTACCTACGCTATACTACGCTTACGATGGGTGCACTTGCCCATATGTGTGTTTAGTGTTAGTAGAATATTGTGTTTATAAATTTAAAACTTGACTAAAGTGTTAAAAAGGGCTTAAAATATCAATAAAATATATAATGCTACACACGCATCAAGTTTTTGGCGCCGTGCCGGGGACACAAGGATTTTAAGAAAGTTAGGAATCAACGGCCTAATCATTTTTCTTATTTTTCTGTTTTTCTTTTTTTAGGATTTTTCTAAATTTTTCAACTTCTGCAGACTGCAGCACGGGGCCGTGACTGGTCGGACACGGGTCGTGCCCAGCATCCTTACTGACAGTTTTTATTTTCCAAGTTACAGAGAGCTGAGCACGGGGCCGTGTTAGTGCAGCACGGGGCCGTGTTGAACTCTCAAGTAATAGGGATCCGGAAAAAATCACTGCAACCACGACCACGGGCCGTGTTCAGCTGAGCACGGGGCCGCGGTGAGACTTCTGACCAACAATCTTTTTGTTTTTATCGCAGGACTTGGAACCCAGGCGCCGCACCTGAACTTCCTACGCAGTGTATGAGCTCCAGTTCCAATAAAGACATAAAAGAACCTCTAGACGAACCCGAACGCTTTCTAAGAAAAAGACTTAAAGCTAAAATCCTAGAGAAAGTTTCGGGGGACCCACTTCCAATTGCGGATCAACGTACCTTAATGGATTACCTACGGCCCACGGTAGGTAATCTTGGTGCCGCTATCAATGCACCGAATGTCGATGCCAACAACTTCGAACTTCGGCCGCATTTGATTCAAATGCTCCAAAACTCCGCAACTTTCCATGGGCTTGCGGATGAAGATCCTCACTTACATATTACCAACTTCTTGGAAATATGTGATACTTTTCGCATCAATGGGGCATCAAACGATGCCATCCGCCTCCAAATGTTTCCATTTTCACTAAAAGACCGAGCTAAGGCTTGGCTTAACACCCTCCCAGTGGGTTCGGTAAACAATTGGGATGAACTAGCCCAAAAGTTTTTGTATAAGTATTTCCCTCCTTCTAAAACAGCTAAATTAATGACTGAAATTAATACATACTCACAAGAGGACGCGGAATCCTTATATGAAACTTGGGAAAGATTCAAGGAGCTATTAAGAAAGTGCCCGCATCATGGTCTTGCGGTATGGCAACAAGTATCCACTTTCTATAATGGGTTGTTGCCACACACAAGACAAACACTTGACTCTAGCTCCGGGGGACTTCTAGGTAATTGTCACCCAAATGAATTCTATAATCAAATTGAGGAAATTGCTCAAAATAATTTTCAGTGGCACACTCCCCGAGGCACAAAATATATTGCCCCGGGCGCCCATAAGGTAGATGAAAGCACTTCTTTACAAGCCCAAATCGAGGCCCTCTCTTCGAAAATCAAAAAGTTAGAAATGGCAAAAACGGCCTCGGTTATGGCTTGTGAAGGGTGCGGTGAGCCATATGAAAATTGGAGTTGTATGAAAGAAATGGATAACCAAACGGAAACGGTAAACTACATTGATAATAGACCTAGGCGGTCAGGTCCTCCAACGGGTACCTACAACCAAGGATGGCGTAACCACCCTAACCTTGGTTGGAGAGAACCCGACAATAGTAGTAACCAACAAAACCAAAACCAACGAACAAACTTTCAACAACCAAGAAATGAGTCACAAAATTTCTCTCAACAACAACAAGGGGGACGCGAGAGGTTTGAAGATACTATCTCACGCCTCATCTCCGACACCGAAAAGAAAAACTCGGAACGATTCCAACAAATGGAATCAAACTTTAGAAATCAACAAGCTAGTATTCAAAATATTGAAAAACAACTAAATCAACTAGCTAAAAATTTCTCCAAGAGATCACAAGGCGCGTTACCCATCAATACCGAAACCAACCCAAAGGCGAAAGTGCATCTCATCACATTGAGAAACCGTACCGTAGGTCTCGAGGAGGCTCCGCTGCCTCCATCTGAAAAGAGTCCGTCTAACCAAACCGCAACTTCACCAACACCCCAAAAAGAGACGACACCTCCGCCAAATCAAGAGCCTACCAAGAACCCCCCGGTGCCTTACCCCAGTCGGTTACTTCGCCAAAAGGCCGATGAGCAATTCACAAAATTTGTAAATTTACTAAAACAATTGCACATCAATCTTCCTTTGTGGAAGTCCTCACTCAAATGCCTAAATATTCAAAATTCATGAGAGACTTTCTCACTCACAAAAGGAAAATCAAAGCACTGCAATTAGTTAATTTAAGTGAAGAATGCTCTGTCGTACTACTTAACAAACTCCCACAAAAAAAATCGACCCCGGAAGCTTCACCATCCCTTGTTCCATTGAGGGATCACCCATACGCAATGCACTAGCCGATCTTGGGGCTAGCATAAATATCATGCCCGCATCAATGTTTGACCGACTCGGACTAGGTAAAACAAGCCCCACAAAGATGAGCATACAACTCCCCGATAGGTCTATCTAGTATCCACAAGGTGTCGCCGAAAATCTATTGGTAAAAGTCAGAGACTTTGTCTTCCCGGCCGACTTTGTCATACTAGATATGGAGGAAGATACCGAAGTACCACTCATCCTAGGAAGACCATTCCGGGCCACCGCTCACGCAATGGTGGACATGAATGGTGGGAAATTAACATTGAGGGTTGGGGACAAAGAGATGGAGTTCGGGGTTGGGAAAAGAGTAGAAGATGACGACCTGGTCAACTACATGAATGTCATAGACTCAAGCTTGGATGATGCTCTCCGACGGTGCAACATGGGATGCCAAACATCCTACTTAGGTAACATATAACTAACTTTGGGTCTAGCCAAGAACCCTTATAAACGTGGCGCACCACAGAGGCATTCCGCGGAACTATCCTTAGTTATAGTTTAGATTAGCTTTTATGTTTTCTAGTTTAGTTTTACTTTTCAGGAATAAAACACACTTGAAATGGTGGAGGTTACTAAGGGAAACTTGAACCCACACCCCATGCACAAAAACAGAGCCTCCCGACAATTTTTCTTCACTACAGCAAGTTCAGCACGGGGCCGTGCTCAGCCCAACACGCCCCCGTGCCCGAGGTTCTGCAGAAAACGCCCAGTTCAGGTAACTGGACACGGGGCCGTGTTCACTGAACACGCCCCCGTGTGTCACACCCCGACCGCGTAAAACAACAAACCGCGGCGAAAACATCAGGGAGTGGAGTGGCAGAATTATTGTTTCACAACCATGGTATTTAAAGTTTCATTTTATTTGTTAAACATGATTACATTGTCTTGGGAAATAAAGGAAATACAACATAAGTTAAACTATTCTTGCATCTTTTATGTCACTAAGGCCTAAGTCCACCTAAGTGTATCTTGAACAACCCTATGCATCAGCTCCTGAAAACACATGTGAAAATAGGTACGTCAGCATAAAAATTCCTGTGAGATACATAGGTTTATTGATTTAGGATTGATGACTTGTAGTTGAAAGAAATGTTTAACAAAAGTTAGTCATGAATCTTGTAAAATGTTTTCCTTTGTAAATCATACGAAAATCGATAAGAAAATCAGATGATATAAAAGAAGGATGTATGGTTAAATGAATAACCAAGTAAAATGAGTTTGTATAAAATATGTTGTTTGTAAAACAATGTTTTGTGAAAATATGTTATTTGTGTAAAATGTAATATGTCTAAATTGAAATGGTTTAAATAACGCAGCGATATGTAATATCAAAAAAGCACTTATATATAGGAAGTACCAACGGCGTATCCACCATGCTTTTATCATATTACACACGCCTTGTTATTTAAATCACTTACCCAAACAAACCACCAAAATACCTTGTTTAAACCAATGACAAAATGTTTATGTGTAAACAATGTCTAATGTTAAATGTAAATCATGTAATGTATAATCAAATGTTATGTATGGCAAGTAAAAAGTAGCTACTCAAACCATATGTATAATGTTTATGTATAATCAAATGAAATGTATGGTGAATAATAGAATTACTCAACCCTATAGGTAAAATGTACAAAACATTGTATTTGATATAAATCATAGTTTAAGTCAAAAGTTATGTTTTGCAAAATCCATGCTTTACTGATACGAACACTTATGAGGTAATGTTAAACGTATACATTCAAGCCTTGAGACTGAAGGATAAACCCTTAACAAGTTAAAGGTTTATCAAAAATGTTTTCGGATTCAGTCATCCCTTACGTCCAAACAAACCAAGGATTTCAGGAATGGGAGTTGTCAAGTCCAATGGTACCACTACTTACTACCGAGCGGCTTGATCAATGTTAATGAACGTATTTCAGTTTCTTTATACAAACCAAATGTCATACCAAATGTAAGCATGTTATGTGAAAACAATATACTAAGTATGCTAAATGAACATACGTAGCAAAAATGTGATGTAAATCAATGTGTACATATGCTAAAATAAACATATGAAACAAATGTGTTTATGAAATCAATGTACTAGCATGTTAACTAAAACATACATAGCAAAAACATGGATGAAATCATGTACTATACGTGTACGACATGAACATAGCAAGCATATGTTATAAAAGCATGAAAAGCACGAAAGTAACAAGTAGGCACATGTGTTTCACCCCAAAATATTTGAAAACAGTAAAAGAGGGGACTATGTACTCACTTGATATTTCTAAATGATCTTGAAACAACAATCAAACAACGCTTGAGGGATCACGGAAATCAAACGGCACCTAATATAGGTAACTATGTTAATAAACCGGACCTAAATCGAAAGATCAGATAAAATGAGGTTTCGTAAACCAAATGAGTATGGGAACTCGTATAATATGGTTTAACAAAGCCTACATTCTAAATCGGAACCTATCCTAAGTGCTTATGACCCATTACGACTCGTTAAGGTAGTCTACGCTACTTTAACGCGTCGTTCGCGTCAAACGCGTTGGGACCGCCTAACTACTCCTATGACAAGTATTATATGCCTTAACAAAGTCTAATAATGTTGCCTAATCAGTTTAGATGTCAAAATTAAGTTACATATGCTTAGAATGAATTTATGCGCAAAAAGGGCATTTTGGTCATTTTCCTAAGGCATATAAACTACCTATCATACAACTAATTAAACGTAGTGACCATAAGGTATAACCTTGGAAGGTTATTCCCTATACAACTATGGTCACAAAATATGTTTGGTCGGATCCTAATGATCGACCAAACGGGTCAGGTTCAAAAGTCTAAGCGGTTGTTTAGACCGCTTATCTTACGACCCTATATAAGCACTAAACTAAAAGTGACGAGTTAAACATGTTAAAAACATGTTTAACTAAGTTAGAAAACAAGTTTGATATCAAAACAAAGTGTTTTGATACCTAAAGATAGCTTCATTGCAAAATACGCATAAACATGTATTTTGACCAAAACTATAACTCGTCACAACGCCTAATCAACGTGGTAATCAGTAGGTATAGTCACAATGGACTATAACCATCTTGACTACACTCACGTTGCAAAGTTCAAACGAACTTTGTGTTGACCATAACGTGGTCAAACCAGAAAGTCAAACACTGTTTGACTTTCATGCTTGAAATACAAGAACAAGCATGAAGGAGACTTACAAAAGGTCCAAGCCTTGAAGATTTCAACTCAAATTACTCAGGTATGAAGCTTGAGAGCTTCAACTTAGAGCAAAAATGAGAACAAATGTGGGGAAGCAAGTGAATTCAAGGTGGGTTTATATAGATTTCTCAAAACCGTTAGGATCGTTTCTTGAATTTCGAGCTTCAATCTGGACCATCCATGGGTGGCACACTGATTTAATAAACTAGGGGTGTTCAAAACCATCACACGGTATTGCAAATGTTACACAAAAGTACCTGAACTTCAAGTCGGTTGCTGAAAATAGGCCTGCTGTTGCTGAAACTGATTTTTCTGCCTAGATGAGGCTGTGGCGTGCCCCCACCACACAGCCACTAGGCTGTGGCGCAACGCCACCACATACCAGAACCAGAAAGTTTGCCAAAATGGCAGAAATGGTCCCCGCAACACTTTTAAGCCATTTTTGATGCGTTTAAACCCCGTTAACCCATTTTCCAAGCTCAATAATGAAGTTTAAGTATAGGAGGCATGAAATATGCTTGAAAATGTCTCGGATGTCGGTTAGTTTGGTCCTACAGTTGCGTTGTTCGGTTAATTACGACGAAACTCTAACGGACGCGAAAAACGGTCCAAATTACACTACGAATGGAATTTTTGCATGCCAATCACTAAAATAAAATATTTTAATGATTACAAAAATTTTTAGATGTCCGGATATGTTCAGAACGTAAGATATGCGCGTAAATGCAAACTTATGCATTTTTGACGCTTTTAGTCCCTGTTTGACCTAAAAGTTTATTTTCGCATACCGAACCCCTCAAAGGCTATTTCTAAGATATGTAAAGGATATTTAGGGTATGTTTAGATTATGATAAAGTTCTGGAATGTTCGTTACTATACGAATCGGCATAGTTTCACAGTTTGACGTAAATAGTCCCTGAGATCGAATAAACTTAATTTTGCCATACCAAAGCCTTCAAAACTTATTTCTAAGTTATGTAAAGGTTATTTAAGGTATGTTAAGCATATGCTGATGTTTCGGAGTGTTTTTCGCGGTAAACTGATTATGTTTACGCACCAGTTTGGGTATAACTTTCCAGAAAGCGATATAGAGTTTGGAATTGAACAAAAATCAAAATGAGCAAAATGTCAAACATAAATAAACAAACATTGGGGCCAAAACACACTGTTTTATTGATAATTGAACTATTCAAAGTTTGTACAATGATTACAAGCACAGATGTCACAGCCTCCCCTACTTGTGGAAATTTCGTCCCGAAATTTATTTAGAGGAATCTTGAGAGAATAGATGTGGATATTTCGCCTTCATTTGATCTTCACGTTCCCAAGTAAACTCTGGTCCACGTTTAGATTCCCAGCGAACTTTGACAAGTGGAATGCGCTTGCGTTTGAGCCATTTGACTTCACGTTCCATGATTTCCACAGGTTTCTCAACAAAATGCATCGTGTTATCAACACGAATCTCATCAAGTGGTAGGTGGAGGTTCTCATCAACTAAACACTTCTTGAGATTGGACACGTGAAAGGTTAGATGAACATTTCCAAGTTCTGGAGGTAACTCAAGTCTGTAGGCTACCTTTCCGATTCTTTCGACGATCTTGAATGGTCCAACATATCTAGGTGCAAGTTTTCCTGTCTTTCCAAATCTGATCACACCTTTCCAAGGTGAAACCTTGAGTAGAACGCGATCACCGACTTGAAATTCCAAGGGCTTGCGTCGTCGATCTGCGTAACTCTTTTGAAGGCTTCTAGTTGTCTGAAGATTATCTCGAACTTTCTTAACCTTATATGTAGTCTCTAGAATGAGGTCAGGTCCAGTAAGCTAAGCCTCACCGATCTCATTCCAGCAGACTGGTGAACGATATTTTCGACCGTAAAGTGCCTCGAAAGAGGCCATGTTGATGCTGGAGTGATAACTGTTGTTGTAAGAGAATTCAATAAACGAAAGATACGAATCCCAACTACCACCAAAATCGATCACACAAGCTCTAAGCATATCCTCCAAAGTTTGGATTGTTCTTTCAGATTGACCATCTGTTTGTGGATGATAAGCTGTGCTTAAATTAAGTTGGGTCCCCATAGCTGATTGCATGGTTCTCCAAAAACGAGATGAGAATCGAGCATCTCTGTCAGATATAATGTTCAAATATGACGGGATACAATCTCATCCACATAGATTTTAGCCAGCTTGTCGGCAGATAGATCCTCACGGATTGGCAAGAAATGTGCTGACTTAGTAAGACGATCAACAACTACCCAAATGGCATCATGACGTTTCTTAGTGTGCGGAAGTTTGGTAATAAGATCCACAGCAATGTTTTCCCATTTCCAAACTGGTATCTCTGGTTGCTCCAATAATCCAGAGGGAAGTTGATGTTCAGCTTTTACCTTAAGACAAGTAAGGCATTTAGACACATAAAGGGCAATGTCTTTCTTCATACCAGGCCACCAATACTGAGTACGAAGATCCTTATACATTTTATCTGCAACGGGATAAATAAAATAACGAGACTTATGAGCTTCATCCATTAGCAAGGTGCGAAGATTGTCTTGACTTGGGACCCACAAACGGTCCATGAAATAATACAATCCATTGTCCTTCAGCTCGAGATCAGGCTTAATATGAAATGGTAATTCCTTACCCATCAAATCTTGTGAAACACAAGTATGTTGAGCCTGAGAAATGCGGGTTTGAATATCTGATCGAACTCGAACACAATGAAGCTTGACATACTCTTTACGACTCAATGCATCAACTACGACATTCGCCTTACAAGGATGGTAGCGAATTTCGCAGTCATAGTCGTTTAGAAGTTCAACCCAACGTCGTTGCCTCATATTATGTTCTTTCTGATTGAAAATATGCTGAAGACTTTTGTGGTCAGTGAAAATCACACAATTAGTACCATACAGATAGTGTCTCCAGATTTTGAGAGCGAATACAACTGCACCTAACTCAAGACCATGAGTGGTGTAGTTCTTCTCATGTACCTCCAACTGCCTTGATGCGTAGGCTATGACTTTGTTCCTTTGCATGAGAACACAGCCAATACCCGAATTGGATGCATCACAATATACGATAAAATCATCGTTGCCCTCAGGTAAAGATAGAATAGGTGCATCGCAGTGTTTCTGTTTCAAGGTCTGAATAGCTTCTTCCTGTTTGGATCCCCATTCAAAGGGTTTATTCTTCTGAGTTAGAGCAGTGAGAGGAACTGCAATTTTGGAAAAGTTTTCGATGAAGCGGCGATAATAACCTGCGAGACCAAGAAATGAACGAACTTCAGTAGGAGTAGTAGGTGTATCCCAATACTTAATCGCATTGATCTTGGAAGGATCTACATGAATACCTTGTTCGTTAACGATGTGTCCCAAAAATTGAACTTCCTTAAGCCAAAATTCACACTTGGAGAATTTGGCGAAAAGTTGTTCTTTCTTCAGGAGTTCCAGAGTAAGACGAAGATGTTGCTCATGATCGGCTCGCGTCTTAGAATAAATCAAGATGTCGTCAATGAAAACGATGATGAACTTTTCCAAATAAGGCTTACAAACCCTATTCATCAAGTCCATAAAAACAGCATGAGCATTAGTCAAACCGAATGGCATAACAGTGAACTCATAACGCCCATATCTTGTGCGGAAGGCTGTCTTGGGAATATCTTCTTCAAGCACACGAAGTTGATGATACCCAGAACGTAGATCAATCTTTGAAAAACAAGTAGCACCCTGTAATTGATCAAAGAGATCATCAATGCGAGGTAGGGGATATCGATTCTTGATGGTAAGCTTGTTAAGCTCACGATAATCGATACACATCCTGAAAGAGTCATCTTTCTTCTTAACAAAAAGAACGGGAGCACCCCAAGGTGAAAAGCTAGGACGAATAAAACCTTTGTCAGAAAGCTCCTGAAGTTGTTTGGATAACTCTTGCATCTCAGACGGTGCAAGACGATACGGAGATCTAGCAATAGGATTTGCACCAGGTACAAGATCAATACGGAACTCAACTTGACGTGCTGGGGGTAAACCAGGTAATTCTTCAGGAAATACTTCAGGATAATCCTGAACAATAGGGATATCTCGAATAGACTTACCTTTACCTTTCTCCTCTACGACATGTGCCAAGAAGGCAACATAGTTCTTACGCATGTACTTCTGAGCTTGAGTACAAGACATGAGTTTAAGACTGCTAACAGGTTTCTCACCACGAACCTTTAAGATCTCACCAGTCGAAAGCGGAACACGAACAATCTTCTCAAAACAAACTACCTCTGCGTGATACTTGGCTAACCAATCCATTCCCACTATAACATCGAAGCTTCCAAGTTGCATTGGCGTGAGGTCGGTAGGAAAAAGATGGTTATTAAGGTTCAACTGGAAGTTTCGAAGAACAGAATTAAGAACAACGGGTTCACCACTAGCAACTTCTACTGTCAAAGGCTTTCCTAGTTTCTTTCTAGACATGCGAAGCAGATGTTCAAAAGATAATGACACAAAACTCTTATCAGCACCCGAATCAAAAAGAACAGATGCAGGTTGATTGTTAACAAAGAACGTACCATTTACCACTTCGTTGTCTGCTCACGCCTCATTAGCGTTCATGTTAAAGACTCGACCACGAGACTGCGCCTGATTTGCATTGGTTAACCTCGGACACAGATTTCTGTAGTGGGTCAGATCCCCAAAATTGTAGCACGAACCGGGAGGGTAGTGAGGTCGTGCAGCTTGTGCTTGTTGTTGAGCAGGCGGTTGAGCAGCTTGCTGAGCTGGGTTTTGTGCAGCTTGGTTCTGATTAGCAGGAAGACGACATGTGGTGACAAGATGACCAGATCTCCCATAGTTGGTACAATAACGACACTGAATATGCGGCTGATGATGACTGTTACACCTGTTGCACAAAGGTGCATTTCCAATGTATGGTTTCTTGGCAGGTGGTTGCGCGGGCTGATTTGGAGCTGCTTAGGTGGCCTGCGCTGTAACAGCGAAATTCTGGGAAGCCTTGCGCTTCCTAGACCTTTTCGAAGAACCAGATTTCTTACTCTTCTTATTCTCACCCTTGTCAGACGATTGTTTCTTATCCTTGTCACCCTTCCTGTGAAGCTTACCCTTTCTGATTTGCGACTCAGTCAAAGTCGCAGCTAGCTCGACTGCCTGACGAACTATGGTAGGGTTGCTACCAGTGATGATGTCTTGCACGGGGTCAGGTAAACCATCGACATACCTCTCGATAGCTTTCTCGAGTGGGGTAACCATTGTAGGGCATAACAAACTCAATTCCTCATACCTGTCAGTATAAGCCCGGTGTCCACCACTATCCTGTTTCAGATCATCAAACTCTCTTTCCAACGCCCTCTGTTCGTGACGAGGACAGAATTCCCTCATCATAAGACCCCTAAGCTCTTCCCAAGCCTGACCCAAAGTGACATTAGCACCACGATCTCTCATTAACCCATTCCACCAAGTAAGAGCCCTCTTGTGAAACACACTAGAAGCGAACTCTACTGTGCGATTATCAGGACACTGAACATGATGAAAGGTACTCTCAATGCTCTCAAACCACTGTAGGAGCGTAGTTGCTCCCTCAGAACCGCTAAACTTGAGTGGTTTAGCCGAACTGAAACTTTTAAAGTTGCATGGAGCATTATTGTTGTTGTTGGCTTGGTTAACTTGAGCAATAATGTTTGGGAGTGCAGCAGCCATTTGCTGCGCAATGATTGCTGCCATTTCGGCATTAGGTAGTTGATTGTCGTATCGATGAGGTATTCTAAAAGAGGAAACATGAGAGAAAACGAGTGAGATGGTTAGATGAAAAATGAGATGATACAAATATCGACAAAAAGCATGGATGGTGGTCATTCGTTCGTACCACAGAGCAAAGCAAACAAACGACACACAGTGACTAATCAAAGTAAATGGGTCATAATAATGTATCGCGAAGACATGCTTTTGCCTTAAGTGGACACTCACCCCAAGAGTTCCCAGGTAAGAGTGACTGGTCCGATTATATGGATTTGTACGAACACTCTAGCCTAGACAGAAAACTCGAGGTACAGGCACCCACCCTTCCAGATTGCACGTGTTCACATTATTTAGACCCAAACCTTGACGAGATCTTGAAAACTTAAAGGGTTCAAAACCTTATAACAAATCATCTAAGAACATATGATTGATTTTCAAAATCGTTTTGGAAAATTGTGTTCTTGTTTTGGTAATCACCTAATGATAGGTGACGGTAGTGTTTTAATATCGAAACACAAGATAACTTGTTTTGGGGTCCTAGAAAAGTTATAGTCCAGGTCAAAGCATTACTAATAACCTAATTCCCTATAACCATTGGCTCTGATACCAACTCTTCTGTCACACCCCGACCGCGTAAAACAACAAACCGCGGCGAAAATGTAGAGGAGTGGAGTGGCAGAATTATTGTTTCACAACCATGGTATTTAAAGTTTCATTTTATTTATTAAACATGATTACATTGTCTTGGGAAATAAAGGAAATACAACATAAGTTAAACTATTCTTGCATCCTTTATGTCACTAAGGCCCAAGTCCGCCTAAGTGTATCTTGAACAACCCTATGCATCAGCTCCTGAAAACACATGTGAAAATAGGTACGTCAGCATAAAAATGCCTATGAGATACATAGGTTTATTGATTTAGGATTCATGACTTGTAGTTGAAAGAAATGTTTAACAAAGTTTAGTCATGAATCTTGTAAAATGTTTTCCTTTGTAAATCATACGAAAATTGATAAGAAAATCAGATGATATAAAAGAAGGATGTATGGTTAAATGAATAACCAAGTAAAATGAGTTTGTATAAAATATGTTGTTTGTAAAACAATGTTTTGTGAAAATATGTTATTTGTGTAAAATGTAATATGTCTAAATTGAAATGGTATAAATAACGCAACGATATATAATATCATAAAAGCACTTATTTATAGGAAGTACCAGCAGCATATCCACCATGCTTTTATCATATTACACATGCCTCGTTATTTAAATCACTTACCCAAACAAACCACCAAAATACCTCGTTTAAACCAATGTCAAAATTTTTATGTGTAAACAATGTCTAATGTTAAATGTAAATCATGTAATGTATAATCAAATGTTATGTATGGCAAGTAAAAAGTAACTACCCAAACCATATGTATAATGTTTATGTATAATCAAATGAAATGTATGGTGAATAATAGAATTACTCAACCCCATAGGTAAAATGTACAAAACAATGTATTTGATATAAATCATAGTTTAAGTCAAAAGTTATGTTTTGCAAAATCCATGCTTTACTGATACGAACACTTATGAGGTAATGTTAAACGTATACATTCAAGCCTTGAGACTGAAGGATAAACCCTTAACAAGTTAAAGGTTTATCAAAAATGTTTTCGGATTCAGTCATCCCTTACATCCAAACAAACCTAGGATTTCAGGAATGGGAGTTGTCAAGTCCTATGGTACCACTACTTACTACCGAGCGGCGTGATCAATGTTAATGAACGTATTTCAGTTTCGTTATACAAACCAAATGTCATACCAAATGTAAGCATGTTATGTGAAAACAATTTACTAAGTATGCTAAATGAACATACGTAGCAAAAATGTGATGTAAATCAATGTGTACATATGCTAAAATAAACATATGAAAAAAATGTGTTTATGAATTCAATGTACTAGCATGTTAATTAAAACATACATAGCAAAAACATGGATGAAATCATGTACTATACGTGTACTACATGAACATAGCAAGCATATGTTATAAAAGCATGAAAAGCACGAAAGTAACAAGTAGGCACATGTGTTTCACCCCAAAATATTTGAAAACAATAAAAGAGGGGACTATGTACTCACTTGATATTGCTAAATGATCTTGAAACAACAATCAAACAACGTTTGAGGGATCACGGAAATCAAATGACACCTAATATAGGTAACTATGTGTAACAACCCTCGGTAAAACCAACACCCTTATAATATTTCCGACCCTCTATTATATCTTAAATTGTCCCAATATGTCTTATATTATACACCGTATGTGAAAAACGAGCCCTAATTATATTATAGTATATAAAATAAATAAAAATCTGAAATTAGTAAGTTGAGGCGGGCCGCGTAAGACCTCACCTCAACTTTACGCGGGCCGCGACAGAGCATGACACGCGATTACACCAGAGGCTGACACGTGTCGACATCGTGTCGAGTCTACTAGCTGACCCAGCTAAGCTATAGTGTTGACTGATGTTGACGCGGGCCACGTAAGGGTCCCTTGTCTTTTACGCGGGCCGCGACAAGACTCAATATCACAACTATAAATAGCAGGCATCAGATTTCAATTTCCGTCGCTCATTTCTTTCTTTCAATCTCGAAATTCTATAGAGAAGTTATAATATTTTGGGTATTATACCCCTAATTAGCGAGGTTCTGCTCAGTTGTAAGTATTATAACCCCAGTTTCATAATAGTTACGCTGCCCGATTGATTTAGGGTTCCGTAACAACTGTCATGGTTCTGCCCGACGTAGTTGTTGGAATGCCGTCTCGGGGAGGGTATTATTAATAATTTCAAAGGGTTATGATACTAACCAATGTACATTTGTATAAATTATAGATTATATCCAGGAAACCCTTACGAAAAGCCTAAGACAGCAATGTGAGTTTATCCTCTTTTTGTTAATGTTTTTGGAATGTTTTACAAAACCTTAAATGTTTACAATGAAATTAAGCGGTGATTGAGTCTTTGTAGTTCTTCAATTACTGCCGGTATTATGGGGTTTTGTATACAAAATTTACTACGAGTAGTAGTAAGTCAGGAATGACAGTGCATTACCATTGGACGACGAGTTAGCCAATGGGTAATTTGACCATAGCCATAGATCCGGTCAAGTGGCAAATACTGAATGAGTAATTGTGTAGAAATAAACAATGTGATCGCTCTCAATACTGTTTTAATTGATAAAATGTTTCTTGATTAAACTGGGATTCACTCACCAGTATTTCCGACTGACAAATGTTTTTAAAACGCGTTACAGGTAACACAATGTGAACAGCCAATTAGTGAAAAGCCAGCTGGAGAGCACTGAAGGCTTGGGAAAAATGTGGCTATAAAAGTTACCTAATAAACGATGTTTTAAATTCAATAAAATAGGGTTTGTCCCTATAAATGTATTGTAATAAGAAACTTGAGTTTTGCCCATGTATTTATTAATATCAAGTATGGTGGTTTTACTCTGATAAACATTTCCTAACTACAATCCTGATGTAAATTCCGCTGCGAGACTAAACAAACTGATACCACCTAACTCTGTGATCACGTCCGCCCGTTCCCGGGGATCAGGGATCGGGGGTTGTGACAGAAGGTGGTATCAGAGCCTAGCCACTGGTCTGAGCCAAAGAAGTGTTCTGCTGACACTTAAAATTTTAAAATTTTGTGTTAGGAAATAAATTATGGAAATACATGCATAACTGTAATTATGTGTTATGTGTTATGTGTTATTTGACTATTTGTTAGTTTACAGTATGAGTAAGAAAAGAATTTCGGACATCTATCATAAACTAGATAGTTCACCGAAAGAAAAGGGAAGTTCATTCCAAACAAATTCCTCAAGATACTCAACAGATACTGAGGAAGGAATATTTGTCCGTAAAGCACAGTATGAAAATCCACTTACCCCTATTAAAAGAAGCTGGATTCTTAGAAAAAGTCAAGAGAACAGGAAAAAGTCTCAGGAAACTCAGAAAATAGGCAGTAACCCACCTTGGGAAGATAAATTAGACGAAAAATGGACAAATCTCTACATGTTAGCTACTATAGCAGTAAATGCTAACTTATAAGTTAAATCACAAAATCAGTTTTTGCACCTGCGACACTTACAAGCCGGAAACGTTAAACTATTAAATAAATCGTTAGTATAATTCGAAAGTTCAGTTGTAATCTAGCAATAGTTGTTTTAAATAAATTTTAGAAAATTTCTAAATTTCCATTTTGTGATTTTGTGATTTACAAAATTTTAACTTAGAATATTGTATGTTTCTCCATAAATACAAGAACTTAGGACTTTTGGGGAGGAAATTTTAGAAAGCAGTGAGAGGATGCGTCAGGTGGGAGAGCGTCTCGTATGGAAATACGATGAGCGCAATATGGATTTTTGGATGAATCCATATCCGTGAATGTAAGAATGGAGGAAACGGTGGTAGTAATATAATATAATATAATAAAATAAAATAAAATATGTGTGTATGGATGCATATTACTATTAGTGTAATTTTTTTCTGTTGGTATTGTAATCTTTATTTCTGTACTAGTGTGTAATAGACGCATAGTATATGAAAAGAGTATAGTAGCAATGATCTACGTTTTTTGTTAGAATGCATATCGTGTGATTAACTATATTAAGATATTAATTGTGATATTAATATGGGATAAATGTTTAAAATTCAGATGGCCGACCAAGGAAATCAAGTCAATTTGGATAATAACCCGGAAATCCAGAATGACGATAATCTGAATAATGAGAACCCAAACAACAATAACAATGGAAACCAAGTGGATAATAGTGCTATCCAACATATAGTGGCACAGGGAATTATAGATGCTATGCCATTTATTCTTCAAACTGTTAAAGACGCTGATAATAAAAGTAAGCATAGCAGTAAACGACCTGTTGAACCAGAAAACAGTGTGAACAATGGACCGGTACTTCAAATGCCTATTCCCAAAAGAAGAAGAACCATGCCTTATGGTTGTTCTTATAAAGAATTATGGTCTTGTAAACCAATGGAATTCTCAGGCAATGAAGGGGCCATTGCAACCTTACGCTGGATAGAAAAGACTGAGGCAGTCTTAAGGATAAGTAAGGGTGCTGAAGAAGATAGAATATTGTTTGCTTCTAATCTGTTTAAGAATGCAGCATTAGAATGGTGGAACCTATAATATGGAATGGGAAGAGTTTAAGGACAAGGTAGAAAGGAAATTCTGCCCACCCAATGAGAAAGAACAGATAGCAAACAAATTCCTAAATCTTAGGATGACTGGTGTGGATAGCAAAGGGTACACTAAGTTATTCTTTGAATTTGCTATAATAGTACCAACTCTTGCTTCACCAGAACCAGTGTTAATTTCCCGTTATATTTGGGGATTAATTGGAGAGATAAGACATGTAGTCAAAGCAGCTAGACCTCAAACCATAGAAGAAGCTGTAGAACTAGCTAATACTTTGACTGATGAATTAGTCCGTACCCGAGAGGAGGATCATAGAAGAAGCCTAACCCAGAAGTTGACCCAAGAATTTCGTTCTGGAAATTCTAACAGTGGGAAAAATATAGGTTCTACCTCTGCGCCCTACTGTAGGTATTGCAAAAGAAAGCATTCAGGGAGATGCTCCATATACTGTAACTTTTGCAAAATGTCGGGACACAAGGAAGAAAACTGCAGGAAGAAAGCTAACAGCAGGGTATGTTACAATTACGGAGAACCAGGTCATATCAAGCTGAATTGCCCAAAATTAGTTCCAGCCCCAGATAACAAGAATACTAAAAATGCTAGAGCATTTGTTCTGACTGCAGAAGAAGCCAAGATGATTCCAGATGTCATAGCTGGTACGTTTTTAGTTAATGATGTTTTTGCCAAAGTATTATTTGACTCTGGGGCAAACCAAAGTTTTATTAATACATCGTTTTGCAAATTTCTAAATCAGTCATTAACTAAACTACCACAAGTATGCGTAGTAGAGACAGCTAATGGAGAAACCGTTAGAATTTTTGAAATTTTGCAGGGAGCAAACATAGAAATTTTAAATCAGATGTTTATTGCAAACCTATATCCAATGAATTTGGTAGGATTCGATGTTGTTTTAGGAATGGATTGGTTAATAGCCAATAAAGCCAATATTGTATGTGATCAAAAGTTAATCCAAGTAAATTCACTGAAAGGTAAAACGATCACAATTAAAGGAGATAAGTTCTCTAAATCCACTAAATTCATATCTGTGATGAAAACTGCAAGTTGTATAAGAAAAGGTTTTATAGTGTATTTGATTTCTATAATCACTAACACTAAAGGAAAGGATTTAAAAGATATTCCAGTAGTATCTCAGTTTTCAGACGTATTTCCAGAAGAATTGCCAGGGCAACCTCCAGATAGAGAAGTGGAATTTAGAATTCACTTAATACCAGGAACCTCACCAATTGCCAAAGCACCTTACCGTTTGGCACCTGCAGAAATTTAAGAATTAAAGAAACAATTAGATGAATTGTTGGAAAAAGGATTCATACAACCGAGTTCGTCGCCATGGGGAGCGCCGATACTTTTCGTTAAAAAGAAGGACGGATCAATGCGTATGTGCATTGACTACCGTGAATTAAACAAAGTCACGATTAAGAATCGGTATCCATTACCGAGAATCGATGATCTGTTTGATCAACTACAAGGAGCTCGATTTTTCTCTAAGATCGATTTAAGGTCAGGATATCATCAATTAAAGGTACAGGAAGAGGATATTCCTAAAACTGCATTTAGAACAAGGTATGGTCATTATGAATTTACTGTCATGCCATTTGGTTTAACCAATGCCCCAGCTGCATTTATGGACATGATGAACCGAATATGTAAGCCATATTTGGATAAATTCATAATTGTATTCATAGATGATATTCTAATTTATTCTAAGAATAAAGAGGATCATGCAAAGCATTTGCACGCACTTTTAAGTTTGTTAAGAAAGGAAAAACTTTATGCTAAGTTTTCAAAGTGCGAATTTTGGTTAGAACAAGTACAATTCCTTGGACACCTAGTCAATCATGAAGGAATTCATGTAGATCCAACAAAGATTGAAGCAATTACGAAATGGAAAACCCCTGAATCACCAACTGAGGTTAGAAGTTTCTTAGGATTGGCTGGTTATTATAGAAGATTTATTAAAGATTTCTCTAGAATAGCCATTCCCTTAACTAAGTTAACTTGTAAATCTGTTAAGTTTGAATGGGGATTAAAACAAGAAGAAGCCTTTAGAATTCTTAAGCAAAGATTGACCCATACACCCATATTAGCATTACCAGAGGGAACTGAAGATTTTGTAGTCTATTGTGATACTTCTAGATTAGGTTATGGATGTGTATTGATGCAACGCCAAAAGGTTATAGCTTACGCATCTAGGCAACTTAAGAATCATGAAGAGAATTATTCAACCCATGATTTAGAATTAGGAGCTATAATTTTTGCTCTTAAGATTTGGAGACATTACCTTTATGGTAATAAGTTTACCATATTCACAGATCATAAGAGTTTAAGGTATGTTTTCGGGCAGAAGGAGTTGAATATGAGGCAAAGACGTTGGATGGAATTTCTTAGTGACTATAACTGTGATATCCAGTATCATGAAGGAAAAGCAAATGTAGTGGCAGATGCTTTAAGCCGAAAGTATCAAGAAAAGCCAAAAAGGGTACGTTCTTTTAAATTAAATCTACAAGTAGATTTAAATGAACAAATAAGAGAAGCACAAGAATCAGTAATCAAGGATGATTCTGAAAAATTAAAAGGGATGCTAAAAGAATTGGAACAAGGAACAGATGGAATTTGGAGATTTCATAAAAAGAGAATGTAGATACCTAAATTTGGAAACCTGCGTAATCGTATACTAGAAGAAGCCCATAAGTCTAAGTATACAATGCATCCAGGAAGTGATAAAATGTACCAGGATTTAAGGAAAAATTTCTGGTGGATAGGAATGAAAAAGTACATAGCAATCTATGTTTCTAAATGTTTGACTTGTTCACAAGTTAAAGCTGAACATCAGAAACCCTCAGGTTTGTTACAACAATTAGAAATGCCGGTGTGGAAATGGGAATTAATAACAATGGATTTTGTTACTAAATTACCCAAAACTAGGAAAGGAAATGATACAATCTGGGTGATTGTAGATAGACTAACTAAGTCAGCTCATTTTCTACCAATGAAAGAAACAATGAGTATGGAACAATTATCTAAATTGTATGTAAATGAAATTGTTTCTTTACATGGTATTCCTTTATCAATTGTTTCTGACAGAGATAGTCGATTTACGTCTCATTTTTGGTCAAGTTTCCAAAAGGCAATGGGAACCAAGTTAAAGCTAAGCACGGCTTATCACCCACAAACGGATGGACAAAGTGAAAGAACAATTAAGACAATGGAAGATATGCTTAGAGCTTGTGTAATTGACTTTGGAGGTAATTGGGACGATCACTTACCTTTAATAGAATTTTCTTATAACAATAGTTATCACACAAGTATCAATGCCACACCATTCGAAGCACTTTATGGACGAAAGTGTCGAACCCCATTTTGTTGGGCAGAAATTGGGGAAAAGCAATTATCTGGACCTGAAATAGTGCAGGAAACAACCGACAAAATTATTCAAGTCAAGGAACGACTGAAAGCAGCACGTGATCGACAAAAGAGTTATGCTGATAACCGATGCAAACCCTTGGAATTTCAAGTAGGAGATAGAGTACTGTTGAAAGTCTCTCCTTGGAAAGGAGTAGTATGATTCATCAAAAGAGGAAAGTTAAGTCCCAGGTATGTTGGACCTTTTAAGATTATTAGAAGAATAGGACCTGTAGCCTATCAGCTACAACTGCCAGAGGAAATGGCAGGAATACATGATGTGTTTCATGTATCTAATCTTAAAAAGTGTTTAGCTGAAGAATCATTGATAGTACCTCTTAAGGATATAGAGGTAAATGAACAACTCAAGTTTGTAGAAAGGCCTCTACAAATTGAAGACAGGAAAGTCAAGAATCTCAAGCATAAGAGACTAGTTCTAGTCAAAGTGAAGTGGGACTCCAAAAGAGGACCTGAGTACACATGGGAACTCGAGTCAGAAATGAAAAGAAAATATCCACACTTATTTCAGTAGATCTCGAGGACGAGCTCTAAAACAAGGTGGGGAGAATGTAACAACCCTCGGTAAAACCAACACCCTTATAATATTTCCGACCCTCTATTATATCTTAAATTGTCCCAATATGTCTTATATTATACACCGTATGTGAAAACCGAGCCCTAATTATATTATAGTATATAAAATAAATAAAAATATGAAATTAGTAAGTTAAGGTGGGCCGCGTAAGACCTCACCTCAACTTTACGCGGGTCGCGACAGAGCATGACACGCGATTACACCAGAGGCTGACACGTGTCGACATCGTGTCGAGTCTACTAGCTGACCCAGCTAAGCTATAGTGTTGACCGATGTTGACGCGGGCCGCGTAAGGGTCCCTTGTCTTTTACGCGGGCCGCAACAGGACTCAATATCACAACTATAAATAGCAGGCATCAGATTTCAATTTCCGTCGCTCATTTCTTTCTTTCAATCTCGAAATTCTGTAGAGAAGTTATAATATTTTGGGTATTATACCCCTAATTAGAGAGGTTCTGCTCCGTTGTAAGTATTATAACCCCAGTTTCATAATAGTTACGCTGCCCGATTGATTTAGGGTTCCGTAACAACTGTCGTGGTTCTGCCCGACGTAGTTGTTGGAATGCCGTCTCGGGGAGGGTATTATTAATAATTTCAAAGGGTTATGATACTAACCAATGTACATTTGTATAAATTATAGATTATATCCAGGAAACCCTTACGAAAAGCCTAAGACAGCAATGTGAGTTTATCCTCTTTTTGTTAATGTTTTTGGAATGTTTTACAAAACCTTAAATGTTTACAATGAAATTAAGCGGTGATTGAGTCTTTGTAGTTCTTCAATTACTGCCGGTATTATGGGGTTTTGTATACAAAATTTACTACGAGTAGTAGTAAGTCAGGAATGACAGTGCATTACCATTGGACGACGAGTTAGCCAATGGGTAATTTGAACATAGCCATAGATCCGGACGAGTGGCAAATACTGAATGAGTAATTGTGTAGAAATAAACAATGTGATCGCTCTCAATACTGTTTTAATTGATAAAATGTTTCTTGATTAAACTGGGATTCACTCACCAGTATTTCCGACTGACAAATGTTTTTAAAACGCTTTACAGGTAACACAATGTGAACAGCCAATTAGTGAAAAGCCAGCTGGAGAGCACTGAAGGCTTGGGAAAAATGTGGCTATAAAAGTTACCTAATAAACGATGTTTTAAATTCAATAAAATAGGGTTTGTCCCTATAAATGTATTGTAATAAGAAACTTGGGTTTTGCCCATGTATTTATTAATATCAAGTATGGTGGTTTTACTCTGATAAACATTTCCTAACTACGATCCTGATGTAAATTCCGCTGCGAGACTAAACAAACTGATACCACCAAACTCTGTGATCACATCCGCCCGTTCCTGGGGATCAGGGATCGGGGGTTGTGACACTATGTTAATAAACCGGACCTAAATCGGAAGATCGGATAAAATGAGGTTTTGTAAACCAAATGAGTATGGGAACTCATGTAATATGGTTTAACAAAGCCTACATTCTAAATCGGAACCTATCCTAAGTGCTTATGACCCATTACGACTCGTTAAGGTAGTCTACGCTACTTTAACGTGTCGTTCGCATAAAACGCGTTGGGACCGCCTAACTAGTCCTATGATAAGTATTATATGCCTTAACAAGTCTAATAATGTTGCCTAATCAGTTTAGATGTCAAAATTAAGTTACATATGCTTAGAATGAATTTATGCGCAAAAAGGGCATTTTGGTCATTTTCCTAAGGCATATAAACTACCTATCATACAACTAACTAAACGTAGTGACCATAAGGTATAACCTCGAAAGGTTATTCCCTATACAACTATGGTCACAAAATATGTTTGGTCGGATCCTAATGATCGACCAAATGGGTCAGGTTCAAAAGTCTAAGCGGTTGTTTAGACCACTTATCTTACGACCCTATATAAGTACTAAACTAAAAGTGAGGAGCTAAACATGTTAAAACATGTTTAACTAAGTTAGAAAACAAGTTTGATATCAAAACAAAGTGTTTTTGATACCCAAAGATATCTTCGTTGCAAAATACGCATAAACACGTATTTTGACCGAAACTATGACTCGTCACTATGCCTAATCATCGTGGTAATCAGTAGGTATAGTCACAAGGGACTATAACCATCGTGATTACACTCACGTTGCAAAGTTCAAACGAACTTTGTGTTGACCATAACGTGGTCAAAGCAGAAAGTCAAACACGGTTTGACTTTCATGATTGAAATACAAGAACAAGCATGAAGGAGACTTACAAAAGGTCCAAGCCTTGAAGATTTGAACTTAATTTACTCAGGTATGAAGCTTGAGAGCTTCAACTTAGAGCAAAAATGAGAACAAATTTGGGGAAGCAAGTGAATTCAAGGTGGGTTTATATAGATTTCTCAAAACCGTTAGGATCGTTTCTTGAATTTCGAGCTTCAATCTGGACCATCCATGGGTGGCACACTGATTTAATAAACTAGGGGTGTTCATAACCATCACACGGTATTGCAAATGTTACACAAAAGACCCTGAACATCAAGTCGGTTGTTGAAAATAGGCCTGCTATTGCTGAAACTGATTTTTCTGCCCAGATGAGGTTGTGGCCTGCCGCCACCAGACAGCCACTAGGCTGTGGCGCGACACCACCACATACCAGAACCAGAAACTTTGCCAAAATGGCAAAAATGGTCCCTGCAACACTTTTAAGCCATTTTCGATGCGTTTAAACCCCGTTAACCCATTTTCCAAGCTCAATAATGAAGTTTAAGTATAGGAGGCATGAAATATGCTTGAAAATGTCTTGGATGTCAGTTCGTTTGGTCGTACGGTTGCGTTGTTCGGTTAATTACTACGAAACTCGAACGGACGCGAAAAACGATCCAAATTACACGACGAATGGAATTTTTGCATGTCAATCACTAAAATAAAATATTTTAATGATTACAAAAATTTTTGGATGTCTGGATAAGTTCAGAACGTAAGATATGCGCGTAAAAGCAAACTTATGCATTTACTCTTTTAGTCCCTGTTTGACCAAAAAGTTTATTTTCGCATATCGAACCCCTCAAAGCCTATTTCTAAGCTATGTAAAGGATATTTAGGGTATGTTTAGCTTATGATCAAGTGCCGAAATTTCCGTTACTATACGAATCGGCATAGTTTCGCAGTTTGACGTAAATAGTCCCTGCGATCGAATAAACTTGATTTTGCCATACCAAAGCCTTCAAAACTTATTTCTAAGTTATGTAAAGGTTATTTAAGGTATGTTAAGCATATGCTGATGTTCCGGAGTGTTCGTCGTGGTAAACTGATTACGTTTACACACCAGTTTGCGTATAACTTTCCAGAAAGCGATATAGAGTTTGGAATTGAACAAAAATCAAAATGAGCAAAATGTCAAACATAAATAAACAAACATTGGGGCAAAAACACATTGTTTTATTGATAATTGAACTATTCAAAGTTTGTACAATGATTACAGGCACAGATGTCACACCGTGCCAAGCCTTCTGTTAAATATGATACTGGCAATCTGAACACGGGCCCGTGCCCGGACGCCCAGTAACATAAAATTTTGTTTTTAAACACCTTTTTACACATTCAATCAACCTAAAAACTTATTTTTGGGACACATTGAGGACAATGTGTAATTTAAGTGTGGGGGGATGCTAAAAACTTGAATTTTGCAAGTCCTAATAACAAGCTTTACACAAAACTCTATTGGAACCGCTAATCAATCCAAATTTTTTTCAAAAAATTTTCGTTTTTTTACTTTTCTTGGTTTAATTTGGAATAACAAGTTCTAAAAGGTTATATTTTTACAAATTTACAACCGATAGCGTCGTGATAAAAAGAACCAACATAAGAAAATGATGAAACGGCATGACAAATCTAGTTAAAATTTGATTATATATACTTGATCACATTATAAACCCATTCCCATAAAAAGTGAGTTTTGAGCCTTAATTGAGCATACAAGCATACATCTTTAAACTAATTGCTCATTTTTCGTTTCTTGTGTGAATAGCCGTTTGGTTTCTTACGACTCTAGAACTTGCCACGACGATACATTTCCGGTCCTTACCAACTTAAACCCAAGTAAGTAAATGATGGAGGCATTAGGACTAACCCATTTTCTTTTCAACACCATTATTTTTATTTTTCTTTTAACATACCCAAAATCCCCCTAGTTAACCCGTTTGAGCCTAAACCTTTTCATTTCTAAACCCACAAAACAAACACCCTTCACCCACCAAAACCCTTTTCTTTTAAACCCTTTGTTTTAGTAAAAAGCTCGGTTTTCTTGTGACGATTCCTTATCAAAAAATAAAAATAAAAAAAATAATGAAGTATAGCAATAAACAAACAAGTTCCTCAAAGAAACTTTGTTTGAAAGTGTTTAGTTTGAATAAAAGTCACAAAAACAAAAAGTTTTACGACGACCAACGCTTTTTACGCTTTTATCTCTTTTTACTAACCAACCCAAAACCACCTACCTTTAACCCAAGCCCAAGCCTAACCCTTCCCCAAAGTCCTATTGATATTTACAAAGGTTTATAGTTAAAAAGGAGGAGGATTGATTGCTTGGCAAGCTTATGGTAGAAGTAAGTTCCATCCCGGTCTTGAGTGTTTCACAAAAATACATCTTCGGCCGAGTGTAGAGGGATCTCCCGTGACCTATGTGAACTTGTATATAAATGGAATTTTAAAAAGGCATGTTATGCCCAAATAAGTAATTTATCTTATGAAACGTTCTAAATAAATCATAACGAATAGGATTGTAAATAGCATAAAAATAAAACCCAATAAAGATCTTGGATTCCCGACACTTAAGACAAGCCCAAAACTTCTCTTCTACCCATTTCAATTGGGTGTGTAAACCACATAATAAAGAGTTTTGCTTGAGGACAAGCAAAGATTCAAGTGTGGGGGTACTTGATGTGTGTAAAATGCAACATATAAATTACATCAAATGAGGCATAAAACTAACCCTTTTTTAGTACTAATGTTGGAAAAAGTGTGCTTTTGTCTTCCTTTTGTATTTTCAGGACCAAATGAGCTTAATTGAATAAAAGGAACAAATATGCAGCAAAATCTAACGTAAATACAAAGAAAAGGAATAAACATGGCATGCCCGACCCCTCGACAGCATTTTCCCAAGCAAAAATAAGAGAACAGAAGGCTGACCACGGCCTCGTGCCCAGCGTAAACAGGGGCGTGGCCAGATACCTGCAGAAAAGACAAAGCTATAGAAGCTTCTATTCCCAGCACGGGGGCGTGCCCAGCTCAACACGGGTCGTGGTCAACGCTAAGATTCGTAGAATCTTGCAAATCTTGATAGTACAGATACGCTTCTGCACACGGGGCCGTGCCCAGCAAACACGGGGGCGTGTGGAGCCTAATATGGACAATTGCAATTAATGAAGAAAGAGAAAGAGGATGGATACAGAGCCGTGTCCGGGCTTCTGTGCAGGCTATAAATAGGGGTGTTTGGTTCACTTCAAAGGCATCCCTTGGCAAACCACCTCTCTCCCACTTCAGCATTTATAGTTTTTATTTTCATGTTTAAAACCTTTTCTAAAACTTTTAATTTGGTTAGACGTTGAGGATAAACCGGTACTAAAAGCTCTTGTGTCCTTGGACGACCTCAGTATCTTACCAACGCTATACTACGCTCACGATGGGTGCACTTGCCCATATGTCTGTTTAGTGTTAGTAGAATATCGTGTTTTATAAATTTAAAACTTGACTAAAGTGTTAAAACGGGCTTAAAATATCAATAAAAATATATAACGCTACACACGCATCACTCCACTTTCACCAACGTCATTGGCTCTAAATGGGTTTATCAGATCAAATACAAACCTGATGGCTCCATTGATCGCTACAAAGCTCGACTTGTAGCTCAAGGTTTCAATCAAGTTCCGGGTCTCGACTTTTCTCATACCTTTAGTCCCGTCGTCAAATCATCCACAATTCGAGTTGTCTTAAGTCTTGCTACCATTCACAAATGGAAACTTAGACAACTAGATGTTAACAATGCTTTTCTAAATGGCAATCTTACTGAAACCGTTTTTATGGAACAACCTATGCGTTTTCAAGACCCAAGCTGTCAAAATCACATTTGCAAACTTAATCGTGCTATTTATGGCTTGAAGCAAGCTCCACGTGCTTTGTTTAAACGATTAAGTTCCTTACTCATCACTATTGGTTTTCAATGCAGTCCGGCCGATCCATCATTATTTATTTTTATTCATGATGGAACTTTAATTTATATCCTTGTATATGTGGATGACATAATCATCACAGGAAACAACGAACAATTCATCACCTCTTTCACCAATCGTCTTCACAAGGAATTTAAAATTAAAGATCTTGGCTTACTAAGCTTTTTCCTTGGTTTGGAAGTTACTCACACCAAAATCGGCCTCTTTCTAAATCAGTCCAAATATGCCTATGACATACTCTCAAGAGTCGGGATGCTTGATTCCAAACCGGTTGCCATACCTCTCACACCCAAAGACACTTTCAACTCCACCGGTGAACCCTTTCATGATCCCACTCTATATTGTTCTCTTATGGGTGCCCTCTAATATCTAACCATTACTCGTCCTGATCTATCTTATGGCCGTCAATCAAGCGAGTCAATACCTTCAAAATCCCACCACCATCCACTTCCAACTTGTCAAACGAATTCTTCGTTATGTCAAGGGCACTCTTTCACATGGCTTAACATTTGATAGGCCACCTAACACTGTTTTATTAGGTTTTTCTGATGCAGATTGGGCTCGTTGCATTGACACACAAAGATCCACCTATGGTTATTGCATTTATTTAGGTCGAAATTTGGTATCTTGGAGTGCAAAGAAACAACCAACGGTGGCTCGCTCAAGTTGTGAGTCGGAATATAGAGTTATGGCTAATACGGCTTCAGAGATTATTTGGGTCACTCATCTACTACGTGAATTACATGCCTTACCACCGGGACCGTCAACTTTTTTTTGTGATAACAAAACTGCTCTCTTCCTAAGTCAAAATCCCATCTCACATAAGACGGCAAAGCATATTGATCTCGACTATCATTTTGTTCGAGAATTGGTTGCGGCTGGTCGTCTTCATACCAAATTCATCTCCACGGATCAACAAGTTGCCGACATGTTCACAAAAAGTCTCCCCAAGCCATTATTTGAGAAATTTAGAACAATGCTTCATCTCGAACCTCCTCCCTCTCGCATTGACGGGGGGTATTAGGCAATCCATAATTATTGCCTCAAAATATTCATGGAGATATTATTATTCAATTGTACATTTATGGGTAGATTTCTTAATTTTGTCAAGGAGTAATTCTCTCCTTTAACTTTGTACAACCTCTTGTATTTATAGAGACATAGTACTCAATAACAAATCATTCAAGAGTTATCACAATCTCACAAATTCAAGTTGTTTCATACGTTGGTGAAACACAACGAAAGAGAACACAAAAAAACGATTACAAATCAAAAGAGAACAATGAAAACAACAAACAATGAATAATGAATAAGATATAAAAAAGACTGTGTTGAAATAAGAGCTCACCACATAGTGTATTCATGAATACACTAAAGTTGTCAAAATCCAGACAAAGTATATGTACGAGCGAATACATTAAACTATATGAATAATGCACATACAACATATTTACAGTATATGCACCAAATTTTGTTAAAAAAAGTAATATATTGTTGTGAATACATTAAAGTAATAATTAAAGATTGAATTCATCGGATGATCCATTAAACTATATATACTCGTGATCTACATAATCTATACATCAATAAATACACTAGACTATGCCTAGAAGGCTTGTGGTAGTGCATTCACAAATGAATAAACAAGAATATGTCAATCATCCACTATATTCACCCATTAATATATTAAACTATTAGCAAAATCTACATGTGCATATGTGTTGCTACAACAAATACAAGACCAAGGCCTGTAGCGATATCTCCGGGGTAAAAGTGTTCAAGGTTTCGATTAGCCTAACGCAGGTCGTGGGGTCCCCCCACGTTTGTAGCACGTGGAGGCGGATCACTTTGTTATTATTCACTTTGAATTCTAGATTGAAGGATGTTCAACCCAGAATGTCTATGTTAAGTGAGATAATATTATAGTGAGCCAAGAAAGGAACAAGCATGGAGCAAGATCTAGATAGGTGAAGTAAGATCAGAGATCAGAGGTGATCTGAGTTGATCTGGAATGGCCTGAATGCATGGCAAGAGGTTGTAATTTATAGTGAAAGAATCTTCTATAAGAGGAAGCCTTTGACCAGTGATCCTTGGCTACAGTGAGGGACTTGCCCATTTGGGGGTTGAAGGGTTTGGACCTGCGGGTAAAAGGGTGTGTTCTCCCACATGTTCTGGTTGCGGCTGGGCAGGAGGGTTCACACGCAAAGGGTGATATGACAAGTCTCTGACTCATCCTTTTTACTGTTCACGACAGCTGACGATTTTTGAACCTTTCAACCTTTTAACCTTTTAAGCTGTTGTGTCTCTAATCAGTTTATTAAGGATTGAGCTACCCCCGTCATCAGCCCCCCAAGTCAGAGGTATTTGGGGTGTAAGCTTAAATGCTTCTGACTTTTGTATACGATTTTTATTGCTTAAAGGCATCAAGGCTTGAAAGGTTATCAGGCGTCTATGTTTTTTGGATTTGAATTTTGAAATGACATTTAATGTGATAGATGGCAGTTTTTTGCCTTTTGCGTAATAATAACTGCCTAGACTTCACTTTCTTTTTTCTTTCAATCGTGTCTCCTGGTTGCTAGCAAAGATCTGTATGTGAGTTATTCTTGTCTCACTCGAGGGGAAGTTGAGGATTTTTGTAAAGAATGGGGGATCGATCTAAAGTTTAATCCGGTGTCTCCGGGTTTTAGATAAATTTATCGATTTGTGTCCCGCTGGTTCTATCGCTCTTTATTGTTGTCATTTCGAGTTTTCCAACTTGTGTCATCCATTTTCGGTCGTTGTTCCGAATATTTTAGAGTGTTATCGGGTGTCGTTTGGTCAGTTGCGTCCTCAAGGTTTTGCTAGGATTTTACACTTTAAGGTTTTGTGATAGGGTGTGACCCATCATTGTTGTTCTGATGTTTCTTCCGGTTGACCAGGAACGAAGATTGGGTCACGTTTGAGACACCCCAAGTTGATGTTTATTTGATTTCCTCAATGGTTACTACCTTTGGTTCTTGGAAGGACCGATTTTTCTGGATTTCTGAGTCCATTGTTCCCTTCAAGCTTGTTTGGAGGCACCCTGATGTTGTGTTAAACAAGCTTGAGCCATTTGAGTCTGAACTAGATAGTTGGTTGTTAAAAGCCATTAGGAAATGTCCTTCGAGGCTTCGTCCCTTTCCTGAACACCTTTTAGTGTTGATGGGTGTGAGCACCTTGTGGGACAAGCCAGATCGTTGCACTGTGCTCATGAGGGATGATCAGGGAATGATGTTTTGCCTTATGCTTTATCAAGAGTGGTGATACCTCTGATGTTGTGTTTGGGGATGCTGAGGCTACCTCCGCCGAGGATGTTGTTGCCAGATGTGCTAAACACGGGTTCGAGGGTTCAGGTTATGTGAACATTCCAAATGTCAAAGGCTTTACTAGGGCCGGTGCTTCCAAAGCTTCTACCCAGTGTTTAACCCAACGTATGTTAAAGGTAGCTGACCATACATCGGTCTCTGAGCCAGTGCAGCTGAGTGATGTCATAGAGTCTTCAAACGTTTAGACGTTGGGGTTGAGGAAAAACAAACAAGGATTTGTCCTTGGTGATTAGTAAGGGGAGTAAATCAGCGGGTAAGATGGTTGTGAGCTTGAAGGATTTCAAGAAAGGTGGTGAAGGTTCCACCAATGTTAATCCCGAAGAGGTTTATGTGCCGGATTGGAAGGTCACAGTTGGTCACCGCTTCAAGTCTTCATCCATTTGTGAGGATGTTCTTACCCATTTTGCTCCTCCTACTGTTTGAGGTTCTTGCTCATCTATGGACGATGAACTGATGATTTGGAAAATGATGATGGGTGCTTGCAACCTTATTACCTTGCTTCTAGAGGGTGTATCCCGATTTCGCAAAAGGATGCAAGAATATGAAGTTTTTTTTCGAAGAAGAGGGATGAGATGAAAGCTTCAATGGTTACTTGTAAAGAAGCTGAGGGCTATGCTGAGTAGGAGAAAGAATTGATGTTCGAAGATTTGAGGAGTTCTCTTCCCGCACAAGACTGATATGGTTGAGTTGGAAAAACGCTTGGAGGCTGACAAGGTTTAAGTTGGGGTTAAAGGCTTATTAGAGGAGAAAGAAGGGTTAAAGGCTTCACTTGCCCAGGCAACTAGTGATAATGAATGGCTCATTGGGCATGGATTCCGGCAAGTGGTTTCCTATCTTCTCCATTCATTGGAGTTCAAAAAGGTCTTGGGTGATGTGTACACCGAGCTTCTTGTTCATGGGAGACACCAAGGTTTGTTTGCTGGTTACAAAGCTTTGTAAACCTGGGGAGCCTTAGGAAAAGTCTTCTCTTTTTCAACCCAAAGCCTTCAAATTCTTCAAGGGAACAGTTTTTAAGATTGAGCATATGGTTTACCCCCTTATGTGGGTGAAGTCTCCAAGTGTTTTGGTAAACTTTGCCTGTCTTGCGAGAGCTAAAACCCCAGGGCCTTATTGAGGCTGTTTGTAACAAAGTGTTGAAGTCCCTCTCGAAGAAACTTCCTTGCTCCGGAGATAGCGAGGAAACGTGTTCTGAAGGTGGAGAGGGCTCAAAGGGTTAAAGCCTTGAAGCCTCCGAGACAGCGGGTGTCGTAGGGAGGAAAAAGAGGAAGGCTAAAAACACTCAAGATGATGATGCAGCACGGTCTATCATCTCTGATGCTGCCAAATGAAGAAGAAACCTTAATTCATAGCTTTTTTAGCATGTCGAACAATTTTATGGGTTGTTTGCTTAAACATGTTTTAAGGGAACCATTTAGGTCCTTTGGTGGTTAAAGCCTGGAACGCTTGTGGACATTGTTTTATGTTTGATCGCCAGTATGGCCCTTGCTATCTTATCTTGCTATGTTTATTGTGTTGTTCTGTTTACTCCCTTATGTTTTCATTGGTTTTGTATGTTGTCTTTGTTTTGAGCGGTGCATCTTATGTTACTTATACCTTAAAGGGTTCAGTGCTGCGGTCACTTAGCCTTAGGATATTTTTAACAAGAAGATACAACCTCTATCCTATGTATGACATTCACGTAGAGTCTTTTTGGTTCATAAGCCAATGTTGGGGCTTAAGGAACATTTGGTGTAGGCTGTTCAAACCCGTCTATGAGACATGATTTTTAAGATTTCTCTGAGTCTCATGGAGTTGTATTGATTTAGAAACCAACCCCTTATATAGGTCCATTCAACCCTTGAACCTACTGAGCGATGTAGCCTAGGAGCTCATCCCCTTACATGGCCCTTGCCATGGAGTTTCTTGCTAGGTTCTCAACCTGGTAAAAGGGTAGAAAGACAAATTTTGATCCATTGTTCATTCATTTCAAAGTACTTTGATTTCTAGGGGAATAGAATAATTTTTTGAACTATTTGTAACACGTTTTGGTTAAACATGGAACCTTTTAAGGTTTTTGCCATCCCAATGGCAGGGAAGCTTCTTGCCTTGCAGACCTGCCAGCTTCTATGATCCCCCTTTGTGGGCTTTAAGGATAGTGTATGGCCCTTCCTACTTAGGGCCAAAAATATGTTTTACAGTGGGGTTAAAGTCCTTTTCAACATCAAAAACCTTTTTATCATCATAAAATTGGTTTGATATCTCAACTTTACCAATTTTCTTTTTAAAATTTTCAGCCCGAAGTGGTGGAAAATTCTCATCATCCACAGTTGAAACTGATCCTTCACTTTTTGAAACAACCTGTGGCTCCTCTGATTTTGTGGAATCAGACTCATCGCCAGAAGATAGCTCCTCCGATTTTGACCTATCAGAATCATCGCTAGAACTATCAACAGACTTCTTAACAACCCATTTCTGGTTGTCAGATGTCACGGCCCCCGACCCGGTTTGACCCGTTTTAGGAGCCGCGGGACAGAAATCCCGTGGTATTTATTTAATTGAGTTTAACAGCGGAAGTTTATCATCAGGATCTTTTTAAAACTGAAAATTTCCCGATTAATTTATTTCACAACTCGGTGATAAAACCCGGTAATTTACAATCTTTTGATTTCACGAAAAAACCTTTTATTTTACAAAACATGTTTCTTTATTTTATCCTGAGCCACTTTCTCTAGCCTGTAGTGCTTCACGGCACTTTTCCTGGATCATAACAGATCACCTGAAACATGTTTGAAAAAGGTTTTGTCAGCGGGAAATACTGAGTGAATCATTCTATTTACATAAAATGATGCTTAGTTATCAATTACAGCATAAGAGCGATTACAATGGCTTCTATCTTATTTTTAACTGGCGCTATGTCACAATGGTGACAATGGTCATACCACTATTAGATCAATGAACCTAAATAGTGATGATTATCCCTGTAGGTCAATGAACCTAACAGTGATTATCCCGAGTAGGTCAATGAACCTAACTGAGAGAAAATTAGTAATGTGCACAATACCCCACTAGCCAGTGATTCAAGATATCCACGACTTAGTCCCTGTAATTATAACTTTTGAAAATAATTTGAGGTATTGTAAAATAGTTGATAAAAAGAGAATGACTCACATTGCAGATTTAATTTGAGCAGAGCCTAGCCTACTGATTTAGCCTTTTTAACCTAATTTAATAACAGGCACACAATTCTGGGTTAGTAATCAATACAGCATTTACGATAACTCACGAGATCAAACCCTCACAACGAATGACAAAGTGCGATACTTAAACATCCATCGAATTAACGACGAATGACAAAGCATAACCCTAATGTGGGCAGCACTTAAACATCCATTGGATATATTGATCGATCAGACAATGAATCGTAATAGCGATCGAGTTAATACCCTGATTGCGGCGTCGATTAGTGATCCGTGTGTGTTAATTGTGGTAAACAGAGCATAACTCGGTGTATATTTCGAAGTTTTACGTCGAACTGAAGCCAGGAATCAAGTCCCAAGCCCCTGTATTTATACCCAAATTTGGCATCTCCCGCATGTCGCGAAAGAATCCCTGATTCCTGTCGCGTATCGCCTGAGATAACTTTCTAGAGTAGAGTAGGCACGTGTCCAACTAGCTCAGGTGAGTCGACGTTGCGTGAATTTTCCAATTTGACAGCGTTTTATAAAGATAATCGTAACTAGGGTTTTACCCCCCCTGAGTTTTAGGGGTCCTAATTCTGATTCCAACTATTCTGAAAATTTTAAGGTTTCCGCAGAATTACTTGGGTGTCTCAATTAGGGTTTCCTATTGGTCAATTAAAATAATAATTAGTACTTTTTAATGAGAGTTGTTACATTCTCCCTACCTTAATAAAAATCTCGTCCTCGAGATTTACTGAAATAATTGAGGATACTTTTGCTTCTTTTCTGATTCCAGTTCTCAAGTGTATTAGGGTCCTATCTTTGAATCCCACTTTATTTTAACTAGCACTAATCGTTTATGCTTGAGAAATTTCACTGTTCTGTCTTCTATATGAAGAGGTTTTTCAACAAATTTTAACTTTTCATTTACCTCTATATCTTGGAGAGGTAATACCAAAGATTCATCAGATAGACATTTCTTGAGATTGGATACATGAAATATATCATGTACTCCAGCTAACTTTCCTGGTAGTTGTAAATGATAAGCAACCGGTCCTGTACGTTGGATCACTGAAAATTAGTCCTACGTATCTGGGACTTAGCTTTCCTTTCTTACCAAATCTAACAACTCCTTTCCAAGGAGATACTTTCAATAGCATTTTGTTTCCAACTTGAAACTCCAACGGCTTTCGTCTATTATCTGTATAACTTTTCTGGCGATCTCTAGTCGTCTTTAGCCTTTTCTTCGTGATACTGAATATCACAGTCGTAGTTACTTAGGATTTTCATCCATCTCCTTTGCCTTATGTTTAATTCTTTTTGCCCAAATATATTTCTTAAATTCTTATGATCCGTATAGACAGTAAACTTACTTCCATACCGATAATGTCTCCAATCTTAAGGGCAAAAATTATGGCTCCTAATTCTAAGTCATGAGTGGTATAGTTTTCTTCGTGCATTTTTCAATTGCCTTGATGCATACGCAATTACCTTTTTGCGTTGCATTAACACACCTCCAAATCCTAGCTTTGAAGAGTCACTGTATACTTTAAAATCTTCTGTTCCTTCTGGTAAGGCTATGATTAAAGCATTGGTAAATTTCTAAAGGCTTCTTTTTTGTTTAAATCCACATTCAAACTTAACTGTTTTACAGATTGGCTTAATTAATGGTATAGCTATTTTGAAAAAAAATAACTCATCTATAGTATCCGGCTAAACCTACAAAACTCCTAATTTCCATTGCAGATTGTGGAATTTTCCATTTGGTAATTGTTACTATCTTATCAGGATCTAAGTGAATACCTTCATGATTCACCATATGACCTAGAAATTGCACTTCTGGCAGCCCAAATTCTCACTTCGAGAAATTGGCGTAAAGCTTCTCTTTTCTTAACAAAGTTAAGAGTGCATGCAAGTACTGACAATGTTCTTCCTGACTTTTGGAATAAATAAGTATATCGTCGATGAAGACAATTACAAATTTATCCAAATATAGTTTACAGATCCTATTCATCATGTCCATGAATGCTGCAGGTGCATTCGTTAATCCGAAGGGCATGATTGTAAACTCGTAATGACCATACCTATTCCTGAAAATAGTTTTAGGTATGTCTTTCTCTTGTACTTTCAAATTGATGATATCCGGAACGTAAGTCGATCTTAGAAAAATATCTATCTCTCTGGAATTGATTGAATAGATCATCAATTCTAGGTAATGGATATCGATTCTTAATTGTAACTTTATTCAATTCCCTATAATCAATCAAATCATTCTTTTTCTTAATAAACAATACTGGTGCCCCATATGGGGATAAACTAGGTTGTATGAAACCTTTACTTAGTAATTCATCTAATTGCTTTTTCAATTTTAATATTTCTGTGGGTGCTAACCGATAAGGTGCCTTGGCTATAGGTGTAGTTCCAGGAATGAGATGAATCCTAAATTCTATTTCCCTATCTGGTGGTAACCCTAGTAACTCTTCTGGGAATACATCTAGGTATTCTGAAACTACAGAAATTTCCTTAAGTTCTTTATCTTTAGTATTAATGATTACTGAAATCATATATATGATTCCTTGCTTTCGTTCATAATTTAGCAACTTTCATTATTAATATGAACTTTATGGGTTTACATGGCTTATCTCCTGTAATCATTATTACTTTTCCAGTGGATGCACAAATTTCTATGGAATTCTTATGAGCATGATTGTTTACTAACTAATCCATTCCTAACACAACATCGAATTCAACTAATTTTATAGATAATAGGGTTGCAGAAAATTTATGACTTAAAAGTTCTATTTCTATGTTTTGCAGAACCTTATTTATTTTAACTGAATTTCCATCTGCCGTTTCTACTGTAGGAATTTGCCTAATACTGGTTAAAGATAAGTTAAGAGTTTGGCCGAATGAAGTATTTATAAAACTTTGGTTTGCACCAGAGTCAAATAATACTTTTTATGTAAACGTTGTGAACTAAGAACGTACCGGCTATCACATCTGGAATGAGTTCTGCTTCCTTAGCAGTCAGTTGGAAGGCTCTTACATTCCTTTTTGCTCCTTCTGCAGGTTTAGCTTTATTGTCAGATGGTTTGTGCAGTTTTGGACAATCTGGCCTAAGATGTCCAGCTTCTCCACAGTTGTAGCAGACTGAAAATTTCTTCCTCCTGCAGTCTTCTTCTTGATGCCCTGGAATTTTGAAAAAATTGCAATATCCTTTGCATCTTCCAAAATGCTTCCTTTTGCAAGAATTGCAAAATGGACTAGTGGAAGATTGCCCATTCCCTCCTTTCTTGAAATTGTTATGGTTATCCAGACAGAATCCTTGGGTAATCTTTTGGGCTACTTCCTTCCTTCTATTTTCTTCTCTTGTCCGTACTAGTTCGTCAGTCAGAGTATTGGCTAAATCTACCGCATCATCAATCGTGCGAGGTTTCGCAGCCTTGACGATATTACAGATTTCGGAAATCAATCCCCAAATATAACGAGAAATAAGTACCGGTTCTGGCGAAGCCAGGGTTGGTACTACTCTAGCATACTCGAAGAATGTCGTAGTATACCCTCGACAATCTACATCCACCATCCGGTGGGTTAGAAACTTATTTGTCATTTGTTCCTTTTCATACTCAGGACGGAATTTTCTTTCTACAAAGCTCTTAAATTCTTCCCAGTTCATAGCATACGCCATCCTTCTTCCTTTTGCTTGTAATACCGTGTTCCACCATTCTAGCGCCCCTTCTTTGAAAAGGTTTGACGCATACATGACCTGATCATCCTGAGCACATTTACTTATGGCAATTACTGCCTCGGTTTTCTCTAACCAACGCAGTGCCGCAGTTGCACCTTCATTGCCTGCAAACTCAGTGGGTTTACAAGCAAGAAATTCTTTGTAAGTGCAACCAAGCATTGCAGCTTTTATTTTCTTAGGAGTAGGAGCTTGCCGTGGTTCATTATCATGATTAACATGATTACCGCCTCCATTTACGCTATTACTGAAGTTATCTTCATAAATGCGTTTGCTAGGAACGATTTGTTGCGGTTCAATTAGATTTTTAATAGCAGCAACAATTGCTGGAATAGCGTTGGCTATCCCTTGAGTAACTATTGCTGGAATAGCGTTGGCTATCCCTTGAGCAACGATATTTTCTATATCTTGCCTAGTCATATATTGGTCCCCCGGTTGTTGCTCAGATTGATTAACCTCATTAACTGGTTCATTATTAGCGTTTTCCATCTGATATCTAATTTATAGATAAATAATTAGTATAGAAGAAATAATCCAATGTCACAATTAATTGCACATAATCACGTAAACGAATATACAAACAAAATTTGTAACTTTTCTAAAATTTTATTTGTTTTATAGATTATAGCATGCTTCTATATACAACCGTTTTATTATTTATTTTACAAATACTGATTTTACTATTACTATTACACTACCACAGTTCCATAAATCCCCTATCCTTTGTCAGATGATATTCTAGTAACGGCGTTCACTCTCATCGTATTTCCAGGAGATCTGTCCCCTATCTCTTGGATCCTATTCCCAGTATCCATTAGTTCTTCACCAAAGTGACGGAGTTCAGCCATATTCTCGTTACTCATTGGTAAATTGGGTAAAGGTTCTGTATTGAACTGAGGAAAAAGTTTATAGGGATTATTTTGGAGTTGTATTTAATTTGCCAACCATTCGTCTATTTGTGAGTGGATTGAAGGGTTTGGAATAGCTGGTTCTAAATTCATTGGTAGTTGTGTTTCAAGAGAGTGAATAAAAACATTTTCATTAACAGGCTTAATAGTATTATAGCTTGCCATTATAAAATCTAGCTCTTCCTGAGATAGTAACCCCTCAATTTGTCTAGAGCTTTCCCCAATTTCCATTTTCTTAGACTTGGGTTTCTCGAGAGGTAAAGCGTTGAATTCTATAGGTTCTTCTATGTCTGCTATATACCTATTGAAATCTCTGGAAACCTCTATTCTTACTGGATAGAGATTTAAATTCTGAAGGGCGTCAGACAAGTCACTCATGTTGTTTAAATATGCAAAACAATCAAAATTTATTAAATCAAAATTTTATAACAAAATTTCATAGAAAAATATTATGTCATACTAGTTAACTACCAAGATGACTGAAAATTAAAACACACTAAGGTTTACTTATTTATTTACTGAATAAGGTTTCTAGACTGTAGATAATCTGGGTGCTAAAACTTTGAGTCAGATTATTTTAAAAATTTGTATTTATTGCTACAGTGGCTAGCATATACAGATCTGCCCCTACTGTTTAAAATTAGTCAGATAATAAAACATCTAATCACAAAATAGCAATAAAAATTATTAAGTATTTCTAAATACTTAATTGGCTTAAATCAGTGGCTCGATAAGTGGCTCTGATACCACCTTTTTCTGTCACGGCCCCCGACCCGGTTTGACCCGTTTTAGGAGCCGCGGGACAGAAATCCCGTGGTATTTATTTAATTGAGTTTAACAGCGGAAGTTTATCATCAGGATTTTTTTAAAACTGAAATATTTCCCGATTAATTTATTTCACAACTCGGTGATAAAACCCGGTAATTTACAATCTTTTGATTTCACGAAGAAACCTTTTATTTTACAAAACATGTTTCTTTATTTTACCCTGAGCCACTTTCTCTAGCCTGTAGTGCTTCACGGCACTTTTCCTGGATCATAACAGATCACCTGAAACATGTTTGAAAAAGGTTTTGTCAGCGGGAAATACTGAGTGAATCATTCTATTTACATAAAATGATGCTTAGTTATCAATTACAGCATAAGAGCGATTACAATGGCTTCTATCTTATTTTTAATTGGCGCTATGTCACAATGGTGACATGTCACAATGGTGACAATGGTCATACCACTATTAGATCAATGAACCTAAATAGTGATGATTATCCCTGTAGGTCAATGAACCTAACAGTGATTATCCCGAGTAGGTCAATGAACCTAACTGGGAGAAAATTAGTAATGTGCACAATACCCCACTAGCCAGTGATTCAAGATATCCACGACTTAGTCCCTGTAATTATAACTTTTGAAAATAATTTGAGGTATTGTAAAATAGTTGATAAAAAGAGAATGACTCACATTGCAGATTTAATTTGAGCAGAGCCTAGCCTACTGATTTAGCCTTTTTAACCTAATTTAATAACAGGCACACAATTCTGGGTTAGTAATCAATGCAGCATTTACGATAACTCACGAGATCAAACCCTCACAACGAATGACAAAGTGTGATACTTAAACATCCATCGAATTAACGACGAATGACAAAGCATAACCCTAATGTGGGCAGCACTTAAACATCCATTGGATATATTGATCGATCGGACAATGAATCGTAATAGCGATCGAGTTAATACCCTGAATGCGGCGTCGATTAGTGATCCATGTGTGTTAATTGTGGTAAACAGAGCATAACTCGGTGTATATTTCGAAGTTTTACGTCGAACTGAAGCCTGGAATCAAGTCCCAAGCCCCTGTATTTATACCCAAATTTGGCATCTCCCGCGTGTCGCGAAGGAATCCCTGATTCCTGTTGCGTATCGCCTGAGATAACTTTCTAGAGTAGAGTAGGCACGTGTCCAACTAGCTCAGGTGAGTCGACGTTGCGTGAATTTTCTAATTTGACAGCGTTTTATAAAGATAATCGTAACTAGGGTTTTACCCCCCCCCCCCCCTGAGTTTTAGGGGTCCTAATCCTGATTCCAACTATTCTGAAAATTTTAGGGTTTACGCAGAATTACTTGGGTGTCTCAATTAGGGTTTCCTATTGGTCAATTAAAATAATAATTAGTACTTTTTAATGAGAGTTGTTACATCAGATTTAGCTCTTTTGTTGTAAAACTTGTTTGAACATTCACCAATTTCAAATTTTGAGTTTTTGAATAATTTGGTTCGGTCAATTGGTGGTTCAAACTCAACCACTTTCTCTTTGAGTTTAGAAACTCCCTGTTTGGTTTGAATTGCTTGCGAACAATTCACCGCAAGATGTCCAATTCTACCACATTTGAAACAGGTTCGAGTTTTCTTTCTCTGATTAGCATTCTTCATTTCTTCTTGCTTCTTTGCAAGGAACTCTCTGTTTGACTGTCTCCAAAATGCTTTCTTTTCTTCTTCTTCTGATGAAGTACCTGAAACAAATGTCATTTTTGCTTTAAAATCACGAACATATTTTTCATTTTTCTGTTTTTCTGTTGGAGTAAATCCAAGACCTTTCTTTTTTAAATTGCCATGGTTAGGTTTCTTTTGAAAACCAGAACCATAACCTTTTTTCTTGTTTTCTCTTTGCTTAACTCTTGAAGTGTATTTTTTAGGTTTTCTAGTAAGATTTAAATCTTTTATTTCAAAAATATTAATTTCTGTTATTTTGAAAACCTTTTTGATCATGTCAAGACGAACACTTCTTATTGGAAATTCCTCATCAAAATATAATTTGTCAGAATCATTCAAAGTATATGCAACTTTAAACGTTTCGTTATTCAAATTAGATTTTGATAACAGGAATTCATTATTATAAACTCTTTTGCCTTGTTTTTCTGTTTGACCCGGAGTGCTGGACTCAGACTTTGACTCCGACATAGACTCCGACATTGACTCCTCAGTTTCATCGTTATCTAACACATGATCCACCACTTTCTTCATCAATTGAGATTGTTGATCAGTGTCAGACGATGTAAACACGACATCAATACTTTCTGGAAAATTGACTGAGGACTCCGACTCCCACTGTAAATTTGTTGCTTTTTAGACTCTTTCCTGATTTGGATTTCTGGGCAAATATCCATTTTCTAGCGGGGGTGGACACTTGTTGTAACTGACACCTTGTTTCTTACCAGATGCCGTTATTTCAGTGTCTTTCTTCTTTGTATCCCTTTTCTTTTTGTTCTTCTTTTCTGGAGTCTTTTCTTCAGCCACTTTTTCAACATTCTTTACCTCAGTTACTTCATCCTCTTCAAATGCCTTCATGCCTTCAACAGTTGGATAAATCATGTCAATGACATAAGAAGTACATGAGTAACTTTTCAACAAACGATTAACTCTTTCAGTTTCAATTCTTTGTAACTCCAATTTCTGTTCAAGAGCAGCACATTTCTCGATGTAGTTGTTCACAACTTTCTGCTTGATCATGAATGCTCCCTGAAGTGTCTTCATTGCAGTTGCCTGCTCTTCACTTGTGTCATTGTACATGTTCATTGCTTTGTTCAACACATCATAAGATTCTTTTAACCTGTTTATGTTGTTAAGCATTTTACTGATTTTCTTTTTCAAGATCACACAAGTTTCACAGTTCACTTTCATTTTACTAGCATCAACTTTTTCATCAACTTTAAACTTTTGAACTTCTTTCACTTTTCTTCTCACTACCGATGCTGTTTCATCATCACTGCTGACCGGTGTTTTTACCTTCTTCTTTTTCTGTTTCACTTTTTCATCTTCACTATCACTTTCTGCCATCATCTTTAGATGTTCTGCCATTCTTTTTGCATAATATTCAGCACCATCATCACTATCTTCTTCAACTCGTGCAACAAAAGCTGTGTGAGCTGGAGTTTGATCTGGAATATAATCATCCCATGTAAAATTTTCCCAGCTAAACCCTTCAGGCATCTTTTCATCATCTTGATCAATCACACAGGCTTTTGCATCAGATGAAATATACTTATCCCAGTTGAACCCTGATGATGTATTCTTCTCATCTTGATTCACCATAAAAGCTCTTTTTGAAGATTCTTCAATCACATTCCTTCCATGTGCAGTTTGTGCTTGATGTTGATGTTGTTGAGGTGGTTGTTGAGCAACTTGATGGTAGATGGCTTTTCGGTAGTAATCATTGTTGTTGTTGAAAGGATTCTGAGCTCCACTTGCTTCACGATTGGTGCACTCTCTCTTGAAGTGACCTTTCTCCCTGCAACGAAAACAAGTGACTTTAGATTTATCAAAGCCTAAAGTAGAAATGTTAGCCTCACGTAGATCATTTCTTCCTGTGATCTGCTTGAATTTCTCAGCTCTTCTCAACACACTGGCCAAACACCATTTGATGTCCATTAATTTCATCTCCTCAGCATCTATTTGATCATAATCCTCTTTGGTAAGCATTGGATTCCCGATCTTTCCTGCAACGAAACTACTATAAGATTCCAAAACCATTCCCAACAAGGACATATGATTCTTAGCAACTTCTTCTGAGTAATCTTGATCATTCTCAAGATTTAATACAATGTTGCATTGAAGTTTTCTTCCATTCTTTGTTGCTGAAATGTTCGGATCAAATGATGGAAATGATGAGAAACTTGTTTTGCTGCTTGATCCTGTTGATGAACTTCCTGATGAACCTTTAGCATTGAATGCAGTTTCCACTTTTGGAGAAAAATTTGTGGTTTTCTCATTCACCCCTGCTTTGTAATAAAGCCCGATGTCTTGTTCACCATCAAAATCTTTCATTCGAACAATCTTTCGTTGCTCCATCTCTTGAGCTTCTAACTTCTCAATGAATTTACTCAAAGTGAGCGTATTAAATCCTTTCTTGTTTCTGAGCATCATCAAATATGTGCCCCATGTTTCATGTGGCAGTGCATCTGCTAAGTTCTCTATTAACTCTTCATTGTCTTTGTTGATGCTTACTCTCTTCATATTTACCAATAAATTGCAGTATCTTTCGATGATCTGCTTTGTACTTTCATTCTTCAAACCACGAAACAAGTCAAATTCTTTCTTCAGAAGTGATTTCTTGTTCTTGATCATTTCCTGACTACCAACAAACTTTGACCTTAATGCTTTCCAAATCGAATAAGAACTACCGTTGTGTTGCAATAAGACCATGATATCTTCTTTTACAGCTTGTTGTAGCAAACTCAGCATCATTTTCTCATTCTTGTATTTCTTTTTGTCATCCGCACTCATATCCTTGATAGCAATTTCCTCTTCATCGTCATTCAAAGGTCTCACATACTTAGTCTCAACACATTCCCAAGCATCAAGATAATTAGCTTGTACCCAGTTCTCGAAACGACCTTCCCAACCCTTATACTCCTCGATGTTCATGAGTTTGGGCGGTTTCTGCATAGTTCCTGTTTTGTTTTCCAACATCGTATTTTGTGCAAGACTGATCGGGGTAACCGGAGTAGCGAACGCATTGTAAAATTTCTCGTCCATTTTTTGAATTTCAAGAAATTATCAACCCAGTCTTTCAAGCGAAATAGCAAAACTCAAGCGAAATCCGTGTTCAAGCGATATCACTAATTCAAGCGGAATCAGTCAATACAGTTCAAGCGAAACCTTGGTTCAAGCGAGATTACTAGTTTGAAGCGGAATCACAAAGTATTTTGGAGCGGAATCACCAAAACACTTTCGAGCGGGATCTGTAGTTCAAGCGAAATCAAAATAAAACTCTCAAGCGAAATCAGACTCAATTCCAAGCGGAATCACTGTGACGTCATCATTCTTACAAACGTTTTCAAGCAGAAATACTATTTTGTCAAGTTTTAGTTCGAATTAACTGCTAAAACTTTCAAGGCTTTGTTTAACTACAATTCCGAGCACACTGTTTAAAATTCAGAACTTTTTGTCCAACTTTTCACGGTCAATTTACAAAAGAAGGTGTAAAAGATGTAGAAAAGCAGAATACGCAGCTGAATAGGCAAGAGCTCTTCCTCCTTAGCTCTGATACCACTTGTAGAATCGTATTCGGACCCAAACGAGTCTATCAGAAGAGATTTTCTCAATTTGAGCGGCGGAAACAAACAAACTGAGTTCAATTCAGCGAGTATACACTTTAAATTGTCGATTTGTATTGATTGAATGACGTTTACAACGACTCGACACTTCGGCATCACTTCGTTGCAAACCGGAAGAACTGTTACTGAGATTCCGCTCCGGATGGGTATATATAGGCCCTGAGGTTCCGCTTGAACACGTTTCAAGCGGAATCAGAACATTGACTTTCGAGCGGAATCATCATGTTACACTACGAGCGGAATCAGAACTTATGTGATTTCGCTTGAAATAACAAAATGTCATTTCTATACAAGACTCAATACAAGACGTAGATGACAGACGGATGCACCAACACGAGGTCGATGTTAATTGTTCTTTGTGTTGTTACTCTGATTTCAGCTAGGATTACAACCTCTGATCCAAACACTAGGCTGTATGGTGTTTTCTTGTGGCTCGTTTTCTTGGTTGTTCGAATTTCCCATAACACATTGGGAAGTTATTCGAGCCAGTTGTTGTCGTAACTTCCCAATCGAGATTTAATTCCTTCAATAATATTGCGGTTTGTCCTATCAACCTGGCCATTGGATTGTGGGTAAGCTACCGAGCTGAATACTTGAGTTATTCTGAACTCTTTACACCAGGAGCTAGAAGGCTTCTCGGCAAACTACTTCCCGTTATCCGTGACTATTACCCCTGGGAGCCCAAAACGACAGATTATGCTTTCCTAAACAAAATCAATGACCAGTTTCCCTAAGATTTTTGCCAATGGTTTTACTTCTGCTCACTTGGTGAAGTAATCCACGGCTAACAATAAGAGCTTGACTCCTCATTTGGCTAGTGGGAATGGACCAACAATGTTCATTCCCTACATGTGAAATGGCCGAGCCGAGGAGATGGGAACAGGGTCATGTTTGGGGCTTTTGGGTACCGGAGCATGTAACTAACAAGCTTCACATTTTCGCAGTTGTTCGAAGGTATCTCGATGCATGGAAGGCCAAAAGTATCAGTGGTTCATCAGCTTTGACACTACCGGTCTTAGGCCACAATGAGCCCCACATATCCCTTCGGGAACCTCTTTGATCAGAGATTGGCTTTGTTTTGGGCCAACACATCGAAGTAGTGGTGCAAGTTATCCTTTTTTGTAAAGGATATCTCCTTGTAACATGTACTTTCTTGACTTGGTACAAACCCTTTCAGCCTTAGTCTGGTCATCAGGTAATTCACCATTTTTGAGGAACTTTTCAATGGGAGTCATTCAATTTGGCCCTTCTTTAGTGATCACATCTTGAACCTCAAGGTTTTGGATGGATGAGGTTTTTAATACCTCAATTAGTACCTTCTTGGTGAGGTGGGCAAACGTAAGAGATACAAGCTTGCTTAGTGCATCAGTTCTCTTGTTTCGAGGTCTCAGAACTTTTTGGATGGAACATGTTTGAAATGTATTCATCAATTCCTTTGATTTCTTTTGTACTTATTCATGTTGGGTTCTTTTGCTATTTAGCTGTTATTATCTTCGCATGAGAGAGTCTGTGAGGACTTGAAGCATTTGAAACCCCCATTTCTTTGGCTATGTAATTGTCACTTACTTGTTTTGAAACAAGCAACGAGTTTATGAAGACTTGAAGCCTTTTGACACCCATATTTTTTGCAAGCTTGAGCCTAGTAATCAATGCTTCATACTCAGCTTCGTTGTTTATAGTCTGAAATTCAAGACAAAGAGCATACGTGAATTCCAATTTGTTAGGATCAATTAGAACTAGCCCTGCTCATGACCCCTCAATGCTGGAAGCTCCGTCGGTAAAGAGCTTCCAGGTATCAGGGTTGGAGGGTTCAGATGCAGTTGTATTAACTTCTGTTATGGCTTCCTTAGGGACTTACAAGATGAAGTCACCCAAGTTTTAAGCTTTGACAGCTTTTCTCGGGACATAGGTGATTTTGTGTTCAGCTAGTTTTCACAACCCATTTGGCTAATCGTCCGGAATTTTCTTGTTTTTCAAGCACATTCTTAATAGGTTAGTCAATAACCACTTGTATCGGGTGTGACTGAAAGTACCTTCGAAGCCTTCTAGCCATTTGGACTAGGGCTAGAGCAAGTTTTTCCAAAGAAGAATATTTGATTTCTGCTAATTTTGAAGTTTTGAAAAAGTAAACGGGTATCTGAACTTTGTTTTGTTCAATGATCAGAGCCGTACTTATGGTCTTTTCAGCACTCAAAAGGCAGTTAGAGGTCGTTCCTCCTATTTCCAGAGCCAAAATGGCTGAGAGTGAAGCCAAGTGTTGCTTCATTTGGTTGAAGGCTTCCTTTTAAGGTAAAACGCTTCAAAGTTGTAAGCTTTCCATCGAAAGTCTTTCTTGTTTGCACATCCCTTGAGGGTTTGATTTTATTCTTTGTTTTCCCACGATGTGCCCTACAAACTTGCCTTCTTCAAAACCAAACGAGCACTTGACTGGATTAAGCTTCATGTTGATCTTTCTCGGGTTTTGGAAAGTTTCTTGTATGTCATCGAGCATTTGGTTTTCTGTTTTGCTCTTGATCACCAAATTTTCAACATAAGCTTCTATATTCTTGCCAATTTGTTCGGTAAATGCTTTGTCAACCAAGTGTTGATAAGTGGCACCTGCGTTTCAAAAGGAATTTTTTGATAGCAAAATATACCTTTATCGGTGTGTAATGCGGTTTTTTCTTCGTCTTCTTCTTTCATTAGGATCTGATGGTAACCCTTTTAGGCGTTAAGATAACACTTGAACAGGAAGCCTGTGAGCGAGTTAACCTTGAGGTCTATCTGGGGCAGCGGGTAGCAGTCCTTTGGGCATGCTTTGTTCAAGTCTTTAAAATCGATACACATTCTCTAAGACTTGTCGGGTTTTCGAACCATTACTGGATTGGCCACCCATGATTGATACTTGACCTCTCGAAAGATTCTGGCTAGAACAAGTTTTCCATCTCTTGGCACTCTGCAAGGCTTCTTTCAGGGGCTTAACTCCGTTTCTTTTGTATAATGGGCTTAACATCAGGTGGAATCCATAATTCATGTTCAATAATGCTACGAGGGATGCCGGTTATATCTTCCGGACACCAAGCAAAGACATAGTGCAAGAACAGCTTTTCAAGGTATGAGAGGGTTTCATTGGAAAGGTTAGTGTTTACCCTTATCCCCTGTTGAGGATATTTTGGGTTTATGTCCAACCCTTGTTCATCGTCTTTGTCCTTTCTTGAGCTTTCTCCTTCAACCACAAAAGTTTCTTGGGTAGATTGAAGGGTTGCTATCCCTTTTTCAGTGGGAAACTTCATAGTGCCTTGACCAACTGAAACTACCATTACGAACACACTTTGCCCTGGCCTTCCTATGATGATATCATAGTTGGAAGGGATATTGATCACCGAAAAAGTGAGTTGTTTGGTTCGTCCCTTTGTTCTCTCATTGATCAAACATTATGGGTTATTTGGCCTAAAGGCTTGATAGGTATGTCTGCGATACCTTCGATGGAGGATTCAGACTGTTGAAGCTTTGAACGTTCATCGTCGCTGAGAGGGTTAAAGCATTTCTCAAACATGATTTTGGTGGTTGCACCGGTGTAAATGTAAGACTTTTGTGTCTTGATGGTTCCTATGTTGGATTTCATCACTAGAGGGTTTGAAAGCAACTCTCCTTTCGGTGGTGGGAAGCAAACATATTGACGTTCCCATGCCTCGGAATGATGGCGTTTGTGGGAAGCTTTGGTTTCAAGGTTGACCATGTTCACTTCCTACTTTTTTTCTTCAACAATCTTGACCTTGACCCCTTTAACCAAGTGAGCCAGTTTGGACTTGACGGCTTCTTCGATCCTCTTTTTGGGTTGGAAGCAATCATTGGTATGGTGACCTTTCTATTCATGAAATTCACAATATTGGCTTGATTTTTCCAATATTTTGTTTTTTGGCAAAGGTTGAGGAGGGCGGATGTAACACCCCGTGTTTTCGTAAGTCAAAGTCAAAGTCAAGGTCAAAGTCAACGACCGATTTCGCGCAACTTGACTTGTAGAAACTTTTTGTTTTTAAATGTATTATGTGGAGTAAGTGTTGTTAATTGCAATAATCGAATTGTGTTAATCGTTATTCAATCGAACTACGACTGTGAACTATAGGCAGTAACAATGCGATAAAGTTAATCAACTAATAATCAAGCTATGTTAATCAAATCGACATCAATTCGCAACTCGAGCTACGTATTTTTACTTGTTATTATACATGTGTGTGTGCCTTACGTGTTACCTGTGCATGTTTATTTATGTTTGTTGTGGTAATCAAGCGAACTCGAAATCTAACTCAAAATGTAATCGAACTCGAACTCGAATCATGATCATGATAGATGGTGGAAAATAGATTACGCAAGGTACGAAGTAGTTGGGACTAAAAGTAATTTGACTAGGAAACCCTATCAAATCGAACCACTCGCAATCTGAATCGAAACACCGAAACTCGTCGCATCGAAAACTTGAACCAAGGACCATCCGATCGAATATCCATTCGACCGGATAGCCACTTGATAAAGGATGACAGGTGCCATCCGATTGAATAGCCATTCGACCGAACAGTCACCCAGGTGATGTGCCATCCGATCGAATAGCCATTCGACCGAACAGTCGCCCAAGTGATGTGCCATTCGACCGAACAGCCCTTTCCTCTTTTAGCATCCTATAAATACCCCTGTCATTGTCATTCTTTCCACTTTTGGAAATCCCTGTTCGACCAGCACGCTTAACTCAACCTTTTCTCAGATTTCTCTCGATTTCGGTAAGATCTCGTCCTAAATCTTGTACTTTCTTAATCTACATGCACTCCTACACCTTTCTATCTTTTAAATCTTAACTCTTAACCGTGAAATCACTAGATTTCGGGTGTTCTAAGGTGACGTCATCATGTGTTCTTCAAGAGCTTCATGTATTGACCTCAACCCACTAAGAACACCCTAGATCTAACCTATTTCCACAAAGATCTTGTAAAGATCTCGACACAAGTGTGGTGAAAAAGGATTGAAAGATGGTTTTAACTTTCTTTCGACTCTTTTTACACTTAAAACACTCAAAACCGGTAGAATCAGGTTCTGATCTAGTCTCCTACTCACCCATAGTGTTGTACTGGCTCAGATCTAGATTCTACTCACGAGACTACCGATTCCGGGTTAACCAAGAACAAGTGCCTCAAGCCGGTAACCGGCCGGACTAGGGTGATTCCTGGTCAGGTTGGTCAACTGGGTTGAACTAGGGGTTCCGTTGGCTAACACGTTGTCAAAGTGACTCGACATAACAACAAACCTTCAAAACGACCAAGTGTAGAACGAACAGGACAATCGGAACGGATTGCCATTCGATCGAATTACCATCCGATCGGATAGGCCACCCGAACGAATTGCCACCCGAATGGATTACACTTGGGTCCCACCTTTAAACAATCTTTATTAAAGTTTGGGTATTGAACGAATTTCAATCCGATCGAACGACCCTTGAAAGGATTACTCTTCGGATCATGAGATACTAAGACTTTAAAGGACTTAACAATTTTCAACATGTTCATTGGCACGAATCGTCATTCGATCGAATTGCCACCCGATCGAATGACACTTATGTAGTGAACTTGTTTCAATGAGTAACCTCTTCACGAAGTCGTCGTCCGACCGGATGACCATTCGAACGAATTTCCATCCGCACGACTAGTCATCCGATCGACCGACTTGAAAGATAGAAATACTTCATTGTTTCAAAATGCTACAACGAAAACTTCAAAATTCAAACCATCATACACAAACACATCCTTCTCATAGGAAGAAACAATCCACTCGAATCGTCACTCGATCGAATTACCATCCGATCGAATGACCTCTCGAACGAATTGTTACCCGCACGGATTGCTGTCCGATCGAATTACCATTCGATCGAACCCCTATCCGACCCCTTTCATACTTTGTGACATTTTACGAATCGCTTATCGTTATGCTACCGAATCTATTCAGGCTAACCGTACTCGCTAAGCGCTCCCTTTAATCCATAATCGTTGTGAGTATACTCGATCCCTTTTTGCTTTAAGCACTTTTGGGTGTTACATACGTTATGAATATTCAAACTACAACTATCACACTACTCAAACTACTTGAACGCTAACCGTTAATGCATGTTATACGTGGCTTATGAATGCTTGCTTGTTTGTTATGTTTACACATGGAATGCTGTCTACCTGCCTTAACAACGATAGTACTATAGTTTGGACTCAGCACCCGTTCACACGGGGGTTGTTAAGGATCTTTCACTTGCATGGATTACGGTGGTAATCATGTATTGCGAACTGCCTCGGGCAGTCAACCCGCAGTCATTGGTATCGATGGATCTATGTCGATAACTAACGTGCTTCATTTCACTATGTGTACGTGCTGGTTATGCGTAAACGAATTCGAACTCTATATGCTATTATCAAACTTGTATGCTCACCTTTACATTTTATGTATTGACTTTATTTTAACGTATGTGACAGGTGCTTAGGTTGCTTGTATGCCTAGCTCACTGTGAACTTGAGGCTAGGAAAGGTCTAGGATGCTCTCTGTGCTGTGATGAAATCGAAGCTAGGAAAGGGGGTCCTAGAAACCAATAAATAAACTATTTATGTTGAAATCTGAGTTATCGGAACAGAATATTTGCCTAGATTTTATCTGTAATAATTTGTTTACTGTTTGAGACATGGTATGGGACATGTTAATTTAAATTGAATAGTAATGATAGTTGTTATGGAAACTTCTGGACAATCTGTTTCGCTCAGTGCCATGCCCCGATGATTTCCGCCATCGGTTGGGGTGTGACAGCGGAAGCTGTGTTTTACCTCTTCGGTTGCCAAGATCTCTTGCGGAGTCTTGGTTAAGGCTGTAAAGTTTATGGTTTTTTCTCGGCTTGGAGGGTTCTGGCCTTCAGACCTTCCGGAACCCGAACCTTTGAACCGTTTGTCATAAGAGCCATACTGGAAGCTTCAGTTAAGAGTTTTCTCTCTTTTCTTTTGTTTTTTTATGTCTACCGCTTATTCTCCTCGAATGTGGGCTTCAGGCCTTTTAAGTGATTATTCAAGGGTTTTGGGCAGGCATTTATTGAATTCTCTTGTGAGATATTTGGAATTTAGAATTCGTGAACCCTGCAACCCTAATCTTTTTATCGGCGTAAGTTAAACCTTCCCTCTTGCACCTTTCGGTGAAGCCTCTGAGACTTTCATCATCACGTTGTTATGGGAAACCTTTGCTAAGATCGTCAAAGGTCTGAATGCTTCATTAAGGAAGGTCATTGAACCATATGGGTGAAGACCCTTCAAGGGTTCGCATGAGTATGAGACAACATCCATGGTCGGGCCATTTTTCAATTCTTGCAGCCCCGAGGAAGATTTGGAGCTAGTCTTCAGTACTGTGATGGCATCTTTATCTGGGTTTGAAACTCGTAATCAACAATTTGTTGGGAAAATCAAGACAAGTTATTGGACTTGTAGGGTTTTGAGAGGTCTTCTACTACCCTTGGAGCTGGGTTACCGTTTGAGGTACCCTGGTGAATGGTTCGCCCTTGGTTGATGAAGTGCTGCAATGGAAATTGTGCCATCATCTGTGTCATCAGCTAGGGAATAAGTTTAAAACCTTAAAGGCTTTCTGATGGTACTCATAAAAGATGCCCCCATCCGTGTTATTAGCTGGGGCAGGAGGTTAAAGCCTTAAAGGCTTTCTAATGGTACTGTATAAAGCATTCCCATGGATATGCTTATGACCGCACCTCGAGCCAAAGGCAGGGTGAGCATGAATTGTTCCCATGAAGTAGCAACCGGAGGGGGAACACTTGAAGCTGGTGACTGCCATAATTGAATCAAGATTGCTTTCATGCCCAATAGGTGCACCGGTTGTAACGGGTTGGGAGGTAAATAAAGGAAAAGCGGTTGGACTTGGCCTCCCAAAAGCTCAAGGGCTTGAGTGGTTGGTCTGTCACACTAGGACCAGCTTCAAGGTAAGATGTGGCTGAATGTGAGCTGTTAAAAGGAAGAGATGGAGGGCCAGGTAACAATGAGGGTTCAGACTCCTCATAATTTAGTCTTATTCTCATCTCTTTTTCCCTTTCTAGGCTCACATGCTAGTTGAGAAAAGATCTCAGTTGTAAGAAATTTCTAACTACTCCCTCGGGTGTTAGATTTATGTGTTTCGATGTACGCATTGCACCGATTTGAGGAGATGCAATCCCTGATCGAGATGGGGTTGGTGTTTGAAAAGAAGTGAACTCCGGGAGCATAGTTCCCGTTGGAGTACTTCCGGTAGTAGAAAGAGGTGTAGATCTGACCGGTGAGATCCGACCAGAATTTGGTGTTAAATCGGTGTTGTTAGGCACCTGATTTACCTTGCCGGGAGATTCGCTTTCAGACAAGATGTAAAGAGAAAATGGAGCTACACAACTGGTCTTTAAGATAAAGTAAGCGGCATAGCCCCACGGTGGGCGCCAACTTGTTGCTACAACAAATACAAGACCAAGGCATGTAGCGATATCTCCGAGGTAAAAGGGTTCAAGGTTTCGATTAGCCTAACGCAGGTCATGGGGTCCCCTCACGTTTGTAGCATGTGGAGGCGGATCACTTTGTTATTATTCACTTTGAATTCTAGATTGAAGGATGTTCAACCCAGAATGTCTATGTTAAGTGAGATAATATTGTAGTAAGCCGAGAAAGGAACAAGCATGGAGCAAGTTCTAGATAGGAGAAGTAAGATCAGAGATCAGAGGTGATCTGAGTTGATCTGGAATGGCCTGAATGAATGGCAAGAGGCTGTAATTTATAGTGAAAGAATCTTCTATAAGAGGAAGCCTTTGACCAGTGATCCTTGGCTACAGTGAGGGACTTGCCCATTTGGGGGTTGAAGGGTTTGGACCTGCGGGTAAAAGGGTGTGTTCTCCCACATGTTCTGGTTGCGGCTGGGCAGGAGGGTTCACACGCAAAGGGTGATGTGACAAGTCTCTGACTCGTCCTTTTTACTGTTCACGACAGCTGACGATTTTTTAACCTTTCAACATTTTAACCTTTTAAGCTGTTGTGTCTCTAAATCAGTTTATTAAGGTTTGAGTTACCCCCGTCATCAATATGTAAAGTGGATTCACATTTTATTATAAATTATAATAAAATATATAATAACAATACTGTCGTTATTTGTATAGTATAAATATAGTAGTATAAAACCGGTTACGAAACTACATGAAAATAAACATACAATTGCAATTTTCTATATACCGAGCTTGATTCAAAATGTGTCTTCAGTGGTTGCTTAAAATGGCATTCAATTCATCCCATTGAGTTTCAACCATGCTCCTTGACTGCAACAATTAAGACACTAAAGGTTGACATTTTGGTTAAGGATCGTGTTAGACACGGGTCACTTATAATAGATTTTGAGTCTCTTCTTAGACGAACGCCTTTGTTTCCAAGGTACAACAACCGAAACAGTAGTTGTACGGTTGAAGATGGCTTTCACGCTCGAGATTGCACCGGATATAATGGTGTTTAGAAAAAGCAAAAGAAGCTGTGTGAAAGAAACAAATTAGAGAGTGTTCCTCTCTATTTTTTTCATGGAACCATCTAATGAGTGTATTTCTCTCTTATTCTCTATCTATAGATGAACCATCTAATATGATATATACACACTTATGCAAGACTTATTCAACCCGCTGCTCAGACTAAACAATTGGTCTAAAATGCTAACCAAGATAAATGACTTATCAAAAGCAAACAACTGATCGGGGTCTGGAAATAGCCACGCACGAGACCCGAACCATGGGTTAGCCGAACCTCGCAATGACGCGAGTGTGCAAAGTGCATAATCAAAGCGCTCTTCCCCCACACCATGTGCATGCGCATGTGCATGTTAGGGTGTTTCGTTCCCTTTAGGATCCACATTAGTGTCTATTTTTAAGGAAACAACTTACAAGGAGTATTCCTCCTTATATACCACTTCAAGTTTTGTCATCTCACCTATGTGGGACAAGTTGACAAAGCTTAATCTATTTTTCTCTCTTTGGTTATTTAACTATACAACTTCGAGCATCTGGATCTCATTCTTCTTAGCTTCATTTTAATAATATTTTGGTTTGTTATGATACTCTTACAACATAGAACACAAATCCACAAATAATTATTTATACAACAAATATATTTAAACATAATAATTAGTGTCCAAGATATTTAGTGAAAACCTCATTTTCACTAAAAATGCCCAACATCTTCAATATTAAATACACTAATGTATACTAATAATTCACTTTTACTGAATACAAGCTATAATCATAAACATATATCATTAATCATAAACATATATTGTACCCTATAGGTTAATTTTGGGATAGCTTGGAGTGGTTCTTGGAAGTATACAAACATAACTAGGGATATGTATGGTAGGACTAAAACTAGGGTTCGTTCGCCTGTAAGGTTTCTTCATTGTGGAGGTGAGACTCCACCAAGGGTCTGTGTTGAGTATGTTTCTTTTTTTTTTTTTTTGTTCTGGATGAGATGTCAAAGTTGAATCGGGAGACAGTTCCATGGTGCATGATTTTAGCAAATGATATTGTGTTAGTTGTGGAGATTAAACAGAGCCTAAATGTGAGGTTAAGTAAGTGACGAATAGCTTTAGTGGATAAAGGTTAAAGCATTAGTTATCTAAGACTGTGTCTCTTTAATGTGATTCCAGTTGGTGAAGGAACAACAAGGATCCTATGATCACCATTGAGGGTCAAGTTGTTTCGCATGCAAAGAAGTTCAGGTTTTAGGATCATTTTTACTAAGGAATTGGGAGATAGATAGTGGCGTGACCCCCACATTCAAGATGGCTAGTGTGGGTGGTGGAGAGTAGCCATTATGGTATTATGCGATTGGAGATTCCGAACTAAATTAAAGGGAATTTTTTTAGGGTTGTAATTAAACCTATTATGTTATATGGGACATGTTGCTAGGCATCAAGAAGACACATATACACAAGATGGAGGTAGCAGAGATGAGGATCTTGAGGAGGATGTGTGGGAACACATAAGGCTAGACCTGTCACACACTCAAATTCCACATTCGGAGTTCTACCACGAAGCATGTGACAAACTAGGATCACAGTCATTAGTCATACTGAACAACCACTATATGAGTTTAAAAAAAATTGTTTACTCATTCATGAGAAAAAACTGTTTATACAATTGATTTGCGGAAGCGTAAATCAATACAAAATCAAATAACTAATGTAACTAAAGTTGAGTCTAAATGTTTGGTAAAATCAATGCGACTCCATGATGCATCCTAGTCCGGACGTGTGCTACCTTAGCAACATGAGAAAGAAATGCAAGAACAAGTGGGAACACAAAATGATGAGTGAGTTCACAGGTTTTAGGTTGCAGTTATAAAGTAAGTTGTTTCCAAAAAGTTTTCCATTGTTTCAAACCCGAAACAGTAAGTTGTAGTGTTTAGGAGTTACTTGTATATTTGTAGGTAGCTAACCTAAGTTACGTCATGAAAGAGTTCGAAACCGAAGCTGATAGTTGTTGCCTGTGTCTGCCAGGTCTATCAATGACCATGGTGATAAGTTAGGCCAATTCTACACATGTTCACCATTACCGGTCTAGCTAGCGCGACTAGCTCGAGTGGGGCTTGTCGGGCCCAGAAGTACTACTCAAAATTCCCCCGCTATCCACCCAATACTAACGGTCCAAGGTTTACAAGGACTTCATGTGATAAATGCTACTTTGTGACCATAACGATATAACAAAAACTCGATTAAGTAAAGACGTTATATTACCATAACGTTAAAGCATTACATTACCGTAATGTGCACATGTTTTCTCCCCCTGTGTTTTATAAACATTTAAAGAGTAGGGGCCGTGAACTCAATTTAGTGTTGCTCGGTAAGACATAAGTGTACGCAAGTTAGGATGGTCAACCATGCCCTATTATGGTTACCACGGATAATTAATGGTGTTTACGTAAATCATAAAAGGTCCTACACGTATCTAGCAAATAGCACGCGAACAAGTTGTCACATAATCATTCTATCATGTGGTTTCATGCACGTGTTCACAACCTAACCTACGACATGATATATGATATTTATATAATCATCAAACAAGTGCAGACACTTAGCATATCAAGTTCGACTCGTATAAGTTTATAAATCAAACGTTGTAAATTCACTGAAATTTGGTTGTTTTCGGGGGCTCGTTTACTAAACTTACGGAGTTGTAAAAATTATGATCATTTTTGTGAGGTGCCTCTTGGTGGGCTAGGTCTTATGTAGAATTTTTAAGGCCTACCTCTTCAATGAAAAAGTATAAAAAATCATTTACTAAGTAGTGATCAGATTCGTCACTTTCTGAATACAGCTTACGGAAAAATTCATTTAAAAATCCTCGGTTATCCGATTGACATAATTCCAGTTAGAGATTTGTACAGACACATAAGACCATCTACTGTATAAATTTCATAACCTAACTCCAAATATTCACCAAGATAGGATGTAAAACACAACACACAAATTCTGTAGAAAATTTCAGGTTTGACCACTGAAACGGTTTCTCTTTTGACTGACCAAACGAGGTCGAAAAATTATGAAACCAGCGCGGTTTGAATTGTATTTCAAATAGATTCATTTTAGACTTCATAAAATCGCATTTTCATTAAGTTTTGACCCGGTTACAGCCGCTTAAAGTCGGCTGTAACGTTCTGGACAGAACCCGTTTAGTTAACTGAATCCCCCAAACGACTTACTAGTGAACCCAATGGCTAGCAACCATCAAGCGCACCAGGTTTGCGAACTAAAACAGATCAGGTAACTACTAATTTATCACTAGCCATTAGTTTTAACCATCAACAACACCCAAGAGACGTACCCGAACCCGTGATTTATCCCAAGTTCAACTACTATAACCTAATCATAAAACGCAGCCACAAAAACTGTGACACCCCGCGGAAACATCTTAACACACTAGCTTGTCAGTGGTTGCGCTCTAACTTTCGGGCTGAAAGTTCTTGAAACTTGGGGATAACGTAACACTTCGGGCTTTCCCGCACGACTTTATTGTATGATACAATTATGTGAAACCATTTAATGAAAACCTATGTTATAATTATCGCGTATTATGTGTAATTTGTGAAGTATATGATAATGTGTAATATAATTATGTGAGTTAATATATATAAGTGCAAAATGTATGTTTATCAAAACCCTTAGGTTTCGACTCGACACCTCCTGTTCTCGAGTTGGGCTTCTGGGTTCCAACACCCCTCATTGTTGGCTAATGGGTCATGCATTCATGACCTGGCCCAACTCATCAAGCCCACTCGAAACCACTCCAAAACCCTAGGAGGGTGCGGCATCATAGGAAGGGTATAAGAACCTTCTTTTCAGTCGGCATCCCATTTTTTTCCAGCAATCATCATCAGCAATCCCCAAACATTCTCTCATCCTCTCTCTCTCTCCCCCCTTTATCCACTTTCTCTCTCTAAAAAACCCTAAAACACACCACACCTCCTCTTTTGATCTCGGCGGCAGGCCTCAAGGTATCATCCATCATCATTGAAGAAGCATTACATCTCGATCTCTCTGTACATTCCCACTCTCAATCGAACCGGTTAGTAATCCATCCTCATAATAAGTGATATTACATGGTAGAAATGCAAGCTTGTTGATGATTTATGTGTTGAACGATTTTGAATTAGGGACAATTGTATTAGGATTGAATGAATAGGTAACTTGGTGTAATGAATGTCCATGATTTGATGGAATATTGTCATGACTCTTATACACGAATCTGTTAATGATAATGATTATTTAGAGATTCCCATAGGCAAAAATGAATGTTGATGATGTGTGTTAATAAAACAGTGTTAGGATATTATGATTAGACCTGCTTTTTGGTATGATGAATTCGAATGCTAAACTAGTTTGATGATATCAAAATGTTAGAAAAAATGATCTGATGTTATCATGATGATGTATTGTTAAAAGCTGAATCTGCTTAGATCTGTGTTCATGATGAAATCTAATGAACTGATTGAATGTGCTAAAAATATTTGAAATATCATGCCTTTGATCTGAATTAGGGTTTGTATGGAATAAAAATGTGTGTTAAAGGATTTTGATTGGTTGATACTGAATCAGATAAGGTTCTAGAAGTTTCGACAATGGTTTCGAGTCGAAATCTTATGGTTTCGACTCGAGACCATTTTGATTACAACTCGAAACAAGGCATCACACATCAGGGGACTCGAGACCGGGTTGGTTGCGAGTCAGGATCTCCTTGATTTCGACTCAAAGCCTGACTCGAAACCTCAAGGTTCCGACTGAATTTCTACAACTCGAGACCTCTTGATTTCGAGTCGAGACCTTCTGATTCCGACTCGAGATCCCTTTAGTTCTGACTTGAGATCTCCTGATTTCGAGTCGAGACCACACGATTTCGACTGATCTGGTCCACTTAGCCTATTGGGCTACTGATTATTGGGCCACACAGTTGAATGTTATGTTTTTGGGCTAATGTGTTACTGTTACTGTTACTATTATGCGACCCATATGTGTGTTTTTATGAAACGTGGATTTATGTGCTACATGTTAATACGTGTATACGTGATACTACTTGCATACAAAACCTGACCAATATTGGAAACCATGATATGACGTGCTTGACCAACAAACTAAACCAAGTAAAATATCTGTCGAGCAAACCGAGGTGAGTTCACAACTTTTACTAAAAGCATGTGTTCCCGGTGGTTGGGAAACGGAACGAAAAACGCTATCTCCTTGTGTGGGATACAAAAAAACGATATCTCCTTGTGTGGGATACAAACAACGTTATCTCCTTGTGTGGGATACAAACAACTTTTCTCCCCTTGTGTGGGACGCTCAATTAATTACTATTTATATTAGATGCAACAAGTGTACTAAACGTAACTCTATCACGAAGTCCCTACCTTCTATACCGATTAGTCGTCGGGGACTAGCGAACTGGTTATTAGTTGATAGCGCTATTTAGGTTTCACCAACCTCACACCGTGCCTGGAGATGATCGTTCGTGAACTAATAGACCTTGGCAAACCGTCAATGATGATAGGCATTGACAAACAGGGCAACAAAAAACATGAGGTCGCTAAGTATTCGGTATTACGCAGCTTAGTAGCTTACATATGGGGTAGCTCTCCATGGCATGATATAAATGTGTAACTTAACTACTTAAACAAAGTTTTATGGAATTAAAACAGGACAAACTCGTGAACTCGCCAACTTTATGTTGATACCCTACTGCATGCTTTGCAGGTACACAGTGACTTAAGAGCTTGTAGCTTGGGGAAGTGTAGTGGTCGCCTTAACCCGTGTATTGGGTTCTTTTTAATAATTATGAACTATGAGCTTTTCCTTGAACCATTTTATTTATGCTTCCGCTGTTCTTTTAAAAATACTGTTTTGAACCTTAAAACTTTGGACTTAAACTTTAATTGTCACTAATCGTGTTGGTTTGGTGAAATTATTTTATTATTATTATAATTGTACAATATGATTAGTGGCTGGATCCTGGTCAGTCACACGCCTTGCAGTAGTACTCCGCATGTGGAATTTGAGGGTGTGACAAAAACTCAATCTTAAATCATAATCACAGCCAATATTACTCGATATGATCATGCTTGAATATTTAATTATATCACAATACGCAAAGTTAAAACCCTAGCAATCTAACCAATCATCTAAACGACCCAATATATAAAAACCACGATCTCTATCACCTAGTACATCACTTATCATCAAAACACCATAGATAACAATTAAATGTGGCCATTGAACCATCAACACGCATGTATAAACACGTATATTATTACAAGGATGCAAAGGCTCGTTACCTAGCGAAGATAGAGGTCGGATTAACTAGCAAAAGATTCGATCCTAGGTTCTTGGATCCGTTTCTTGTTCACGGCAGTAGAGAGGGAGAGAGGGTAGTGACGTGTGAAGGAGGTAGGGTTTTGAGTTTGATCAAGTCGCATGCACATATAACCATACATACGTACGGGTTTTTGAAGTTTGAGGGGTTGGGACGGGGTATAAAGGAGAGTGGGCTGGTGGTTTTGGGCCGCAGATGTAAAGTGGGCGGGGTGGGTTCGTTTCGTTTGGGCCGAGGATACATGGGTCACGCAAGGGTTTAGGTGCGGGGTTGGGTTTGTTTCGAGTGGGCCACGAGTGAGGGGAAAAAAGCGAGGTTTCATGTCTCGTGCTTCGTTTATAATTTCTTGTTCATAAAAATAAATATAACGTTTAGATTATATTTACTAATTTAAATTAAAACTAATATATATAACATATATATAATCTATTCATATGCATAAAAGAATATGGGTAAAGAATTTGTAGTACAAGGTCATCGTGATTTTCAATTAAACAATGTGTTCACTCTTTACAAGTTATTATTATTCACTAAATAATAATACATAATATTTTTACATGTAACTTTCTATAGTTAACCAGGGTCGGAAATATGGGTTGTCACATTCTCTCCATGTTACAGAAATTTCATCCTTGAAATTTAGGCTAAGGTGTACTCTATACTTCAGTTATGAATTTATCAATAACACGTTGTTAAGCGTAAATATACATGGTTTCACGTAACTTTTCACAATGAACCTATAAGTTACATAACATATAAATTCACATAATTTGTATTTATTTAATTGCCCGGGAATAGTATTCGGGTTGTTCGCTAATGTTAGAGTACATACTACTTTATGATTCCGTAATTCCTCGTATTACCATTACGCGAGTGTTTGTGTGGTGTTTGTGTAATAACCGACACACTTAATTAACCCTAATCAAGTGCAATGTATAAAAGAATGTTTGAGATAACGGAGTTTGTGTTAACGGTGTTAACCTGAAAATGTCGGGTGTCACATCATCTCCTTGTTAAGAATTTTCGTCCCAAAAATTTAGATTATGATATTTTAAAACGATGGTTGCGAGTTCATTGCTAAAGAGAGTGTCAAGATATATGACGGTACAAGGAGATAAGATCAAATCAGAATATGTGATTGAGATCACTGTTGGTGACAATTGAGATTCAATAGTTCATCCGAACAAGTTACAAGGGATTATATATAGGTATAGAATAGTCAATTGTCGTAGCAACCAAATCGATTCCAGCAGGAAACTAGAAAGAACTAGAGGAAGTCGCTTACAATGTAGGTACACACGAAAGTAAAGTAATGACGCAATTTCAAGATGGTATCATGGTATTGAAGTTTGGTGGTCCAGTTTCCTTTTCAAGAATAAGATGGAATAGCACACCGCCTAGTAACTAGGTATAGCTATTGTCATGGAGGTGACGCCAATGTTCAGACTTTTAGTAGGTGAAGCCAGTATGGCTTGAAAAGGTCGTGATGTAACGGAGTGAATTCTTGCATAGGATTCCGAATGGAGTTTACGTTAGGCCATCACATGTCAGTTTGTATTGGGTTTTAAGTAAGAATATAAGTTGAGTTAATGGGAGGTCGATGATAAATAATGTTGTGACAAGTTACGTTAAGCACTGGCGACACTCGCCAGGGTTGGAATACCAATGTGTCATACATCGGTATATCACTGACGGATGAGTTTATCATGTATGGCCGGGGGGTTGTTGCACAAAATATAGTTTAGGTAAGCTAGCTTGTGGAGTGGGATCACTCCAGCGGTTGGGAGGACCGTGCAATATCCCCCCCCCCCCCTAGTTTAGGTAAGCTCTACACGTTTGAATTGAGTGACCTGTAAAAAAAGGCAGTATTTAGTTACTATGGAGTGATCTGAATTCTTAAGTAGCCAGCACTTCATGAAGCAAGTGTATCTGATGTATACTTTGAGGTTACCCGAATGGACACAAATGTCATATGTCATAAACGAAGGGTCGACGAAATAAACAGAAATGGAATTGTGTTAAGGTAGTTTATTAAAAGCCAAAATACTCAAATTCTAGGATCACGTGTGTGTTGGGAGCACCACCAAGGATTTACTCAAAGAAACCAGTGTGAAAGTAACCGACACGAGTGTCGAGGATGTTCGTTAGTATGGAATACAGCTACTAGATATCAGAAATAGTATCGTTACCATCACTAAAGAACAGTGATGATGCCAATGTACATAAGGCTTCCAGAAAGAAAAAATAATTGCTCGGAGCTGGTGGATCAGGTAAATTCATCAACGAATTGGATGAAAACTCAAGTCAGGCATTATGCCCGTTTATTTCAGAATGATAGCGTATTGACACGTTTATATGGAAGGAATGATCATAATATTTTGGCTGTAGTTGGTTGTAATAGATGACCAGCTTCCGGTCAACGAGGAATAAGTATATAATAAGTGTGGTGCTTTCGCACGGAAAGGGTGTTGACCTCGGCACACCTCACGGAAGTAGAAATTTTATCTTATGCTCATGCACTTGTTGAACTTAAATATGGCTCGTTGCTCCTCGAGTAACGTTCGTAGAGAGTGATTTAGCCAAGCAAGGATTAGCGTATAACAGGGTTAGACAAGAACTATGATATTCATTTTAGTACAACACGATAAGACGCGGATATTATACAAAGACGTGGTTGTCATCAATCTGTTCAACATAATTATTTTAGAATCACGAGTAAAATAATAAATCTGATGATGAGGATGTAGTTGGTCGCACATAAACGATATAAATAGTAATAAAGTGACGCTACCGGTTGTTGGAAGCGTTGCATTGAAGGTGTTGACGTAATACGAATTATGTAGAAAAGTAATGGTTGGTCGAATTCGTAGTGCTCCGATTCAATCGGAGTGTTCTCCACAGTCATCGAGCTTGCCTGTATGCGAATAAGGATAGATTCACTAATATCCATGTATGAAATTGAGTGTGTAATTAGCCGAACATGTATGCAAACAAGTTTGAAATATTGAACTAAAACGTGTGCATGAATTAGGAACATCACATACGTCGCCAAGAGGTTTCATTACAAGGACGCGGAAATATGTTCTAAATGGTATGGTCATAATAACAATACATCACTATCTTCAGAGTTCAAAAAGTGATCATTAAGGATCAGAAAAGCAAGTTTACTGAGTTCTTTTTAAATTAGAGCTCAAATTTGATGGGAGTTTATGCGTAGAGTTTCAAAGATGTAGTGTGACCATGACAATGGAGTGGGAGATTTGTCTACGTCGACGACAATAACTAGCTACCACATTAAACGGTATGCATCGAACAATGAAAAGGTCAGGGAATAGATTCGCTTAAAAGGAAAACTCTTATGAAATAATGACTCTAGCAATGTATGGTGTAAGATTATTGTTTATGTCATCACATTCATCTGGGTGTTGTCAATCCCATATTTTCATCTTCCGGTCTCCCGAAGATAATGGAACCATTTTGTGGACATTTGTTTGTAGAGTTAGATAAGTTGGGATGTAAATCATGTTAGACTAGGGATTTGTCACTGGACAAAGTAATGGGTCAAAAGGAAATTATCATTGAGCTCAAAGGGAAAAGTGTTAGATTACGAGGAAATTCTTCAAAATCTGCTTATGCTGATGTCGATGGGCTTACACTAAGATTCTAGTAAGGTTTCAATCAGAGCGACAGGTTCTAGTGAGTATCTTAGTTCCATTAAAATTCTTACATGGGTAATAATGAAAAGAAATATAATGAGGAATTCCATTGATTATAGCTCAATGTGTTCGAGAACATCTTAAATCTGATAGTTGCGTCCATTACCATTGAACAGGTTTTACGGTTCCAGTTAGTTGCTGAATGGGTTACGAGAACTTCTACTGGCAGTAGAAGTTTTAAGCATGAAAAATCATATGTTAGGACAATTTATCCACACACAAGGATTCACATGCATCGCAAACTACTATTACGTGTGCACCCATAATGATAATTTGGTTTGCATGTTCACCCTAGTTCTTCCTGTCTTGTGTTACAATGTCTCTCAACTGGATTGTCGAGTACGAGGTGTTGCCAAAAATGAAAAAGGTCATCAAAAGCGTAGTCATCAACCATACGTTGATCTATTATAAGTTATATGGTCGAGAATCGCTCGATCCGAGTATTCACTTGAGTTAAAACACACTATGAAAGTCTATTATAGTAGACTGTAGATGGACATATGCACATGGAACAAACATGCACATGAAATGTGACTTCGAGAGATGAAACTGGTCCATTAATGTAAGTTACCGAAAAAAGTAAGGCAGTCGCTCTACCATCCGAGTCAGGATAGGGTTCGGGTGTGCAATTGACAAAGCGTTCTCAGCTTTGTGGTCAAACATTCTCTCAAAGATCATTAACCAAATATGTAGACGCATGGCTTAGGAAAGTGATGACATCTCAATGTCAATGGATTTCTACAATATTGTGTGCAACGGTCTACCCCAACGCAGGGTGCCTCTCGCGAGGCCCATGTGCTCAGGTTGAAGGAAAGTAAAACTAGTGGGGTTGGGGTGTTGGTGTCGGTAGGTGGAGAAGGGACACGTTTTCGATGAACCAAACTCCCAAGAGATATGTGTCAATGTCGGATGTCGTCCCAAACATAGACTTGAGAAAGCTCACTGTACCCGATAGTACCATCGGTAGGCTCAAGCTGGTGTTTTGTTCAGCTCTGTGGTGTAAGAAGAGGTGCAGGTGATTGTGATGTGAGAAGCTCCTCCAGAGGCTTCGTCTCACAGCCCTCGGACAGGAGTAGATATTGGTTGTTGGTGATCCCACGGACGTCGCCACTAGGGATGAAGATATAAAGAGGTTGATGTGTTCCTCGCCAGCAGAGAGTGAAGTGGATGATGTCGACGTGCCCTCAATTTCAATGTATGTTTTGATGCCATGTGCATAGGTATATCATGTATGAGTGTTCTTGTATGTCATGTATGAGTGTCTGTGTTGGTGTATGACTAATGCAGTGTCTAAGGCTATAGACTAAGTCTACACTCTAATGCAAACCTAGTTCGTTATAACCATTGGCTCTGATACCAATCTGTCACAACCTCAAATTCCACATTGAGTTCTACCGCGAGGCATGTGACAAACCAGGATCACAGTCATTAGTCATATTGAACAACCACTATATGAGTTTAAAAAATTTCCTGTTTACTCATTCATGAGAAAATATTGTTTGTAGAATTGAGTTGCGGAAGCGTAAATCATTACAAAATCAAATAACTAAGGTAACTAAAGTTGAGTCTAAATGTTGGGTAAAATCAATGCAACTCCATGATGCATCCTAGTCCTGACGTGTGTTACCTTAGCAACCTGAGAAAGACATGCAAGAACAAGTGTTAACACATAATGATGAGTGAGTTCACAGGTTTTAGGTTACAGTTATAAAGTAAGTTGTTTCCAAAAAGTTTTCCATTGTTTCAAACCCGAAACTGTAAGTTGTAGTGTTTAGGAGTTACTTCTATATTTGTAGGTAGCTAACCTAAGTTACGTCACGAAAGAGTTCGAAACCGAAGCTGACAGTTGTTGCCTGTGTTTGCTAGGTCTATCACTGACCAAGGCGATAAGTTAGGCCAATTCTACACCTGTTCAGCATTACCGGTTTAGCTAGCGCGACTAGCTCGAGTGGGGCTTGTCGAGCCCAGTAGTACTACTCAAAACTCCCTCGCTATCCACCCAATACTAACGGTCTGAGGTTTATAAGGACTTCATGTGTAAATGCTACTTTGTGACCATAACGATATAACAAAAACTCTATTAAGTAAAGACGTTATATTACCATAATGTTAAAGCATTACATTACCATAATGTGCACATGTTTTCTCCCCCTGTTTTTATAAACATTTAAAGAGTAGGGGCCGTGAACTCACTTTAGTGTTGCTCGGTAAGACATAAGTGTACGCGAGGTAGGATGGTCAACCACGCCCTATTATGGTTACCATGGATTATTAATGGTGTTTACATAAATCACAAAAGGTCCTACACGTATCTAGCAAATAGCACGCGAACAAGTTGTCACATAATCATTCTATCGTGTGGTTTCGTACATGTGTTCACAACCTAACCTACAGCATGATATATGATATTTATATAATCATCAAACAAGTGCGGACACTTAGCATATCAAGTTCGAGTCTTATAAGTTTATGAATCATACGTTGTAAATTCACTTAAATTTGGCTGTTTTCGGGAGCTCATTTAATATACTTAAGGAGTTGTAAAAAATATGATCTTTTTATGTGAGGTGCCTCTCGGTGGGCTAGGGCTTATGCAGAATTTTCAAGGCCTAACTCTTTACCGAAATATTATAAAAAATCATTTACTAAGTAGTGATCAGATTCGTCACTTTCTGAATACAGCTTACGGAAAAATTCATTTAAAAATCCTCGGTTATCCGATTGACGTAATTCCAGTTGGAGATTTGTACAGACACATAAGACCATCTACTATATAAATTTCATAAGCTAACTCCCAATATTCACCAAGATATGACATAAAACACAACTCACAAATTCTGCAGAAAATTTCAGGTTTGACAACTTAAACGGTTTAAATCTTTTGTATGACCAAACGAGGTCGAAAAATTATGAAACCAGCGCGGTTTGAATCGCATTTCAAATAGGTTCATTTTAGACTTTAGAAAATCGCATTTTCGTTACGTTTTGACCCGGTTACAGCCGCTTAAAGTCGGCTGTAACGTTCGGGACAGAACCCGTTTAGTTAACCAAATCCCCCAAACGACTTACTTACTAGTGAACCCAGTGGCTAGCAACCGTCAATCGCAGCAGGTTTGTGAACTAAAACAGATCAGGTAACTACTAATTTATCACTAGCCATTAGTTTTAACAATCAACAACACCCAAGAGACATACCCGAATCCGTGATTTATCCCAACTTCAACTACAATAATCTAATCATAAAACGCAGCCACAAAAACTCTATCTTAAATCATAATCATAGCCAATATTAATCCATATGATCATGCTTGAATATTTAAATATATCACAATACGTAAAGTTAAAACCCTAGCAATCTAACCAATCATCTAAACGACCCAATATATAAAAACCACGATCTCTATCACCTAGTACATCACATATCATCAAAACACCATAGATAACAATTAAACGCAGCCATCTAACCATCAAAACGCATGTATAAACACATATATTATAACAAGGATGCAAAGGCCCGTTATCTAGCGAAGAAGGAGGTCGGATTAACTAGCAAACGATTCGATCCTAGGTCCTTGGATCTGTTTCTTGTTCACTACAGTAGAGAGGGAGAGGGAGAGAGGGCAGCGACGTGTAAAGGAGGTAGGGTTTTGAGTTTGATCAAGTCGCATGCACATATAACCATACATACGTACGGGTTTTTGAAGTTTGAGGGGTTAGGCCGAGGTTTAAAGGAGAGTGGGCTGGTGGTTTTGGGCCGCAGATGTAAAGGGGCGGGGTGGGTTCGTTTCGTTTGGGCCGAGGATAGATGGGTCACGCAAGGGTTTGGGTTTGGGGTTGGGTTTGTTTCGAGTGGGCCGCGAGTGAGGGAAGAGAGTGAGGTTTCATGTCTCGTGCTTCGTTTATAATTTCTCGTTCATAAAAATAAATATAACGTTTAGATTATATTTACTAATTTAAATTAAAACAAATATATGTAACATATATATATATATAATCTTTTCATATGTACAAAAGAACATGCGTAAAGAATTTGTAGTACAACGTCATCGTGATTGTCAATTAAAAACTGTGATCGCTCTTTACAAGTTATTATTATTTACTAAATAATAATACATAATATTTCTACATGTAACTTTCTATAGTTAACCAGGGTCGGAAATACGGGTTGTCACAAGACCGGATGAGAAATGAAGTTTTTAGGACAAGGTTAGAAGTGGTAGTTATCAGATTAAATAAAGGAAGAGAGATTGCATTGGTTTGGGCATGTAAAGAGGGGGCAGACGACGGTACCATTTAGAGTAGTGGAAAACCTCACTGTGGAGAGGGGAGTGTTGGTTGGCAAAAAATGACTTGTGATGGGCAGATTAGGCATAATTTGCTAGAGTTGAACACTTGAACCTCTCTAAGGATACGATATGGGATGGGAGTTCGGGGAGATGTAGGATTTATGTTAAGGACTTTTAGAGGGATGGTACATATGTGCCTTAGCTTTATTTTTAAAAGGCTTAGATTTTTTCCTACACTCATGTGATTACGGTCGTGTATTTGTGTCTAGATATTGTTTTATGATGTTATATTTGTTCCTATTTTATTATGCCGCTCTTTCACCACTCATCTTGTTATTGGTAGCTCTCCATTTCTAAATTTATAGTTTTGTTTGCTTAAAGACGGGGTCTTTTTAGAAGCAGACTCTGTATCTCAAGAATAGACGTAAGGTTTGTCAAATCTCATTCCCTTCACACCCTACCAATATCTTAGGCTAATTGTAGGATTTACAAGGTAGGGTTGGTGTTTAGATTTACAATATAACCACCGCACAATTATATTTGGTCGGATGCCCGGAGACTGGAACATCTTTATACTTCCTGTACAGTTGCAAATATGGTTTGGTCAGTAATCAGTCAGTGGTGCAAGGTTGATAGATACCAGAAATCTCAAGTTGTAAATTGATAGAATTTACAGCATGATTCGAGAAGGGCTATTCTCCGATTACAAGATAAATTCATATAACAAGACAAGAATTAAAATGCACGAAACCGATAATTTAAGCTAAACTTTAGGAGGGAACAGTTATAATATGTTCCTGATTACTGCTTTACGACGAGAGAGTTTTTCCTTGATATCGTTGGCAATGCTCATGAGAGATTTTCCATAGATTATAGGCATAAAAATGGCTTTTATGAGCTTACGATCAAGGTGACTGCTGACAATAGCAAATAGATTCCCTTCTATATCAATCGATAATTTTATGAGCTCTTTGAGGATATGAACATATATATCAATACATATCATTGATATGAGCTGAAACTGTTCCCGCTTCCAGAGCATTCATTAGATTCGTATTATATTTATTCAACTCGTCTAACTAAAACTGTGATAAACCACACACAGGTGATGTTATTAGAATTTTTATAGATTGTCAATGTTTTATCTATTTAACTGTTTAACCTCGACCTACCCTTTTCGCATTGAAACTTAGGTGTTTAATATTCAAGAAACATAAACAACAATTTGTCTAAACAAACTTAAGCTCACAGCCCACTGCACAGAAGCTATTGAACAACCAAAAAAAAACATGATCTATATTAACCTTGACCCGCAATTTTCTTTACACACAACTCAACAAACGATCCAGTTTATGCAACAACGCAAATGGCAAAGTAATAGAAACACAAGACGCGTATGAAAAAATGGAATGTGAATGCAAAAACCCACAAGCCCAACTTCACACTATTGACCCTCGTTTAGTTTCATGTAGATGAGTAAAAAGCACAACGTTTACCATAAAACAAGACGATCACAACATCATGTTCTGCAAAACAAGATACCAATCATTCAGAGTTGCTTGGAGGCTTCTCCTTTGGATGTTTGGAGCCATAATGATCACCCAGCTGGTTTTGATTTGCTAATTGCACCTGCAAATCCCAATGCATCGAGTTAATATGAGCCAAAAACTAAAAAGAAAAAAACATTATATTGCAGCAGTATGCAAGCACAGAAATGAACAGAAGTCAACAGTCAACGCATCGCTAGTTCGAGTGTTTAGCCACAAATCCCCTTCCGTCCCAAAAAATGCCCATATTCAACTTAAAATTACCAGGTGAAATACTTAATGACGTTTGAAACTGAAATAAATAAAACAGCCACATTTTTGGTATCATAAGCTTTTGATTAATAGGCTGATTAAGTGAAGTCTCTATCAATGCTATTAGTACACATATACACACACAGATATCTAGAGGGTCATTCAACATCAAAATAATTTTAAATACTGAACTACGAGAACCACGCAAACACATGTACGTATTATTATTTTTTTCATTTATAAGGCATTTATGTAGCTGCATAAGTGCATAACCACCCCTCTTTTTCTCTCCCATTGTATCTAGCCTGCAGTACGTACGAGTGCTTATACAGTTCTCGTGGTTCTCTACTTAAAATTAATTATGTATTTTACGCGCCCTATATAGTTCTAGGATAAGCTATTTCACCAAAAAGTAAAAGAAATCATATGCAAATTTATTACCAAAACAATAAAACAAAGAATTATTTCATATTTCCTACATTAATATATAAAACAAACACATGCTCAAATCAAACTTAAGTCCTACCTTGCGTTTACAATTATATAGTGCATCAGTCAATCTTAAGTCTAAACTATCAAGTAAAAAGTGTTCCATGAGTCACATCGCCTTCTTCTAGCTCACGAACATAAGATGCAAGAAGTAATCTAGATATTTGTTTCCGTAATTCAAATTTTATAATTTATAAAAATTTCAAATCTCCTGGTTGTTTAAGAAGGATCAAGCTGTCACCTCTCGAGTCCTGATCTGGTACCCGTACCCCATACCCAAATTCAACAATTAAGCAATAAAATCAATTTAAACCCCGTTTTATATATTCACCCCTGAAGCCCATATCAAAGAACAAAAGTAAAACGTCAATTGTTTTAACAAAAAAAAATGGTTCCGCTAAACTAATACAAGGCCCGGTTAAATTGAGGATGGTAGGAATGATAGGTAGCCTTGGAGTCTTGACGATCATGGCAATTTTAGAGACTATCCTAATAGGCTAATATCATATCTTCTTAAAAAAATTGTCTTCTTAGAGTTCTTAACACCTAAGCAGTCAATATCGGTGCTATATCGGTTATCGGTCATGGTCCATAATATCGGTTGAAATATCGTTAGCGAAAATATCGGCGATATATACCGAGATATCGCCGATATTTTGAGATTGTTATCTCGGTCGTATCGGATAGAATATCGGTAGGCCCAGATTTTTATCTTTTTCTTTATTAGGCTGCCATCCAAATACAAAGCCCAGTTCTTTTATGTTATTTTTGGCCCAAATATTATAACCTTAATCATACTATCACACTTCGCACACCATTAACACGACAACTGATGTCTGTTGAACCCTAATCGTCCCTCCCAAGCTCCTGCGCTACAATCGGACCTTCCAATCTTCCAGAATTCAGCCGATGGTTGATCTTGATGAACACTTCTTTATTTTGCTATTAATATTATATAGGTTCTAGACTTCTAGTATATATATATAGGCTCTACATATGAATATATATATATATATATATATATGCATGATATTATAAATTACCGATATCCCACCGATATCTCACCGCGATAAACAATATCTCAAATATCGGTCCTTGACCAATAACCGATATTTTTCCGCGTTAACTGCATAGCTTAACACCCAATTCTAAGTTTAGGTGTATTTTATTGGTGCCTGTCAAGGTTAATGTGTGCATATGGCGTACATGGTTAGAGCGAACTTCCACTACTCCAAGGTCTATCGAAAAGGAAAATTGCTGCAGATTCACCTATAAACCTTAGATCATCCTTTTTTCAGATGCCGCGCTTCTAAACCGCTTTGAAACAAACTTGGAAGCTGGTGTAACACACGCTCGACTTCTTCCTGTTAACTCAAACAAATAGCTCATAAAAAAACCTCGCTCTATGGTGCCCAAACAATTTCCCAAAGGTGCTGCTACACAGTGCCTGTTCCAACCTTATACCTGAGTGACGTAAACTTGCCCACGCTTCAGAAGACCAAAAAATATAGTTCTACACTTCAAGAAAAAGACATTTTCGCATCGGTACAATGTTATCCTCTACTTTCGGTTTTTAACAGGACTTGTTCAACTTCAATCTCCCAAAAACGGTCACTAAGTTATTGAACCCGACTGGGACGGGTATACTACTAGTTTGTAAATGTTAATAGGTTCTTATATATATATAGAAAAAGTATATCGTACAATACGCCTTAACGTATGCTGCGTACGCAATGGCAAAATCGCACGTTATGTTACCAAGAAATGAAAATCGCATGTTGTGAAAAACCAAATATCGCATGTTATATAAAAAAGTTCGCATGTTAAAAAAAAATCCAAATCGCATGTTCAAAAAAAATCGCATGTTGATGCTGCATCGCATACGCAACGTACGTTAAGGCAATTTTTACAATAACCGCCTCATATATATATATAAAGTTTCAATATATTAAAATTGTAAAATACCAAACTAATACATCAAAATAGAAGGCAAACCAGCGCCGGTAGCCCTTTTTGAATGGCAAAACTAAGTCTTTTAAAAACGACATTCATAGTTATCAAAGTTTTAGGGCAATTGACAGTTCATCCATTTTAATAACCTAACCCTAAAATCCCATATAACTAACTTAACATCATAACATACATATATATATTCTTACGACCAATCACAAACCATATATAATAATTCAACCAAAACTGAAATTAAAAACCAGATACAACATAAAAAAACATTCAATCTAAAACATCAAACATTAAAATTACTACCGTTCATATAAAAGATTCATCTTTTACAGATGAAAACTCAAACAAAGAACAATAGATTCAGTAAAATCGAAGTTAAACAAGCAATTAATTAATGAATGAAATAATAGAGATCGTGAAAAGGGGGAACTTACTTTACAGATTGGACAGGTAACTTTGAGAGCAACAGCACGATGTTCTAATTGAGATCCTTTTGATTTCTGATTCTTCTCTGCGTTTTTTCTCTGTGCTTCGATCTTCTGTTTTCCCCTTGTCATCCTTTCTTCTTGTTTCTCTCTCTAGATTTCTTGTTTTGTTTCTCTCTCACACAGGCGCCGATGTTGAGTGAGTATTTGGAATTATATGCACAAAATACAGAGATAGTACGTCAACTATTTGCATCCTGACATTTTGGTCCCCTTAAAATGTTACTTTTTTAATATGGGTCATATTATATTATATATTATATACTGGCAGGTGCCTGCATGATGTGGCGGGAACGACACATTGCATTGCGATACTCATTTTTAGTAGTTTTATTATTCATATAATATTTATTGTAGCATCGTTGTGATAGATATACATCAAAAGTGAAGTAATCGGGTAATCCATTTCATTGTAATGTGCATGGTTCGGTCAGTTCGATTATTATCCCCAACCAAAGCTGAAACCAAAGTCATCAGTTAGTCTATTTTATTTAGGGGTGTGCATGGGTCGGTTTGGGTAGGTTTTGACCAAAAACCATAACCATAACCGCGATGTCGGTTATTGGATAACCATAACCATAACCGATCAGTTATGGTGGTTATTGTTATTCGGTTTTTATGATTATAGCGGGTCGGTTATGGGTGGTTAACCGTGTATTTAGCTTAGCTAAAAATGGGTTAATTTTTTAAACATTGAATAAATTTTTATTGCATATTTGTATATATTAGTATATTACATATAATCTATAATATTAAGAGTTAAATGCTTGGTTGGTCCCTGTGGTTTGCAAAAATTTCATACTTGGTCCTAGTGGTGATATGGGGAAGAAGGGAGTGGGACTCACAGTGAAGAAGATGAGGATGATGATTTTATTTGGTATTTTTGTTTTTTAGTTAAGGGTAATCTCGTCATTTCACACATACTTAACTAATAAATTTAACATAGGTTAGCGTTAAGGACCACCCGAGTGCAAAAATTACAACTATTAGGACCACGTGTGTAATTAGTGAACCACTGGGACCAAGTCTGCAATTTTTGCAAACCACAGGGACCAACCAAGCATTTAACTCTAATATTAATACCAATTATTATCGAATATTCAAATAAAGTGATATGATACATTCCATAAATTCAAATAAACATTCAACCGAAACCACAAAATGATATGAAAATCCAATAAGTACTAAAAATCTTCAATAAAAAACATTAAACATTAAAAATATGGTGAAAAGTTCTAAATCCTACAAAGATTTATTACATATCGGTTTGGTTCGGTTCAGTTATGGTAGGTATCGAAAAAATGATAACCATAACCGACCCGCTACATTCTGTTTTCAAAAAAAAACATTAATCGACCCACCGGTTTTTTATTTGGTTTGGTTTTTTCGGTTCGTTTTTTTCGGTTAATTCGGTTATGGTTCAGTTAATTCGGTTTTTTACACACCCCTAATTTTATTAACCAATTATTTTTTTGTTAATCACTTCGGTTTATTCGGTTAGATTGACGATTTTTGGTTTGGTTTATTTAATTTCAGTTAATAGCAAAAAACTAAACTTAGGCTAAAATTTTTGTTTAAAAATATATGAAATTAAGATATAAATACATAAAATGAAGGTATAAATATATGAAATGGATATATAAAATATGATATATATGAACCTGAGGTATAAAAGCTAGAAATATATGAAAATATGAATGATTTGGTTCGATTCAGCTAATTTTGGTTAAACGAGAGTACAAAAAAACTGATAACCGGTTTTTGGTTAATTCGGGTTTCGATTTTCAGTTAATTCATATTTTGGTTGATTTCGGTTCGGTTTCGTCTGTTTTCGGTTTGGTTCAGGTTAACGATTTAGTTATAACTCACCGATAATCGATTTTGGTTAATAACCGAAGAGTGCTCGCGCGATGCGTTGAGACACACAGACATTGCCACGGTGTGCATTGTTCGGTTGGTTTGATTATTATCTTCAACTGAAATCGAGGTCACCGATTAGTCTATTTTATTAAACAAAACGTTTTCAGTTAATCGGTTTGGTTTATTCAGTTAGATTAATGATTTTTGGTTTAATTCATTTAATTTCAGTTAATAGCCAAAACCAAACTTTGGCTAAAACTTTTGCTTAGAAATACATGAAATTGAGGTATAAACACATGAAATGGATGTATAAGTACATTAAATGGAAGTATAAATGCATAAAATGGGGGTATAAATATGAAATACATTAAGTGGAGGTATAAAAGCTAGAAATATATGAAAATATTAATGGTTTGGTTCGGTTAATTTTGGTTAAATGAGGGTACAAAAAATCGTTAACCTTTTTTGTTAATTCGGGTTTCAGATTTCAGTTATTGGTTGATTTCGGTTCGATTTCGTTTGTTTTCGGTTCGATTTCGTTTGTTTTCGGTTCGGTTTCGGTTAACAATTCAGTTATTACTCACCCTTATACATTGTTAATCACGTAACATTTCAAAAATTTTAATTAAAAAAACTATTGCAATACTATACTCCAATTAAAGAGAATAAAATACTCGTTTTTATGGTGTGTGTGTGTGTGTGTGTGTGTATATATATATATTAACGTACAGAAAAGGTATAACCGTTTAAAAATCCTTGGAGAGTTAGTTTTTTATAAGAGGATAAATTGTAACTATCAACTAATTATCTATACGTTTGTAAAAGATGAGGAATTAAAATGTAATCTAGATGAGTGGATTAAATTGTAATTAATGTTTGAATGACTAATTTGCCCTCTTTTATGTTGTACCTTATACATTAAAGCAAAAAAATGTTCTTATTTTTTCGGGTATCTTAAAATGTTCATCCCTCGTGCATTATATATAGTATAGATATATATTAAAGATTAAATTACAAAAATCGTCATTTGTGTTGACACTAGATTGCAAAGTGTGTCATTTGTATTCAAAAAGTACAAAAAATGTACTCGATATTTGCAAACCCTTACGTTACGCCATTTAGCCTTGACTCGTTTAAAGGTAGATTAGTCTTTTCACCTATTTATCTAAATATTTTAATAAATCAAATCAAAACAAATTTAAAAATATAATAAATATCACCCATCTCTTTCTTATCTCTCTCTCTCACACACACACACTCCTAGCCAACACCACTTCTCCCACTGCACAACCACCACCATCTAAACCCTAACTACCACACCCTCTCCTATCGTATAACCACTATCATGAATCCTTTTAACCACCGTCGTGTCACACCCTAACCGATGACGGAAACATCGGAGTGAGACGAAAACGAGATTGCAAGAGACATCACAACCACTAACTTGTGACAATAATTTAAATAATAACTTTCATTTCATTTCAAAAGATTCGAGTACATTATTTGGAAGAAAATAATGATAATTAGAACATAACAACTAAAACAACAAAACATAACTTAAATTAGACGCGTTTCTAGTCCATCCGACAAGATTTATTTTCAACGCATCATCATCATAATTTTGCAATATATATTAAAGTTGTGAGCATACAAGTTTGGTTTACTAGCATACGTATAAAAGTTTAACACAATCCACATGGCAAAATCGTATATTGAGGTATAACTTAACATAGGCTAGCAGGCATCACAAAAATGTCAAACCAAAGTTTCCACTAGCTTAATCTCGTCACCAAAGCGATGAGACCATTTACGATAAATATTTAACAATGACTTATCAACGAGCGATGTGCTACTCCTATAGCGCTATACATGTTAAGGTTGGCTCATGAATTTAATGACAAGTATTGTGCAAGAATGGCTTCTAGCATGCAAGTATTCCTAAAGCATAACGTATTGAGCATGTATAACAAATTTGTTTGCTTGAATAATGTATTTGTATGTGTATGTGTGAGTTTAATAAATTATATATATATATATATATATATATATATATATATATTGCACCCAAAATATGTAAAATCAATAGGGGGTCATGTATACTCACTATTTTGCAAAGCTTCCAAAAGCGTGAGTGAAGATCTTAAGAGTGGGGAGCGTCGAGTTAACCTTCAAGGGGAAAACGAGGTGTGTAAGTTCAACGGATTGAGGTTTGGGATATGATTGTGGAATGTAGCTTAATATGAAATTATGCAAAAAGTTATCTTTGTTATGATGCTCATTTTGGACACCATCTGTGTGTGTGTTTCATGGGGCGCTATTTCGCCCATTGGAAGTCCACATACGAGGAGACTTAACCGAAGATAATACTACCATAATACATCACTTTTAACCATAAGTTTGGTAAAGGTGAGGATTTGGTTTTGAGTTTAGGTATTATAGTTATACTTAGTATTCATAAGGTACCATGAAAATAGTCACGCAAGGAGGTAGGATGATTTACAATCATTAAACTTTATTGTAGGATTCACCAAAGCACAAATCATCAACTTTGTTGATGAATCCGGTTGGTCATGAATGATAGTAAGAACAAGAACATGAACTAGGTTGACTAAGTGAAGTGGTGGAACTAGTTTGAAAAGCCAAAGCTTCCATTGTTCACACCTAACTCAAATACAAGTCTTCTAACATTGAAAGTTGAAAGCTTTTTATGAAATAGAAATACGAAAAGGTTTTTTATGAAACATATCTGCCTAAACCTTAGGGACAATTTTAGCATTTTACTCTTCTAATAATGGTAGAGATCAACGATACAATGTTGCCGATATACGGCTTGGCTGTAGTATTGACTTCAAAAATTATGTTTACTAGTTTTTTTATATCTCGCGTTGCGGCGGAACCGAGCAAATAATAATGTAAAACAAACGTGATTTGAAAATAAAATATGTTGTTTATAAAGTCAAATCATTATAACGATTTAGTTTATCATCGTACCGTTTCATGATATCAAATAAATGCTTTATTTTGAGTACAACTTCGTTTTTAACAAAATTTATAACGGAATGTCAGGGAAAGAAATCAAGCACAACTACGTACTTAAGTTTTTAGAAAAAAGTTATAAACGTAAACTACTAAAGAAGTATCAAATTAATCGATAAATTAATATATGTTTAAAAAAAGTAAAAAATATTAAAAAAGATAAAGAAAATATAAGAAAAATATGTTATTAAAAGTAAATATAATAATAAACTATTATAACATACTAAATAATAAAAAAAAACTATATAATATTATAAAAATAAAATTACTATTCATCATCACTCGCAAACAATATATATAATAATATAATATATAATTATTTCTTGAATAATTCTATTTAATATATTAATCTTTAGGTCATTCTTATTGATAATTGGAGAATGTATAATGTGAGGATATGGATAACTATATCAATATTTGTATTAGATGCTTGTATTGTTATTGTTATCAAAATAAAGAGTGCATTTCACATGTGTAACCATATATACGAAGAATGGTTTCATGGCATGTGTACTCAATTATATATATATATATATACTAGGTGTTGCCCCGCCCGCGTTGCGGGGCGATGGCCGAATAATGAGCGAGAGTTAGTTAGCTCATTGACACGAAAAACAATTAAATCGAGTAAACCAATTAAAATAAAACACTTTTATAGTTTTGATAAAAAAAAAACTAAAACAATGGCAATATTGTAATTTTTAACTGAGAGAAAGTTGTATTTTTTGACTGGGGTAAAATCGTAATTTGCCAAAAGCTAAAGTAATGGCAGTACTGTAAATTTGTCCGAGGGGCAAAATTGTAAATTTTCACAGGGGCAAATTCGTAATTTTGAGCTTGGGGTAACAACATAATATAAATTTGAACTAAGGGCACAGGAGTAATTTTAAGCTGGAGGCAAAAGCACAATTTCATTTGAACCGAGGGCAAAATCGTAATTTTGAATTGGGGGTAAAAACATAATTTTATTTTGAACTGGGAAAAAAACATAATTTTGAAATGAGGGCGAAATCACAATTTTTTAACGGGGAAAATTACATTTTTGAACAGAGGGCAAAATCGTAATTTTTAGCTGTGGGCAAAAACAAAATTTTATTTTGAAATGGGGGCGAAAAGGTAATTCTAAGCTCAGGGCAAAACCACAATTTTATTTTGAATGGAGGGAAAAATCGTAATTTTGAGCTAGGGACAGAAGCGTAATTTTATTTTGAGCTGGAGACAAAACCTTAATTTTAAAGAGGGACAAAAACGTGATTTTAGAATGAATATAAAACAATAAACTGGTTGGTCCAATGGGAGAGTGTCACGCAAAGTTGTAATTTTGAATTGAGGGCAAGATCGTAATTTTGAGATGGGGACAAAAAGCGTAATTTTATTTTGAGCTGGGGGCTAAAACGTAATTTTAAAATGGATATAAAACAATAAATGTGTTGGTCCAATGGGGAGTGCCAGGCAGCTGCCTGGCACTATTCCCCCCAACTTACAAATGTATATGTAGTATAATATATATATTACTAGGATTTTGACCCGCCGCGCGTTGCGGCGGCGTCTAAAGTTAAAGTAACTCGTATTTATACGGTATATTTGACCCGACTCTTTACTTAAAAAAATTACATCGCCATCGAATAAAAACGTAGTATATTTGACCCGACTTGCTTTCAAATACAGTTTATGAACGTACACAAAATAAGTAGAACATAGATAAAAAAAAGTATAATAATTTGTCCAAGTTGCGGTGTAAAGTCGTAAAAGTCATTTAAACCAAAGGAGGTGTCAAGTTATTAAGTAGAAAATGTTAAGAAGGTCAAAGTTGTCCATTACTGAAAGTTAGAAGTGAATGTGTAACTTACTTAAAGATAAATGTTAATAGTATTTCATGTCAAAAACTAAGGGTGTAAAGTGGAAAAACTTGAAAGTATAAGAGTCTTTTTTTTGTTGGTTCAAAACTTTAAAGAAAAGAAATGAAAATGTAAAAAAAAAGTCAAAGGAAGCAAGAGAAGTCTGGCAACTCTAAACTCTAGAACTCAGTCATTGAAGCAAATGAATTCACATTTGTTTTGTCTTTTATGGAGGATATAGTCTTTAATATTATATAAACTAGTAGGTTTTCTCCCGTGCTATGCGGCAGTAACTCAGTTGGTATCGGTTCGGTTCGATGACTCTCACTTTTGTAACTGAAAGAGAAAACTAAAAAAACAAACTCGCGATATGCTCAAAAGGATATCAAAGCATCTTTTATATCAATCAAAAACCATAAAAACGAATACCGGTTTCTGATATTGCCGATATCGGTACCAATGTTATTCGGTCGAAATCGATTAAATTCGCCACATATCGATATTCATATAGTTTCCAATAAAAAAATGTTTTTTAATACTGTTATCTGCACTCGTCGATATAAAAAAATTATATTGTTTTGAATACAAAAAATGTAAATCACTATACATCGTTGGTTCCAATTCGATTTGTTACGATAACAACACCATATTCATTTTCAATAAAATTCATATCACAATGTTTAAAAACTATAATTGCAGAATTAGATTAAAAAAAATTAACATGAGGAAGTTAAAAAAAATCAAACCAAATGATAAATAACCTTTCATTAGAAAACATAAAAAGAATATTTAAAAATTTCTAACACTATTCATCGTCACTTTAAATTAATATGTATAATATAATTGACAAAAGTACGATTAATAGTAACTTTATTTTTATAATAATATAATATATACATTTTTATTATTTTTTATTTAATATATTATAATAGTGTATTATTATATTTACTTTTAATAATATATTTTTAATATTTTTTACCTTTTTAAAACAAGATATTTCCTTTACCCTTTTTAATAATTCTTTTTTCTTTGTTTAGAACATATTTTAATTTATTTATTAATTTGATACTTCTCTAATAATTTACGTTTATAATTTTTTTCTAAAATCTTAGGTACGCAGTTGTGCTTGATTTTTCCCTGACGTTTTGTTATAAGTTTTGTTAAAAACGAAGTTTTACTCAAAATAAAGTAACTATTTGGTATTATAAAATGGCACGATGATAAACTTAACCGTTCTAACGGTTTGGCTTTCTAAACAATATGTTTTATTTTCAAATCATATTTGTTTTACATTATCATTTGTTCGGTTTCGACGCAACGCGTGACATCAAGAAAAACTAGTTATATATATATATATTGTTGTTGAAGTACGATGAATATTAACTTTATTTTTATAATAATATATAACTTTTTATTATTTTTTTATTTAATATATTATAATACTTTATTATTATATTTATTTTTAATAACATATTTTTTTCTTTTAATAACATATTTTTAATATTTTTTACCTTTTTAAAACCATATATTTCCTTTACCATTTTTAATAATTCTCTTTTCTTTGTTTAGAACATATTTTAATTTATCAATTAATTTGATACTTCTCTAATAATTTACGTTTTTAACTTTTTTCTAAAAACTTAAGTACGCAGTTGTGCTTGATTTTTCCATTACATTTCGTTATAAGTTTTGTTATGCTTGATTTTTCCATTATATTTCGTTATAAGTTTTGTTGTGCTTGATTTTTCCATTATATTTCGTTATAAGTTTTGTTAAAAACGAAGTTGTAATCAAAATAAAGTATTTATTTGGTATTATAAAATGGTACGATGATAAACTAAACCATTCTAATGGTTTGGCTTTCTAAACAATATGTTTATTTTCATATCATGTTTGTTTTACATTGTCATTTGTTCAGTTTCGCCGCAACGCGCGACGTCAAGAAAAACTAGTAATGGTTTCGTGATATGTGCATTTGACAACCTTAAAACATGATAACAAATGGTTTCGTGATATGTGCATTTGACAACCTTAAAACATGATAAGCTTGGCAAGTTGACGGATCCCTCCGTATGTGACATGTGACTGATAGGGAGCCCCTCGAGCAATGTTTTGAAAATTGATTGGACCTACGGTCGAAACAAGCTCAATTGATGTCACACCCTCAAATTACCACCTAGGGAGTGTCCCTGTTAGGCGTGTGACGACTAGCAATGAGCCACCAATTACATTGAATCACAAGTTTAAAATAAAGTTTCATCATTTAATAGTAATAAAATCCAAACATAAGTAATTCAAAAACCATCAAGTTCAGCGGAAGCGTTAACGTATCATAATGTAATTACTTTCCAAACAACCATAGTAAATAAATGTTTGATAAATAAACCCATCAATGCAACCATGACCACTCACGCCCTCCAGCCAGCAAGTTCCTGTTCCCAAGTACCTAACGACCTGCGAGCATGTAACAAGTGTATCAGACAAAGCTGGCGAGTTCACAGTTTTAGAAAACGTTTGTTACCAGTTGTATGTAAAACAGTTCAATAACCAATGCAAGTAATATTGTTAATATCTCAATTCCGAACAAGACGGCTCCTGAAATACATGACTGCCCTTCCCACGTACTCCTATCTAGTACTGGGCCCCGACTGGGTCATTAGTTCACATCCGTCCTAACTAGGACCGGTGTGAGGGTGCCAAACCTAAGTAGCGCTACCAACTAATACCCGTTACCCTCCAGGTAACATAATAAGGGACTTACAAAAATGATAGGTGAGAATATTAACCAATATACCCGTTATTACCCAGACCACTGACTGTCCCCAACCACTGGGACGCATGCTCGAATGTAGTGAACTCACCTTAGATTTGCTCGGTATTTAACAAGTTACTTTACCCATTCCAAGTTGGTCAACCAAACCCTAATGTAGTTACCAATGACAAATCAGTTTCGTATACACATGAATTACGTATTCCACATTCAATACACAAGTAGCGTACACATAAATTACATATCATCATGCAAGTCGCAACAAAGGATCATGTAACGCAACAATACATCACAGCATGTAACATACGTACATCATCATGCAAGTTTGACCGTAAATCATACTATCCAAGTAGTAATATACTTCATGATATCACATATTCTTTATACACATTACACATTTGGGTCACGGGTAATTTCATATCGCAAACATACTAGACTAACAACACTTGGCAGCCCATAACGTCATTCCAATTAAGGTGCGACCCAATTAGTTTCAGGCCCAGCTAAGTGTTGCAACCCGTTGCGCGGCCCGACACATACCTGAAAAGGGTGCGGCCCAAGTGTGCGATGGACTCGATGAGGCGGCCCATTCCGTGAGTGTGTGTGACTGAAGTTGGGCTTGTGCGATCGGCAACCGGTTCGTGGTTAGTGTGCGGCCCAAATTCAGTTTGTGAAGCCCAGCCCATATTAATATATGATTAACAATTTCATGCAGTCCAGTTCAATGTATAAATTCCTGTGTAACCATAACAACAACCTATCATATTTATCAATTTCATGGTCATGTTTCTAATCAACATACATACCATCATAAACCCTAGTCATTCACTAGTACTTTTTCATCATCAGCTAACATCGAACCCAACATGTATCACATGCCATCGAGTTTATGGACATAGTTTATTAGTCCCCCCGTAATGGGGCGTTTTTTTTTTTTAAATTTCAAAAAAAACGCCGGAAAACGCCTAGACCTCCACTACATAGGGCGTTACCGGGCGTTTTTTTTGAAAAAATTTTGCTCTCGCGTTATATTTAAAACGCTCAAAACAATTTTGGATAATGCCCCATCTTTGAATAATGCCCCACTTTTCTGACATAGTTTTGTGTGTGGCCAATGGGAAGGAGTATAGTGGGCTGACATGTCTGACCAAAAAGGTTTTTAAAAAAGTTTCTTTTTTTTTAATCCTTTTTAATTATTGGAATGGGCATTATTGGAATAATGCCCCACTACACCACTTTTGCTATAACGCCCAATGCTGACTAGGATGACACGTGTCGGATAATGCCCCATGGTGGGGGCATTATTTTTCTTCACCACTACGGGTGGTCTTATAATAGTTATCATATATTATCATTACCACCATCTATGAAGACATGAGACTATTAATTACTATATCCCATGTGCACAGCTCCCAACTTCAACAAACAAAGCATCATCTCAATAATTAATTCACATAATATCCTTAACTATCACTGACAACATTTATTAAGATGTCCACTTTCTTTGATTAGATCAAGACTACAACACATCACATGGTCACCACTTTTTTTTTTTTTTTGAAAGGCCAACAAAGAAATTTTATTCCAAACAAGGTACCAACAGATTGTTAATACCAATTTCAGTACAGCACCACATTTCAACTTACAAATTTATACAGGTAGGTTAAAACTACACCACATCTCCCATGATAACTCCTGGACTTTTGCTCGATTCCTTAACCACAGAAACCCGAGAACTCTAATCTCCTCTACCAACCTTGCGAGGTGGGCTGGCTTCCTGTCAAAAACCACGTCATTGCGGCATTTCCAAATACACCAAACTGTCGTTTGCACAATGGTGAGGATCACTTTTTTCCATTTATAAGAACCCCTCATGTGATGATGTAACTTTACCAAATCCTTGAACTCAAAGGCATATACTGATGGAATTCTACACCACCTTGACACATAGTCCCAAACTCCCTGGGCCAGATCACACGACACGAACAGATGGTCGGTGGTCTCGTCATGATTCCCACATATTCGACATAATAAGGAGCCCGTGTTTATGTTCCTTTTTTGTAACTCAACCATAGTAGGAATTCGGTTTAGAAACGCTCGCCAAGACACGAACTTTACCTTAATAGGGGCCCAACTATCCCATATAAACCCACCTTCCCGATCCGGATAATTAGCGAGTTGCATCTTGAGCCTGAGACTCCGAACTGAATACGTCCCCGACTGATCCGCTTTCCACTCCCACATATCCCTACCCGAACCAAAATATACGTCCCCCATAACCGCCATCAGCCCTTCAAGTTCCAGCAGTTCCTCCGCCGATCCCGGCTCCCTAGTCCACTCGAAATTAAGGATGGTAATCCCATCCACCACCCACACCCGACTAGCCACTGGAGAGTTTTTTAACTTTTCCAACCTGAATAAATTAGGACAAAAGAATTGCAGGGGCTTATCCATGACCCAATGGTCCTTCCAGAAAAGGATATTTAAACCGTCTCCCGGGATCCCTCTGATCAAACCTGGCAAATCGACACCCACGTCCAGCAAATCCTTCGAAATTCCAGCCACTTGTTTCCAAATACCCGGAGCCGATAACCTAACTGGAATATCACACCAATTTCTCGAACTACCGTGTAAGTTCCAGATTACATTCCTCCATAGACACGGCCCGTCAACCTTAAACCTCCACCACCACTTGGCTAGTAAGGCAGTGTTGGCTTCTTTTATTCATGGTTTTCAACTTTGTCAGACCACTAAAGCTACTGTTGTATCATCATTGATTATGAATTACCTATTGATTTCATGCACACACATCGACATCTAGCACACATATATTCTTGACTTTATTGTGATGTCACAATCAATCATCTTAAACCCTCATTAACTATTCAAATCAACCATTTAACATAGAATCACGAGTTCAGTCATGTTTGAAACATCAATATTCATACTATCATGTTTTATAGCACATACATCACATAAGATCGCACAAAATAACAAACAATTAATCCAGATCGAAACAAGTATAATTATACTAACCGAATGATTGTATAGTGTGCACTAGAGCAAGTAGGGAAGGATGCTTCAATCTACACAATAACTACATAATCATAATTTACACAGAATCGCTACAACCAACTAATTCAAATAGATTGATGAGAATAACAAACTAACCTGCAGAATTTCAGGTGGGAGGAGAGGTTTACGTGCGGAAGAATGAAGGCTACTGCTTGACCGAAAGTATTAGGGTTTACAAGTGATTGAAACGTCTAATGCATGACATACGCAAATAAGAGGCTTGGGTTGGGCTCTAACTGGGCTGCGGATTACTGTGCAAGTGATTAGAGGTATATTTGGGCCTAGAACTTGATGTGCGGCCCTTAACCTACAATAATGTGGTATCCAGCCCAAATTAGTGAGTGTGTATACGTTAAAGTGTTAAACTATTGGCCCAAAATTATGAAACACCAAGGACGACCCAATCGATGGCCCAATAGCACACTCAATCATAATCCGACCCGTTTACGTTAAATAATTAATTGCAGCAAAAGTGAGCGAGGAATAACAAGGAATCAAGATTACAAGACCAACCTTGGAAGTTCGGGTTGTCACAATTGAGATCGAGATGATTCCCAATTAATAAGTTAAAGGAAACCTGGGTTAAACCATTCAATGTTGAATTGGTCGGTTATGTCAAGCACGACTTAACTGGTCATTCAATGTTGAAGTGGTCGGTATCAAACGATATTGGTTCGGGTTGTCAATGTAAAGAAAAAAACCAATTATGTTTGAGACGTTCGATTTTTGACAAAACTTTTATCAAAACATGGATAAAAATAAACACAACGCAATGCTATGTTTGGAATTTTATGACACATTATATTATATTACTAGTTTATAGTCCCGTGTCTTACACGGGTTGAATGATAAGATTTGTTGTATTTGAATAACATAATAATTACAAAATTTGATTATTCTTAATATTGCATATGTTAAAAATAAGTTTTGATATAAGCACATATTGTCACACCCCAACCGATGGCGAAAACATCGGAGTGAGATGAAATAGATTGCAAGAGACTTCATAACACTATTTGTGACAAGTATTTAAATGATAAATTTTCATTTCATTTCTAAAGAGTCAATTACAAGGATTTGAAACAAATACAACATGAATAATGAAATACAATACAAATAAAATACAAAATTTAAAGTGTGTATCTAAGCATCCTACTAGATTCCATGCATCATCAACATCATCGCTAAACCTGCAACATGTTTTAAAAGCATAGTTCAATACAAAGGTATTGGCGAGTACACTAGTTTTAGACTCGTGGCATATGTATAAAAAGGTATTTTCAATCCAACATAACAATTGGTATACAAGGTCAATCTATCATGCATAACAATATGTCAACTCTAGTGCCCACTAGTATTTAGCATCCCTCGACACAAAAGTGACGAGGCCGTTATAGAATAAAGACTCAACAAAACCCCGTCGGGTGGTGTGCTACTCCTATAGCGCTATAATTGTTTAAGCCGAGTTAACAAGTAGCATGTATTCTAGCATGAACCTAAGCATAACAAGGCATGTATACAGATCGAATGAATAAAAGCATGTTTGTGAATTGTGTGGTTTAACAAGTAAAACATGTTGCACTCAAAGTGTATTAAAAGAAAAATGGGTCAAGTGTACTCACAAAAATTGCATATGCTTTCCGATTATCCAATTGTTGATGAGTAATGGGATTAGGAGGTCGAATGTATAAGGGTTAAAGTTCAAGGTATGCTTAGAGTCGAGATCGGAATTTAAAACATAAGACTATAAAATATGAAAGTAATCACCTAGTACATATAATACTTGTTCTTGACACTAGGAAACTCTAAGGAGTTTAAATATTTTCATGGAACAAGGTTCCATTAGATCGTGACAAGTTATCAAAGTCTAGGATGATATAATCTAGTACCTTGACATATGAACACTAGTTTATCATCAAAGATTCGATTATTCGGATAATATGTTTATGTATTATATAGATATACTAATATGTCCAGTAGTTTAATAGTTCAAGCATGAGGTAGAAGATTAAAATCTTCATTTAGGTACCTCTAAATGTCATAGAAATCATGTAGGAGATAGGAAGAACAAGTTCTTCCATTTAGGCACCTCAAGTGTTCACCACTACACTTGATGTAAAAACATACAAGGAGGGTCATGAACTACAAGTAATACAAGAATATTAAACACTAATCTATAAGAAATCATCAAGCAATGTGTGGATTTTATGTAGGACAACCCAAGTTAATCCTTAATCACACATACATCAAGTCTTGGACTTGAATATCACTTGTGGGTTAAACCCTTGACAAAACAGAAATTTTGTGAGAATTAATCCTCTGATTTTGGATGTCTCAACCTTGTTTTTAAGCCTAACTAACCATAGGAGTGGTTATAAGCATAAGGACATAGGTTTGAGATGAGTTAGACTCAAGTTTGAACAAGTTAAGTAAGGTTTGATTCAAAACAAAACAAACAGTGAACTTTGAAGTCCTTTTGGTGACGTTGTAGGGGCTAGTTTGCTGTGAAAAAGCCATGGAATCGAAGCTAAGGAAGTTCCAAGCACATAGGAAAAAGAATGGAGTAAATCGGACAAGAAATGAGAAAGTTATGCTTGTTTTAGTGAAGGAAGGTGATTCTATCGAACTTCAGATTGGCAGCTGCTTGGAGACGGATTTGAGGGAGTTTGTAGTGATTTGTAAAGTGTAAAATGCTTGGGTTAGGCTTGGTTTATATAGGGGATGTATTAGGGTTTCATTGGGTTGGGCTTTGGAAGTGTTTAGTGGGCTAAATAACTCAAAACAAGGAAATTAAGTGGGTTGATGCAAAGCTGTTAACAGCCCTATAATTTTTATTTTATTTTATTTTTTTGACATTAGAATGTATATATTTGATGTTTAATAAAGTGTAACATGGTTTCTAGTATGTATGTAACTTGTAACAAGATCCAAAATGCATAAATGACATGCTTTAATTTAGCAAAAAGTGTGATAACATAGGTGTGTATAACACATGAAATGTAACAAGTATGTATGGTTTATAGTTTGGGATGAGTAAGTGAAAAAAACATACAACTTAATCTTCTAATCGAATAACTAAGTGTTTTAATGTATAAAGATTTAAGGATTACGAATACTTGATCATTGTTTACGAGTTAAGCTTACGTTTATACGAATTACGAACCATGTATCAAACGAGTGCATGTATCAATGAATAAACGATGTATAAAAGATTCGTTTCATTACATTTAAAGTCTCGGATTTTACAACGATACAACGAAATACGATTACAAGGAATACAAGATTTCCAAAAAATAGAATTTCAAGCAATGGTTTCTAAATATGGAAAGTATGAAAACGCGGGCGTTACAGTCTCCCCTCCTTTAGGAAATTTCGTCCCAAATTTTATTCAAGAGGAAGACTTGAAAAAGTTTCAGCAAAAATTGAGACTTGGAAATTTTGAAACGGTTTGAAAAGTACGAAACTTTGGAGAACGACAAGGTAAATTTGCAAGGGAGTTCGTTGTCTAAAATACTTTGAGGTACCAAACATAGTTGAAAACGTGTAGGTGCGTATATAGGTAAAGTGAGTCTAAACAAGTTTGGATTACTTAAATTGGAGATGTATTAAAAATGGGACGTATTAAGAAGGAAGATTTTGACAAACGGTTTGTATTTTGTTGGAAAGTGGGGTAGTTTATAGGGGAAGTAAGGATAGTATAAAAATCACACTTTCGTAAAAATTGTTTATTGAGAGGAACGAAAAGGTTTGGTACTTTGAATAAAGCGTTAAAGGTATACTAAGTACATTTACACAAGAATAAAGAATAAGAAGACGGTTTTAAAGGTAATGAGATAAGTTAGGATCTGAATGTTTAAACAAGCTTGATTGTGAACGGGGTTCGTATGAAAGAAAGGATAATGGAGAATAATAGGAGTATGGGGCGAACGATTGACTCTAAATGAATGCAAGTATATGAATGATATAAGTATTAGATAGACGAAAGTAGCGTGTTAAAGATGAAGTCTCGTCATGGATAATCGGATATAATGCGTTTGTGAGTTGTTTAAACTTTGTATTAGGTCAAAAGGTATGCAAAACACTGAATTTCTCATGGCACGTTTTACGAAAGTTTGAGAACATGGTGAAAACACTTATATATAGGAAGTACCAGCGGCGTATCCACCATGTTTTTACCATGTTATGTCCGTCTCGTTATTCGGTGTCATGTTACGTTCCGTGTCTTACCTATCACTATAGTACGCTCTATGGTTTTCATACGCCTATCACTATAATCCCGTGTGCACCCGCGATTATTTTGATCGTCGCATGATCCACATAGCTTATACTAGTTGTGTATGAATCAGGGTATTGTAACACCCTTAAATTTCTATTTGAATTTAATAATAATTCATACAATATTATATAAAAGATGTCGAAAATTAATACATAGTTTCCATAGATAAAGTCAAAAGTAGCAAAAGCATAAGTCAACTAACGACTAATTCAAACATTCATAAGATGTTTAGCAAATAGTTTACATATCCAAAACATTTACCATTAGAGTTAAATAACGCGGAAGCTTCTAAAGTTCGTGTTCGGTTCTTCAAAACATGCTTGACCGTCATCCGAAACCTTTGGATACCTAAAAACTGAAATGTTTACATTAAACATTAGTATTAGAATACTTAGAAATATTACATATTCGAAACTACGTCTAAAACGGATTCGATTTAACAAAGAAATACAAAATTTATCATAATTTCTAAAGCTCTACCGTAACTTACGGTAGATACCGTAAGTTACAGTAGCTTCTGGGAAATTCTGGTTCCACCGTAACACAGGGAATATCCACCGTAACCTTTTGGTCTTTACCGTAAATTACGGTATATACCGTAATTTACGGTATATACCGTAATTTACGGTAGACGCTGGAATGTTATGTTTGGTTTAATTTGTTTGTTTACTTGAATCAAGTTCTCGGATTTCCATCCTACAAACCAACATGTTTAATCCTCGTATTCTAATATGTCATTTGTCAATAATAACAAGAGACCGAGTAACCATACTACAATGTATTACCATGCCTTACTTGGTTATTCGACCCGTTTGGCTCATCTAAGAAATCCTCCATTTTGATGACTACCAACGAGGTCTAACCAGATTCTTGGCCTATTATTCGACATAGCGAATATCATCACTTTAATCCAACTCAACTTTTAATACACAATCCAACTACATATATGCTAAATATCAAAATTTACCCAAATGTAACGAATCAAGTTACATACCTTTAAAGCAAGCCCTTCAAACGTGCGTCCACACCGGTTTGCCCGCTCGATGCCCCGGCTTCCTTTCCTATAGAGTTCAATCACTTTATGTTTAGAACTCTTTATTTCACATATATAACGCACATTTTGCCATACATCATAATTATGCGTTTTTAACTTAAACATTTAGTTTCAAGCCTTCTTTGAGGCATTTCAACAAACATTTCAAGGGCAGATTTTACATGATTACATAACCAATCCCTAACTTATCATTTAGCCCAAATTTTATCAATCAAGCTTTCATATATAAGGTTTAACATTCAGATTTCAGAAATCTCTTCATAAGGACCACATTACCCTAGGAAATTGCTCAAAACCCTAGTGTTCATCAACTTCACACAAAACCCATGAATGACCTTTATTGTATTCATGAAATTTCCAGAATTTAGGCATGTTTTCACATGTTTTTGTCTAGGTTTTGCTCCTAGACACTACATCATTCCTATTCAATCCAAATAACATACATGCAACATCTAATTTCAGATTTTCCAAATTCATGAGAATTTCAAGTTGAGAATTCTCATTAAATTTTACATACCTTATAACCCAATTGTGATGAGGATCACAATTCTAAGCTTGGATTTCATTTTGGACCAGATTATCACCTTCAATTTATGAGATTCGTGCTTGTTAGGGTTTTGGAGAAGCTTGGTCGCCCCCTGGCTTCTGGTCGATCTCCGTACTCAATTTTTATTGAGTTTGTGTTTTAATAAAATGTTTATTAAAACTAGTTTCAAGTTTGACACTTTAGTCCCTCTAGTTTCTTTTATTTTGTTTTAATGTCTTTAACTACTCATAAGTGTTAAACTAACTAGGTTAGTGCCATTACTAATTAGATTATTTTACTAATTTATTCACAACTTAATTGCAAATTTAAAAATTTGTATTTTCGGGATGTTACAAGTCCACCCCCCTTAAAAAGGGTTTCGTCCCCGAAACCATAGCACGTACCGAATACTGTAGGGTAGAGACGTCGCATCTCTTCTTCGGACTCCCATGTAGTGTCCGAGCCCTTCCTGTGCTCCCACTTGATCTTGACTTGATCGATTTGTTTGTTTCGTAAGTGCTTAGTCTTTCGATCTAAAACTTCTATGGGCCTTACGATATAATTCAAGCGATCATCCACTTCAATATCATTGTAGTGAATATAAGTTGTCTCATCCGCTAGACACTTCCGAAGATGTGACACATGAAATGTGCTATGAATTCCGCTTAATTCCTCCGGTAGTTCAAGGCGGTAAGCTACCTTTCCTACCCGTTCTATGATCGCAAACGGCCCTATAAACCTTGGGCTTAATTTTCCTCTTTTTCTAAACCTAATAACCCCCTTCCATGGGGATACTTTGAGCATGACCTTGTCGCCAACCTGGAATTCGATTGGTCTATTCCTTTTGTCGGCATATGCCTTTTGTCTATCTTGAGCCGCTTTCAAGTGTGCCCGAACCACATCAATCTTTTCATTTGTAGCTCGTACTATATCTTGGTGGGCGAGTTCACGTGGACCCACTTCACCCCAACATACCGGGGTTCGGCATTTCCTACCATAGAGCATTTCGTACGGTGCCATCTTAATACTAGCATGGTAGCTGTTGTTATACGAAAACTCGACCAATGGTAGGTAGACATCCCAACTTCCTCCAAAGTCGATTATACACGCCCGTAACATGTCCTCCAATGTTTGTATTGTTCTTTCACTCTGTCCATCTGTTTGAGGATGGTACGCAGTGCTAATGAACAACTTGGTTCCCATCTGTTCTTGGAAATCTCGCCAGAAATTTGAAGTGAACCGAGTATCCCTATCAGACACGATGGATACCGGTACTCCATGACGTGCTATTATTTCATTAGTGTAAACTTCTGGCATCTTTTCCGACGTATAAGTCTCACGAATCGGAATGAAGTGAGCACTTTTCGTCAATCTATCCACCACTACCCATATGGCATCGAAACCTCGGTTTGTCTTTGGTAGTTAGGTTAATAGGTCCATCGTAATATGTTCCCATTTCCAAACCGGAATTTCCAACGGTTGGAGTTTACCATATGGTTTTTGGTGCTCTGCCTTGACTTGTAAACATGTCAAGCATTTTTCCACGTACTTCGCCACATTTCTCTTCATTCCGGGCCACCAATAGTTTTGCTTTAAGTCGTTAAACATTTTGGTCGCTCCCGGATGGATGGAATAACGGGACTTATGAGCTTCATCAAGTAGAAGCTTTTTAACTCCACATGTGTTAGGAACCCAAATTCTACTGAAACGCGTTTTCAAACAATGTTTGCCTACTTCGAGATCTTTAACTTGACCAACGATCCTTTCCTTCTTCCAGTTTTCCGTCTTTACTGCTTCATCTTGTGCTCCTCGGATTCGTTCAAGTAAGCTCGAAGTCACAATGAGCTGCAACGATCGTACTCGTATCGGGGCATAGTCTGCCTTTCGGCTCAACGCATCGGCCACCACATTGGCTTTCCCGGGGTGGTAATGTATTTCACAATCATAATCTTTGACCGTTTCTAGCCATCGCCTTTGTCGCATATTTAACTCCTTCTGATCGAAGAAGTATTTCAAGCTCTTGTGATCGGTGAATATGGTGCACTTTACCCCATATAAGTAGTGCCTCCATATTTTTAATGCAAATACCAGCGCAGCCAACTCGAGATCGTGCGTGGGATATTTCTTCTCGTGTATCTTCAATTGCCTCGAGGCATAAGCTATAACTTTGCCCCGTTGCATCAAAACGCATCCGAGCCCCGATAGTGAAGCATCCGAATAAACCACCATGTCTTCGACTCCGTCCGGCAATGTCAGTATCGGAGCTTGATTTAACTTCTCTTTTAGCGTTTGAAACGCTCTTTCTTGATCTACACCCCAAATGAACTTTTCTTCCTTCCGGGTTAGTTTTGTTAGCGGTGACGCAATCTTAGAGAAATCTTGAATGAATCTCCTATAGTATCCCGCAAGCCCCAAAAAGCTTCTAATTTCCGAAGGGTTCTTCGGGGGATTCCATTTTGACACGGCCTCGATTTTTTACGGAACCACCAGTACTCCATCGGCACTTATGATGTGGCCGAGAAATTGCACTTCTCGTAGCCAAAAGGCACACTTAGAGAATTTCGCGTACAACCTCTCTCTTCTAAGTGTCTCTAACACCTCTCATAAGTGGTGTGCATGTTCAGCTTCACTTTTTTAATACACCAAAATATCATCGATAAAGACGATAACTGACTTATCCAACATTGGTTTGCAAACCCGGTTTATGAGGTCCATGAAAGCCGCGGGTGCATTTGTCAGCCCAAATGACATCATGAGGAATTCGTAATGTCCGTATCGCGTGCGGAAAGCCGTCTTCGGCACATCTTCCTCCTTGACCTTTAGTTGGTGATACCCCGATCTAAGGTCAATCTTTGAAAACCAGTTCGCACCTTGTAATTGGTCGAATAAATCATCTATCCTCGGAAGCGTGTATCGGTTCTTTACCATGAGTTTCTTTAACTCCCGGTAATCGATACACATGCACATGCTTCCGTCTTTCTTTTTCACGAACAGTACCGGTGCGCCCCAAGGAGACACACTCGGTCTTATGAATCCTTTGTCAAGCAGGTCTTTAATCTGGGACATCAACTCTTGTAACTCCGATGGCGCAAGTCGGTACGGTGCTTTTGCTACGGGTTTTGCGCCCGGAATCAATTCGATCCCGAACTCTACTTCCCGTTCAGGCGGTATCCCCGGTAAATCCTCCGGAAACACATCTTCATAATCTCGTACTACCGGTACGTCTTCAATCTTCCGTGATCCTTTCTCGGGCTCATTTGCGTATATCATGAATGCCTTGCATCCTCGCTTCATAAGCTTGTGAGCTTTCATCATTGAGCATACTATAGGGTTGCCTCCTTTTTCGCCATAGATAGTGACGTGTTTCCCGCTTGGAGATATTAGCTTTATCTCCTTACGAAAACACACAACCTTCGCATTGTGCTGAGATAGCCAATCCATCCCAACGACTACTTGAAATTCCCTCATTGACATCGGAATTAGATCTATCAAGTATTCCTCATCGTCTATGTTTAATTTGCAGCCTCGACAAACATCACAAACTATAAAACTTTTGTTGTCCCCTATTTCAACTTCTAAGGGCACAGATAATTTCGTCAATACAAATGAAGGATTTCGAATAAATCCATGCGAAATGAAGGATTTATTCGCACCCGTATAAAAAATACACGTGCTGGAATTGAGTTAATTGTGAATATACCTGAGACCACATCGGGTTCTGTTTTCGCTTCAGCCGCGGTAAGTTGGAAGGACCTAGCCCTTGCTTTGGGAGCTTCTGCTGGAGACTCTTTTGTGTCTCTCTTTCCAACCAACTCCGGGCATTCAGACTTTTTGTGGCCGGGTTGATAGCATTTGTAACAAACGGAAACTTTTCCGGGACATAGCGATGCAGTGTGCCCCGTCTTCCCACATACCGGACACGGCTTGTCTTTGAAGCGGCACTCACCTTTGTGCCCCTTTCCACATACTTTGCAACTTGGCGACCCGCCTTTAGCCTCCACTTTCTTCCCTGATTCAGCAGTTCTAACTTTCTTTGTAGGGCTTGGATTCACATCTTGTGCCCTTCTCTCACCCCTTTCAACTTGTTTCTTTAACTCGATTTCCCGCTCCCGGGCAGTGTTGATGATTTCTGTGAGAGTTTCATATTTTGAGGGAGTCATAAACTCCCGGTATTCAGCACTCAGCATATTGTAATAGTAGTATATCTTTTGCTCTTCAGTGGTGACTAACTCATCACAAAATCTCAGCTTATCCATGAAGATGCCCGTGATCTTATCAATTGTTTCACCCTTTTGCCTTAACTGGATGAATTCTTCCTTAATCATGTTGATAACCGCTTTGGGACTATGGTGTTTAAGGAACGGCACCTTAAACTCATCCCAAGTCATAACCCTCGCTGCTTCAGCTCCTATTTCCTTCTTTTTATTATCCCACCAATCCTTGGCTTGACCCCTCAATTGACCCGTTTCGTAAGCAACAAAGTCACCTACGTCACAGTGGGTCCGTTCAAACACCCATTCGACGTCACTTAACCATCTTTGGCATATTATCGGGTCGACCTCCCCGTTATAGATTGGCGGTTTACACGCCATGAATTCCTTGTACGAACACCCTTTGCGTTCTCCCGATTTTTCTTTCATAAGGTTGACACTATCCTCCAACCTTTTGACTCGCTCTTCAACAAGCGACAACACCGTGCTTTAGATTTTGTCTATAAACCCGGATAGACTACCTTCAATTGCCTTTCCTACTTCTTCGGCAATTATCTCTTTCATTTGTTCGGTGCTTGTTTGCACCGGATTATCATCGTTTCCATCAGACATCTTGGAACTGAAATGTTCACATTTAAACGTTAAACATTTCATTTATAACATTACTTCATTTGTTTCGGTTTAGCCAAGTTCCTGACTTGCTTTAACCGTTCACATTTAGTGCACTTTCCGGGTTTGAGTGTGTTAACACGCTCTTCCCATGCACATCAATTCATTTCTCATTTCTTACATAATTATAATCTGATAAATAATAATTTAATTCTTACCGGACGATCGATCAAGCTTGAACCGAAAACTTTGTTGACAACCTTAAGCTCTGATTACCAACTTGTAACACCCTTAAATTTCTATTTGAATTTAATAATAATTCATACAATATTATATAAAAGATGTCGAAAATTAATACATAGTTTCCATAGATAAAGTCAAAAGTAGCAAAAGCATAAGTCAACTAACGACTAATTCAAACATTCATAAGATGTTTAGCAAATAGTTTACATATCCAAAACATTTTCCATTAGAGTTAAGTAATGCGGAAGCTTCTAAAGTTCGTGTTCGGTTCTTCAAAACATGCTTGACCGTCATCCGAAACCTTTGGATACCTAAAAACTTACATTAAACATTAGTATTAGAATACTTAGAAATAATACATATTCGAAACTACATCTAAAACGGATTCGATTTAACAAAGAAATACAAAATTTATCATAATTTCTAAAGCTCTACCGTAACTTACGGTAGATACCGTAAGTTACGGTAGCTACTGGGAAATTCTGGTTCCACCGTAACACAGGTAAGATCCACCGTAACCTTTTGGTCTCTACCATAAATTACGGTATATACCGTAATTTACGGTAGACGTTGGAATATTATGTTTGGTTTGATTTGTTTGTTTACTTGAATCAAGTTCTCGGATTTCCATCCTACAAACCAACATGTTTAATCCTCGTATTCTAATATGTCATTTGTCAATAATAACAAGAGACCGAGTAACCATACTACAATGTATTACCATGCCTTACTTGGTTATTCGACCCGTTTGGCTCATCTAAGAAATCCTCCATTCTGATGACTACCAACGAGGTCTAACCAGATTCTTGGCCTATTATTCGACATAGCGAATATCATCGCTTTAATCCAACTCAACTTTTATGTAACACCTCGAAAATTCACGTCCTATAATGTATTGACACGTGTCATATGCTTGAACGTGTGAAAGAATGTTCGGAAAGGACTGAAGTTGACAATCATGAAAAGTATATGAAAAATACGAGTTCTGAATGTCAATGGTGAATAAATATATTGTACATTAACCCTACATGATGTTTATAGCATCAAACGAATAAATCATGGATCATGCGAAGCTAAAAGTGAGAAATTACAAACTACATGGGTTAAATGTGTCAACATGTTTAAGTTATACCTCTGAGTGACCTTTTGACAAACCCGAAGCTTTGTAACTGTTAATTATGCTCACTAGAATGCACGATATAAATTTCATAAATTTTCGTTATCGTATGAGAAAGTTATGATCAAATTCGTATGCGAGGGGTTAAAGCGTTAACGTTGAAAGTTATGATTTTTCGGGTTAACCGGAAATGTCCAGGGACTTGGCAAAGTGGGTATAAGTCCTAAAGCCCTTGTAGGTAAATAAGAAGGGGTCAAATTGCAAGAAATAAGTTGGTTGCCCTTTCGAATGCTTGAAAGGCCAAGCCTTTGTTTCTGCCAAAGGATTGCGCACCGCAAGGGTCAACCCTTACGGTACGCAAGCAGTGCCCAGCGACAGAAAGTTTCCTGGTTGCTGTTTAAACGGATTAAATGACCTTTAAACGATTTTCCTCATCTCCCTTGGCCCCTAAACAATCCCTAAAAATCTAGGGACACTTGTAAATAACTTATGGTCAGTAGTAGACTTAGATGTCAACATTTTGTGGTGTTGAAATCACTATAAAAGGCCAATGAGTTGCAACCTTGTTCTCACACATTCTCTTGCACTTCCTGATCATTCCTGGAGCTCAAGACTCTTCTCAAGTGATCTCTGGTCGTTCATAGGACCTTGGTAAGTATGCTTAACCTTTCTTAATTAAGTTTTAGCTTAAAAGTCAAACCGTCGTAATTAACGGTTGACTTAACGGTTAATCACTAATGGTCCATTGATTAGTCGAATTGAAAGTGGTTATAAGTTGGTAATTATGTGGGTAATAAACCCCTAAAAGGGTTCCCCCTGATTCCCACTCTAACTAGGTCTAATGTCGGGTCAAACTTGTATTTAACAAGTCAACAGGATACTTAGTTTACAATTTATGCATAATTAGCAATGTAGAACATATACAACCTGTTGGATCATTGTTATAACTTAGTAATTAGTGTAAGAACATGTCTAAACATGTTCAACCCGACAATTCTCTGTAAAGACCCGGTTCGGAACCGAAAGTCGCATAGTTTGACTTTCACTTTGACTTTCAGTTCTGACCCGTTTAAGCATGTTTTAGAAATGCCTTAGAGCTTTATTTGGACCAGGTAACATGCTAGTATAACCCTCTGTGATTATACACCATGGTTCATTAGTTAACCAATTAATATGCATGATTCCGTTAATTACTCATATGTTGACCATTATGCCCTTTACACCTTAAAACGTGATTTATGAAAATGTAAAAGTGTAGAAACCTTGGTTACTGATATATAAACTTGTATGCAAAGTTTGACATCAGTTTGAGGTGTAGATTGAGAGTTATGCTCAGTAGCGTAAATTGAAGGCTTTATGTTAATTAAACGGCGTAATTAACGTATAGCCTAGTTAAGCCTACTTTTTGATATCAAACTTATTACCCACTGATGTAATATATTATTTTGGGATTTTTAAAGATTTTTAATTAAATTTAGGCTGAGCATAACTCATAGTCGTAGGCTTAATCCGGTAATTGTCGGTTTTGCCCTTACGGGCCATAAAATGAGTTTTACACATCTAATTGACTCCAAACCTTTTGCTACTGATCACATATGATAAATAAATTATTTTAAGCCTTCTGGAATAGTAAAAATATCAGTTTTATGTATCGAACCCGGAATTGGCTTCTAATCGCCTTATTAAGCGTTCTTAACGCATAGTATGTACTAAAACTATTTTAAACATACAAGGGTTGATACCTACTGATATTTGAGGCAAATTATAATATTTTTACAATAAGCAAAAGTTGTTTAACTCAGACTTCAGTTTTGAGCCTTTCGGCTTATGTGAAATTACCAAAATGCCCCTACGGTGCATAGTTTGGTTATAATTGATAAATTTCACATATATACTTTATCCTACTGTTAAAACTTAGTAAAATAAGTATTTTTGCTGATTATATCAGACCTGTAACTCAGGTAAATACTTAAACTCTTTTATAACCTTTTAAATGACCAAACTACCCCTACGGGGCCTAGTTTGTGTTTAAATACGTTTCGGGCATAATGAAAGACATCTTACTGATGTCACAACATATTTGAGGCATAATTAACTTAGGAAACCTGTATATGGCTCTCATGAATACCCGTCACGCTTATTACGCGTTTGGTTCAGTTCATGTAACGAGTTTACATAAATTAGCCGAAACGGGTCAAACCTTATCGGTTTTATCTCAAAATTCAGAGTGTGTATGAAATACCCATATTAAACAAGTCTCCGAACTTGTTAGGTCTAAATCACATTCTAAAACGGTCTTCGCCCTATCGTGCGTTTGAACCGTATCTTTCGGTAAGACTAACCGGTCTAAGCGTAAGCTTAATTAAAGACATGTTAGCATTCTAATTGGTTATTTATACCATCATTCCAGACTAGAGCCTTCCGGTAAATTGTACCTACGCTTACTTAAGTGAATACGGCTGAGTTATTATAAACCTTGCTATTTAAGACAGGAGCTAGCTCAGGTAAATACTCTTAACTTATTTTCCCTATTACGGGCTTGGGATACGGTAATATAAATACCGCATGGTCAGGTATGGGATTCTAAGACCAATAAGTCGGGAAATCCAAATAACCTGTTTTTAATTCGTATTGCTTGACTGAAACATTGGGGATTAATACGACCGTGTCCTGGATATCCTTGACTCATTAAATGCAATGGCCACGACCTAAGCACGGGGTGTAGGCATACACCTGACAGATGCTATATGCTTATTAATTAATTATACCCAATAAGGGAATAGTGGTGTGTTGATTAATCATGAACCGGCATAGAACCGGGCCCCGTATGTAGAGCAAGTTATGTAAAACTGATAACATGAAATATAGTTTGTCCCAAGTTATAAAAGATTAATTTTGCCTCTGTGCATTTTAATCAAGTTATAAAAGATTAATTTTGCCTCTGTGCATTTTAATCAAGTTATAAAAGATTAATTTTGCCTCTGCGCATTTTAATCAAGTATAAAAGATTAATTTTGCCTTGTGCATTTTAATCGATGTGTCTACATATTTTGTGCCGAAGTACATTCAAACCAATTTACAAACTCTTTTCAAATGAGTCGGTTGAGTGTATTTACCAGTGAAAACTGACGTATTTTCAAAAGTCTAAGTGACAGGTACAAGTACGTAAATAGGCTGGAAGCTGCTCAGGACGTTAATAAGGAACCTTGCAAGTTCTAGGCGTCTAAAGTCTGTTGAACAATATTTGTATTTTAAGATCCGCCTATGGATCCTTTACTTTCCGTTGTAATACTGGATATTACTTTATATTCGGATTGTAATATATTTATCTTTTGCTTCCGCTGTGCATTTATATATTGTGTTGTTTGACTATGATGATATCAACTACGTCACGATACTCGCCACCGGGCCCACCGGTGACACGTGGAAAGTCGGGGTGTGACAGGTTGGTATCAGAGCCAACACTGAGTGAATTAAACGCTAGCCTTTTGCGTTTAATCTCAGTTACACAGTTGCACATTCTTGAGTCTATACAAGAAAATAGGACAAATTCCAATTTGTTTCATTGTCTTTTAATTACTTCCTTGATTATTTTTCTGATTAGCCTTTGCATGGGCAAGTCATTTTTATTAGAAGTCCCGATTAGGACAACCATATACTTGTTTAAATTTTTAAAGGAACGATTATGTTTAAATTATCATTGCTATATTATAAGATCTACCATTATAATAAAATGACAAAAATCTAAAAAGGACAAGACCTAGCCACGTGTCATTTTAAAACCGGGCCAAGATGGTAGTTCCATAATTAGATTCAGATCCATATTTAACACCTCAATTTAGGACTGTTATGCGTTAAATATTAATAAGAATCTTAAGAGTGAAACCTAGCCTTCGGGTCATTTTAAGGCCGGGCCATGATGGTAAGACCTGTTTAAAAGATTCGAATCCCTGTTAACATCTGTAAATATGTTAACACTCCTGGCAGACGTGATTCGTTAAAATCACACACGTCATTTTTATATATGGATTCTTTAAAAGATCCCTAACCCAACTTAATGATCTCTGAATCATGGGTTTAGATCATCAATTAAGATGATCATATTTTGACCATACATTGGTAAAATAATGCCTACGGGCCTTGCTCATTTCTACATGAGCCAAAAGAAACTGGTAGCTATGACTCCCTGTCTGAGAAAGGTAATGAACTATGATTCAGACCTTAAAGCCTCGATTCTCTGAAATCATGGCTTATATCATCCTATAAGATGATCATATTATAACCATCCCTTAGAAGGGAAGTGCCTACGGGCTATAATGTATTGTCCATTTGAGACACTGACATTGTAATCTTTATGATTCCTTGTCTAAGGTGGTGAGCTATGCTCAAGCCTAATAGTCTATATGATCAATGCGATCATGACTAATAAAATATAACATCCTAGTGATGTTTTGCCTACGGGCTATAATGTATTGTCCATTTGAGACACTGACATTGTAATCTTTATGATTCCTTGTCTAAGGTGGTGAGCTATGCTCAAGCCTAATAGTCTATATGATCAATGCGATCATGACTAATATAATATAACATCCTAGTGATGTTTTGCCTACGGGCTATAATGTATTGTCCATTTGAGACACTGACATTGTAATCTTTATGATTCCTTGTCTAAGGTGGTGAGCTATGCTCAAGCCTAATAGTCTATATGATCAATGAGATCATGACTAATATAATATAACATCCTAGTGATGTTTTGCCTACGGGCTATAATGTATTGTCCATTTGTGACATTGACATTTGATCTTTATGATTCCTTGTCTATGGTGGTGAGCTATGCTCAAGCCTATTAGTCTGTATGATCAATGCGATCCTGACTACTATCATCAAATGAAGATGATCATATTATAAACCTCCCTTAGAAGAGAAATGCCTACGGGCTATAGTTAATGTCCTCTGAGACTAAAGACAGTGGTAGCCTACAACTCCCTGTCAAGAAAAGGTAATGAACTTTGATTCACACCTTAATGCCTCGATTCTCTGAAATCATGGCTTATAAACTTGTCTACGCGACTAGGCCATTTGTGCTATTATTAACTTATAAATTAGGATTTATAATAAAAATCCTGAATAAAATAAATATCCTTCCTTTCCTGCCAGTATGCATTTTAAAAAGAATCTTAAAGGTGAAACCTAGCCTACGCGGCCAAGATGGTGAAACCTACTCAAGGGATTCAGATCCTTGTTAACACCTAAGAACGTGTTAGCCCTCCTGACAAATGTGATTCAATAAAATCACAACAGTCATCCCTATATTGGAATTTTTTTTTAAATTCCTAATTGGCCTTATGATCTAGAAATCGTGGCTTATATCATCTTGTGAGATGATCATATTATAAACATCCGTGAGTGATGAAGTGCCTACGGGCTAAACTTGTTGTCCGATAAGACAACGACAGTGGTGGTCTTTGACCTCCTGCCTAAAAATGTTGGACTATGTCCAAACATAATAGTCTATATGATCAATGCGATCATGACTAATATCATCTAATACGATGATCATATTATTTAACATCCTTTAGTGATGTTTTGCCTACGGGCTATAATATATTGTCCATTTGAGATAAAGACATTGTGATCTTTAAGATTCCCTGTCCAAGGTAGTGAGCTATGCTCAAGCCTAATAGTCTATATGATCAATGCGAGCATGACAAAAATCATCAATACGATGATTAAAAATTTTAACATCCTTAATGATGTTTTGCTTAAGGGCTATATTATATTGTTCAATTAAGACAAGGCAATTGTAATCTTTTGTGATTCTTTGCCCAAGGGGGTGAGCTATACTCAAATCCCATAGTCTATACTATCATTGCGATCCTGACTAGTATCATCATTATGATGATCATAATATTTACATCCCTCGTGATGAAATGCCTACGGGCTATACTTTATTCTAGTGTCGGTAAGACAAAGATAGTGGTGATCTTTATGATCCCCTGTTCAAAATGGTGTGATTATACCCAAACCTAATAGTCAATATGATCGATGTGATCATGACTAATATCATTAGATACGATGGTTATATATAAACATCCATTAGGGATGTTAATTGGCTTACCTTTCTGCCAAATGAATCGTCTTTCAAGAAGATGACAGTTGTAGCCTATGACTCCCTGCCCAAAGGTGAAGAACCACGTTCAAACCTTGAAGCCCTAATCTAATAAGATTGCGGCTTATAAATTAAGGTCCTTAGTGATAGACCATCGAGTTATGTTTTAAAGTCATTCATGGCAAGCCTTTGAGCTATTCATAATCGTCCGTGTGCCAAAGACAGTTGTGACATTATGATCCTCTGTCAAGCAAATATTGGACTAGGTCCAACCCTTAAATGCCATTGATGGTCTTTTGTGACCTAGGCTAAGTGATATTGATAATTTTTTTAAAAATAACGTTCATTAAGAATGTTAGTGCCTTATTGGCCGGTATAGTTTGATGAAACCATGGTTAGTATATGTTAAGGCCATCAGGGTGATGAATAGCAGATGTTGGATTGCAACTAAGTAAATGATTCATCTGGTAATAGGAACTAAATCTCGAGTATGATAAACTCGGATAAGACAACAGTCAATCGCGCCATTGATGATGCGACGCATGCTATTGATACTACAATAGTAAACCGTAGAAAGTCCTAATGTACCCTCCCTCCAGATAAAGTACATCATCATATGAAATTGATATCTCTTTAATCTCTACTGATTTCGAATACCAAATAGTATGACAAAAGCGCTATATGAGGATTGGTGTATCTTAATATGTTCCATAGATTGCTTCCATGCCTGATCAGTATGGAGGTTTAATGCATGGGACCACAAAGTTATTCCAATAATCATATGGTACTAAAGTCAACTAATAGTATTCAAAGAAGATATCCAGAATGGAATTGTTCAAATAAATATTCCCTGGTAAAGAAATATGTGGACTCATAACATAAATGTGTCACTTATTAGACACAAGCGTTGATGAGTGAACTGGAGCCTGAGATATGGAAATCTCTGTAATCTCCTTGTACCTTGATTATCTTCTCCTAAGACTACCCTGTTTACCTCCCGAGAGGCAGTAGCGTTAAGATTTATATCCCATTTAGGGCTGCATTATTATGAAATTTCCAAGACAGCTAGTACCATTATTGGAAGAATCGAAAACCCTGGTTAAGTAGTTTTAAGATATAGATTCATAAAGCCTAACTCAATATCCTGAGAATTCCGAATAGTAAATTATGAAAGACGGTTCATTTTGCTTAGGCATTGTTTACTGCAACCCTAATTAGACAACGATCAAGAATCGCCATCAGCTACCCAGGATCATCGATTTGTTCGACTAACGGTAAAGATTAGTTATTCCTTAAGATTTGTTTTGAGCAATGGTTGGAATAACCATCACACCTTAAGATAAGCTTTTCTATAATAGCTATTATATATGTATCAAGGTGGCTCCTTTGGAGACCTTGTATAGATGAAATATCAAGACATCCGTTGGATGGACGAGACTTTGGAAAGTCCACTTATCTGGATCCGAAAGTTGCATTGGAAACAACGAATAAGATCCTACAAATCCCTAATTATCTGTAAGTTGCCATTATTAGGCAGAAAATACTTCCTTTACTTTAACAAATCTCGAGGTCGAGATTTCTTTTAAGGGGGTGAGGATGTAACACCTCGAAAATTCACGTCCTATAATGTATTGACACGTGTCATATGCTTGAACGTGTGAAAGAATGTTCGGAAAGGACTGAAGTTGACAATCATGAAAAGTATATGAAAAATACGAGTTCTGAATGTCAACGGTGAATAAATATATTGTACATTAACCCTACATGATGTTTATAGCATCAAACGAATAAATCATGGATCATGCGAAGCTAAAAGTGAGAAATTACAAACTACAGGGGTTAAATGTGTCAACATGTTTAAGTTATACCTCTGAGTGACCTTTTGACAAACCCGAAGCTTTGTAACTGTTAATTATGCTCACTAGAATGCACGATATAAATTTCATAAAGTTTCGTTATCGTATGAGAAAGTTATGATCAAATTCGTATGCGAGGGGTTAAAGCGTTAACGTTGAAAGTTATGACTTTTCGGGTTAACCGGAAATGTCCAGGGACTTGGCAAAGTGGGTATAAGTCCTAAAGCCCTTGTAGGTAAATAAGAAGGGGTCAAATTGCAAGAAATAAGTTGGTTTCCCTTTCGAATGCTTGAAAGGCCAAGCCTTTGTTTCTGCCAAAGGATTGCGCACCGCAAGGGTCAACCCTTACGGTGCGCAAGCAGTGCCCAGCGACAGAAAGTTTCCTGGTTGCTGTTTAAATGGATTAAATGACCTTTAAACGATTTTCCTCATCTCCCTTGGCCCCTAAACAATCCCTAAAAATATAGGGACACTTGTAAATAACTTATGGTCAGTAGTAGACTTAGATGTCAACATTTTGTGGTGTTGAAATCACTATAAAAGGCCAATGAGTTGCAACCTTGTTCTCACACATTCTCTTGCACTTCCTGATCATACCTGGAGCACAAGACTCTTCTCAAGTGATCTCTGGTCGTTCATAGGACCTTGGTAAGTATGCTTAACCTTTCTTAATTAAGTTTTAGCTTAAAAGTCAAACCGTCGTAATTAACGGTTGACTTAACGGTTAATCACTAATGGTCCAGTGATTAGTCGAATTGAAAGTGGTTATAAGTTGGTAATTATGTGGGTAATAAACCCCTAAAAGGGTTCCCCCTGATTCCCACTCTAACTAGGTCTAATGTCGGGTCAAACTTGTATTTAAAAAGTCAACAGGATACTTAGTTTACAATTTATGCATAATTAGCAATGTAGAACATATACAACCTGTTGGATCATTGTTATAACTTAGTAATTAGTGTAAGAACATGTCTAAACATGTTCAACCCGACAATTCTCTGTAAAGACCCGGTTCGGAACCGAAAGTCGCATAGTTTGACTTTCACTTTGACTTTCAGTTCTGACCCGTTTAAGCATGTTTTAGAAATGCCTTAGAGCTTTATTTGGACCAGGTAACATGCTAGTATAACCCTCTGTGATTATACACCATGGTTCATTAGTTAACCAATTAATATGCATGATTCCGTTAATTACTCATATGTTGACCATTATGCCCTTTACACCTTAAAACATGATTTATGAAAATGTAAAAGTGTAGAAACCTTAGTTACTGATATATAAACTTGTATGCAAAGTTTGACATCAGTTTGAGGTGTAGATTGAGAGTTATGCTCAGTAGCGTAAATTGAAGGCTTTATGTTAATTAAACGGCGTAATTAACGTATAGCCTAGTTAAGCCTACTTTTTTATATCAAACTTATTACCCACTGATGTAATATATTATTTTGGGGTTTTTGAAGATTTTTAATTAAATTTAGGCTGAGCATAACTCATAGTCGTAGGCTTAATCCGGTAATTATCGGTTTTGCCCTTACGGGCCATAAAATGAGTTTTACACATCTAATTGACTCAAAACCTTTTGCTACTGATCACATATGATAAATAAATTATTTTAAGTCTTCTGGAATAGTAAAAATATCAGTTTTATGTATCGAACCCGGAATTGGCTTCTAATCGCCTTATTAAGCGTTCTTAACGCATAGTATGTACTAAAACTATTTTAAACATACAAGGGTTGATACCTACTGATATTTGAGGCAAATTATAATATTTTGACAATAAGCAAAAGTTGTTTAACTCAGACTTCAGTTTTGAGCCTTTCGGCTTATGTGAAATTACCAAAATGCCCCTACGGTGCATAGTTTGGTTATAATTGATAAATTTCACATATATACTTTATCCTACTGTTAAAACTTAGTAAAATAAGTATTTTTTCTGATTATATCAGACCTGTAACTCAGGTAAATACTTAAACTCTTTTATAACCTTTTAAATGACCAAACTACCCCTACGGGGCCTAGTTTGTGTTTAAATACATTTCGGGCATAATGAAAGACATCTTACTGATGTCACAACATATTTGAGGCATAATTAACTTAGGAAACCTGTATATGGCTCTCATGAATACCCGTCACGCTTATTACGCGTTTGGTTCAGTTCATGTAACGAGTTTACATAAATTAGCCGAAACGGGTCAAACCTTATCGGTTTTATCTCAAAATTCATAGTGTGTATGAAATACCCATATTAAACAAGTCTCCGAACTTGTTAGGTCTAAATCACATTCTAAAACGGTCTTCGCCCTATCGTGCGTTTGAACCGTATCTTTCGGTAAGGCTAACCGGTCTAAGCGTAAGCTTAATTAAAGACCTGTTAGCATTCTAATTGGTTATTTATACCATCATTCCAGACTAGAGCCTTCCGGTAAATTGTACCTACGCTTACTTAAGTGAATACGGCTGAGTTATTATAAACCTTGCTATTTAAGACAGGAGCTAGCTCAGGTAAATACTCTTAACTTATTTTCCCTATTACGGGCTTGGGATACGGTAATATAAATACCGCATGGTCAGGTATGGGATTCAAAGACCAATAATTCGGGAAATCCAAATAACCTGTTTTTAATTCGTATTGCTTGACTGAAACATTGGGGATTAATACGACCGTGTCCTGGATATCCTTGACTCATTAAATGCAATGGCCACGACCTAAGCACGGGGTGTAGGCATACACCTGACAGATGCTATATGCTTATTAATTAATTATACCCAATAAGGGAATAGTGGTGTGTTGATTAATCATGAACCGGCATAGAACCGGGCCCCGTATGTAGAGCAAGTTATGTAAAACTGATAACATGAAATATAGTTTGTCCCAAGTTATAAAAGATTAATTTTGCCTCTGTGCATTTTAATCAAGTTATAAAAGATTAATTTTGCCTCTGTGCATTTTAATCAAGTTATAAAAGATTAATTTTGCCTCTGTGCATTTTAATCAAGTATAAAAGATTAATTTTTCCTTGTGCATTTTAATCGATGTGTCTACATATTTTGTGCCGGAGTGCATTCAAACCAATTTACAAACTCTTTTCAAATGAGTCGGTTGAGTGTATTTACCAGTGAAAACTGACGTATTTTCAAAAGTCTAAGTGACAGGTACAAGTACGTAAATAGGCTGGAAGCTGCTCAGGACGTTAATAAGGAACCTTGCAAGTTCTAGGCGTCTAAAGTCTGTTGAACAATATTTGTATTTTAAGATCCGCCTGTGGATCCTTTACTTTCCGTTGTAATACTGGATATTACTTTATATTCGGATTGTAATATATTTATCTTTTGCTTCCGTTGTGCATTTATATATTGTGTTGTTTGACTATGATGATATCAACTACGTCACGATACTCCCCACCGGGCCCACCGGTGACACGTGGAAAGTCGGGGTGTGACATTTTAATACACAATCCAACTACATATATGCTAAATATCAAAATTTACCCAAATGTAACGAATCAAGTTACATACCTTTAAAGCAAGCCCTTCAAACGTGCGTCCACACCGGTTTGCCCGCTCGATGCCCCGGCTTCCTTTCCTATAGAGTTCAATCACTTTATGTTTAGAACTCTTTATTTCACATATATAACGCACATTTTTCCATACATCATAATTATGCGTTTTTAACTTAAACATTTAGTTTCAAGCCTTCTTTGAGGCATTTCAACAAACATTTCAAGGGCAGATTTTACATGATTACATAACCAATCCCTAACTTATCATTTAGCCCAAATTTTATCAATCAAGCTTTCATATATAAGGTTTAACATTCAGATTTCAGAAATCTCTTCCTAAGGACCACATTACCCTAGGAAATTGCTCAAAACCCTAGTGTTCATCAACTTCACACAAAACCCATGAATGACCTTTATTTTATTCATGAAATATTCAGAATTTAGGCATGTTTTCACATGTTTTTATCTAGGTTTTGCTCCTAGACACTACATCATTCCTATTCAATCCAAATAACATACATGCAACATCTAATTTCAGATTTTCCAAATTCATGAGAATTTCAAGTTGAGAATTCTCATTAAATTTTACATACCTTATAACCCAATTGTGATGAGGATCACAATTCTAAGCTTGGATTTCGTTTTGGACCAGATTATCACCTTCAATTTATGAGATTTGTGCTTGTTAGGGTTTTGGAGAAGCTTGGTCGCCCCCTTGGCTTCTGGTCGATCTCCGTACTCAATTTTTATTGAGTTTGTGTTTTAATAAAATGTTTATTAAAACTAGTTTCAAGTTTGACACTTTAGTCCCTCTAGTTTCTTTTATTTTGTTTTAATGTCTTTAACTACTCATAAGTGTTAAACTAACTAGGTTAGTGCCATTACTAATTAGATTATTTTACTAATTTATTCACAACTTAATTGCAAATTTAAAAATTTGTATTTTCGGGATGTTACAGGTATACATAATTTAAAAATAAGAATGTGTACGTATAAGAATATAGTATATACGTAAGTCCATGCTTAAGTATGTATGGGACCCACGTAAGCGAATCACTCGGATTACGCTCGCGTACGGGTACGAATGTATGAATCATGAGTATGATCGAAAGTATGAGCATAAATATAAGTTTAAGTATGAATATGCACGTAAGTATGAGTATAAACATAAAACGTACGAGTAGCATGAGTATAAGTATAAGCATAAAACATATGCGTATAAGTGTAGGTACGAATAATAAAATTTACGTATATAGTGTACGTTGGGACATAGCGGATTTAAGCGTATAAAAGCATTCAAAAGGTTGAGTATGTAAATATGAACGATATGAATGATGTTATCGCGAGATATCGACTAAAATGTATATGATGATATGCATGTATAGTTGTTTAAACGAAACGTTGAGTTTATCGAATCAAAATTAGATTGAGCTTGATTTGAAGGGTAGAATATAGTTTGTATATGTAATAGGATATAAAGTACTCATTGGTTAAGCATAATGTATTTTGTAATGAATGGAAATGCTACTTTTGTTTTAAAAGAGTTTACGTAATCCGAATATGGTCGGTCCCCATGAAGTCTTCTTACCCACATGTTTTGTAAATTGGTGTAGGAAAAAGGTTTTCGATAAAAAGTAAGTTCGTTTCATCAAACAAGAAATTATGAATTTAGGAGGTTCTTGTGAAAACAAGGATCCTTATAAAAGAAATTTAGCAAAAGGACTTAGTGATTGTTAAAAGTTTTAACAAATGATTTGTTAATGTTGAAAATAGTATTTGGTAAAACGATCATATAACATCTATAAGATCTTATAAGTAATTGAGAAAGGTTGGTTTGATTTCGATTAAGAATGGAAGTCTCTAGTATGATGATATAACGTGTGCGTGTTTTAGTGATTAAGTTGAATATGAAGTTCATGGGCCAGAGATTCATTGGACCGATTAAATTGATAGGTAGCATTCGTAAGGTTTTGAAATTCGGGAAATAAAACGTTTTAAGGTATGATTAAGAATTTCGTGTATGTGAGTTATGTGAAAATAGATTGTAGTATAAGAAGCACGTTTGATAAAACAATGTATTTTGGAATTGATATAAGTGGGTATTTCGATAAATGATAAATGATTTAGGTATGAAACATGATTGTGTTTGCTTGGTAAAATGTTTTGAAGGAAAGTTTTGGTAACGATCACCTAGGTAAGGGAATCACCCCTAACTCGTTGGTGAGGTCGTTTTAAGAAAAGAAGGAGTGGAGTTAATCGTCAAGGTAAGGAAATCACTCATAACTCAATGATATGTCTCCATTTTGGCGTTATAGAGAATGTAAACAAAATTGAGTAACGTTTTGAAATCATGCATAGGTATAAATGTATGAAAAAGATTTAGTACGATGTGTGTGTGAGAAGAAAATATCGGAAGTAAATTCGAATTTGAAAGACTGCATCGTATAAAATAAATAATAGAAACACATGTTTGATTAAAATTTGGGATGGTTCCAAAATGGAACTTTGACTAACCAAAGTGGTCGAAAAGTCTTTCGAATTGGAGGAGTATGATTTGGCCTAATAGGTGGAATGCTCTCGCCGACAAGTCGGTTAACGGTATTTACCCTTCCGGTTACTACATGTCCCAAATCAATCGAAATTTCGAGACTTGGCGGGATTTATGAAAAATTCAAGGAGTGGAACTAGTCGACAAGGTGCGGGTTTCACCCCTAACTTGACGATTTCGTATCCTAAGTGTGGTTGTGTAACACCTCGAAAATTCACGTCCTATAATGTGTTGACACGTGTCATAGGTTTGAACGTGTGAACGAATGTTTTAGAAGGACTAAAGTTGACGAACATGAAAAGTATGTGAATATACGAGTTCAAAATGTCAACAGTGAATAAATATACTTTATAATAACCCTACATGATGTTCATACCATCAAACGAATAAATCATGGATCATACGAAGCTAAAAGTGAGAGATTACAAACTACAGGGGTTAAATGTGTCAACATGTTTAAGTTATACCTCTGAGTGACCTTTTGACAAACCTGAAGCTTTGTAACGGTTAATTATGCTCACTAGAATGCACGATATAAATTTCATAAAGTTTCGTTATCGTATGAGAAAGTTATGATCAAATTCGTGTACAAGGGGTTAAAGCGTCAAACTGCTAAAGTATGCCGATTCGTATGTTATCGGACCTCCTGGAATATGACCATGAGTCAAACATACCCTATTTATACTTCTCATAGCTTAGATATAGGCTTTGAGGTGTTTAGTGCGCAAAAATAAACTTTTAAGTCATGCAGGGACTAAAAATGTCAAAAAGCGCACAAGTTTGCGTTTACGCGCATATCTCACATTCTGAATATCCCCAGACACCCAAAAATTTATGTAAACACTAAAATATGTTATTTTAGTGTTTGGCTTGATAAAATTCCATTCGTCGCGTCAATTGGTTCGTTTTTCGCGTCCGTCCGTGTTTCATCGTAATTAACCGAACAACGTGACCGTACGACCAAACGAACCGACATCCGACATATTTTTGAGCATGTTTCATGTTCCCCATACTTAGGCATCATTATAGAGCCTTAAAAATGATTTAACGGGCCTTGGATGGGTCGGAAATGGCAATTGGAGGTACAGGGGCTAAAATTGTCAACAATTGAAAAATCCTGTTTGCTGGCCATAGCCTTGCGCACCTCAACACTGAGGTTGTTGCGGTGCGCAAGCAGTCCCCCAGATGCAGAAAATCGTTTTCTGTTGACTGTTCAGTCTTTTAAACGGCATATGTTGCTTCTTTCACTTCATGGGCGACCCCTAAACATCCCTAGGCCCTTAGGAACATGTGTTGATGATTTGTGGTCAGTAATAGACTTACATGTCAACAATTTGTGGTGAAAAATCCACTATATAAGGCCTTTATGTTGCAACAATTGATCATGCCATTCCATCTGCTTTTGAGGGACTCTCTGGAGCTCAAGAACAGACCCTAATCATCCTTAGTCTTAATTAAGACCTTGGTAAGTGTCCTTAATCTTTCTTGATTAAGTTTTGCTTAGTAATTAGCTTAAAAGTCAAACCGTCGTAATTAACGGTTGACTTAGCGATTAATCACTAATGGTCCAGTGATTAGTCGAATTGAAAGTAGTTATAAGTTGGTAATTATGTGGGTAATAAACCCCTAAAAAGGTTCCCCCTGATTCCCACTCTAACTAGGTCAAATGTCGGGTCAAACTTGTAAGTAAAAAGTCAACAGAATGTTTAAATTCTAATTTATGCATAATTAGCAATGTAGAACACCTACAACCTGTTTGATCATTAATGTAACTTGGTAATTAGTGTAAGAACAGGTCTAAACATGTTCAACCCGACAATTAAATGTTTAGACCCGGTTCGGGACCAAAAGTCGCAAAGCTTTGACTTTTGCTTTGACTTCAGCTCTGACCCATTTAAGCATGTTTTAGAAATGCCTCAGAGCTCTATTTAGACCAGGTTACATGCTAGTATAACCCTCTGTGATTATACACCATGGTTCATTAGTTAACCAATTAATATGCATGATTCCGCTAATTGCTCATATGTTGACCATTATGCCCTTATTACCATGAAACGTGATTTTTGGAAAAGTAAAAGAGTAGAAACCTTATATACTGATATATAAACTTGTACCCAAAGTTTGACATCAGTTTGAGGAGTAGTTTGAGAGTTATGCTCATTAGCGCAAATTGAAAGCTTTATGTTACTTAAACGGCGTAATTAGCGTATAGCCTAGTTAAGCCTACTTTTTGATATCAAAATCTTTACCCACTGATGTAATATATTATTTTGGGATTTTTGAAGATTTTTAATTAATTTTAGGCTGAGCATAACTCATAGTCATAGGCTTAATCCGGTAATTGTCGATTTTGCCCTTACGGGCTATAAAACGAGTTTTACATATCTAAATGACTCCAAACCTTTTGCTACTGATCTTAAATGATAAATAAATTATTTTAAGCCTTATGGAATAATAAAAATATCAGCTTTATGTGTAGAACCCGGGAACGGCTCTTAATCGCCTTATTAAGCGTTTTTAACGCATAGTATGTATTAAAACTATTTTAAACATACCCGGGTTGATACTGTGACAACCCGCACAAAACCAGGTATCCGTACAACTTAATTAATGATTGATTACTACTTGATTACTGTGCTTGATTGAACTAGCTGATAAACTGCTACCTGCATACTGATACATGCACTTACTTGCATCATACTTTATTTGCTGTCACTACATTATTTACGTGCTGAACCCTAGTGACAAACATGATGCACAAAAAGCACAGTAGCGCTAAACGGATACACAGTGAACATGCTGATATAACCAGCATCAGGCAAATACTGCCTCAAGGCCTGTTAAGAGCCTCATATATTTTGGCTACACTGGTAGTGAGTGTAGGATATAAGGGTTGTGTTACCGCGTCTCTAGGGATAAGATACACTGATTCGGATGTGCCAAGAACGTACTTTAAGTACCAAACACAGCACTTTAAATAATTTAACCAGCTTCTAGCTGACTAGTAAAGTGCCAAAAAAAAAAATGAGAAAATATCACTAGGCACTTTCTAAAGTGTCGGGAAAACAAATTGTGTCACTAAAGATGTAATAACGACACTTTAAAGTCTTTTGTAACACTTTAACGGATTACTATCCAACCGAACAATCAGACTTTACCCGGAACATGAAAATATTTATATTTTCACTATTATTATTTTTTTTCTAAGCTAGTTAGGGTCCCTGATTACCCTAACACCCGTCATAACGCGTCACACACAACTAACTAAGTTAATTACTTAGTTAACCCTTTTCAACCTAACTAACCACTAACTAGTTTAAAACCGAACTAGCCCCACCCCCCTAATGGAACCGGCCCCATAACTAGAAGGGGACACATTAGTACAAGTTTATTATTTTATAATGGTGGTGTTTAGGATCTAGGTGACACACAAACCCATGGTTAATACCCCCTAAATTACTTATAAATATGATCCATCACCTTAGACATTATCACTTCACAAACACCAACAAACAAGCCCTCTCCCTCACCCTTGGAACCTTCGGCCGAACTCCCTCATACCCACCATCATAATTTCAAACTTTGATTTTTTTTACATTCCAACAATATACACATATCAAGGGTCGCGTTTTAGGAGCTTTGGTGCAAGTGGAACGCGAAGGACCTCGTTTGTTAGCTTTTATCCACCCGTTTTTCGTCACGATTCTTCCCTAGCCCCGAGCTAGAGGTATATCACTTAAAACTTGTTTTTACACATATCTAAAGTGGATAAAAGGATTTTTGTCGGTTGAATCTCGTTATGTTAAAAGATGATGCATTAAAGTCTAATAAAATCACAAAAATAGTGGTTAATAGCATACAACTTGTGTAAAAGTCGTAGGACTTGAAATTTGTGTTTATCTAGACCCGATCTATAATGTGGTAGCTCGAATCTTCGTTTAACCCGACTTTGAAAAATCACGTATCATCACATAAGCTTGTTTTTGATAGATACAAGGGTTAAAGATGAAACACTACCACATTTTAGAGACATGAACTTGTGTGAAATATTATACTTGTGTAAAAGCGATTTAACCGGTAAAATGGTGTTTAAAACTAGCGGATCTACGCATCCGCAAGTGGTATCTTCAAAGGACCACACTTTAAAGAAATCATGTTTTTAAAGAAACGGATCTTACAATGATAAGAATGATATTTAGAACACACGAGTGTGTAAACACTTGTGTAACGCACATTTCGACAAAATGACTATTTTTGGGAAAAATAACTAGAAGTTGTAAAGTCGGACTTCTCTAAAAACGAGGTTTTTACAAGATTGAAAGTACTTTATATAAAGATCTACGTATATAAATGGGATTTATAATATAGATTCGGAAAAACTACAAGTTCATGCGATTATGCAAATTTACATATTTGTTGACTAGTTTGATGTGTCGGAAATTGTTTGATTGAAATAAAGAAGATTGTCGAATTGATTGTTAAAAGAAAATGATACGCTTGAAAGCGTGGCCACCTCCAGTTACAGAGGAAACTCTGGCGAAATTTTCTAAAAACCTAACACTTAGACTTTTTACACAACAAGTGTTACAACTATTTTTGGACATACTTTTGAAACATAAAATTTCGCCAGTACTATATTTTACTAAATATTCGGAGGTGGGATTTTCACAAAATATTAACGTGATAAATATATATTTTCACACACTGTTTATGATTATTTTGTGAAACGCATAAATATTATTTTTAGAGTAAAAATAATGTTTACAAACGTTAACGACTCCAAAAGTAATACAAACGCCTTCGCCATAAATATATAAGTTACACCGGTAATTATATTACCACCCGTATGTCAAAACGTAACTTACACAATTACGGAAATATTTATGAACGCGTACTTTAACAACGTATTTTGGATAAATACTTATATTTTGGAGTTGAATATATTTAAAGGTTAAGTGAGACTTAATGATGGAAAATATTACGCACATGTATTAAATCCCCCATCCTTGGGAAGGAAAATAACTATCAAGCATATACAAAATGTAACACGAAATAGTTGTCTAACTATTTCCCGCAAACATAAACTGTAAAGCTAAAGCACGGCCATCCGTCTAATAGAATTAGCACTTGTAGGTCGTTGCACAGCTTACTGCTTCAGAGACGCTTGATAGAGTTACGCATCCACTGTGAGTTCATGTCCCCCTTTTCTCTAACTGTTTTCAGTTTTCTTAACTGCGGGGGTGAAATACATGTTACTTTGTTTACAAGTACTATTATACACGGTATGATTAACGTAAGGAGGTTTTAGATCATGTGAATGGGTAGTTAGAACACCGAGGGACTTAAGCGGTAGATCTATCTGGGTGTAGCGAGCCCAACCCCTGAGCCCGCATAATGGACCAGGTGGTGACTTGGTGCCCCAACGCCAAATACGCTAGGTTTGAATCTTCCTACTTGCATCTCACGACATGCTAATGGCTTTGCAAACCATTGGTGATCACAAGTCCTCTTACACTGCTACATACCAGGAAACTTTTATACTTACAAGTGTTTTTACTTACTCACTTGCACATGAACTCGCTCAACATTATTGTTGATTTTTCAACTCACATGTATTTCAGGAAATTAAACGGATCTGGCACGGTATGAACGTTTTCCGCTGCAACCTTTCATGAAGTCATCTGGGTTTAGGGTTGTGCCTCTTTCCTGGACAAGGCATAATCCCTAAATCACGTTTATGTTTTATTTTAAGTTGTAATGTTATTGAACAAGGTTATGGATACTAGAGTATGTCCGCGTTAAACAATGGTAATGTATGTTGATTTCTAAGCTTAATGATGACTTGCATGATTTTTAAATTCATATAGCTTTGTTATGATTTAGCTATGGTATTAAGAAGTCACACCAAAATTACCCACGCTTCCGCAAAGCCAGGGTGTGACAGCTTGGTATCAGAGCTCTGATCATAGCGAACTAGGATTCATTCTTGAGTCTAGACTATGATCACTAGGGCTCTCACGAAAACATTTTTACTGCATACCACTTAAGTCCAGAATCCAAAACTTTTTACAAACAAATGTTGAGCACATTTTATTCATTATTTTAGGCCCAGTCGGGAGGCTGAGGCTTGGTCTAGTGGGACTAGGAGTGTTGACTAGTGGGACTAGGAGTGTTGGTCTAGTGGGACTAGAAGTGTTGATCTAGTGGGACTAGAAGTATTGACTAGTGGGACTAGAAGTGTTGGCTAGTGGGACTAGAAGTGTTGGCTAGTGGGACTAGAAGTGTTGGCTAGTGGGACTAGAAGGATAATTTGAATGTTACGTGGTGACTACATGTTTATATGACTATATGATTGATTATTATACGTATATGTGTTTGTGTTACAAACGTCATGCTTTCATCAAGTACTAGAAAGACGGATGCTACAAATCCCATGACCATAGTATCAGACGACATAGTTTCATCGAAGCACGAGGTGTACATTTCTGATACTACCGGCACAGACAACGACGACTCTCGGCCCTCTGTGCGCTGCCTGAAGTCGTAGCAGAGCCTACCAATGGCTACCTTGTTGGGAATTTGCCCCCCCTGCCACTTATCTCGTCGTTGATATGCCCCCGACGTTGTCTCTGAAGACGATGTCGAACTACTAAGAGGAGGACCCACTTGAGGGCGAGGCCCTATTGCTGCTGGTATTAGACTACTGCATGCGGACGCTCCTGTAGGGGGAAACTCATGTCCATTCCCCTATCCCAGACTCATTTGAGTTTCTAACATCCGCGTCTTCGCACATACAGGGAATGCAGCACCACTTACACGACGCCGACCCTGATATGGCATCATCAGCTGCACCGGATCCCACACACAGCTTTGAGTTTGATCGCGATTATGAGGACAATTATGTTTTTTCCGCCTGGTGTTGATCCAGACCATGACATTGAGTTCATGCACTTAGACCAGCCCTTGGGGGATCCTGTAACCCCTGTGATTGTTGATCCAGCTAATTTTGAGATGGAGTTTTTGATTCGGAGCTAGCCGTGGCCCCTGAGCCAGGCGTTGCTCCTGACCCCGCATTGGAGCATGACCCTGTTCATGACGATGCACCTGCTGTTGCTCCTTGATTGATCATCTGCTTGGGAGAGAGAAAATTTGGGGTAACTGTGCAAGACAGTTTATTATTACGGGGGCCCACGTAATAACGATTTGTAGTGCACAGGAATCCTGGTGGACTCTGCAGGCCAAGCTAATGATAACCAATGCAGTAGGAAATAACCTAAACACAAATGACCTAGGCGATGTAGCCTTGAGTTCATTCTATTTCAAGCAACAAGCCGAATTGACAAGCCTATGTGAAGGCTCAGGAATTTATTTCCCCACTTATACAGTGAGTATATTTGCGTGTGAAATTGGGTGATTACTTGATGGCTTATGTTGCTACATACACCTCATGGACAATTGAAACGTTGTCTAACCCGCTTCACACCACTTCGACAAAGGGGAATGTCACCCAGACATGACACAAACGCCAGTACATTGCCAAGGACAGAAGACGAGCTGCAAAGAACGCATCTCGCAGATAAATGCACGACATGAAGACCTCCACTCTAAGTACAACGATGGCATTACTGGGAGTAACCATCCAACTGGCTGCACTATAAACAGTTCTTAAACTACAAGCCTTTGAACTTTGATAAAACAGGAGGCACCGTTGCATTTGTTCGTGGTCCGAAAAGACCAACCCCACTCTAAGAATGAGTAACTATTCACCCCAACAGAGTGTTACCTACATCTCAGGGATATTTCTAGATGGTACACTCTCCTAATGGAACCTCCAGGTTCAGACCCTTGGCACAGACACTGCTTATGCACTGAGCTGGGACGAGCTCAAGGAGAACGATTGAGAAGAAATGTTGTTTTAGGACAGAAATTCAGAAACTTGACATGGAGTCCTGAAATTTGAGAAAGGACGAACCAGAGACTCCTGAACATGACCAGCGATCGCACGACTTGTCTAGGGTCGTCCCCTACTAAGTCATTGATGTAGTAAGATATAGTAGTGTAATTGTGAGCCTTACATTGTGGTCTCGAATTGTGGCAATACAATCGCAGTATTTTCATCACATGCGATGTTCAATCAATTGTTTATGTCCTATAACATAAGAAGTTATGTGATTGACTTGTTGATAATATGAGGTGTTATGTGTTGGTATTGTTGAATGCATACGTACATTTCACTTGCTATGACCTAACCTATGTGAAACATCTTTTAGAAGATGCCGCCAAGACGCGAAGTGCGCTTGCCCACCTCTGAGGCAGAACTTAAAGAGATAATTGCTGCAGCTATAGCGCAGCACGAGGCCCTACGCTCCAAACCAATCAAAGGTACCCCAGAAAATAACGGTTGTTCCTACTGGCACTTCCTCAACTACAAGCCTCCGACGTTCGACGGCACTGGGGGTGCCATAACTTTTGTAAAATGGATTGAAAGTATGGAATCCATCTTTCGAATGAGTGGCTGTACGCCAGAACAGCAGGTCCCATACATTTCTGAGTTGTTTCAAGATGGAGCTCGATTATGGTGGAATCTTCAGATTCGAATAATGGGCCTAGCTACAGCATACGCTTTAACTTGGGATGAGTTGAAAGGGATGATGCATAAGAAGTATTGCCCCCACACGGAAACCCAGAAGTGGGAAGATGAATTTCGGAGCCTAATGATGGAAGGTCCGAAGGTGTTGGAGTACGTGCAACGACTCCATGATCTGTCACAAATTGTTCCATACCTGGTAAAACCAGAACTGAAGAAATTGGAACAATTCATTTGGGAACTGGCGCCTCAAGTCTTGAGCTTGATGACAGCATCTACGCCACCAACAACCATTGTTGCAAGTAAGATGGGTTTGGCACTCGTTACGGAAGCAAATAGACTAGAAAAATTTGCGAACCCTGACAAGAAAGCTCAGGTAGAGTCGTCTGGAAAGAACAAAAGAAAGCTTACCGAAGATACCCAAACGAACAACGATGAACAAAGATCTATTCGAGGTTGCTTTGACTGCGGGGACAAAGGGCATTTCAAGAAAGATTGCCCTAACAACAAACAGGCCAATGATAAGATTTACTTAGAAACCAAACCCAGATGTGCTGAGAGCAAGTGTCACCGTGATGGTGGATGTCAGAAGCCTTGGTACGAGAGGAAAGGACACAACAAGGAAGGTTGTGGAATGAAGAGTTTCATACCAGGAGAAAACAGTAACAACGCACTAGGTAGAAATAGGAAAGGAGATGGCCGAATGATAGGATGCTACCATTGTAAGGAAGTTGGACATTATAAGAGGGAATGCCTGAAGTTGAAACAAGACCGTGAGAGAAAATCCAGCATCAGAGCTTGTGAGGCATGCCAGGATCCAGGTGTGATTTCTGGTACGTTCTCTAACAACCAAAACTTTTGCACCTATTTTGTTTGATGCTGGTGCCGGTTATGTCTTCGTGTCATTAGAATTTAAGAATATACTTGGTTTAACCGCTAGTAAGTTAGATAACCCCTACTCGATCGAATTAGTTAATGGAAAGTAGTTGAAGCCAACGAAGTAATCAGAGGCTGTGTGATAGAACTGGGAGAACGTGAGTTTACTTTGGATCTACTACCAGTCGAATTGGGAAGCTTCGACGTGGTGGTAGGAATGGATTGGTTATCCGGAAACAAGGCTGTGATAGTATGTCACGAGAAAGCTGTTCGTATTCCAACTAATGATGGTGAGACAATTGTGGTTCACGGAGAGAAGCGCGACACGCCGCTAAGATTTATCAGCTGCTTGAAGGCAAGGAAGTGTTTACAGAAGGGATGTGTTGCTTTTCTGGCACACATCGTAGATAAGAAGGCTGCTGAGCCAACAATCGAGGACATCCCTGTCGTAAGGGAGTATCCGGAAGTCTTCCCGGAGGACTTACCCGGACTGCCACCTCAGAGGCAAATAGAGTTTCACGACGATTCAATTCCAGGCACGGCACCCGTAGTCGATGCATCATAGCAACTTACATTTTCAGAGATGCAAGGACTGACAGAGAAGTGTTAGCAATGGTTAGAGAAGGAAGATAACAGACCAAAATTTCCTTTTAGGGTAACCCCACCTTTTACCCATCAAAAAGAAGGACGATGATTTTCAATAAACATCAACTACCGAGAACGGAATAAGCTAACGATCGAGGATAGATATCCTCTGCCAAGAATCGACGAATCTGTTCGATCAACTTCAAGGTTCAAGCTGTTACTCTAAGATCGATTTTCGATCTGGATACCATCAACTAAGGATACAGGAGGAAAGTATCCCGAAAACAGCCTTCCGAACTCGTTATGGACACTACGAGTTCCTCGTTATGCCATTTGGTTTGACGAACGCACCTGCAGTGTTTATGGACTTGATGAATAGAGTGGTATACTTAGACAAGTTCGTGATTGTATTCATCGACGACATCCTGATTTACTCAAAGACGAAGGCTGAACACGAACAACATCCTAGAAACATATTGGAACTGCTAAAGAAGGAACAACTGTACGCCAAATTCTCCAAGTACGAGTTTTGGCTACGCGAAGTCCAGTTTCTTGGACATGTGGTTAATAGGGATGGAATTCATGTTGATCCCACAAAGATCGAGGCAATCAAGAATTGGGAGACGCCTACAACGCCAACCGAGATTCGACAATTCTTGGGTTTGGCTGGCTACTATCAAAGGTTCATCGAGGATTTTTCGAAAATCGCTCAACCGTTGACCCTCCTGACCCAGAAGGATAAGACGTTTGATTGGGGAATCAAACAGGACGAAGCGTTTCAGGTATTGAAAGATAAGCTCTGCAACGCGCCAATCTTAGCTCTACCAGAAGGCACTGATGACTTCGTGGTATACAGCGACGCATCGCGTCAGGGATTGGGTTGTGTGTTGATGCAACGCCAGAAGGTCATTGCTTACGCATCCCGCCAACTGAAAGTGCACGAAAAGAATTATACCACACATGATTTAGAGCTTGGCGCAGTGGTTTTTGCACTAAAGATCTGGAGACACTACCTGTATGGTACGAAGTGCACAATCTTCACAGACCACAAAAGCCTACAACATATACTTAACCAGAAGGAGTTGAATATGAGGCAAAAACGATGTGTTGAATTGTTAAACGACTACGACTGCGAGATAAAGTATCACCCAGGGAAGGCGAATGTGGTCGCCGATGCCCTAAGTCGTAAAGAAAGAATTAAGCCCATAAGGGTTAGGGCTTTGGAAATGATCATACGAACCGATCTCTCCTTGCGCTTTCGTGCTGCACAAAAAGAAGCTCTCAAGGAGGGAAACCTTGAGGAAGAATATCTCCGTGGAATGGAGAAGCTTTTGGTACCACACGAGGAAGGAACGTTGTGTTTTGAGAAAAGGATTTGAGTTCCTCCGTTTGGTGGATTAAGGGAAGTTATTTTCGACGAAGCGCACAAGTCACGGTACTCTATTCATCCGGGGGCGGATAAGATGTACCACGATCTTAAAGATTATTATTGGTGGCCTAGAATGAAAGGCGACGTTGCTGTCTACGTGAGCAAATGTTTAACGTGCGCCAAAGTTAAAGCTGAATACCAGAGGCCTTCGGGACTTCTGCAACAACCGGAGATTCCCAAATGGAAGTGGGAACAAATCTCCATGGATTTTGTTACAAAACTGCCAAGAACGCCAAGAGGCCATGACACTATCTGGGTGATAGTGGATCGATTAACAAAGACAGCACACTTCTTACCTATCAGAGAAAAGGATAACACGAGCAAATTAGCTGAAATATACATGAGAGAAATCGTAGCACGTCATGGAGTGCCCCTCTCAATCATCTCTGATAGAGACGGAAGGTTTGTGTCAAGAATATGGCAATCCTTCCAGGAAGCTTTTGGCTCACAATTAAATCTGAGCACTGCATTTCATCCGCAAACTGATGGCCAGAGCGAGCGAATGATACAAACCTTGGAAGACATGCTGAGAGCATGCGTTATGGATTTGGGCGGTAGCTGGGATAAACACTTACCTTTGGTCGAATTTTCTTACAACAACAGCTACCACACCAGTATTGGTGTCGCGCCTTTTGAAGCCCTATACGGACGCAAGTGCCGATCACCCCTATGTTGGGCTGACGCAGGTGATAGGCAACTTGCCGGTCCCGAAATCGTCCAAGAGACGACGGATAAGATCGCGCAAATACTTAAAAACATCGAAGCCGCTCGCCACAGACAAAAGGCCTACGCGGATCCAAACCGTAAACACGTGGACTTCCAAGTCGGAGAGATGGTATTATTGAAGGTTTCACCCTGGAAAGGGGTAGCACGCTTTGGAAAGCGAGGAAAGTTAAATCCGCGCTACATTGGTCCTTTCAGAATTCTGGAAAGAATTGGGACAGTAGCATACAAGTTGGACCTACCTGCTGAACTAAATGGCGTTCACGATACCTTTCATGTATCCAATTTAAAGAAAAGTCCAACTCAAGTTGACGTTGCCATTCCTATCGACGAAATTCATGTTGACGACACGCTCCACTTCGTAGAAGAACCCGTCGAGGTCACAGATTGGAAAGTTAACAGGACCCGCCGGAGCAGTGTCAAACTCGTCAAGGTTCGCTGGAATGCCAGACATGGTCCTGAATTCACCTGGGAGCGTGAGGACCGGATGAAAGAAAAGTACCCCCACTTATTTCCCAAGAACCCTGCATCTACAAGCAGAACTTAAAATTTCGGGACGAAATTTATTTAACGGGGGGAGTATGTGACAACCCGCACAAAACCAGGTATCCGTACAACTTAATTAATGATTGATTACTACTTGATTACTGTGCTTGATTGAACTAGCTGATAAACTGCTACCTGCATACTGATACATGCACTTACTTGCATCATACTTTATTTGCTGTCACTACATTATTTACGTGCTGAACCCTAGTGACAAACATGATGCACAAAAAGCACAGTAGCGCTAAACGGATACACAGTGAACATGCTGATATAACCAGCATCAGGCAAATACTGCCTCAAGGCCTGTTAAGAGCCTCATATATTTTGGCTACACTGGTAGTGAGTGTAGGATATAAGGGTTGTGTTACCGCGTCTCTAGGGATAAGATACACTGATTCGGATGTGCCAAGAACGTACTTTAAGTACCAAACACAGCACTTTAAATAATTTAACCAGCTTCTAGCTGACTAGTAAAGTGCCAAAAAAAAAAAATGAGAAAATATCACTAGGCACTTTCTAAAGTGTCGGGAAAACAAATTGTGTCACTAAAGATGTAATAACGACACTTTAAAGTCTTTTGTAACACTTTAACGGATTACTATCCAACCGAACAATCAGACTTTACCCGGAACATGAAAATATTTATATTTTCACTATTATTATTTTTTTTCTAAGCTAGTTAGGGTCCCTGATTACCCTAACACCCGTCATAACGCGTCACACACAACTAACTAAGTTAATTACTTAGTTAACCCTTTTCAACCTAACTAACCACTAACTAGTTTAAAACCGAACTAGCCCCACCCCCCTAATGGAACCGGCCCCATAACTAGAAGGGGACACATTAGTACAAGTTTATTATTTTATAATGGTGGTGTTTAGGATCTAGGTGACACACAAACCCATGGTTAATACCCCCTAAATTACTTATAAATATGATCCATCACCTTAGACATTATCACTTCACAAACACCAACAAACAAGCCCTCTCCCTCACCCTTGGAACCTTCGGCCGAACTCCCTCATACCCACCATCATAATTTCAAACTTTGATTTTTTTTACATTCCAACAATATACACATATCAAGGGTCGCGTTTTAGGAGCTTTGGTGCAAGTGGAACGCGAAGGACCTCGTTTGTTAGCTTTTATCCACCCGTTTTTCGTCACGATTCTTCCCTAGCCCCGAGCTAGAGGTATATCACTTAAAACTTGTTTTTACACATATCTAAAGTGGATAAAAGGATTTTTGTCGGTTGAATCTCGTTATGTTAAAAGATGATGCATTAAAGTCTAATAAAATCACAAAAATAGTGGTTAATAGCATACAACTTGTGTAAAAGTCGTAGGACTTGAAATTTGTGTTTATCTAGACCCGATCTATAATGTGGTAGCTCGAATCTTCGTTTAACCCGACTTTGAAAAATCACGTATCATCACATAAGCTTGTTTTTGATAGATACAAGGGTTAAAGATGAAACACTACCACATTTTAGAGACATGAACTTGTGTGAAATATTATACTTGTGTAAAAGCGATTTAACCGGTAAAATGGTGTTTAAAACTAGCGGATCTACGCATCCGCAAGTGGTATCTTCAAAGGACCACACTTTAAAGAAATCATGTTTTTAAAGAAACGGATCTTACAATGATAAGAATGATATTTAGAACACACGAGTGTGTAAACACTTGTGTAACGCACATTTCGACAAAATGACTATTTTTGGGAAAAATAACTAGAAGTTGTAAAGTCGGACTTCTCTAAAAACGAGGTTTTTACAAGATTGAAAGTACTTTATATAAAGATCTACGTATATAAATGGGATTTATAATATAGATTCGGAAAAACTACAAGTTCATGCGATTATGCAAATTTACATATTTGTTGACTAGTTTGATGTGTCGGAAATTGTTTGATTGAAATAAAGAAGATTGTCGAATTGATTGTTAAAAGAAAATGATACGCTTGAAAGCGTGGCCACCTCCAGTTACAGAGGAAACTCTGGCGAAATTTTCTAAAAACCTAACACTTAGACTTTTTACACAACAAGTGTTACAACTATTTTTGGACATACTTTTGAAACATAAAATTTCGCCAGTACTATATTTTACTAAATATTCGGAGGTGGGATTTTCACAAAATATTAACGTGATAAATATATATTTTCACACACTGTTTATGATTATTTTGTGAAACGCATAAATATTATTTTTAGAGTAAAAATAATGTTTACAAACGTTAACGACTCCAAAAGTAATACAAACGCCTTCGCCATAAATATATAAGTTACACCGGTAATTATATTACCACCCGTATGTCAAAACGTAACTTACACAATTACGGAAATATTTATGAACGCGTACTTTAACAACGTATTTTGGATAAATACTTATATTTTGGAGTTGAATATATTTAAAGGTTAAGTGAGACTTAATGATGGAAAATATTACGCACATGTATTAAATCCCCCATCCTTGGGAAGGAAAATAACTATCAAGCATATACAAAATGTAACACGAAATAGTTGTCTAACTATTTCCCGCAAACATAAACTGTAAAGCTAAAGCACGGCCATCCGTCTAATAGAATTAGCACTTGTAGGTCGTTGCACAGCTTACTGCTTCAGAGACGCTTGATAGAGTTACGCATCCACTGTGAGTTCATGTCCCCCTTTTCTCTAACTGTTTTCAGTTTTCTTAACTGCGGGGGTGAAATACATGTTACTTTGTTTACAAGTACTATTATACACGGTATGATTAACGTAAGGAGGTTTTAGATCATGTGAATGGGTAGTTAGAACACCGAGGGACTTAAGCGGTAGATCTATCTGGGTGTAGCGAGCCCAACCCCTGAGCCCGCATAATGGACCAGGTGGTGACTTGGTGCCCCAACGCCAAATACGCTAGGTTTGAATCTTCCTACTTGCATCTCACGACATGCTAATGGCTTTGCAAACCATTGGTGATCACAAGTCCTCTTACACTGCTACATACCAGGAAACTTTTATACTTACAAGTGTTTTTACTTACTCACTTGCACATGAACTCGCTCAACATTATTGTTGATTTTTCAACTCACATGTATTTCAGGAAATTAAACGGATCTGGCACGGTATGAACGTTTTCCGCTGCAACCTTTCATGAAGTCATCTGGGTTTAGGGTTGTGCCTCTTTCCTGGACAAGGCATAATCCCTAAATCACGTTTATGTTTTATTTTAAGTTGTAATGTTATTGAACAAGGTTATGGATACTAGAGTATGTCCGCGTTAAACAATGGTAATGTATGTTGATTTCTAAGCTTAATGATGACTTGCATGATTTTTAAATTCATATAGCTTTGTTATGATTTAGCTATGGTATTAAGAAGTCACACCAAAATTACCCACGCTTCCGCAAAGCCAGGGTGTGACAGATACCTACTGATATTTTAGGCAAATTATAATATTTTAACAGTAAGCAAAGGTTGATAAACTCAGACTTCAGTTTTGAGCTTTTCGGCTTATGTGAAATTACCAAAATACCCCTACGGGGCATAGTTTGGTTATAATTGATAAATTTCACATATATAATTTACCCTACTGTTATAACTTAGTAAAATAAGTATTTTTTCTGATTATATCGGACTTGTAACTCAGGTAAATACTTAAACTCTTTTATAACCTTGTAAATGACCAAACTACCCCTACGGGGCCTAGTTTGTGTTTAAATACGTTTCGGGCATAATGAAAGACATATTACTGATGTCACAACATATTTGAAGCATAATTAACTTAGGAAACCTGTATATGGCTCTCATGAATACCCGTCACGCTTATTACGCGTACGGTTCGGTTTATGTAACAAGTTTACATAAATTAGCCGAAACGGGTCAAACCCTATTGATTTTATCTCAATATCCAGAATGTGTATGAAATACCCATATAAGACAAGTCTCTGAACATGTCGGGTTTAAATCACATTCTATTCCGGTCTTCGCTTAATCGTGCGTACGAACCGTATCTTCCTTTAAGACTAGCCGGTCTAAGCTTAGGCTTAATTAAAGACCCGTTAGCATTCTAATTAATTATTTATACCATCATTCCAGACTAGAGCTTTCCGGTAAATTGTACCTACGCTTACTTAAGTGAATACGACTGAGTTATTTTCCCTATTACGGGCTTGGGATACGGTAATATAAATACCGCATGGTCAGGTATGGGATTCAAAGACCAATAAGTCGGGAAATCCAAATAACCTGTTTTAATTCGTATTGCTTGACTCATTAAATGCAATGGTCACGACCTAAGCACGAGGTGTAGGCATACACCTGACAGATGCTATATGCTTATTAATAAATTATACCCAATAAGGGATTCCCAATAAGGGAATAGTGGTGTGTCTGTTAATCATGAACCGGCATAGATCCGGGCCCCGTATGTAGAGCAAGTTATGTAAAACTGATAACATAAAATATAGTTTGTCCCAAGTATACAAGTTACAAAAGGTTAATTTTGCCTCTGTGCATTTTAATCAAGTATAAAAGATTAATATTGCCTATGTGCATGTTAATCATTGTGTCAAAATATTTCGTGCCCGGTGCATCTAAACCAATTTTCTTAAACTCTTTTCAAATGAGTCAGTTGAGTGTATTTACCAGTGAAAACTGACGTATTTTCAAAAGTCTAAGTGACAGGTACAAGTACGTAATAGGCTGGAAGCAGCTCAGGGCGCTAATAAGGAATCTTGCAAGTTCTAGGCGTCTAAAGTCTGTTGAACAAATGTTATTCTTTTTAAGATCCGCCTGTGGATCCTTTACTTTCCGTTGTAATACTGGATATTACTTTATATTCGGATTGTAATATATTTATCTTTTGCTTCCATTGTGCATTTATATATTGTGTGTTTGACTATGATGATATCAACTACGTCACGATACTCCCCACCGGGCCCACCGGTGACACGTGGAAAGTCGGGGTGTGACAGGTTGGTATCAGAGCCAACATTGAGTGAATTAAACACTAGTCTTTGGTGTTTAATCTCAGTGACACAGTAGCACATTCCTTGACCTTTTGAGTCTAGACTTAACATAGGAATAATCTCAATCCTAATCCGGAAATTTTTGCTTTCAAATTTTTATATTGGATACGCCGCCAAGCAAAGAAGCTGTAATAAGAATTCTCCACATCTGGAGCCTTGAAATGCTGAGCTTCGTACCGCGACCCGGATGAAACGTGCAACCAAGGAGAAAACATTCAGGAATTGGATGAAGAAGAAACTCCTTTGCTGAAGATCGTTTCCTCAATAGTCCTTATAAGGACATATTTATCTTTTCAGTCCCTTCGAGGACAACATTATACCTTTCAAGTCCCATTTAGGGCAAACCTGATTTTAAATTTTATAGTGGAATGATTAAATTTAAATTTTCATTCTAAACATGAAATATGAAATAAATGAAAAATAACACTCTTTTTATAAGATCTACCATTATAAAATGGCAAAATCTAAGAAGGACAAAACCTAGCCACGTGTCATTTTAAAACCGGGCCAAGATGGTAGTTCCATAATTAGGTTCAGATCCATAATTTAACATCTCAAAATAGGATTGCTCTGCGTTAAATATTGAAGGAATCTTAAAGGTAAAACCTAGCCTAAATGTCAATACAGACATGGCCAAGATGGTAAAACCTAACCTAAATGTCAATGCAGACATGGCCAAGATGGTAAAACCTAGCCTAAATGTCATTTCAGACATGGCCAAGACGGTAAAACCTATCCAAAAGATTCCAATCCCTATTAAAATCTGTAAGTATGTTAACATTTTTGGCAAACTGTGAATCGTTAAAGTCACACAGGCCACAGGGGTTAATCTAAATTCCCTTATTTGAAATAATCATCCTTTAGTGATGTTTTGCCTACGGGCTATAATGTATTGTCCATTTGAGACATTGACATTGTGATCTTTATGATTCCTTGTCTAAGGTGGTGAGCTATGCTCAAGCCTAATAGTCTATATGATCAATGTGATCATGACTAATATCATATAACATCCTAGTGATGTTTTGCCTACGGGCTATATTATATTGTCCATTCGTGACAAAGACAGTTGTGGTCTATGACTCCCTGTCTGAAAAAGGTAATGAACTTTGATTCAAACCTTAAAGCCTCGATTCTCTGAAATCATGGCTTATATCATCCTATAAGATGATCATATTATAACCATCCCTTAGAAGGGAAGTGCCTACGGGCTATAATGTATTGTCCATTTGAGACACTGACATTGTGATCTTTATGATTCTTTGTCTAAGGTGGTGAGCTATGCTCAAGCCTAATAGTCTATATGATCAATGTGATCATGACTAATATCATCAATATGATGATCATATTATCAACATCCTTCGTGACGAAGTGCCTACGGGCTATACTTTATAATATTGTCATTACGACAATGACAGTTGTAACCATTATGGTTCCTGTCTAAGGTGGTGGGCTATGCCCAAGCCTCATAGTCAACATGATCAAGACTATCATGACTACTATCATCAGTGTGATGATTATTATTTTCTTAAAACATCGTTTTGTAATATCAATCGATTTGCCTACGAGCCATATTGTATCGTCAATTAGGACTAAAGACAGTGGTAGCCTACAACTCCCTGTCAAGAAAAAGGTAATGAACTTTGATTCAAACCTTAATGCCTCGGTTCTCCGAAATCGTGGCTTATAAATTAAACTTGTCTACGCGACTAGGCCATTTGTGCTATTATTAACTTGTAAATTAGGATTTATGATAAAAATCCGGAATAAAATAAATATCCTTCCTTCCCTGCCAGTATATATATGAATAAAAATCTTAAGAGTGAAACCTAGCCTGAGTGTCATCGTAAAGACCTGGCCAAGATGGTAAGACATATTTAAAAGATTCGTATCCCTGTTGACATCTGAAAATATGTTAACACTCCTGGCAGACGTGATTCATTAAAATCACACACGTCATTCTTATTATTGGATTCTTCAAAAGATTCCTAACCCAACTTAATGATCTCTGCATCATGGGTTTAAATCATCAATTAAGATGATCATATTGTGACCATTCATTAGGTAATATAGTGCCTACGGGCCTTGCTCATTTCTACATGAGCCAAAAGACAGTGGTAGCGATGACTCCCTGTCAGATAAAGGTAATGAACTAGATTCGAACCTTTATGCTTTGATTCTCCGAAATCATAGCTTATAATTTAAAATATCCTTGAGACTAGGCCTTTTGTGCCCCAAATAAAACCGTTATTGTTCTATAATTAGGATAAATTATAATAGAAATCCTAAATAAATGTGAATAATAAATTAACCAAATATGGTCTCCGTTACCATGGTTAATGAATTGCCATAAAAGGCAATTCCATAATAAACTCCCAAGTAAACTATTGTCCTTGTTTTCTGTAACAGTTCAATTAAAATGGCTAATTCTGACGAAATCAATAGCCATCCAGTGGAGAATATTGACAACGCCCGAATTAATTTAACGGGTGCTGAATTGAAGGCGTTGGTAGACGACGCAGTTACAAAGGCCTTAGAACGGCAATACGAAGATTATAGTGGGACTCGAAGCAGGACCCTATCTACGCCGCACTCAAAGCCTAAAACACACTCTGAGGCTCACAGCAAGCCACCTCCCAAAAAGGAAAATCCCAAGAAAGATGGTGACGATCGTCACTCTTCTAATCATCACAGTAATCCGTCTCAACAGATCATACTGAATCAAGGACCCCGTGAAAAGGGTTGCTCCTACAAGTACTTTGTTTCATGTAAACCCCGGGATTTCACTGGGGAAGAAGGAGCTGTAGATTGTATGACGTGGTTGGATGAGATGGATACAGTTGTGGATATCAGCGGATGCGCTGAGAGGGATGTGGTCAAGTTTGTGTCGCAATCATTTAAGGGTGAGGCCTTAGCTTGGTGGAGATCATTGATTCAAGCCACCGGGAAGATCCCTTTGTACAACATGACTTGGGATCAGTTCGTTGCTCTTATCAAAGAAAATTACTGTCCTCAACATGAAGTTGAGAAGATCGAGACTGAATTCTTGTCATTAGTCATGGAGAACTTAGATTGCCAAGCATACCTTACAAGTTTCAATACCAAGTCTCGATTGGTTCCTTATTTGATCACACCGGAACCAAAGCGAATAGCTCGCTTTATTGGGGGTTTAGCCCCAGAAATAAAGGCCAGTGTGAAAGCATCGAGACCTACTACATTCAGGTCAGCGGCAGATCTGTCGCTATCTCTCACACTCGATGTGGTCAGAAACAAAGCTGCCAAAGCCTCTGAAGAATGGAAGCGTAAAAGGGAGGAGGATAACTCCCAAAATCCTAAGAAGAGCAAATCTGAGCTCAACAATAACCTGTTTTAATTCGTATTGCTTGACTGAAACATTGGGGATTAATGCGACCGTGTCCTGGATATCCTTGACTCATTAAATGCAATGGCCACGACCTAAGCACGAGGTGTAGGCATACACCTGACAGATGCTATATGCTTATTAATAAATTATACCCAATAAGGGATTCCCAATAAGGGAATAGTGGTGTGTCTGTTAATCATGGACCGGCATAGATCCGGGCCCCGTATGTAGAGCAAGTTATGTAAAACTGATAACATGAAATATAGTTTGTCCCAAGTATACAAGTTACAAAAGGTTAATTTTGCCTCTGTGCATTTTAATCAAGTATAAAAGATTAATATTGCCTCTGTGCATGTTAATCATTGTGTCAAAATATTTCGTGCCTGGTGCATCTAAACCAATTTTCTTAAACTCTTTTCAAATGAGTCAGTTGAGTGTATTTACCAGTGAAAACTGACGTATTTTCAAAAGTCTAAGTGACAGGTACAAGTACGTAATAGGCTGGAAGCAGCTCAGGGCGCTAATAAGGAATCTTGCAAGTTCTAGGCGTCTAAAGTCTGTTGAACAAATGATATGTTTTAAGATCCGCCTGTGGATCCTTTACTTTCCGTTGTAATACTGGATATTACTTTATATTCGGATTGTAATATAATTATCTTTTGCTTCCACTGTGCATTTATATATTGTGTTGTTTGACTATGATGATATCAACTACGTCACGATATTCCCCACCGGGCCCACCGGTGACACGTGGAAAGTCGGGGTGTGACAGGTTGGTACTCGTCGGGTCAAAATTTAATTTCAACACTTTGATGAGGGTCCACTAGAATTTGAAAGCAGAAATTCTCCATCAAGGTGAGGATCTCACTCCTAACTTGGTGGCGAATTTCGTGTAAAAAGAATAGGTGGATTGAGAGTCTTTCACCAAATTGTGGGTTTCACGCCTATTTTGGTGAAGTCGTCTCGTTTGTGTATTACAAGTGGTTTCGAATTTAGTATAAATTAGTAAAAGACGTATGTTCAAAATAATAATAACAAGTATAAGTACAATAAGCGTCCCAAGAAATAATAGGTAAAAGACATTTCAAGGATAACACATAAAGGATGGAATAATACAACAAGTATTAACAATTAATAAAGCAAGTATTAATACAAAAGTGACATATATGTTTAAAAGGACAAAAGAAAATAAATAAGGAGCAAAGAAAGTATCATGCAAGTGGTTCAAGCAAAACATAAGAATAAAGCTCTAGAACTATAGACTAGGTAAAAAGCATGGCAATTTTTCCTAATTCCCTATAGTTATGGCTCTGATACCAATCTGTCACACCCCAACCGATGGCGGAAACATCGGAGTGAGACGAAATAGATTGCAAGAGACTTCATAACACTATTTGTGACAAGTATTTAAATGATAAATTTTCATTTCATTTCTAAAGAGTCAATTACAAGGATTTGAAACAAATACAACATGAATAATGAAATACAATACAAATAAAATACAAAATTTAAAGTGTGCATCTAAGCATCCTACTAGATTCCATGCATCATCAACATCATCGCTAAACCTGCAACATGTTTTAAAAGCATAGTTCAATACAAAGGTATTGGTGAGTACACTAGTTTTAGACTCGTGGCATATGTATAAAAAGGTATTTTCAATCCAACATAGCAATTGGTATACAAGGTCAATCTATCATGCATAACACTATGTCAACTCTAGTGCCCACTAGTATTTAGCATCCCTCGACACAAAAGTGACGAGGCCGTTATAGAATAAAGACTCAACAAAACCCCGTCGGGTGGTGTGCTACTCCTATAGCGCTATAATTGTTTAAGCGGAGTTAACAAGTAGTATGTATTCTAGCATGAACCTAAGCATAACAAGGCATGTATACGGATCAAATGAATAAAAGCATGTTTGTGAATTATGAGGTTTAACAAGTAAAACATGTTGCACCCAAAGTGTATTAAAAGAAAAATGGGTCAAGTGTACTCACAAAAATTGCATATGCTTTCCGATTATCCAATTGTTGACGAGTAATGGGATTAGGAGGTCGAATGTATAAGGGTTAAAGTTCAAGGTATGCTTAGAGTCGAGATTGGAATTTAAAACATAAGACTATAACATATGAAAGTAATCACCTAGTACATATGATACTTGTTCTTTACACTAGGAAACTCTAAGGAGTTTAAATATTTTCATGGAACAAGGTTCCATTAGAATCGTGACAAGTTATCAAAGTCTAGGATGATATAATCTAGTACCTTGACATATGAACACTAGTTTATCATCAAAGATTCGATTATTCGGATAATATGTTTATGTATTATATAGATATACTAATATGTCCAGTAGTTTAATAGTTCAAGCATGAGGTAGAAGATTAAAATCTTCATTTAGGTACCTCTAAATGTCATAGAAATCATGTAGGAGGTAGGAAGAACAAGTTCTTCCATTTAGGCACCTCTAAGTGTTCACCACTACACTTGATGTAAAAACATACAAGGAGGGTCATGAACTACAAGTAATACAAGAATATTAAACACTAATCTATAAGAAATCATCAAGCAATGTGTGGATTTTATGTAGGACAACCCAAGTTAATCCTTAATCACACATACATCAAGTCTTGGACTTGAACATCGCTTGTGGTTAAACCCTTGACAAAACAGAAAGTTTGTGAGGATTAATCCTCTGATTTTGGATGTCTCAACCTTGTTTTTAAGCCTAACTAACCATAGGAGTGGTTATAAGCATAAGGACATAGGTTTGAGATGAGTTAGACTCAAGTTTGAACAAGTTAAGTAAGGTTTGATTCAAAACAAAACAAACAGTGAACTTTGAAGTCCTTTTGGTGACGTTCTAGGGACTGGTTTGCTGTGAAAAAGCCATGGAATCGAAGCTAAGGAAGTTCCAAGCACATAGGAAAAAGAATGGAGTAAATCGGACAAGAAATGAGAAAGTTATGCTTGTTTTAGTGAAGGAAGGTGATTCTACTCGAACTTCAGATTGGCAGCTGCTTGGAGACGGATTTGAGGGAGTTTGTAGTGATTTGTAAAGTGTAAAATGCTTGGGTTAGGCTTGGTTTATATAGGGGATGGATTAGGGTTTCATTGGGTTAGGCTTTGGAAGTGTTTAGTGGGCTAAATAACTCAAAACAAGGAAATTAAGTGGGTTGATGCAAAGTTGTTAACAACCCTATAATTTTTATTTTATTTTTTTGACATTAGAATGTATATATTTGATGTTTAATAAAGTGTAACATGGTTTCTAGTATGTATATAACTTGTAACAAGATCCAAAATGCATAAATGACATGTTTTAATTTAGCAAAAAGTGTGCTAACATAGGTGTGTATAACACATGAAATGTAACAAGTATGTATGGTTTGTAGTTTGGTATGATCAAGTGAAAAAAACATACAACTTAATCTTACAATCGAATAACTAAGTGTTTTAATGTATGAAGATTTAAGGATTACGATGATCATTGTTTACGAGTTAAGCTTACGTTTATACGAATTACGAACCATGTATCAAACGAGTGCACGTATCAATGTATAAACGATGTATAAAAGATTCGTTTCATTACGATCAAAGTCTCGGATTTTACAACGATACAACGAAATACGATTACAAGGAATACAAGATTTCCAAAAAATAGAATTTCAAGCAATGGTTTCTAAATATGGAAAGTATGAAAACGCAGGGCGTTACACATATCACCCTAACATGAACTATCTATACCAAGTTAAAGACAATATAACATTACTCAATATAAATGATGCGTTTAAGCAAATATTTTATATTTATTTGTTACTTTAGTAATGATAATTAGATATACATAAAATATATATTTATATAACAATTAAATTTCTATATTATGTTACGATACGATACGTAAAGAATGTGAAGAAATTTCTTAAATCTCATCCTTATCTTGGGGAATGAGACAAAGTAGAAAAAAACCGATGAACATTTAAAGGTTTCTTTAAAATTTTGGGATGATAATGAGAAGTCTCTTAAATCTTAATTTAGATAGAGTTGGTGGCTGAAAATGGTGGTGATGGAGATTGGTTGTGATGGGTAATGGTATGTCTAATTCTAAAAAAAAATTCAGTTAATGTCATATAATATTCTTTCTTTCAATTCATTAACAATATTATTAATTAATTTTTGTTTGAATTAATAGATAAATTCATCACAAAATATTTAGTTGAAATAATCAATTCACTACATTATTTCTAATATATAAACTCAAATCTGAGTGTTATTATTTTACATATTTTTTGTGGTGTTGATATGAAATGTTGATGCATATAATTAAAAAAATAACATTTTTAATAATGGAACACTATAAAAAATAACATTTTAATAGCGTAACATCATGTTTCTTAGATAATAGAATTTTTTTTCTCCAACTTGATTTACGCAAAACAAATAACGTAAACTAACCATATGCTTATCCATTTTAAAGATAATAGCAATTGTTTTTTTTTCTCAAACTTGATTTACGCAAAACAAATAATGTAAACTAACCATAAGCTTATCCATTTTAAGAAATAATAAAATCATAGGTTTTAAAATTATAGATAAATTATATATTTTTTAATCATAAATTAGAATTAGATTTTAATTAATAATATCATTAATATTAATGAATTGATGGAGAAAATGTGTGCTTGTCCATTTTAAGAAGTAATAGAATCAAAGGTTTTAAAATTATAAATAATATATATATTTTTAATTATAAATTAGAATTAGATATTACTTAATTAATAATATCATTAATATTAATGAATTTATGGAGAAAATACCAAGTGACATTATTAAGAGTTCTTTATTAGAATTAGATTAGAATAGGAAAAGAGCAAACAACATCACTTTATAAAAAGAAACAAACAAACCATAGACAAGTGTGATGACATATACGTTTGCGATTTGATGAATTACACCTTTGTGGTTTGAAAAAAAAGTATTATATCAAGAAAATAAACATGTTTCAATAGTAGACTCGAAATTTTTATAAAACATAATATCTTAAAAGTTATAAAAGAAAAACAGGTTAGAAAAATAATAATATAATATATAAAAATCATATCACTTTCATAAAGATAATATATATAGTATTAGTTATTATTAATTAATTCATAAAGATAGTTTATTGATGAGTAATATATAATAAAAAATAAGATAATATGTGATGTAACACAACTAAGTGAGTCTAGTGAAAGCTAGAAGCATACAAGTAAACACAATCCAAGCGTCGGTCACTCTCTCTCTCTCTCTCTCTTTTTCTGCAATCGCACAAATCTAGGTTACTTCCTACACACCTACACCTCTATCTTCCAATTCCTTCATCGCAGATCCGAACAAAGGTATCTCTTCCTATCACGTTAATCTGCTTTATTTCGATCTAATTTCACCACAATCTGTACTTCACTTGCTTGCATTTTGATTTGCCTTGCTTAATTTCATCAATTACATCTTTTTCTTCTGTTCTGGGACTGATCAGTACGTGGGTTGTGTGAATCTTTAGGTTTTGGTTTGGGGTTAATTAATCATCAATGGGTTTGTTGTATGATCACTTTTGTTACTGAAATTAGGGATTTTGTTTTTGTTTGTTTGTTTGTTTGTTTGGGGGGGGGGGGGGGGGGGGTTAGTGTTTTAGTGATGTGGAATGTTAAGGTTTGACTGAAAACTGGGTAGCTGACTGAACATTGTGGACTATTAGAAGTAAAATCAAGGGGTGTTATGTGTTTATTTCAACAGCATGTTGTCATTAATGAAGCTTACTTAATTTGATCAATCTTTAGGTGTTGGTTTGGGGTTAACAAAAGTGTGTGTTGTATTATCACATTTGTTACTGGAATTAGGGATTTTTTTTTTTTTTTGGGGGGGGGGGGGGGGGGGGGGTGTTGTTAATTAGGGGTGCTGTGGAATGTTAAGGTTTGACTGAACATGGTAGCTTATTAAAATGAGTAAAATCAAGGGGTGTTCATGTCAATAGAATGTCTACATTAATGAAGCATGCAAAGCTGCTTGGGTAAAGTATGCACGGTCGTGTGTTAGCCTGTTAGGAGATACTACTAATAGTAAATAAGATAGATTCCTGAAGGTGGGTTAAAGGTTATAATGAGGGGTTCGTTTGTGTTGTTATTATTTGCATTCTGGTCTGCTTATAAAATGACATAGTTGGGATCTTAGAGGTTCTATCGAGTTATAGTTATCAGTGCTGATATGTAGCATATTTGTGAGGGTTAGGCTTAGCACAATTGCACCTTTTGCGACATATTGTCATTTTTTTAAATCAAGTAAATGGCAACCAGTCAGGCCTTAATTGCTACTCATAGAATTCAAAAAAGAAAAATTAAGTCATTTACTTTAAGGTATAGATATCTCATATATATAACTGCTTAAATGTGTAATTGTGTAATGTGTATACATAGTGTTTAACTTAAAAATTATAAATTATTGTTTACTTTTTGTCTTACAGGTGCTTAGTTCCATTAAGCCTTGTCCAAAGCTACTTGCATTTGCGGAGTTTATCTTCAATATTCATTAGTTCTTTACTTCTTTTTGTATCTTTTGGAAAGTGGTTGTACCTCTTTTGCTATGATTTAGTAGCCTTATTTCTACAAGCATGTAAGCTCAGCCACAGTACTCTTTTATCTTCAATTACTTTCTCTGTATTTTTTTTTATCTTGTTATGATAATCTAAATTTTCATTATCTTCTCTGACGGAACTTGTGAATCTCACAGGCTCACTGCTGTCGGTCATTATCATGAGTTGTAGAATGCTTGATCAGCACAGCAATGGGCATCTTCTTTACAACTTTTCAAGGACCATTGCTAGTCTACTGTTTATTGCTTTGCTGTCTGGTGAACGAACTCCATTGTCTTACTAGTGATGGTATGTCGATTTACGCATATTGAAAACTATATATTTGTTAATGATCTTTTCTCTTGAAATATAATATTATTTGTTTTTATTTTTTCAGGTGAGGCTCTTGTTAATTTCCGAACAAGCATTATTAGTTCGGATGGCCTTCTTCGTCAGTGGAGACCCGAGGATCCTGATCCATGTGGATGGAAAGGGGTAACATGTGATTCGAAAACCAAAAAAGTTGTATATCTGTAAGATATTAAAATCTCAAATCTTATCTTGAATGTAGGACTGCAAACGAACTGAACGAACAGGAACAAGAACAGTTCATTTGTTAAGGAAATATATGTGTTCATGAACACTTATCAAACGAGATTTTATGTTCGTGTTCGTTCATTAAGGAAATGAACATGTTCGTGTTTGTTTGTTAGTTTTAGGCAACAAATGCAAACAAACATTCATGAACACAAATGAACACAAACTAATGTTCATGAACACAAGTTGAAACAAACGAACAAAATTTATTGTTCGTGTTCATTCATTCATTAAACAAACGAACACAAACGAGCTTCCAGCCGAACGGTTCATGAACTGTTCGTTGAAAGTTCAGTTCTTTTGCAGCCCTACTTGAATGCATTAGCTACTTTTTTGTTACCGTTTTTTAACATGGCTTTGTTGTTCCAAGTATTGTAATTTCTTCACTTTTCTTATACAACTTTTCAGGAATCTTTCGAATCACAAACTGAGTGGGCCCGTATCACCAGATATCGGAAAGCTAGACCGTTTAAGATTTTTGTACGTGATTTTGAGGCTCTTATCTTGCTATTTTTCAATATATGTTTTTTGTATGATTTTTACAAATACACTATATAAACTCACTAATGAATGCTAATATCATGTGATGTAGAGATCTTCATTACAACAACTTTTACGGGGCGATTCCTCCAGAATTAGGAAACTGTACAGAGCTGCAAGGATTGTAAGTATTGTCGTTTTACATATTCACAACATGATTAAAGTTTACATTTTTTCTGACATTTTATTTAATATTTCTGTCAAATTTAGTTCTTTGAAATGTAATTATGTATATTTCTTTTTTATTTGTAATGATAATGTTATTTTTTTGGACAGATTTCTGCAGAATAATTACTTCAGTGGATCTATTCCTACTGAAATAGGAAATCTTTCAAAGCTTCAAACATTGTAAGTTGTGTAAATATCTTTTGTAATTTTTTTAGAGTTAATTACGTTTTTCGTCCCTGTGGTTTGTTGAAAATAACCATTACAGTCTATTCGTGTAAAATGACCATTATAACCCTGTTATTATTAAAAGCTTATTAAAAGGGGCCCACCTTCTTCAACAAACACACGTGGTCCCTTTGGTTGACCAAAATTTTGGATTTGGTCCCTAGCTTTTCAAAAGTACACGGATGGTTCCAGTGGTTTGCATTTTGTAATGAATTTAGTCCTCAACTTTTGCCAAAAGTACATGATGGTCCCTGTGGTTTGTACTTTGTAACGCATCTTCTAGTCTCTAACTTGGACCTGCTAAAACCTTTAGATTTGTTGGCTGGGGACCAAATCCAAAATTTTGGTAAACCACAAGGACCATCTCAGTACTTTACTCTAAATCTTAATATACAAAAGAATGCCATCTGTATTATTTTCATACTAGTTTTCTTACTAGAGTTGACAAATCCCCCAAGTGTTTTTTCATATCTCGGCATAATGATTGAATAAACAATCTTAGGTGCTAAGCAACTCTTAATTGTTTTTTTTTTGTTCAACAAACTTATTAGTTACAACGAGCAATATGTTACTGCACAAAATCATTGATGATTTGTTTTTGTACATTGCAGAGATATCTCTAGCAACTCCCTTAGTGGAAGTATTCCAACATCGCTTGTATATCTGAACAACCTTTCGATTTTGTAAGCATCATATTAATATTTCTTGATATTGTTGATATATGTTTTGTTAACTTATGTTCTTTGCGCTTTTGAAGTAACGTCTCCAACAATTTTCTGGCCGGGCCAATCCCGTCTGACGGTGTTCTTGATCAATTCGAAGCCAATTCGTAAGTTCTAACTTCTCGATTCTTATTTAGAAAATTGTTATATGCATGGGATCAAATAAATCAATAAAAATGATAACTAATGCATTATAGATGGTGAAGATTTTATATTGTCACACAACTAGTTTCATTATCTATCATTTAGTGCTCACTTGTAAATAAAACATTAACTGTTGAATTACATTACATTACATATTATTAATTTGCATTTGATTATGCATTATGGTTTGTACCTCATGCTTTGTAGGTTGTACCTTTGTCTTTTCTTTTTTCTACTTTTAACTCTTAACAGTTTTTCATCTTTTACATTTAACCCCAACACTTTTTCCACTTTCAACTTTGGTCCCATATACTTTTCATCTTTTACAAATTTTTCATTTTACGTTTCGGTCTAAATTTTTTGAGTTAACGCGTCACAACGTGCGTATTTGGTTGAACGTTTTTGCCTCTAGTTTTTTTTTTCGTTTGATGGCCGCATTGTGTTTTACGTTTCAGTCTATTTTTTGCGCATCAACACATCGCAACCAGTGTGCACGGTTCAACGTTTTTACGTCTACTTTTTGTTCACTTTTATTTCTTTAGTTTTACGAGTTTTTTCAGTGTTGGTGATCGCTGGCGGCGACAGGGGCGTTGTTGCTATATGGCACGCTTTTATTAGTTTTGAATATTTTGTAACTTTTCTAAATAATAGTTTGATCAACTTTGATATAAATTATTGAAACATGTAATTTTTTGTCACTCAGTTTTCTTGGAAACCGTGGCTTGTGTGGGACCCATATCAGCCAGTCTTGCAAAAATGATGGAGGTGCAACAGGCTCACATCCTACAGGTGTACTATAAGTTTTTACATAATTTTGCACCATAATTGCTTTCTTATGAATATAATTTTAAAATGTGCGCATTATGCCCACATAATGCGTGATGCGCTGATGCGTTACGTTTACGTGATGCGAGAATATTGCGTCGATTTCACATAATGTGCTCCAGTGCACGCAACATTGTTTGTTTTGGTTTGTTTTCTCTAGATTTTATGAAATGGGTTGAGCTTTCGTCAATAATTAACTCTTATCTTCTTGTTACGCTAACGCTAGTTGTTGTAGTTCAAGTATGTTTTTATAAGTTATGTATAAATAATCTTTTAATATTTTTTTTTATAAAGAGCGCATCGTATTTGTGATGCGCTTGCATCACACATCGCTCATCAGATTTGGACCAAACGCATCGGAGCGCCTCACGCAATTTAAAACCAAGCTTATGATGAATTATGAACTTACATAGCAATTTATAATATTATTCTTTTTGTTTTTTTTTCTTTTTTTACAGGAAGTCAGAGCGTGAAGAAGAATTCCGGACGGTTACTTATCAGTGCTTCCGCTACTGTCGGCGCTCTGCTCTTGGTTGCACTTATGTGTTTCTGGGGTTGCTTCCTTTACAAGAAATTTGGTAAAAATGACGTCAAAGGTCTTGCGGTTGATGTCAGTGGAGGTGAGCTTTCACCGATGCTTCACGGATGGTCCCTGTGGTTTACCAAAATTTTGGATTTGGTCCCTAGCTTTCCAAAAGTACACAAATGGTCCTTATGGTTTGCACTGTATAACGCATTTAGTCTCCCAACTTTTTCCAAAAGTACATGGATGGTCCCTATGGTTTGCAACTTGTAACTCATTTAGTCCCTAACTTGGACATGCTAAAACCTTTAGATTTGTTGGCTGGGGACTAAATGCGTTATAAATTGCAAACCACAGGGTTTTGGAAAGCTAGGGACCAAATCCAAAATTTTGGTATTTATGAATTCAACCATATTCTGTATTTCTGTTATAACGAATTGTTGTTAATTTAGGTGCATCGATTGTGATGTTTCACGGAGACTTACCATATTCTTCAAAAGACATTTTAAAAAAAATGGAACCTTTGAACGAGGAGCATGTGATTGGTGCCGGAGGGTTTGGAACGGTATACAAACTCGCAATGGATGATGGGAACGTATTCGCTTTGAAAAGAATAGTGAAACTGAATGAGGGGTTCGATCGGTTTTTTGAACGGGAGCTTGAAATTCTCGGAAGCATCAAACACAGATATTTAGTGAATTTAAGAGGATATTGCAACTCGCCAACATCGAAATTGTTAATCTATGATTACTTATCGGGTGGCAGTCTAGATGAGGCTCTTCATGGTAATATAATTCATCCCTCTCTCTACCAATGCATCATGTGTATGACATATTATATTATAATATAACTTAAACTGAAAGGTCGGTGCCGACCACCTTTCGGATTTGACAAAAATCACTCCCAACTTTTCTAAATTGACAAAATTCACCCCTCAAATTTCTAATTTGACAAAAACCAACTTTCTAACTTGACAAAAATGACCCTCCTACTTTCTAACTTGACAAAAAAGGCCCCCATACTTTCTAACTTATCTTCAACCCTCTTAACTTTTGACATGTAACCCATTCTACCAATCTACACCCAAACTTTGTGATAATGTTAGAGGTTATCCTTCAACTTTGTGAATGTCACTTTGACCCCCTCAAGTTTCTAAAGTTTCGTGCTTGCCCTAAAGCTAATTTCATACGTTTTTTATTTTTATGGACGTATCGGTATAAATTCGAGTTCGTTTACGCTTTAACGTAATTTTTGTTTGAAAACGAGTCTGGCCAATTATAAAATGTTTTTTAGGTACATTTTGAGCTGGACTACGTTTTGACGTAAATTTTGTTTGAAAAGAAATCGGGTCAAATGTAATACGCTTTGATTCGACGGAATAAATTTGAGTTATCATACGTTTTGACGTAAATTTAGATAGGAAAACGGAATAAATTTGAGTTATGCAACGCGAGGCGGGTAAAAAAATTAGTTTTGTGAGGTTAGGATGTGCGAAAGCACATAAAGCAGATATATATTCTTCCCATCACACAAGTAATTATAAATTATAAATAATAATTAATTATGATGTCATGTGCAGAAAAAGCTGAGCTTTTGGATTGGGATGCTCGGCTAAACATAATAATGGGAGCTGCGAAAGGGCTGGCGTATCTGCATCATGATTGTTCCCCTCGAATCATACACCGAGATATAAAGTCAAGTAACATTTTGCTTGACGGAAATTTTGAGGCTCGGGTTTCAGACTTTGGACTTGCAAAATTGTTAGAAGATGAAGAATCTCACATCACAACCATTGTTGCCGGAACTTTTGGATACTTGGCGCCAGGTAGGATCATAAGTTTTTGTTGCATGTTACATATTCTTTTTCAAACACTTAATTTGTAAAATGAGTAAAATGCCATTTTTGTCCCTGAGGTTTGGCCAGTTTTGCGACTTTCGTCCAAATGTTTGATTTTCCGCATCTGGATCCAAAAGGTTTGAAATCTTGCCATTTTCACCCAGCTCGTTAACTCTATCCATTTCTCTTCGTTAAGTCAAGGGTATTCAGTCTTTTTTGTTAACTTAAAGGGCAATTCAGTCTTTTTCGGGGGTATTTGGTCTTTTTACATGAAGTGAAAAAGACCGAGTTGCCCTTTAAGTAGCAAAATAGACGAAAATACCCCCGACTAAGCGGAAAAAAATGGATGGAGTTAACGAGCCGGATTAAAATGTCAATATTTTAAACCTTTTGGACCCAGATGCAGTAAAACTAACCTTTGGAAGTCGCAAAAGTAGGGACGAAAATGGCATTTTACCCTTGTAAAATAGATGATCGTTCAGAAACGGATTTCTAAGTTGTGTATGTTGCTTATTTTCTTTATTATGTTTGTTGCAGAGTATATGCAGAGTGGTAGAGCAACGGAGAAGACCGATATTTATAGTTTTGGAGTACTTGTGCTTGAAGTTATAAGTGGAAAAAGGCCCACTGATGCATCGTATATCGAGAAGGGTCTTAATATTGTTGGCTGGGTACGTTTTTTTATTTTTATATATTACAAGTTAAATTGTCGCAACCATAAATATAAAGATGCCAAAAACTTCACTTATGCTAAAGTCTTTTGGGATTAATTTTTTTTTTGGAAACAATCATAATGAACATATACATAACCTATGATAATTTTTGTATGGGTCATGTGCAATTTTTTTACCAGTAAATTTTTTTTTGTAAGTAAATAGTATTATAAAATAGAGTAAAATGCCAAAATCGTCCCTGAGGTTTGGGCACTTTTGCCTGTTACATCCAAAATAAGTTTTTTTTTTTTTTTTGTAATTGAACCCTGACGTTTCATTTTTGTTGGCATTTTCATCCAAATCACAAACCCAGGTAAAACGTATCATTAACTCAGGGACGATTTTGGCAATTTACCCTTTTGTTTTTCTGCTTTTAGTTTTGTTAGCTTTCTTTTTTATCTTTGAAGAAAAAACAATAAATGTAATTATGAATATATTATATATTTTATCTTTATTTCAATTAGTTTGTCTTTAATGTTTGATCGCACTCTTAAAAGTTTTTTTTCCTTGCGTAACAAATGAATATTATTTACAATTATATATATTTTTTTAAATTCAGGTTAATTGAACCATTACAACTATGTAACTGTTTTCTTCTATTTTCAGTTGAATTATTTAATAACGGATGATAGGCAACGTGAGATTATCGACGTGAACTGTGCGGGAGTCGAGTCCGCAACCCTAGACGCTGTGCTTTCACTTGCAATACAATGTGTGTCATCAACTCCAGAAGAACGACCCACCATGCACCGTGTGGTTCAAACGCTCGAATCAGAGATCATGACTCCTTGCCCAAGCGACTTCTACGATTCCAGTTCCGATTAGGTACTACTTTCACCACAACAATCAAAACCAGTTTATGTTTTATATTATGCCACCCGCTACACTAGTTGCACAACAAAGAATTTGGCAAGAACAGGGTTAAAAACTTCAAATCGGTCTGCCAATTGCTTGATACTTTATATTCTTTGAGCAGATCATCGGTAAGATTTTGAAGCATCATATTCTACAAGTTTGTTTCTTTTGTGGTATTTATGCTCGATTTTCTTGCCCCTGTGATTATTTTCTTTCTTGCCTTGTTATATTGAGATAACGGGTGGGTCTTGTTGCTGCACCTTTTCGTCACCGAATGTATATTGATGGTAGTTTTAACTTATTTTATGTTGCTTTATATTGTTCATGCAATTTTTGTATCATATGTTTCTTGTTTTGATCGACATTGAGAAGTTTGTCTTCCTATAATGTTCCACGAGTTGTTATTATGTTATCTTTGGTGGTTGTATAGTTTCATGCTTACATGAGTTGATATATTTGTAATATGACTTAAAATGCGTCGAATGAGCATTCTTAGTGTTAGGAGTTTGTAAACGTTTACCCGTTTACCAAATCAACCAAAATAAACATATCATAGTGAAACACCGGTTTGGTTTTTGCTTTTGAGTGCTGATGTATAAACTGGACCGGATATCAAACTGGTCACACTAAAAATTATTGGCTGTACCGATTGTACCAAGTTTAAATACAGGATGATGGCATAACTAATTTAGAAAAATATTTGTATGTTACACAAAATTTTAATAGCATATTATTGTGTTGTTACTGATAAGAATAAAGAGATCTTATTAAATAAAAAACAATTAAAGGACTTTTTTTGTTAAAATTGATCCAACCACTAAATCGGTTCAATCGCCACACAAACTAACCAGCCTAGCTAGTGTTGGGTTAACCTTTGCCAACCGAATTGGTTAGGGGTCAGGTCTTGATTAAATTTCGAGTCTGGAAAACAGTCCATGGCTGTTTGTCTGAACGTCAGGGCCAATAGATGTGTTCGTCTATGCCTTAAATTATTCAAATTTTCTAATCTGAGTTATGTTGTAGAACAGTATGTTGATCTATTCGCTTCAAGTCGATTGTCTCTTGTAATGGGAACATAGCGACCTCGTTCGCTTAAAAATCTGTTTTTTTTTCTTCTACATTATCTTTCCGTGTCTTGTTTGGATCAACCACTTCATTTCCACTACCACTAGTCAAATTCTCCTGAAGATCTCATCCAACTAACCACCTTTTTATTTAAATACTTTTATTTAGTATTTATGTGGTCTTTCATATTTTAAAAGCCAAAACTGTTTCGATGAAAGTAGGAAATAATACGGTTCCAAGATATACATGCTTGTTGCAAGCTTCTTACAATAGCGTTTGAATAAACGCAATGGCTCAATGGCGGACTCACATAGTATGACACTGGCACAGAATGCTTTATAACATCCTATACTTGGTTTATTTATAATTTACATATTCTAATTCGGGTCAAACTGATTCACCAAATATTTTTAAAAGGTAACGCCTATAAAAAGAACCTTGAATCCCTACTTCACCCCACTTTATTCTTCACCTTTTGTTACGGTTCAAGTCTGAGTGATGACCTTTGCTCTCTTCATCTTGATTCCCTACATCGGCGTTTATTTGTATGCGTCTTCAGAGAAAATGTAACCGAAATAAGGCAACATTCAAACCCAAACTTGAAATATTTTATTTATATTAGACTATTAGAGCCGTTTATTCCTTTTTTTCATGAATAACATGTCGCTTGACTCGTCGTTCTCCTTTGTTTTATATATAGCTTCACAGGATTATGATCTGGCTTAAAACTTGATGAGATGCATAGACTCAGGACCGGCAGTTATGGTTAAGAAACGAACCGCCTTCTGTAACCAAAAGGTTGGCCTATGTATGACATCTTCATGCTATCTTTTATAATATTAATTTCAACATGAGTGAACATCAAAGTGATAGAATCACATCATGTATCATGAAAACTAAAACTGCTTACACGTTTATTTATAACATTTTGAAAATATTCAGAGCGGATTGCGAATCCAAATACCGACTGATTTCATGAATTTTAAAGTGCACCATGCCTCACAACATGAGGCATACCATAAATGATGCTATTTACGCGATACAACTTAAAACATGTCTCTAATGAGCATTCTTATCGCAAAGTCTCGGTTGTTACATGAAAAATGAATTGACAACCACCCGTTTCAAATATATATCTCTAAATTTACAAAATCCGAAAGCCTTTCTACAACATGCGAATTAAAATCAAATGAAAAACGTAACTCAATCATTCCCCAAAGAATTGTGACAAGTACAAACATGTTTAGGAACACGCTTGAAATCAGCAAAGAAATAAAAGTAGAGTTTACTTGGTTGCCTGTGCAATTATATTGCTTATTGAATTAGCTTCTTCTTTTGCAGCCTCAACTAAAGAATCCTGCAAAAGGTAAACAAAGGGAAATTTGAAACTTTTTGTTGCAATAGACGTAGTCACGGGTTGATCCCTAACGGGTCAAATAGGCAAAGAGAAAATAGGTCCACGACAGGTTGAAAGTCACCGTAAGTGTACCTATAATGCGTACAACCTACCAAACCATAAATTATTGTAATAATATATATTTTTTAGTCGTATTAACACATTATTTAAAAAAGAATAAAATGTCATTTTCATCCCTCAGGTTTGGCCAGTTTTGCGACTTTCGCCCAAATGCTTGTTTTTCCGCATCTGTATCCAAAAGGTTTTAAATCTTGCCATTTTCCTCTGGCACGCTAACTCCATCCATTTTTCTCCATTAAGTCAGGGGTATTTGTGTCTTTTTACCTATATTATTTTTGTTTTTTATTTAATAAGGGTATTTTAATGCTTGTACATAAAGTGAAAAAGACTGAATTGCCCTTTGAGTTAACAAAAAAGACGGAAATGCCCCTGACTTAACGGAGAACAATGGACAGAGTTAACGAGGCGGATGAAAATGGCAAGATTTCAAACCTTTTGGATCCAAATGCGGAAAAACAAACCTTTGGACAAAAATCGCAAAACTAGCCAAACCTCAGGGACGAAAATGACATTTCACTCTTTACTAAAAGATTTAGAAGTTACTGGCAGATGGTGTCTCATGCCAACCCAGCTCGATTCATTATGCGTTACCCAACTTTCCCATTTTGCCCCTCTAGTGTTACACATATGGAGATTTTACCTGTGCGGAAACTAAACGGGCAACTGTCTTCTTGCTTGATTCCTGAAGTTCGCCTGCTATTAAAATCTCATCCAGCATGTAGTAAGCCTGCGACACATAATACAACAACAAAAAAGTATTAAAAAGATAACCACCTACAAGAGGACTGCAACATTTGATTTCGCAAGTAAAATCCCTTTCGATAAAGTAAGGAATCTTGCGAGCCGATACTGTTAAGTCGGGTAACTTTTGCCATGAAATCCAGAAAAGAAACTGTATCAAGTGGATGAAAGATAAAATCATTTACCTTCTGAAAACTGAAGATCAAGTCCAGCTCACAAACCTGGCGAACAGTAGTTTCAAAAGAGTGTGAATTTCCGTATAGAGTAAAATGCCATTTTCGTCCCTGAGGTTTGGCTAGTTTTGCAACTTTCGTCCAAAGGTTTGTTTTTCCGCATCTGGATCCAAAAGGTTTGAAATCTTGCCATTTTCATCCGGCTCGTTAACCCCGTCCATTTTTCTCCGTTAAGTCAGGGTATTTCCATCCTTTTTGTTAACTTAAAGGGTAAGTCGGTCTATTTCACTTTATGTAAACTCTCTAGAGATGTGTGAAAAAGACCGAATAGCCCTTTAGGTTAGGGTTGTTCATGAGCCGAGCCGAGCCGAGCCAGGCCAAGCTCGGGCTCGGCTCGATTATAAACCGAGCTGGCTCGGCTCGGCTCGGATTTGAAACTGAGCTGAAAATCTAAGCTCGGGCTCGGCTTGGTTTTAAACCGAGCTAGCTCGGCTCGGCTTGGTTTGGCTCGATTTTATAAAAAAAAAAAACTAATATATACCTCTTAAAATTTAATAGCCTAAAATATTATTCAATAATTTAAAAGAATATATTCAAAATAAGTTCAACCTAATACAATTCAAACCAAAATCAAGTTTAACAACGCAAAATAAGTTTTAATTTCAATAAAATACAATATTAGTTCATTAGTATGGTAATCAATCTTCAAATATGACATAAATATCAAATTACAAACCTATATACATGTAAATAATAATTTGTTTTTTTGTAATATATTATAATGTATATAAAATTAAAACTTATTACAAGTAAAATAATTCGAGCTAAACCGAGCCGAGCTACAAAGCGAGCCGAACCGAGCCAGCTCGGCTCGTTACGAGCCGAGCCGAGCTAGGCTCACTTTCTAACCGAGCCGAGCCGGCTCGGCTCACTTTTAAACCGAGCCAAATCGAGCGAGCTTTTTCCGAGCTAAATCCGAGCGAGCACCGAGCCGCGAGCTTTTTGAACAGCCCTACTTTAGGTTAACAAAAAAGACGGAAATACCCCTGACTTAAAGGAGAAAAATGAATGGAGTTAACGAGCCGGATGAAAATGGCAAGATTTCAAACCTTTTGGATCCAGATGTGGAAAAACAAGTCTTAGGACGAAAGTCGCAAAACTGGATCAAGATTTTAGGTACGATTATCAATAGCGTTTTTAAGTTTTGATGGCTCACACTTCCAAAGTAACGATCAAGAATCTCAACGAAATGATGAATGATTTCAAGGATCTCGAGTTCATTGTCATCCTGATTAATGCACATACAAAAGTAGAGGCTGGCATATCTGCAAAACACAATGAATAAGTTTAAAACCAATCACAAAAGACAGACAACACAAGGAGGATCATTAGATAATGAAAACAGAAAGCAAAGTTACCGTTTATAAACAACTTTAAATCCCCTCCACTCGACAAAGTTGCAAAGCTTGGGTCCACGCGTGAGAATCATCCCACTGAGCTCTCGTATTACCTTTTACATAGATATACTCTTAGGTTAACTAAGTGTTTATCATATAAAGTTAACTATAAAGCATTTCATCTGAGTGTAGAATATCGCGTTCTTGATTAGAGTAGCATACCTTACTTCTTTCCTTCTGGGAATAAGGTGAATACCACTTTGTCAGTCTAACCTTTCCTTGCCGGCTTATTAAGAGAACAAAGTGAATCTGCAACAAGAAAAAAAACTGTCAGCCTCACATTTCCATTTATTATTTTATTCTTCTTAGAGGTATTCACGCGCAATTAAGAAAAAAAAATCATTTTCTCTACTAACTGTACACTATGCTTAAGCCTAAGCAGACGAGCACCACTGATAGGCGCATGGTTGCAAACTGCTAACTTTACTATTAAGCCTCTAACTAGCATCCAATAGGTATGCATGGTGATCACATTGAATGTTCTAAGTAAAACAGGGTGATGCACCTAGAGCTTTTTTGACATCAAGAACACTATATGTGTTCTTCAATGGATGTTTCTTTATTGTTTGGTCAGCTGTCCTGTTGACAGGTTTATCTTTCAAAGCTTAGGCTCCTTCTATGTGACCACAAACAAGGCAAATTCTGTTAGGGTCTTTTCCCTATTGTTTTGAGTATTATAAGCTAGGGTGGTCTCAGACTTACGTAGTCTAACTGTCTAACTATGACTGTGATTAATAATAAGTTATGATGCTGCAAACACACGCATCTGGACATTTGAAGAAAATACAGGAAATTCTAAAAGAGCTGATGTAATTGTGCACCCATAGAGGCTAGTATAACTAAAATTTAGATCTTATTTGAGGCATGAATGAACTAAATTAGCAGTGTCTAATGTCTATAGTAGACATATAAATGACAACTTTCAGGCAGGACCCTTCTTCATAAGAATCATAACCAGAGTAACAATCATAAATCCAACTTCCTAACTAAAAACCTGTAAATCCATTAACATTATCATTGTATATGCGGCCTGGCAACTGTTGTCAGACGAAAAAATCAGTCGATAAAACAATATCCATGTAATGTGACCGCTTCGGTAAGTACACATGCTTAATCCTAAAACTCAAACAATGCTCTAGTCTAAAACCTATCTTCCTCAACTCCTTAATAAAGCCTCACTTTGCAACAAAATGAAAGATTTCTTGCTGCCAAATTACAATTTCAGTACACAAAAAAAAACAGTTCAATTTCAGTGCAAAATTTACAATGTCCTCAGGCAACAATAACACAGACAGATCACAATTCCAATACAAAAAAAAAAAAAGAAAAAAAAAAAAGAAATCGGTACAATTTCAGTGCAAAAATTACAATGTCCTCCAGCAGCAATAACACATACAAATCACAATTTCAGTAAAAAAATATATATATCAGTACAATTTCAGTGCAAAATTGACAGCGTCCTCAAGCAACAATAAGGCCAGGGGGTGTGGCTTCGCGCCCCCCGCCACCTTATCAACTTTAGGGCCCTATGGCCCCTACACCACCCCGCCTCTGTTAAAGGGGGCGCTATCCTTGGCTTCCGCCAAAGGAATAGCGGGCGTGAGAGGAAGAAATCAAGGGGCCCCACCTTCATCAACCAATCAGATTTCTTTTATTTATCTTTTTTTTTTAATATAGTTAAAAGGGGCTTTATAAGGGACGTTATTCCACACCGTGTAAGTTAGCGATAAAGCACGCCTAAGTCGCGCTTATGTGGCGTAATAAAGACGGCTTTGGCTTTAAACCACACCCTCTTACAATTCCAGTACAAAAAAAAGTCAGTACAATTTCAGTGCAAAATTTACAATGTCCTCAAACAACAATTACAGAAACAAAATATCATCTCTAAATAAAACCCTAGGTATACGAAAATGATCATACAGATCCTAAATTCCTCATTATATAATAATATTTTGCAATAACGTAATTATCAAAAGGAGAAAGCTGTGAATTCTCACCATTGTTAACACTATACAACAGAAGCTTCCGATCCGATCCGATCCGATCCGATCCGATTCGAATCAATCCGATTTGATGTGATCCGACTGAGAACTGTATTGGCGAACACGAAATCACATGATTTGTAAGACAATCAAAATGCGGAATGCGTATGAATATGCAAATCGAAATGGAATGATAATACTAATGATGAAATGATTGAGGTTATTTCTAGATCTAGTGAGAGAAACTGAACCTTTTAGAGAGAGAAAGTGATGAGTTGGATTTGGTTTGTTAGTCGCCGGTGAAACGGAGAGTAGAAATCCCGGTTTGGTGTATAAACTGAAACTCTGAAAGTGTAAGTTTCATTAACACCCCTAAGCTTTTTAAATGTTTTCATTAATATTGTATTTCGGTTTTAGGTCTGGTTCAATATTTGGAATATTATATTTCGGTTTTAGGTTTTTTTCGGTCTGGTTAAATATTTGGATTGGGTCACATAATAAAAGTATACAGCCAAATCGATTAGAGAATTCTAACATAATAAAAGTACATGATGATATTAAGTCATAGAAAATCTAAATGCGTGTCTTCTATAATGAGAATTCTAACATGTATCTTCGACTTTTGCAAGAATATTTTCTGATTTAAACCACTTTGGGTGTTATTGGTAAGTGACAAATTGCATCTTCTAATTTCTCTTTTTGACTTTCTCAAAGTTTGTCTTGTCGTTTGTAAGATGCACAAACGACATACGTTAAATGCCTTGTTATATAAAAAATCAAAGCATGTGCGTGTTTGCTTGTAAACGCCGCAACAAAAGTTGAAGTTATTAACAAAACAATATTTCAAAATTTAGGCTCTCAGTATGCTAAACTTACCAACCATATTACCTGTTAATCATAACCTTCACATCTATCCTTAGTAAAACTCAATCCACATTACCTTGTTCACGAGTGTTGGGGTAAGTGGTGATGGGTTTATTTTTGTTGACGAGTGTTGGTGTAAGTGGTGATCGGTTTATTTTAGATGGGCTTCTTTAGTTGTGATATCATATTACTTAAAATAATATAATTAAAGAAAACTTACTTAATGTATTTTTATATTATATAAAACTTATAAACCCGTGTATTACACGGATTAAATATATTAGATTGAATAATATCTTAATTTATAAGTGTTACAAACCCGTGTACTACGCACGTTAAATATAAAATAAATATAATTATAAAGTTCTATATAATCCTTATCACACACTTAAAAAGATTTAATAATAGTACAATCTTATTATTGTGCCTTTTAGATTAGTATTAACTAGTGGAATCCCCCGCGCTACGCGGCGGTAATTCGATTGTTATCGGTTTGAAACGTCAAAGCACCGACGATATCGAAAACACCCGAAAGATAAACTAAAAAAATAAAAATAAAGTCATGATGTATCCAAAAAGATATCCATAAGTGTTTTACGTTACCCATAAAAATAAATACCGGTACCAATACCGACATTTTCAGTTGAAATAAGTGTTATTTAGTTGGATTCGGTTCGTTTCGTCATGGTACCGGTACAACACTCGTGTAGGTTACGATACGAAAGAAAACACTCTATTTAGAATACAACTTTATTTTTAGCTAATTTTATACCGGTCTGTCAAGGAAAAAAAGTTATACACAACCACATATTCAGTTTTTTTTTTAAGTTATACACAACCAAGTACTTAGTTTTTTTTTTTAAAGTTATCCAATACAATGTGTTAAAAAATATATATTTAAAAAAATTAAATAGATTAAAAACATATATTAAACAATTAACTGGATCAAATGTTTACTCAAATTTCTCACATGAGTCCAAACAGAAAAAAATGCAACGTCACCTGTAAACAAAAATAAATAAAAGTATTAATATTAGTTTGTTTCAAATTTTCATCCTTCTTTGTCATGACTTCTGACCAGTCACCACCACCCTTTTAAAGGCACATTATAGGCTCAAGTGACATGGCAATTTAAAGGCACAATATAGGCTCAAATGAGATGGCATTAAACTCTTGTGGCTAAAGTAGAAAAACTCTCAAGTTTCCTAGCGCAAACCTATGTTGACAATTGATATATATAATACTATAAGAATGGTTTACTAAAAAAATATTTATTGTATTTCTTTTTACTTTATAATTAGATTTAAAAACAGTGCATTCTAATCTTTAAAAATAAATGTAGGCTGATTCTAAACACACCCCTCCTCCCTCTTGATTATACCCCCCTTGTGAGAGGAAAACTGTCGGTCCCACACGGGCCCCACCTGTAAGTATGTGAGAGGAGGGGGGGTGTAAAAAGTAATTAGAGGGGGTGTAGAAAGTAGCACCCAAAATGTAAGTATAAATTGTAAGGTTGGTGAGAGTGACATGTGACATTAATTGTAATCCTTAGAAGTTAGATTTGAGGGTTGTTTTTTTTAACTTTACCATCTTTAACAATAATTAATAATTAAAATCATATGATTTTAGAAATATATAATGTGTTAAATAATAAGACATGTGGTTAATTTTAATGACATGTGATATTAAAATAAAGTTAATGCATTATTATAATAATGCATGAATAATTAAAATACAACAACATAGATAAACAAACTATCGATTAAAAGAATTTTAATCTTTTTAGTATATATATTAAATATTATAAATTTGCAACATGTTCGCGCATCATGTTGTTGTAACATATGCTTCTGTTGTGTTTCATGTTTTGGTTTTGTACTTTGTGTTGAGTTATGCGTACCTTCATTAGGTTGAGCCACGTCGCAGCCGATGTGTCCCCTTCCCCGTTAAAAACCCTTTTTCTTTCAGATTTCCCTGCATCAATGTGCTTCGCCGTGCCTCCTTTGTTCGGCGCTTTCGTTTCTGGCAGATGAACGGAGCGAAACTGTGGTCATTATTGGGCGAATTTGGGTTCGAAGGTCACTAGGTGGTGTTTGTTCAGCCTTTTACTCGGAGAGAGAACGCGGTAACCTTACAGGTTAGGGGTAGTCGATTACTGTCCGATTCTTATTGCCTGACTTTTTTGTTTTTTTTTTTCATCATAACCCTGTTGCTCGATTAGGGTTCACGAAAGGGCTCTGATGAGTTCGAGGATCTCAGTAATCACTGAAGATCCCACCTTGGCGTGGCAGGGTTGCAGGATGGTATGTGAACACCTGCAACCTCCCCTGCAGCCATGGTGGTTTTCTTATTTCGCAATAAGTGAATGAAAGTTGTTATTTTTTATGTAAACTCAATTCTTGATGATTACGTTGTTTTTGCAAACCCTAATTTTAAGGGGTGCAAGAACCAGTTATTGCAAGAGACTGTTTTGCAGAGTTTTTTGGTTGATCTGTGCCTCAGGATTGGGCCAATGAATGTCATCAGGCAGCCGTTGCCGGAGATTCAAAGGCTATGATGAGAAATCTGAGCCTCCTTATTTTGAAAATTGAAGTTTTGGTACATATTGTGTTAATTTTGGATTTATATTTTGGTATTGACATGCTGCTCATTTTCAGGGGCAGTGATGGTTACCTGAGCCCTCTATATCGTAAAAGTCATGTATGTATATGACGTTTGGTACGATGGCAAGGCCGCAAGGGTTCTTTTGCTTGGCTAACGAACAATGGACATGAGTAGAGCCAAATATCGTAGAAGAGGTATAAACAGAAGTAACACGTGGCTAAAGAAATAAAAGTTCCTCCACAAAATTAACAAAGAAAAGTTGGTACTTGCAGCCATTGTAGATGCTTTTCTTGCTGTATGCCCTCTTTACTGATGATTATTCTCATGTCCGAGTCTTTATGAAATTGTGGTGTTCATTAGAATATATTGGCGTGGTTCTAAAAGTTGTGATGATAACTTTGCTTTTCCATGCGTAAGGTAACCTTGAAGGTGTTGTCAGTGGCCTCTCTTTGATGTTGCAACCGGTTAATGTGCTGCCTTTATTTTTTTGTATATTTTAGACATTTTTATGTTAAAAAAGCCTTTAACAACGTGACCAGCAGAAGACGTTATTCGTACTGTCATATTGGCTTGCCTTCTTATCGAGATTATGTTTGTTTCTACAACGTTGTTCTTGGGGTATGATGCTAACTTCGGTTTTGCATCGGTGTGAGCTTTACTGTTAGCTTGGTGTGGCGATCATGAAGGTGATGTGAGTGTTCCTACTTTGACATCACAACTGGTTACTGTGCCTCTTTCTACCTTCACTTTACTTTTTGGCTTCCCATTTTTTTACGGATGTTTACCAGGTGATTTTCTAATGTTATTGGATATATATCGTTTTTGTTGAATAGGTATTTCGCTTCTTGCAAATTCGTATGTCGTTGAGTGTATAAGGTACAAAACTAGAGTTTGTTACAAGGCTATTGAAGCATCTGAATCGGTTAATGAATTGGAGAGGTAGTTACAGTTTATTCATAATTCTGATTGGTTTAAAAGTTCTATATGGGTTTGGTGTTAATTAGGGTTTTAATTTATCGTTGTATGATTCAAGAAACCGAGATTTTTTGCTTTCGTTGAGTGAGCTGGAAATCTGCAAAAACCTACACAGTGGATTTGACCAATCAATTCTGAGGTAGATTCTATTAGAATTTATCATGTGAATTGTTGAAATTTTACAGTTGTATTGTGTCATGTGAAAGGTTTCGGTTGTAATGATTATTAGTTATAACTCTTCACCAGCCACTAGGGGTGATTCAATCAATTTCTCACTTGGAGGTTATGGAAGATGGGACAATCGGTCTTCTGGATGGAGTGATAAAGATGGGGATTCATAATCTTACATGCAGTCTGGTTTGTTTTTTGAATCAATAGCAATCTATAGTAAGTATATAGTTTGTGAATCATCATAATTCATAAACATTGAGTTATCATTGCTTGGTTGTTTTATCTTCATTTCATTAAAAACTTGCTTTAAACTGACCCACAACTAGACTTTTATTAGAGACCAATGGTGTGGTTTGCTAAGCCGCGAATCGATAGCTACAAATGTTACTTGGATATCCTTGAGACGATGCTGGTTGCACTTGAAGAATCAATTTGGAGAAGAGTCTAGATGAACATGGAAGAAGTAATGCAACAGGTTTATTTTATCATCAACCATTTTGTTTTAAGTAAATATGTTTATTTATAAATTATAGTCATGGGGTGGCGTGTTGTTATAGGGTTGTGCGTGTCTTGAATGGGGGATGTCTTTATCGAGCATGGGGAGACCGGTTTCTTATGAGCGAGCAGTGGCATGTAAGGTGGTTAATGAAGAACAAAATGCTCACTGCATCTGCCATATATTAATTAACTGTTCATTTACTTGATCTTCACAAGTCACATGAAAACTTTTGGATACAAATGTATCTCATTTTACCATGATTTCATTAAAAACAATATTAGTCTCAAAACTTTTGGATACCTTTGGATACAAATGTCTCTACTCCGCCACCGCAACGCGTGGCGGGTAAAAATTCTAGTTCATATTAAATACAAACATATTAAAAAAAATATAATGACCCTTTATCGTATGTTATGGAGGTAAAGATAAGCTTGATCTCTGATATGTAAAATTGGTATATTTAAGAGATAAAAGTAACTCTTGTATGTTTATATAATTAACTAGGTTATTGTCTCGTGTGATACACAGGGTGAATAATAATTATAATGTGAAATAAAAAAATATGTTCATAATATGATCCAAGTATATATAATATAGAATAATATGCAGACCAAATACGAAATAAATATTGAAGTTTGTATAGTCATTCATAATAATATGATCTGTTATTTGTTTTAGGATTTGTCATAGGAACTTAAAATTTTGTACCACTACTAATATTTACTGTGACATTTTCTTGTTCAAAGGTAACGTGTCTGATTTTATTTGATAATAGATTATTCTGACGGGTTAATGTTGGCATAATATTATATTTTCTACCATCCAAATATAGTTTTCTCACTTTCGTTATCATTAACACTAATATAAGGTATGCTCGTATTCAAAGCTATAAACCAATATGAATTGTACGAAATAATTACTTTTATCACAATTAGTAAGGAAACCAATAAAAACTATTGATAATGTAATATGTCCCATACCATTTGAAAGGCCTGAAAAAGGACTTCTAGACAGATAAAAGTAATGTAAATGAATAGACGAAAATTGAATCAATAAAACCAATTAGCTATAGTTGAGAAAATACTATGTATAGTGTAATACTTTACATGTACAACTGAACCAATGAAACATATATATAAGTGAAAAAATAAAAATAAAGACATGAGACACCATACGACAACTAAGTAAATCTAAATTAAAAAAAAAAGTTATGACATTCCGAATGTGAAGATACCTTTCACAGACCTCTACATCTTAGTTACAATAGGAAAAAATATGTATGTTAAGAGTTTACCTTGTTTTAAAACACATATATCTAACTTATTTAAAAATACATGATGTTTTCTATGTGACTTAGATAATATGCATATTATTTATTTGACATGGTAAACTTATCTAAAAAAACATGATGTTTTCTATGTGACATAGATAATATGCATAGCATATGAAGAATAAAAAAACATACCTAGTATCTATATATATAATAAAGCAAACCATTGGGGGACACATGTCACCCTATGGTTGATGCCAAATAAGCAGCCATGTCATCATACACTTGGCACATCTCATAGTTGAGAATTGAATCTTGCTTCTCATTTACGCTATACTCTCTCTCTCTCCTCTCAAAACCCTAATTCGAACTCTCTCTCTTCTCTTCTCTGGCGAACACGACGACTAAACAAGAGCCAATAATTTTGATCAAGAATCAACGGATTTGAAGACAAATCATATACGGTACTCTCTAATTCGAGTATTTCATGATCGATTATAGATTTTAATTAGGGCTAATTTTGCAGGAAATCAAATCCTCAAGATCAAATCGACGATTTAGTGAAGAGGTATAATCAATCTTCATCGACGGTATTGATTCGTGATTCCGATATCCCCATCTTTTACATACGATTTCGTTTTCTTTTATCCGATGTTTCAGATTCAATGGTTTTGTTAGATTCTTTGTTTGTTAGATTATGGTACGCGATTGATGTTATTGTGGTATTGATTCGTGATTTCGTGGTTTTGATTTCATTAGATTCATGTGTTAATTTGGGGGAAAATGAAGTGGTGTGTATGATTTGATTTGAGTTTTTGAGTGAAATCAGAAATGTAATGTGAGTTTTGTTTATGAATTGGTGATTTTTTTTTTTTTTTTTTGTGATTTGATTAGAGTTTTTGAGTGAAATCTGAAATATGAAAGTGACTTTTTAGTCGGTTACGGTTGCATGAATTTGTGGTTAATCATCCACTGTTCGTGAAGTTTGGTAATGTGGTGATGATCACGAAGGCGAACCTCGTGACGTACCGTGGACCGACTATGGTGGCGAATACGCTTCACGCGGCGGCGATGTTGTTGAGAGATGGTGGAGATTGGGACTGGTTTATTAATTTGAGTGCTTCTGATTATCCACTGGTCACTCAAGACGGTTAGTTTGTTATTCTGTCATTATTTTGTTTTGAATGTTTGTAATTCAGTTATTCTGTTATGAATGTTTGTTATTCAGAATATTTTTGTGTTTGTTTCAGATCTGATTTATGTGTTCTCTTCGTTACCGAGGGATGTTAATTTTATTGATCATACGAGTAATATTGGATGGAAAGAGTAAGATCTTGTGGTTCAAATTGTGAGATATAGATACTTGCTAGAGTACTGTAATATATAATTTAATGTTACATGTGTTATTTAGGTTTCAAAGAGCGAAGCCTATGATTGTGGATCTTGGGTTGTATATGAGTGAAGAGTGATGTGTTTTGGATTACACAGAGGAGGAGTGTGCCAACAGTTTTTAAATTGTTTACAGGTTTTTGTTATGGCATCCTTTTTTATACAGAGAGTTATTTAGGTTATATTTGTTAGTAATTATAGGATTGCCTTTAAATATTGTGATATGGACATATAGGTAATTAGGTATGGGGTAATGGTACTACCAGATTATTCAATTTTGGATGTGAAATATGTTGAAATTGAAAAAAGTTTAAATTTTTTTCGAATGTTTATCTATGAGAACTTTATGGGCACTTCGACATGTGCTTTTACTTGATTTAGCTGAGCATTGGTCATTTCTCGTGTTTCAGCTGTTCCTTTTTGTAACTTCCATTCCCAGGCCCGGCACAGGTTGTACCACCAATAACATCACACAAAGAGTTAGTTTTTTAGAGATCTAGATAAATATTTCCATTCCATGCGTTTTGATTAAACCAAAACGTTTTTTATTTTGGTTTCAATTTTTCACGCCACAAAACCCATGTGATACTATGTTCGAATATGATGGTTTAATTTCAGTTTAATGATATCAATTGTACGATTATATTTTTTCTTCGTTTTATTCTGAATTTTGGCTTCAAGGATGCGACTAGAAACAGGGGTCCGATACTTTGTTTTGATTTTAATTTCGGTTTGATCATTCTATGGGTCGATAATGATGGGATTTGTATTGTTAAGACGTTTCGGTGACGGCTATAAAGGCTGTGTCACTGTCAATTGATATGCAAATATTTACCACCCAAGTGTCCTTTTTGACGATTAATAAACAAATGTAGAGACATGATGGTTCCATGGATGGTAAAACACACACACTTCATATTGATTCATTTAGTCCTGTCCATTCGTTAGCATGGCGTGACTGTTCCGTGACTGTTTGGTAGCATGTGGTGTCTTTTTAGTTTTTGTAGTATTATTATATATAATATATGATAATTAAGCAAAAGGGTGTGTATGTGTGGTTTTTTAAAAGTCACAACTTTTCATTCTAGAGAGACAACCACAGTTGCTTTTTGTATGGTTATATAATTTGGGTTTTGGTTTTGATTAGGGTCCTGCTTATCACACTCACTGTGGTTCCAAAAATATATGTTTTGCTTTCGTTTCTGATTTAGACGTTTTTGTTTGCTTCTCAACTGCAGTTTTGGTTCGCTGTTGAAATTAGATACTATGCTTTATTTATTCTTAAATTTTAATGTTTTTTACATATAACATCTATGTGTTTTTTACTTAATAACTGAGTTATTAATCATTAAAGTCTTGAGACAGGTTAGAATTATGCTCAAGGTGTATTTCGGTTAGAGTGTTTGACAATGGGAATGTAATGTAAGTTTTGCTTAACGTTTGTTATATGTTAGATATTTGAACATACAACTTTTATATTCGAAGTATATATAGATCATAGATATTGATTTTTTCATTTTTAGAATGTTCATACCTATATATCATCGACACAATTACAACCGATGTACACCTTACTTGAAAAAGAGTCGAATGAGTACTTTAGAATGAGATCGTACAGCATTGTTTGTTGATTTCCGGACTACCTGGCTTATAAATAAACTAATTGATTTTTTAATATTAACGTGTATTTTATCAGGTTGCAAAGCTAGAGGATTTGATTACAGGTGCCATTTCAAGGTATATTGATGTTTATCTTCTAAAGCAATTTAACCGAACCAAGCCAAACAGAAAGAGTTAAAAGATATTCTGTTGAGGTACAACTACATTTTATATCGTACGCTACAACGATAGTCAGTGAAATATTGGTATCGTGACACGAGTAGCTATATGATTGTTTTTATTCTAATATTACAGATAAGCACATAAGATTGTGTTTACGGATCAAACCAGCAAAACAGCCGGGTAAGCCATCATGCCGGTTCAAAGTAGGTTCGGCTAAGATTGGTTGTATGTCAGAATGGATTGATTAAAAAAGTTTTATTTTTGGTTTGGGTCATAACGGGTCGATTAAAAAAGTTTTATTTTTGTTTGGATCAAAACGAATCGCTTTGAAAAAGGCATGGCTCTTAGATCTTAGAAGGTGCAAAAGTCTATCTCAATAATGTTCATTAATCACTATCATTGAATAACTTCAATGTTAATTTTAATCTAAATAGTACTTTTACTTTTGGTCACCAAAATGCTCGTGTTTAACTATTTGGTACCCAATTAACTCGGGAATAGTACTTATAGCCACCGGCTAGAAACCTGTTGTGTATATAAATTGGATGAAGAATAAAGTCCATTGCTGTAAAAAAAGGTCAAATAGCCGTTGTTCTTAAATTGGGTCAATTAAATTATAAAATAAGATAAATTGGGTGGTCAAGCAGGTTGGGGAATGGGTCAATGCAGTTTCAGGTTGAAACGGTGTGGGTCGGGTAAACATTTTGAATAAAAACTATGTTAGTACATTATAAATAAAAGGATTTAGGGGGCTGTAACATTAAGAGTAGACTTTGGGCAATATATGTGATGCAACCTGTTCGACCCAAATGACCCGTTTCCTGTCTCATCAGCTTTTTTTGGTTTGTTAGGGATAAATTATAACCTACATGGACCCATTTGTTAGTAGTGGGTTGATTTGCCACCTCGATTTTACATGCTTTAATTTACTGAAACATGCACAAAATGGTATGACAAGATTTTTGACAATATAGTTGGTTTTATGTTGATGCAAAGGTGCCAGTTGGTTATGCTTTGCTGGAAATTGTTGAAGGATCCGATATGAAACCATCAGACATGAATTGTGAGTTCAGTTCACAAAAAAAAACCACCCTTCATATAAAATTTGAACCAAAGTATCTCACCTCAATGGATTGGTTTTGGCTCAATCAATGGATCATCTAAAAAACCACCCTTCATATAAAATATCTAGCTGAACATCGAGCCAAAACCATGCAACATGCTAAAAATCGAGCTGTGCAGGAGGAAATTTATCGTTCTTAGGTGACTCGTGCTTCTAGCGAAGATAATACGCAAGTTGTTGAACGAATTTTAAAGCTTAACTTGGAAAAGGCTAAGCTTCTTGGCTAAAGTAGGTTTAAAATTTTGTTTATTGGTTGTTCTTTCTATCTAGCCATCTTATTTATTTAAAGGCAAGCGGTATTTTTGATGACCTACTGTATAGTATGGAAGGGATGAAACAAATTGATTTTCTCCGGTAAAGAGTGTAGTTGGATCAGATGTTGGGCGAGATTAAAGTGACTGCATTTAACTGGTCAAAAATTGAGTCAAGTAAAGTGCCATCGAATGGGAGAGCTAGAGATATTTCAACTTTTCCTAATGTTTTTGTTCTGATGTACTGGGTGTGGAGTTGTTACAGTATGAGGTTTGAGTGTATGTTTGTTGTTAGTCACTGGCTAGAAACATTATGTGTACAATTTTTGGTGATTGAATAAAATACTTGCTTGGCCAAAAAAAGCCAGCTTCTTTATTTGATTGGGTTGGGTTGGGTTGGGTTGCTGGTTGAATTATAATTAGTTAAGTATAGCAACAAAGATGGCTACTTTTAGTAAAGCTCAAGAGTGCTTCCTAAAACTTAAATAGGAAAGATGAAGAGCTTCATGTATGTTTATTGTTTTTTATATAGCATATTGCTTTGTACCTGTACCATACGCGTATATATATGTACGTGTAGTATGAGTGGTGCTTTTAGTAGGAAGTATATACTAACTTTCAAAAGCTGTACATAAATAAAAGTCAAGGACAATCTCTATCAACGGTTGGATTATATTTGAAATATCCAGTTTTCTCACATGGTCAGCTTTATGTTGCGTTATCAAGAGTTAAAAGCAGAGGCGGTGTGAAGTTGCTTATACTAGACAAAGATGGGAATGTAACGAGTAAAACAACAAATGTAGTCTACAAGGAATTTTTTCCGGCATTTGAATAGTTTTTTGTTTTTTTCTTCCAATGTATGCGTTTGTACAAAATATTATATTTCAAAGTAAATAATATGGTTTTGGATGAACCTGCGCATCGCGCGGGCATTAACCTAGTTTAGAATGAAGTGGAGTTTAATTCTAAATATTTGATGTAATATATTGAATATTAAATAATGATTTTTTATATTCTTGACAAAACTTTAATTATCACAAAAATCTAATTTAATTGTAGAAGGGAAAGTAAAACTTACAAAATTGATTAAATGGTTATTAATTTTATGGGTTTTTGTTTAATAATTTCAAATCAAAATTAAATCCATAAATTATAGATTAGATTTAAAACACATTTTAGACTTTAGATTTACAATCAAAATGAAATTCTAATATAATATTTAAATCTTTTTAATTTAAAATTTAAAATTTATCAATAAATTATTGATGTCCTCATTGAATGACATGTGTCTCAAATCAGGTTTCTTTTATTATATAGTACTAGCGGTAAGACCCATCTGCAAACACGTGTCGTTTCTTAGAAAACAATGCATAACAAATATAAACGATGAGTATAATTATATTTATATAGACTTATAAATAAAATAAATAAATAAGTCAGTCGGTAAATACTTAAAGTTTAGAGTATAAAAACTTAAAGTCTAAATTGTGCTGAGTCTTGTTTTTCTTCCATAAATGTCTGAAAAACCATTTTGATGATGTATTCTTCTTGAGTCTTGTCTTCTTTTGTTAATTCATCCATCTGCTTTTATTTCCTTCTTTGATAAAGGATGCTAGCATGTGGAGCAGTGGGTCTCCTGATTGGCAATTTTTGTTGTTTGACTGGAACCACTGCTTCCGGATAATCAGGCTTTTTAGGAGCAGTGAGATCTCTCTTCCTTAACTCTTCCAAATTTTTGTAGGTAGCTAATACCTTTTCTTCTCTCCACCTTGTAACCTGGTTTCTTGACCCATAATCAGCAGTTTTCAGCTCTTCTTTCATTCTTTTCAGTTTCAAGGTCCCTTCTGGTACATTTTTCTTGTAATTGGCCCAAACTGGAGGAGTTTGCTTTACCTTGTCTTGAATCATCTTTTGAATTCTGGCTGTCTCCTCTTGCAGTTCACTGATGGTCCATTCTTTGTATTGATACTTTTCTGCCCTGTACTTCTTGTATGCCATTATGTATTTAAGATAGTCATTTCTCATGCTTTCATCATCTTTTTCTGATAATTTCTGACAAAGGACTTTTGAGAACTGCTCTAAAGTTCTAACTTTGGTGAGTAGGTATTGATAATTTCTTTGAATCTCTTTGTCAGACTTTCCCTCTGTATCTCTTTTAGATACATCCTCTGCTTGTTGGGCCTTTATTTTGAGATATTCTTCTATATTTCTTGGCAAAGGATAACCTTGAACAGATGGGAGTTTCCTCTTTTCAGGATCATCTTCAGAGTAGAAGGATTTGATTTCCTCCCTGACTGTTGGAAGATCTAGAGGATATTGTACTCCTGCAGGGTCAATGGCAGTGTTTTGATTGAAGGGTTGAACTGAAGATAATGGAACAGGGTTTGGAATGGTGACAAGGGACAGTGGTTGTGTAGATGTTAGAGTTGGGGAAGTGTCATCTTCCAGTACAATGTTTGTTATCTTTCTCCTTTTGTGCTTTGGAGAAGTTGGTGGTGTATTTGTGGGTTGAGTGGCAGTGATTGAAGTAGTTGGTATCTGACTAACAGCTGTTGAAACAACTGGTGTTTCAACCACTGTGGTCACTACAACAGTTGATGTGTCAACTGTTGTTTTCTGCTTTTTGGCAGCTTGTTTTTGTGGTGGTGATATTGTTTTTGGTATGGCAGTGGATTGAGTGTGGGTTGACGTAGTAGTGATGGCAGTTGTTGAGATAACATTTTTTGAAACAACTGAAGTACCAACAACTGTTGATACAACATGTGTTTTAACATCTGTTGGCATGGAGGTTTGATGAGAGGAACTTTTGGGGATTTGAGGAGTTTGTTTGGTGGTTTTGGAAGGTATGGTTTTGGGTTGGCTTACTTTTCTGGTAGGTTGACTTGTTTTAGGTTTAGAAGTACCCTGCTCTTCTTTTTCCATCAAAACTTTCTTCTCCTCCTCAAACCTTTTAGACCCTTTCATGTTTGCCTTTAATGCAGCAAATGCATTTTGAGTCTCGTCAACCTTTTTGGAACCATCTGGCCTTGGGATTCTACCACAAGTTTGGACATTCGATCTGGTGGCATGTATAAACCATCTTCTTTTCCCTTCTTCCCTTTAGTTTTCTCCCCCTTTTTGACATCATCAGGATTTTCAACATAGATGATTGAAGGAGGAGCAGTGCCAGTAGTTTAAAGCAGATGAGCTTTAATGGCTTTGATATCTGCTTGAGTATCTTTGTACCTAGCTTCCATGACATTTCTGACCATTTGAAGTTGAACTTCATGCTGTTGATCTGCATATTGTCTTTGTTTGTGAAACTGAGGTTGAACAGATGCCATAGCTCAGCAGCGGATGGAGCAGATGTTGCGGATGGTGCAGCAGTGGGTGTAGCCTTTTGAGCTTGTAACAACTGTTGCAGCATAGTTTTGATTTCTGCAACAGATGTGTCAAGTTTATCAACCCTCTCCGTCAATTCTTTGCAGTTTAAACCATCACCCAAGTTAATGGGATCATCTGATTTCCCACCAGTGGTGGTTGTATCAGTGGTTGACTTAGGAAAAGTTTCCCAAAAATCATCCACTGATGCCCCTTGTTCTCGGTACTGGGGACTTCTTTCTTCAGCAGAGCTTACCATTTTAAGGTCACCAGTGTATAATGGAAACACACCAGTGGACGCTATGGTTCCCAAAGAAGAAATTGCCTTCAAGGGAGTCTCACTAATGAAACTACTGTCCAGGTGTAAACCAGTGGGTTCAACACCAGTAGTAGCTGCTCCACTTAAACTACTGACAGGAATTACTTGTAATTCATGCAGTGTAGCCTCCTCAACTGTTGGTGGGTTAACAGAGATAGAGACACCAGACTCAGTCACTTGTTGTGGTATATTCTCATTGACAGGTGATTGAGAAGAACTGATTTTTATCTGAGCTATATCAAGTGCATCCAACAGAGGTATCATTGATTGTGGTATCCCCGTTGATACAACCTGATCCTTTTGAGAGGATGCAGGAGGAGTTTTAGGCTCAGGTTGAGATCTTTCTTCCATTTGTTGTGAGGAAGTAGCAGTAGTGGTTTCAGGTGACTTTTGTGTTGTCACGGGTGTTACCTCTGGGATCTCGTCTTCCAGAGTCACCTTTTTGGTGGGTTTGGGGGGCTTTTGGATAGTTTTCTTTTTGGTCTTTTTGATGATTTTTTGGTGTGGGTTTCACAAATGGGGTTGTGCTTCTGTGATCACCAGGAGCAGTGGGCTCAACAGCAGGGGCCTGAGGAGCAGTTGTTGCTGCTAAATTCTGCTCAGGTACCTCTGTTTGGGTTTTTGAAGGTTTTGACAGCCTTGTGAATGTTTCAGAAGTTAGACTGTGTATTTGAATAGGATTTCCTTGGATAAGCACATGTGCATTATCCTTTGAAAATTTCTTTTGAAGATAAAAACTTAAAAACCTTGGAAACAATAAAAATGATTTTTTATTAACATTCTTAACCATATCATTGAAAATTTCCTGAGAGGAGTTAAAATTTTCTTCAGCCATGATAGCATAGCCCGATATTGAATTTTCATTGGTATTTCATTAAAAGCTGTTGTTTTATTTGACACACACATCAGGAGGGTATGGAATAAAAACCTCGGAGCAGGTGGAAAACTGCCCTTTTCTAAAGTATCATTTTTCATTTCTTCTTCATACCCTCTCTCAATGAAATCAGTTTGGTACTCTATTTTTGGGAAAGAGCTTTTACCTGTAAGATCATTGATTTCAAAAACCTCTGAAATGGTTTGAGGTGTGATGACCACTGGAATTCCCCTTATTGATGAAGTAATAACTAAGGTCTTTTTGTCCCTAGTTTCAAGCTTTGCATTTTTCTAGAACTCTCGTTGGGTATCCAGGTAGATGGCTTCATTGCAGATCAACAAAGTTTTGTACTTTGAAGATGAAAGTGCATCAATCACGGAATGAAAACCTGTGTTTTTACTTGTTTTTGCAAGTGTACACACGTAGTTATGATGGGTTTTGAATGGAAGATCCATGATAAATCAAAGGTAGTTAAGAACGAAGGAAGAAGATGAGTGATTTGAGAGAATTTGGTGAAAACTGCTTTTAAAAGGAATTTTGAATTCGACTCGACAGTCAAAACCCTGTTTGGGGTTTTGATCAGGGTTTTATAGGTGGAAAAAGTGAATGCTGACGTGGCAGCGGTTACAAAAGATCTGACGGCTAAGTACTGTCCACGTGACAACCTCTGATGAATAATGGATGACAGTTGTTTGGAAACCACTGATGAATCAATATCAGTAGTTTACAGTGATGAAAATGAAAACAGTAGCTGACTATAACTATCAGTGGATAGCCTATCAGTGGATTAAAACACTGAGCTTTAACAACAGTCATTATATAAACAGTAGTTCAAGCATGTTCCTTCTCCAAAAAAACTATATTTTAACCCAACAGTCGTTTCAATCCCCTTCAACCTCCACAAAACACTATTTTAACCCAACAGTGGTTTTAAACCACCATTTTAACCAAACAGCGGTTTCAACCACAGTTTTCTTAACAGTAGTTCCAAACATCTGTTTTCATCCATCTATTGAACCAAAGTCAACAAATGTATCAACCACTGTTTTATTTTTAAACATCTGTTCCTAATAAGAGAGCTTTGATCATTTAAACATACCTTTGCCAATATTACAAGCTTTTACACTCTCAAACCTAAATATTTATTTACTTAATTTAAATAACAAACATGGTTAATAATTTTAACACAACTAATTATATAAAAACTACAAGTGTCAAACAGAGGTAACTATATAATAAACAAAGTTCAAAATAGCAAACAGCAATCAATAGAATACAGCATACTAATTCCAAATCAATGGGCGAAACAGCATACAAAGTTCATCCATCTGTTGACCCAAGTCAACAGATGTATTAACCACTGTTTTATTTTGAAACATCTGTTCCCAATAACAGAGCTTTGATCATTTAAACAGATCTTTGCCAATATTACAAGTTTTACACTCTCAAACATAAATATTCATTTACTTAATTTAAATAACAAACATGATTAATAATTTTAACACAACTAATTATATAAAAAATACAATTGTCAAAACAGCAAATAGCATTCAATAAAATACAGGATCCTAATTCTTAATCAGTTGGTGAAACAGTAGTCTCGATAAGTAAAGCTCCTTTCGGACCATTGTAGTTATCAACATGTTGGAGGTATTTCAGAAGTTCGTTGCTCAGATCAACTTCAATCATATCCCCCCAGATGCTTGTTATCAGCCACTTGTTGTCTTCAATTATATTAGTCCTTCGGCGCCTATCTACATAATCAACTACACGAGGATTATTGAAAACAAACACCTTCATCCAGCCTTCTTCTTCATATCTGAGCAAATCAGCAGTTAGCTCAGCAGACTTTCCAATAACAATCAAATGCAGCCTCTTTGCGATGGTCAAAAAATGCCCTTGGCAAGGATTGACTACAATACTCTTTGGAAAATGAAGCATTCTGAAAGTCTTACTCAGAACATCAAAAGCAACGATGTTCCTCTCACCTAGTGGATACCAATAATTTGAAACCATAAAATATATGGTTTTATCAGCATAAACTCCTGTAGACCATGAATAACCACTTGAACCATAATTGTTTACGCTACCGAAATTTATTGTTCTCCATAACTCACGACGTCGTGAGTAAACACGAGCAGCAATTACATTACGGTAACATCTGATGTTCAGCACTTTCAGATCATTGAACTGATCAAAATAAATTCCACCAGTATCAGAGTTTCGATCATGATTGTAATTGAAGTAGTCATCACACAAAACCTTATAGCGCCTGGTAGTTGGATTCCAAAGAATCAACTGACAGCAAATCGCTTCATTGCAGACTAACAACAAACCATTAAATGATGATAGAATACGTAAGAAGCTAGGGTGGACATTGTTAGGAAAACTTAAGGTTTTGCTTCTAACAACATCCAAATTACCAGCAACTACGTCGTCAACGACAATTGACGTGTCTTTAAAGGAGAGTAGTTTCTTTTGTACTGAATCTCCACTTCGGAGAGCATGTATCATCTGAAATCCATGACTTGACAATTCCCTATAAAAATTCTTGGAAAGACATTTGAAACGGCCAATATCTTCTGTAGAGAGCCTTGTGAAAATCTAGTAAACAATCACTTGAAACCCAGATTTTTCCATTTTGCAGTGAACCAATGCGTCTTTGAAAGTAAAAGAAATTGTAATGATATTGATAAACAAAAAACTTTTGAAGATGATTGAGTAGATGGATGAAAACGGTAATGATCAAAACCTCTGCCCAATGTATTTTATATACCCAATGAAGGCGGTTATGACTAAATACATCGTCAGACGAAAGAATATGATGTGACAGTCGTTAGGCTTTTAATACATTTCCATGGGAAAAATATAAAATTAAGCACGTTATTATAATTACAATTAACCTCTTCATTTACCTATAAGACGCCTTTACCATAAGACAGAACTGATTGAGTAACGTGTATTAATTGCAAAGTACATATCCCCAGGCATTTTGAATTTGAAATTACCGGTAATTTCAAAACCAGTGCTATGGTATATGTTTGCCAAAGGAAACATCTGCTAAGTTATACTTTCTTGGCTATGGGCAGTTGTGACAACCCGAACTTTCAAGGTTAGCCTTGTTTAGTCAAATTTCGCTACTACTCATGTTCTACTCTGCGTCGTCATCATGTCTACGTTCCGTAAACCTGTTGAACTAGTTTAATTATATTTAATAATTATGATTAAATGGTGTTGCTAACTAGTAGATGATAAACGTTTGGATTTAGTGTATATATATATATTCACAATCATGTGATTGCAAAATTTACCGACCCAATTTAATATAGTATTGGTCCACTAATTTGAATCGGTCCAATAAGCTTATAATCTGATTAATACATTATCAGTCCACTACGAGCCCACCTCCCCTCTTTCTTATTTGCGTACAATCTGATGCGTACAATCTGATTAGGTTCTCACAACCTCTTGCAAACCCTACTCCCCCCCATCTTCTACGCACATCAGTAGATACCCCCCCTTGTATTGCGACGGCACTAGGACCCCCTCTCATCATCATCGAAGTATCACCTTTTGCGGTCAAATTCTTGGTTAGTGGATTCTTGTTTATGTTGACTTTTAATTAGTAATTGTACTTACGTGAAATTGTTATTAATGAAACTATATCCATGCTTTGTAAATTATATGGTCACATGATACTAAAGTAAACTATTTCCTTGAATGATGAACCGTAATTAGACTTGTTTGTTCATAAGAATCACTGATGGATCTTGGTTAAGTCTAAGATAATAATTGATGATAGAATGATTGAATATGTTGTGATGAATGTTACTGTAATGATCATGCATAATCTGAAATCAATAGGATTTAGGGGTGTATAGTGGGCAGAGGTATACATGATATGTTTGTGCAATGTATGGGGATGGGTAGCATGGTTGGGCCGAACCAAACTTAAACCGCAGGTTCTGGTCGGGCCGCACATGATCTGGGTTTCGTGGGCCGGGCTATATCTTAAGGATCATGCTAGGTAATTGCTACTCATACACCTAAAAAGTTTGTAAAGTCTATAACTCAAATTATGCAAAGAAATTAACAACAGTATATGGGTACTTAATTCATAAATGTGAACATGGAGGTTGTTGGTTGAGTGGGCCGAGACTTAAACATATATGAACTTGAATAACAGTGTGATGTATATGCATACATGTTAGTGGGCCGGGATAATTTTTGGTGCCTTAGCTGGGCTTTGTAAAGAATTAAACATGGGCTTCAACGGGTTGTTTAGTGAGGCGGGAACTAAGTGGGCCGCACACCTCCTAACGATGTCAATTTGGGCCGATATTAAGTGGGCTGCGGGTTAGGTGTTTGGGCTGGGTTTTATGTGGTTTTGATGCAAGGTCTTTATAACCAAAGTGATCATAAGATGTTATGAGTTATTGTTCTTATGTGCGTATATAACCTTGATCAACAAAGTGCTGATTGTGTATGTTTGCATGATTAATTATTACTATTTGAATAGTATCATGTGTATGATATGATATGTGAATAACAAACGAATCGGTCGGATGATGTATTGATACATGAACATGATATGGAAAAATAGTTAAAGGATTCGGATGAACCAATGCGTGGGTACTTACATGTGAACTAAATTACTTGTGATAATGCATGAGATGAACTGGTATTGTGGTTGTGAGTAGGACCAGATACTTGCTAGGATTTGCGTAATGATATATGTTCTACTTATTTGCAATCTGTGTATTGAATGCAAAGAAAACATGTGTTATGTGAGCACGAAACTAACTAATTTGGTAACCACAATAGGGGTTAATTGACCAACTGGGAACACATACTGTAATCTTACCGAGCAAACCAAAGGTGAGTTCATCTCTCTTGAGCATGCGTCCCGGTGGTTGGGACAGTCATTGGGTATCCCTGAGAGGGATAGGTTTTTGGGTAAATCAATTGGGTATTCCTGAGAGGAATACGTCTTGTTATAAATCGGTAATGTTGGATAATATACTCATCCTATCACCTTTAAAGTCCCTCCGTGTTGTTTGGTTACCTGAGAGGTAACATGGTATTAGTTGGTATTAGTTGGTAGCGCTACTTAGGTTTGGCAACCTCACCCCGTACCTGGGAGGACGGGTGTTGAACCAATGACCTAGTCATGACCAATGCTTTGATAGGAGCATTGAAGAAAGGGCAATGCAAATCAGAAGCCGTCTTGTATTCGGGATATTATCAACATTAAATTCAATGGATTAACTAAACACTTGGTAACCAACGTTTTCGTAAATCTATGAACTTACCAGCGTTGTCTGATACACTTGTTGCATGCTCGCAGGTCGTTAGATATCTTGGATTTGGGAACTTGCTGTCTGGAGTAGCTGGAGTGGTCATGGGTCGACTGGAGGGATTCATGTGATTGATTTCTTGATACTATACATTGGTTTTGAAACTGTTTAACTTTGGTTTATCATTTGCTTCCGCTGAACATGTTGGTTTTCATTTAAACTTGTTGATGGTATTTTCATTAATAATTGAGGATTTTATTTATAAACTTGTATGGGTTCAATGTAATTAGTGGCTCGTTATTGGTACGTCACACGCCTAGCAGGGACATTCCCTAGGTGGTATTTTGGGGGTGTGACAGTTTGGTATCAGAGCCACTGGTTATAGTGAACTTGGTTTTAAAACGTTTTTGTAAAACCAGACTATAACCGAACAGTTCCGAATACGTGAATACGACCATGACACTCAGCTCCAGACTGCAAGGTTCGTCTCGCGTATACTCATTGTACTGCATAACTAGTGAACACTTACATATGATATTGCATGTGATTGCACGTTTAGCACAATAGTATGAATTCATGTATTACTTGCATATGTTATGTGACTGATAGGGTGGTATTTCCCTAAACATTCATGACTTACGTTTCGTGATGCTCTTTGTTTGCTACTCGAGGTTGAGGAACCATTTGACATGAGTTAGGAGGAGCTGAGATGAGCATGCAAATCACAATATTATTGTGGGTGCACACATAATAATAATGTGGGGTGCATGCGAGTCCCAGTGAGGCTTAACAAGTGAAAAAGGGGTTCTGTTCTGTTTTTTGATCGATGTGAAACACAACAGTCTATATGAGTCATAGCAGTGACTATCTCTTACTTGAACGTGATCTTTCCACTCCACTCTGAATCCTTACGAATCTCGATGCTATCGAGTATTACCTGTACACCCATCTGAACGCCTAGCGAACTGTGTAGAATGTTAGGTGCTTGTACGAACATCCCTGAGTTGGATGTTGCAGCGTCGAATGATTGGACGATACCTTTTCTCTCCTTTTCATTGGTTGGAACTCAATGTACCGACGCATTAGACCCCGGAGTGCGACCACTTCTGCAACACTCTGGAAACATATCGTGTATTACTCAGTCAACTTGCAAGAACGATGGACAAGAGGATGAGCGTAGTGCTTTACCAACCTCAGTATTAGAACGACCCTGATTACCAGCAACGAAATCCAGCAGATTGACCTCAACCGAATCCTTAACCCTAGTAAACGAATTTTGGGAGTCGACTCTTACGAATCAATCGGGACACGGAATGCGTAACTTCCCACGCAGTGAGTAGTGCCTTAGGACGCGACACGGAATGGGACAAGATGGACCCTGTTGTTGAAAGATCGTAGGGCCCCGTTTTAAGCAACGACAGTAAAGGCAACAGTCACGGCAACATCAAGGAACTCATAATCGTAGCATTACAGTATGGAAACGAAGTTGACCTCGACAAGGATTGATTGTGTTAAGTCAAAGTGCCAACACCCAAGGGAACAAAGACGGTACTAGGAATTCTCGCAACGAAAACAACAACACTGGAAATGATGCTTACGGAAGGGCATTTAGGATTGGCGTAGATGACGCCAGGCATAATAGCAGCATGGTAACTTGTATAAGTAGCCCTGTTTTTGGTTAACCCTGATGCTTCTTGAAACCGAACCTGTGGTGGCAGCAACTGATGGCAAGTCAAATGAAACCTCATATATCCATTGGGATGTAAACTCGACCTTGTGGGACAAGTGTTCGACGTCAACCTTCTTTCTGCTATCCTCGATGATTTGATGCAGTAGTTAGTATGGATTGGTTATCCATACATCGCGCATATACACCCTGCGAGAAGAAAGCTTTGCGTACCCCTCTCCCTAGTGGAGAATCGTCATCTGTTCCAAAGCACCAGAGTTGTGTAAAGGTTAGTATCATTTCGGCAATAAGGGCCCAGAAGTGTCTACGGAAGGATTACCCCGCTATGTTAGCACTCGTTACTGATGCTAAGGCTAAGGAGAAGAGGATCAACCAACTTTTCGTGATTTCTCCCTATGAGCTACCAGAAGAACTATCAGGTTCACCTCCACATCGTCAGGTGGAATATCGGATCGGTATCATGTCAGAAGCAGCCTTGATTACTAGTATCCCTTATAATCTCACATCAGGAAGGTTGCAGGAACTGCCTAGTCAACTTCAGGAACCGCTGGGCAGGGGTCTTGACGGATTAGCTCCTTACTTTGGGGAGCCCGAGCTCTACCCGTGAAAAGAAAGACGAGTCCTTTCATTCGTGAATCGACTACCGTAAACTCAACAGGGTGCCAGTCGGAAACCATCACCCATTACCTCACATTGACGACCTGCTTGGCCAGCTGCAAGGGTCAATCATCTACTCGGGAACCGACTTGAGATCGGGCAAACATCAGATGGAAGTCCAGGAGGAGGATGTTCCTAAGACGGCCTTTCAAACGCAGTACGGCTACTACGATTTTCTGTGTATGTCATTCAAGTTATTCCATGCACCAGCAGTTTTATGGGCCACATGAATCGTAAGCGTAAACCTCATCTCGTCAAACTGTCAACCGTGTTTATTGATGACACTTGAAATCACTTCCAGGAGAAAGGATCACCATGAATGACACTTGTATCTTATCTTAGAGCTCCTAGGGGAGGAGCAACTCCATGCGAAGCCTACCAAAGTGTGACTTCAGGATCCGAGGAGTACACTTTCTTGGTCACGTAGTCAACGAATTGGGAATACACGTGGATCTCGCTAAGATCCATATTATTAGAAATTTTTCGGCACCGAAGAGTCCTTCGAGGATACAGCAATTTCTTGGTCTCACTAGATGCTATCGCAGATTCATCACAGGATTTTCGAAGATCGCGCAGCTTAAATCTCTTTAGCACAGCAGGGTGCTGTGTTCGTGGGAGACAAAACAGGAGGTCGTCTTTTCAGCTTTCGAATCCCAACTCTGCAATACACTGAGCATCGTCTCTACCCGAGGGTGCGGGTGATTTAGTGGTATATCATGATGGTTCGAATCAGAGTCCTAGTTACACGCCGATGCAATACGAGAAGGTGATAGCTTACGTAATAGACTTATAAGGAGAATTGCACGACACACAATCTGCGGTGGAAACCGTGGTCTTTGGATGTAAGTTGGAGGCATTACTTGGACGGTACCAAATGCACTACTTAGACCGATCACAAGGGCCTCCCGTGTACCTTTGTTTCGGAAGAGCTAAGCATGTAATAGCATCGTTGGATGGAACTTTTGAATGATTACGACTGTGGAACCTGAACGTGCACGAGCTTTGCAGTTCACTATCAACTCTAACTTACCTGATCAGACTCGCTCTGTTCAAAATGGAGAACTGAAGGAAGAGAATTTGCAAGTTAAACCCATGCGGGGCATTGAGAGGCAATCGTTGGCAGGTCGGACGATATTCGCTACCTCATGGAACGAATGTGAATCTCACTATACAGTAACTGTAGGAAGTTTGCGTTGGGCAAAGCACACCGGCCTTGATAATCTAGTCGTCTGGGTTTTGATGATAGACATTAGGATTTATAAACCTTGAACTGGTGATCGGGCATGAAGGCCCACCTAGCATTGTATGTGAATGATGTTTGACTTGTGGGGACAGTAAAGGTGGAGTATCAGCAACCAGAAACACCTATATGGAAAGGAGAACAGACTGCCATGGATTCTGTCACCAGTCTACTTACAACTCGAAACAGAAACAATATCACCTGGGTGATCGTTGATGGTCTCATGTTACCAGCACACTTTCTTGCAATCAAGAAAACTGACGAGTCTTCACAGTTGTGAATGTCCTCTGAGAGAGGTGGATTTTAGGCACGAGGTGCCAACTCCTATTACCTCTGAATTTAATCTATGCATGATTTATGTCAGGCAATATACAACACCCTTGGCTCACGTCAGGACCAGAGCATTGTTTATCGCCGTTGGACAAACGGTCAGAGTAAACGAACTCTCTTGGCACTCGAAGACATGCTGCGAGAATGTGTGTGACTGGCTTTGGTGCAAATTTGAAGGACTCTTACCTATAGTTGAGTACTACTGTGGCAGTTATCATTTTGGTAACCAGACAGCTCTGTTGAGGCATTACATAAACGATAATGCCAACCTTCTTGTTAGACTGAGATGGTTGACAACCTAATCACAGGCCCAGGACTTGTACTCGAAACTCTTAGGAAGATTGTTTATATCGAAACTCGTTTGGCAAGAACGCGTAACCGCCAGGAAAACTGATAAGCTTAGAAAACACTGGAAGATCACCGTAAGCGATCGTATCATGTTGAAAGTCCTACCCTGGGAGGGTGTAGTACACTAGTGAAGTGTGGCGAGCTTAACTTACATCATCTTAAGCCATACAACATTCTGGGAAGAGTAGGTAACGTGACTTACAAACTCGGGATACCCGACGGATTGGATAATGTGCGTGATGACATTTATGCTTCGAATCTAAGGCAGTGGTTGCACGATGAAGCACATGTGATACTTTTACTAGAGCCTAAGGTTAACGACGAATCGTAGTTGTCAAGGAATCTATCGAAGCATGGACCAGGAAGTCAAGGGTAGTTAGCATAGTCGAATTCCAGTCGTAAGAGTTCGTTGGAACTCAAATCATGAACCGAAGTTCTCGTGGGATCGCGATAATCAGATGAAGCTCACGTATCCTAATCTGTTTGAAACTGTCGACTTGAATTATGATGCGACTGGCGAATTTCGGGACGGAATTCCCTTTCAAGTTGGGGATGACGTGGCACCTGGGAAAAATCCACAGTCATTCTGATTTAACACCGTGCTGTTTTGAATTGCTTGGTAAATTTCAGGACGAAATTTCTTTCAAGTTGGGGATGATGTGACAACCCGAACTTTCAAGGTTAGCCTTGTTTAGTCAAATTTCGCTACTACTCATGTTCTACTCTACGTCGTCATTATGTCTACGTTCCGTAAACCTGTTGAACTTATTTAATTATATTTAATAATTATGATTAAATGGTGTTGCTAACTAGTAGATGATAAACGTTTGGATTTAGTGTATATATATTCACAATCATGTGATTGCAAAAGTTATCGGCCCAATTTAATATAGTATTGGTCCACTAATTTGAATCGGTCCAATACGCTTATAATCTGATTAATACATTATCAGTCCACTACGAGCCCACCTCCCCTCTTTCTTATTTGCGTACAATCTGATGCGTACAATCTGATTAGGTTCTCACAACCTCTTGCAAACCCTACTCTCCCCCATCTTCTACGCACATCAGTAGATACCCCCCCTTGTATTGCGACGGCACTAGGACCCCCTCTCATCATCATCGAAGTATCACCTTTTGCGGTCAAATTCTTGGTTAGTGGATTCTTGTTTATGTTGACTTTTAATTAGTAATTGTACTTACGTGAAATTGTGGTTAATGAAACTATATCCATGCTTTGTAAATTATATGGTCACATGATACTAAAGTAAACTATTTCCTTGAATGATGAACCGTAATTAGACTTGTTTGTTCATAAGAATCACTGATGGATCTTGGTTAAGTCTAAGATAATAATTGATGATAGAATGATTGAATATGTTGTGATGAATGTTACTGTAATGATCATGCATAATCTGAAATCAATAGGATTTAGGGGTGTATAGTGGGCAGAGGTATACATGATATGTTTGTGCAATGTATGGGGATGGGTAGCATGGTTGGGCCGAACCAAACTTAAACCGCAGGTTCTGGTCGGGCCGCACATGATCTGGGTTTCGTGGGCCGGGCTATATCTTAAGGATCATGCTAGGTAATTGCTACTCATACACCTAAAAAGTTTGTAAAGTCTATAACTCAAATTATGCAAAGAAATTAACAACAGTATATGGGTACTTAATTCATAAATGTGAACATGGAGGTTGTTGGTTGAGTGGGCCGAGACTTAAACATATATGAACTTGAATAACAGTGTGATGTATATGCATACATGTTAGTGGGCCGGGATATTTTTAGGTGCCTTAGCTGGGCTTTGTAAAGAATTAAACATGGGCTTCAACGGGTTGTTTAGTGAGGCCGGAACCAAGTGGGCCGCACACCTCCTAACGATGTCAATTTGGGCCGATATTAAGTGGGCTGCGGGTTAGGTGTTTGGGCTGGGTTTTATGTGGTTTTGATGCAAGGTCTTTATAACCAAAGTGATCATAAGATGTTATGAGTTATTGTTCTTATATGCGTATATAACCTTGATCAACAAAGTGCTGATTGTGTATGTTTGCATGATTAATTATTACTATTTGCATAGTATCATGTGTATGATATGATATGTGAATAAAAAAGGAATCGGTCGGGTGATGTATTGATGCATGAACATGATATGGAAAAATAGTTAAAGGATTCGGATGAACCAATGCTTGTGTACTTACATGTGAACTAAATTACTTGTGATAATGCATGAGATGAACTGGTATTGTGGTTGTGAGTAGGACCAGATACTTGCTAGGATTTGCGTAATGATATTTGTTCTACTTATTTGTAATCTGTGTATTGAATGCAAAGAAAACATGTGTTATGTGAGCACGAAACTGACTAATTTGGTAACCACAATAGGGGTTAATTGACCAACTGGGAACACATACTTTAATCTTACCGAGCAAACCAAAGGTGAGTTCATCTCTCTTGAGCATGCGTCCTGATGTGTGCAAAATGCAACATATAAATTACATCAAATGAGGCATAAAACTAACCCTTTTTAAGTACTAATATTGGAAAAAGAGTGTTTTTGTCTTCCTTTTGTATTTTCAGGATTAAATGAGCTCAAAAACACAAAAGAATCAAAAAGACAGCTAAATCCAACATAAATACAAGGAAAGGAACATTAGTGGACTGCCCGACCCCTCAACGGCATCTTCCCAAGCAAAATAGAGAAGGCAGAAGACTGAACACGCCCCGTGCTCAGCCAGCACGGGGGCGTGCCCAAGAAGCAGCAGAAAAGACAAACCTATAGAAGCTTCTATTGCCCACCACAGGGCCGTGCCCAGTGAACACGGGGGCGTGTCGAAAGTAAAGCAGGCGCATTAATTGTAATTGCGAATTACAATTAATGAGGAGAGAGAGTGTCAGACAGGAACGGGGCCGTGCCCAGCGGACACGGGGCCGTGCCCAGCTCTCTGTTCAGCCTATAAATAGGAGTGCTTGGATTCATTTCAACTGATCCCTTGGCACACCACCTCTCTCACACTTCATCCACCACCCACCACCATCACAACACCATCATCCACCACCATCATCCATTGTCCATCGTAGAGTGTGTGAGTCGTCTCGGGATCCAAGATTGATCGTAAGAGTTCTTGACAATCAAGGCCATGTTTGCCTAAGTCTCTTACATCACTTGGTAAAGACAAAGTGTCTAGTATAATACTTTTTATTTCTAATCTTTTGCACTTTTTATTTGGTTTTGTATTAATGACTTTAATAACTAGTTACTTATGTTGAAGGTGATCTTTCCTTGTCGTTTGTCCGTGGTGTCTTGGCATTATTTTACTGTCTATATAAAATAAAGGATTTTCACCATTCATATCTCCACGGTCTATATGGAGGTATGTTGGCTACCTGGTCGGGGGTTAAGGGAACGGTTTGGTAAAGGTCTTGCCATTGTTCAGCGTTTAGAGGTCCTGCAATGGACCTGGGTCAAATTTAGTAGGACCTCCTTCAATGCTTCACGGTATTGGATGGCGGGGGTCCAAACTCGTTGATCCCCTCATAAGTTAACTACTACTAATACTATAACCCGGCTATTTAGGACTGTATCCCTGCTGACTCAGACTACTTAGCCGAGGGTAACGTCACCGCCAAAAGCGGGGCCTACCATAATACTGCATTAATAACTTAATTCATTATCTTCCAATAATCCACCCTTTTAGGATTGTATCCTTGCTGACTCAAACTACTGGGGTGAGGGTAACGTCACCTTCAAAAGAGGGGCCTACTACAATAACTAAGATAATATCTTAATTATGTGCAAAAGTGCGGAAATAATCAAAGGTTATACTAGATACGAGTCGGAACCAAGTGATTCATCTTGTCTATCTGTTTTTATTTTATTTTTATTTTCAGCATTTTAGTTAGTTTTTATTTTTCTTAGTTTAAAACCTTTTTCTAAACTTTTTATTTTGATTAGACGTTGAGGATAAACCGGTACTAAAAGCTCTTGTGTCCTTGGACGACCTCGGTATCTTACCAACGCTATACTACGCTCAACGATGGGTGCACTTACCCATATGTGTGTTTAGTGTTAGTAAAATATCGTGTTTTATAAATTTAAAACTTGGCTAAAAATAAGTGTTAAAAAGGGCTTAAAATATACACCTAATATATATAACACTTTCACGCACATCAAGTTTTTGGCGCCGCTGCCGGGGACACAAGGATTTTAAGAAAGTTAGGAATCAACGGCCTAATCTTTTTTATTTTTCTTTTTTTTAGGATTTTCTTAGTTTTTCAGCTTCTGCAGCGCTCAGCACGGGCCGTGCCCGGCCAGACACGGGCCGTGCCCAGCATCATCACTGGCAGTTTTTATTTTCTGAGTTACAGAGAGCTGAACACGGGGCCGTGTCGGTGCAACACGGGGTCGTGTCCAACTCCCAGTAACAGGGATCCAGAAATCAATCACTGTGCCTATGACCACGGGCCGTGTTCGCTGAGCACGGGGCCGTGGTGAATATTCTGACCAACGTTCTTTTCTGTTTTTATTGCAGGTCTTGGAACCTAGGCGCCACATTTGAACCTCCTACGTAGTGCATGAGCTCCAGTTCTAGTAGAGACATAAAAGAACCTCTAGAAGAACCCGAACGCTTTCTCAGAAAAAGACTTAAAGCCAAAAATCAAGAGAAAGTCTCGGGGGACCCACTTCCAATGGCGGACCAACGTACCCTCATGGATTACCTACGGCCCACCGTAGGCAATCTCGGCGCCGCTATCAACGCACCGAATGTCGAAGCCAACAACTTCGAACTTCGGCCGCATTTGATACAAATGCTCCAAAACTCCGCAACCTTCCACGGGCTTGCGGACGAGGATCCCCATCTACATATTACTAACTTCTTAGAAATATGTGATACCTTTCGGATCAATGGAGCATCAAATGACGCCATCCGCCTTCGAATGTTTCCATTTTCACTAAAAGACCGAGCTAAGGCTTGGCTTAACACCCTCCCAGTTGGATCGGTAAACACTTGGGATGAACTTGCCCAAAAGTTTTTATATAAGTATTTCCCTCCTGCTAAAACGGCTAAATTAATGACTGAAATTAATACATACTCACAAGAGGATGGGGAATCCTTATATGAAACTTGGGAAAGGTTCAAGGAGCTTCTAAGAAAGTGTCCTCATCACGGTCTAGCAGTGTGGCAACAAGTATCCACTTTCTACAATGGGTTGTTGCCACACACAAGACAAACACTTGATTCAAGCTCAGGGGGACTTTTAGGTAATCGTCGCCCAAATGAAATATATAACCAAATTGAGGAAATTGCTCAAACCAATTTTCAATAGCACACCCCCCGAGGTAATAAATCTATTGCCCCGGGCGCCCATAAGGTTGATGAAAGCACCTCTTTACAAGCCCAAATCGAGGCCCTCTCTTCAAAAATCAAAAAGCTAGAAATGACAAAAACGGCCTCGGTTATGGCTTGTGAAGGGTGTGGTGGGTCACATGAAAATTGGAGTTGTATTAAAGAATTAGATGAACAAACAGAAACGGTAAACTACATGGATAATAGACCTAGGCCGTCGGGTCCTCCAACGGGTACCTACAACCAAGGATGGCGTAACCACCCAAATCTTGGTTGGAGAGATCCCGGCAATAGTAGTAACCAACAAAACCAACGAACTAATTTTCAACAACCACAAAATTTCTCTCAACAACAAGGTGGAAGAGAAAGGCTTGAAGATACTGTATCTCGCCTCATCTCTGACACTGAAAAGAAAAACTCGGATCGATTTCAACAATTGGAATCGAATTTTAGAAATCAACAAGCTAGCATTCAAAACGTTGAAAAACAATTAAATCAACTAGCTCAAAATTTCTCCGAGAGACCACAAGGCGCGTTACCTAGTAATACCGAAACCAACCCGAAGGCACAAGTACATCTCATCACATTAAGAAATCGAACCGTGGGTCCCGAGGATGCTCCATTGCCGCCAAATGAAAGAAGCCATTCTAGCCAGCCTGTGACTCCTCCTGCGCCAGAAAAGGCTTCTCTACCAACTCAAGAGGCCACCAAGACTCCTCCTATTCCGTACCCCGGTAGGTTAAATCGTCAAAAGACCGATGAGCAATTCGCTAAATTTGAAAATTTGCTAAAACAATTGCATGTTAATATTCCTTTTATCGAGGTCCTAACCCAAATGCCTAACTAAACAAAATTTATGAGGGATTTCCTCACAAACAAAAGGAAAATTGAATCATTGCAATTAGTTAACTTAGGCGAAGAATGCTCCGCCTTAGTGCTCAACAAACTTCCACAAAAGAAAATCGATCCCGGGAGTTTCACAATCCCTTGCTCGATTGGGGGATCTCCCGTTCGTAATGCATTAGCCGATCTTGGGGCTAGCATTAACCTCATGCCCACGTCAATGTTCAAACGACTCGGCCTAGGAACAACAAGCCCTACAAAGATGAGCATACAACTCGCCGACAGATCCGTCAAATTTCCACAAGGTGTCGCTGAGAATTTATTGGTAAAAGTTGACAACTTCGTTTTCCCAACCGACTTTGTCATCTTAGACATGGAAGAAGACACTGATGTCCCTCTCATCCTTGGGAGGCCATTTCTAGCCACCGCCCAAGCGGTGGTAGACATGAATGACGGAACGTTAACATTGAAGTTTGGGGATAAGGAGGTGAAGTTTGAATGTGGAAAAAGAATTGTGGACGAAGACCCGGTCAACTACATGCAGGTCATAGACTCAAGCTTGGATGATGCTCTCCGACGGTGTAACATGGGATGCAATACATCCCACTTGGGTGACATATGACCGGCTTTGGGTCTAGCCAAGGACCCTTATAAATGTGGCGCACCACGGAGGCATTCCGCGGAACTATCCTTAGTTTAATTTAGATTAATTTTTATGCTTTCTAGTTAGTTTTAATTTTCAGGAATAAAACACACTCATGGTAGTAAAGGATGAAAAGGGGAACGAGAAAAATGACGTCATGCACAAGAACGAGGCAACCCGACAATTCTCTCAATTTCAGAAGGTTCAACACGGGCCGTGCCCAACCAACACGGCCCCGTGCTGAACCACCTGCAGAAAAACGCCCAGTTCAGGTAACTGGACACGGGCCGTGTTCACCCAACACGCCCCCGTGTCCAGACTTCTGCTTCTCTTATTTCAATTTTGTTACTGGCACTTGAACACGGGGCCGTGCCCGGATAACACGGGGCCGTGTTCAGCGCCCAGTAACACAAATTTTTGCTTTTTAACACTATTTTACACATCTAATCAACCTAAAAATTTATTTTTGGGACACATTGAGGACAATGTGTAATTTAAGTGTGGGGGGGATGCTAAAACCTTGAATTTTGCAAGTCCTAAATACAAGCCTTACACAAAACTCTATTGGAACCGCTAATCACCCCAAATTTTTTCAAAAATTTCATTTTTCTTACTTGCCTAGGTTTAATTCGGGAAATTCAAGTTCTCAAAAAGGTTATATTTTTACGAATTTACAACCGATAGCGTAGTGATAAAAAGAACCAACATAAGAAAATTATGAAAAGGCATGACAAACTTAGTTAAAATTTGATTATATATACTTGATCACATAAAAACCCATTCCCACAAAAGTGAGTTTTGAGCCTTTATTGAGCATACAATTACATATCATTAGACTAAATGCTCATTTTTCGTTTCTTGTGTGAATAGCCGCTTGGTTCTTACAACTCTAGAACTTGCCATGACGATACATTCCCGGTCCTTATCAACTTAAACCCGAGTAAGTAAATGATGGAGGCATTAGGACTAACCCTTTTTTTATTTCTACACCATTATTTTTCTTTTTCTTTTACCACCTACCCAAAAATCCCCCTAGTTAACCCCTTTGAGCCTAAACCTTTTCATTTCATCACCCAAACCAAAAACCCTTTTACCCACCAAAACCTTTTTATTTTTAACCCTTTGTTTTAGTAACAAGTTCGGTGTTTCGTAAAAAAAAAAAATGTGTTGTTGATGAAGCAAAAAGAAAATAAACAAACAAGTTCATCAAAAATAACTTTGTTTGAATAAAAGCTTCATCAAAATAAAAAGTTACAAAAATAAGAAAATCTTTCGAAAACCGACACTTGTTACGCTTTTCGCCCTTTTTCTACTAACCACTAACCACTATCCCAACCACCTACCTTAAACCCAAGCCTAACCCTTAACCCACAAAGTCCTCTTGATATTTACAAAGGTATAAAAGTTAAAAAGGAGGAGGATTGATTGCTTGGCAAGCTTATGGTAGGAATAAGTTCCATGCCGCTCTCGAGTGATTCACTAAAAATACACCTTCGGCCGAGTGTGAGTGATTTCTCCCGTGAGGTATTTGAACTTGTATGCCCGAATAAGTAATTTCTCCTATGAAACGTTCTAAATAAATCATTACGAATAGGATTGTAAATAAATAAAAATAAAACCCAAAAAGATCTTGGATTCCTAACACTCTACGACAAGCCAAAAACCTTCTCTTCTACCCATTCCATTTGGGAGTGTAAGCCACATATTAAAGAGTTTTGCTTGAGGACAAGCAAAAGTTCAAGTGTGGGGGTATTTGATGTGTGCAAAATGCAACATATAAATTACATCAAATGAGGCATAAAACTAACCCTTTTTAAGTACTAATATTGGAAAAAGAGTGTTTTTGTCTTCCTTTTGTATTTTCAGGATTAAATGAGCTCAAAAGCACAAAAGAAGCAAAAAGACAGCTAAATCCAACATAAATACAAGGAAAGGAACATTAGTGGACTGCCCGACCCCTCAACGGCATCTTCCCAAGCAAAATAGAGAAGGCAGAAGACTGAACACGCCCCGTGCTCAGCCAGCACGGGGGCGTGCCCAAGAAGCAGCAGAAAAGACAAACCTATAGAAGCTTCTATTGCCCACCACGGGGCCGTGCCCAGTGAACACGGGGGCGTGTCGAAAGTACAGCAGGCGCATTAATTGTAATTGCGAATTACAATTAATGAGGAGAGAGAGTGTCAGACAGGCACGGGGTCGTGCCCAGCGGACACGGGGCCGTGCCCAGCTCTCTGTTCAGCCTATAAATAGGAGTGCTTGGATTCATTTCAACTGATCCCTTGGCACACCACCTCTCTCACACTTCATCCACCACCCACCACCATCACAACACCATCATCCACCACCATCATCCATTGTCCATCGTAGAGTGTGTGAGTCGTCTCGGGATCCAAGATTGATCATAAGAGTTCTTGACAATCAAGGCCATGTTTGCCTAAGTCTCTTACATCACTTGGTGAAGACAAAGTGTCTAGTATAATACTTTTTATTTCTAATCTTTTGCACTTTTTATTTGGTTTTGTATTAATGACTTTAATAACTAGTTACTTATGTTGAAGGTGATCTTTCCTTATCGTTTGTCCATGGTGTCTTGGCATTATTTTACTGTCTATATAAAATAAAGGATTTTCACCATTCATATCTCCACGGTCTATATGGAGGTATGTTGGCTACCTGGTCGGGGGTTAAGGGAACGGTTTGGTAAAGGTCTTGCCATTGTTCAGCGTTTAGAGGTCCTGCAATGGACCTGGGTCAAATTTAGTAGGACCTCCTTCAATGCTTCACGGTATTGGATGGCGGGGGTCCAAACTCTTTGATCCCCTCATAAGTTAACTACTATTAATAAATACTATAACCTGGCTATTTAGGACTGTATCCCTGCTGACTCAGACTACTTAGCCGAGGGTAACGTCACCGCCAAAAGCGGGGCCTACCATAATACTGCATTAATAACTTAATTCATTATCTTCCAATAATCCACCCTTTTAGGATTGTTTCCTTGCTGACTCAAACTACTGGGGTGAGGGTAACGTCACCTTCAAAAGAGGGGCCTACTACAATAACTAAGATAATCTCTTAATTATGTGCAAAAGTGCGGAAAATAATCAAAGGTTATACTTGATACGAGTCGGAACCAAGTGATTCATCTTGTCTATCTGTTTTTATTTTATTTTTATTTTCAGCATTTTAGTTAGTTTTTTATTTTTCTTAGTTTAAAACCTTTTTCTAAACTTTTTATTTTGATTAGACGTTGAGGATAAACCGGTACTAAAAGCTCTTGTGTCCTTGGACGACCTCGGTATCTTACCAACGCTATACTACGCTCAACGATGGGTGCACTTGCCCATATGTGTGTTTAGTGTTAGTAAAATATCGTGTTTTATAAATTTAAAACTTGGCTATATATAAGTGTTAAAAATGGCTTAAAATATACACCTAATATATATAACACTTTCACGCACATCAGTCCCGGTGGTTGGGACAGTCATTGGGTATCCCTGAGAGGGATAGGTTTTTGGGTAAATCAATTGGGTATTCCTGAGAGGAATACGTCTTGTTGTAAATCGGTAATGTTGGATAATATACTCATCCTATCACCTTTAAAGTCCCTCCGTGTTGTTTGGTTAACTGAGAGGTAACATGGTATTAGTTGGTAGCGCTACTTAGGTTTGGCAACCTCACCCCGTACCTGGGAGGACGGGTGTTGAACTAATGACGTAGTCATGACCAATGCTTTGATAGGAGCATTGGAGAAAGGGCAATGCAAATCAGAAGCCGTCTTGTATTCGGGATATTATCAACATTAAATTCAATGGATTAACTAAACACTTGGTAACCAACGTTTTCGTAAAACTATGAACTCACCAGCGTTGTCTGATACACTTATTGCATGCTCGCAGGTCGTTAGATATCTTGGATTTGGGAACTTGCTGTCTGGAGTAGCTGGAGTGGTCATGGGTCGACTGGAGGGATTCATGTGATTGATTTCTTGATACTTTACATTGGTTTTGAAACTGTTTAACTTTGGTTTATCATTTGCTTCCGCTGAACATATTGGTTTTCATTTAAACTTGTTGATGGTATTTTCATTAATAATTGAGGATTTTATTTATATACTTGTATGGGTTCAATGTAATTAGTGTCTCGTTATTGGTACGTCACACGCCTAGCAGGGACATTCCCTAGGTGGTATTTTGGGGGTGTGACAGCAATAGTTTGCACTCTTGAATGTGGGCCAGACCTTTGACCTTTAAATATAGAGCAGTAGTTTGAAATTAAATGTATTTTAACTCAGATAAAAAATCTCAGATAAAAAATTGACACATCAGCAATCATCATTTAGTCATAACTCAGATAAAAAATCTATCCATTTGGAATACAAAGATATTGCGAACATCTGTTAAAGCCTCTCCTGTTCGCAACAGTAGCAAGTCAAACAGATGTTGGCAACAACAGATGTTTAACAATTGAGAGGAGGAAATTCTTCGAAAAGCTCTATTAGGCAACAACAGATGTTGGCACCAGTAGCAAGTCAAACAGCCGTTAGATCAGCAGATAATGATTTAGAGCAAATATTCTCTTTTGGCAAACTTTAACTTTGACAGATCTATACACTAACAGAAATTGATACAACATCAACATAATCTAATTAAACTCAGAGACAATTTCACTTCTACATCAACAGTACCGATCTGCAATAATCAGATGATATTCAAAATTACATAATAATACTTATTCAGCTTAAAATTACAACGAAACTTTAAAATCTAACAACACCACCAAGAAATTTACAAACCTAACAGTTCAAATTTAGTGCTTTTAGCTTAAAATTTAGTGCTTTTAGCTTTAAACTCCATCAATGTATATCTTCGACAATCGCCATGAACCCCACGGAAGTACTCAATGCATCCAAATCAGGTTTCTAGAAACCTGATCTCTGGTGAACAGACCAAGATGCAGTACATGAAAACACTTCTTCAGCTGTTGAAGAGTAGCCCTGTCCTCACATACTCAATCCTTAACTTTGTTCATAAATAGCTGATTTAAACCAAACTTTATGCTTCTTTTAATACAAAAAAGGCATGAAAGACCATTACTCTAGTAAGATAAAATCTTATCTTACAGCAGTAGCCAATGTTGTAGAAGGCGCTAGGCGCTAGTCGGGCGGTGAGGTACAGCCTAGGGATTAATCGGGATTAACCGGGATTAATCGGGATTAATCGGAATGGGATTTTTATATGTATTTTTTCAAAATTATATATATATACCCAATAATATAAAAATAATACTTCAAAATTCACATAAATACTTCAAGTTTCAGATAGTATGGTTCGATTTTGACCGATTTTGACCAATTCTGACCGACTAGGACCGCCTAGGACCGCCTAGGACCGATTTTGTCCGATTAATGTAGACCGCCTAGGACCGATTTTTGACCGACTAGGACCGACTTTGACCGACTAGGACCGACTTTGACCGATTACGACCGCCTAGGACCGATTACCGATTAATTCACCGACTAGCTTATAATTAATCAGTTGGTGACCGCCTAGCGCCTAGGCGGCGATTAATCGGCCGCCTAGGCCGATTTCTGCAACAGTGGCAGTAGCAGATCCTTTCTTGCGTTTAGTAGGAACTACTGCGGGTTCTACATCATCACCATCTGCCCAAAATCATATATAATCATCATTTAGTCATAAGCAAAAATTATTTTAAATGTACATTTAATAATCCTTCTTTGTGTTTAATTTAACTTTATGCTTCTTTTAATACAAACCTATAATAACCCGCAGCAGATTGTATGAATTTCAAACAACTGTGATTAGACTGAAATATAAAGCGAGAATTAGAGTATACCACTTCAAAATTCAAAATTTCAAAACTGGAGTAGCAAAAAACACATACTTTAAACGATGTTGAAAGAATGACACTGGAAACAACCGTAGAACAATCATCATCATCATCTGCAGCAGATCATTCACAATCATCATTTAGTCATAACTCAGATAACAAAACTTTAGTAAAAATCAAAAATAAAAACAAACATAATCATATATATCACATTACCATGATCAAGGCAAACCACATATCCCCAAATTTTTTTCTGAAAGTGGGACAGAGAGAGCTTCAGTTTTCTGTTATCCTTTATGAACAAATGCCGATATTGAGAAGAAGGGATTTGAGGGAGAGATACATTAGAAATGTGGTTTGAAAATACAAAAATAGAGAACACGTTTATATAAGAAGATAATTGGCAGAAGTGAGTGAGTGACATGCATTAATTGAAAATTACATATCCCCATGCATTTTGAATTTCAAATTATCCGCAATTTCAAAACATCTGCTGCTAGGTATACATTTGCCAAAGGAAGCATCTGCTACTTTCTTATAGAAGGGCAGTGGTTTGCCCTTTGGAATGTGGGCCAGACCTTTAACATTTGAATACACAAGGCAGTGGTTTGAAATCAAATTAAATCTATTTTAAAGTGATTTATATATTAGACTTTATGATGTAATAATGACATAAGAAAAACATTGTTGGACAGCCTCTCCTGCTGACACATCAGCTTTTCTTATGTCATTGGGATTTCTCCTTTTATAGAAAGTATAGATAGATTATTTGGAATTGTTTATTAGATGTAGGATAATTGTCCTTATATTAATTTACTCATTATTTATTATAGTTGAGGTAAAGCTAAAACCAAGGTTGGAGAACTCGCTAGTCGCTAGTCGGCCGGTGAGGTGGGGACTAGCGACTACTCAGGATTAATCGGATCGAGTTTTTTATATGTAATTTTCAGTTTTATGTATACATATACACATTTTCATAGGTAAATTTTTTAAGTAGCTAGGTTTTAACTCTTACTCAACTCATTTTTTTAAGTATACAAGATTAATTGTTGGAATCCACATGGTTTGTTTGAAAACTGGCCGGAATTTAGAGGTTTTGGCCGGAATATACATGTTTTTTGCTGGAATCGCCGATTTTTGGCTGGCCGACTATGTCCGACTTGGCGCGACTAGGCCGACTAGGCCCGACTAGCGATTAATGGACTGATTAACGAAAAATTACTCAGTTACTGGCCGACTAGCGGTTAATCGCCGACTAGTCGCCGCCTAGTCATGATTTTTACAACACTGGCTAAAACTAAAGTCTAAAACATTACATCCCATATTTTATAATTTTTGCAACAAGTTTTTCATGGATTGTGTGTGAGCATGCTCGAACTCATATTGCTTTTATTGGCATGTAGGATATCTAAAATTTGGTTGGTTGTTGTGGGGATTGGGGGAAATTGTGGGAATCGTGGGTATCCTTTGCCTAGATATCTAAAACCTGGTTCTTGTGGGAATAAAAATGTGTTCGAGTTTAGGCGTGGGAATGAGTTTGGGTTTAGGTTCTCATCGGTAGACCCTTCGTTGAGCAACTAAATGTACGAGTTTGGATTAAGAATTGTCAAGATTGAAAGAAAGAAGAGTTGAATGTGTGAATAAAATTGAAAGTCGTTGATTAACCAGCTAAGAACAATTTTTTTAGGGTTGCGAAATTCAGGGTTGGTTTTCTTTGATGAAGAACCACCTTGGCATTCTCTCTTGTATGAATTTGGATGTAGAGATTGTGAAAAATTTGTATGTAGAGAGAAGAGTAAATGGTTGGATTGTGAAAAATTTGTATGTAGTGTGTTTCTCCTAATATCCCGATCATCGGTCTAGAGTTACTAAGTTCCGGTGAAAAAATTTACCCCGATGTCGGGGGGGGGGGGGGGGGGTGGTGGTATTCCCAGGGTTGGGTGTCACCGACCCCTCCTCGAATCCCACTCCGTGTGGCCTTATAGTTATTTTGGTGAGTCAAAGAAATGAATGAGGTAAGTATGAGTTGGGAGGAAAATGGTTGGTGAGAAAGTTGGCACCTGGTAGAAAAAACGTAGCAATAAGTACGAGTAGTTGTGAGATGGGAGCTAAATAAATTTATTTTACAAAAGTTTAATAAGTTAAAAAAGTACATAAACGAACTTGTATAATTTATAAGTTAAACTGGATTTTTTTTTATAAAATTAATATTAAGTAATGGATTTAAAAAAGAAAAAGATAATTCTACTATTCATCTCTCTACTTCACTCCTCCACGCCTCGCAGGTTAATAAGTGCACAAAGGTTTACCTGAAATAGTGTCTTTTCAGTTACAATGGTTTGCCTGCGTTGGGCTATAATCCGCACCTAGGCGCACGCTTAGTACGCTTTTGACAACTATTGAAAACAAACCGGTAAATCATGGAATATAATATGTGATGGAAGGTTAGGATTTATTGGACCCTGCACACAAGAGACATCGTTTATCTCGCCATGGGTGTTGTGGTCCATAACCTAACTCCAACGTGAGATCGATGCATACGTGGGTGGTGGTCGTCACTGTATTTATGGTGCTTATCTAAGATGTGTGATGGCAAGAACACTATTAAATTAGTATTCACATGTCCAACCTTGATACTATAATCACTACGGACGATGTTAACATTCTGATTCTCATGGACAGTACTGATGGTCCCAACTCTATGGACGGTACTGAAGGTCCGAACCTTATAGATGATACCGATGACACTATACTGATGATCCGAACCTTATAAGACCAAATTGATGATCTGGACGTTACGGAGGATGCTAAGAATCCAAACCTTATGGACCATACTGATGATCCGAATTCCTAATCTCATGGGTGGTACTAACGATCAGAACCTTGTAGACGGACCTCTGTTATCATTCTTGAATTGGCTTAAAAGTTGTACTTGAGGTATGCGAGTTGAGCTAGAACTTTACCCCATCAGACGCATATCAGGTTGTTAAAAAGTGCAACTATGAGCTATCTGGTTTTGGATTGGTGAGTTGCGACGTGGGCCAAGTTTATAGCAAGGCCGTCCACGAACATCTTGGAGTCTATGGTGGCTTTACAGCTACGTAGTCCACAGCGGTCCACAAACAGCTCGGATACCATGAGACCACCATAGCAACAAGGTGGTCCTCGATGGTCCATGTTGAAGCATATAGCAACTTGGAGCCAATGTTGCTTTCTGTAATAATGAGGTGGTCCATGGTTCACCCAACAGTTTCACACACCAAACACGTTTCATAAAAACCACATTTATAGATATTAAAAAACTAACACATGCAAACTTAAAACTTGAATTAAAAGTCCGGCACATTCGTTTTAACTTTATACTTGAAAATTCGACTCTATAGCCTGTGATAAAAGAAAGTACTAAGACTAACATAATGAACCCGGTTCAAAGGGTTGGTTGATAGACTAAAAACGGGAAGTAATGAGCTCAAGGTGTCATGTTACTGCCAGCTGGTTCAGTAGAGTTAACCAAACCAAGTTACCGATTGTGTTCTTGTGGCCTTAGGTGTCCATGGAAATTGCTTTGGGAAGGTGAAGCAGTTTACGAGGTGACATCGGGGATTTGGGCTTAAGCGGCGGCCCGGTTAATCTGTTGCTACTCTCTTTCGGGATTCCTAGGCCCGTGATTCCGAGTACTTTTCTGACTTCATTTGCCAACTCAATGACCAAGTCATCTTCGTGACCTGTTTAAGAGAGAATGAAAGCTTCAATATGCTTGAATTAAGGGTAGCAATTTATGATACGATACAAAAATAGTAAGTTTTGGGTTGTCATATCTAATTTGTTTAATAAACTAGTCGTGTATGGGTTGAACTTTTTTTAATTAAATGGGTTGTGTTCCGGTTGACCTGTTTAATCAAGCAGGTAGGCTTGCCAACCCCATTTACGGCCCGCTTAACCCTTTCATACAACCCACCAACCTGATTAACATGGTTATAACTTTATTTAGGGCTGTAAACGAACCGAACGTTCAGCGAACAGTTCGTGAACCGTTCGGCGGGAAGTTCGTTTATGTTCGTTCGTTTAATAAACGAACGAACATGAACAAGAAATTCCGTTCGATTAGTTAAATGAACGAACATGAACAAAGGTCCCGTTCGTTCAATTGTGTTCGTGAACGTTCGGTAAGGTGTTCGTGAACATTCGTTCATTTGTGTTCGTTTATGTTCGTATGTTCGTGTTTTAATTAAAGATTTTTATACTTTCATATATTTTATCAATACTTTTTATACTATTAAACTTTTATTTATATCATTACCCTAACAATTAAACTAGGAAACCCTCTTTCACCTTTTTTTATGCACCATTTCCCTTTCTTTTCTCATTATTTACATCGACGAATATGATCTACATCCGTTCCACAATAAGGGATTCAAGTTCTAGTGCTACTCTCTGGGCCATCCACCTTTATCCTTCATCGTGTTCGCCAAATTTATTTGTATTCGCTTGTGTTCGTGAACCGTTCGTGAACACGCTCATTTCCTTAATGAACGAACACGAACATAAAATCTCGTTCGGTAAGTGTTCATGAACCGTTCGTGAACACATTTATTTCCTTAACGAACGAACACGAACAAGGCCTCGTTCGTGTTCGTTCGGTTCGTTTACAGCCCTAACTTTATTACTATTCGTCAGCCCATTTGACACGTTTAGATAAATGGGTAAAACATTTATGTTCAGGCTACATGTGTGTTGGGTTAGGGTTGAGATTTTAACACGAACAAATGTTCGGGTTGAACACTTAGCCGTCATCAACCTACCAACCCGACCCGATTGACTCTAGGGATGAGCTCGGTACCAACTAGTACCGAAAATACCAAAAAGGGTAACCGGTACCGGTACCGTAAATACACGGTACGGTACGGTCCAGTACCGGTATTTGAAGGTAAAGACCAGTACCAAGAACACCAAAAGTCGGTACCGGATCTGTACCGAAAATATTTTGGTTCGGGAAATTCGGCACCTGGTACCATTTGCTCATCCCTAATTGATTCCCCTACGCTTCAGTGATCATCGTTATAGTTAAAGAGATGGTGAAGGATTCTTTGGTTGTTTAGTCAAGTGGCGCCCTCCATAAAAAAATAAGTGTATTATTTAGGCAAAAAATCCCGATCACACCACTTGAAAACATGATAAAACCCTCGGATCACACCCCAAGAAAATAGAATTTGGGTCCACCACTGGTGATAAGCAAGAATCTTATGGGGCAATTAAGTAATTTCAGATGAGAAATATGCCCAAAAGACGACGTCTCTATCATAGAACAACGCGTTTTTCATGGAACACATAAGGAACCATGTGGGGCAAGTAATTCCAAAACAAAAATATGCCGAGAGAAATGACAACCACATTATCGATATGCTCGAAATGACCATAGTGGATGTGTAGATACAGTGAAACGAAAATCGAAATAGTGAAGTAGTTATAACCTACCAATATCAAACATTGCCTTCTCCAACAAGAAAACATAGTCTCGGTTGTTTCCACACGGGCCAAAAGCAGTAGCTATTTGACTGAAAATGTAAACCAATCAGAATCAGGCCAATTATTCAATTAAAGGTTTAGATTAGCTTATATAAGACGAAAAAAATACATAATGGTTACGTATGTTACCTTGCCATATCCTCCAATGGTGCAGGCCCGAGGTAGTACTTATTTGATTCCTTGTCTGGAGTTGACGTGAATCTGTAACAAGTATAACATTCTAGTTATTTTAACGTTTTCGCTCTATGAATTTTACATCTAAAAGACGATATAAAGGCTTACACTATAACTCCTGATAAAGTAGGCTCTTCAATCTCCCCATCCTGAATTAAGGGTTAACAAAATCAGCTTTCGGGTTTGTGATTGAACGTGTTGATTTTCATGAGGGAGAAAATTAATATTATTTTACCTTGAAAAAGTCTACAGTAGTCTTCTGATCATACTCGCATTCTCTGTTCTCTAAATACTGAAATAAACAAGAAACAAGACCATTATTTTAACTGTATTATCTGTAAATGACTTATTTGTAAGGTTTATACGAGCCCATAAAAACGATGTTATCATAATACATACCGCCATTGCCAATCTTTCCTTCTCTTCATCTCCCCTTACACAATACACAGCACCCCACTGAAAGAATAATCGGGTTAAGAAAGACAAAATGTATTTAAAATTGACTGAATGTATTTTCTGACACTTACACAGATGGCTCCTTCTTTGTATTCAAGGGTGCACGTTCTTGCAGGGTGCTCAGGTGTGCCTCTATGATCAATACATGCTGTGATATAATAGTATGATTATCAATATTAGATCGACACAGAGACGCATAAGTTTAACGGAACCAAAAAAACGAGAAACGGTTTGTAGCTGCTTACCAAGATCAAACACACGGCGGTAATTCTTGATATACCCGATCATTTTATCGTCATACTCAAACCCAGGGTTCCATACCAATGAGCCATACCCAAACACCCAGAAAACCATGATTTTCAACTCTTCAGAAACTACAAAACGTTGATAATTAAAAGATTAGGCATATAATTGTTTTGACTCACTTCAACTAAATAAAAAGATTGTTTTGACTTATGAAAGTTCATGTGTTACCACTTTATATGAACTAGCTTTTAATAAAATATCAATAAACCATTGAACTTTTCCTAAAAAGTTAGCATTTGACTTTGTATGCCAAAACAAGATTACTTTCCAGATACATGATTGATATAGATCTTGCCACATATACACAATTAATAACAACAATCCTGATTAGCATCAAAATATTAATCCAATTAGGGTTTATCCAAAAACAAGCCCCTTACATATCATGAATCATTTCTACTTGCAATACACCAATTATTAAATCATTTTTCAACACAACCACCACAAAAGTCCTTCAAACTTTCATGATTGACTTCAATAATTCAACACGGTCCAAAACAGCAAAAGTACCAATCAGATCTAACAAAATCTATTCTAATTCCTCCAACAACAGCTTCTTTTGTCATCATCCCTAAATACATAATCATACAACATGTCGGTGTTAACGTTACTCCATAATAAATCAACATGAAGAACACAACAATACGATTGACAGATAATTTCATTTTTTATACCATAAGCATCATCAAACATACCAAAAATAAAGAAAAATAAAATAAAAATGCAACCAAGACATTAGTCAAATTAGGGTTTATGAATCATTTCTACTTGCAATTTACTAATTATTCAATATTGTTTTCAACACAACGACCACAAAAGTCCTTCAAACTTTCAAGATTGACTTCAATAATTCAAAACAGAGTCCAAGAAAGCTTAACTACCAATCAGATCTAACAAAATCTCTTCTAATTCCTCCAACAACAGCTTCTTCTCTTTCTTTTAGTCATCACCCATATTTACACAAAACATACAACAAGAAATCGATATCAACGTTACTCCATAACACATAACAACACGATTGACTGCATACTCACACAAATCATTTCTACTAAAAAGTTAAAATACACTACTTATTCAATCATTTCTCATCACAACAACCACAAAAACGCCTGAAACCTTCATAAACAGCTTCAGTAATCCAAAACACCTGAACTACCAATCAGATCTAACAAAATCTCACCTACTTCCTCCAACAACACTTTTTCTTCTTCTTTTATCATCATTCATAAATACATAAACAAACAACACGAAAACATCAACGTTACTCCATAACAAATACATAACATACACATGATCAAATGATCAATATAAATCAACACGATGAACAAATAACAACAGGATTGAGTGAAAACTTACAGAAATCGAAGAACGAAGTGTAATGTGCGCCGTTGATCGAATCTGACGAGCGTTGAGATTGAGCGAATGAGATCGATCGTCAGATGAGTCGGAGGAGAAACAGAAGGTTACCGGAGAGAACAGGAAATTAGGGTTCCGGCGACGGTGAAAGAGGTGGTTGATCACTTGATCGGTGAGTCACACCTCTTTCTTCCTGGTTATCGCCAGATGGTAGGGGTGATAAAATGTAAGAAAGAGGACTATTTATAGAAAGTATTTACCATATGCCATTCATAAAAGTTGTAACATATATCATGTATGTATGTATATGTATATGTATGTGTGCATGGATGATGACTTTAAAGAGCATGCATGAGTGATGAGTCATCATTTTTTATTAAAAAGAAAAAAAAAATACTTTTTAGAGTTAATTACACAAATGGGTCCTGTGGTTTATACCTAATTTCGCCTTTGAGTACTAACTTTTTTTTTAACAGGTTTAGGTTCTATGGTTTCAATTTTGTAACACATTTGGGTACTAACACCAAAATTAGTTAATTAATGACTAAAATACCCTTGTATTTTTTTAAGTTTATCAATGTAACACATTTGGGTACTAACACCTAATTTTATTTAAGTTTAAATCAATTTTACAAAATCTATTTATTTTTTTATTTTCATCTTTTTATTATATCTCTTAATTAACATAAACTCTATTTATTTTTTTTATTTTCATATTTTATTAAAGTTCTTATTTAACATAAAATCTACTTGTTACACCAATATTTTTTTTTAAATAGTCTTTTTTAAATAAAATCTACTAGCTATATAGTTTTATATAAATTAATTTTTAAATAGTCTTTTTTAAATAAAATCTACTAGCTATATAGTTTTATATAAATTAAATTTCTTACTCGTTTTAAATAATGTAAACCTTACTCGTTTTCAATTTTGGATTGAAATGATTGATAATAATAAATATCTTTCATGTAAAAAAATTTAAGCCTTTTTTTAACTCGATTTTTTGTTCATTTACATTTTACTATTTTAAAAAGATATTTAATTTACATAAAACAATATAGCTAGGTATTTTAGATAAAACTAAAAAAATTTAAGGCTGTTTTTAACTCGTTTTTTTATAAAAAGGATTATTTTAGATAAAACTAAAAAAAATTTATGTAAATTAAATATCTTTCTAAAATAGTAAAATGTAAATGAACAAAAAAACAAGTTAAAAAAATGCTTAATTTTTTTTTACATGAAAGATATGTATTATTATCAATCATTTCAATCCAAGATTGAAAACGAGTAAGGTTTAAATTATTTAAAACGAGTAAGAAATTTAATTTACATAAAACTATATAGCTAGTATATTTTATTTAAAAAATCTATTTAAAAAAAATACTGGCGTAACAAGTAGATTTTATGTTAAATAAGAAATTTAATAAAAATATGAAAATAAAAAAAATAAATAGACTTTATGTTAATTAAGAGATATAATAAAAAGATGAAAAAAAAATAAATAGATTTTGTAAAATTGATTTAAACTTAAATAAAATTAGGTGTTAGTACCCAAATGTGTTACATTGATAAACTTAAAAAAATGCAAGGGTATTTTAGTCATTAATTAACTAATTTTGGTGTTAGTACCCAAAGGTGTTACAAAATTGAAACCATAGAACCTAAACATGTTAAAAAAAAAAAGTTAGTACCCAAAGGCGAAATTAGGTATAAACCACAGGACCCATTTGTGTAATTAACTCTACTTTTTAAGGGTGCTACTATACGCACCCCCTATTTACTTTTTTCACCCCCCTCCTCTCACATACTTAAAGGTGGAGCCTGCGTGAGACCGACAGTTTTCCTCTTACAAGGGGGGTGTAATCAGGAAATAGGGGGGTGCGTATAGAATGAGCCCTTTTTAAATTGTTTCAACAACCTTAAGGTTGGAGACTTAAAAAGTTAAAAGGTTGTTTTTGGAAAGAAACGATTGTGACTTCTTTTGAGTGTAAAATCCGAGTAACGGTTTCCGTCACGTTAACAAAGACGATGATTATATGTTACTATATTTATATTTATATCTGACGTTTGAGTGTTATCTTATTTTTAAACTAGAAGTGAGCCCCCGCGTTGCGGCGGGGTATTAAGTAACGATAATCATAATAATCGAACTAAACCATGAACTCAATGCCCGTTTTCACATTTAAATGTAATGAAACTTGACCTATTTCAATATCTAATGGAACACACATTTGTTAAGGCTACAAACCATATCATTTGATTGAAACGTGATCTATTTCAATATCTAAGGTCTCCGCCATGTTTCATCTTTCAATTGGTAGAATTGTATGTCTCACCTATGAGTGGACTCATACATATAGTTGCACAGAACTTCAATCCTGCAACACAGAATATGTTTGGATATCTCTTTTTTTATGTCTCCAAATATCTCATCTTTTATTCTAAAAAAAATGCATACAAAACTCAAGTCACCACAAGTGTATTCTTTCGAGACAATTAACCATCATTTTCACTCGTCATCATGGTCACCTCCACCACCAGCCGCATTCAACAGCTCAATAAGCTTCTGCTTCCTCTCATCATATGTCAGCTTCTTCAAGTTATACCTAAAGCCAATCTATAAGTTCATTAGTAACTTTCACGACATCTAGCTGATTCCAAAATAATCAGCCAACCCGTTTAGATAAATGGGTTACACAATTTAAGGGTGGTCGAGTTAGAGGTTGACGTCTTTGACACAAATAAACACGGTCATGTTCAAATTCATCAATTCAACACCCCAACCTGAAACTCTTGATACCCGTACAGAACCACGCCTGTGGAACAATACATAATTGTGCTAGAAATGTTAAAGCATCATGTACAATTATGAGGTATCTAAGATGAGCTAAAATCACATATAAGTTAATAGTACTAAGCCTAACATACCACCAACCAATTTCTCATATAAAAAGCAAATAACCAAATTACCTCGACCCGAGCAAGGATGAAGGTGATGGTAGATTTACTAGAAACCTGCTTCTTGAGGCTGCAAATGAGCAATGTAGCTGGCGCTGTTGTCATCATCACAGTCACTGCCACATCTGAAGAGCAAAAGGTAACAGCAGCGACAACCATAGTGTAGGTCCCGAAATCTGAGGATCAATAACGAACCGAATCACTTGTTTATAGCAAACACGGTTACGTGTGCGGAATCCACGTAACTATGCCAAATCAAACATATAAAGTAATAACAACAAAGGATTAATCAATGAAACACACTCGATTGATTAAACGGGATGAGAACCGATTACAAACTGATACAAACACAGTTCAGACAGAATTTCGACAGAGTTTCTTTACTGGTATTATCTCATCTACCTTCAAAGTGAAAGCATACTTGGTTTATATAGTCCCTGGGCCCAACAGTCGACGAATCACAAGGTGTCTCAGCGAAACACAATATGGGCCAAACATTGGGCTTGAAGCAGCCCATTACACGACGAATCAAGTGTGATTCGTCATGACTGTCGGCGAAACAGACTTAATGAATGTGGTTCTGTTTCGTCATGATATGTTCGACGAAACAGACCTGTTTCGTCGAGGACTGCATCAGTTGTTCTGTTTGCTGTAAACAGACAACAAACAGATAGAACATATAAACACATAATGACCATTATACCCTTGTCATGCAACATGCATTGTTCATTAAACATTACATATCAAAAGGAGACAAACAAGTCGTACACAAGCAGATAGGAGGATATCCGACTTGGTAGACATCAAATACATACTTGATAAACGTTAAAGACCGTACAAAATACATCATTAAGTACAAGACTAGTTACAGACACTAAAAATGCATCAACAAACTCCCCCTTGTCTGTTACTCGTCTTCAGTCTTCTAATATTCTATCTCAGTGTTGTTCGGACCACGAACTGCCCGAATGTATGCCCCGGTAGAAGCAAAAACACGCTACGCGCTGAAACTTCAAAGCTTGACGTGCGTCCTGATCTTCATAGAAAATATCATGACGATATAATCTGCTGATGTCAACCTCGGACATGTTGACGATCCACATCGGATCCAACATCCGGTAATTTGCACGATTATCTCTAAACACAATCACGGCTTCATGCGTGTCCGAGTCGTAGCACCATAATGCCATATCTTCAAGAAAATCCTGCTGCATAGGCATCAATGGGATTTTATCTACGACCCTCGGAGGCTGGTACACAAGCTTGTATCTGCAAGTGTTGGTTTCAGGATCAAGAGTAAACTTTATCGGTTGATAGATGGGGAATTGTGGCTTGTATGATTCATCCTTCCAGCCCGACTTCTTGTTTACTTTAATCAGTCGCTCAAATAAAGTAGAGCCATCGTAGTTTGAACGATTAATAAGCTCAAGCCTCGTCAACGCAGCAACATCATAAAATGGCAAAGAAAGAATGCTCAGCAGTGAGTTGAAATACAGGATTCCGTATTCACGTTTGATGGCAACACAGTGAATATCCTTAACAAACATCCAGCAAAGAATTCTTCCACTTGGCTTTGCTTTTTCAAATTGCAAGTAGTCGACTTGAGCTTTTTCAGGCACAGGCTTGGAGACTTTAGATAGAAACTGTTTTCGCCATTCAGAGAATGCATCTGTGTCTTTTTCAGACGAATTACGATTCCTTAAGTGCTCGTCTATGTCATCAATATTCTCCTTCATCCAATCTTCATCAAACGAAGCGAATTCAGTACCATCTTTTCGAACATACGTTGATTTTGTTGCCTCGCCTTCAAACACGATCTCATCAATATCTTCAACATTAGTTGTATCAGTCTCAGTCGACATTTTATCTATCTCAGCATCATCAATTTCTCTCATAGAATGTAGAGCAATCAATTGCTCCTGAGAAAGATCTTCTATTAACTTTCCTTCTTCAAGCAACTCTCCAGTAAATGGATGAATAACCTGTAAAGCAATATCAGCACTGCTTACGACAGAAGAAGTACCTGCGATCTGTTGAACTTTTCCAGTAGAAGTTCCCTGAGATGATTCAACCACTGGCTGTTGAACTTCAACTATTGCAGAAGATGTAGCGGCTGGCTGCTTCTGTGATGTACCAGAAGTGTCAGGATTCCCTTGGTCTTCCGTATCATCATCCTTTTTCTTCAGTACTTCTTGTTGTTTACAATGATAATCCCACAGAGCAGCAAGTCGTGTTTGAAGTATAGAGCTATTCTTCTCTCTCTCTTCATCAACAGCCTTCAAACGAGCATTCTCGGCTTTAAGCGAATCAATTTCAGCTTGTTGTCGCTCTATTACCGTTTGCTGTTGACCAACGGTGGACTTCAAGTTGTTAATTTCCACCAATTGTTTAATCTGATCAGTCTTTGTGAGATTAATGAAATGAGATTGCCTTTGAATCCTATCAGCAGCTGCTTCCAGTTGAGTGAATAGGTATCTGTTCTTTTCGTCTTGAGAATATCCGGAAAATACCCTATGACGTTCAGAACTGATCTCCGAAGTGGTTGCTCTGATTGCAGAAGCCATAGTTCTTTGAGGAACTGCCTGAGGGGTAACAGATGGAGTTTCAGCAGCTGATGTAACTACTGGAGTTTCTGTAGCTGATGTAACTACAGGAGCTTCTTGTACAGGCTCCTGAGGTACAGATGAAGGCTCTTGAGGCACAGATTTCCTAGTATAAGTACTCAAATATCTTCTTGATTTCTTCTTTTGAGTTTCAGCAGCTTTCTCAGCTCTCCTTTATGTTCTTCTTTCACCTTCAGGATCCTCTAGAACGTATTCTGGATCATCTTCAGTTCTAATCTTTCTATATCTTTTCACTCCACGTACATCGATATACATTTCGTATCCAGGCTCGACTATATGATCACTAGAGCTAGAATCAGATTCGTCATCGCCACTTTCTGATGAATCACCAGCTGCACCTTTGCTCGATGCACCAACATCACCTGCATCACCACCATCATCGCCTTCATCATCACTATCACTGCCTGACGATGCAGAATCCTCTGGACCGTATTTTTCAAGGTATCTTCTCTTTAACTCTGGCTCTTCGTCATCTGATTGGCTGTCATTGTGACGCCATTTATCATCAGAAGGAGCAATGTAACCTGTATTTCCAAGAGCACCAAATAACCTTCTCGGAGGAACACTTTCCTTGTATCTCTTTGCAGCAAGGTTCTTGATTATCTTTAAGGAGTTGAGGTTCATCGCTTCTATTTTCAGAACATCATTGTCAGCTTTTGGAAGATCAGGATGTTGAACATTCATTATCATCTGAAGAAACCGTGGATACATCCAGAACTTGTTCCCGGTTGTTCTACTTCCTGTTCTCGTCATATTCTCTTTCATGTTAGCGAAGATATACTTTGAGATGCTAAACGGTTTGTTTAACACCAACGCTACCATGAAACCAACAAGATCAGTTCCAGCCATGTCATATCCAGCTCGTCTATTACTCAGACACTGAATTAGAATATGCAACAGAAATTTGTAACGTAATGGCAGATCCCCTTTGTTGATTTTCTTGTGTAAGATGTCTCCTTTATACTTCATGCGTAGTAAACAGCCTCGCGTACACATAATCGGAACAGAATCTGGAGCGTCCGGACTATCTTGTAATTGAAGAACTTCATTCAGTATATCCGGAGATACGATAACATCCAGATCATTCACAAGACCCCTAATAACTTCCTTTCCATCCAGTTGTACAACGCTTGCAGAATTCCAGAAAACCTTGATTAGAGATTTGTAAACGGGCGTCGAGAATGTAACGGCATAATTGATACGTGACTCCCTGATCCACTTCGTGATATCTTTCAATTCCGTGAGCTTGTCATCAGGATCCAGATATGCAACTTGATTATGACGCTTCTCTGACATAATCTCCTCTTCTGTTTTGTTTTCCTTCTTTATCGCCTTCTTGCGTTTTCCTTCTTTCGGTGCCTTTGGTGCCATCTGTACATGAAAATGTCCACAATGAGCCATATTTGATATAACATGTGTATTATACATGTATATATACAGGTTATAACATCAAATGATCATTATAACACATTTTACAAGTATTCTGTTAAAAACACCAACATCAGAAAAAATGCTAAGTCACAGGCGACGAAACAGAAGATCATCGACGAAACAGAAGGATGTGCGACGAAACGGAGTTGACCAGTTGACCAGTCTGTTTCGCCGTGTCTGATTCGTCATGTTCGATTCGCCGTCTGTTTCGCTGTGTCTGTTTCGCCATGTTCGATTCGCCAAAGTTAGGGTTTAATCGATTCGTCGATTTGGGGGTTTTTCTGTTTCGCCGTTTTGTGGTTTAAACAAAGATCAAATTTAATACAAACACATTCAACATCAATGTTTATAACCCAAAACAACTGATAAAACCCATATATGATTTCCGATCCAAAAACCCTTTTGAAACAGTCAAAATCATCATCAATCAACAACCCCTGTTTTGTTTCATAAACCCAAAACCCAAATCAAACATCAATCACTATAAAATAACCTAAATCTATCAGTTATTGTAGAAAATCACAACAAACATAAGTTCAGATCAATAAAACAGCAAGTAAGATCGGTTTCCGAGGGTTTCGAACAAAAACACACGGTTCAAAATGTTCGGAATCTGAACATGAACATGTTTGTACCTTTTAACTTTGTGAGATTTTGATGAAAATCGGATGATTTGAGTGATTGAGAGGGTGACCGTAGGTATGGGGGTTTTTGAGTGTTTGAGTGTTTGGAGATGATGAATAGGTGTTAGTTTGAAAAAGTGAACACAGGGACCCATTAAATACACCGCCTCATTCGGCGAATCGGACAAAAACGACGAAACCGAACTTGGGCTCGGCGAAACAGAGAATTGGGCTTGGACTTGGGCCAAACAAATAAGCCCACGATGAAACTGATTTGGGCTGATTGCGTTCCGTCGAAGTTTTGACGAAACGGATCTGTTTCGCCGATGATGGTCTGATTCGTCGACCATTCTTTTGTTTCGCCAACATGTTTTTCAAAAACACAGAGGCATGTAAGATTTGCAGTCTGAACAGATTTTGATTAAAAATGAACACTTTTCCATTTTGATTGAATTATCAAATGCAAGGACGTTTTATGAAGTAGGTTTCAGGCTTCCGGTAGAAAACACCTAGCAACAACTTCGGCTTAATCAAAAACGAACTTTACAAAATACACTAAAAACAAATTTAAAGCGCGATAAACTAAACGAAAATGCAGAAAACTGTAAAAAAGCAATAAGTAACTTTACAAGTGCAATCTTTTTGCGAGTTTCAAGGACAAGGAATCATACCAGCTTACGGTCTTAGTCAACATGATTTTGATTTCTGTTTAAAGCTCTTGATAAGTATACTACCTCGATTATCGGTATTGTTTTCCACATAAGCTCAAACTGATCAGACGTAATCATAATTAAGAGATACGATTAACGGTAAGGATTATACTTACTTGTCGGTGTGAATCCACTCACGACACATTCCCGTATCAAGGTATGCACGAGAATTCATCTTACCGGTGAGTATACCGTTTATCATCTGTTTGACCGTATAAAAATGTGAGAAACTCACTTATTTTGATTGAAAACAAGCCCTATGTGATAGAATCACTTATTGATGAGGAACTTGATTTTCAGATGCATGAGGGCACAGGAGCAAGTCCGTGAACAGGTCAGTACTTTCGTACAGCAGAGAGACGAACTTGACTCCCGCAAAGAATCTGTGATAAATTATCACTTATTTTGTTTGGACATGTGATTGTTGATCACTTATTGAGGTCGAATGCAAAATGTACACGTATGTATAGTATCATGGAAGATCTAGACTTCGTCTCCGTTATTTTTACGGTTTGATACAACCATGATACCCAGATGATAAGCAGCATAAAGACCGAATATTTCAGAACCTCGGCAATCTCTCAAACGAAATTTCGGTACTAAGACCATATGCCAATGTGCGGTTCCCACCTGACTTGAAGTCTGTTAGGTTTGTATCATCCTGCACATTTTAGTCTGATTGTGAGCCTACCGATACATCGTTAGTAGAGATACTTATCATTTTCTTTTTGTTTTTCATTTTGAGCACGTTGACCGACCACACCAGTGAACATCATCATTTTCCTTTATCCAAGAAACTCATTTTTGGTTTTTCTATTGTTTTTGAATTTTTTTAACTTTTCAAACGTAAAGACAGAAAACTAAAGACATCTTTTTGGATTTTGAAGTTTTGCAATGTTTTTGTATTTTCTTGAAATTACTCCCCCTAAAATGCTAAAAGGTTACGAAAAACGAAAATCTTTTTGAATTTTTAGAGTTTATAAAGAAAATATTTACAAAAACGATCAGCCAAAGAAGTTTACTCGTGTCACACCCCGACCACATAAAACAACAAAACGTGGCGGAAACATCGAGGCGTGTTGTAACAGAATTAATGTTTCATAACCATGGATATCAAAAAGTGTTTCGTTTTATTAAACATTGAATAATTACATCGTCTGGAAATCTAAATACACAATTTAAACATAGTCTATCATTGTTATTGAGTCACTAAGGCCTTGTCCAGTCCTATGTGAGCATACATCTTATCAATCGATATCATTCAACAATTACCTGAAACATATGTGAAAACGAGGTCAGCAAAGAAATGCTGGCGAGTACATAGGTTTTGTAGGAGTGTCGAAATCATGGCTAGTTTAGATGTTGCAATACTTTATTTAAAAACCTTGTTTTGAAAAGAGTATAATATTGCAACTTAATTAACCAACTCAAATCAAGCGGGTTATAATTTGTAAAACCTCGTAGCCATGACTCTTAACCCAAAAACATTTGTTTTAGTAAATTATTTGGAAAAACAATGATAAGTTCATGTGATATGTATAATAAGAGAATAATGCATGATTAAATGAATAATCCTGTAAAAATGAGTTTGTATAAGATAAGTTGTTTGTAAATAAATGTCTTGTGAAAAGTATGTTACTTGTATAAAATGTTCTATGTCTCGAACTGAAATGATTCAAATAACGCTACAATATGTAATACCATACAAATACTTATATATAGGAAGTACCAGCGGCGTATCCACCATGCTTGTATCATATTACACACGCCTCGTTACTTAATCACTTAATCAAACCAAACCACCAAAGTAATGTTCATGCCCAAATGTAAATCATGTAATATGTATAACCAAAATAATATCGTATATCGCTTTGAAACCAATCGTTTACCCATTCGTTAAAACATCGTGTGAAACCCAATCGTTACCCAATCGTTAAAACATCGTGTGAAACCCAATCGTTACCCAATCGTTAAAACATCGTGTGAAACCCAATCGTTACCCAATCGTTAAAACATCGTGTGAAACCCAATCGTAAATCGTTAAATTCGTTTTAGGTCGTGAAACTACTTAAATGGTCGTCTCGCTAATAACATTCAAACCTTCTTGACTCGCATTAATAAACCCTTACCAAAGGATAGATTAATAATTCGCATTAATAAACCCTTACCAAAGGATAGATTAACATCTCGCATTAATAAACCCTTACCAAAGAGTAAATTAACAATTACAGATTCAGTCGCTACCCACAACACCCACACATAACTACGGGTGTAGTAACTAACGGGATTTGTCAGATCCTATGGTACCATAACCTAATACTGGTCGGCTTGATCATTGCTAATGAATGTCATTTGTTATGTAACTACAACCAACAAGTTTGTTCACTTTATGAAATCGTTATTAGTTTTGTATAAATCGTCTTAATCGTTTTTGAAACCATCGTTATAACATCGAAAACATTTAGCACATATGAGTCACCCCAAAACAATTGAAAGCAGTAAAATAGGGGAATAATGTACTCGCCTGATAATGCTTGGAGGTCTTGAACAACAACCAAACAAAGCTAGAGGGAGCACGGAATCAGTCGGCAATCTAAAACTATATAAATAAACCGGACCTAAATCGGGAGATCAGATAGGATGAGGCTTGGTAAACCAAACGAGTTTTGGAACTCATATGATATGGTTTAACAAGACCTACATACTACAATGAAACCAAACCTAAGTGCTATCGACCCATCGCGACCCATTAAGGTAACTTATGCTACTTTAACGCGTCGTGCGCGTGAAACGCGTTCGGACCGTCTAACTAGTCCTATGACAAGTGTTATATGCCTAAACATGTTACATAATCAGTTATGTGACAAAGGTTTAGGTTACATATGCTTAATTACCAATTATAAATGAAAAGGGTATTCTGGTAATTTACCTAAGGCATATAAACTACCTATCATACAACTACTTAAACGATGTGACCATAGGGTATAACCTCGGAAGGTTATTCCCTACCTACCATGGTCACCTAATGTATTTGGTCGGATCCTAATGATCGACCAAATGGGTCGAGTTCGAAGGTATAGGCGATTTATTAGATCGCCTACCCTACGACTCTAGACAACGTGGTAATCAGTGGGCATAGTCCCAAGGGACTATGACCAACGTGATTACACTCACGTTGCGAAGTTCAAACGAACTTCGCATTGACCATTACTGGTCAACGCTGAAAGTCAAACAAAGTTTGACTTTCTGACTCGAAAAGCAGTAAAATAAGGAAAAGAACGAAAGAATACTTACGAAGGGTCCCCGAATGCTAAACTCGATTCGAAAATCTCAGGTATGAAACAAATGTTTCAACTTAGAGTTTCTCAATTCAAGTTTCTAGTGATTTTGAACAAAGGGGTGTTGGGGTATTTATAGTATTCGGGTAACCGTTAAGATCATTTCTTGGAAAAGGGGAAACGATCAAGGCCGTACATGTGTTGGAAGGTTATGGTGACTAAAATTCCATCCATATCACATGACTAGACAAATTAGAATGTGTGGTGGAGGATTAAAAGGCTGCAACTTGTGCTAAAATGCATTGAATCTGATCAGACAAGCGGAAGCGGCCCGCTTTAGGATCAGGGAAAACTCAGGCGGGCCGCCTGAGACTTCTGATCAGCAAACATGTTTCAGTTTTGACAGTTTCAGTCCCTGCACGTGTTTAAGCCCATTTCCGGCACTTCTAAGGCCCGTAAAGCCAACTTTAAGGCCCTAAAATGTTGCCTAAACATTGTGGACATGAAACATGCTCAGAAATATGCCGGATGATGGTTCGTTTGGTCGTACGAACGCGATGTTCGCTTAATTACGACGGAATGCGCATAAGCGCGAAAAACGATCCAAATGACGAAACGAATGGATTTTTCTTAAGGCGAACACTAAAATATAATATAGTCATGCTCACATAAATTTTTGGATGTCCGGATGTATTCAGAACGTGAGTTATGCTCGAAAATGCAAACTTGTGCACTTTTTGACACTTTTAGTCCCTGAATGACCCAAAAGTTTATTTTAGCACACCGAACCCCTCAAAGCCTATTTCTAAGCTATGTAAAGGATATTTAAGGTGTGTTTAACTTATGGTTATGTTCCGGATTGTTCGTTACAGTTCAAATTGACATACTTTCGTAGTTTGTCATATTTAGTCCCTATAAGCGAATTAACTTGATTTTGCCATACCAAAGCCTTCAAAACTTATTTCTAAGTTAAGTAAAGGTTATTTAAGGTATGTTAAGCCTATGTCACTATTCCGGAGTGTTTGTTGCATTAAACTGGTTATATTTACGCATCGGTGCGCGTATAACCTTCCAGAAAGCGATTTAGAGTTTGAAATCGAACAAGAATTGATATGTGCAAATGATACACATATTTTTACAAATCCCAAGTATGAAATATAATATTTCATTGGTTCGGTATTTGTTTGATGGCCGTGAAGGCACAGGTGTTACAGTCTCCCCTACTTTAGGAAATTTCGTCCCGAAATTTAGAGGAAACTTGTGAGAGTTTAAAAAAAACATGAAGTTGAAAAGATCAAACAACATTGGTTAGGGTTCTGAACTTCTAGTAACCTTAATAACATTATGTTTGCAATGTAAGAGGGATACTTATATACAAGTATATGAAGCGTCGTTGGTGCGTCCACCGTACCTCCATTACATCGTTCTCATTTCGTTATTGTTGTTACTATCGGTTCTTACACATAATAAATCTTACTGGGTTTACCGTGCACTGAATCTCATAATTATGTGCGCTTCCATAATTAGACAATTCCTTGCATAGTTCACATAGTCTATTTTATAATGTGTAGGGGAAAACCAAATGAACAATCCTGTGATGAGTGTGACTAGACCGCCATAGAGTCCTTTTAATTAAATCATTAAATGATCTAAATAGACTATCAAGGAGTCTGTCCAGCTACACCACTAGATGTCATTCTTTAACCAGATTGCGAATCAATCTTTTTTACTAGACCACCAAAAGGGTCTCTCATGAATCATGGAGTGGTACTATATAACCCAAGGGTCTTAACTACCAGGTAGAAGCCCATAAGGATTTAAGGTAGTACCTTTTTGAAAATCCTACTATGAATCCCTCATATGAAGATATGAAAGATTCTATGAGGATTTGAAAATTGGATCACTCAAAAACATAAAGGAGAATACATAACACATAACCACATAATCGCATAATCGCTTATTCATATAATCGTTTAATCGTATAATCGTTTAATCGTATAATCGTTTAATCGTATAATCGTTTAATTTGTTATCTTTGGACATGGGTATTTAGAGCATACTAGGAATCCAATCCGTGGATTTCATTTGGCACTTTAAATATTTCCAAGAATCTAACTATGAAAATAGGAAGATCTTAAAAGGAATTCGGTTTGTCCTAATTGAGTTGTAATGTACATTTTAAGGTGTACAAGGAATTCAATCAGGGCTCCGATGTCAACAAAGGTGTTGATCGTGGTCGGCTCGGGACATGAATAGACCAAGATGTCATCAATAACAACAATGACGAACTGATCCAAATAAGGCTTGCAGACTTTATTTATTAAGTCCATGAAGATGGCTGGAGCATTTGTCAACCCAAAAGGCATGACTGTAAACTCGTAATGGCCATACTTCGTGCTGAAAGCCGTTTTGGGAATATCTTCTTCGAGAATACGAAGTCGATGATACCAAGAACGCAAATCGATCTTGGAAAAGCATGTAGCGCTCTGCAGTTGATCGGAGAAATCGTTGATTTAAGGTAGGGGATATCGATTCTTGATGGTAAGCTTACTAGGCTTACGTTAATCGATATACATTCGAAAGGATCCATTTTTCTTTTCACAAGGAGAACAGGAGTTTCTCCGAGGTGAAAAGTTCGGACGGATGAATCCTTTATCAGACAACTCTTGAAGCTGTTTTGATAATTCTTGCATCTCAAACGGTGCAAGACGATAAGATACTTTAGATTTAGAAGAAACAAGCGTTTGAGGTTCTTAGGGAGATCTCAAGTGATCGTAAAAATGACAGAACCACACGAGTAGTTTTTGTCTTTGTGTTGACATCACAAGGTTGGATCAAACATTTATACAATTGCATTAGTTAAAAATAAAAACCACAAATTTTTATTTATATAACAACCGCATTGTCTTTAAATGTTACAAGATAACAACCAGAGGAAATCACAAAATACTAAAAGTTCACTCCTTCATCATCGATTGCTTCATTGATGTTAAACACCCGACCACGTGCTGGATTCACATTGACATTCGCATTCGGATTTGCATCAGCATTTGCATTCACCAGTCTTGGGCCGTTGTGGCGGAAGTGACCAAACTCTCCGCAATTGAAACATGAACCCAGTGGGAATCTCGCAACATTCCCTTGAACCGGAGCTTGAACCTGAACATCCTGATTTTGTCCCAGACGACAAATATTGGCCAAATGCCCAAGTCTACCACATGTTGTGCATTTCTTGCAACCTCGTTGTGCAACGTGATGACCGTTGCAACGGGCACAATGTGGTGCGACACCAGCATATGCCTTCTTTGCAAGTGGCTGAGCCGGTAGGTTCTGCAAGTTCTGAGCAGTCTGTGCTGTAACAGCGAAGTTTTGGGCACCCTTCCGCTTCTTCGATTTCTTCGAAGTCTCACCTTCCTTACCCTTCTTGTTTTGATCTTTCTTGCTATCCTCCTTGTCAGACCCCTGCTTCTTATCCTTGTCACCCTTTCTGTGTAGTTTATTCTTCCGAATCTGCGACTCAGTTAATGTCGCAGCTAACTCGATCGCTTGACGAAGTGTGGCAGGGTTACTACCACTAAGGATGTCTTGTACCGAGTCAGGTAGGCCGTCGATCTACCTTTCGATAGCTATGTCAAGTGGGGTAACCATTTTCGGGCAAAGCAGACTCAACTCCTCAAACCTATCAGTATACGCCCTGTGCTCACCACTATCTTGCTTCAACTCATCAAATTCCTTCTCCAAAGCTCGCTGCTCATGACGAGGACAGAATTCCCTCATCATAAGGGCCCTGAGTTCAGCCCACGTCTGTGCTAGAGCAACTTCTGCACCACGATCCCTCATAATCCCGTTCCACCATGTAAGAGCCCTCTTCTGAAACACACTCGAAGAAAACTCGACCTTGCGATTGTCAGGACACTGCACGTGGCGGAAGGTATTCTCAATGCTCTCGAACCATTGAAGAAGCCCAGTCGCTCCTTCAGAACCACTAAACTTGAGTGGTTTAGCTTGGTTAAAATCCTTCTATTTACACTGCGCGTTATTGTTGTTGTTATTGTTGCCGTTGTTGTATATCTCGTGGACTTGGGTTACAACCCCGGGAACCACAGCAGCCACCTGCTGAGAGATCAGAGCTGCGAGTTCTTCAATAGTGAAAGTCCTGGCATCGGTTCGATTATCGCGTCGAGGAGGCATTGTCTAAAAGAGGAAAACATGAAATGAAACGAGTGAGAGGTTTAGACGAAATGAATGAGATGAAACAAATCTGATGAAAGCAAGGATAGTGGTCATTTGTTTGTTACTACAAAGCAACAAACGACACACAGAACTAATCAAAGTAAATGGGTAAAAATAATGTATCGCGAAGACATGCTCGCCTATAAGTGAACACTCACCCCAAGAATTCCCAGGTAAGCACAACTGGTCTCGCGTCTGATGAGATGTATACGAAGTGCTTGCCTAGACAGAAAACTCAGAATACAGGCATTCACCCTTCCAGTTTGCACGTGTTCACATTATTTAAAACCCAAAACCTTGACGAAGTTTTGAAAACTCAAAGAGGTTCAAAACCATATAATAGAGCGTTCAAAACCTTACAATAGAGGGTTCAAAACCTAGAAATCAATCATCCTAGAACAGATGATTAGTTTTCAAAGCGGTTTTGAAATTTATGTTCTTGTTGTGGTTGTCGCCTAAGGATAGGCGACGGTATTGTTTTATGACTAAACGCAAGTAAACTCGCGTTAGGGTCCTAAGAAGGTTATAGACTAGGTCAAAGCATTACTAATAACCTAATTCCCTATAACCATTGGCTCTGATACCATCTTTTCTGTCACACCCCGACCACGTAAAACAACAAAACGTGGCGGAAACATCGAGGCGTGTTGTAACAGAATTAATGTTTCATAACCATGGATATCAAAAAGTGTTTTGTTTTATTAAACATTGAATAATTACATCGTCTGGAAATCTAAATACACAATTTAAACATAGTCTATCATTGTTATTGAGTCACTAAGGCCTTGTCCAGTCCTATGTGAGCATACATCTTATCAATCGATATCATTCAACAATTACCTGAAACATATGTGAAAACGAGGTCAGCAAAGAAATGCTGGCGAGTACATAGGTTTTGTAGGAGTGTCGAAATCATGGCTAGTTTAGATGTTGCAATACTTTATTTAAAAACCTTGTTTTGAAAAGAGTATAATATTGCAACTTAATTAACCAACTCAAATCAAGCGGGTTATAATTTGTAAAACCTCGTAGCCATGACTCTTACCCAAAAACATTTGTTTTAGTAAATTATTTGGAAAAACAATGATAAGTTCAGGTGATATGTATAATAAGAGAATAATGCATGATTAAATGAATAATCCTGTAAAAATGAGTTTGTATAAGATAAGTTGTTTGTAAATAAATGTCTTGTGAAAAGTATGTTACTTGTATAAAATGTTCTATGTCTCGAACTGAAATGATTCAAATAACGCTACAATATGTAATACCATACAAACACTTATATATAGGAAGTACCAGCGGCGTATCCACCATGCTTGTATCATATTACACACGCCTCGTTACTTAATCACTTAATCAAACCAAACCACCAAAGTAATGTTCATGCCCAAATGTAAATCATGTAATATGTATAACCAAAATAATATCGTATATCGCTTTGAAACCAATCGTTTACCCATTCGTTAAAACATCGTGTGAAACCCAATCGTTACCCAATCGTTAAAACATCGTGTGAAACCCAATCGTTACCCAATCGTTAAAACATCGTGTGAAACCCAATCGTTACCCAATCGTTAAAACATCGTGTGAAACCCAATCGTAAATCGTTAAATTCGTTTTAGGTCGTGAAACTACTTAAATGGTCGTCTCGCTAATAACATTCAAACCTTCTTGACTCGCATTAATAAACCCTTACCAAAGGATAGATTAATAATTCGCATTAATAAACCCTTACCAAAGGATAGATTAACATCTCGCATTAATAAACCCTTACCAAAGAGTAAATTAACAATTACAGATTCAGTCGCTACCCACAACACCCACACATAACTACGGGTGTAGTAACTAACGGGATTTGTCAGATCCTATGGTACCATAACCTAATACTGGTCGGCTTGATCATTGCTAATGAATGTCATTTGTTATGTAACTACAACCAACAAGTTTGTTCACTTTATGAAATCGTTATTAGTTTTGTATAAATCGTCTTAATCGTTTTTGAAACCATCGTTATAACATCGAAAACATTTAGCACATATGAGTCACCCCAAAACAATTGAAAGCAGTAAAATAGGGGAATAATGTACTCGCCTGATAATGCTTGGAGGTCTTGAACAACAACCAAACAAAGCTAGAGGGAGCACGGAATCAGTCGGCAATCTAAAACTATATAAATAAACCGGACCTAAATCGGGAGATCGGATAGGATGAGGCTTGGTAAACCAAACGAGTTTTGGAACTCATATGATATGGTTTAACAATACCTACATACTACAATGAAACCAAACCTAAGTGCTATCGACCCATCGCGACCCATTAAGGTAACTTATGCTACTTTAACGCGTCGTGCGCGTGAAACGCGTTCGGACCGTCTAACTAGTCCTATGACAAGTGTTATATGCCTAAACATGTTACATAATTAGTTATGTGACAAAGGTTTAGGTTACATATGCTTAATTACCAATTATACATGAAAAGGGTATTCTGGTAATTTACCTAAGGCATATAAACTACCTATCATACAACTACTTAAACGATGTGACCATAGGGTATAACCTCGGAAGGTTATTCCCTACCTACCATGGTCACCTAATGTATTTGGTCGGATCCTAATGATCGACCAAATGGGTCGAGTTCGAAGGTATAGGCGATTTATTAGATCGCCTACCCTACGACTCTAGACAACGTGGTAATCAGTGGGCATAGTCCCAAGGGACTATGACCAACGTGATTACACTCACGTTGCGAAGTTCAAACGAACTTCGCATTGACCATTACTGGTCAACGCTGAAAGTCAAACAAAGTTTGACTTTCTGACTCGAAAAGCAGTAAAATAAGGAAAAGAACGAAAGAATACTTACGAAGGGTCCCCGAATGCTAAACTCGATTCGAAAATCTCAGGTATGAAACAAATGTTTCAACTTAGAGTTTCTCAATTCAAGTTTCTAGTGATTTTGAACAAAGGGGTGTTGGGGTATTTATAGTATTCGGGTAACCGTTAAGATCATTTCTTGGAAAAGGGGAAACGATCAAGGCCGTACATGTGTTGGAAGGTTATGGTGACTAAAATTCCATCCATATCACATGACTAGACAAATTAGAATGTGTGGTGGAGGATTAAAAGGCTGCAACTTGTGCTAAAATGCATTGAATCTGATCAGACAAGCGGAAGCGGCCCGCTTTAGGATCAGGGAAAACTCAGGCGGGCCGCCTGAGACTTCTGATCAGCAAACATGTTTCAGTTTTGACAGTTTCAGTCCCTGCACGTGTTTAAGCCCATTTCCGGCACTTCTAAGGCCCGTAAAGCCAACTTTAAGGCCCTAAAATGTTGCCTAAACATTGTGGACATGAAACATGCTCAGAAATATGCCGGATGATGGTTCGTTTGGTCGTACGAACGCGATGTTCGCTTAATTACGACGGAATGCGCATAAGCGCGAAAAACGATCCAAATGACGAAACGAATGGATTTTTCTTAAGGCGAACACTAAAATATAATATAGTCATGCTCACATAAATTTTTGGATGTCCGGATGTATTCAGAACGTGAGTTATGCTCGAAAATGCAAACTTGTGCACTTTTTGACACTTTTAGTCCCTGAATGACCCAAAAGTTTATTTTAGCACACCGAACCCCTCAAAGCCTATTTCTAAGCTATGTAAAGGATATTTAAGGTGTGTTTAACTTATGGTTATGTTCCGGATTGTTCGTTACAGTTCAAATTGACATACTTTCGTAGTTTGTCATATTTAGTCCCTATAAGCGAATTAACTTGATTTTGCCATACCAAAGCCTTCAAAACTTATTTCTAAGTTAAGTAAAGGTTATTTAAGGTATGTTAAGCCTATGTCACTATTCCGGAGTGTTTGTTGCATTAAACTGGTTATATTTACGCATCGGTGCGCGTATAACCTTCCAGAAAGCGATTTAGAGTTTGAAATCGAACAAGAATTGATATGTGCAAATGATACACATATTTTTACAAATCCCAAGTATGAAATATAATATTTCATTGGTTCGGTATTTGTTTGATGGCCGTGAAGGCACAGGTGTTACAACTCGGGTATCACCTTAATGCCATTGACCAAAAGTAGATAATCAAAACGTGATTTATCAAAAGCTTTTGTAAACAGGTCGGCACGTTGGTGATCAGTGGAGACATGAACGACGTCGATTAACCTCTTGTCAAAACAATCACGTATGAAGTGATATTTAATGTCGATGTGTTTAGTCTTGGAATGCTGCACAGGATTTCTAGTAATCTGTAAGGCAGCATTATTATCAACAAAAATATGAGTAGATAGGAATTCTAAACCGTAGTCGCGCATTTGTTGTTGTATCCAAAGAACTTGGGAGCAACAACTCGAGGCAGCAATGTATTCTGCTTCACATGTTGATGTAGCAACACACGTTTGCTTCTTGCACTGCCACGTGACCAGGCGATTTCCTAAGAACTGACATCCTGCTGTTGTTGATTTGCCATCGATTTTGCAACCACCGAAATCGGAATCACTGTATGCAATTAATTCAAAGCTATCATCCCTAGGGTACCAAAGACCAAGGTTCGGGCATCCCTTCAAATAGCGAAAAATCCTTTTGACAGCTGATAGATGAGAGGCCTTCGGGTTTGCTTGATATCTTGCAAGCAGGCACGTTGGATACATGATGTCAGGCCTCGAAGCAGTGAGATACATGAGAGATCTGATCATGGCGCGATAATAAGAAGAGTTGACACTTTCTCCTTTCAAATCCGGAGTAATCCCGTGATTCTGTGGAAGTGGAGTACCAATGGGCGTTGCATCTGACATTTGGAATCGGCTCAAAATGTCACCAACATATTTAGTCTGATGGATGAATATCCCAGACTCTGTTTGTTGTACTTGTAGGCCCAAGAAGAAATTCATCTCCCCCATAGCGCTCATTTCGAACTTTTCTTGCATAACACGTTCGAATTGCCTGCACAAAGATTCATTAGTAGAACCAAATATTATATCATCAACGTATACCTGCACCAGCAGAAGATCTCCATCAAGTTCCTTGATAAAGAGAGTGCAATCAATAAGACCTCGTCTAAATCCATTCTCCAGAAGATAATTGGATAAGGTTGCGTACCAAGCCCTAGGTGCTTGATGTAAACCATAAAGAGCTTTGTTTAGCAACCAAACCCGATCGGGGTGAATAGGATCTTCAAAACCTGGAGGTTGTTCGACATGCACCTCTTCTTGAACTATACCATGAAGAAAAGCACTTTTGTCGTCCATCTGGTAAACTTTGAATCCTTTGAAAGAAGCATAAGCTAAGAAGATCCGAATAGCTTCCAGACGTGCAACAGGTGCATAAACTTCATTGTAGTCAATGCCTTCAATCTGGCGAAAACCCTGAACAACCAATCTCGCCTTGTTGCGAATAACAACTCCACGGTCGTCTTTCTTGCATTTATAAACCCATCGAGTGCCAATTTTCTTGTAATTCTCCGGTTTTTCAACAAGCTTCCAAACACCAAGCTTTTGAAATTGCTGCAGTTCGTCCTGCATGGCTTCAACCCAAGAATTATCTTTTAAAGCTTCCTTCCAAGATTTTGGTTCTTCTTGTGAAACGTAACACACGAAGGACCAATCATTTTGGAGACCAGATTCTCTAATAGCTGAATACAAACCAGCACTCTGGTTGTTTCTCAGTTGATTACGCGTCTGCACTCCTTGTTGGACATCTCCTATGATATTCTGCTATGGATGGGTATCGTGTATCCTCATTTCAGAATTCTCAGGAACACGAGCATTAACACCCAAATTGTTAATATTAAGATCAACAACCAATTCCACGCCTGGAATATGCGTAGAAGTGGATGCATTTCCTTCAGCAGTATCATCATTCTGCACTTGAGGAGTTTCTAAAGAAGTGCCATGAACAGGAACAACCGGGGCAGAAGTGCCTTCAGTCGTATCAAGATATTCATCATCTTCCGACGACTCATTGTAATCAGTGGCATCTTCAAATACCTCATTTTGAACAGTATTGTTAACTGAATTCGAACCTTGAGGGCTAACAATAACAGGTCTTACCAATGGCGAGCCAGCAGCGTTATCACTATCAAATAACATTTGAACAGCTGCAGATTCTTCATCAAAGGTAGGCAGATTAAAGGAGTCAAATATCCCATCGTAATCGAACATCCAAGGATCACCCGGAGATCTAACAGGATTTGTGTACCTTTAAACCCTTACTTCATTCCAAAGCTCAATCTTTTTGGTGGTCAGATTCCAAACACGAACATTCGGAGTTGCATATCCAAGGAAGAAACCTTCGATAGCTTTTGCACCAAACTTTCCATCTGGGTCAATCATGGTACATGGACCGCCAAAGGGTTCAAGGAAAGAAAGATCCGGTTTCCTTTTCTGTAGAAGTTCGAAACAGGTTTTGCCATGCCTCTTAACTGTAAGAACTCTGTTCAAAGTGTAGCAAGCAGTCGACACAGCTTCTGCCCAGAATTGAACAGGAAGCTCCGACTTTACCAACATAGTTCTTGCAGTTTCGATAATCGTGCGATTCTTCCTCTCAGCGACACCGTTTTGTTGTGGAGTATAGCGAGAACTGTATTCATGAAGAATACCTTTAGAAGTACAGAACTCATCCATCACACGGTTTTTGAACTCAGTTCCGTTGTCGCTTCAGATCCTCTTCACTTTCAAATTGTATAAATTTTCCAACATTGTGAGAAGATCCTTGAGGATTCCAGGAGTATCACTCTTGTGTGCCATGAAAGCTACCCAAGAAAATCTAGAATAGTCATCAGTAACAACCAGACAGTAAGCATCTCCGAATGTTGTCTTGTGCTTCATAGGTCCAAAGAGGTCCATATGAAGACGTTCGAGAGGCATGCTAACAGTGTTGATTTTCTTCAGAGGGTGAGACTTCTTTGTTTGTTTCCCTTTCTGGCACGAAACACAGATATCTTGTAGATGAAAACTTCTCACAGGCACACCGTTCACAAGATTATTTTTCACCAAATGGTTCATTTTCCTCAAGTGAATGTGCCCCATTCTTCTGTGCCAAGAAATAGACTCCTTCTCTGTGGCTTTTGAGACAAAACATGTTACTTGCGCAGATGATGTAATAGCTTGGCTCATATCAAGAATATAAAGATCATTAACTCTTGGAGCCGATAAGAGAATCCATTCATCAGGAATCTTGAATCCAGGTTTAAGCACATAACAACCGGCATCATCAAAATGCACGGTGAACTTCTTATCGCAGATTTGCGACACACTAAGAAGATTATGATCAAGTTGACGAACATAATTAATCTTTTCGAAACATACCACACCATTTGAGATCATTCCTTCTCCGGTGATATATCCGCCTTTGTCTCCTGCGAACGCGACATGGCCTCCTCTAATATTTCGCACATCGTACAGAAGCCGTAAGTCGCCCGTCATGTGCCTGGATGCCCCACTATCAACAATCCAATGACTATTGATAGTTCCTCCTGGAACACCCTGCACACATCATCCAATGATTAGTTAAGGATGGGGACCCAAGCCATAGTGGTCTTGGGTCGTCCCTGAGAGTCACGAATAGTGATCTCAATCTGTTGATGATTTTCCAAGCTAACAACTCCCCCTGAACTTTCACCCTTCTTAGGTTTCCAAGTTTGTTTTTGTTTACCAGATTGAGTTTTGTAAACAGATTTTGAAACTTCTGGTTTTAAAAGTGAACTTGGTTCCCTTGGAACAGATTTGACCTCAGATTTTAAAGCCTTTTCTATTTTCTTCACATTTTGATGTCGTTGTTTCGTTTCCTGTTCTTTAACAGTTCTTTTATCATGTTTTGGCGAAACGGGACGACATTGAGGGTGAATCTTTTCAGGTGGTGCTTTCTCAACAAATTTCTCTTTAGGAGTGTTTGCACAATCTTTGATGATGTGCCCAAACTCCCCACATTTAAAACACGTTCTCCTCTCAATAAACTTAGGAGAACCGGATCGACGATCAGATGTCGAACCTGTAGAACCTGAGGTACTTGCCTTTTCATTACACCCGTTTGAATGTTGAGTGTAATTGTTTTGACTGTTACGCTTTAAAATCTTGACTTGTTGTACAAAATCGGTGTTTAATTTGTTTGCAAAAGTCTCAATTTTATCAGTACCCTCAGATGCCACAAATCTGACATCATTGTTTTTCTTTTGATAACGAGCTCCTGATGTTTCAACTCTTGACTTAGAAACATTTGACCTTTGAGCTCGTTGAAATGGTTGTTTACCCTTAGGAGTAAAAGATTGTTGCTTTGGTGGGGATTTTTTATTTCCAAATTGCTTTTTGATTTCAACCTTAGGAATTGGATCACATTGAGTTACAGTAACTCCCTGAATCGACTTTCCCAAAAACTTACGTGTGTTATTTTCAAAAACGTTATCAATCGATGATGGATTGACATTTTTAATTGGAAAATCATTATCTGAATAGATTTTAGAATCACCAACCAAAGTATACAACACATTGTTACTCTTAATGGTAGACACAGATTTCTTGTCATCCATGACAGGATTAATCACTTGTTTGGCAACTTGTTGCACAACAGGAATAGGAGGATCACAAAGAATATGATTCTCAATTGGAATTTCTATTCCCTTTTTCTTGTCAAGTGATTCATCCTGGTCATTAGCATCTGTTTCATCATCAGATGAATCATAATCCTCAACAGTTGGAGGACTTTGACTCACTGTTGTTGAAGTTTCTGTTTCAACAGATGAGGTTCCCGAGGAATTGTTCAGTTTGAACCCTAATCCAGTAGTAAATTCCTCATAATTAAGAGGCACACTGGGTTCAAAACGAGGCATATCCTCTTCATCAGGTGGTGCAGCATAATTGTGTCTCAAAGGGGGCGGACATTTCTTATACCCAACACCACTCTTGTTTTTCTTCAGTTGTTGAACGTCAATTATGTGATCGAGCACAAATCGGGAGTTAGAATAACTCTCCAATTTTTGCTTGATCGCATCGTGCTCGCATTTTGCAATGGCTAATTCCTTTTTGGTTTCCTCAATGATATTTATGTACTTGTTAATACTAACTTGTTTGTGATAAACAACTTTAGTAGTTTCGGAAACACTTTTCTTTAAATTTTCAATTAAAGATTTAAAGTCCTTTTCGTTTCTTGTTAAAGCCATATTTGATTCTTTGCACTTTGACATATCAACAACCAAACTTTGATTGTGACTATGAATTTTGTCACATTCAAGTTTCACTCTATCAAATTCCTGTTTCATATAAGCACAATTAGTACATATTCTAGGAGTTTCAGATGTTACCTGACTCGAAGAGGCTGAAACGTTTGCCATAAAGGCAGTTTGAAAAGAAAAAGACCCGTCTTCAGAGAAGAACTTCTCCATTTCCTTAGATGCTATCCCAGCTTTCTTGATAAGAACAGATTTCTGAGACTTCAACTCCTCTGCTTCATTCAACAAGTCATCAATAGAAGTCGCTTCTTCTTTCACATCTCCCGAAATAGAACTTTCTTCATCCGAACTCCCGGTATAACCCGAACTGTCGTCACTTTCATAAAATTCTTCTTTATGAACATGCTTGATGTGATTGATGATCTTTGCATAGCACGCTGTTCCTCCTCCTTCATTATCACCTCCCCCTAATTGTAAAGACCAATTACACCCTTCATCTGTTTGAACAGTCAATGCACGAGTGTTGTTAGATGGTCCAGACTGGTCCTGGTTTGTAGTATTGTTCACAGCTACTATCCCTTTTCCACGATTTTCTTGAGTGCCTTGATTTGCATTTGAAGTACTTGTCTGATTTCTGAACGGGTTCTGATTGCCTTGCTTGGCTGGTCGGGTGCACTCATGTTTGAAGTGACCCTTCTCGCCACAATTAAAACATGTAACCGCTTCTTTATCAAACCCGTACTTTGTTTCCTTCTTACTATCCAAAGAACTTCTTCCTGTTCTACTCATGAAATCCCTTGCCCTTCTAACTGCACTTGCAAACGCCCACTTTATATCCATCAACTCCATTTCATCACGGTCGATTTGTTGATAATCTTCGTTGGTCATACTGATGTTCCCAATTTGACCTGCTACCAAACCGCAGTAGGCACTGACCATTGTATTAATGAGTTCCATGTGCTCCTTTGCTACTTCAATGCTAACTTTTGAGAGGTTCGAAGTATCAACTTTGACAGTGTTCGGGTTTTGAGGTGGAGGATTGTTGGTATAATGTACTTGTTGTGGTGGTTGTGCTTTAGATTTGGACATCGATTGTGAAAGATAAGCACCTAAATCAAACTCTGGTTGAGTAGTAGTAACTTGAGGTGGAGGTTGAGATTGAGATTTGGATAGCGATTGTGAAAGGTAAGCACCTAAATCAAACTCTGGTTGAGTTGATGAGTTTGTGTTGGAAACAAACGCCGAATGAAGCTTAGGTTGCTGAACAGAACTAGAACTAGCTGAAGGAGCAAAACCAGGCAAATACATTTCTGTGTTTTGAGGAGCTCCAATCCTTTTAGATTTCCTAGTTTCCTCTTCGTTCTTGTGCTCCAACTTCTAAACGAATCCATAGATAGTGACATTTTCCCCATCCAGAGCACCAGTATGCTTTAGAAGTTCAATGAATGGACTCCATATAGGAGGTAGAGCATCAGCTAAACGTGCAATCATTTCCACATGACTTGTGGCAACCTTATAAGAACTCATTTCACTTATCAAATGATAGAAACGAGAAGTCATATCATTTAGGGTTTCATTTTCCAAAGATTGAAATGATTCATATTCTTTCTTCAAAAGATCATGGCGTATTTTTCTAGAAGCTGCATTTCCTTCTCCTCTTGTTTCCAATGCATCCCATAAAGCTTTTGTGCTCTTACTATAAGAAAATTTATGATAGATGTCTTTATGAAGAGCTTGTGTTAGAAAAGCAAACGCCTTCTTCTCTAATTCATAGGCTTTCTTGTCTTCTTCAAGCATATTAGAAATACCAGCGGCAGTTGATGCTGCTGCTTCTAGTTCTGGACTACATTCAGTAGTGAAACACGTCCAAAGTTCAACGTTTTGTCCTTGAATGTATGTATGAAAACGACCCTTCCATGATGGATAGTCGTTCATGTGATTTAGCTTTGGCGGGCGATTGTTGCTTCCTGTCTCACTCTCACTGAGCAATAGATTTTGAATGTTTTGATTTTGATTAGAAACCATTGCCCATTGACCTGCATTTATTGATTGTTGTTTTTGTGGCAATTGGTTCATTAAATCGGCAAGTGAAGGCTGATTTTCACTTGGTCTTGAGTCCGAACTCCAATCCCACAGACCTTTGTTACTCATGTTTGATATATAAATGATAATACCTGGTCAAACAGTTGAAAAAAACAATTAGAACACTTCTGCAAGTCTACTGTGTAAAATTTACACAAACCCGACGAAACACTTTTCACGAAACAAATTTGTTTCGTCGAAATGAATGTTGACGAAACAGACTTGTTTTGTTGAAGATATTATGACGAAACAGATTTCTGTTTCGTCGAAGATATTTTTGACGAAAAGCTTTTGTTCCGTCGCCTGCTTGTTTAGTCAAAGATAAGTCACAGACAGCTAGATATTTTTCTGACACAAGGTATGTTTGTTACAACGTTTTTCAACACAGCATGCTTTTCTCAGAAAATAATGATCACAATTTTACACTAAAGTCAATTTAATGTATAATATGTTATAACACTTAGTTTTCAACAATTTAAAGATCAAGATCACAACAATGATAAGAACACTATGAAGATTGTCAAGAACACACTCAAGAACATGAGTTTTCCGGTCAGTTGATAATTTTCCGAAACACGAAAATACACAAGATTTTCACTAAAACCCCGGTTTAAAGCATGAACAAACAATCTAACTAGGTTTTTGATAAAAATCTTTAGCAAACAACAAGAAAACAACCAGATTTTATGAATATTTTTCCAGAATTTATGATTTTTCAAGAACAAATTTTTAGAAAAACACACACAAATACTTGATAAAAACCGAACAATGTTTGATTTTAAACAAGGATTAGAGCCAAACGCTCTGATACCACTTGTAGGTCCCGAAATCTGAGGATCGATAACGAACCGAATCACTTGTTTATAGCAAACACGGTTACGTGTGCGGAATCCACGTAACTATGCCAAATCAAACATATAAAGTAATAACAACAAAGGATTAATCAATGAAACACACTCGATTGATTAAACGGGATGAGAACCGATTACAAACTGATACAAACACATTTCAGACATAATTTCGACAGAGTTTCTTTACTGGTATTATCTCATCTACCTTCAAAGTGAAAGCAGAGTTGGTTTATATAGTCCCTGGGCCCAACAGTCGACGAATCACAAGGTGTCTCGGCGAAACACAATATGGGCCAAACATTGGGCTTGAAGCAGCCCATTACACGACGAATCAGGTGTGATTCGTCATGACTGTCGGCGAAACAGACTTAATGAATGTGGTTCTGTTTCGTCATGATATGTTCGACGAAACAGACCTGTTTCGTCGAGGACTGCATCAGCTGTTCTGTTTGCTGTAAACAGACAGCAAACAGATAGAACATATAAACACATAATGACCATTATACCCTTGTCATGCAACATGCATTGTTGATTAAACATTACATATCAAAAGGAGACAAACAAGTCGTACACAAGCAGATAGGAGGATATCCGACTTGGTAGACATCAAATACATACTTGATAAACGTTAAAGACCGTACAAAATACATCATTAAGTACAAGACTAGTTACAGACACTAAAAATGCATCAACACATAGAAGGAAAAATAATCGAAGGACAAAACAAAGAAGGCAAGATCAACGTACCTGGGGTAGTGGTGGCATTTTGACTCAGTTACCTATTAACTGGTCTATTCGGATAATGTTTAATCTCCATGTGTAGATTAAAAGTAGCTCAAATGGGTTAAAAGAGTAAAAGTCACCTTATGCATTTTCTATTCATAGAACCTCCTAAATCATTTAACAACATCTATGGTGATCAAATGGATATGGATATTCAAGACAATGATCAAGTTGATTTAAAAACTTAATTAACCCAGTTTAGATGGTAGCAAAAATCTCAGCCCATATCTTGATTTAGGTGGGTAATCAGAAAGCTGGTCAGAGCATAAAAGAATGTCTTATTTTTAAAATTGGTAAAATCTGGTCATTAAGAATAGTATTTCAAGCCAGCAGGATAGTAAATCCTAACTTGGAATAGAACTTTCAATCATTTACCAAAATTTAAAATAGCTCGAATTCACCCATTACCAAACCAACTCAACCCTCATTTTGCCACTTTTAGTTTTTTTAATAGCTTATCAAATGAATGTAGTATTAATCAAAATATAATTCATGTAATTACAGAATTCTAAAAATCAAACTTAATTTTAGTGATTAAATTCTAGCAGTAGATTTATACCAAATATGTATTACTTTACTGTAATCAAAATTTCAACATCTGCATATAAAAAGGATAGAGTCAACAACCTGTTCTTGTGAATTTTACCAAAGAGTGGACCAAAAAAAATCGAAGTATTGCAGTTATATTTCAAATGTAAACATAAATCAAGCGAAATCATAATATCAACAATCGAATAGGTGCAAACTTGACAAATACTTCATTGTCTACAAACAGAACGGGACGCTTCAATTTGTCTGTGTTCTTCTATCGGACTATTGGTTTGACTGGCCATACCTAATTATCTATTGAACTACACACCTCATCGTACACGGGCCACTCACCAAATACCAAATCATCATACATCTCACCTTCAACTTCAATCCCAAATCATATATCTATAAAAAAAAATTAATTACTTGTTTCACTCAATCCCTTCGGGTCAGCCCTAGCAAGGAATACATCTGATGGGCATTAAGTAAAGATCTCAAATATGATGGCATATCATTCCTACAACCAACGCATGTATACTTTTCACTCAAGCATTTCATCAAACACTTGATATGCAAACAAACTACCACCACAACAGGCAGTTAAATTTCAACGTGAAGAAACAAAAGATAGTTTATAGGTCGATCACATAGCCAAAAGATCACAAATTTATAAGATTTGTGTCAAGTAAACTCGATCGATAAGGTTTATGAAAAAGGGGATAGTTACCTGGCCACAAAGATTGTGCTAGATTCAGTTCAGATCCCGTTTGATTGTGCAAAAAAGTATCGACTACACACAGAAACTTAAAGCCGATGATGGCGTCTGTCGCCGGAGACGATTCCGTTCACGATCCGCTCACTTTTGTCTGTGATTTGGTTTGAAGATTTTGACCTAGAGAGAAGAATATTTAGGGTTTTCAGTACAACCACACGCGTGGCGGAGGAGAGGCGGAGGTGGTAGTGTAAGGACGGTGGGAATAACTGATGGGTGCTTGTTGAAGATTGAGAAAGAACTGGTTCTGGCTATGGGTGGTGAAGACTCGTGGGAAGGAAAAGAAAGAGGAAGTATCAGACAAAAAGATAAACGGTCGTCATCGTTAAAGCACACTGTAGACACTGTTGCTCGGTTATGTTGTAAATTAATACATATATATGAATATGACATGTTGTAAAGAAAAAGATTATATGTTATATTTGTATCTAACGTTTGAGTGGTATCTTCTCTTTAAATATGACACATAGTAAAGAAAAAAATTATATGTTATATTCGTATCGGACGTTTGAGTGGTGTAGTAAAGAAACAAATTATATGTTATATTTGTATTTGACATTTGAGTGGTATCTTATTTTTTTTTTTTTAAGATGACACGCTAAGTTTGAGAAAAGAGAAGCGTGATTTGTCTCGTAAAAATACTATGATGTATGCTCATTGATCTTCATCCATTTAACATGCCATAGTGTGGACAATTGGGTGTAAAAATATATTTAACTATAAATATTGAGGAAATTAGTATTAGTTAAATACAATTTATATAGGATGACTATTGTAGAGTTTCTCTTTATTCTTAGCATTCACATCCAAGGAATCAAATTATGTGTGTGTTGTTTTTAAAATAGAAAGAGTATAAAAAGTGGTTGTGGGTAAAGGAGAGAGGAAATGTTACTGTTCATCTGTATATTTGAGGGGACACTGTTCACCCCTTATAATTTTTTAATATATTTTGAAAGTGATTGTTAGTGGAGGAGAGAGAAAATATAATGATAAAGGTATGAAAAATATTATTTAATTGAAAACGAGAGAGAAAATGTAGTGTTTTTAGTGTAATTTAGAGTGAAAATATAATGGATTGGATGTGAATGCTCTATGATTTAAATTCTTGTACCATATAGGAAGACTATTATATTGGTTTTCTTATTTCTTATAATTTAAATTTAAATTCTTAGGGTGAAGGGAGTGGTTAAACAGGTGAAAGTGGCAAACTTTAAAATGGACCAATCAGAGAGTGCCACGTCAGAGAGGAGAAAAAGTTTAAACTTTGCTGAAAAGTGTTGGCAATGGTTAAACACTTTGAAATTGGTAAACTATTTTTTTTTTAAGACATGCCCGCTGCAAGTTTCTGTCTTCCAGAAGTCTACCGGAAATTTTCGTTTCCGTCTGCCAGATATTTTTCTTTTCATTTTATCTTCATATATACCACCACAACCACGGCCACAACCACCACCGGTTCCACCTCCATCACGATCACCTCCACCACCACCGGTTCCAGCCGCCGGAAAATCACATCCGCCGGAAAAAATGGTGGAAGTTGGTTTGCGGCTGAAGGTGATGACGGTGTTTGGTCGGTTTCTTCCTCGGAGACATTTGTTTTAAAAGGCTATATAGCCGTTGAGAAGTCCAACGGTCACAAACATCACATTTGCCGCATCGGTGAACCTTTGCCGGTTGACATCAAAACCGATCGGTAAACACCCCTTGGCGGCGGAGTTACCGCTGGGCAAACAGGTTTGCCGACCCACTTTGACGCCCACTCCCTTCACCCTTACACCAAAGGGCTTGTCATGTGTAGGGATAAGTAACTTCTCAAGTGGGTGTTGTTCTAAAAAAAATCTAAACTCTTATATATTGTTAAAATTATTAAAGGAACATATATTTAATAAATTTGGAAATGGGTACATATTTTTATAGGCAATTTAGTCATATCTTATTTTGATTTTATACTTTTATCAAATACATACTTATAAGCAGTGGCGGATCTAGAAAACTTTCATAGGGGTAACGTCTTAAAAGAAAGGGGTAACGAAATCGAAAAAACGTTAAAAAAACATCAAATTTTTCCAAAAATTACACTACCGCCGGAGCGCCAAGGGGTAGCGGAGGCTACCCCTTCTCATATGGTACATCCGCCCCTGCTTATAAGGCATTCTTATTATAAACCAAGCATTATATAGATATTTGTGTATATCCTTCTAGTAACGCTTTGATAAAATGCCATATAAATTAATGAGACCGTTTTGTTTGTATACATAACCAAAACAGGAGATATGTTACAGGATATATGGCAATAAGACGAACACGTTGAGTTAACTCGTTAATACACATATAGTCATCATACATTGGTTATAGATAATTAACATATGGCGTATGACTGAAAAAGAGTGCTCTATAGGTCAAAATAAAGTTCGGTTTCTTGATCGAGATGGTTATAAGGTTTCTTTTACTTTTACCAATTCATTAATGATATAATTAAATATTACTTAAACCGACTTCTTATACATAAATGAGAGTTACAAAACTACATTTATTTTCAAAGTTAACATGAGGTATGATGTGCATGCATGTCATCCATAGATAGGAAGATTCAGTGAACCTGGACATTCATGTGTCAACTCCTAGTTGAACAACTTTCTAGATTGATTACACCAAATTTCCCTTGAAAATAGATTGTGACTTTACCGTAAATAAGTGATTACAAGTAAATTATAGATATTATTATCTTAAGGATTGTTTGGCTACCTCTGAATAGTTAACTGCTGAACCAGTAAGGTATCTGAACCATTAAGTACTGAACCAGTAAGAGGTCTGAACCAATAAAAGCCAGTATAATGCTTAACCGTTCATAGGCAAATGTCTGACCAATTCAGATTAGAAGTCTTAATCATTCAGACTCAGTATAATGCTTACTCATTCAGAGGCAAATGTCTAAACCATTCAGACATCTGCTTGCGAAACAAACAGTCTGAAGCATTAAGTGCTGAACCATTCAGACATCTGCCTCCTGCGTAGTGAGGGGTGCGTAACGCACTAACTAAAAAAACCAAAACGCTACTAGAAAAAATGTAGATTAATATCGATTGAATCATAATAAAAAATCAAATTTATAAGAAGTATTTGTTTTTAATAACACACTTAACCCTAATATATTATGTTCACAACACTTGCACTTTCATAACGCGCGTGTATCACGTCAATGGACAACTGCAGCTCGGCATGTTTCGTCCGAATGAGACCAACTCTTTCTTTCAACTTGTTCAGCTTTGACGTGACACAAAAATTAGTTTACGCATCTTCAAGTATCTTTTGTAGCCTAGCGAAAACCTCAAAATCATCATTAGACGTCAACATGCTACATATGGGGTGGTGGTCCATTGGCAAAGACAAAGCCTTTAAAAACTTGGGTTTAGGAGGGGTAGGTCTTGGATTCAAGTCCCACATACGACAAGGATTAAAAGAACTTTATCGTTCAAAAAAGACCTAGACATGGTAAAAAAAATTTAGATAACACAATAACCGTATAAAGAATGCAAAACTTATGAAAAAAAATCATTATAACGGTCCGTTAAATAGGCTCATGAACATCGAAGCAATTGGAACCAATTCCATGCTGTCATAGCTACCAAAGTGACAACCACGATGCATTCATCATTGCCTTTCAACTTTGAAATCTGAATACAAATAAGAAACCATAAAAGAGGAAACAAATTATCGGTCCTAAGGCTCAGAGACGCTGCAAAAACTGGTTGCTTAATTTAAGTCGTCTTGGTTTCCTCGCATTAAAAAATCACCTCACCATAGCCCTTATACAATATTCAACCCCACAACTTATACAAATGTTATTTGTAAGTGTTGGGATTGAACCCTACCAGAGGAACAGATAATTAAAGCCAAAACCGGATCACAACAGTGGATTCGCAATAAGCAGCTGTTTACATTAGACTTTCCCCTTGAAAGTGATTATAACAACTGATGGTCCTCTATCCACTGTCCGTATACAATAGCTGCTGTCCTTCAAACTGCTGATGAAGCCCTAAAGACTGTTAAGAAGTAAACACTGTTGGTTCAATATACTGATGCTAAAGGATTTCCCACTCAAGGACTGATCAACCTTGAGGAAAGCACTGATGAAAGTAGAAAGCAGTAGTTTAGTGTATCATTTTTTTTGTATAAAGTCAGTGGTTAAGATTAACAGTGTTTGTATAGGAACAGTGGTTACAGGTTGTTAGGCTGTTAGACGTCGCTTTCATGGTGACGTCAGCTGAGATGCCTCAGTGGTTTGGTTTGCCTATAAATGGAGCAGTACTCTGTACTGTTACATTTGATTGACTGAGCGAGTTCTTCTCCTCTAGTCCAATCCTTTCATCTTGTGTGCAATCAACCATGGAGTATCAGGTTGAGGGGGAGTTTAGTTTGTAAGCTTGCTTTGTAATCTTTTGATTTGCTTTGTAACCTTTCGATTGATGAAAAATATATGTTTATCAAAACTATTTTCCTCTTTGATTGTGTTTACAAAGTTTGTGTTCATTTCCGCCGCATAACTCATTGAATCATGTTTATTAATTCTTCATTTATTACAAACAAACACAATAATGAGAGCCTCCGATCCTAACAATTGGTATCAGAGCTTGGACAGTCAAATTCGATCTAACAGTCAATTTGACATAACAGTTCAGCTCAAAAATCATTGATACTAAGGTTGATTGTATTTAGTTGAAAAACAGAGTAACGAGAAATCATGTTCAAAGTGACTACTCAAAAACTCTGTAAAACAACCAAGATGTCATAAGACACACAAACTTCACATAACAAGTGATCTCATGCATAAAACACCTATAGCGTTCAGATCTGAAAATATGTCTGATAACTATGGTATAATCATTTCCTTTACAAAATTGATTTCAAGTGTTAATATGAAGTTTTTGTTGTTTCCATCCTGTTTGCTACTAAGGTGTGAACCTCAGGTCAACAAAAACCTATGTTCATAAAAACATTAGTGTTTTTGTTTACATAAAAAGAGGAAAATTAAAACTTTAGTCATTCAGATCTTATATATTGAAAAACGGGTTGAGAATCCTTTAAAAGGACCAAAATCAATTATGTTAAGAATACATTGCAGTAAAAAATGTCCAGATCATGGGTAATGTGAAATTTGGCATAAGCATGTGCATAAATGACCAAATCTCTCAAAACATTGCTGCAAAATGATTCTGGAATAAGTATTCCTTAAATAAATACCTCCCAGTGAGTATTTAAGTGCTTATGAATGGGAAGGGTAAAAAGGGAAGAAGAAAATTACAAAAACTCAAAAGTGTGTGTATCTCAAAACTTTTGAAGTAAAGAGTATAAATATAAAACACTTAAGAGTATAAAAAAGGGTGGACAATGGTCATCAAGCAACTGTGTGCATTCATTGGTACAGGTAAATTCAGGTAAAAAGTTGTATCACCAGTGGTTAAACTTGAAAGAGGACTAAACAAGTTTTTCAACATCATCACATGGTAAAGTCTATGTCAGGACTCTCAAAACCTATGTGTACATGTCTCCTCATTTTTGCAATCAATTGACAAGGAAATGGTTCCAAACAGTGGTTATTACAATGTATTTCAAATCATTGACCATATTCCTAAAACTTGAAAATGATGTGACTATGAGTTTTAATTGAAAAATATACCAAATCCTTTTTGATGCTGTTTTCAGAACAACCTTTAATTTTTCCTTGAAAAGGTTTTTCTCAATAAAACAGGATATATTATTCTTTATTTTTTATTAGAATGATATATTTTGTACTTTTACTTGTTTTTTATAGTAAAGTTTCAATCTCCTGTCTGGATATAGAACCTTATTTTTAATTGGTGATATTATCCTTAAAAACAGATCAAAAGGAAATGGTACACGTGTCAAGGTCATGTCAAACTCAAGTTTGTTTTTAACATTGATTAAAAGATTGATTGCCAACAGACCCTAAAATACTTGGGTACTCATGTTCTAATTAAAATATTATGACACAAAATGAGTAGCCTTAGTAAAAGAGTTTTTATCATCTGGGGTACTAAACCACTGTCAAGAATTTATAAAAGCACCAAAACTTGTATTTGACATGTGGCAAAAACTTGAATACATATTCCTGAAAAAGCTGCTGACATGTTGAACTTGACAATTTGCATCTAAAATGTATTTTGTTGAGGACAGCAATCTTACAGACATTTCAGAATCAACATCAACAGATGTTAGAGATGATATTATGATTTCACAAGATAAAATCATTCCTTTCATCAGAACAGTAGATACTCAAAATACGTGTCAAAAGCTTATCCACTGATGCACTAACAGTTGATGACATACTAGCCTTTCAAATCCTTACCATTACCTTACCCTAACCACTGTTTTGTTCAAATATCTGTTTCCTAACTACTGTCAACTGCTGAAAGCCAACCCCTGTTCTTTCATCTTCATAGTAATCACTGTTGTTTAAAATCAGTGTTTTATCCACTGATAGTTAAAATCATCCACTGTCTTCACTTTAACTGTTGCAACCACTTATATTTGTTTAATCAGTGGTTCCCTAAACAACTGTCCTCCATTATTCATCTTTTCATCAGAGGTTGGCACGTGGTCAGTTCTTAGCCATCAGATCTTTGTAACCACTGCCACATAAGCATTCACTTTTTCCCTAAACAAAACCCTGATTAAAACCCCCAAACAGGGTTTTACACTGTCGAATTGAATTCCAAAATTCTCTTCTCAAAGCAGTTTCCAAACTTCTGTATCAAATCATTCTTCGTTCTTCTTCACCAAAATGACAAAATCAAAATCATCTTCCAAAAAGGTCGCTCAAAAGGCCGCTGAATCCATTGAAATCCCATACAAAGCACCTCATAACTACTTGGGTCTACTCACAAAACCCACCACCACCACAACCTTCGATTCCATCATTGACACTCTTGCAGCATCAAAGTATAAAACTTTGTTGACTGCCGATGCTCCTATTTACGAACAAACCCAGAGAGAATTTTGGAAAAACGCCACACTTGAATATCAAGGTGAAAAAGTTATAGCCATTAATTCTTCCATAAAGGGCAAAAAGATTCAAATCACTCCACAATCAATTTCAGAAGTCTTTGCACTCGATGATCAGGAAGGTAAAATTTCTTTTTCTAAAAGCGAGTTAAAAACTGATTTTCTGGAAAGAGGGTATGGTGCGGAAACAACTGCTTTTAACGAAATACCATTAAAGATCCAAAACCTGGGATATGCTATTTTACACAACGAGAATTTTAACTATTCCTAGGAGATCTTTGATGATTTGGTAAAAAATGTTGATAGCAAATCATTTCTACTTTTTCCAAGGTTCTTAAGCTACTATCTTAAACAAAAATTTGGAAAGGAAAATGAAAATTTGCTCATTCAAGGTAAATCTTTTCAAATAAATGGTTTAACATCTGAGACATTCACTAGAATATTAACACCTGCAAAAACACAAGTAGAGGTGCCTGAGCAGACTTTAGCAGCTACCACTGCTCCTCAGGTATCTGCTGTTGAGCCCACTACTCCAGGTGATCATGGTAGCACACCCACTGCTATGAAACCCACACATGTTATCACCAAAAAGCCTAAAAAGAAACCATCCAAAAAGCCCTCCAAACCCACTAAAAAGGCAACTCTGGAAGATGAGATCCCAGAGCCACTGCCAGTGACAACACAAATGTCACCAGAAACCACTGCTGCTACTTCCTCACAGCAGATGGAAGAGAGATCTCCACCATTGCCTCAAACTCCTCCTGCATCCTCACAAAAGGATCAGGTTGTAAGCACAGGGACCCCACATTATGAAGCTCTGGATTCAATTGGATCCATCTTCCTCAGTCCTGATCCCAAGGACATGTCTCTTTTAACACCCTTATCTTCACCCCTCTCATTACCACAGTCCATAATACCCTTGTTGCATGCAGTTGCTATAGCTCAGGCACAAACCAGTTCCTCTCTATCACCCATCACTGAGAGTACAACCAGTTCCTCTCTATCACCCATCACTGAGAGTACACTCCAACAAGTGACTGGGTCTGATGCTTATACCTCTGCTATCCCAGCAACATTTGAGGAGGTTACACTGCAGGAGTTACAAGTAATTCCTGACAGTAGTTCAAGTGGAGCAGCAACTACAAGTGTTGGATCAACAGATCTACACTTGGCCAGTTGTTTCATAAATCAGACTCCCTTGAAGGCAATTTCTTCTATAGCACCTATGGTAACCACTAGTGAGTTAGTTTTGACCACTGGTACCTTCAAATGGTTATCAAGTGTTAAAGAAAGAAGACCCCATAACCAAGAACAAAGGGCATCAATGAATGATTTTTGGGACTCAGTTCCTAAGTCACACATTGATACAACCACTGCTGGTGGGGAATCAGATGATCCCATTAATTTGGGTGATGATTCAAAATATCAGGAATTGACGGGTAGAATCGAAAATCTTGAGACTTCTGTTGCTGAAATAAAAGATATGATGCAACAGTTGTTGAAAGCTCAAAAAGTCTCAACCGCTGCTGTTCCAACTCAAGCACCTACTCCACCACAGGCACCTGCTGCAAATGAGTTGTGGAACTTATTCCAACCCCTGCTCCAACAACAAAGACAAATGGCTGATCAGCAGCATGCTATACATGTTCAAGAGTTGAGAAACATGATGGAGTCAAGGTTCAAAGATACCCAAGCAGACATCAAGGCTATAAAGGCCCACATCCTGAACACCACTGGCAAAGCTCCTCCCACTGTACTCTTCATTGATAACCCCCTTCCAGATAATGCCAAAAAGGGGGAGAAAATCAAGCAGTGGAAGAAGAAGGGAATAGAAGACGGCCTCTATATTGAACCAGAAAAAGAAAACACGACCAAAAACATTCCCTTGCCAGATGGTAGCAAGAAAATTGATATTACCACAAATGCACTTGCAGAAGCAAAAGCAAGTGTTAAAAGAGATAGAGAGGCTAAGGATAAAGCCAGGTGGGAACAGAAGAAAAGAGCTTACATAGAGCTGAATGCACAGGGTACTTCTGGGTCAAAGGATGATGAAAATCCTAAGGATGAAAAGAAGAGGCCCACTAGACAAGTGAGGCAACCCAAATCCACACCATTCAGACCCACAAAGCTTGCTTCCAAACCACCTCCAAAAGGCTCCAAACCTCAAACCACAAAATCTCAAACACATGCCATCACTTCAACACACACCACTACCACTGTCTAATCACCATCACCATCAAAAATAACCTCACCACCATCACCTCCTGCCAAAAAAATCAGAAGACATCAGATGTTACAACATCTGTTGTAATGACAACAGTGGTTGAAACACCAGTTTTTCAACAACTGTTTGTCAGCCACTATCCACCACTGCCCTCACCATTGTCACATCACAATCAAAGCCACCTTCACCTAAAAGGCTCTATACAAGGAAAAGGAAATCTCAGAAGATTGAAGATAATATACCAGCACCTATTCCTTTATCTTCCACACCTTACAATGTTGCTGAGCCACAACCATCCACCTCACCAACTCTTGCCAAACCAATAAACCCTGCTAACCTTGTATCCATTTCTCAAAGTTATCCACTAGAATTGGAAGCAGTAAAGGATGAGATGAGAAAATTCTATACAGAAGATGATCCTTTGAAAAGAAAATTTCCTTCTCTCACTGGCTTCAGGAACCCAACAAATATGGATGAGTATCTAAAACTCAAAGCCAGGCATGCTGATATAAGAGCAAGAATTGAATGTAAAGATCAAGGTGATAAAGCCATTTTAGAAAGAATGGAATTTTTACTCACTAAGGTCAAACAAATGGAGGATTATGCAAAAGACCTAAGCAAAGAAATGTCAAATCTGCCACCTGGAGCCATCATACAAAAGGATATGAGAAAGGAGTATCTAGCATTCATCATGAAAGAAAATTTTTATCCAGCTAATGAAGAACAATTCAGTGAATGGCCACTCATTGCACTAAAGCATGAAGTAAACAGAATCACAAAGATCAAGAGTGATCCAGGAAAGAAAAAGACAGCTCCAAACTGGAGTAAATACAAAAAGGCTATTGATAAACTTACCTTGGAATACAAACAGAAGAAACAAGAGTTGGTGGATGCAAAGGTTGGAACTGCTAAAGCCATAGCAAAATGGACAAAGCAGTATACAGATGAGGCTTATGAAAGGCTTAAGAAAAGAAGGATGACAGATTCTGACACTCCAAAGAAGCCTGATTACAAAAAGCCAAAACAACAGATCAAAACTTCTGAACCACTGATCACATCAGCAGAAGTCTCAGACATCGAGATAGATCAAAGAAAGAGACAATAGCAGATTGAAAAAGAAGTTGCAGAAGACATAGCTGCAGCAAATGAAATCATAACAGAGGCTTTCGAACAAATGTCAGCTGAAAACTCTGAAGCAGCAAAAGTTCAGAGTACTGATCATGTTGAAAACTCTGAACTACCAAAAGCTCAGAGTAATGATGAGGCTGAAAACTCTGAACCTGCAAAAGCACAGAGTAATGATCAACAAATTTTCACAAGGCCACAATCTCCAAACTCATCAGTAAATAAACCTCTCCCAAGAAACCCATTGGGTTCAAAAATACTAAAATGGATGTCTGATCAAAAGACCCATGTATTGACCCTGTTCAGATCCAATGGAGAAGTGAAGTACATATCAAGGAAACAAGCACTAAGCCTTGGTGTTGAAGATCTACAAGATCTCCTTGAACTTACACTGTGCAGGGATGAGGATGATTCAAGTTCCAAGGACTTTGAAGTGGAATTTAAAAGACAAGCTAAGGAACTTCTGATGAGAAAATAAAGATCCAGAATAATGAAGGGTTTTGGCATTATCTGTTCCAGGGGGAGATTGTTGGGATTGAACCCTACCCGAGGAACAGATAATTAAAGCCAAAACCGGATCACAACAGTGGATTCGCAATAAGAAGCTGTTTACATTAGACTTTCCCCTTGAAAGTGATTATAACAACTGATGGTCCTCTATCCACTGTCCGTATACAACAGCTGCTGTTCTTCAAACTGCTGATGAAGCCCTAAAGACTGTTAAGAAGTAAACACTGCTAGTTCAATCTACTGATGCTAAAGGATTGCCCACTCAAGGACTGATCAACCTTGAGGAAAGCACTGATGAAAGTAGAAAGCAGTAGTTTAGTGTATCATTTGTTTTGTATAAAGTCAGTGGTTAAGATTAGCAGTGTTTGTATAGGAACAGTGGTTACAGGTTGTTAGGCTGTTAGACGTTGCTTTCATGGTGACATCAGCTGAGATGCCTCAGTGGTTTGGTTTGCCTATATATGGAGCAGTACTCTGTACTGTTACATTTGATTGACTGAGCGAGTTCTTCTCCTCTAGTCCAATCCTTTCAGCTTGTGTGCAATCAACCATGGAGTATCAGGCTGAGGGGGAGTTTAGTTTGTAAGCTTGCTTTGTAATCTTTTGATTTGCTTTGTAACCTTTCGATTGATGAAAAGTATATGTTTATCAAAACTATTTTCCTCTTTGATTGTGTTTACAAAGTTTGTGTTCATTTCCGCTGCATAACTAATTGAATCATGTTTATTAATTCTTCATTTATTACAAACAAACACAATCATGAGAGCCTCCGATCCTAACAGTAAGTTAATCTTGCAGCATATAAATAAGTGAAACAACAAGATGTACAACACCTCAACCCACAAATAGTTACAAACAAACACACACACACACACACACACACACACATATATATATATATATATATATATATATCAACTTTACGCACAAACAAGCCAACAACGTCTACAACACCTCAATGCCACGAATTATGGCAAATCAAACATATTTTCTAACCAGTTTACAACATATACAACCCAACAGCGCAACAATCTCTTACTTGGTTGCCTTTATACCCATATATGTACAAATTATACAACACAAATACCTAATATGCAACATGAAAAACACATTATTATAAAAACAACTTACAAAGTAACATATACATAATGATTTGGAAGCCAATGTCTAAAACAAACCAAGCCACATACATATACCCAACTACCATACGAATAGTAGACATCATAATCACAGTTCCAAATGCACAAAAATAAACCATACAAAGCAAAGCTATGCAGCTCAGATTTCAGGCATGACTGCAACCAACGTTGTCATGCCCAATGACAAAACGACATCGTAGCCAATATGGATGAGTTGTGGCTCAGATTTCAACCATGGCTGCAACCTAGGTTGCCATGCCAAATGACTAAACAACATCATAGCCAATGTCGACACGAAATGTTCAAAATTTCAGATGAGTGTATCATCATCTTCGTCAACTACGCGGGTCTCCCCGATGAAGTCGTAGCCATCATCATAGAGACCCAACAAAGACAACCCCAGTAATTGAACTAACAATACCACCAAAAGCCCAAAACCAAAACAAATCAAACATTATTAGTATCGTAATCAAACTAACAATTCGCGATAAAAAAACACAATTGTATAATCAACACACAACACCAACACCACCAAAAGCCACAACCGAAAACAAAATTGCTCAAACAGTACGACCACCACAAAAGGCCAACCCAAGCGAAAACATAAGCGAACAAACAGTAGCACCACCACAAAAGCCCGAAACTAAAACATACCAAACATCATGATCATCATCATCAAACTAAATAAAGCATACAAATAAGACAAAAAGAACACAATTGTGGTATCGAACACATAACATCAACCCCAAAAAAGGCCCAAGCGTAAAAAGCAAAGCCATCATCATCGTCATAATCAAAGTAACAAGCCACAACAACAAATTCAAACAAACACTTGACAAAAGCAACAAACCACAACATCTTCATCAAAATAATAAATAGTATCACCACACTGGAAAAACACACTCGACGTTTTTTTTCATATTCTTGACTCGGAATGCTTGAAATCATGTATATTACATGCCCTAATTTTATCAAAAACAAAAAAAAGTTTTGTAACATAGAGTTTGTAGGGTTTTCTCAACTCAGGTGGGTTTGCTATTTAAAAGAGATCAAAGAGGTCTACGTGCTGCTTTGGTAAAAGATCAGATATAAAGGCAAAGTGCTGAGGAAAAAGCTGCAAGAACATACAGAAATATCACCAAGACAGTCAAAGTAGATATGAGGCCTCCAACTATCATCCAAAGAACCAAAACACTTGCAAAACTGGAAGCTAAAATAAGAGAAGCTCAACCAGAAGTTCTAATTACCCAAGGTTAAACAGCTGGAGCTAAGGCTCAAACATATGAGTTCTCTCGTGTATTGCCACGATGATTACCTCGGTTGAAGGAACGTGGTGCATAGTAGGCTTGCGGCTGAGAGTTTGGTGGTGGAATAGGGTTTAGTTGATACCCTAATTGAGCAGCTAACGATTGCAAACTATTGAGTTGAGATTGAATTGCGCCAATATTGGTAGCAGTGGCGAAAAAAGCTTGCGGGTTGGTAGTAAGGAATTTGTTAGTCATGTAGTCATGATCTTGTAGGAGGCCATGCAATTCGATAAAAACAACGAGTGGAGAACGAGCCAAAAGATTGGCTTTCAAGCCATTATATTCATCTCAAAGTCCAGAAATAGCAAGCATAACGAGATCTTTATTCTTTAATGGTTTACCAATATTAGCGAGGGCAGTAGCATATTCTTGTGCTATGGTTAAGTAGTCACCTAGTTTTTTGTCACCAATCATTGTTAGTTTAAGAAGTTTGGATTTTAGAGTATACTCATGAGAAACAATATTTGGTGCATAACCATGCTCCAAGGCAAGCCACACATCCCTAGAAGTTGTGCCTTGAACATGCTGAAACGAGGCTTTAGAAACTGTAGAGATAATCAACTTACGGGCGTAAGCATCATTGGCTATCCATCTGGGATAGCTAGGGTTATCAGTTGTCGCCTCATTGGTTTGAATTTTGGGTGACAGGCATGTGATTGTACCATCCACATAACCAAACAGATTGTTGGAAACGAGGAATGGTTCCACCATAGCTTTCCAATATCCATAGTTAGTAGGGAAGAGGGTAAAAGAAAATTTATGAGAGTTGTGGGAGGTTTTCTACTGGGTAGAAAATAAAGCAATAATAGCCTTTGATTAGCAACAACATGTTTGGCTTAGACTAGTGATAACATGTTGCTTATGGTTTGGCGTAAACTAGTGACAATAGGTTTCTTCTGGTAGATTAGATTAGGAACAACAGGTTACTTCTGGTTGGGTGCTGCTAATAGATTAGCAACATGTTAATAATACGCAACAGGTTAGCCAGATAAAAAAGTAGGGAATTGCATATTAGGAGTTGGCGACAGAAATTAGTAGGGCTGCAAACGAACCAAACGTTCGGCGAACAGTTCGTGAACCGTTCAGTGAACAGTTCGTTTGTGTTCGTTCGTTTATTAAACAAACGAACACGAACAAGAAATTTTGTTCGTTTAGTTAAATGAACAAACATGAACAGAGGTCGTGTTCGTTCGTTTGTGTTCGTGAACATTCGGTAACCTGTTCGTTTGTGTTCGATAGTTCATTAATGTTTTTAGTTTTTATATTTATTTAAATACTTCAAAATTCTGACAAATTAAATATCTATTAAGTGTTAGTGTATTATATATTTTGTTCATGAATGATTGTTTGTGTTCGTTTTTATCCATTTGTGTTCATTAACATTAGTTTGTGCTCATTTGTGTTGGTCAATGTTCGTTTTTGTTCGTTGCCTAAAATTAACAAACAAACACAAACGAACATGAACAAGTTCATTTCCTTAACAAACGAACACGAACATAAAATCTCGTTTGATAAGTGTTCGAGAACGGTTTGCGAACACTTATATTTCTTAACAAACAAACACGAATAAGATCTTGTTCATGTTTGTTCGGTTAGTTTACAGCCCTAGAAATTAGGGTTGAGATTTGGCTCTTGATACCAAATAGAAACCACGTATTTTATTGATAAGTGATAGTAATATTTGATTAATTTCTATATAAGGAGATGAATGTTACAATTAGCTCTCTAATATAGAATATATAAAATACGTAATCTAACTTAGTCTAACATCCAATAATAAATCTTCCTTGTTTAACTTTTTAAAAAATAACTAATGATTCCAAATTATTAATTCCCATGACTTTGTACTGCAAATCGTGTTTTATATTTAACTATTAAATATATCATTTATGATTATTCTCAAAAGTGTATTCTATTTGATTCGTACCATGATAGCAGTGTTAAATAATTGAACATTAGACATACTGAATCCGACAAGTTCGTTATGTTGTCAATGTATAAAAGCTATTCATAATGTAAATCCTTTTTCCCTTGAAAGAATGACCAAAAAAAAAATCCTACTCTGGTACGCGGGTATCAATCTTTAAAATAGGACAACACTTTACTGAATTTGGTATGTATTCCTTTGTCATTTGCTTAAATGTTCATTTTATGTAAAATTGTTTAGGTTGGCGAGTTGCCATTGCAACTGATTGGGATAAGTTTGAAGACTGGGGTAAACAAAATGTCACCTTAACATCCTTCTGTTATATAAGCTTCTTTATGTTACCTAATAATATGTGGAAGTTGTAACATACTTTACATCAAATCTGCATGATTTACAAATGTGAAAGAGCTTACAGTTGATGTATAAAACATTATAGCTCCTCCAAAACAGAAGTCCTTACTGGTTTAAGACTTCATTTGAAAGTGAAACACCAAGAAAAGATTCAGAAGGCTATTGGCCAAATGATGAAGTTAAAGTTATTCATATCCAATACCCTAATAGTCTGCATTTATATCTTGAAACATTTACATCTATATTTTCTTTTGTTACTTTATAAATAGAGTGAATTTCAAGAATTGTCCTTTATCTTTATACCTAATTTCAGACGGTGTCATTTACTTTTAAAATTGATGAGTTTTGTACTTTATGTTTCCAAATACAACACGGTTTGTCCTTTAGGCCTAACTTAGTTAGTTTTTTCATTAAAACAGATCACACAAGGGTAATTTAGTCTTTTTACCTATTTATTTAAATATATTTTAACAAATAAAACAAAATAAATTTTAAAAAGTAATAATATAATATTATTCTAATATAATAGAGAGTCTCTACCCCCTCCTCTCTACTTCTCTCCACTGTCACTGCCACCACCACTCTCCACTACTCTCACATCGCCACCATCCTCTACTATTCTTAGCTTCCATCCGTGGGAATAAAGCCCCAATTTCCGTCAATCCCACAAACACAAGTTCACAAATTCAATCAAAGCACAAATAACTCAGATTGAAGGACAACAAATCATCGACAATGGGGGATTTTCTGTTCAATCAAACCACAAATAACTCAGATTGAAGTACAACAAATCATCGACGATGTGGGGGGGGGGGGGGGGGGTTTCTGATCTTTTAATTAAACCACAAATAACCCTAATTTCATCACTGTAGTGGTGGTGCTAACGGGGGCTCCGATTTTTTTGATCTCCACAGATCGTCGACGATGTAGTGGGGGGGGGGGGGGGGGAGGTTCCGACCTGTTCAATCACTGTAGTGGTTGTGTTATTAGGTTTTAACAGCGATTAGCAGGTCGCAGTGGCAGGTTTCAGGTGGCGGTGGTTATGGAGACGCCAAGTGTAGCTGGCGATGGTTATGGGGCGGCAGGTGCAGCTGGCGGTGGTTATGGGGCGGCAGGTGCAGCTGGCGGTGGTTATGGGGCGGCAGGTGCAGCTGGCGGTGGTTATGGGGGTCGCAGGTGCTGGTGGGGGTTGTGATGGGGGGGGGGGGGGGGGTGGCAGGAGGTGGTGGTAGTGGGAGAGATGGAGAGGTGAGAAAGAGGGATAGAATGAGAGAGAGTAAGGTTTTTTATGTATATATATGATTTTTATTATTTATTTTTTTAAACCTTTTTTAGTAATTTACACAATTAGTCCTTGCAAAGGTAAAATGACAAAGTTGCCCTCGTGTGCAAGGCACTTGACTAGATTTTGACGAAAAAAAACTAACCGAGTTAGGCCAAAAGGACAAACCGTGTAGCATTTGAAAACATAAAGTACAAAACTCATCAATTTTAAAGACAAATGACACCCCCTGAAATTAGGTATAAAGATAAAGTACAATTATTGCAATTCACTCTTATAAATATGGGTGCATGCGTGTTTTTTTTTAAATGAGTTTAAATTTGGTTTATATAAATGTTATTATGAAAATGTAAATATTTTGGAAACAGTTGTATTTTTGTTTTTTGTTCTTTTTTTTAACTACAGAATTCTTTTAATCCTTGTTGTCTGTGGGACTTGAACCTAAGATCTCGCCCTCTCAAATTCAGGTATTTCAATGTTTTGCCTTTGCCAATCGTTTTGTTTTGTTGAAAGACATTCGTTGGTGACTATTTAAAAAGATATTTCTATGAACTTAAAAGATTTTCACATTTTGTAAATTTTGTGGAAATACTTTGATTAATGACTATATAAAAGTACCCAACATAAACTTGAGAATTTTAAATTATAAAATCTATTAAATATTTTTATAAAAATTTCTAAGAATTTTTTAAGTTTGTTTTATTGCAAAAACGCTTTAAATCACTAAAAGCAAAACAAGTATGATAAAAATGGGCACAAATGCATATAAAGAAAATTTAAATACCAACACTAATATCGACCGAATGCCCGCCATAACGCATGGATAATTCCTACCGAAAGAAATACTATATAATATATCACGAGATAATTAATAAACTAACAGAAAACAAGAAATGTATTGTAAATTGTTGTCGCCAAACTTTTGATTTTCATCGATGCGTTGTAAAAAATGTGATATTTTTATTACACTATTAAACGGATAAATCATTTGAAAAACTAAATCTGATATCCGTATTAGGTTGTACAACGACCTCTCATGACATCATCATTTCACTAACCACCTGATTGCCTGGTCGTATAATGTCCCACGCCGTGTATTATTGACCCCACCACAACGCACCTGATCCCCACTAGTGCGTGTGTGTGTAATAAGTATTTTTTTAACGAAACTTTCATACCATCAAACTAGCATGAAAAACTAGATACATAAAAATACACCCAGAAAACAATGAAACGCGAAAAATTACACCAATAAAAATGCCAAACTAAACAGTGAACAAAACCAACCATAAAACCCCTAAAAAAACCCAAAGCAATATGTATGTGGCAAATTACGTATGTGTTAGAAAAAAAAAAATAACACACATGTAAAAAGCAATGATCTTTTTTACACATGGTGTTTTTTACTAAGAGGTTGTTTGGTAGCCTCTTAATGAGGTTGCCCCTGAATTTCTTAACATTAAGTGTGTTTGGTTTACAAGAAAAACATCTCAGAATAGGTTAGAAAACCTCTTACCATTAAGTGTTGAATAAATTTTGACTCCGTTGTCCCTTCACATGTGTTCATAACCCTTAGTCGACCACATCGACCCCCCCCCCCCCCCCCCCCCCACATCAACTGCCACTAAACAAGCCTCTTACTGCTTAGAGTCTTTTTACCCATTCAAGAGCCACTTACGACCTCAACACTTATTAGTGTAAAAGTTGCTAAACAACTCCTAACACATAATTAATTTTGCCATGTTTATATTTTTTAACACATACGTAATTCTTTTACTAACACCACCCACGTGTGGTCATATAGGTAGCTTTCTATTAATATTTTACCATGTTAGTCTATAGTCTATCACTAAGAATTAAACTAAGAATTGCCTTCATTTCACCCTTAAAGACTATCAATATATTTTTGTTATTGAGGAGGTAGGATTGTTTTTG